>CM060619.1:16857989-19270489 GCA_030578275.1 Meda fulgida
CAAAGAGACAGGCAGCGCTGGACTCATCTTTACCAGAAATACACTAACGTTATCCATTATTAATCGCTGTGACTGTCTATGCTGAATGTAATAAAATCAGAACCATTCTCACGTTTCACTGAAGTTTTAATCAGGCTACTTGTCCGGTCAGGAAAGTAAATGTATTTCACTTGCCCCTTAAAAAAAATCCACTTGTGTCGTCGCGGACAGGGGTTGTACTACTACTTAGTAGGCCTAGTGTAATGACGTTAGCAACTTTGCATTGATTGAAAATATACATCATTAACATAACCACCACTCATGTAACTTTTTTAGATTAACGAGTAAGATAGACACATGATTGACTTTACCTGCTTCTGTGCATTAAAATGAGAAAAGTCTAAACTTCTAGCTTCAGCTTGGTGGTCACGGGCCTGCCACATGTGGTATTTCTGACGAAAAGATTAAAGAATGGGGGAGGGGTGAATATATGCCAGTGACATCACTATATGACGAACACTGTCCCAATAAATATTATTTAGCTCACGCAGACATTTTATTGCTCTGCCATTTTAATATTTGCTTAGGTTATATTTGCTTTGATACATCTACATTTTAATAGCAATTAGTCATTAATCCCAAATCAAGTAAGACAATCTTGTAGATGGGCTATTTCAAATGTTGAATAGCCTATTAAATAAAAAGCTTTTAATATGTAATGTAAATTAAAAACATTTATATAATTAAGATATATAATTTCTCACTTGCTCTTTTGTAAAGTTTTGTCTCCTGAAATCACTGTGATTTGAATGACAATTTCAATACCGTCCAGTACACCATTCAGAATGTGCGATTCAAATGAAAAATTTGCTTTCGTGTTCGTGGAGATTCTCACAACTATAGGCTACTCGTCTCTGGGGTCCAGTCTGTACAAGACAAGCGCGTTCTTCCTCCGAGACGAGTCCGACACTCCAGTAACTGCAGAAGCGCTCCGTGCTATGGATTCATACCGATCTGCCTTTTGTACTAGCCTGCAGCAGGGGCAGAAATGCACTTTATCTACATAATAAAGACATCAGACATAAAACTAAAACTATTGAGAATTATAGATCATATTTGATAAGTGCTTTTCGTGTCCCAATCGCTTGAAGTAAGTCAAATTTTTCTTTTAAAGCCGATTGGGAGGAAGCCGACGCCCCTCCATAAACCAACCGAAAATGGTCTGTATCCGAGCTGTCATCTGGGGTGGCAAAGCTAATTTTTAGGGTGGCAGCTGCCACCCCGTGCCACCCTTGTGGCCACGCCCCTGCCAAAGGGCATTTTTATAGGAACTCAAGCTTCTAACAGCAGTTGAAGTGATGTGATGACTTTACCAATTAGTGGTTGGATCTTTCATATAGACGGCGGGATTTAATTCTCTCGTTCACAGTAATATGAGAGCACCATCTTGGTATGTATTCCTTGGTTGAACAAATGATGTTTTATAAACAAGGTTCGGGAGGAGCACGTTCAAATAAATCATTCCAATCAACTCGTCACCAAACTATTACATGTCTACCCTATCAGCACGAGAGGAAGCATATATAAATATCCACTGTCAACTCACCTAACATTCCTTGACAGTTTCAGCATCCCTCCACCACCCCGACTCCTCACTCCTGGCTCATTCTTCCACAGTCAGGAACGGGGGGAGCACTATGGGTTCGGGCCGCATACCGAGCCCGGAGCCCTCTCCTCGGACAGCACGCCAAATATGCATTTATTCTATCTGACTTATTTGTAAGTGTGAACTCGTGAAATGAGCTGCTAGCCCTGCATTACGTAGCTAGTGTATATATATATACATATATATATATATATATATATACATATATATATATATATATATATATATATATATATATATATATATATATATATATATATGAAAAGTTCAGATGCAAAAGCCTCTAAACGCCATGTCTGTCAAAAATTAGATAATGATATTGAGCGAATGCTCTCCGCACTATACGTTCATCAAATACTTTCGTTTAAAATCTGCTAAAATCCAGCTCGTTGGCAGAAACCGCTAAACGCCACTTCCCTTTGTCAGCAAAAGCCTCCAAGTCCACAGAAGAACCAATGGGGAGATACGAATCAAATAATTTGATTTCAAGATGGATGACGGTGGCATAGTATAAGCAGACTTTCATTTGCCGACCTGCACGTTTTTATCATGTTTTATCCATCATTACAGTGGCAATTATAGGATTTTGCAAAAAGCAAGTAAACACAACACTGTTTCTTGTGCTGCTGTTAAACTGACAAGGAAACGGATGTGGAAGTCACTTGCATCACAGCTCCCCCTACTGTGTGGATCAGTTTCTTCATTGTTAAATTTTGAATTCTGCTTTCATTATTTGCAATGTTTCCAGTTGCATCTTTAGTGATTTTGAAATGTATGTTTTGTTGTCCAAAGAGGTGGACTTGGAGGTTTTTGTGAAAAAAGCACACATGGCATTGGACACTGGACTTAACATTTTTGAAAATAATTAATTTCAGCTGTCAGCAGCTAATGTGATTTGCTTTTGTAGTTTAGTATTCTGTTAACTTGTCCTTTTGAAGTTGTTAACAGGAAGTTGTCTGTGAGAATTTAATTATTGCTTGCAAAATAGAGCAAGAACTACTGTTTCCTGTTGAAGCCATGGCCAGTAAAAAGCTAGATTGTTTTTTACTGGGGCACAAGCTCCAGTGAAACACTGCTGTAAAAATGTACTGATAAATCCTTGCCTGACAGTGGAGATTACCATATACTGACCTGAAAATCACGTTCTCTCGCAACAGTTTTGAGGCCTTTGCGAAGGAGCACAAAGTTTCTTGGCGGAATGCAAAAGTTTTTGCGAGCGAAGGCAAAGTTTCTTGGGGGAACGGCCGCAAAACATTTGCGAGAGAATGCAAAAGCATTGACAAATATTTCCTTCATCTCATATTTTTTTCCTCCACCAGGTCCCTTTAGGAGCTCCGTAGTTTAGAACTATCCTGCTGAAAAATACAGCATAAACCAGCATGGATTCCATGTTGGTCCAGGCTGATTTATGTTGGTGGTATAATGCAAACTAGCAACCAGCATCCAATGCTGGTCCCAGCATGCAAACCTACCTTATGCTTATCAATCCCACAATCCTCTGCACAAGCCTGCCACTCAACTCCCACAGAGAATAAATCGAAAACACCTGCCCAGCCACACACACTCCAAACCTGTGGACAGTAACAGTGATATCAGCGGTAACAGTTCACATGCACTGCATAATTTCAGTGGTGACAGATTTTGAAGAGAATATCATTATATTTGCATTGTAATCATGATGCGTTGTCCTACTGTGCGGATTGGATGGTGTTCTGTTTTTGTTTGTCGTTCTTGTTTTGATTGTTCCTGATGTGAAACACCTCAACACTAATAGAAAAGGAACCGGTAGATGTGGAGAGGATCAAGGGAAATGTAATGAGAAATCGTCTAAATGAGGTGACATTGTTAAACCTGCCATCTGGTATCGCAATGACGGAGACAGCTAAAATGAAACGTCCCACAGTAAGCAATAGAGGTGAATCAGCAAGTGGAATGATAAATGGAAGACCTTTTAAAACAGTTTCCTTAGCCTTTTTAATAAAACCATATTGATTTGTAAGGATACAATTAAGCAATATTACACTCACACTTGTGTTGTTTTAGGCTACTGAATATTAGGGGCTGTTTGCGCAACACCGTTTTTTCAACTAAAAACGTAAAACTTTTTATGCGATTTGGCCGTTCGTTTACACGACGCAAACTTTTCAAAGTGCACGTTTTTGAAAACGGTCTCCGTATAAATAACTAAACCGCGAATCTCTGAAGACGATGGCGTCATGCACATGCGTATTACGTGTTCAGTCTATAGTGTTTTATTTGATTTACTTTATTAATCCCCAGGGGGAAATTGATATGTCACAGCAGCACAAAATACAATGAATAAATAAACAACAACCACAACAAACAACATATACCACAGCAACAAATCTTGTTCTCACATATCAAATCTGCAAAGCATTATGATTATATACACCGGGATAAAATAAAAAAAATATATATATCTATCATCTTGTAAAACATTGATTATAAAATCTGATTGCAGTTGGGAAAAAAGACTTTCTAAAACGCTCTTTGTAGCAGCGTGGATGAATTAATCTTCAGCTGTAAGTACTCACAAAAGCACGAGATATTTCAAATAAGGGATGACAGTCATGATTAATCATACGAGAAAGTTTCCCAATCATTTTATCCTGCGCTATCTTCTCTAAAATAGGTAACTCACTCCCCACGACAGAGCCTGCCTTCTTTATGAGTTTAACTTATTCTTCTCCATTTCCTGCAGTCCCCCTCCCCAACATGTGATAGAATACATAATCACAGATGAGACTACAGAGTCATAGAATGTCTTAAGTAGTTCCTGACGTACCCCAAAGGATCTCAGTCGTCTTAACAAATGAATACGACTCTGACCCTTCTTATAGACATACATCGTATTATCAGACCAGTTGAGCTTGTTGTTCAGATATACACCCAAATACTTGTACGTTGTTACAATCTCAACTTCTGACTCTCTTAAATATACTGGTACCACTTTCTGAGGAAGTCTACTATAATCAACAACCATTTCCTTTGTCTTACTAACATTTATCCTGAGACCGTTTTTATCATTCCAGTCCACAAAACTCTTTATTAGCTCCCTATATTCACTCTCATCTTGGTGCTTTATACAGCCAACTATTACAGAATCATCTGAAAATTACTGGAGATGACAAGATCTCGAATTATACTGAAAATCTGATGTAAAAAAGGTGAACAAAAATGGTGCTAGAACCGTTCCTTGAGGGACTCCGGTGCTGCACTTCACTACTTGAGACACACAGTCCTGCATCCTCACATACTGTGGTCTATTAGAAAGATAATTAGTTATCCAATTAACCATACCCTGATGCACTCCAACATTATCATTCTTACTTCTTATTAGTGAAGGCTGAATAGTGTTAAATGCACTAGAGAAGTCAAAGAATGTAATTCTAACTCTGCTATCCGGGGTCTCTAAATGACTTAAGGTAAATAAGCGCATCATCCACTCCAACACCAGTTTTGTAAGCGAACTGTAATTTATCCTCAGCACCACACAATACTGGCTTTAAATAGTTTAATACCAATCTCTCAAAAACCTTCATTAACTGTGCTGTTAATGCAATAGGCCTATAGTGCGAGAACTCTGGGATTTGTTAATTTAGGTACGGGTACTACACATGATGTCTTCCATAAAACAATTTTTCTAAACACAAACTCATGTTAAAAATATAATGAACAACCCTACAAATCTGATCAGCACAGGCCTTTACCCTTAGCCTGATCATGCTAAAGCTCCAATTTGGCTACCTGGGAAAATGTGTATGTGGCAGGGGGGGCGTGGTTCCGCGAAGTCCGTGACGCGGGAGAGGATCGGGAGACAGGTGCGGCGTGAGTGGGTTAAGTGTGAATGACAAACACCTGTGTCTTGTTTCAGTAACTGGCGTGGGGAGACGGATAAAAGCCACGAGGAAAGAGAAGGAAAGGAGATGAGAAACGGACAAGTGTGTGCGAGGAGAGCGAGAGAGAGTGCGAGAGTGAGAGCGAGAGCGAGCCCTTTGATTTTGTATTTGTGAACCGAGCGCGTGTGGCGCATCCTTTGTTTCGGTACTGTTTGTTTATTTTTACTTGTTTGTGGGATGAATAAAAACCCCCTTTTTCTTTAAAGCCGACCCTGTCCTCTTCCTTCCACGTCTACGAGAACATTGACTGTTACAGTGACTATGATGACATTACTGCAAAATGATTTTATGAAGTTGCTTCTTACACATTTTGTGACGTGGTAAAGTAAGAAACGTGTTCAGTTTTATCTGAAACAGATGAACGCAAAGTTTTATGCTCTATCATGTTTGAGAATAACGAGCCACCCTTATACCTAACCCGTTTCACAGGACTCAAGCTCTCTGCATAGGGCAAGTACAATGAGCTGAGCTACTGATCAAGTTTACAATGGCAGAAAGGCCATACTTATGTCTAAATGTATGAGAATACAAATCATGCACTATGATAAAAGTGTTTTCAGGTCATAACATAGTATTTTGAAAGGAACCGCATGAAAATACGTTTTTATTAATCGATAATCTGCCCCTGTATGATAATTTGTGTGAAGAGGAATACAATTTGTAAGTGTTTTACTGGTGTTCATTTCAACTGGAAACTGCAATGAACTGAATAAATAGGCACATTTTTTGGAGTTTTGCAAAAATGTAGGTAGAGGCATGCTTCTCCAATGAGTAAGAAATATAGGCGGGTATTAACGACACCCTGAATGAATAATTCAGAGATTTCATGAAACTCTTATGGAGCTCATGTCTCTTGGAAAATTGGTTAGATATACACATGGAAATGCATGTTCAGCAGCAGATATTAAATTTGAACCAATGAATTAATGAGAAGTGTTTTTTTCTTGATTTGTACAACTGTACATCTTGTTCAGTGTGCTTTTATGCACGGTGTTACACCTTTTTGACACCTTGCATCTAAGCGTCTGCTTTCATCTCCAGACTTCATTATCCCCTAAGTGGCAGGATTTGCAAGTCTTATTTATAACATGACAAATTGAATATTAAAATGCTGAAACTGATGTATTTTTACTTCAGTAGTCAGAGTTAAAAAAAAGCAAAAAGCAAAAATATATATATATTTTGTCCTGAAAGTAATGTGAATTACCAGTGCATTGTGGGCTAAGTCTTATTTCACATTTAGTATTTTAAAAATACATAATTCAATAATGTTTTCACTCAATTTGCATAATTTGACTAAATTCCCCCACATACATGTATCGTATCTCAAACATGCTCTTTTCAGACACTGTTGTCTCTTTGGTAAACAAGTAAACTTAACTTACATAATTATAATAAGAAGAATAATAAGAGGAATCTTAATAGTTCAGCATGATTCTCTTCAAAATGTTCCTCCCTCATTAAAATAGTTGACATGCCAGGCCAGGCCAGTAGTTGGCAATGTCACTTTGTAATGAAACACAACGCGCCTATAGACTAAACACGTAATCTGCATGAGCATGACGTCACTGTTATTAAAAATTCACATTTTTGTAGTTTACATGGAGACGATAACAGTATCGTTTTCAGAAACTTGCACCTTTAAACACGTTTTCAAATGATTGCGTTTTCAGGCCCCGAAAACGCTACTGAAAGTTTACACTAATGTCAACTATAGTGCCCCTTGTGGCAATACTGAGAATGCAACATGTACTTCCAGTGCATTGTAAACAGCAAATTCTGTATGTTCACATTTCATAACTCTTGCTTGTGCAACTAAAAGTGTTTTCATTCATGTACTAGCCTAGTTATCTGGCCTATGGCCAATAGCTCTTTTTTTAAGTATGCAAAAAGCCTTTCAGACTAATTTTCTGTAAAACATGGCTCATTTTTGTTTATTTTGTGTATGGGTGTATTAAACTATGTGTTTGTTCTCATACAATCATAGTGATCGTATCATGCGAGGCATTGAAAATAACCTATATTATCCTTTGATAAAGATGTGAGAAGATTGGATCTCAGGCTTTTAGTGCATTATATTAACAAGACCAGAGAGCATAGAACATAATGATCTATTCAGGAGTTCTGTGATGTTTGCCATGCTATGTTCATTCAACATACAGTCTGTAGCTTTTATAATATAATGCTCCCAGTTAAAATATACAGCTAATCTTTTGCAACCTTTGTGTAGATGTTTCCCATATGAGCAGGAACAGATTTCAACACGATTTGTCATACCTGTAGTCTCTCTTATCTGCCACATCTAACTGGACACACAGACATACACACAAAGCAGGTGAAAACTGTCATAATGATGATGTCTTACAATATAAGATGTGCTTCTCATTGTAAATTCTGCCATTTTGGTGACATTTATGAGGACTATGGGAAGCAGAAAAGAACAGTCATTAAGAACAATGTCCCAGAAATCGTGAATAATTTGAGCTTTTTCAAAGCACGCTCAATAGAAGAGCGGCTTTTCATGCATTTTCATACAGTTCACACATAATAGCTGATGATGTTATTAGAAAGCTCTGTGGATTTGGACTCTTGGTCTGAAAAGAGCTCTAAGAAGGGCAATGTTAGTGAATACATGCTGACAAAGTGCGAGAAAACATATAAATAATAAATAATGTTTAGACAAGGAAAATATGCCCCCAGCTACTGTATTTAAAGCCCCATGAAATGATTTTATTACAATTTTGTTATTTCTAAATCATTTGATTTGATTGTGTCTTTAAGACTATGTGAACTAGGATGGTTAGTAATATAGTAATCATACAAACGCCTTAAATGATTGAAATTCAGTTTTGTCAGCTTTAGTCATTTTAAAATGTTTTTTTGGGTGATCTCCGTGAAATAATCTGTTAAATAAGCAGCTGGTGTCTCGCTCTAAAACGAAAGCCCTATTGATGATGTGCTTTTGTTTAAATCGTGTTTCCAATGACAGCAGCACTGAGATCAGGTGATATTCAGCGGCCCTGGTATCTGTCTCAAGAGGGTAAATGGGAGCGAATTTAAGCCAGTGGAGACCGACAGTTGTGTAAAGTGTATTTTCATATGAACTCCTTTCATCTGTGTAATCATCATTTTCCATAATACTGTGGGATATTGTCAGGCTGGAATGTGCTGTTGACCTGTTGCTTTACACAATATCAAACCACTGAAAAGAATTGTCATTTTGTTCTTCTCTTGCTCGTAAGCGTTTGACTTTGAGGAGATGGAATGTCCTTTATGATTGTATATGATTGTAAAGCTCTTTGGATTTACAGTACATACAGTAGTAAAGCGCTGGATAAAATGCCTCATTCATTCTTTAAATCTTTTTAGGAGTAAATATCTTTTAGATTGCTTTGCTTTGTCATTTCTCTAGATTATTATTATTATGACGTGTGTACTTGATCATGTTTATTTAGGTGTGTCTGTGTCTTCATAAATCATTTCATTAAAGGAATATTTGAATATTTCAGATTTGATTTTGTCTTCGAATATTGACTGGATCGTAGGAAGTTGGGCGTTGCTAACAAAATGGAGGCATATCTAAATGTCAGTTTGCAGTCAGTTGTGGAGGATATTTAGTCCAACCCTAGGCGCACGTCATGAAGAGAACAGACATAATTTTAAGGGGGAGGGGGGGTTAACATTTTTGATGAAAGATCATGAGGGCATATGATTTTTTTTTTTTTTTTTTAAATGATGTGCACGGATAAATCTGTTACATCTATTTCTGGGTTTGAGTTTTGTTTGAGTTTAGCCTGTTAGTTTTGCACAGTTCCAAGTTTACTTCATGTGTCTCACCTGTGTCTACTTAATTATCTCGTTTTTCCCCCTAGAGATTACCATCACTCATAAAAATCCCCTCCATCACTTTATAGCAAAATCCACTTGAAGTTTGAATTCAAGACATATAATAAATGTTTTACAGAATTTCTGAAATGCTAAAACACATTTCTGGAAACCATCACCCACTTTCTCAAAACGTTACAGAGAACCACTGACTCTTCTGGCAAAATCAAACAATTCCCTCGAAACCATTTGATCTCTGCTCAAAATCAAATAATACATCGTAACAAAGTAAACATTTTGCAATTATGTAAAAAAGTATAGCAATCACAACTTACAGTAGTAAGGTGAATATATTGTATACTGTATGTACTGCAAGTGCAGTATTGTACTGACTCTTGTATAGTATTGAATGTCTGTAATTTCAGCACTTGCAAACTGTGGAAATACAGTAGTCCAACTACAAAAGCCAAAAAGCTTAAAAGACTCTAAAATAAAAAGCATGTTACAGTGCACTCAAAAGGTACAACTGCAAAATCAAATCCAGTGAGAGATTCATCCTTCCTCAGCATCACGTCTTCATGCTGGGTACGCCCTCAGGGCTTTGTCAACATCACAGACAACCATCTCTTGCCAGGCGAAGGGAAAAACCCTCTGGTGTGCCAGATCCAGCCTTGACAACACTGTCCACACTTTGCTCTTTCTTGTCCTCTTCCTCTTTGTTCACCACCTCTTACACATCCTCTTCCTCCTCTCTCTCTTATTTTGTTTCTATCCATTATTGGTATAAACATTCAATGCAACATTTTGAGTTAATTTTGCCACTCTGAACTGACTTGTATTTTGTACAGTTGGTTTTATCACATCATTAGAAACAAGCGTGATCAATTTTGAGTCGTTGTGTGTGTATACTATGACAATTGCGTTTTAGTTTTGTTTACCATTTGCCTGCCTGTGTTTAGCGTTTTGCAACATAAGTGCATCACAGTGCAACATTTTTTTTTAGTGAGTGAGAAGTGTTTAGAGTTTTGCAAAAAGAGTGCATGAGATTTGCAAACAGTGTCTTAACTACATGAACTTGTTTAATGTTTTACAGAAAGAGTGATTTATTCGACAAATTGGTTTAGGCTATTGAGAATTCGGTTCAGAGAATGGGAAAGGTGTTTTAGCAATACAGAAAAACACGGATGAAATAGTTTTCTGAAACAGAAGTTTCATTTTTCGAGATTTTCATTAGTCAACATTTCCCCTAATTGAACAATCACCTAAATATGTATACTGTATGAAGCTTTAGAGATTGTTTTATGGTTTTGAGGTTTTTGAGAGATATAGATGAATAGGTAATGTTTATGGAAAATATGGAAATATGTTTTATATGGAAAAAATATTAAGACTCGACACAGAATATGTGTCACAATCCTAAGTCACCAGCCCTGTCATCTTCAGCACTACATCTCCCAGAATCCTTCCTGGTCCACCACCTGCACGCATTCCACAATCATCACCAGCTGTCACTAATCACCTCATGAACTGACACACACACACACAGCTGTGTTTTTGTGATTTGTGAGGACATTCCATAGGCGTAATGGTTTTTATACTGGACAAACTGTATATTCTATCCCCTTACACTGCCCCATCCCTAAACCTACCCATCACAGGAGACATTCTGTATTTTTACATTTTTAATAAAACACTGCTTAGTATGTTTTTAAAGCCATTTGAAATATGAGGACTCAGGAAATGTCCTCATAAATCACGTTCAAGTTGTAATACCAGTGTAAAACCCATGTCATCATACACATTTGTGTCCTCACAAATCACAAAAACAAGAGCACACACACACACACACACAGAGAGAGAGAGAGAGTCTGGTCTCATCTATACCAAGACTGCTACCATTTGGCTCATGACTTACCTGAAGTAAACTGACCTCTGTGTCCAATTCACCAGTCTGCTCCAGTGAGAGAAATTCCCCAGTCTATTCTAGTGAATCATCTTCCCCAGTCTGTTCCACTGGGAAAAAACTCCCCTGTCTGTTCCAGTGAGTCATCTTCCCCATTCTGTTCCAGTGAGAGATATTCCTGAGTCTGTTCCCATGAGTGAATTTCCAGAGTCTGCTTCAGTCCCAGAGTCAAGTCACAAACCTGTTCCAACCTCAGAGTTCCTGAGCCTGCTCCAGAGTCTGAGCCAAGTCCAAGGACTACTAAAGCCTCTGCTTCCTCTGAGTTGAGGTTAAATGAGGTGCTGAGGAAGAAACAGCCCTCTGCCAGTCCAGCCCCTGACCACTGCCCAGTGTCTGTTCCAGCCCCTGACCATAACCCAGTGTCTGCTCTAACCCTGGACACATCCCAGTGTTGGCTCCAGCCCCTGACTTTAGTCTAGTGATGGCTCCAGCCCCTGAGCACAGCACAGAGATGGCTCCAGTCCATGAGTTCAACCTCATCCCAGTTTTCAGTCACGAGTCAGCTCCAGCCCCAGGTTTTAGTAATGAGTCCGCTCCAGCCTCAGAGTTCTGTATCGAGCCCGTCCCGGCCCCAGAATCTACATAAGAGCCCACTCATACCTGTGAGTTTCCTCTAAATTTACCTCCCGCTCTCGTCCCAGAGCTCAGTTCCTGCTCTACCGCCAGAATCCTCAGTCAACATGGCCATCATGCCAGAACCCAGCCAGATACTTCCAAGCCCAGAAAATTCAGAGACCACTCTACCAATGATTGTAGTTCCTGTTACGGCAGTGGCCATAATGTGTGTTCGGGCCACACACTGCTCTCCCACTCATCATGGAAGTGAAGGTATTCATCCCTGAATTTCCTGTTTGCCCAGAGACGACCACGGGGGTTGTTCCCCAGTTTTCAGTTTGTCCAGATACGACTATGAAGGTCGTTTCCCAGTCTTCTGTCTGTCCATATGCAAACATGAAGGTCGTTTCCCAGTCTTCTGTCTGTCTAGATACGACCACGGAGGTCATTCCCGAGTTCCCTGTTTTCCCGGATACTACCAAGAGGGTCATCCCTGAATTTTCTTTCTGCCCTAATATGACTAAGAAGGTTGTTCCCGAATTTTCTGTTTGCCTTAGTGTCAAAGCCACAGAGGCCAATCCTTCATGGTCCCCTGAGCTACCTGCACCGCCAGTGCCACCCTGGAGGCTACCTATCCTGCCCTGGTCACCTGCCCCCACTGGCCATCCTGTCCATCACCAGGATGCCTCCCCTCCCTCCCCGGATGGCTTTTGTTGGACATGAGATCATGCCTTCTAGGAGGGGGGGGGGGGAGTACTGTCACAATCCTAAGTCACGAACCCTGTCACCTTCAGCACTACATCTCCCAGAATCTGTCCTGGTCCACCACCTGCATGCATTCCACAATCATCAACACCTGTCACTAATCACTTCATCAACTCTGCATTGGATATAAGGACACTCTACACACACAATACTTGAAAAATACTTTGTATTACAAATCTTTATATTAACTGGCTTTTTATTAATTCAATACAGTGGCTTACATTATCGTCAGTTTACTGTTAGTGATTAATTTACTGCAAAACGAAAGATAACTTATATGCTTTCATGTCAGAAAACATATTTTTTTTGTCTTACATTTCATAATAAACTCAGACGAGCTCAGTACAGACTAATTTTCTGTTTATTTTTGTGAATTGGAATGTGTGCAAAGGATTGTGGGTGATTTAAGGCCACGAAGGATACGTCCGATGCATCCTTCAAAACAGGCCAAAAGAAGGACGCGAAACGAAGGCTGCCTTCCAAGGATCCTTCAAATTGAAATGGCCTTCAGCAACATTTGATGACGTTGCAGCCGAGATATGCAGCCTTCGTAGGATGCAGCCTTCCGTTTGAGAAACACCCATAGTCTGGTCTCGTCTCTACCAAGACTGCTATCGTTTTGTCTCATTACTTACTTGAAGTATACTCACCTCTGTGTCCAGTTTCTCGTTCCTGTCTCTTCTTCAGTCTCTTACTGAGTTGCCGCGTGGATTACCTACAAGACAAAATAAAGTTACCATTTCTCCTCAGTGACTGTTAACGTGTGTGGATCCTCACCGGCCTGTTCCCCATCTACGTTTACCGCCATTGCATCCTGTTGCTTTTACTCTGCCTCGCTATATGTAGTCTCATTTTAATAGCACTAGAAAGTCAAATTCATTCATCACTGTTTTCTCACAGAATTTATCATTTCATTTTTGTTGTAAAAGTGGTGTTGCCTATAGTTAGAATCACTACTAATGCTCATACTTACAAACCCCTAACCGTAAGTATTGTCACTGTAAAAAATGATATGATCAACAAGTTATGACAACATGTTTGTACATTGCTTTAACTCATCAATATAAGTTAAGCAATTTTCAGCTTTTATTTGTTATACAAGATTCAACAAATTTTCAGTTTAATGGCACTGTTCAAGTCAGTTTAATGTGATTTAAATTAAAATGACTTTAATATCCAAGATGATTGTACTTAAAAATGCAGCAATTTTTTTTTACAGTATTTTTGCATAACTCTTCCAGCACGAGTTTCGTGACTTATGTAAAAAAATTTGGATGAAATGATGTATGAATTTATTGTTAATTCAGCAATAAATTGTACAATTACATCAGAATATATAACAATTCAGTTTAGAGCACCTTCATAAATTGCATAAATAACAAAGCAAAAACACACCTGATGCACATTTTTTAGTCTGCATTTTGTTAAAGTAAACCTTGCTGGATTTTGTGGGCAATAACCTAGAAAGCTCTAGCGACTACATAGCAATGTGATATTGGTGCGTTAAAGTTCATGCCTCCTGTCTACCATTAAATGGTCAAGCACAAACTCACACCACTGGTTAGTGGTGTGGCCCATCAGGCTAGTAGCTCAAATAAACAAAGCAATATTTTGAAACCACCACAAACCTGCATGCAGCAATTACATTTTAAAGAGAAATCCACCAACAAATAGCTAATTTAGAGTTCAGATATTTTAGTACTGAAACACAGAAAAAGTTCACATACACTCTTTGTGAATTGGTCCAAGAGGATCATTAAAAATAGCTAGTTCAAAATAACCATTCATTCACAAATCACTAAATCTAAAGACTAGGTTTAAGAGATTTACTCACGGACTGGTTTCCGTTTTAGGGTGCCATTTCCAAACAATATGCTTTTGTTCATTGCATCATTGCATATGAGCTTAGTGCCGGTGAAATGTCACTGCCCATCTGGGAACATATAGTTCTCTCTTTTCAAAAGGCCACAAAAGTGAACGTTTATATGAACTAAACCTGTCAGTTTACAGACCATTTATGTCTTTGTGGAGGGAAATGTTGACATTTCGTCAGTATTGGTGTAATATACTGTTTAGGGAGCATAATTCAGTCGGTGGAATTGAAGTCAAAGCACTGACATAAAATTGTTGATTAAAAGGTCCGTGTTAATTGTTGGTTGTTGTTTGTGCATCGCACACTGTCTCGCATGTTGACTTGTTATCCTAAATTCGTAATCTTATGTTATTTTATAATCATCTTCGTCTTCTGTGGATAATTAATGGAATGTATTTTCTCTCTCTTTGTATTTTTATATCAATATGGTATCCTAATTCAAATCCATTTGGTTAATGAGTTAGGTCATCAGAAATCTTAAAAGTAGTCAGATTATATTACTTTAAATGTATAATCTAATGGACTGCGTTACTAACTACATTTTTCATCATGTAATTTGGAATCAGTAACCGACTACAATTTGTAAGTAATCTATCCAATGCTGGTGACTTTCTTTGTGTCTTCTTTTCAAAGCATTGTGGAATGAACAGCTTCTAGGTGACAGTATTAGAGAGAGAAAATGCAAGAATGACTATGAAAAAGCGAGACCTCACTCCCGTCTCCTGGGCATGTCTGGAAACCTAGCAACCAGTTACCCAGGGCACTCTTGGATTACTACCCAGCTGCCAAGGTGCATCTGTGTAGCAGGGTGGCTCAAGCTTAACCAAGGCCAGGGATAGAGAGGCCGGGATGGTGACTGAAAATGGGGATGCCTGAGGCTTGGTCAGAAGCGCATTAAAATAAATATCAGCCTGTCTGATGGCACATTCATCTTATTGTTTCTTTGTTGCCAAGGTTTTTTTGAAAGAAAAAAGCCAACGTTCTTCGCCTGTGCTCCATTGAACTGCCTCGTAATAACACACGAGTGGTCAGTCTCGCTGACAGAGGCTTGTAGCTCAATTGGCGTGAGCACCTGCTTGATTAGAGACTGATGAATGTCGTTGACTGCCTTTTTGTGATCTATCTTTGAATCGATTCAGATATCGCTGACTGGGATTTTTGTTAACAATGGAGGTCACTTGTTCTCAGGCAACCCTAACGATTATGGGCTTGTTAGTAGAACAAACAAAGTTCTTTTTTCCCCTTAGATGACAGATTTTATTTTTACCTAACAAATGTATTGATGCACAAACGTTGTTATGATGTTATTTGCACTGCCCCTGCCAATGTTTAATAAACCTCATTACCAAAATGTTTTGCCACATTCATTTTTGAAAGTAAATTGTTTTATATTTCTTTCAGAAGATGAGGCAAAAGTAGCATATCTAAATGCAGCACTAAAAAATAATAAATAAATAAATAAAATATATGCACAAACGAGAGTAAACAAAACAGTGTAGAGCACAGTCAATGAGCAAACTGAACTGAGGGCAAGATATATAAAGTGAACTTAATGAAAAAAACGTGTGAAATCAATGAAACAGTGAATAACCATGACAACCAATCGAAACATACTTAGTAACCGAAGCTGCAGTGTTCGAAATCACTATTCACTATTCCCTTCATTAGTTCACTAAAATAGACCACTTGAAGGAGTGAATGAAAACGAGTGAACAAATTCAGACACTGAGTGCGCCGGAAGGGCTGCCGCTTTTGCATAGTTTGTGCTTGCAGTTTAATAATCATTCGTAACTTGGCAAACTGGCAGCTCCAGTAGTAATGAAAATATTTATCTTGAACCTGTCATGGAAACCATACACAACCCTTAATTAAACAATATAATAATCAATTAAGAAGGAATTTATACCTGTATGATATTACGCTGTAGCCACATTGGACCAGATGTTTGGAAAATGGATGATTGATTCAACTGTGGGCGCCACCTTATGGTGAGACACTGGAATTACACTGGGCATTCTCTAGCCGTTGAGCGTACTTTGCTTGTACACTTGTTATTAGGGTTCATTGTGGAATTTATTGAGTGCACTCGATAACGTCCACTATGGTTTCGGACACCACTACAAATGACTGTACCCTCAGATAGTGACCTATTTAAAGGTATAGGGAGCAATTTTGGACACAGCCCAAGACAACTGAGGAAAGAAACACGGGAAATAATGAGAATGAAAATGAAAATGAAACAACAACTGACTGTGACTAACATTATTTGCTTTATTTCAGGTGTGTTTTTTAGAATGTCTTTAAAATGTACTGCAGCATAGCCCGATAAAACCAAACAGTGTTATGAAATGCTATAAATCTATTTTGTGCTTGCTGAGTTAGTTCTCTTCACTGTAAAGAGATCATGTAACAGTAATTGATATGTAAAATGACTACTTAAAGCAGCTCTTACCACACTAGTCAAGAGTGCACACTCTAATTGCTTTGGTGTTAAAAAAGGTGTTTTTCTGGGCTAGTGTCATTGCAGTTTAACATAATTGGGGATTGCATGATGGTGAGGATCAAAAGGAGAAGATTTACCTTCTCGAAAAAAAAAAAAAAAAAGCAGCACATAAGCCACACGCAACTTAAGCCCTTCACCAGCCACCGTACTGCTAACATTACACTGCTTCAGTTAACGTCTCACCCTTTGATACAAATAGTTAAAGCTAAACTGGCCAAATGGTTTCCATGGAGATAAAGAGGAGAACTTTGCAAATGTAAGGGTGTAAAGGATGTTAAAAGAAAAACTCAAGTGCTCATTTGCAACCCTTCTTTAAGCACGTCCTGATTTTGCTGAGTTTGAAGCGTTCCTGGGTCAACATAATCCTGGAACAACATTCCTATCTGAACATTTTGTCCTAAGCATATCCCTACCCCTACACCTAACCCTACCCATTACTTATTCCTTAAATAAGAGGGAAATGATAGGTGAAAAACACTGATGTAAAAATACCTTACCCTGGTTGTAAGGCTAAACTTAAGCCTTAAAATGTAAACGTGGAACATGGAACATGTTGAACTTGGTGAAATCAATTTCTGCCTTTTTCAAATAGGCTATATTAGATTGGAATACTGGGGTGCAAACAGTACACTTTAAAACTTTGTTTGTTATTGTTATAAAAAAAGTTTGTTATGTTTTGTTTATTCTAAATTCCTTTGAATTGTAAAATTAGTCACACTAGACCTTGAGCACAACATTTCTACGAACACTGTAATGGCGTAACACTCTGTGGCATCTTTTTCATAAACATAAATTCAACATATAACAAAGAGTAATACATTAAAAATGTACAATCTACTCAACTTTACTGCAAAAGTATGCCCCCTTTTAATTCAGACAAGAGGTCACGTCATGACGTATCGATCTTCTATTCCAGACAGTAACAGAGTCTTGGCCCAGATCTGGCCCACATCTGGTACACGTGACGTGGAATACACATGTTCGCCAGATCTGGGCAGACAACTATGTTGTCTTTGACTTGATGACTTGATGCGAATTCATAGGTCAGAGTTTACATTTACATTTACATTTATTCATTTAGCAGACGCTTTTATCCAAAGCGACTTACAAATGAGAACAATAGAAGGAGTTAAACTAACAGTAGGACCACAAAATGTAAGTGCTATAACTTACAGAGTTCACCAAACTTGACCTTTGGAAAGCAGTGAAATGCAACATTTTTCTCATGAGCTTGCGTTTCCGGTCTGATGCATTCGCATGCGTATAAATGGATGTAAATGGAACGAAATGTGCAGTGTGACCTTAATCTTGTTGATGTGCCTTTGCTGTCATGGTAACCAGTGCCTGGTTCTGCATTTGGGTTGTTAAGGGCCATTTACACAACACAGTTTTCAACTAAAACTGTAAAACTTTTTATGCGTTTTTGCCATTCATTTACATTTAAAGTGCAAGTTTTTGAAAGCGGTAGCGTCATAGTCTCTGTGTCTCTGGTGACGTCTTGTGCATGACATGCGTATTACGTGTTCAGTCAATAGGCGCATAGTGTTTCTTTAGAAAGTGACATCGCCAACTACTGGCCTGGCATGAATACAGCGTTTTTAATAGTTTTCACTGATCAATGTGAAAAGTGTGATCAGTGTGGTTTTGACAACGTTGGCGTCTGTTTTTAGTACATCGTTGTCATGTAAAAGTACCCTTAGTTGCTCTTCAGGAGTAGTTCCACAAAACTCTACCTCATGGTTTGCTTGTTGGGTGAGTGGTATTGTGGATTTTTTGTTAAATATAACATAATTGTGTCTCGGATCTGTCTCAGTTGCTACATTTATCAATTAATGTCATGGTTTCCTGTAGACTTGTTGTATCTAGAGACAAGAATATCACAGAGAACTGGGGGGGGGGGGGGGTGGACTGATTTGACTTGGCCAGTAAGAAACCACCAAAAATCTCTAGCAATGCCCTTACAATACAAGAAAAAATGTAGGGGAAAATATGTCTGACTGAAAGTTGAACTTCAAAACAGATAATTAAGGAAAACAAGTAGTCCTTTACATCATC
This sequence comes from Meda fulgida, assembly GCA_030578275.1. Taxonomy (NCBI): domain Eukaryota; kingdom Metazoa; phylum Chordata; class Actinopteri; order Cypriniformes; family Leuciscidae; genus Meda; species Meda fulgida. Next base: position 16,877,094 of record CM060619.1, read on the forward strand.
TTATGACGCAGATTTGTTGTATAACTTCCATGATGAGTTCTGGTGCTTCCTTAGTTACCATGATCCCTAAGCCCACTGCAATTCGATTAAAAGGGCACACAGATGTTTTGCCAGTTTTGTTTGGAAGTAAGGATTGCATGTATGAGTGGATGAAGTTAGTGTCTCATTAAAAGCGCTGTTCCTCTGTACAGTCCTATTCTGAGTGGTTCATGAATTTGAGTTTGGAGCAGTAATCAAATAAGCGTCTCTAGTCGCTGTCTCTGGAGAATATCCAGTCATCACTCGACATGAGAACCTGCAAGCTTCCTCTGACAATATCAGACTAACACAGCACAATTTTACTCCCAATAGGGGTTTATGTGTGGGAGTGTATAGAATTATAGGAACAATACACCCAAACATGAAAATTGTGTCATAATTTTCTCATCATGTCATTTCTAAACCCCTTTGGCAGTATTTTTCTCTATATATACTTATGATTTTTCTGTAATAATCTCTGTGCTGCTCTTATTAAATGTTTGAAATCAATTGAATAAACGTCATTGTCTTGGAATGAAAAAAAAATGTACTAACAAATGCATGCGCTTTATTTTAATGCCATGGATTAGCCTCCTTTGAAATGAGCTTACCAAGAGTAGGCAGCCATTTTAATCTCAAACTTTTGAGAGATAATTCATGTATTGTAAAAGTTATGGTTTTCTTGGCCACTGTCACGATGTGGTTGAGACAAAGGAGAAGCCGGATCCAGTTACAGCACACTTTATTTAAACGAACTCCAAACTTGACAAGGACTCAGACAGGGAACAGAACTCAGGAACAGAACAACCAGCATCCACAATACAACATCAAGAACTCACAAGGACTGGACTGAAACACAGGGCTAAAATGCAAGGGCAAACAAGCTAAACAAGATGACAAGGGGGCGTGGTTAATCGGGGACACCTGGGAAGACTAATAGAGATAACGGGGAGCGGGAAACAGGACTAAACCAAAAACACAAAGAACGGGGAAACAGACAGACATCACAACATAGCCCCCCCTCTATGGGCGGCTCCCGACGCCCAACAAAACAGGACACAAGACAATTCGGGAGGGTGGTGGAGCGGAGGCGGTCCTGGGGGAGGGATGGAGGGCAAGGTCCGCACAGGGAACGGGACCAGGCCTTGCAATGGCGGGGGAGGGATGGAGGGCCAGGTCCGCGCAGGGAACGGGACCAGGCCTTGCAATGGCGGGCATGGGCCATGGAGCGTGGGCGGAGCTGGACATGCAGGCGGCCAGGGCGGAGCAGGCAGCAGACACCGGCTCGGGAACAGCAGACACCGGCTCGGGAACAGCCAACACACACACCGGCTCGGGAACAGCAGACACCGACTCGGGAACAGCCAACACACACACCGGCTCGGGAACAGCCAACACACACACCGGCTCGGGAACAGCCATCACACACACCGGCTCGGGAACAGCCATCACACACACTGGCTCGGGAACAGCCATCACACACACCGGCTCTGGAACAGCCATCACACACACCGGCTCGGGAACAGCCATCACACACACCGGCTCGGGAACAGACAACACACACACCGGCTCGGGAACAGACAAAACACACGGGTTCGGGCTCAGGAACAGACAACACACACACGGGTTCGGGCTCAGGAACAGACAACACACACACGGGTTCGGGCTCAGGAACAGACAACACACACACCGGCTCGGGAACAGCCATCACACACACCGGCTCGGGAACAGCCATCACACACCGGCTCGGGAACAGCCAACACACACACCGGCTCGGGAACAGCCAACACACACACCGGCTCGGGAACAGCCATCACACACACCGGCTCGGGAACAGCCATCACACACACCGGCTCGGGAACAGACAACACACACACCGGCCCGGGAACAGACAACACACACACCGGCCCGGGAACAGCCATCACACACACCGGCTCGGGAACAGACAACACGGGTTCGGGCTCAGGAACAGACAACACACACACGGGTTCGGGCTCAGGAACAGACAACACACACACCGGCTCGGGAACAGCCATCACACACACCGGCTCGGGAACAGACAACACACACACCGGCTCGGGAACAGACAACACACACACGGGTTCGGGCTCAGGAACAGACAACACACACACTGGCTCGGGAACAGCCACAAGGACAGACATAAACACAGGTACAGACACAGACTCTGGCTCGGGAACGGGAACAGACTCTGGCTCGGGAACGGGAACAGACTCTGGCTCGGGAACGGGAACAGACTCTGGCTCGGGAACGGCCATCTTGTCCGTAGACACTGGCTCGGAGGCGGCCATCTTGTCCGTAGACACTGGCTCGGAGGCGGCCATCTTGTCCGTAGACACTGGCTCGGAGGCGGCCATCTTGTCCGTAGACACTGGCTCGGAGGCGGCCATCTTGTCCGTAGACACTGGCTCGGAGGCGGCGATCGAAGCGTCTCTGGCTGTGCAGACGTGACGCGAAGCGTCTCTGGCTGTGCAGACGTGACGCGAAGCGTCTCTGGCTGTGCAGACGTGACGCGAAGCGTCTCTGGCTGTGCAGACGTGACGCGAAGCGTCTCTGGCTGTGCAGACGTGACGCGAAGCGTCTCTGGCTGTGCAGACTCGACGCGGACAGTCTCTGGCTGTGCAGACGTGACGCGGACAGTCTCTGGCTGTGCAGGCGTGACGCGGACAGTCTCTGGCTGTGCAGGCGTGACGCGGACAGTCTCTGGCTGTGCAGACGTGACGCGGACAGTCTCTGGATCGGCTGACATGACGTGAACAGTCTCTGGATTGACCGGAGGCTCAGGAAGGGCCTCCAGGCATTGCAGGATGCAGGAAGTCCTCTTCCTCCTCCTCCGTCTCCGAGAGGGTGCTGGGCTGGACGGGGCCAGCGGTGAGGGCTCTGGGCTGGACGGTGCCAGATGAGAGGGCTCTGGAATGGACGGGAACAGCGGCGAAGGAAACTCTTGGCTGGACGGGACCAGCGGCGAAGGAAACTCTGGGCTGGACGGGACCAGCGGCGAAGGAAACTCTGGGCTGGACGGGACCAGCGGCGAAGGAAACTCTGGGCTGGACGGGACCAGCGGCGAAGGAAACTCTGGGCTGGACGGGACCAGCGGCGAAGGCAACTCTGGGCTGGGACGGGACCAGCGGCGAAGGAAACTCTGGGCTGGGACGGGACCAGCGGCGAAGGAAACTCTGGGCTGGGACGGGACCAGCGGCGAAGGAAACTCTGGGCTGGGACGGGACCAGCGGCGAAGGAAACTCTGGGCTGGGACGGGACCAGCGGCGAAGGAAACTCTGGGCTGGGACGGGACCAGCGGCGAAGGAAACTCTGGGCTGGACGGGACCAGCGGCGAAGGAAACTCTGGGCTGGACGGGACCAGCGGCGAAGGAAACTCTGGGCTGGACGGGACCAGCGGCGAAGGAAGCTCTGGGCTGGACGGGACCAGCGGCGAAGGAAGCTCTGGGCTGGACGGGACCAGCGGCGAAGGGATCTCTGGACTGGACGGAACCAGCAGGGAAGAGGGCTCCAGCTCTGGCTCGGCAGGCGTGACGTGAAGCTCTGGCTCGGCAGGCGCGACGTGAAGCTCTGGCTGGACGTGGCTGATATGAAGCTCTGGCTGGACGTGGCTGAGGTGAAGCTCTGGCTGGACGTGGCTGACGTGAAGCTCTGGCTGGACGTGGCTGACGTGAGGCTTGGGACTGGATGGGACCAACCAAGGGTTGAAGAAAGGCCAGAGTGTAGAGTGGTGTCGGGGTTCCTCTCGACCACCTCCTCTACTACGGCCTCCACGGATCCCGCGAAATTTGACCAACCGGGTCCCCACAAAGGAACGTCCTCTCTTCCGCTCAGAGGCTGGGGAAGAGACACTGGTGAACATGCTGCTGGATCTTGTGTGGTGAGTTCTTCTGTCATGATGTGGTTGAGACAAGGAAGAAGCCGGATCAACTTACAGCACGCTTTATTTAAACAAACTCCAAACTTGACAAGGACTCAGACAGGGAACAGGACTCAGGAACAGAACAACCAGCATCCACAATACAACATCAAGAACTCACAAGGACTGGACTGAAACACAGGGCTAAAATACAAGGGCAAACAAGCTAAACAAGATGACAAGGGGGCATGGTTAATCGGGGACACCTGGGAAGACTAATAGAGATAACGGGGAGCGGGGAACAGGACTAAACCAAAAACACAATGAACGAGGAAACAGACAGACATCACAACAGCCACACTGTGAAGAGAGAGTTTTTGTTGATTATATGTTTTCCTCTAATTAAACATGTCCAAACAATACACTTGAATTTCATGATCTTAAATAATGAATCTTAAAATATTCAATACAAAAGGTTTTTTTAAATGTAATATAAAATATAAACGTGTTTGAGTGCATGACTACCATTTCTCCGTTTTGCTTCTTCCTGGTGCAGCTCATGTTTTCGTCGTTTTGGAACGTTATAAAAAGACTTTAATTTAATCCATTAACTGAATACCATCCATTCCCAAATCTACAGCCGTGAATCCACCATAGCTCTCAAATCTCATTTAATCAATTTAATCGCTGTCTGTGTAAATGGGGCTTTAACAGGGAGAGAGGTATTTCTCATAATAGAATGTGTGAGTCATTCTTGTTGTTGATGCAAATGTTGACGTAAATATGTATTTATATTTGTGCTTCCAGAGGGCCCAGTGATCTGGCGCATGCTGACCTACCCTCCGGCTCGCCGTGCTCTCATTGTGGGTTGTGGACTCCAGATGTTCCAGCAGCTTTCTGGCATCAACACGGTCATGTAAGTCACCTTCACTCAATTCTCAGGTGTTCTTTGAATCTCAACAAGTCTGTTATTTGTTTAAGAGGCCACTTCGTACTGTTTTTAGCATTTCACTTGTAATGCCAGTAAAAAAGCCAATCTAGATTTCTTGGACCAAAACAGTCATAAACTCTGTTTCAAAACCTACTAAAAGTTTACTCAAACAGAAAACTGTTTCTAAAAGTCTACATAGGCAATTACCTTGTAAGGAAGCACCTTATTCAAATCGAAAAGTGACTGATTTCATACACTCTACACAGCAACTCCATAGGCTGCACAAATTACGCTCAAGAGACAATTAACTCCAATAGAATTGGATATTAGCACATTGCTAGGCTAACAATGTGATACTTTTGTTGCATTCTCGCCATGTTATAATTACCGCAATTTCGAAATGACAACATGTGACATTCTAATTGGGACTTGCTAGAGATCCTCACCTCTCCTCATCCCTGCTACACCTGTGATAATTAAATAGAGGATTTTTAGTACTGTGCCTTTAAAACCTTTATATGTAAATGAATCAAAGCGGGTCAAGCTGCTGAAAATGTAAAAAGACGTGTATGTGTAAATATGGTCGCCATTTGTTAATTTATTCGCTTGAAATCTTCATGATTATGACATCACAACCACCAGCATGGTTGTGATGTCATAATCCTTGAACATTTCAAAATGTCATTTTGCAATTAAGTTTCAATAATTGGTATACTTCCAATAATAGAATGTCTACAAAGTATAATTGTCAAATACATCTTGATTTAAATATGTCCCCTTTAAAAATGCCACACATAGATGTTAATTTATGTAGGAGGACAGATTCACAACTGATTCAAAATTCAGATGTTGTTCATTCACATTCATAGGTGTGACTGTGCCTTTAATTCTCATTTTAGCTTAACTTTAATAGATACCCTTCTAAAGTGTGATTTCCACTTCGTGATCTCTTGTCTTTTCCGCTCCTTATTCACTGACTATTTTTCAAGCATTGTAAACAATCTCGGAATGTGTGCTGTTGCTAAGCAACCCCTCATGGCAAAACGAGAAGTGTCTATGGGAGGGCGAGGGGAAAATTGTGTGTGACTGTGTGTTTACTTTTTTTCTCAGCTGTCATTTTGGAAGATGACAGGTCATGACAGATGGATCCTAAAATGGCATTCTCGATCAATCAAACACCTTCATTCTTATCCTTCTGTCGTTGTCAATCAGTCTGTCCAAAGCAGGTTTAGACAGACAGTATAGCAGTTAAAACTGACAGGTACACTCACACACACACATAAAGGAAGTACTGTAGTGTAAGGTTCAACCTGATGTGCTGTTTTGTATGTACCTACAATCCCCTACTCCTCAATCGTTCCTGCATTGTCAGATGTCAATCCTTTGTACACAGGAAGTCTTGTTGTGGGATGTGTTGTCTTTCAAGCTTAACCTCTGCACAAAGAATTTGTCAATACCTCTCATGGAGCAAATGTCTTGGGGGACGTGTGCCGATTTGATGTCAGCCGGAAAAATCGATTCGGTTCAGAAAAGCACACATCCAAATCGTACACTGCATCCGACTGACGATGTAACTCCTCAAAATAATTGCTAATTTTTTAACAAAAATCTTGTAGGATTTAAGGGCAAACCAAACACAAATGAATCTTCAAGATGATTCGTTCAAACATAATTACACACAAAATTCAACACTCCAGACCCCAAATCAACCATCCAGGACCATAAAATCCAGGCTCAAGCCAGTCTGAGCTCACCAACGCCCAGCTAATAACTTTATGGCCATGCCAGCTTCAAAGAGATGAGCCCAGCTAAAGGAAGAACGTAAGGATGTAACGGTATGAAAATGTCATATCACGATTATAGTGACCAAAATGATCACAATTATCAATATTATCACGGTTTTGTTCAAATGAGATGAAAATGTTCAAAAAGAACTGATACGTACACTGAAAACATTTCAACAAGTTTTATTTTTGGAAATCAACAAACAACAAATAAAATTAGCAGCTCTATGCACTTTTTTTAAGCATACACATTAAATTACATGGCCGTCAATAGCAACACATTATAACACAGCGCACATCTCTTCTGTCACCGCGGACACACTCTCTCATTTCGTTAAAAAGCTATTATAAATGAGGTTAGTAGATAATTCAGCATAAAATGTTATTTATAGTGAAGAATTTTTTTTTTTTAGTTTGGAACAAATAAAACGTAAAATGTTCCACATTGCTCTTTGAATTGTTATAAAACAACATAATTGATGAAATTGATTAATTGATGAAAAACAAATAAATGTATACACTATCAAATGAAAATATATTTATTTTGAATGTATAGCGCAGCTTTTTCATGAGGCAACAACATTTGATAGATAGGACAGAACAACAAAGGCCATTGATAATCTTAATCTTTCATTGGGCAAAAGTATTATAGGGCTAAAATGATAGGCTTTCAATATAGAGCGCCAGAGAAACTTATGCGCATCCCGTGCACAGAATGATGCACTTGAAGCAACATGAGTCATTTAAAAGTGCAGAAAACAAGTGGAAGAGAATATTGATGCTTAGTGTATCATATCTATGCAACAGTTTAGTGAGCCTTTTCTTTTAACAGTTGTAAATTTCAGTTACTGTGCGCGTGAAGAACAATATAGTGCTCTCTACTCCAGCGTGACAGACACCCGAGAGAAAGACTCGTGATTTAGAGACAGAAATAAACTCCAGCGAGATAAAGTATTTTTATGAAAAACTATAGACGTTTTTCTACAAATAAAGTATAATAAAAGATCTTGGAGTGAGTTTCCTTGTGTTACTGTCGTATCCGAACGCGACGTGCTGTTTGAATGCTGACTGGAGAATGACTAAGGACTGAGGAGAGATGAGTTTCCATTCACTTTAACGACTTTAATTTATTAAAGTTTAATTTGTACCTCACATTAAGCTATCAAATGGCTTCAGAAGTCTTGGAATATAGTGCAATAAAGGGCATGTATTTAGTGGGACTTTAAGCAGGGCTATGTAGTTTCGGGAATATCTTCGCTGTATTCTCGCTTCTTGCTCGCAGGTTTCTCCATAGAGCTCCCCCTACAGCTTCAGAACAGATATTTGACAACGCTGTCGAAAAACTTGTTGGCGACTCTCAGAAACCAGAGGCTAGTAGATCAACGACATCAAAGCAGATGGGACATTCTTTAAAACGTCGTCTTCATTCGGGTTCGAACAACGTGAGGGAATGCAATAATTATAGAACTTTAGCAGATTTCTTTTTGCCGTAAAGCAATTCTTTACATCGCGAGACCTGATATCGCGCGATACCTCCCGATGCTGCGGCCGGCGGCCCGCCGGCTTAAAGTTGCAAGTGTGTTTTTTCCGCTCACATGCGATAGGAGGGTGCGGCACCATTCAACCCGAAAAAAGTAATAAAACCATTCCAATGACTCCTAAGCTGTTCGGTTAAAGTAAAAAAACCTGCATAGTTCACCTTTAACAATAACAGAGAATAGTACCTACAATATCGGATGTCACTGAGAAGCTGCAGCCGCGACGCAGAGGATTATTGGGGATGAATCTCGCGAGCGCTGCGAGTCACTGCTTTCCGTCATGTCTTCTCGCACAAAAAAAACTAACACTAAGCTGACAAAAGGAACACCCATAGGAACGCAAAGACAAGCAAGTAGCCTCCAGAATCTAAGAAACGATAGAAGGGTTAAATTAATGATTGATGGTTCGTTCAGGTCATGTCTTATAAGTCCATATAGAAACTTGAGATTTCATTATCTCACTCTTAAAACTCATTCTTTCCTCACTCTCTTTTATTTCTGCAACTCGCATGAATGTGTGTGTGCATGTGAATGTGTTAGACATTAGTTTTAAGTGTTACAATAATCAATAAAATCGTGTTTGTATTTTAAAGATAATTGTTCTTGTGTTATGTGCTTACGGATGTAATGTCTTAAACTTCTGATCTAAGTTACCTTGCTTATAAATAGTGTTTTCACTATAGGTTGGATGTTTATATCCGCTGCAGAGCTGCTGGTCACGGCCCGTTCAAATGAACGCTGGACGACTCATTTGCTCGGGTGTAAAAGTGATTCTTTCAAGATTCCCTATAAATGAATTCATAATTCCCTTTGAGCTAAATTGACCTGTTTGACCCTTTCAATCTTCAACAGCTTAATATATCTGAACCAACCCGATCACACGGCAATTCGTACGTATTTTTTACGAGGTGGATAATTCGTACGAATTCATACGACCTCACTCGCACGAATTCATCCGATTTTTGCTAAATCGTACATATTTTATGAGTTGCCCAATTCGTATGAATTCTTACGGATTACCTATCCCTGACCCCGCCACTAAACCTACCCATCACTGGGGTTTAGACATATCGGACGAATTCGTACAAATTAGCCACCTCGTACTCACTCGTACGAATTGGTTGTGAGATAGCGTTGATCTGATCACAAAGACAATAGAATTGCTTTATCAGTGACAAGCAGCCCCTCCTGATGGACAAGACCCCTGTGTAGGCTGAAGCACTGGCCATGCTGCCGGCCTAATTAGCTTGTGCTAATGCTTCCTTCCAATCAGACATTGAACAAGTCTGCTTTCCTGCAAACAGCTTTATCTCCCCTCACTCCACTCCCAAGCCATTATTCACATGCCTTGATTGATAATTAATGTGTTATTTAGTATAGAACATTGTCGTTACATGCTAATACTAGAGTGCTAACATTTAAACAAGTCTGAAAGGCTGTAGAGGAAACAGTATTACTGATGTTGGGTTGTCATTGGTTTCTGAGATGGCATCCATGTGTATGTGTGTGGCAACTGAGCCTCATCTGTGACTGGATAAAATGATTAGATTAATTCCTGTTGCCGAAACAGGCAGAGCAATCCGGAATCTCTGCGTTTTAATAAAGATGGATGCTCATTACAGTCGCTAGTGGTCATCAGCAATACAGATCTAGTGATCTGGTTCTAGTGATACATTATTGGCCTGTTTTCATTCTTGCTGGCACGCTATGTCTTGTTCCTTGGGTTTGTGACAGTGCTGGCACCACTGGCCTTTGGCGCTCTGTGTTTTTTTGATTCATATGGAGTTGTGCATGATTCATAATTACCTGCTGTGAACCTCCCACAGTCTGTTCACTGACCAGTCAAACAAAAATGCTCTGATCTAGGGTGTGTTTCCCAAAAGCATAGTTACCGAGCTAAAGTTGCAAGGTCCATCATTACCAACATAGTTCAATGATTCAGCGTTTCCCAAATCCATAGTTCCAGCGAACATTCACAAATATAGCATAGCAGTGATTGGAACTACAGCTCTCAACTTGTTAGTATGAATTGGACTTTAATAGATCATGCTCTTGGGCTCAATAAGCAAGCTGACATTCAGTACATTTCATGTGTTTTATTCCATATAAATAAATATATATATATAACTATGACTTTTACCTCAATAAACTCGTAATAATTGCTTATTAATCCTTAATAATCGTTTTAGTTGTTAAGTTTAGGTATTGGGTAAGATTAAAGGATGTGGAATATGGTCATGCAGAATAAGGCATTAATATGTGCTTTATAAGTACTAATAAACAGCCAATATCCTAGTAATATTCATACTAATAAGCAACTAGTTAATAGTGAGAATTGGACCCTAAACTAAATTGTTACCGAAAAAATGAAGTAGTCCTCAGATTCCATGTTCTTGAAGAAATGACGCGACGAAAGCATCTGACTGAATAAACCGCATGTACTGTATACAGGAGTAAACTGTAAATCAATTACACATTGCATGTTAACATGATTCAAATAATGAATGGCTTCGTGAACTGACCTGGGATTTTGAATTAGTTAATTAGCCAACTCGATCTCACGGCAATTCAAACACATTTTACGATGTGGCTAATTTGTACGAATTAATAAGATTTTTGCTAAATAGTACATATTTTACGAGTTGCCCAATTGGTATGAATTCATACGAATTACCTACCCCTGACCCCACCCCTAAACCTACCCATCACTGGGGTTTAGACGAATCATACGAATTAATACGAATCAGTCACATTTTACTCACTCATACGAATTGGTCTTGAGATAGCGTTGAATTAGCAAGTTCTCAACCCACCGCCTGCATGTGACGTCAATAAATCCAATTTGTGGAATCGACTTGGTTCAAATGATGGAGGTGTGACCATGTTACTCCAATATCCGGAAAACAGTTGTGACTAGTAAATTTCTCAAAAAATGCATCATACTATGGTGGTTAAGCAGCGAGTTATTATTTTGTATTGGAAACGCACCCTTGTTTGTCTGCCAATTGTGTAATTTCAGGGAGGTAGGGGACAAGAGGAAACAATGTAGTGTTTACAAATTCTCAGGCTTCTAAAAATTAGACTTCCAAAGAATATCAAGATTAGTGGCATCAAATGTTTGTTATTCAGGGGTGAGTTCAGTGACAGTTGTGCAACATCATCATGTAGCATTTTGGTCTTAAATCCTGGATTTACCACCTAGTCAAACTTAACCTGTGAGCTTGTATAACATGTCTTTGTTATGTCTTGTTTTTTAGCACAAACAAGCCTCCTTTTCATTCAAATGAGGCTCAATATAGAATTCGCAATATTAGTCATATTATCTTGAGGCGTTTTTTCGATTGTTCGCACATCTGTATATTCCTTTTTGTTTTCAGAGTTTTCTGTTCGGTTTACTTGCCCTTAAAGTCAAAATTGAATGAAAATTCACCCTATCTTAATGTGAATTATTCATGTATATGATGCTTCTGCCCACATCATTTATTCCATGCTCCTAACTCAAAAAGTCTATCATTTGTTTGTGTTTGATGTGTGTTCTTGGGTTCAGATCAGTGCGTGTATATACCGTATACCATCTAAGCACGAAACAATGTTCATTCCTTTCATTATTAAAATAGATTAGTCCCCATGGGATTGCTTCTCTCTACCTCTTTCTCCGTCTGTGTCTCTCTTAGCGTCTCCCTCTGTTTTTCTCTCTAACACACACCATCTAGCACTGGCTTCTGTCCTGAATACAAGTCCAACTGCTCTCAGCCTGTTCTCCATTATATCCCTTCACTCCTGTTACAGGACGTTTATCATGAAGATGGATGGTGTCCGAGATTCAACCAAACACAGCACAAGCAATCTGTTGCTCCATGAGTCAGTCCGTATGCAAAAACCCTTTCAAAAGGATCATTTATAATAGAGAGAGAGAGAGAGAGAGAATTTTGTTAAACTTGAGAACAAAAAATAAGATATTTTTTAAATCCTCTAATTATTTTTGTCCAGTCATTTTTGTTGCTATTGAATGAGCTTTAAATACATTGAGATATTGTAACAGTAATCCATATGAATCAAACTGTTTAATCCAGGTTTTATAATGAGACACATGATTATATGTTGAACAGATTTAAGTTAGGCTATTATTCATTAATAAACATTAATTAAACTATATTTAAGTAATATAGTAACACTTTAGCCAAGTCAGAACATCAGAACCCCACAACCAATTAAACGAACCCTATTGTAAATATCCTAGATTGGTGATGGACTGTTTGGAAACCATCACCAAGAAACTTCCCAAAACACCCTAGAATCTACATGCAAACATGCTAAAAACCTCTATTTTGTGTCTTTATATCTCTTATATGTTCATTTATTGTGTTTCCTCTATCGTGTCTGTTAAACATTATATGATGTTTATGGCTTATAAATGTCGAGTAAATGCATAGCATATCATACATTCTGGGGTTTAGGATTGACAAATTCCTGTATATTTACTCACAGATGTGACAGCCTGATCTCATGAAAATGCGTCTCTATAGCACGCATTGTGTTTATCGTGCAATTTATATGCGGAAATGAGTTTTTATGTGCATATGATACGCAGTTTTCACGTGCTTTTGACACGCACTTTATTGCGTATAATACACACGCACCCAACACCACTACTAAACCTAGCCATACGTATCCTAAGCACGTAAAAATTCATTTCCGCGTATAAATTGCACGATAAACACAATGCGTGCTATAGAGGCGCATTTAGTGTGACCGGGTTGGTTTATACGACAGCTTATGAACGAATGTCTATTAACGAATAACTCTTTTGATTGAGCGCTTTAGCACTCGAGATCGTACTCGCTCACAAGTCTGCCACAAACTCGAGTCCAAGACCATATTTTCTTGACTCGAACTCCACCCTTATCTGGCCTCAGTCTTGATTCGATCTCAACTTACTCAGGAATCGTCTTTGAATGAGCTGGTGTCGTCTGTAACACTAGGGTAGAGCACAGAATTTGGAATCCACCCAGACACCAAAACGAATGGGAGCAGCTTGGTTTGCCGTTCACATGGGTCTACCTTTGTGGGCATGAGCCCTGAATATTTAAGGTGTCAGCTTTCTGGTGATGTGTGATTAAACCCACTGCGTAATTAATCACACACACACACACACACACACACACACACACACACACACACACACACACACACACACACACACACACACACACACACACACACACACACACACACACACACACACACACACACACACACACAGGCTAGTCATCATGCCATTCTGTGAAATCACAACCCAGTGTTGGTGTTGTTGAGGTTTCAGTCATTAAAATGCTGCCTCTAAGGCCTTAGTGTGTACAAGAAAGACAAATGGCTGTTGAACTCTCACTTTTCTCTTGGTGGAGTGTGGCAGCAGTAAGACCTTTGAAAAAGCCTCATAACTTAAATGTCAGTGTGTGGTGTGTGTACCTTCGCCTAGAGTGAATGAGGCAGTCTGCCGGCCAGCGGGAGTCTCTTACGAGAGAACATTGTGTATTTGAGAGTGTCTGCTATCTGGTATCTGTGTACACTTCTATATTTCTGGTTTAAGACAACTAATACCTTATCAAATTTAGGCTTGTATTCACATTAATATTGATTCAACTATTCCTTTTTAGTAGCCTAATTTACTGTAGTGACATTTAAATTAATCCCATCATTAACACCATTGTGCTTTTATTTTGTGCCAAAACAGTCAAATTTCAGTTTTGATTGCCATTTTTTTCAGCCTTTCTGTGAACCTTAGAGCTAAATTAACTCTTTTTTTTTTAACTGTATATTTAAGACGTATATCTGGCTAACATCTTTGTTCAATATTTACTTATAGGTTTGCTGTTCATACAACATTTACTTTTTGCAGTACAGTTTGTAATGGCCCCTCATTCAATGACTGCTTCTTTTTGTAAGTTTGTAATAACGAAACAAAGTTTACGATTTACAAAACAATCACAGCGAGCTTCTCCAATTAGGACTGGGTCAGGGGTGCGTATCCTGTACAACAATAGCAAGTCGCTTTACGATGCATCACTGAAGAAATCAACTAGTCACGACGGTTTCCCGAAACCGTACTTTCGCAAATTTTGGCGTTCAACCATGTTGTTTAATAATGTCACTACAATAAGTGAATTAATGTAAATTAATCAAGTTATTAATCAAGAATCAAACTTGGATGGTTTTTGATTCACTCACAGGAGTCACTTTTAGTGTATTTTAGGACGGTGTTTCATCCGCATCTGTGCTCAAATATATTCATCTGTCTGACGAAGTGAGGATTTTGATCCTTAAAGAGAGGAATTGAAGATTTTTCTCAAAAGATAAAAAAATTGTGATTCTTTTATATGGCCCTTTCAAATGAAATCCAGTCTAGACGTTGACCACACCAGTCTTTATCTCATCCAAACACTCAGCAATTACCTCTTCTATCCACATCAGGACCCTCCCTCCATCCCTCGCTCACCATCTAACATCTCTGTTGATTCCCTGACTCACATTGAGTAGTCAGGGGTGAATTTGCCATGCAGGGTTATGTCCGAGAGCTCTTCAAACAGTTGCTATTTTCAGACAAGAATCCATCTTACACCTTGGCATGAGTCCATGGCTTTTGCCATTTCCTACTCAATGCCTATCTTTGAGTTCATTTGTGCGCCGAGGCATTTCGCAGGGAAGTTGGCGGTACTACAGATAACACAAAACCGTGACGTTGTTAGCGCTTTCATAATTCTAAAGGTCAATCTGTCTTGTTTTTCTATTTTTCAGCTTCACTGAGAATTTTTTAACTATCGGCATCAAGGATCCAGATTAAATAAGCTATAAAAGCCAAGAAACATCTTTCTATTTTGGTTGATAAACCAAACCAGAGTGCTTCTAATTCAGCTGGGCGTGATGGACTGATGTTGTTGAAATTATCATACATATTTTTTGACAGATCAATGTTTGTATGACAGCTTGATGCTTTTAGGTTTGTCAACAGTGTTGCCAAGTCTGCGGTTTTCCCGCGGAATAGGGCGACTTTTACACTGTTGCCGCGGGTAGTTTTTCTAGACTACTTTATAGTGTTTCGCATCGAACATTCTCACCCCACCTGGAACACGATTGGGCTAGTTTGGGAAGTGATTGGGCTAGTTTTAATTTGCATTTGGGCCGCTTTGGTTGTGCAGACCTGGCAACCCTGTTTGTACATTTAAAAACTGTAGTGGCAAAATATCCGTCTGCCTCCCTGCATCCTCTCAACCATCAATCATTTCCAGGAAGCAGTAAGTCAATGCACCTGAATGGATGCTCACTGTGGCCAGCTAGTGTAGTATGTGTTTCTCTATTTATATCGTCAAGAATAATGAACTGGACAAATAATAACAAAGAACTATAAAGTTAGACATTACTCAATTAGGGATTTGATATTTTTAACAATCTGAATTTTTATTTTTTTTATTTATTATTTGATAAAAAAAAGATCAAAATGTACAGAATTCATCAAATCTACTGTTACGTACTAATACGTACTAATGTTTTTAGAACTAGTACATAAAATAATATAATCATGTATACATAGTTTTGATCAAAATAAATACATTTGCTTGGAGGAATTAACAATATTACAAACTTTAATTTTTTGAGGGCAGTATTCAATAATGTTTTACTTATATATACTAAAAAGCCTGGTTTATTTCCTGAGAATGTATGGATTTGGAATATAGCCTTAAAAAATATATATATATATATATATATATTTTTTTTTTCATATATATTTATATATATATATATATATATATATATAGCCTAGTTTTGTCTTTCTGTCTTGCATAGAAGACCCAACAGCACATTTCCACTGTCAGATAAAAAAAAGTATAAATATTTATGAAAAAGATTATATTTATAACCCTAGGAGTATTTTTACACATCTTCATTGAGTATATATTATTTTGTTTTATTTAAAAGCATGAACTGGAAAAAAAAATTGGTGTAGGATTTTCAATCAGAAATTGCTAGTAAATTGAACAATTTCAAAGAAATGGCAAGGAACACTGAATAAACATGATTTTTTTTTAAGTTGAAAGGCTGAAATTAATAATCTTTGTTTTATTTACAACTTCGAAAAATAATTATACCTAGTATGCACATGCTATTTAGAGCCATTCTCTTGCATTTTTCAATTTTAACATAATTTAAGGGCTTAAGATAGTGGTAGAGCTTAAAGACCAGTAGATCTGCAGTGTGATTTGAACAAACCCACAGGGGTCGCTGACCCACTGCTAGAAGCGCTGATTTCTGAAAACCTTGCCATGATGTCCAGGGAATAAGACATCTCTTATCTGGCCTTGCGTGAACACTCCTCAGTAACTTAGGAGCCATTCTTCTCATTTTCTGACCTTTTTACACTACTATTACCACAAACAATACCTCATCTCTGTCTTTGTGCTACAGTGATGTACGTTCTTTTATCGTGGCTATTTATCCAGCTTATTTGTGGCCAATAGAAGAGACAATAAGGGAATGAGTTTCCCCCCCCCAAAAAGACCCTTGCTGAGGGCAACCAAAGGTTCACATTTTAATCAACCCAATGGAATAGAGCCACAAAGCTTTTAAGGATCAAGACAGAGCACTTTAAACACACACACACACACACACACACACACATACACACACACACACACACACACACACATACACACACACACACACACACACACACACACACACACACACACACACACACACACACACACACTCACACACACACACACACACACACACACACTTAGGGGAATACTGTGAACAGAGAACTAGGTGAAGGTGATAAATCTCCTATGAAAGGCCTGAGTCTGCAGGCAAACAAGATGCGTGTGTGAAATACGTCTAAAAGCTCAAAGGTAGTCCAGTCTTCACGAAAGTAGGAATTAATTCCTGTTAAATCTGGAGTAGCTGCCGAAATGACCTTTTTTAATGAGCGGATGGTTAAATGCTCAACGTCTCACAGCTGAGACCCTTTGACGTCATGGTTTGAAGAGCTGCATTAATGGAAATAATTAGAGCGATGTAATTCCACACAATCTGGTGGATGGCGAAGGTCCGTGCACAGGTGTTTACTGGTCAGGCAGAATTAACAAGCATTACATTTCAAATGTAATACTAACCAGTATCCAAGTGGGCATCAATAAACCAAGAAGGAAATAAGCATTAGTATAAGGTTAAATGTTTCGGAACATGTCAAGATTGTGTCAGTCATATTTTACATTAAAATCAAAACAAATCAAGAAAAAGTTAAAGCCTATTTTGGATTTTTTATAAAAGAAAATAATCCTAAAATTAACAGGAAACCATTGCGATGGGAAACCATTGCGACTGCTGTGATCTGACATTTTTTTTTAAGTCTCATTGCTGAATCTGAGCACAGACTCAGTCTGTCCTAGAACTGCCTAATTTAACATTGTTTCTACTCTTTAAAACTGACACAGTAGACCAAACAATAGACACCCCAAATGTGTGCTTTCACAGCAGCTCTTCTTATCAGCACTCTCGAAGCAGATAGCCTATACTTTCCCAGTGGGTAGACTGAAAGCATTGCTTCTTTTCTCTTTTTTTCATCATACAATCTCTGTATCTTGTTCAATTTTTCGCAGGATATTCAGATTTCCATTGGGGCTTCTTGTACTGCAAAACCATTGGATTTTATTTAAATGAATCAACTGTATTCAACAGTTCTGGTATACATTTAGCATGCATTTTTGCATGACTTGTATAGCAATAAGGTGTCCAGATTTCTGAAATAAACCCTTGGGACAGTATATCAAGATTTATCAGTTTTGTAATTGTCCAGCATTGGTCCCCTTAGTATTTTTTTTTCTATTTATTTTTCCCATAAGGATTTTTAAAAGGTCTTTTTGTTCAAGCGTTATAAGGCATAAACCAAGCCAAACAAAATTGGGAACAAATTCAAAGGCAGCTATTTTGCAAGCTCTAAATCTATTTCAGTTGGGAAATACCAAAACCCAAAATAGATAACATATTACTTAGCATGTAAAAACAATCCAATAAATGTTGTTTCTTACACTCCGATAGCGCCGTGATTTGGATTCAGTCGTGACAAAACAGCAATGCTATCTATCAGGATGTGCTTCCAAAGCTATACTGAGGTTAAGGTTAGGGAGTAGGTAGAGGTTAGAGGGTATTTAAGCGCTGTGTCGCTACACTGATGCAATGACTTTACCAATTGGCAATTGGCTCTTTTATTTAGAATGTGGCACGAGCCACTATATTTCACACTGCAGTTTCTCCGATTCATATCAATAGTAGTTTGTCTTTGTTAAAATGACGTCTTTGTCACCATTCACTTTCTGCTGTATAAATTGCATGGAGCTGCGTGATCATTCTGCAAAACGTCTTGTTTAGTGTTTCACAGAAGAAAGAAAGTCATACAAGTTTGGAATGACACGAGTGTGAAACTGAATAGGTGAAAGAATTTTCATTTTTGGATTAGCTGATTGTATAATTTGGCATTCGAGACTAAGGCTGCATATAATAATGCAAATCCCTTGTGAATGCGTGTGAGAGAGAAAGAGAACAGGGAGATGGCATTTTACTCGGGGTTAATAAATGTTTTCCTGCTTAAATCCTTTGTGTCGGGAAAAACACGAGTGTCGCTCTCTGGCTTAACCTCACATCCATTATGCGGCGTTCAAGTGCTGATGTTGCAGGCGAGTGCATGTCTGTGTTTTTGAGTACATGCTTAATCACTGTACAGAATGACTAAATATTCTAGGTTTTTAATCGTAAAGGAGGATTTGAAACACATTCATGCACAACAGTTGATTTAAGTAACAGTAACAGATAACAATTCATTTTGTTCCCCGCTCATTGATGAAAGAGATATTTGAAGGATTTAAAGTCCTCAAAATCATGAGAGGCAATTAGTTGCAAGTATGCTTTGAAAAAAAGGAGACGGTTTTAACTGAAAAAGATGAGATGACATCAGCCAGAAAGAGGTGGATGAGTTGATTGCAAGGCCACGATCTCATTGGCTGATACAACATGGGTGAAGTTGAACTGATTGGCTGGCTCAGTCAGAGAGGAAGCAGTAACTGAAGTGTCTGGCTAAGTTTAAAATTGCTGTTGCTATTTCTGAAGAATAATACCCACAATGCAATGTGACTGTACTCAGAAATTCAGATATACATATGTTCTCTTTGCGTTCTATCTGTAGGTACTACAGTGCCACCATTCTGCAGATGTCAGGAGTACGTGATGACAAGTTGGCCATCTGGCTAGTGACTGTAACAGCGTTCACAAATTTCCTGTTTACTTTGCTGGGCGTTTGGTTGGTTGAAAGGGTGGGCAGACGTAGACTTACGTTGGGGAGCATATTCGGTAAGATTTTGACATACTTCAAGAAGTAGAATACTGTATATTTCAGTGTATTCCATATTCTAAAGAAGTATCTTATGCTCACAATGGCTGCATTTATTTATTAAAAAATACAGTACAACAGAAATATTGTGAAATTGATTATTATTTGTTATGAGTTTGTAATGTATTCCTGTGATCAGCAGCCATTACTCAAGTATATGTTCCAGAAATCATATTATAGTTCTTTGGTGTGCAAGTAACATTTCTAATAATTTTACAATGTTGAAAACAGTTGTGCTGCTTATTACTTTTGTGGACAGCAGGATACATTATTTTCAGGATTATATGGTGAATAGAAAGTTTGCAAGAACAGCATTTATTTGAAATAAAAAGGTTTTGTAACATTATAAATGTCCATACTGTCACTTGTAATCAGTTTATTACATCATTGCTGAATAAAAGTATTCATTTCTTTAAAAAAAGAAGAAAAAAAAATCTTACTGACCCCAAACTTGTGACCAGCTGTGTATTTGTATTTAAAATGTATTTTATTCTATTTAATGCAACTTTCTAGCAACATTTAATTCATGAAACATTAAGAAAACGTAATGGTATATGCCAACGCTTTCTCACAACCAATTCGAGTGATTATGAGGTGGCTAATTCGTACAAATTCATACAACCTCACTCGTACGAATTCGTACGATTTTTCTAAACCCCAGTGATGGGTAGGTTTGGGGGGGTAGGTCATTCATATGAATTCATACGAATTGGGCAACTCGTAAAATATGTACGTTTTAGCAAAAATCATACGAATTCGTACAAGTGAGGCCGTATGAGTTTGTACGAATTAGCCACCTCGTAAAATATGTATGAATTGCCGTGCGATCAGGTTGCATATGCAAACATATTAACCAACTGGTTTGGCCAACATATATTGCTATTAAAATGTATAAAATGAAAACATGTAAAAAAAAAAAAAAGTGTTTAATTGTACTCTGGACTTTCAAAGATATAATTACAAAGATATAGTCGTTGTGACAACTTCCCTGTATGACAGCTTGCCCATGTTTCGCCCACATTTTGCAATTTAAAATGCCATTTTGAGAAAAAAAAGCCCAAATATGTATTTATATATGATAATATATTTTGATTCAATCTTTGTGTACAGGTACTGTTTTGAGTCTTTGTGTCCTGTCTGTTGGCTTCCTCCTGTCAGCCCAACATTCCCCTCCTGTTACACTACATCTGACGGACCCCACGACACCCAACTCCAGCTGCACAACACATCTGTGAGTACTTATAGAGCTTCTAGCTAGAGGCAATATCAATAATTCATAAGCACACTATATAGGATATAGTATAATCAGTTCCAATATAGTGACAGCTGCCTTGTTACTTGGTGTCTTGTCATTTAGCACGTAATAAAAGTGACTGAAGAGACAGTTCCGCAGAGAATGCATGGGTTAAGTTCCTAAATGTGCAAGACTTCCTTGGTCTGCCAATTGATGAAGCTTCTTCATCAGCATGGTTTTTCTAACCAAGGAAGTTACAAAGATAATTCACTCAAAAGCTAAAATTCTGTTCCGTGTAACTTTGAAGGGTGACACGAAGGCGATTACATGATGGCATAAATGTCCTTTTTGGCAATTAAAACGTTTGTTGGTGGGTATAACTTGAATGGAGAGAGAACAGAGATGGATTATGGTCCTAGTTTAGCAATCGCTGCTGTATAGTGATCTGGGGCATTCATACTGGAATAAAGAGAATATAAATCAATATCAAGCCTCTATGGGAGATGCATGAAAATGAGTTGCACAAGGACAGCTCAGAGATAATAGGAACACTGTACAATTGGAACAGTGGAACTGTGGGACCGTATGCATACCATCAGTCTTCACATCATTGTCTCATCACCATCTGCCGGTACCATTGACCCCAGGTAGATTGCAGTGGCAATGCCATCGTTGCTGCAGAAATTGAGACTCAACTTCCAATTCTTAGTATTGCCTTCACGTTACTCATCAAACCTCAAACCAAAAGTTGTAAAGCAGGGCTTTGCCCACCCAGGCAGCCCATACATACCAAGATTCTCATCCAATCCAGGGACCCACAATAAACACTTCCTCAAACAAGTTTTAAGAGATAAGTCGTCTCCTATAATCCACTGCAAACTCATGGTTTCATCATCTGTCATTTACAAATAAGAGTCTTGACAATAGTTATATTATATATTGTAGTAAAAAATGTATACTATTTTCAAGATAAGTTTAAATTGACTGCTCTAAAATGTCATGTGGGGAAAGAGCATATGTCCTGATTTTTCTGTTATATATATATATATATATATATATATATATATATATATATATATAAGATTTGTATAAAAATAGCATTTTCAAGGCAAAATGTGTATTTTTCTAATTATCATAAATTATACATGTAATACGTTTTTGGAGAGTCATGCCGCATAACATTGCTCTACAATCTGACATTTTAAGACATTTATTGACCTTGACACAACCACAGTTTGTAAAAATATCGTTTATTTTATAAGAAATAATACAATATTTTACCAAACTACTGAAGGTTGTCATTTCATGAATTTGACCCTTTTAAAAGGTATTTTTCTCCATTAAAAAAAAAACAATCTAAATGAAAAGTGCATCATAGAAGATATTGTATGTTCAAGTTGTATTTTTGAATAAATGAATAGATCCAGATTAAAACAAAAAGTGTTATTTAATTCACCCCACCATCAATTTATAAAGGATACAATCAAGTCCCAGTCTACATTTTTTTTTATTGTTCCACTCAGAAGTACGTCACATTCCCGAATTAAAATGTCTTTTTTTACTGTATAGTTTGCTTCTGTAAAGTTTATGTCGAGTCCAGTGGCGATCAATTGCAATACTTATGTCTGTATCAGAATTCTTACTGAGAAATTATACCAATTCTAATGGGTTTATCTTGCTTTAGTCAACAAACAGCTCTTCGGCTTTCAACCTGATTGAAAATCAATTTTATGTTAGGCTCTGTTGGTGTTTGCGGTAATAACTGAATGTGTTAGGAGGCCCAGGCTGCTCGCTGTTCCTTAATGTCACAGTAATAGAGTCTGAAGTGTGTGTAACCTCATAACAGTGACCCCCCCTGTGGTCTGAGAGAGCGTGGCCTCTCTCTCCATCCTAATTTACTCTTACACCATCCTCCAGTTCACCATACGCACCGCCAAAACTGCGAATGGATGCGCTATCATCACTGCAGCAAATTTGTGTTTAGACTTTGTCTCAAATATTCCATATTTGATTACAGTATTTAATGGACACACTGGAACTGCCATGCAACATCCACTGACCAAAACAGCTGGAGCTAATTACTTAATAAGTGTTGATATGTAAATGCGGTGGTCATATGTTAATGAGTTTGTGGTTGTGATCTTTTATCATGAATATTTCTGAGTGAGCCATTTATGCAGCTTAAAATCAGAATAAAACGGACAGACTTTATTACTGTATTGTGGCGTATTTTAGAGTGAAACGGGGGAAAACAAGGGGAAAATGCTTGACGTGATTTAATCTTCGTTTGTTAACAATATTCCTGTTTTTTTTAGTGTATTTATGATCAATTAATGTAGCATAAGAGACTTTTTCAAAGCTGTTAAAACATGGTGCACACACCTTTTGATTTTACTTCTGCAATGTTTAATGATATATTTATGAGTTAAACATGACTTTGAACAAGAATAATGTTAGGGCGGGCCTTACTTTAATGCTATCCATAAGGAGTTGATTGAAGTGGGAAAATATGACGGACAAAAAAAGAGTGCAGAGCAAGTTTTTTCATTTTGATGATTTTTTTTTCTTTAGAATAATGTGCGCTGATAAGTGATGAGTCATGCATTATAAGAAATTCTGCCAGTGTGTATTAAGAGAGTAAATGGGGTCCATTCTGACTTCAGATAAGTAGATTTCAAGGTCAGTATTTTGACACAGTACATTGACAAGCTTGGCCACAGGCTTTTGGCTGGGTTTTAGTTTTAAAGTAATTTGTCTTGCTCTCACATTACCTCTCCAGGTCGTGCGAGCCCTGTATGTTGGACCCTAGCTGTGGTTACTGTTATCAGGAAAACAGCACTGCTGTGTTTGCCTCCTCGTGTGTGCCCGTCAATCCGGCCTCCACCGAGAGAGCAGCGTGGGGCAAGTGAGTCACTAATATAGCCCAGATTTTGTGTGTACTTGTGCTGTTCGGTGTACATTGTGGCACATTTCGCGATTTTATCCATTCTAAAGTACATTACTAAGTTACCTGATAAAACTGGCCAGATGTCAACTGTGTAATAAAATTGGTTGTCAAAGTTCTCATGCCCTTCAAAAAAGGGGTTTTGGTTTTTATGTAACATTTTGTCATTTTAACAGGTTTTAGATTGTTCATTGTCACATTACTGCATGTTACATGTGGACCTGAACCTGCAGTGTTGTTTACTTATTTATATATCACCATATATATATTAGTATACCCTATATAATTCATTATGTGTCTGTTTTAAATCTAACAGGTGCTCCAACTCCACACATATGCCAGATAGTGGTATATGGGCTTATAACTTTTGCCCAACCTCTTATTCATGGGTTGTGCTCCTGGGACTTGTGCTATATCTCGCATTTTTTGCCCCAGGTAAGATGATCAAAATTGTTTTTTTTAAGTACCTCATCATTTTTTTTCAGTTTTTGCTGCATGAATGATAACTAGGGTTTAGACATTTTAGTTCAAAAATAGCAAACCATCAGGGTTTAATACTAATACTAATACTAAGGGATAAAACTAATTCTAATCTTGTGTACTATTTAGGGGGGGTAGTATGCAAACTGGGATGCATGGCGTGTTTCATGCTCTTCTATTCAGCAGAACCACAACAACACTACTGATTCAATGGGGTGATTTCCAAACGAATGACTCCTATGAGCAAGTTCTTCTTAGTAAATCAGACATATAGTTCGCTACCAAAAGAGTGTAGTCAGATTACCAAACGAATGATACCTATGAGCCAGTTCTTCTTAGTAAATCAGACATATAGTTCGCTACCAAAAGAGTGTAGTCAGATTACCAAACGAATGATACCTATGAGCTAGCTCCTTTTAGTGAGCCAAAAACATGAAGCTTGACTTGTGTAGTCTTAACTCCTGAACAAATTATTCTTATGAGCAGTTTCTTTTTAGTGAATCATAAACATCTTGCAAGACAATTGTAGTCTGATTACCGAAAGAATGACTCCTTTGAGCCTGTTGTTTTTAGTAATTCACAAATATACTTTGCCACCAAAAGAATGTAGTCAGATTACCAAACAAATTACTCTAATGAGTTTCTTTTAAGGAATCAAAAACAAAAAAGTCTGATTGACTAATGAATGACTCTTAAGAGCCAGTTCTTTTTATGCAAACTATTTAGTGAGATGATCTATTAAGAGATGATCAAATAAATTCATATGAATTGATCAATTTAAGTCTTCTGAAGAGACACGAGCGCTTTATATGACGAACGTAGTTGATGTAGGCTTTTATTCACATATAAACATTGATCAGCAAACTGAAGCTCATGCTTGCTTGATGCGCAAGAACCGGGGTGCTTCTCAAACATTAGGCTGCACCCTAGTAAGGCTGCGTATCTCGGTTGCCATGTCATCAAGCACCACTGAAGATCATCTCAATTTGAAGAATCCTTGGAGAGCAGCCTTCGTTTCGAATCCTTCATTCAGCTCATTTTGAAGGATGCATCAAGTGTATCCTTCACGTACTTCAATCACCCACGATCCTTTGCACACTTTCGAATTCACAGAAAAGAACGGAAAATGAGTCTGCACTGAGCTTATCTGATTTTATTGTGAAATGGAAGGCAAAAATAATGTTTTGTAACAAGTAAGGGAAAATGCTTCCCTTAGCAATACATGCTATGCTAAATGCCAGAAGGCACCTGCAATCCATCACCATTGTGTCATTCAACAAGATATAACCACATGGGGTTGCTTTGGGGGATTTATACCTGTAATATGTTCCTTGTGACATTGCATTAAGGTCATTTAAAAAAGTTGTACCTCTTGACAGGAATGGGGCCGATGCCATGGACAGTTAATTCTGAAATCTACCCTCTTTGGGCCAGAAGCACGGGCAATGCTTGTTCGGCTGGGGTGAACTGGACCTTCAATGTGCTGGTGTCTCTAACATTCCTCCATATGGCCCAGTACCTGACTTACTACGGTAATGCTCTAAATAGTTCAGTGACAGCAGTCATGAACTTGACCTTTTTGTCAGCATCATCACGGTATTTGATCTCTCAACATCAAGAGTATACTATGCATAAAGGCATTGTAGAACTAATTATGTTCATGACTCACTATTACTTTCATCTGGATGTCTCTGTGCAAATTGATATTTTAAGCACACAAGGGGAAGAAAATTCAAAAATACATTAAGAAACATCACTTAATAAAAACACTAAAAATCTAAAATGATAAATATGGGTTATCAATATATGTTAAAATTGTGCAAGTAAAAATTTGAACTACAATGAAGAAGCTTGTTACGCCACAGAATAAAAAAATACAAAGGTAATTGGGACCTTTTTATCAGACAATTCTGAGTTTTTATCACAATTGCTAGTTTACATCTTGCAATTCTGAGTTTTTATCTCAGAATTGCGTGATGTAAAGTTGCAATTGTGTTATAAAGTCCGAGTTGCGTGATATATAGTCACAATTGCGAGAAATAAACTCTGATGTAAAATAAAATTCTGACTTTTTTCAGAATTGCATGTTTAAATCTAGCAATTCTGACTTTATAACACGCAATTGTTTATTTCTCGCAATTCTGAGAAAAGTCAAAGCTACGAGGTCAACTCGCAATTGTGAGATAAAAAGTCGCAATTATCTTTTTTAATGTTTTATTTTGTGGTGTAAACAAGATCCTTAATTCTGACTGGGCCAGCAGAAAAAAAAAATGAGTTGACTTCTGTATAGTTTTGGTATTTTTAGCCATTATAAAAATGATAATTTATTAAATAATATCTCTCTTTTTGTTTTCCAGGTGTATTCTTCCTTTATTCCGGTTTGGCTCTATCTGGTTTCTTTTTCATTTATGGCTGTCTCCCTGAGACTAAGGGACGGCGACTAGAAGAGATTGAGTCTTTGTTTTATAACCGGCTCTGCTCGTGTGGTATCTCGGATTCTGATGAGGATCGGCAGGTGGAATACATCCGGGTAAAAGGGTCAAACTACCACCTATCGGACAACGACGCATCAGATGTCGAATAACACGTGTGAAACCTCTGGTTTGGCATCGATTGAGCATCGCTCAACCCTGACGTCAGGTCCGCCCACTGTATTGGTCAGGTTGAGCCTCTCTCATCCAGACGTTCACCGCGATGGCAAGAACAGGGTTGTAGAGCAAACACAAACAAACACGCAGTGCCATGTCAGCTTTTATAATATTGTTGGTATGTTTCTGGCTCACTGTCAGATGAATATCCTCTGCTTATTTATGTAAAATGAGATGTTAGCTGTAAATGCAGAAATATATATGCAGGAGAACTTTTTTTTTTCTTAATATCATGTCTAAGCGTGAACGGAAAATTTTATACATATATAAATTGGAATGTAAAAATTATATTTGCTGCAATTTCTGTTCACCACACTGACAACTTCTAGTTCTGAGAACCCTAAAAATGTGAAAAGGGTTTATTGTATTTTAGAATAATAGTAAAGTCATCAAACATATTAACAATGTTGGAATTATGTAGAGATCAAAAATATTCAACAAATCATTATTTTCTATATATTTCAGATTGGTCAAAGTAGCCACCTATTGCCTATATGGGCATTCAAGTCCGTCTGAAATTTGAACTAGTCTATAAATTAATCCAAACCAATTTCCTAAAATAATGTGACTCCCTGAATATCAACAAAATACAAATTGCAGGTGAATAAACATTTGTCAACGATGATATGCGATCCGTATTTCACCGTCTGGATTTTAAAGTACCATAGATTATTTTGTCATTTAAACCATGTTTATAGGATTAGAGATCATTGACACATAAAAAGTCAGATGTAGCTTTCTGCTGTTTTCCTGTGATAGTGTATTGTGGCCTTATAAAATATTTCACAATTTTTATATCAGTTTGTTTCATTATTGTTTTTTGTTTTGTTTTTTTAATTCTTTCTCTGCATTTAAATGTTTACATTTAAAATGTTATGATTTGTTATTAAATATATTTATATTTTTTTTTTTATTATAATTTTAATTTGTCTTCCTTATAGCCTAGTGTACAAAATCCTCGAAGTTGGTCTTGTCCGTGAACAGTGTAGAATAACCATTTCGACAAGTACGGTAATATCCAATGTTCTTTTGTGCTACTTCGTAAGTATACAAATAGACAAACACACATCGAAGTGTGCCAAACCGGCCTGAAAATCTCTATGTTGTGGTTGTAGCTTTATCAAAACTAAGTTGATGGCTCTCATAAAAGCAACCAATAACTTGCTCAAGTTCCTGTTTAAAGGTTTCACTGTGCTTAGTGAAACATAATTGTGCACATCAGGCCTCTTGTAATGTGTTTTGCTCAGATACTGTACATGATCATGTATAATTTGACATTTTCCATTGGATAAAACTTAATTTGGTTGAGAGAAGCACAAATTCAATTGGCACAATGTTTGACATTATATCGATTTAGATTTTACAGGAAAGGTTCACCCACAAATGCACCGCTCAAGCATCGTTCCAAAACTTTTTTTTTATTCTGTGGAACATAAAAGGACACATTCTGAAGAATGTTAAAGCTGCTCTTTTCCGGACACTGAAGGCATATAGTGACCAAGGGAGGCCAATCTCCAAAAAGGACAAAATACATTTTTGGGTGAATTTTTCCAAACCAATAAAAACTCTGACATAAAACATATTGCTTCTATTCAAGTCCAAGAAGAGAGATTAGAAAAGTTTCAGTCTAAATGTATGATGTAATTTAGAGATTTATTGAGCAGTTTCATGTGTACCAGATGTATTTGAATTTTAGATTGTACTTGGGAGGTTCTCCATCACGGACAGCCCTTTGTGTTATTACCAATGAACACATCTGTTTTAAGTGTATGGATGTATTTTTTTGTTTTGTATGTGAAAAACAAAATGCAGCGATTCTACCATTAATGGAAACTAGTCAGGACAAATGTTGTGTTGTACAGTATTTGATTACTGTTGCTGTACTGTTGCTAGATTTATATTATATAAAACTAAATATATGAACTTTGAAAACTTGAATATGTACTTGGAGATAATAATAAAGACATAACATTACAATATTGTTGTTAGGATTTGGGTTTTCAGTCCTACATGCATCAAATTTGAACAATTGATTTTTCAAAATGTACTTTTGCTTACAGTCTAATTCTTCCTGTGCTTTAACGTCAGCAGAATGTCAGCAGCTTCTTGTTTCTCTGTCTCTTCAGAGACCCAGTTCACACCTTTCTCTGCCGTGAATTTCTTCTTCTCTTTCATGGATTCTCCTGCATGATTGACATCCTTGACAGGGTTTCGCATCACACTTTCCAAACGAGGGCTGTCACACCTCGCTAATTTCACTCTAGCTTTCCACATCCCCTCTTTTTTCTGTTCTGGAGTAAACAAAAGACATTTAAAAAATTTACTATTCGACCTTCAAAATCATAATATGAAATGGGAATAGTTCATTCTGGGTAAATTACAATCTGATGTCCTAATATACAATACTGTTGGGGTCAGTTTCTAATTGGCTGCATTTATTGATCAAAAATACTAGTAACTACTAGTAAGTATTATTACTTTTTTCAATTAAAACTGTAACTTTTTATTCTAAATGTTATTATTTTAATATTTTTATACTTTACAATTCCTGTGATCAAAAGCTGAATCATTGAGTCAATCAAAAGAACAATATTGTTACATTATAAGGGCCCTATCATACACCTGGCACAATGCAGCACCAGGCGACAAGTTTATAGCAAAGCATAAACTTGTTATATGCATAACATACATACATAACAAGTTTAAATAGCAAATGCATATGCGCCCAGTTGTGTGTGGTCTGAAAACGAGGTGTTCAGGCGCATTGTTGGCGCGTTGCTATTCTGAGGACACTGTAATAGACAGTATTTTCTTTTTGTTATTTAAAGGGCACATTAGTTATGTGCGCCTATAGGCGGGTCCACAACGTGCGTACACTGCTTATTACACACACAGGCACAAGCGCAGCAGCATTACAATGGAAAATATCCATATTGTGTATATAAAGATATGTTGGAATCCGGCTTGTCCTGTAGATGGTCTGCTTGTGTGCTTTAACCTCACGCACGAGCAGATCGGTTTCCTCGCTAGAGAAGCGTTCAGTGCAATCTTTTCGCTTGCAAATTCCGCCGTGTAAATAGCGAATCCTCATTGCGTGAGCACAACTGGCTTTTAAAGGGAATGGGAAATTACACTTTGATTGGTTTATTGCAAGTTACGCCCAAAACACACACATTACTCATTAAGAGAATAGAGACAACCCTTTTAGACCATGCGCCGGGAGCGCCGACCATTTTTCCCATCATTAAACTAGCAAAAGTGGATTCGAGGTGCTTATATCCTTAAAATAGGGCCCTAAATATCTTTACTTTAACTTTTGATCAATTCAATGCATCCTTGCTGAGTAAAAGTATTTATTACTATCAAAAAAGATAAATATAGGTAATATATACATTTGAATCCATCTTCAGAAGACTTGCAATATGATACACAAGTTATATATTCACAAATTTGTATCAATCTTTGTTGTCTTGTTTGTATTGAAAAGAGAAAGCGTGAACATTTTGTAAAAGACATGAAGGTGTGAAAATAATGACAGAATGTAAATTTTTAGGTGAACTATTCCTTTAAAATCATCCATGTTGATCAGAAACATCTGGAACATTTCACAAAAAAATGGTGTGCGGTTTCACACTGGATTAGTTATTATACCTGAGGCTTTGCGGAAAGGAAGTTTTAAAATTGACGTCACATCTCCTACTGTGCTCTTCCGGCTACGAAGTTTGCGGAAGGAGAAGTCTGCTTGTGATTTCGGATGTCTCTGTGCCTGCTGGTTTGCTGCTGATGCCTCTATCTCTCTATAGATGCCTCTGATGGGACTATTTCCTGTTCTTTTGTAGCCACCTTTTGGAGAACTAAGGGTAGTTGGATTGAGTATCTGATTAAAATGAAAAGACTGCTGCATTGTGGTAAGGACATTGGTTTTCTGATCAGCGGTAGGGAAAGACACAGATTTGCTGTGATGAAGAAGTGAACACTGAACTGAGACATCACAGTTAGATAAAGCTTCTGTTTGTGTCCCTTTATTTAAGGTTATTGGAGGATCCCCATCATGCCTTTGTGCTTCAGTCTGCAGATGAGAAGGAACAAACTAATTTTCATTGCGTTTTTGTCCGCAGTTTACTTGTCTCATGTCTGAAACTCTGGATTTTACCTCACTTTGACAATCACGGCAAAATGTTGCCTCCTGTTTGCAGGATGGAGCTTGTAAATGTGTTGCTGTTAAATTGTTCACAGATAAGCAGCAGTGCTTTGCTATGAGAGAATCTTCAGCATGGTGCAGGTCCATTTGTTCTTCCTGTCCATAGAGAGAGAATTTCATGGTCATAAATAAATAATTGAATGGGTGAATTTCACATAAAACATGTCCAAGTCATATTTCATTCCAAAAAAATAAAATAAAAAATTTGTTTTTATATAGCTTATTAATATATTAACAATGTAGAGACTACAATATATACACTAAATCAAATGAAACATGTATCCACTGAAATACTTTAAGAAACAAAGCTGATCATATTAATTATGTTTTTCATGCACCATATACTAGCAGTGATAACAGACTTCATTTTTATTATTATGGTGATTAAGATTATTCAAATGACAGAACTACAGTTTTTGTCTTACGTCATCTGGGCCGAGATAAACACCTCTTGGAGATTCACAAACGCGCACAAAGACATTTCTACCATCAGCACCTACTGAAACATAATAAAACTTGTTTTTCTGAGCTCCAAAACGATACTTCATAAATAACAATAACCAGAAAACGTACATGCGTTGCAGTCAGTACATTCAAATTCCTGAAAGAAAAAGAACATAACCCTTTCATGCATGAATTATGATAACCTCAGTCAGGATTTTTTTTCCTATGTGTTTTTATTGCTCTTAGGGCATGAAAAACAAGATTTGATTTGATTTTTTTTTTAAACAAAACTTTTAAAGAGATTTTCAGATGTCCACTTGAGTGGACAGCATGCATTTATGGTTTAAACTGAAGAGATACTTTATTAAACCTAATACAATAATCAAACAGATAAAGTATGTGTATTAGTTATGTGTATAACAAACCACTGAGATGCTCCCTCCAGTGTGCCAGAGTATGTCAATTTACCCTTATTAGCTGATAATTCTGATTATGTTAGAGATGGACACATTTCTAGCATAGCCCTCTTCTGAGAAGACCTAGCGATACGTTTTTTTCAATCTCATCTGAAATGAGCAGTGTTGGGGCAGGCATAACGCATTCAGATTACTTTTTTGATGTTACACGTAAAGTAATGTGTTACAAGTAACATGCATTACATAATCAGATTTGTTTTAATGTTACGAGTAAAGTAATGTATTACAAGTAATATGCATTACCTAATCAGATTCCTTTTTGATCTAATAAGTAATTAATTGCAAGTAATGTGCATTACGTAATTAGATTACTTTTTGTTGTTACAAATAAAGAAACGCATTACAAGTAACTGAAATATAGCCATTGATGCATGAGGTCCACTATAGTGGACAGATGATAAATCTGATTTTTTTTCCCAATCTAAAATCAAAACTTGGAAAGTTTTACTGTGATATGACTCATTAGATATTGCTTGATGCTGCAATATTTTTTCTACCTACAAGAGTCTCCTAGGATAGAAGGAATGGGTGGATATTCCGGAGCAACTTGGCATTTCTGACTGACCATTGGCCATCTTGGTTTGGAGGTGGAAAAAATCAAAACACAATGGCTTACAACTTGGTTGCAATATATAGGATGATGCACCAGGATCCACTGAAGAGATTGATGTGCAACTGTGCCATCAAAACCCTTGCAAATTCAAGAAAATGCTTTTTAAATAGCTGTCCACTGTAGTGACCACTATGCGCTATGTTGCTTTCAACCACAAAAGGGCAGTATTTACCTACAATTGATAGGACTAATTCAACTCAGCATTTCCCTTACTTTATTTCTAAATGAACCAATCAAATATATGTATTAATGAAGTAACCATATGCTGAAAATTATGTAAAAGACAGAAAATATCCATAAACACACTTTTTTTTTAAGATTTGTTTTCATTTCGAAACTTGCACAAGCTTGTTTTTTCATACCTGTGCTGAAAACTGCTCATCTTTGAACACGTTTTGTGATCTGTCAAAAGAACTTATTGAGGCAAGCACTATAAGAAATGAGAATAATAAAGAACATTATATGCAATGAATCAAAATGCCAACTGACTGTACTCTGGACATCTCATGGAGGCTTGGAAATATTATTGATTGAGTAGGTCAGTCAAATGTAACATTGTTTCTGTATTTTCTCAGAAGCTCACAAACAATTATTTACACTCATCATCAAGGCCTTTCGCAGCGCAAGCGTAGATCGGTGTCTAATTTGCCATTTTTCTGTGCAAAAGCTGGTGTAAGCATGGCAGGAAAGAGTCTGTCAGCGCAGACCGCCAAGTTGCCAGGTCTTCCGCAAGGTGATGCCATTGGTCAGGGTTGATGTTAAAGACATTCATGTCCCGCTTGACGAAGGGCGGTGTCCCACAGCTAACTACCCCTGGAAGATGGACTTTAGGAGACATTCATCTGGCATACGGCGTGCATGGCCGATCCATCTTAAATACCTCCTCAGCAATGCGGTGTACATGTCACTGCTGTTAGTGAGCTTCTTCACGGTGGTGTTCGGGTGTTCGGGACCTGATCCTGCCATGACAGGCCAAGGATCTGTCATAGGCAACGGAAGTGAAAAGCTTTAAGCTTATGCTCCTGCCGCCGGTATGTAGGCCACGTTTCGGTTCCATATAGCAGGAGGGAGAACACACAGGACTTATATAAGCACACCTCTACTTTGAAAGAAAGGTGGCTGTTGTTCCAGACGTGAGACTAAAGCCGCCCCAAGGTTGTTGAGGCATGACCGATATGGTAAGTCCAAACTCTGTGCAGGCAGCGGCAAAATAATTGCACATCTCCTGAATTTCTTGTTCAGTGTGAGCCACGAAGGCAGCGTCGTCTGGGTAGAGCAACTCGCGCACAAGGACGCGCTTCATACTGGTTCTGGCCCTCAGGCGAGCCAAGCTGAAGAAGTTGCCATCATACTTGGTATGTAGCAGAACCCCAACCGGATCAGGAAACACCCGTCGCAGCACAGCCGAGAAATAGATGCCAAACAAGTTGGGAGCTAGGACACACCCCTGATTTACTATGCAGCAGACATCAAACTCGTTTGAGCAGGCACCGTTGAACTGCATGGTTGCCCGCATCCCATCATGGAAGCCTTGGAGTATTGCCAAAAGAGTTGCCAGACAACCGAGTCGCCTTTTCCCACCTTTGTTGCCATTGGCTTTGCTTGCTTAGTAGGGGACATTAAATTTAACATTTAATTTAATATTCAACAATAATATTGATCTGCCTGCATTGACACTATTATTCAAGAACTGAACTGAGCTGGACGATGACATCACGGTTTCCTCCAGAGCGGCTATATATATATATGTAGATGTATATATATATATATATATATATAACTGTAAAAAGCGCTATATAAATAAATTTGACTTGACAATTTCAAATATTGCATATTAAAATACATTACATAATAGTCAGGGGGTGTTTTATACACACACATACAGTATATATATATATATATACAGTATATGTTTTGATTACTCATATTCCACATATTCCACTTACCATAGCAAAAACAGTTAATTACGCATAATTACATGCAACTAACCCTAAACCAAATCCTAATTTTACCGTAACCCTATAGTAAGTAAAAAGTAAAATAGTAAACCAAAAATAGTTTTTTATCTAATCCAATCACTTATTTATTTGGTGGTTTTCAATCAAATGTGTTAGAAGAGTTACGGTTAATGTTTCATAGTATTATCGTGAATGCTTCATAAAATAGATCAGGTGAGCAATTTGTACTTAGACACTGCCGGTCATATAATATAAAAATGTTTTTGTTTGGGTATACACTGAGTACTTTTGTCATTTTTATGGCCTCTGAATAATTTTTTTTAAAACACTTTCGTGAAGAACATTTTATGTGGGCTTTGGTGCTTTTCTGACTTTGGCGCATGAGATACTTTTTAGCCATATATATGGTGTATACCCAAACACATACTGAAAGTTTTTTATTCTAGTATCTCCTTGTAATATGCTCGAAGCTATAGCCTATTATTACCTTCACAATCTATGTCCTTGAAATCTATGAACAGTGGTTCCTCCGGTTGCTCACTGCTCAGTGGATACAAAACTGAGGTCACTGAATCCTCGTTCATCTCTGGGCTGCAACAGATTATGACAATTCCATGTTATATGCACTTTCCCAAACCTATTCTCTTACTGGCAAACTGTGTAGGGAATATAGTAATAACATAGTACCCACTTTGGTAATGTGCTCTCAAACTGAATTCCAACCACTGGATTGTTGTGAGGCAGATCTTGCTCAGGAGCTTCATTAGATGCAACGGTCCATGGATTATTCAGATTTGTTGGTTGAGAGAATGATACATACTGAAAAGAGACATACACTGTAAAAATATGTGTTAGGTTGTGTTGCACAAACTGTTGACTTGATATCAATAGACCTGAGGAGTATTTTTGTCAGGATTTTCCCTGGATGGCAGGGAGGAGGGTACATGTGGTGTGGGTTTGGGTTGGACTGGATCTGAGGAGCCATTTGAAGTTGAGGATGATTGATGTTGATTTTCTGAGCCACTGGCATCGGACAGGTTAGATTCAAGCAAAGGAGACAGCTATGGGAGAACAAGCCTTAATATTTTGATAACTTTTATATACAAAATACTAAAAATAATGATAATGACAAGTTAATAATAAGGTCAATGGCTGATTAATGGAATATAGGTGAATTATTTTGTGGTAGTGACTACTTTAGTCATCCTTACCGGCTTGAACTTGAATTTTTCAGCAAGGCGATGTTTTCTGATTTTGAAACCAGGTGTGTCTACACTGTTGAAACAAATACCCAATAGCTGTAGATTAAATTATTGGGAAATATAGATTGAATGATAAACCTATTGAAAATGTACCTGTACTGAGGCTGACTGGTGACCAGGTTCAGTTTTGAAGGAGAGCAAGGGCTCATTGGTAACTCTAAGGGTTCGTTCAAAGCTTTTTTGGTTCTTTTTTCACCAATCAAAGGGTTTATTTTTGGTTTGCCTGCAAAACAGAACATGGCATGATTGTACATGTCTTTATTAAAATGATATAAAAACATGTTTGCTATGTTTTCATTTGTAAGTGCACTATGACTGTACCGGTTTTCTCTTTCTTTGACGCAATCTGGTTGACTATGAATAATGTCAGCAGATCCATATTGCCAGAGTTTTGTCCTTTGGTTGAGTCCATAACATTTGACTTTATCTTCATTCTTTGCTTTTGAAAAAACGCCTTGAGGTGGAACAGAGAATTGCAGCTGGTTGGCTGGTCTTAGCTTGTTTAAGATGGATGTAGCTGGTCTAAGCTGTCTCTCAGCCTGGCCAAGATGGAGTTAAAATGGTTTAACTTGGTTGGTCAGCTAGTCTCCAAGCCTGACCATCTAAAGAAGTGGTAAAAACAATCCTGCTAAACCAGCTTTGACCAGGCTGGAAGACCACCTAAGACTAGCCAACCAGTTTAGGCTGGTTTTAGCTGTCTTTTTTTCTGCAGGGAATTCACCTGTAACCCTAGTTTAATCCCAACCAAGGCCCGGTTTCACAGACAGGGCTTAGATTAAGCCAGGGTAAGGACTAAGTTCAAATTAGACATTTATGTTAGGCTATTTAATGCCAGTGCAAATTTTCAGTTAAAACAGCTCAAACATGCATTTTAGTCTGGGACTAGGCTTAAGCCTTGTCTGTGAAACCGGCCATTTATATAGTAAATTTTTGTAGGCCTGTTTACAAGGAAGTTATAGTTCAAATGTCGGCTACTACTATAAATGTTTAGTCACTTTAAAGTTTAAAACGTCTTGAATATGAGGTTTAAAGAGATTAAATGTACTCACTCTCTGTTTTATTGTGTCTTCTCTGTTTTTCATACACCTGCTCCTGGTTAGTTAAGATTAACGTTAGATGTCATAAGATGATTTTTTAACTTAATTACTTAATACCAAGTAATTAACATCTGTGCTTTGAACTCTTAGAAATGTGAACAGTATAGTTAAGAATTATATAAAATCAGTTATTAGGGAGGTAAGGTTAGCAGGTTAGCCGTAGCACTGACCGGGATCCTCCGACCCAGTTCATGGTGATGTCAGTCTGGGGTGGTTATAAATTATCCCTCTGCTCTCGTTCTCTTCAGATAACTTACACTTATGGCGTAAAATATTTACTTTCCCGTTAATGTTTGTAGGAATATGTCAACAGTAACCGATAAGATATAATCTTAATTTGATCAGGAAGCGATAACGTACTCACTGTGCGCGCGAGAACTTCACAAAAGATGAATGTGAGTGACGTCTCTCAACGGTCATCAGCGATTTTTTTTAAGTCTTTAGAAATTGATGCTATAGGCCTTTATCGCATCAAGGAAGAATGCAGTTGGACTAGAAAACAATGCAGCAAGATTGGTTCGTGTGTGGCGTGAAAATGTCGTTTGAGATTGAGATCTTAAAATTGTATTACTAATAATATTATTGAGATACCGGTACCTCTCTCTAAAAATAAACTGACAATAACAAGGAAATCATACAACACTGGATTTCAATAATAAAAACATTCAAAACAAAAACTGAGGCATTTAAAAACTAAAAAAAAAATACTTCTGTATATATATATATATATATATATATATATGTTTTATTGAATGCTTATCACAACAACATGAAAACTTTACATACATGTAACATGACTTCCAAAAAAACACCATACTAATACAAGGGGTTTACAAAATAACTTAACAATTTATTTCAAATGACTAACTTTTTAGCAAATAATTGTTTGTTTAAGATATGGATAGATCAGACCATTCCGTAATAATTACATACGTCAAGTGCGGCAGCCAATCAGCGTGCAGTGGGGGCGTGACTAATAAGGAAAATCCAAATGACGGAAGCATCTACCTAGCGGTGCTGTTTTAGTCTAACGGTGCCATGAATTGTATGTATATATTCTCTATTTAAGTCATTGAATGGCCATATGGATGTAACTCGGAACAAATTGAAGATTGCAAACTACTTATTTTTGTAAAAGCAGGATAAAAATGAGCAACATCCTACATGCGGCATCAAAAGTGAAATGGAATCAGAGCACTGCGGCGAAAAGAGCGGTGTTCCTGGCGGCCGCCGTATACGGGGCGAAAACGCTTTACCCCATCATCTGCAAACAAATAAATCAACGGAAAACAACCAGGAACAGCACATCTGAACCAGTACACGAGAATGGATTGATACCTATTCATAAAGCTACACCAGAGACTGTGTCTGGTCTTAGTAAATCACCCGGTGTCGATGCGGAATTCTTCAAGCAGATTCTTGATCTGGTTAAAATCGTTTTCCCGAGGTTTGTAACCAAAGAACTGGGTTTACTATGTTTACATTCAGTAGCTCTCGTTTCACGGACGTTTCTGTCTATTTACGTGGCAGGTTTGGATGGCAAAATAGTGAAAACGATCGTAGAGAAGGAGCCGCGGAGCTTCATGATCAAATTGATGAAATGGCTTCTGATCGCCATCCCGGCCACATTCGTCAACAGCGCGATCCGTTATCTGGAGTGCAAGCTCGCGCTCGCGTTCCGAACGCGCTTGGTAGATCATGCATATAAAACATATTTCACCAATCAAACCTATTATAAGGTCAGTAACATGGACGGGAGGCTGGCGAACCCGGACCAGTCTCTGACCGAGGATGTGATGATGTTCTCGCAGTCCATTGCGCATTTGTACTCAAACCTCACCAAGCCCATTCTGGACGTGATACTGACTTCATATACTTTGATACAGACCGCGCGATCTCGGGGTGCGAACGCAACCGGGCCGACTCTGTTAGCGGGTCTGGTGGTGTTCGTCACGGCCAAGGTTCTGCGCGCCTGCTCGCCAAAGTTCGGTAAACTGGTGGCGGAGGAGGCGCACAGGAAGGGATACCTAAGATATGTCCACTCCAGAATCATAGCCAATGCAGAGGAGATCGCCTTCTATAGAGGACACACGGTGAGGAAATGCATAATGCGTATAAAAATAACATATAATTGCTCTTTTGGAAGGGCATTAGGCGAGGAAATGCATCAATCATATATAGTGCAAATGTGATTACCTATTAAGTTATT
Organism: Meda fulgida; assembly: GCA_030578275.1. Lineage (NCBI taxonomy): Eukaryota > Metazoa > Chordata > Actinopteri > Cypriniformes > Leuciscidae > Meda > Meda fulgida. Next base: position 16,916,248 of record CM060619.1, read on the forward strand.
ATAGGGTACTTTTATAGGGGCCCTGTCAGAAACATAAGATGAGGAAGTGCATCCTTCATGTGTAGTTTACTTTTTAGGTCAACATAGGTTTTACTTCAGCTTTTTATGTAATGAGTTTTATTTCATAATTTTGATTTACTAAAACATTTTTTTGAAGTGCTGGAAATGAGCCTATACAGAACTGGATTCATTTGTAAATTCCAATTAATTTCCTGAGTTTAAATAAAAAATCGAGGTACTGTGCTTAGGAACACTGTTAAAAGTGATCAAGTGACTTAACTTGAAACTTAAAGTCCATTGCCTTTAAATTAAGTAAATACACTTTTATTGTACTTTATAAAATATTTGCACTTTATAAAATATTTGATTTTATTATATTATTTTATTGAACAAATTAAGTTATGTGAACTTGACAATTCCACACAACTTAATTTTTTCAATTATGCATGAGGTCTATTTAGCCTACTTCATTTTAGAAGAACGGGTTTCCTCACTTAACTGATCACTTTTTACAGTAAATTGACAAATTCAGAAATTCATATACCTGTATATATGTAACTATAAAAATGTTTGTTCAAGACACATTTAGAATGTTAGTTTGACAACTTTTTTGAAAGCCTTGATTAGATTAAATATCTTTTGGGTGTTATCATGTGGCAGGTGGAGATGAGGCAGCTGCAGAAGTGTTACAGAGCCCTGGCGGAGCAGATGAAGCTCATCCTATCAAAACGTCTGTGGTACATAATGATTGAGCAGTTCCTCATGAAGTACGTCTGGAGTGGATGTGGTCTGGTTATGGTTGCAGTACCCATCATCACTGCAACTGGCTTTGCTGACAACGGTAAAGTGGAAGTCCAGTTTATGCAGTTCTACAGTATATACGTAGTATGTAATGTAATCTCATTGCAATTACAGTGATACATACTGTATATGTTTTTATTTATTTATTTTATTATATATATATATATATATATATATATATATATATATATATATATATATATGCAATACTGTGTAGCACATCGTATTTGCTTAAAGATGTCATTTTTCAAATCCATTTGTCTCTTGAAGAGCTGGCGGATGGTCAGACGCAAGTGTTGGTGAGTGAAAGAACAGAGGCCTTCACAACAGCTCGCAATCTACTGGCCTCAGGGGCCGATGCCATTGAAAGGATCATGTCTTCTTATAAAGAGGTAAAAAAATTAAACATGTTCCTTTTGTTTACTTGCATTTATTTTTACAGTCATTAATCATTATAAACAATATGGATGTTCTTGATATTAACACAAAGGAGCATGTCAGAGTCATATTTCATCACAAAATCAAAAGAAAGAAATAAGAAATTATTATTTTACACACACACACTTTTTATTTATTTATTATTTTATTGTATAGCAGTGCAACAGCAAGGGCCTCTAGGAACTGCAACCACAAAGGATGTGATGTCACGCAGCAGTGAAAGCTGGGAATCTTTGCTATAGGCTAGTGATCAGTGTTGGTATCAGCTGCCACTCTGTTGACTAAGCCTGCTGGGCAAATTAATCCACCATCTGTTGAACACAGAGCATCAGTCAGACCCGCTTCACAGATGCTGCATGTGTCCATTACAACGATATACACTATAAAGCACAGCATCATGCTGTTTCAGACTTTTTAAATAACATGTTGTGTTCTAATTATAAGTGTCAGCTAGCCCTAAATGTGATTTGTTAATAATTAACATTTTGATATTTTCTCAAGAAATGTAAATGTGAGCAGTGCTTGCTAGTGTAAAACCAGCTGTCAGGTCGTACCTACAGTATGTGGTTTTTGTCATATTGCTATGCTTTTAGGCCATTGCTATACTATTGCTGTCACGGTCGGTAATGAGTGCTCTAAGACAAGGAGTACAAAATAGACCGTCTTTAATAATAATCTTCACGAGGAAACACGCAGGAAAACCACATAATACTAAGATGATACTGGACAAAGGAACTAAGGAAACACAGGGCTTAAATAAATGAGTGTAATTGGTGTAAAACAGAACAGGTGCAGGAACTAAATTAATAACCATGGAAACTAACTTGGAAACACAGGCAGGCAGACAAACAGGGAAACCAAAACACCATAATAATAAAACAGAACATACACATTACAGTACGCCACCCTCCGGGAAGGGGCGTCCTCGAAACCAAACAATCTTAACTGAGGAGGAAGGGTGGGGGCTCTAAAGGAGCATGTGGAGCAGGCAACAGGCAGAAACAGAGAGGCGCTGGTGGCTTGAGAGGCCAGGGCGATGATGACGGTGGGAAGAGCCAGGAGCAGGAGGAGCCAAGTGAGGACCCAAAGCGCAGTCAGCATGATGTCCCACTGCGGATTCGAGGGAGGGAGGAGCAAAGGTGGAAGTTTGGCTGATGTCACCAGGGGGACGACTTACGGAGACGAAGCTGATGGAGGTCGAGACCAAGGTTGAGCTAAAGAGCCTATGAGTCCATGCTACATCAATGGCTCTGTAGGCCGAGGTGGGGCCACAGCAATGAGCGTCCGAAACGGTGGGACTGAGGACCAAGTTGGAACCGGATGGAAGGTGGAGCCCAACGTAGCCAAAACGGTGGAGGAACAGAGCGCAGCTGAAGGTCTGCAAGTCCGTGGCACAAGCAGAGCGACGTCTGACTAAGGCCGAGCCGGAGGGACGAGGGAGCCCAGGGGAGCCGTAACAACGATGGTGAACCCGAGGGAGGGAGGAGCCAAAGTAAAGCCGACAGGTCCACAAGCCGAGATGGAGCGATGGACAGGGATCCTCTTGACAAGGCGGAGCTGGTGACCGGAAGACCAGAGTCGGATCTGCGGAGCAGAGTGGAGTGAATCTTGAATGAGCTGACGCAAACCAGCGGAGGTGGGGCTTATAGACTGGCTGGCTTCGGAAGAGAAGGTGGGAGAGGGAGGCTGGGTGAGATCTCTGGAGACTTGTAGCTGGGCGGGACCAGTGGGGACGGGAGAATCAGGGAAATATCCTCTTGCAAATCCTCAAAATATTAAGCAGAGTCCAGCTGCAGCTCACTCTCAGCGGCAGGAGTGTGGCCAGGGCTTTCCTCCATGCCCTTGTACTCCACGAGCAGTCCCACGTCGATGCACTGTGTTGACGGCTCACACACCTGGTCATACTCACTGTGGAGCTCGGGCTTTGGGGCGTTGGTATGCTCAGTCCTCTTTACTCGCTTATGCATCACGGCAGACAAGCTCTCTGCTGGCTGGATTATGGGTCTGAAGTGGGTCTGGTGATGTCCTCAGCTGGGCAGATGGTGAAAGCCGATCCATTAGTCACCAGTAGCCACTCCACAAATGTGCCGAAATCCTCTCTGGGACAGTGCCTTGGACTTGGTAGTGAGTTAGGCACGGCAGATCTAAAAAGTCCCTAGTACGGTCCTTCTGCTCCAGGCAGACAGCGCTAGGTCAATCTTGAGGGTGGACGAAAGAAAAACGCAGCACAAAATGAATCCAATAATGGTCCAGTTTTAATTCAAAATTCAAAATGATTAACATACACGTTACAGTTGCTAGAATTGCTATCATTCCGACCTCCAGGTGAAATGACAGTCTTCACTTCACAGTGACGTATGCAGGAATTCTCCAATCATTTTGTCCACTTCAGCCTGCCCCTTTCTTACCATTGACTTCATGTTTGCATTCAGATCTGCTTCCATCCAATCAAAAACAGATGAATAGAACCAAGTCCACCCTACTTTCTTACACTGTTCATTTTCGTATAGCAGAGGACATCAAGCTAGCAATGGAAAAACACTTCTAGATTCCTAAACCCTTTAAAAGGTCAGTTAACAACTCTCAGGAGAAAATCTTTTTTGTTGACTCCATTGAGTTCCCAAAGGAAAGCACAATGCTTTCTTGCCGAAGCTCTTGGGATGTGGTGTGTCTGCCTAAACAAGGAAAAACACTTGCTAAACACTTCCTAACACATGCTTTGGATCAGATTAAACATTCTGGCCAATACTGTGCAAAGGTTTGATCTTAAACTTCACACAGTGGGTTTAATGAAGGCTGATTAGCAGTATTGATGATAAGATGCAGAAATTCCAATGCGCTTTTTTTACATAAGTGGCCTAAATACGTGGTCACCTAGTTTGGATCTGACAAACAGCAGTTGAGCAATGTTATCTGATTCTTGAGTCACCCCGACCTCTGAATGTCTCACTATCACTCTAATCACATGCATGTGTTCTGTGTGCTTTAGGTCACCGAGTTAGCAGGCTATACGGCACGTGTGCACAACATGTTTTTGGTATTTGATGAAGTCCAGAGGGGAATATACAAACGTTCATCTACCACCTCGACTGCAGGGGAGATAATAAGCGGGAACCGACCTGAGATGCACATCGACGGGCCTCTGGAAATCAAAGGTCTAGTGAATAAAGGGCAGCTCTGCTCATCATTTACTCACCCTTATGTTTAAACTAGATGATAAAAGATAGTTTGAGAAATGTCTCAGTGATTTTTTTTGTTTGTTTTTTTCATAAAATGAGGGTCAATGGTTCTTCAAACATTCTTCAAAATATCTTCTTTTGTGTTCCACAGAAGAAAGAAAATGATATAGGTTTAAAATAGACCAAATCTATGAAATAAAAATCAAGAAAAAAAAAGTACAGAATACATTACAAATTTCTAATGTGAGATTTGTATTCCTCTGAAGTTTGATTATATTCTAAAAAGTTGTCTTGTTATTTTTTCTACTGTTTTTACAGGCAAAGTGATTGATGTGGATAAAGGTATAGTCTGTGAAAATGTTCCTATAATCACTCCTAATGGAGATGTGGTGGTGTCCTGCTTGAACTTCAAGGTAAGATAAACAAGAATAAACATCTGTATCAATTACTTTTAATACTAAACATCTGGGCACAAATATACCATTTACTATCAACTTTACACCGTACAATGATACCGTCGATGTGTTTCTGTTTTTATCAGTGGGCAAGAAATCATAGTTTCATATTTGCACATGCAACTCAGAAAGATGAAGTGTTTTGAACAAGTCAAGACAAGGTTATGGGAATGTTTGGCGTTGTGCAAAGTGAAGTTTAGTTGATTGTGGTTGCCAAGCAACGTGACAATACAGATGCTTGATGCGTCCATCAAGTTCCAAAAATCCAAACAGACAATTAATCAAATCAATGTAAAATATTATATATATATATTAAAAGATATATAAAATGACTCATATTGTTATATATATAATACACTTGACCACACTTTCTTTTTAAATTGCTTTAGTTACAATTGTACGGATTGAGTTCACACATGAGCCATCTATAGCTATCTAAGTAGCTTGCTCTAAGTTATATACCTCTTTCTTAACCATGTGAACTGTACTCGGTTTCCTGTAACTGGATATTGTGTGCAGGTAGAGGAAGGGATGCATTTGCTGATTACGGGGCCAAACGGATGTGGGAAGAGTTCTTTGTTCCGGATCCTCAGTGGCCTGTGGCCCGTGTACGGCGGACTACTGCATAAACCCTCTCCTGAGCACATGTTCTACATCCCACAGAGGTACAAGCAACACTTACCCACGGTATCATACACTCACCTCTTCAGAATCAGCAGTGTTACACACCACATTCACATAGCACATAATGCAATAATGCAAGCACTGTTTAAAAACCTAGGGCCAGATTTACTAACAGCTTGCGCCAGCGCAAACCCTCGTTTGGCGTTAATAAACTACTGGCAGGATTTTCTAAAGACACGCAGTGAAAAATTAGCGCTGAAAAGGCGTGGACACGGTTATTTTTGCGGCTGATCTTATTGCATATGCATTTGTAGGAGTTTTCCTTTCAGACGCAAAATAAATGGGAGGAGAGTATTTAAATGAGTCATGCAAAGTGATTTACTAACATTCCACTTCCATCGGCACTTAAGGCACATCATGGTAAATAGCTCACTTACTGTAGTTTCAGAACAGAGCTTCTGTCCTTCATCTCTGTTCCATCTTGCAGACGTTGCACCGTAAGGATTTGACTGCTGTAACCAGAGTCAGAGACAGCGTAACTAAAGCTTTGTGAACTGCTGAGTGATAGAAACCAGAGTCCTCAGTAGTGAAATATTTACCGAGGCCTGCAGGTGCAAACGCAGCGGTTAATATTTTATATACAGATCAAGGGGAGAGTCTATCTATCTATCTATTTTATATACAGATCGAGGAGAGAGTCTATCTATCTCTCTATCTATCTATCTATCTGTCTGTCTGTCGGTCTGTCTAGTTAGCTTGCTATTTATGTGTCTATCTGTCTGTCTTCTTAGCTACCTATATAACTTTATCTATATCTAATATATATACATATATAAATATATATCTGTCCGTCTGTCTGTTTATCTATCTTATCTAGTTATCTAGCTATTCATCTATATCTGTAAATATTCAATCAATCTGCCGCACATGTAATACCACTCAACCTTAAAAACTTCAGTCTACCTGACATAATATCAGTAAACATGTTTTATCCATCTCTCCAGACCATACATGTCCGTCGGGACATTACTAGACCAGGTCATCTACCCCGACTCTTTGGATGACATGCATGACAAAGGTTACAGAGACAAGGACCTGGAAGTCATTCTGGACATTGTCAATTTAAACCACATAGTTACCCGTGAAGGAGGTTTGTACATGTAATTCCCACCTTGCATGACCCCAGTGTTTCGCATTACAATCTCCTTTTTATCCATGAAAGAATTACTGGGAGCTGTATAATAAGCTTTCCACCAGTAAAAAAAGAGACATTTCATCATAGTTATTTTGAAAGGCCAACAAAAATCTATTCTAGTCTATTAGAAAGTATGTTTTGGAGGTAGTTTACTCTTGTGTCTGGTTGCAGGATGGGATGCAGAGATGGACTGGAAAGATGTTCTTTCTGGAGGCGAGAAGCAGCGTATGGGAATGGCACGCATGTTTTATCACAAGTAAGATGTCATTGCACATTTTATTTTCATACACATATACACATATATATTTTTTTTCTTTTTTTTTTTCTTCAATATAATTAATACCTGTTTTTCAGGCCCAAGTATGCTCTACTGGATGAATGCACCAGTGCTGTCAGCATTGATGTAGAGGGTAAAATATTTCAGGCTGCAAAGGATGCTGGTATCTCCTTGCTGTCCATCACTCACAGACCCTCTCTATGGTAAGAAACATGAAACTTTAAAGGAACACTCCACTTTTTTTTTTTGGTGGAAAAAACCTAGAGTTTACCGAGTTGAGTTTTACCGTTTTTGAATCCATTCAGCTGATATCCGGGTCTGGCGGTAACACTTTTAGCATAGCTTAGATCATTGAATCTGATTAGACCGTTAACATCTCTCTCAAAAAATTTACCAAAGAGTTTTAATATTTTTCCTATTTAAAACTTGCCTCTTCTGTAGTTACATCGTTGAACTAAGACCGACGTAAAATGAAAATTTGCGATTTTCTAGGCCGATATTGCTAGAAACTATACTCTCATTCCTGCGTAATAATCAACTTTGCTTCCATACCATGGGTGCAGCAGGCGCAATGATATTACGCAGCGCCTGAAACTTAGTACTGGTCATTTTGGAAGTTATATACGTAGCTGGGGAAAATAGTCCCCCAGCTATATAACTTCCAAAGTGACCAGCACTAAGTTTCAGGCGCTGCGTAATATCATTGCAGAGTATAGTTCCCTTTCAGTCGCTCACGTTCAACGTAACGTCGACGTGACAACATAATTGGGATCGCCTTGAGAGACCAATCTACTTCGAGAGTATTAAAACGAACCAATGCACATTGGCATGCGATAATTGCATCAGCTGCTCTGCTTGCAGCGCGAGGATATAACGAGCAGCAGGTGTGTCGCATATTGTCTTTCGCTTCGGAGCCGAGCGGTTCTTCTGTTCCTGCTCTACAATCTTCTGACAGTGTTGAACTTCTAAAGAAGAAAACGAGTCTGTTCTTCAGGAGAACGCCTCTTCAAAGCTGGTGTTGGCGTGACAGCGCAGACAGCACTGGCCGCGATCTCACAGTGAGCCGGCAAAACAGCTACTTTCACAGCTCAGAATGTTGCGCCTTCAATTAGAATGTGAATGTGAGAATGTTTGTGTAGCCGCGGTCATCCCTGGGTGCTTCTGTGTGTTTCTGGATGCGGTCGTTTCCTATCCTCATGTGATCCTCATGCCCTGGAGGGGTGCGCTTTCCCAGTGTTATCCAAGAGTTCCACTGTGTGGGTTATAATGGAACAGCAGTTCGAACTCCCTCTATGCAGGTCTTCCGCTCCAGCCAGTTGGGGGTCTGAGAGTCTTGCGTTGGGCGCTGGATGTGGCAGCAACCGAGGTGTTTTCCATGGGATCACAATTACGTTGTCACGCCGACGTTACGTCGAACGTGAGCGACTGAAAGGGAACGTCTCGGTTACTAATGTAACCCTCGTTCCCTGAAGGAGGGAACGGGAGACGTAACGTCCCGTCGCCACGCTTGCTGACCATCGCTGTACGGCCGAACGCGTCTCAGCTCCTCAGTGTTAAACAATATGCGACACACCTGCAATTATCGCATGCCAATGTGCATTGGCTCGTTTTAATACTCTCGAAATAGATTGGTCTCTCAAGGCGATCCCAATTACGTCGTCACGTCGATGTTACGTCTCCCGTTCCCTCCTTCAGGGAACGAGGGTTACATTAGTAACCGAGATGTTCCTAGCCATATTGTCCTAGAAAATCTCAACTTTTCATTTTCGGTCTTAGTACGCGATGTAACTACAGAAGAGGCAAGTTTTAAATAGGAAAAATATCTAAACTCTTTGGTAATTTTTTTGAGAGAGATGCTAACGGTCTAATCAGATTCAATGATCTATGCTAAGTTTTGCTAAAAGTGCTACCGCCAGACCCGGAGATCGGCTGAATGGATTCGAAAACGGTAAAACTCAACTGTTTAACTCTAGGGGAGCTGGAAAATGAGCCTATTTCCAAGAAAACGTGGAGTGTTCCTTTAAAAGCTCCTCACACAGCAGCAGAATACGACTGTCAGTCGTGTATGTGATCCTTTATATGGTTACGTTTACACACAGTTCAGTTATCTACGGGAGTGACACCACATTCTATAACCGAACTCCAGTACATTTTCAGTTTGAACTGGACATTTTGAGACTCACACCTGAAAGCAAATGGCTCTCAATGCCAAAGATGGAGATGTGTGAACGTAGCCAAAATGTCTTTAGGAGTCAGTATAATTCAACATGATTTTTAATGTACTTTAATGAATGCAAAGTGACATCTTTATCTGAAAGTACAGTAGTATTTATTTATTTGAATGCAAGTATTTATTGAAGAAACATTAATTGGTAGGGAATTTACTTGCAATCTTTGTCCTCAAGGGAATATTTTACTAGTTACTATAGCAAAAAGTGCATGGGATGCATTGTACATACATAAACTATATATTGGATTTCGTTGAATTTCCACAGGAAATACCACACACACCTGCTGCAGTTTGACGGGGAGGGCGGCTGGCGGTTCGAACAGTTAGATACAGCCACGCGGCTCTCGCTGACGGAGGAAAAACAGCGCCTAGAGTCTCAGCTCGCAGGCATACCTAAGATGCAGCTCAGACTGAATGAACTGTGTAAGATCTTGGGTGAAGATTCAGTCCTAAAGACGTCGGAAAACAAGAATGAGGTGTAAAAGAAACATGGAGATCCTTGACTTTCAGGAAAACTCCTGTTTGGGTATTTTTAATTTTTTTTGCAATGATTTTAACATTTTATTACAATTCGATACTGAAATGGAAGTTTAATAGGAATTGTAGAAACTGTTCCCTTTTTTTTATTATTATTATTTGGTTTTATTGTGCTTTTTTGTTTTACTTTGTACTTTTTTGTTTTGATGTTCACTTTTGTTTTTGCTTTGTTTTTTGTTGTTTGTTCTTTTGTTTTACTTTTTTGTTTTGCTTTTTGTAGTTTTTTTTTTCTTAATTATTTTGTTTATACCTTTTCAGCTCTTTATTGAACCAATTACTCAATAATTCAGCTGTATAAATGATGTTGGCAAACAGTAAGTCTCAAAAGATGTTGATATGTTTTCTTTTCTTTCTTTCTTTTCTTTCTTTCATCTAGTTATTATTTAGGTAATGCAATTCTAAGGCTACAGTGCTCCTTTTTATTGATATTTTAACCTAAACAACTTCCCTCCATATACGAAAACAAAAACGTGTCCTGTGGTAACAGGATACATCTTTTTTTTACTTGTAGCTAAAGTTTAAGTTAGTTTAAGTTAAAAACTATCAATTTAGTTATATGTAAAATTATGTAGGTAATTTGCAAATACAGCTTTTACGCAATCAACCATTGAAGGAGCTTGAAAGAGAAAATGAAGCATGACTATCTATACAGTAGGTCATTGTCTGAGTCAGCTGGGGAGCTCTGGGTTTAAGAAAGCAGGTTTCTGGTTTTCTGAACAAATACAATATGCTGGATACACACACTGGGCACAGGACTCAGGATGTGGTTATGTTGAGTCTAGCTGACAAACAGCTAGAGAATGTGTGATTCTGGGTCACCAGACTAATGCTCGACATCATGTTCTATATTTGTTTCTCAGTTCGACTGTCAAGTAGTATTAATTAAGTTGTTATGAAATGTTTTGCACATATGTCTCTCTTCATTTAGACTGAAATACTGTGAAGTTTGTCTAATGCTGTGATGTTTATCTTTGTGTTTATTCTAATATCAAATACAACAGACATTTTAAAACTTTTTTATTCAAATACTAAAGAACTGCATTTTGTTTGTTTTTTATTATTGTTCTGTTTGAAAACCTAGTAGGTTGACAGATTTAATTGAATCCAAGGTACATTTTCTTTGCTTCGCTAATCTCAAACATCTTTGTTGTGCACAACCACCATTACTTTTTTAAAGAACATGAATTTGAACAGGCTGTCAACCTTAAATTTGCACTAGGGTGTGCTTATGTTTGTACACTATTATCAGTCAAAGTTTTTATTTGTTCATCCCAAAAATATAATATTTTTTTTGATATTCAATTATCGCCTATGACATTATCACCTATGCTGACCTAGGCTGAAGAACAGGATTGTGGGGGGATAAAATCACTAGGTTAGGGACAACACAAAGAGGCCTCTGGATATACTTGTAATGAGGTGCAGACTACAAAATTACTGCATTTTATGAACCTACTGGAGAACAAAAACAATGAACTTTTACTTGTTTGTATATCTCCTTGCCTGTATGCTAAGTAATGTTTTTACACATATGGGAGTTTTTTTTTTTTTAAACATACAGTTGAATTATATGTGAATGAGACTTGACTCTGTCAAGTATGTCAACAATCAACAAAGAACAAATTACCTGAGAATAAAATAAATACTACCAAAAATGTAGACATTATGTTCTATCTATCTATATCTGTCTGTCTGAATATCCATCTGTCTGTGAATATGTATCTATCAATTGATCAACAGTTCTGTAGGCCTGTCTGTCAAACAATAATTTAACAATGACTTTACTGAAATTTCATTTTTAAAATGAATTGTAGAAACAGTTCCCTTTTGTTTGTTTTTTTATTATTATTTAGTGTTGTTTTGTTTTACTTTTTTGTTTTGATGTTCACTTTTGTTTTTGCTTTGTTTTTGTTTTGTTTTTTACCTTTTTGTTTAGTTTTTTGCTTTGCTTTTTGTTGTATTATTATTTTTTTTTGGTTTGTTTTGCTTTTTGTAGTGTTTTTTGGTTTGTTATTGTTGTTGTTGCCATTTTTATTCTTAAATAATTTGGTTACTTTATTACCAATGAATAGTATAAATTATATTGCCAAACATCTCGCATGTTTCGCAACTCTCGCATCTGGGTAATGGGAATCTTATCATTGCTAAGTGCAGTATTGCATGTGTCCAAAAGGAGGCGCTGTAAGATTTATCAGTTTTTGTCTTAGCATCCAACCACCATTTACAAATAATTCCTTCGAGAGCCTTTTGTTTTGATCCTTAAATGAATTCAATCAAAAGTAAATGAATACATATTTTAATAAAAACGTGACTATAAATGCAGCAAAACGTTTATATTAGACTAGATATTTTCACTCAACTGGAAATTTTGCATATATATTGCAAATGGATATTTTCCATGCCCCATGTAACCTGTCATTTTGGTGTAGAGATGAGGGCGTGGTCTGACGTGCACGGTGAAGGCGTGGTCTGGTGATGTCATACTCCAGGAGAGAGTCGCTCTTCAGGACAGATGATTGTGTGTGTGAGCGCAGTCACTCACTCACCGTTAAGCTCATTAAAACATGTAACGTGCTTCGCCGAACACGGGATGTTTTACTTCATATTTGCATTATTTTCCCGTCAAAAGAGCGCCCGTTTGGATAATTTCAGCGTTATAATGGCAGAATAGACGCCGGGAGGGACGCTCTGTGTGTGTGTGTGTCTGCTGCATAAGCCGATAAAGAAAAGGAAAATCAGCTATATTTATCCTCTGTGTCCTGACGGGAAGATGTCTTCGGGACAGGATGAGAGCTCAGTGCGCGTGGCTGTCAGGTATAATTCTCTACATTATTATATATATATATTATACAGTCTTCAGAAGAGCCTATAAAGTCTCACTGATGCTCCATATGGGCCCGCCTCTTATGTACCTGCTGCAATTTCACACCATCATCAGGGCTTTATGTTCCGCACGAGTTCATTGTGTTTACGCAAACGTATAATGTTTAATAAATATACGATTATATGCATGCATTAGACATTTATTTTATGTTTGCCCTGTTTTTTTTTATTCTGAGGTGAGACTCTAAGGCCTTATTGTGTTGCTAAACATGTATCCTTGATGTAGAATAGAAAGTGTTTAGCAAGGTAATGTTAATTAGCTACTGTTTTACAGTAATGTACGATTATATGAACACATTGACATTTTTAGATATAGATTTTCTTTTCTTTTACCGTATGTTCTTTTCTGTTGATTAAGAAGTGGCTGAAAAGTACTGTATATTCTATGTTACCGTGTGGCTGTAAGGCCTCATTGTGTTGTATTTTCTTACTGATTGTTATTGAACAGGATCAGATCATTATATACATAATTTATTATAGGTTTTAAGTTTGTATTTTAAACATACACAGACACTCAAATGATTTATTATCCAATATATTTATTTGTTTCTTGTGCACCAATTTAACATGTTGTGTAAGATGACAGGCATGCATACATTGTATTTCAATTTGACTTATTTATTTTCATATTTTGGTGTAGTTGTGGCCTTATTGTGTTTACATGGACTCCTAATCTTTTATATATGTAAATTCAACATTATATGCAGGTACATTTTCTTTTTTTTAAGTTTCTATTGACGAAAGCCACAAAAGTGTATAACTGTATCTTATGTTACAGTAAAGTTGTAAGGCCTTATTGTGGTTATATTGAACTTTTGATGTTTTATAGATCGTTTTATGCAAATCTAATATTTTGTAGGTAAATTATTCTACTGAGGTCTGTTGAGTTGAAGTGGTTCTACTAGATGACATGATAGCATATAGTCGAACTTTAGGTTGCATTTTACATTTTTTTAAAAGCCATTCAAACTTATTTTTCTTTTGGCAATCACTGAATGTATTTGAAATCTGATTGTGTTTTAAAGTCACCATATTTACGGAATATTGCAGTATTTATTGTAAATGCTGGCAACCTGTCACTCATATGAGATCACAGCAATTGCAAATGACAACAATCCAATGATCCAATCAATTCCCGATGGACAAAATCAAGTCCCGCCCTACACTTTTCTCGTTCGAAAAGCAGTTTCACTCGAATATACGGTACGTCAAAGGGAAGAAAAGACTATCGCAACATCTATTTCATGTCGATTTAAAAGGGATACTTTACCCAAAAATGAAAATTCTAGCATCATTTCAAATTTGTAAAAACAAGTTACTAAAAGAAGATTTTAAATAATGTGTTTAACCATACAGTGAAAGTATAATGTGGTTTTGGACCCCATTGACTTTCATTGCATGGACACAAACATTTTTTGTGTGTTTGACAGTGTTATTAAAGTATTATTGATTTACTATTATAAAATGTAATCATATTTTGAATGTAATTTTAATATTTTCTCAATTATTCTCATTTTGATTTTAGTTTAAGTGTTAGTAGTTTGATGTGCTTTTCCCGTTTCACTAGTCTTTTTTTTCTTTAATATTTCTGTTTAGCTTTAATTTCTTTATTTTATATAAATTACTACTATAATAAAATAGTTCAGTTAGTTACCAAAGTAAGTTTTTCATCTAATATTGAAATGTTATTTCATTTCAGCTATATGCAAGTTAGTTAACAGAAAAATGTTCTATATATATTTTTTTTTTTTTTTTTTTTTTTTTTCCAGTTAACAGTAACAACACTTTCTACTGAAGAAAGAAAGTCATGCAGATATTCTGGAAAACTAAAGAGTGGCATGGGACACACTAATCAGATCTGAACACTGGTGTGATACACAGTGTAGACAGTCAATAATTTAGATATGATTCCAGTCGGATACACAAATAATCGGATTTGGGCTGACAGTGTGAACAACATAAATGATGACAGAATGGGTGAACTATCCCTTTTAAGTAGTCGCAGTTAAAGTCTATGCGTGATAATATCTTGAAAATGATATAATCTTCACTAAACACATCCTTTTGTGACCAAATTGAAAGGACACATGGAATACTTCTTTTTGTGTTTGGAAAAGGCTCTGTTGAAAAACAAAAGGCCACATCTTTAGACTCAGGTTACATTGTACATGCCTCAGGAGCTCTGGTTACTGGAGCTGACAGACTTTGACCTGCAGCTCAGTTTGCTCAACATTTGGACTTAGGCCATTCACTCCACCATTTTTTATTCCTCTGTCACATTTCTGTGGACATCGTTTTGTCTATGAAAGCCTGTCAGACTGGGAATGTGCTAAAACAGATGCTGGATGCAATGTGACCACATGGAAATGGGTTTATTTAGCACCTGGACAATCTGAGAATTGATGAAAGATGAAGAAAATGTGCATATTGTTTACAAGAAATGTACATGTATAGCCTTCTATTGCTTGGTAGGCATTTGAGCGATCCAATCCAGATCACATGAGTATGTTAATCTGTCAGACTTAGTTTAAGCAAGCTGGTCACATGAAGACATGTTTTTTTGGACATGTACCATGGTCATGTACCTTGGCTGATGTATTGCAAGCATGTCGTCTTGTATGTGTGTTTAGTCACAACGGTTTTCCTTCAGTTTCATTCAGATCAGAGATAAACATGTTAACATTTAGCTAACTTTACCTTGGCAGCTTGTTCCACAATATTGTTTTCCAACGAATCCACATTTGCATTTTTTTGCAAGACTTTATGTGTGTCCCATCGGGTAATCAAAAGTTCTACACACACTTGTAGTCTTCACGACTTGAACACTTGGGCCATATACCAGAAATACAAGTAGACAAGTGGTCAAATGCAAAGATTGCAACTGGATATTTGGACAAGGAAAAGGTCTCTAGTTTAGCTAACGTTTAATCTTTTAGCTAACTTAGCTAATTTAATAGATGTGTTGCTAATGTTATAGTTTAGCTCAGTAAGCAAATTTAGTATAGGTTTAACAAATGTTGTAATTCAGATAATGTTTAGTGTTTTAACTAAATTTAGCTAATCTAGTTGCAGTTTTGTTAATGCAATAGTTTAGCTCATGTTTAGTCATTTAGCTAATGTATTTGAAACGGTTTAGAAATGATTAGTAAGATCATTTGGAAAATTTAGTAGAAACTGTTTAATGTTATAGTTTATTGTGCAGTAGTTTAGTCGTCTCATTTAGCTCATTTAGAAGTAGCTAATTCTATAGATCCTATAGCTCCCCTTGTGGTAATGCTGAGAATAACGCATTCATGTTACCTGGCACATTTTAAATCGCATTGATGTGTGGAAACATTTAGAAGTGTTCATTTGAGTATGTTTCAGGGCTTAAGAAGTTGCTTGTGTTGACATAAAAACTCAATGCAAAAGCCCAAAGGTTCAGTCCGAAGATGTCACAATGTTTGTTCAAGCTTGTGCTATACCTCAGAATCGCTTTGTGGAATGACTTTAGACTGTGTATCAGAAGATTTTCTCTTCACAGGGAATGACATCAGGGGTTTGGGTGCCTGGCTCAGCATCATAAAGACAGTAGCAGTCTTTATGTCCTTTTAAAATGAAGTAACAGTCAAGGGCTCTGAGATTTAGACCTTCAATCTGCAACATTAATGAAGGACAATCCATCATTCTTCTTTGTTTGTGAGGCTAAAGTCTTGGCAACTGTTTAGTTAGCATTAGTTCGCTGACAGTATCAGTTTTTTGTAAAGCCACGTCTGATGAGGCCCAAAGGCGTGTGTTTTAAAAGAGAACTTTTTTATTTTTTTAGTTTATCCAGCCTGCGGTTAGTTGTTGGTACAGTACCAGTCTCTACCTGTTACACTGTTGCCTTCTAAAGCACTTCATTCATCTTGTGTTCAAAGACTCTTGGATTCATTCATCTGTTGTTCTGCTAATTTGACTTTAAATAGATTTGCGATGCTAGGATGCTGCTCTTTGGGAACATCTTTAATGAGACACAGCTGGTGTATGTTGAATTTTGAGTTGAGGCTATTCAAACTAGAACCTATTAATGGCCCAAGCATGGCCATTGGAAAAACTCAGTGACCTGTTTGTGTACTTGTCAGGTCAGTGCACTTTCCATTTACTTACTAAATGGCACATCAGTCTTTTTCAGAGTTTTGCGAATGACACACAAATGTGTGTGGAACAGGAAGCACGTCCAGAGAGCCTAAAAACTAAGAATAAAGTTGTAAAATTACGACATTTAAAGTTGTATTATTGTAAGAATAAAGCCAGAAAATTAGGAGATTAAAGACTTTTTATAGTGTACTTTAAAACGCACCCTAATATTATGAGAAAATGTATGATTACTCTATAGGAATAGGATTGGATCTCAGACCAACGATGACATCATGGTCAAAATACTTTACAACTTTATTCTTGTGATGTTATGACTTCATTCTTTAACATGGCACTTAAACGTTGTCGTACAGCTCACAGAGGGAAAGCATTTGACAGCATGTTTCTAATGACTTTACATGTGTAGTTTCTGAGCAGCTTTCTTACGGCCTCCACCACTGGTATATTCAATACCACCGGTCACAGCATTAATATTTCAAGTCGCTGGTCTTAACAATAGGGTGCTTTATCAAATTACTCTCTGAGTCTGTCGTATTGGTCTGAGGTTTATGTTGCAGATTAATGTATCACTGTTTGATTATGGCATATATTTAGTTTACCACTTATTAGACCTATCTGAAAGGTAGTGTGGCAAAGATCTCTTATTGAGAAGCTGAATCAAAATCTCAGATTTACACCCTTTCCTTTGGTTAAAGTGTCCGTGACGTCACCTGTAGGTTTCTGAAGAGCATTTTTGAAGCCCAAAGTGGGAGCAGCTGACCGTCGCCAACTTGGCAGCGCGTCACTCCTGGATAAACTGAAATATGCAAAGAGGCGGGATTAGCGGAGATGACGCTAACAGAAAGCAGACAAACGGCTAGTAGTGACATCAGCGGCAATCCACCTGTCACTCAATTGGCCACGCTCTTAATTATTCAGAACTTTAAGGCTTAATATAATTTAAACGGATGAGTTATAAAAATATTCACCCCCCTCACAGTTGTCATGAAGGGCAAAATTAGACCAAAACCACTTTTTGTATCAGCCTGTAAACATTTTTTTTTTTTTTTTTTTTGCTGTAATTTTGGCCATTTTAACATGCAGGGTCTATGGGATTGACTCTCTTTTGGAGCCTGTCTCTAGCGGCCAGTCGATGAATTGCACTTTGAGTTGTCACTTCCTTGTTGGATTCAAGAGAGAGACCGGAAGGTTGCCGCTTGGTCCAGACCTTAAATTAATGGAAATAACATCACAACATTTACTTCCATCAAGAGGTGCATACATTTTTGGTCAAGATCTTGTATTGACATCACAAGAGTCCAGAACTCTGTAAAGTCTCCTCCAGCACATCCCAAAGGCTTTCAATGAATTTAAGGTCTGGAATTTAAGAGTTGCCAATTCATGTCTGAAAATGAGACTTCATGCTCCCTCCCAAACATTCTTTCGCAAGTTGAGCCTGACGGATCTTGGTTTTGTCATGCTGGAATATGGCCAGAATATCTTCCTACATGGTTGTTTAAGAAATTAAAAAACTACACACCCCATCAATTAAGGTTGGAACTGTTGGCAAACATATGCGAGCAATTGTTGATAAAGAAAAACATCACGTCGTAATATTGGAAATATTTGCGTTTTAAACCTTGAAAGCAAGCCAGTGGATATCACACACGCAATGTGCAAACTTTGCGCTGGAGTTATGCAATGATGCGCTATGAAATTGCGGGGCAAATAATTGTAATATTAATTTAATAATATAAGTAGCCTAATAATCATCATCATCATCATCATTCAGATCAGCGCCAGGCCTGGCCGGGATGTTCGCTAATAGTATTAATATAGTATATAGTAAGAATTTTGCGGGCCTTCATGGCCACACCACCTGACATTTTTAGTCCTTAAATTTAAAGGTGCAGTCTGTAAGAATGAAAAATAGGTACTGCAGTCCAATTTCAAAATATTGTAGATTGTGTTTGAGGACACCCAACAGCATGTTGAGCGTGTTGACAATGAACGCCGGGGACACCCACGCAAGTAAGTTGATGAGGTGATTTATCCACGTTTTAATATGCTCTCCTTCATAGAGATTTTTAGATGGATGGATACCGAGGCTTTTTAGGTTTGATAGAATCGACAATCTCTGACCCTGTTTGTTTGATGGCTTCAATACGCTGTATTTCCTGCCAACTGGCATCCCGGGGTGTCGAAATACTATTTTGTGAACTGGCAGTGGGCGACATCACACAGACCAAAACAAAAACAGGCATTCCAACACGGAAAGTAAAATAACTGGCTTGATGTTTTTCAGAGGAACGAGTATGTGAACTCAGCATGTTTCCTAAATATCTCCTGACATATTATGGTAGTTTTATGCTTTAGTAGAGTTAAAAAGTTACTACAGCACCTTTAAGCTTTCAATGAAAATTTGAAATAAAAAGTTTTTCAAAATTGAATGGAAACACCACAAATGCAAAGGTATTTATTAAAACGTCACTCATGCATTCAACTCTTTAGTTTGTCATTAACCCAATTTCATTTCACACTTCATAAATGTAAAGTGATTTTTCAATATGCACCCTCACGTCCTTTTGAGTATTCTGGGCATTACAGACTTTTAGAAAAAAGGGTCATACTAGATCCAGAGCTGCACCTTCTAATGCAACCCAAATTTAGGTCTGCTCATGATTATTCATGAGCCAGTTGAATAGAGCCATAGGAACCATCTGTCACGTGAATTGATGACTCAACAGACTCGCGTGCACACAGGATTGGGTGGTTGTGTACACAACGACGATGACATTAGTGCAAGGCTTTAGACAGATGCTTTAATGTTTACTCAAGCATGGGAGGCATCTGTGCATGCTAAGAGTGAGACAACCATTTCTACCACAACTATTCTGAAAAGCCAAAAATATGTACAGTATATCTTTCTCATGTCACTCTGTCTCTTATTTTGTGCTTTTTGTTCTGTCCCTTTGATTCACACATATATTTTCTTTTTTCCTATACTCCATAGAGACGTCCTGAATTGTGTTTTGCACACTTTACCTTGAAATATTTTTGTTCCAAATGCAACCGATTCTTTCCATTTATTATTGTTGATCTTTTGTGCGGATGAGCTCACGGGAGCAGAAATGGGTGGGTGTTTTGGGTCTTTGTTTTCATCAGTTGTCATCTCTTTTGCTCCTGCTTGGGGCGACAGACAGAGAGCATTACAGTGACCTCTGACCTTCATGTCCGTAATCTCACATGTGTGCAGTGAGACCTGTAAGCAGTGTGGGTACTTCCTGTATGTGTCAAGCCAACTTAATTTGCACTTTCCAGAGTGATAGAAATCAGCTGATGCTGCAAAAACAAATATTGCTTCTTGTTTAAAATACTCAAGAGACATGCTCATCCTGACAGGATGTTAAAAAGGTGCCTGAGTTCGAAACAATTTACCACAGAAGATTACCAGAAGAAAAGTATTTCAATAATTGAAAAGAAATTAAATTTGTAAGAACAAGAATAAGTCATGTTTACAGTAATGCATTTATAGAAATCTGGATTAGACATTAAACCCTGATTTATGGATATTGTGGAGCTCGACTCCAATTTATGCAAAACATGATAGGGAAAAAAATGGAAAGACATTATTGCATCAATTAAGTATATTATTCATTACATCATGCTGTAGAAAGTGTGCAAATAGTTTTTGGATACATTTTTCCGGTGATTTTTTTTTTTTCCTTTTGCAATGAGTTTTTTTGAGAGAAATGAATACATTGAATACATTGATTTTATGTACATTTAATATCTTGTGAACATTTTTGACAGTTGTTGGATTCTTACAGATATTGTTTAAAGTCAGGCGCACTGGAAGCTGTTTCATGGAGGGGGGCTGAGCGCTAGGTTGGGAAATATGTGACGTCATTATGTTATGGCTGACGACAAGACATGACATTTCTCCTACTGTGTTGTAGCCATTAAAGAAAACATATTTAGTTTCATATCTATGTTTAAATATTATAGGGTAATGTTTTTTTTTTTATTTAATCAATGTTGATTATGAAAGTGAGCTTGCAGCATGAGAAAGATATGATACATGAGATCATGAGATGCGCAAAATGGATATTTAGAATAATCAGAAATGCGCTCTCCACTCACATGCTCTGATAGGAACAAACTAAGCATGACAAGTTCAAACTTTATTTCATTTTCTCCGTAGCTTGAGCAATCACTCCATTATCAAACACAGTATGTTCTGTCTATTTTAATTTATTTATTTTATTTCACGTTTTTAAGTACAATTTTATGTTAGTGCACAGCCCCCCACCCTTCCCGCGCTACTGTTTAAAGTAGATATGTTTCATGCTAGGTTAATTTCACATAAGATAATTATTGAAGCTTGTTTCCGCCACAGAATAAAGAATAAAAAGGTAATTTTTATTTAATTAATTTTTTTCTCACAATTGCGAGTTTTTGGAATTTTGACTTTAAGTCTGTCTTTTCTTTCCTCAGAATTGGACTATATAACTCGCAATTGTAAGAAAAAAGTCAGAATTGCGAGTTTATTTCTTGCGATTTTGACTTTACTTCTCGCAATTGCAACTTTATATCACGCAATGCTGACGTTATAACTCGCAATTGCGACTTTGTGTCTTTTTCTCTCTCAGAATTGTGAGACGAAAACTCTGTATTGTGAGAAATCGCTATTATCTTTTAAAATGTTTTATTCTGGGAACAAGCGTCCATAGATAATAGTTGATCTAGTTATTTAAATACAGTATAAGATATTTAGTACTCCAATTCTTAAAAAAAATAAAAATCAGGGAGCCAATTTGTTCCCTTTTTGTGGAATTGTAGAAACATAGCTATTGAAGAATAGGGTTAAAACAGTGTGTTTGCTTTTTAGAACAATGTGGAAATTTGATGTCAGAGTGAGTCTGCTACCTGTGTCATAATGTGTAAGAAATCATGCTCATTTGTACCTGTTCTTCTGTTATTTAGCAATAAATGAAATCCTGAATGAGGCCCTGAAATACAAAACTAATCTGTGCAAAGCCAACAGTTTTAATCAGATTTTTAATCAGGACAATACAAACAGATAATGTGATCGTTTAGTTGACTGTTCAACAGGTGGGGAAATCCTCACATCCAATTTCTGGCCACTCATTTACCCGGGAATATTCTGTTCCTGCTTAGATTACACAACCTTAGACGACCTTTCATTGAATACGACGATGTTCCCTAACAGGACATATTTTACAGCAGTTCCGAGTACGGTTTAGTGATTGGGTTTCACTTTTGTAATGTTTGAAGAGTGAACGTGTACACACACACACACAAACACACACACACACACACACACACACACACACACACACACACACACACACACACACACACACACACACACACATATAAATGTGCAAAGGTAAGAGTGTTTTCTTACTTAGCCAGAATTTTAACTCGGCAAGTCTAGGCCACTTTTAAGCTTAGGCCAACTTTAAATGTCTATATGCCATTAAACCAGTGTTATTATTCAGTTGGCTATAAACACACAGTTTTGTCTGCTATAGTGCCCTCTTTGGCAAATGTGAGAATGCAATATGCCATTTAATTCTGGGGAGTGACAACTCTCAAAATAGTTTTAGCATGTTAATGAATATGGCAATGTTGATGTATTTGGTCTTGTTGGACTAGATCTGCTACGCTGCTGCTGCAGAGCAAGTATGGAGTTGTAACTAAAAGTGTTTTCTGTATAATTATCTCTCACATCGTTGTGGATGAATTTTGGCCCGCACTTCTTTACAACGCTGCTTCAGTTCATTGAGGTTTGTGGACATTTGTTTATGCACAGCTCTCTTAAGGTCCTACATAGCATTTCAATTGGGTTGAAGTCTGGATTTTCACTGGGCCATTGCAATACCTTGGTTCTTTTCTTTATCAGCCATTCTGTTGTAGATTTGCTGGTGTGCTTGAGATCAATATGACATATAACCCCGAAATATGACCTAACGTTTTTTTTTTCTGTTTTTTTTTTTCCGATAAACTGACTAATAAAATTTTGGTCGACCAAGCCTCTTCTAGTCGACTAACGGTTAGTCGACTTTTAGTGGGCCGTCCTAACTGGGGCATAAGCAAGCAGATTGTATAAATAAGATTGAAGTCCAACAAGTTAGCCACCAAATTGACATGACACACTTTGTACTGTTTGTGGGCAGACTAATTAAAAGCCTTTACACCTTGACTTCAAGAAATTACGTAAAGCCACCCAATTGTAGCTGTCCATTTTAGCCAGTTCTTATAATTTTTTTGTGTAGTATGCATCATGCGGGTTTGTGGGTTTGTCGTCTGAGCTTGAGACAAGTTATCTTAATTATTATAATGACTACAATTGTTATGAAAAGCCATTATGTGTTTTTTTTTTATTTAAATGTGGGTGATGTCGATATCACAAATGTGTAATCTGACGTCTTACTCATTACTAGTATTATCAAAGGAATCCAAACCGATCAGTCTGTTTACCAGTCAGACTATCCAGAAATCAATGCAAATTGTGTTTTTCTTGGTTCTTCTGTCCTTGTTGTGTGTTGACAGTATGGTTTACTTTTGTACTATTTTTTATGCTTTTAAAACCCAGCAGTTTATTTATTTATTTTAGTTTATTGAGTTTATTTATTTATTTATTTATTTATTTATTTTATCCAGGCCACAGTTTGTGGATGTAAATTATGCCTCAAATTGTGTTTTGTTGAAGAGAGGTGATCAGATTTTCTGATAGACTATGTAAAAAAATGTTTCTGTCATTTTGGTTGTAGGTTTAGGCACCAAATCATGATGACGAAATACAGAGATATAAAATATGGTAACGTCTCCTCTCATCTCAGAAATGAACGATGAATCAACTGTTAATGAGACTAGGACATAAAAATGATACCCATAATGCAAGTCTAACAGGGTCATGTTTTCCAGGGCAGGATACATCAGCACTTATTCATCTTTCCGCTTCTGCTTTATTGGTATTGCAGTATATTTTCCATGTTATGTTGTTTAAGTTGCCCGTTGTGCTTAGTTGTTTGAAGTCGTTGTGTGCTCACCTGAGAAGCTTTAGAGTTCAAATGATCCCTAGCAGAAAAACTGGACCCTTTTATCCTACAGGGTAATGACTAGATATCTGTTAGACCTGTAGAACATGGTTCAATCCAGTTAAGCTACTGATATTTTCTCTGGAAAAGAGAAGGCTGTGCAGATTTCTTTGTCACTGTAATCGCAGTAATGAGGCCTGTGGGTTGAGGTTAACGCTTTCAGTCAGAAGCTGAGCTTTATATTATGCCTTTTGAACATCGTGTGACCCAGAATGCTTAATTGTTATGATAGAACAGCTTTTAGCGGTTTCAATCAAGTCTTCTAAAGAGGCATGATTGTTGTGATGAACTAATTTAATTTAGGATTTTATTCACATGTAAACATTGATCAACACACATAGAGCTAATAAATTATGGTAAACAGAAGCTCACGTACTTTTCAATTATATTAATGGTTCTTATAATTGCTTTTGAGGAAGACATTTGAAAAATTTTGTTTGCCTAATGATAATTTCAGATGTCAATAGATATTTAAGTATGTATTGAAGGAAACAGCTCTGCATGTGTAACATTGCTTTTATAGAGCGGATTAATACATCATTTATATTTTAGACTCTGTATTGCCAGTTCCCTTTCGTTGTCACTCCGAGTTACGTCGGATGACGACGAATGGGGTTTCGCTTAGAAAGCCTGTCAGCTTCGAGTATTACAAAACGAGCCAATGGCAAAGAAATGCCATGGGTCTGCGGAATTTGCATAACGTAACTCCGCCCCACCTCGTGGGTATAAAAGGAGGACGCTGGCAACATGCAGTTATGTTTTCGCTTCGGAGCCAAGAAGTCCTCTTCACTCCTAAAGCCATCTCTGATTTCGTCAGCTTTTCACAAACGAGTTCCTCTGGTGTTGGTGTTGTGGGCGATTCCAGCGAGCGCGCGCTTCCTGCTGATCTGTGCAGTGATTTTGCCAGAGAGTGCGTGTCTCCCCGGCCGCCTCGACATCAGAGTGTTTCTCTTCTCACTAAAAGAGCTTGCACGCGGCACGTCTTTTTAAAGATGCCTCGCCCGTGCACTTCTGGTTGCGGCAGATATGTGTCTGACTCTGATGGGCACGAGCGCTGCTTGGTGTGTTTGGGCATGGATCACGCTAGAGCAGCGCTCGTGGATGAGTCATGTTCTCTCTGCGGGAACATGACCATCGCGTCACTAAGGTCGAGACTCAGTGAACTCGCAAGAGTGAGAGTCCCCTCATCCACACCCCGATCTAGTGCTCCCCCGAGGAGTACTACTTCGGCTGGTGGCCAGGGTGACCTGAGGGTAACGGTCTGGAACCAGGCGCCGACTATGTGTCCGCGACCCCAGCCCCCCTCCTCAGTGACGGTGCCCGCTAGTGAGCCTCCGATTCTCGCGGGACCTTCGGGTGCCCCGCGGGTTTCGGTTGAAGCTACAGAGGAAGATGCCATGTCTGTAGCAGCATCACAAGGTGGGCTTGATTCTTCCGGAAGTGAAGATTCAGCGCAGCTGCCACCTTCCGGTGTGCATATGGCTGTGCCTGATTCGGATCCGGAAATGACGGCCATGCTTTCCCGGGCAGCCGCGAGCATTGGTTTAGAGTGGAGGCCTCCACCCTGTCCCGAGCGCTCGCGGCTGGACGATTGGTTTTTGGGTAAGGCTGCCGACCCCCGTGGTCCACGGCAAACCCCAATACCATTCTTCCCGGACGTGCATGATGAGATCTCGAAGTCCTGGAAGACCCCCCTGTCTTCTCGGGACCGCTCGCTGATCCCATCCGCCTTTCCTCCCCTCGATGAGGCGGCCGCCCGTGGGTACACTGGGCTTCCCCCGGTTGAACGCTCTGTTGCGATGCAACTGTGTCCTCAGAGTGCTTCTTCTCGGGGCGAGCCTAAGCACCCATCCAAGGCCTGTAGATTTTCGTCTACCCTGGTGGCGAAGTCTTACAGAGCGGCGGGACAGGCGGCTACCTCTTTGCATGCTATGGCCACTCTGCAGGTCTACCAGGCCCAGATGCTCAGAAACATGCACGAGGGCAGGGCAGACCCAGGGCTCTTCAATGAGCTGCGTGCCGCAACCGACCTCGCTCTCCGGGCGACGAAGGTAGCCTCACGCTCCCTGGGTCTGGTGATGTCCACCGCGGTGGTCCAGGAGAGACACCTGTGGCTGAACCTGGCTGACATGCGGGATTCCGAGCGGACTCGTCTGCTCGATGCGCCCCTGTCCCAGGCCGGCCTCTTCGGCGGCGCAGTTGAAGATTTTGCCCAACAGTTTTCAACTGCACAGAAGCAGACTGAGGCCATTAAACATATTCTGCCCCGCCGACCCGCTGCTGCCTCGTCGTCGGTCGGGCAGACGCCTCAGCCTGCTTCCCGCCGAGGGCGCCCTCCTAAAGCTCCCGCCCCTCCCGCTAAGCCCAAGCAGCAGCCTCCACCCGGGCCGACGCGCGGAGGAAGCCGCAGGAAGGCGCCCCAGCCCTCTCCAGCCCCGCCCCCCGCCAAGCGCCGGGTTAAGCGGCGCTCCTGAGACGGGCTGCTCAGGGATGATGTCTGTTTCACAGGAGATGGTAGCAGGGCCACTCCTTCCCCCGGTGGAGGGCCGGGGGAGAATCCTTTGTT
This sequence comes from Meda fulgida, assembly GCA_030578275.1. Taxonomy (NCBI): domain Eukaryota; kingdom Metazoa; phylum Chordata; class Actinopteri; order Cypriniformes; family Leuciscidae; genus Meda; species Meda fulgida. The sequence continues at coordinate 16,942,658 of CM060619.1, forward strand.
CTCCACTCCCCGCTGCTCACCCACGGGTGGGCAGCACCCTAATGTGGTTAAAGACAGAAACAAACCTCTCATCCCTGAGCACACAGAGTTCTCGGACGACCCAGAGCGCCGCCCACCAGCCGTGCTCTCCTCGTCCCCCTCTGTCCCAGAGTCGGTTGACACGGCGTGCCGCCCACGGGCCGTTTCGTCCCTGTCCCACTCTGTCGCCAGACCCCTGGCAGAGCAGGCCCCCGTGGAACGCTGGTCCTTCCCTGGCCTCCTCTGTCAGGGCGCGGAGCTTAACTGCGCCCCCACACCGGATCGCTATGCCGTCCACGTCCGGGCCAGTTACTCCGCTTCGCTGCCCCTCCGGGGGGACGCCGGTGGTCCGCATGACCCCGCTGGTACAGTTCCTGGAAGCCTGGCTAGAGCTTCCCCAACTGTCCCGCTGGGTCGCCCGCACCATCCGGTTCGGCTATGCGATTCAGTTCGCACGGTCTCCTCCCCGATACAGGGGAGTCCGCTCCACTTTGGTCGGTGGCAACGCCCCGATCATGCGAGCAGAGATTGCCACTCTGCTGGCGAAGGGTGCAATCGAGACTGTCCCTCCAGCCGAGATGAGGTCCGGCTTCTACAGCCCTTACTTCATTGTCCCCAAGAAAACCGGTGGGTTACGACCGATCCTGGACCTGCGAGTATTGAATCGCTCCCTTTACAGGATGCCGTTCAAAATGCTCACCGCCAAACGCATTTTCGAGTGTGTGCGGCCCCAGGATTGGTTTGCAGCGATCGACCTGAAGGACGCCTACTTTCATGTCTCCATTCTCCCTCGTCACAGACCGTTCCTCCGGTTTGCTTTCGAGGGACAGGCATATCAGTACGCGGTTCTCCCGTTCGGGCTGGCCCTGTCCCCTCGCGTCTTCACGAAGGTCGTCGAGGCAGCCCTTGTTCCCCTTCGGGTTCACGGGGTTCGCATCCTGAACTATCTCGACGACTGGCTGATTATAGCTCACTCTCGAGACCAGGTTTGCGAACACAGGGACCTTGTGCTCCGGCACTTAGCCCGTCTGGGCCTTCGGGTCAACTGGGAGAAGAGCAAACTTTGCCCCGTGCAGAGGATCTCTTTTCTCGGTATGGACATCGACTCGGTCGCCATGTCCGCGCAGCTTACGAGCGAGCGCGCGCAGTCACTGCTGACTTGTCTGAGACAAATACAGGGCAAGAAAGCGGTTCCACTGAAACTTTTTCAGAGGCTCCTGGGGCATATGGCATCTGCAGCCGCGGTCACGCCGCTCGGATTGCTTCATATGAGACCGCTTCAGCTTTGGCTTCGCGACCGAGTCCCGAGGTGGGCATGGCAACAAGGCAAGCTCCGAGTTCCAGTGACTTCGAGCTGCCGTCAGACCTTCACCCCGTGGTTGAACCTCAGTTTTCTCAGGGCTGGTGTCCCCCTGGAACGAGCGTCGAGGCATGTTGTTGTATCAACAGATGCCTCCACCACGGGCTGGGGCGCCATGTGCAATGGTCATGCTGCCGCGGGCTCCTGGACAGGACCCTGCCGCCTATGGCATGTGAATTGCCTCGAGTTGCTGGCAGTACGCCTTGCTCTGCACCGCTTCCGAGCGCTGCTCATGGGTCAACACGTACTAGTCCGATCAGACAATACCGCCACAGTAGCGTACATCAACCATCAAGGTGGTCTACGCTCCCGCCGTATGTCGCAACTCGCTCGCCACCTCCTCCTATGGAGTCAGAAGCATCTGAGGTCCCTTCGTGCTATTCACATTCCCGGAGCCCTGAACCGTGCTGCCGACGAGCTGTCACGGCTTCAGCCCCTCCCTGGAGAATGGCGACTCCATCCCCAGTCGGTCCAGCTGATTTGGGACCAGTTTGGCGACGCACAGATAGATCTGTTTGCCTCCCGCGACTCATCCCATTGCGCCCAGTTTTATTCTCTGACCGAGGGCACGCTCGGCACGGATGCACTGGCGCACAGCTGGCCGCGGGGCCGCAAGTATGCGTTTCCCCCAGTGAGCCTTCTTGCGCAGCTCCTGCGCAAGGTCAGGGAGGACGAGGAGCAAGTCCTTTTGGTCGCGCCGTACTGGCCCACCCGGACTTGGTTCCCCGAACTAGTGCTCCTCGCGACAGCACCTCCTTGGCCAATTCCTCTGAGGAAGGACCTCCTTTCTCAGGGACGGGGCATTCTATGGCACCCTCGTCCCGATCTGTGGAACCTCCACGTGTGGCTCCTCGACGGGACGAGACAGGTTTGAGTACCCTACCACCTGCGGTGGTGGCTACCATCACTTCCGCTAGAGCGTCGTCCACGAGACATGCCTACGCGTTGAAGTGGAACCTATTCGTCAATTGGTGCTCTTCTCGCCGAGAAGATCCCCGGAGTTGTTCGATCAGTCTCGTGCTTTCCTTCCTTCAAGATGGGTTGGAGCGAAGGCTGTCTCCCTCCACCCTCAAAGTTTATGTTGCCGCTATTGCCGCTCACCACGACTTAGTGGAAGGTAAGTCCATAGGGAAGCACGACCTGATCGTCAGGTTCCTGAGGGGGGCGAGGAGACTGAATCCTCCTCGCTCTCCTCTCGTTCCCTCTTGGGACCTCTCAGTGGTTCTAAGTGCCCTGCGGAGTGCTCCCTTTGAGCCTTTGCAATCAGTGGAGCTTAAGTTCCTGTCGATGAAGACAGCGCTCCTGATTGCATTGGCTTCTCTCAAGAGGGTCGGGGACCTGCACGCATTCTCCGTTGACGAAGCGTGCCTAGAGTTCGGGCCGGCCGGTTCTCACGTGATCCTGAGACCCCGGCCTGGATATGTGCCCAAGGTTCCTACCACTCCCTTCCGGGACCAGGTGGTGAACCTGCAAGCGCTGCCCTCGGAGGAGGCAGACCCAGCCTTGGCACTGCTCTGTCCAGTACGCGCTCTCCGCGCTTATGTAGACAGGACGCAGTGTTTCAGGACCTCAGACCAGCTCTTTGTCTGTTATGGTGGGAAGCTGAAGGGAAAGGCTCTCTCAAAGCAGAGGTTGTCTCACTGGATCGTGGACACCATTGCTTTGGCTTACCAGCAGCAAGGTCGACCGTGCCCCCTTGGTGTGACCGCCCACTCCACCCGGAGTGTGGCATCCTCCTGGGCGCTGGCGCATGGCGCCTCGCTGGCAGACATCTGCAGAGCTGCAGGCTGGGCGACACCGAACACATTCGCCAGATTCTATAATCTCCGAGTGGAGCCAGTGTCCTCTCGTGTTCTCGCTTCAAACAGCTAGTTCCGGACCCGCTCAGGTGTCTTCGCTTGCTCGCCATTCCACTCCGCGGACTGGATACGTGCGATATTCTGCTCAGGTGAGCTTCTCCGAAAGCCCTGAGTTCCTCCAGCACCCCTGATGCTAGCGCCAGTGTCTATTGCCTGGGCGTCGGCTAGGTGCCTCCGTGTGCATGGTACCTCCCCTGAGCTACCCCCACATGTGTATTTCCACTGTAAGCCTCTTGAGCATGTGTCTTTCCCTCGGCAAGCCACCTTGCCACCCCTGAGGTTGAAATATTCCACCTGCGGCTGGACACCTCAGAGTTTCTCCATATGTTACTATCAGGTCATATGTGTATTTTCAAATGCCCCCCCCACTGGGTTGGTGATAATTGCATATTTCCCCTTAAAAGCTTGGGATATGCTTCCCAGTGTACCTTGGTATTCCTGTGTTAAGTAGGAGTCCTTCGTCCTAAGATCCCGAGGGCTCAGATTTTTCGCAGGGCGCTGGAAGACAGCTGTGAAGGTGGCGTGATTTGACTGGTAACCCCATTCGTCGTCATCCGACGTAACTCGGAGTGACAACGAAAGGGAACGTCTCGGTTACGTATGTAACCCTCGTTCCCTGAGTAGGGAACGGAGACGTTACGTCTTCCTGCCACTTCCGCTGTTCGCGGGGATCGCCCGAGTTCAGTCTTGGCTCCTCAGCGATAAAACATAACTGCATGTTGCCAGCGTCCTCCTTTTATACCCACGAGGTGGGGCGGAGTTACGTTATGCAAATTCCGCAGACCCATGGCATTTCTTTGCCATTGGCTCGTTTTGTAATACTCGAAGCTGACAGGCTTTCTAAGCGAAACCCCATTCGTCGTCATCCGACGTAACGTCTCCGTTCCCTACTCAGGGAACGAGGGTTACATACGTAACCGAGACGTTACCTTGCCTATTTTTGCTCTGCAAAAGCCAGAAGAATTGACCGCTGTGTCTGTGTATCTGAACAACAAACAGAAGTGATGTTTCATTTGTTAATGAATCAGTTTTTTTTTAACAAATTGTTTGAGTGACTGATTCAGTGACTCCATTATGAGGAACTCAAATAAAATTCCTTCCTTAATGATTTTGTGTTTTTGAACTATTTGGTTTATTGTATGATTCAATAATGCACAAATCAATGTATGATATAAATATAATAAAATAAAATCAGAAAAGTTATACAAAAATAAAAAGTGTTTACACAGACTTTTTAGAGGTTTTTCACAGACGTTTTAAAGGTGGCATAAAAGTAATCCAACAGTGTGTCTTAAATGCAGTATATTACATTTGAAATAATAGTATATTAAATAACGATGTGAAACAAAAATCTGGTAACATTTATTTATTCATTTATTTGTACATTTATTTTATTGCCACTGATATTAATATTCGTTCATTTAAAAAAAAAAACACAACAAAACTTATTCTGTATTTTAATGTGTATTTTAGGTGCACGGTGCAATATAATGAGCAATAGTTACTCATTCCTGGTAAAAATGTTGCATCTAAAGTCCAAATAGAATCACTAAACAAGCATGTTTCAAAAAAGTACTGGGTGTTCAAATGAACCTAATTCTCAAATCTGTCTGATGACTCACTAGAGTGGAAGCTGTTGAAATGGGAAATGTATTTCACTCTCATTAATGTCTCACAATATCTTTTACAGTACGTATAATTACGCAGAGGCGTAGTATGTTCTCACATTGACATCATTCGTGGTTAGGGGGTTCTTGGAGTGCATTTGGGTTTTACGAGACCAATTTTATATATCCTCAAGAGTTTAAAGATTTATGGTGGTCAGGGGTTGTCATTGAAATATGGCTTATTTTTGAGTTATGTGTTCATGTATTCCCTCTAAGCTGCATAGAATGCACTGGCACACATGAGTAGCTCTGAAACCAAGGGGAAAAGTTAACCCTTACGTGTCTGTGTTCAGTATTCGAGAGTTTGGAGACATTAGAGACGTCACAAGAAAAGACTGGCCCAACACAAGAGTGTTTGACTAGTATTACTGTCTTAAAAGTGACAACACAACAGAGAGAGAGAGAGAGAGAGAGAGAGAGAGAGAGAGAGAGAGAGAGAGAGAGAGAGAGAGAGAGAGAGAGAGAGAGAGAGAGAGAGAGAGAGAGAGAGAGAGAGAGAGAGAGAGAGAGAGAGAGAGAGAGAAGCTTGCAGCTGGAAGATCATGTTACAAACAGAGGTTAAGAACAGAGTAGCACAGCACTATGCAAATTATTAGGACACTGGGTGTCATTCAGTAGCCGTACACACAAATATTGTTCGCGAATTCTGAGTATGAACAGTTTCATGAACAAATCATGACCTTTTGTACAAATATATATTTTAAATGTACAAAAAATTTAGGAACAAATGAAACCATATTTACGCAAAAATCACACGAAAGCTTGTAAAGCAAAGGTTGTGTGAAATAACCAAGCTTGCTTGGAAGTGTTTTGGTTGTTTTATGCCAATTACGGTTACACTTTATTTCCCCTTTAGACGTTCTACTAACTTTGCAACTACATGTAACTCTTGTAGAGTTATTGAGTATTGAGTATTAGCAGAGTGTTAAGTTAGGTTTAGGGTTGGAGAGAATAAATTGACATGTACATAAGAAATGAATGTAAATTAAGTAATTCTGTATTTCCATGTTACCTTTCTCAGATTAAGTTGTGTGTGATTTGTGTGATGTAATAGGGTTTACAACTTTACATAAAGGCCCTGTTTACACCTGGTATTAAGATTTGGTCGATCGGATCACAAGTGGACGAAGCTAAATACAGGTGTAAACGGGGTCTGAAACATTTTGAGCTTGTCTACTTTCGACCACTTCCAGAGGTAGTTGAAAACACATTTGACCGGATTGCTTTCATAGTGTAAACGTAGTGTAAACCACTGCTCATGTGGTCGAAAGCGTTCGAACAGCCGCAAAAGACTTTTGCCTACTGACCTGATGCGTAAACATTAAGGGAAGTGCGTTAGCCAGACGGGATTTACACTTTGTCAGCTGAAGCCCCAAGTTTGGTTTGAAGACGATAAACGTACCAAGCACAATGTTCTCTTGCCATTTCTGATTTCTAACACACACTCACAGCGTTCGATGTGGTCTTGCAGCTGTCAGAGCAGAAACTAAAGCTGATGCTCTCCGTAGGTTTTTCCATCGCCTCTGTGCATGTTAAGATGTAAATTGCGTGAGCTTACTTCGTCCTTTAGATCGAAATGTCTGAAAAAACCCATACATTTACATAGACTCTCCCCTCGAAGACTTCAGGACAGAAGATGTTGAAAGTGGACAAAAGAGACCACTAGAGATTAAAACACTAGTTGTAAACGGGTATCTGTCTCCCTCGTCTACTTGTGGTCTGATTTGTTGCTTTAAAAAAAGCTAAATTATCTGCCAATGGGTTAAACAATTTTTTTTAAATTCAAACAGAAATAGGATTATTTTTCTTACCCGATTTTCACATCATTTTTCTTGTTTTAAGCAGAAACTCACTTAGATTTTAGATAATGTTAATGTTAGATTTTTTTCTTCAGAAAACAAGACAATATCATATGGCATTTTACTAGAAACTGGAAACAAGACAAAAATACTAAGTAAGAAAAGCATTTGTTTGCAGTGAATCTATTTTTGTTAGTGATCTATTTTTATCCATTAAAAAATATTAAATAATAAATCAGTAGTACCGATAGGTGAGCCATAGTTGAATCAGTCGGCACAGATTTTCAAAATGAGGGACAGGCCACAAATCCATTAGTACAGTTTGCAAAACTGTGGGAACAGATTGCGAAAGCGTGGGCATGGATTGTGAATTTTTGGGTATGGATTGAAAAACTGAAGGTAAGGTTTACAAATCTCTGCATAGATTGGAAATTCGTTGGTATGGTTTAGTAATTCATGGGCGTGATTTGTTAAACCGAGGGAACAATTTAAGAACCTGTGAGTACGGGTTACAAACTGAGGGGACGAATTGCAAAACCCCACTAACTTGCCGGATCCGTTACACACTTACCCCCACACCCTTGTCCCGGGACCTCAGCATTTTTGAAAAAGCAAGAAAAATCTGTTTTTACGTGCTACAACCCCTTCGAAAGTGAATGTAATAAGGGCTAACAGGTTAAAAGCAGAGCTGCAGGTTGTGTTAGAGGAAAGGTCTGAATAATGAAAAGTAAATGAATCTCAGGGTGTGACTGTTTACCTATCGTGTTGAAAGAGCTTCCTCTCTCGCTCTCCACTAACAAAGAGAGCGTCTATGTTCATAAACCGACTTAGGAGTGTTTCCACTTTCCACAAATACAGTACTTTTTAAGAGTTTTTCAAAAAACTTTTTTTTTTCTGAGAAATGTAAAAAAACAAAAAAAACAATCATGAATAGCTAGTTATAAACAAGTTAATAAACATATTAATGACCAACATTTTTTCAATAGAAACGAATTTATTCTGATAAATGACTAAACTCAAACACTCTATTTTTCAGGATTCGTCCACAGTTGGCAAAGGAAAAGATAGAGGGATGTCACATCTGCACATTCGTGACCCCTGGGGAGCCCCAGGTCGTCCTGGGAAAAGACAAGGCCTTTACGTTTGACTATGTTTTTGACATGGACTCGCAGCAGGAGAGTATCTACAGCAACTGCACTGAGAAACTCATCGAAGGCTGTTTTGAAGGATATAATGCCACTATCTTCGCCTATGGACAGGTAAGACTGTAAAATGACAAGAAACTGAATATTCCATGTATGTTGTGAAGTCAGTCCACACTGTAAATGCTTAGGTTTGCAGAAGTTCTTTTTAATTTATTTTTAATAATATATTAAATATTATACACGCAACTTTCAAAATACACTTAGGATAGTTCATAACAATTGTGATGATCACACCGGAGGAACCTTTTCATAGTTCCTAGAACTATTGGCGGAAGTACCCGGTGTTTGAAGTACCCGCAGGAACTAGGAACGATTTTAGTTCTAGGAACTCCTTTTGGAGGAACTTATTTAGCTCCTACTTCAGAGTCGGTCTAAACCAGCACTATAGGAACTACCTGTGACATTAGTGTACGCTGATTGGCCGAACGCACGCGAAATACCAGCACCCGCCATTTTTAAAAAAGCTGTGAAAACACAGATTATAGCCTGTATATTTACTCCAAACTAACTCTATGAACATGGAAAACAGTGATAGATGGTCTTCTTAAACTTTACGCTGAGGACAAAATCCAATGCAACTTTGAGGGGACCAAGAGAAACATGATTATGTATTTCTGCTCAGCTAGCAACACTGGACATCAACCACATGGCATACGCTAATACCTTTTCGTATGCTGTCTACTTTATATGTATAACAGTTCTATCTAATAACGTATTAGACAGGACTGTTAGACAGATCGTAAACTAATGAACTCGGAGAATGCGAGCACTGTGTGCTCAGGCTCTGCTTTTCTCAGTGCTTTCAAAATAAAGGTCCTGCTTGCGTCACTTCAGAGTTCCTACTGGCGGTGCGAATGCAACCAGGAAAACGTTCCTAAGGGAACCATTAGTTCTTGGGGAAACACCCTGGTGGCTAGATCCTAGAACTAAGTTCCTAGAACTACCTGGTGCGAAAGCCCCTTATGTTATAATTTGTTGAATTGGTAGCTAATTTGTTAGCCTGGATGCCAGCCCGAACCCCGCCCACAACATTTTTAGGTTGGGAAGTTCGGTCTGGACTCGATCCGTTGAGGAGCTATTATGCCCGAACAAAAAATTGTTCAGACCAATCAAATTGTCAGGGCGAGCAACGATAACGTAACCATCCACGTCATCAAAGAGCGCTTGGGTTGAATTCATGGCTGCCGCTGGAGAATTGAGTTGTGTATATTCCGCTATTGCGTGTGTTATAGAAGATATAGACAGCGCATTAATTTTAAAAGAGCAACAGAGAACTGCGATCAAGGCATTTGTCGATGGGAAAGATGTTTTTGCCGTCCTTCCTATGGGATTCGGAAAAAGTTTAATCTATCAGCTGGCCCCGATGGTCGCCAAGTAGTACTCCGTGTATCCTTAAATTATTTTTACTACGCCGGCAAAGATCATTTACACTCATCTTCTTCTACTTCTTCCAGCGTGCGTGCAGTTGAGTTCTATTGACAACTATGCTTCGCTCAACATACGTCACTTACTCCGTTGCTCTGATTGGTTCTAGGTCTATCCAATTGAGTTCAGAGGCATTTGATTTCCTGGTTCGGTTGACACACGCCCCATAATCACAGCCCAATGGAGCAGTATCAGACTCACATTCTGACTAGAATCGACTAATTTGTATGAATTCCTACAAATTCATAAGTTTTCGTACGATCTGCATCGATCTGCATCTTTACGTTTTTCATCGTTCGAATTCGTATAAAATCGGCACTTCTTAAAATAGTTGGTTTCTCGTGAGATTAGGTTAAAGCTTTGCAACCAAGTGTGCTGAGGCAAAAATCAAACATGCTCTCCTAAAGTACTCTATCTTAAGTAACGGTGGGAAGTCCGATTCATTTTAGTGAATTGGCCCAGTTGAACTATTTAATAGAACCAGTCCAAAAAAACAATTCACTGATTCACGGCTTGTTACGTATTCTTGTTTTGTAGGGGAACATTTCGATTTTCCAATTGTTTTTTGGATGATTACAAAAAGTATGCTATGACCATGCATTTATGGTTCCTACATGTTTTGTTCATCATGATAATCTTCAAATCCAATTAATACTGATTTTAAGTATTTTACGTGTAAATCAGTGGCCAGAGGTAAAAAGCTAAGCGTAGGCTATAAACGAACCACACCACACACTTCCGACAAACAACTCTTTATTTAAAAAAAAAAAAAAAAAAAAAACATTTGCACTGAAAGTTTAAGTTAGAATAGTTGGAAAGAGCATGATAATAAGTAAGCACAAGGCTAGTTAGTAGATGAGTTTACCTGTTCATCGCGATGATTTTTTAGTTTTATGTCCCATGTAGCCACTTGTTAGCAACTGACTTTTTAAAATACAAGTAAAAGCTTTAAAAATCACAAGAGGGTATTACTGGTGTATTTTATGTTGTAGAAATAAAAGTGAAAATATATGTTCACCACAGACATTATTTCATGCATTTAACAAAAAGCCCATAAAAAAAAAATTCATTGATTCGGGACTGTGGAAGTGCTAACTCATTTCTGGGTGTTTCCTTCAAAAAATGTCATCCCTGCAGTACTCTGTTGAGTACCCTCAGTTTATTTGTGCTAGACTAAAACTGGAAAATAAACCATTTGATAATTATTCATTTAAAAACATGCACCCTCAAATAGTGTAGTTCACTATTTTTATTATAGCTTGGTGCTAACTCAGTTTTTATCTGGCAACTACTTAAAGGTATGTTGTTTCGGCGCTAGAGGTTGTAGCTTGATGACACCGTGAATGAGCGTGGAGACATGGGGGTTGTCGTCTTCAGATCCGCAGCCGATGAAAAGCAATCCGACAGGACTCATGTTTATGGATGATCTTATGTAGTAAAGTTTTATTTACATTACTGTGGTATCAAGCTTATATTGGCTTATATGGCACAGTTAGCTGCTGCCTCTAGCTCTTTCGTTTCATTGTTTATGTTTATTTTATGTTTATTTTACAATTAAAGTTACATTGTGGGGTAAAAAAAAGTTCCTCTTTTACCTTGACAAAACAATCATACTAAAAATACATTTGTGTGTGTATAAAATTATGTTGACAAATCAACAAATGATATAACATTGTTCTAGTGGTATTTGGATATTTTAATCCACTAAAAATAACTTGTCTATATTTTCCTTTATTTTATTTTTTTTCTTATTTCACATTAAAAAAAATTATGTACATCATTGTTATAATGATAACAAACTGATTAAAAAAATCTGCAGTTGTGTAGCATGCTACACATCAAGCAAAGCAAAAAAAAAAACATGAAACTTCTGTCAGAACCTGAACCACAGACATGTTCTGACAAGAACACTGCTATCTTTTCTCTTTTTTCACACTTAATAGATTACTAAAAATATCTACTTCCTTCAATAAAAATGCATTTGTAAGTGCATTACATCTCAAGTTCTTACATTCAATCATGATAAAAAAATTTTTTTTTAAATGCCCTTCATGAGAGTCCCTAACTCTTCGTCAGTCTTTCTTTGGCTTAGTTCATTCTCCCTCTGTCGTTCCAGGGTCTTGTCTTCCTGTCAGCGTCTCTTTCAGTGGGTGATGAGGCACAGGCCCTGTGTGTGTCATTCCTCTATGCGTCTATGGCAACAGAGACCCCAAACTTCTTTTGTCTGGACTGTCTCCCTCCTCTGTTGCCCCTGCTAAAAGATGTCTCTGCTTCACATTTACCACACATATCAACAGCACATGGAGGTTTTCCACAAGACCATGTTGTCCAACCCCCCCCCCCCCCCCCCCCCCCCCCCTCCCTGTGCCTTCTTTTTAAAGTGCCCCTATTATTTAAAGGTTTCAATTAAGATTCCTAAGGCTTTCATACAATACACTTTATATTTTTCATAATATACATTGCACATCACCTAATTTTAAGTCTGAAAACGGTTGCTTTAAAGATTCAGTCTCTCTAAACCCCTCCTTTCCCCAAATCTACTTGGCTCTGATTGGTCAGATGGCCCAGTCTGTTGTGATTGGTTTACTCTGCTCTGATTGGTCAGATGGACCAGTCTGTTGTGATTGGTTTACTCTGCTCTGATTGGTGAGATGGCCCAGGCTGTTGTGATTGGTTTACTCTGCTCTGATTGGTCAGATGGACCAGTCTGTTGTGATTGGTCTACCGCTTACAGCGTGTGTCGGAAACAAAACGACCATTACCATATCTGAATTACAGAAAACAGCATCACAATCTTCCATTGTTTGGTCAAACAGATAGCTCCACCTCCAACTCATGCCATTGGTTGAGCCAAATTGGGCTGGATAAAATGTAACAATAACAATGTGATTTAATCTTTAATTCCTGCAGAAGCTCTAGGCTAGCACTTTTGGCAGATTTTGAAATATGACAGATGTAATGAATGTTTTTCAACTCTCGTTTGGATAAAGTTGAACATGTCTCAACATTTTGATGCTCTAACTTGTTTCACTCTCCCACATTTCTCTTGGGGGGGGGGGGGGGGGGGTGTTTAAACCCATCATGACTCTTGTCACTTTATTTATTTTTGTTATGTTTGTACAAACTGAGAAATAAGACAATATTTTTTTGTGGTATATATTTTAGTCAATTAATGTAAATAAAAAATACAAGCTTCACATTTGTCTGTTTAAACCCTCCAGAACCCTCCAGAACCTGTCCCATTGACTTCCATTGTAACTGCATTACTGTAAAATGTTTTTTTTTTTTTTTTTTTTTCGACAAACTGAGGAATTACTGAGTCAATTACTTTTGTAGTATATGTTTAAGTCAACTCTTGACATTTTATTTCTAAATACAAACTTCATACAATACAAGTTTTTTTCTTGTTGATTTGTACAAAGTGAGGGAAGTCAATTTATTGTATTGTTTTTTGGGGGGTAGTTGAAAGCATGTATATGGTCATTGCATGTTTATTGCAGTTGATGCTCCATGGTTTTAGTTGAAAATGATCTGAAATATTCCTTAATGCACAAGGAGAAACTTCAAAACACTCCAAAAGTTGCTAACAATATCTTCTGTTTGATTGGTCTTGTTTTATCTAACCTCCTCATGAATCTTTTCAGACTGGTTCGGGAAAGACGTACACCATGGGCACGGGCTTTGACGTGAACACCGTGACTGATGAGGAGTTGGGAATTATACCACGGGCGGTCGGCCACCTCTTCAGGGGTATCGAGGAGCGCAGACAGGCCGCCACAGAACAAGGGCAACCCGTACCCGAGTTTAAGATCAACGCCCAGTTCTTAGAGGTGAATAACAACCTCCACTGTTCTCTTGTGGTCTAGTTTCATCTAAGCTCTAGAAAATGGCAATCTTACAACTGACAGATGTGTTATTTCTGGTGTTAATGGAAGTGAAGATGTTGAGTTATCTCTCCATATCAGCACTGAGGTTTAAATTTATCCTCTGATAGAATTCATCCATCCATCATGTCGGCATGCAAAGGGTGGTGTTGACAGCGCGCCACAAATAACACGCCTGTCGTACCATTGGCAGGCGTTCGAGATTTTAGCATGCATGTCTGAGCTTGGCTAATTAATTACCTAACCACTCCTGCATGTTTATAGCTGTCTAAGGTGCGGCGTTTTGTTTCATAGTTGTACAATGAGGAGGTGCTGGACCTGTTTGATTCGACTCGAGATGCTGAGGCCCGCAAGCAGAAATCCCACATTAAGATCCATGAAGATGCCAATGGAGGAATTTACACAGTGGGAGTCACAACACGAACCGTTAGCTCAGAAGCAGAGGTTGGCTTTCTACTAGGGTTTGCAGACATGTCTTGAGCCTCTCTGAACTTGCTAAAATTGATTTTTAAAATGTGTGTTTTTATTCAAATGAAACTCAGGTTTTTCAGGGATTTTCCCTTTGAAAAATAAACTGCTATCTTTATATTTAATCATTATGGTGGCTCGACAAAGCCAACATGATCTACTATTTAAGCTTCTTGTTTTTTTAGTATTTTAGTCCAATTTAAATAGTATCTCCTTGTAGAGATTTAAAGATACAACCACCAAACTCAGGTCAGACATTCAGACTGTTGTCATGTGGGTTGCTATATCTTTTATAATTGATCCGACTTACTATTTTAAACTGACCTTAAACTGACGATCAAAACTGTGAAAAGTCCCATAGACTTTCATTTAGGGAGTCGAAACTTTCATACAATAACTCTAATTGAGTTAAGCTTCATCCACCAAGTATTTATAACTAGCAAAGCCTAGCAATAAGCTTAGGACATGCTAGCAATTGTTAAATCATGCTAGCAACATGCTTAAACATACTAGCAATGTGTTAAGACATGCTAGCATTTAACAACATGTTAGTGTTTTTGGTAAGACATGCTAGTAACATGCTAATTCATGCTGGTAATGTATGAAAACCTGCTACAAACATGTTAGCAAGATGTAAAATAACGCTAGACACATGCTACGACATGCAAACAACATGATAAATCATGTTAGGAAGCTTATAAAACTTTCAGACAAGGCTTTGTCAAGCCACCATAAAAGTTTGTCCCAACGTAGTTTACTTTCTAGTTGTACTTTTCTGTAAAACAAAACAAAAAAATATATCATTTTTATGTATATGTTAATTTAAAAAAACATGTTATGTTTATTAGTCATATTTACTTTTAGATTTGTTAATACAAAATCCTCTTTAAGGTAATTCAAAAAGTTTATTAATTTATTTATTTACATTTATTTTGTCATTTTTAACTCGTTTTTTGAATAAAAATAATTGTTAGAAAAAAATGACTATCAGAAATCTGTGGTTATAATTTTTTTTATTAAAGTAAAATAAAGTTTGTCTGTTTTTTAATAAAAATATAAAAACATTTATATATTTATATAGTAGTCTAGTAACTTGTATTAATATTTCTATAAATAATTAAAAAACATTTTTTTTGTTTTGTTTATTGCTTCATCAATGAATGTTATGCTACATTGTTTCTGCATCATTGTCAATCACTAAGTTATCTCAGTGCCGATTACGGAATTCTCTTCTCTGTCTCTTTCAGATGCTGCAGTGTCTCAAACTGGGCGCTCTGTCCCGCACCACCGCCAGCACTCAGATGAATGTCCAAAGCTCACGCTCCCATGCCATCTTCACCATCCACCTGTGCCAAGTTCGCGTCTGTGCCTCTGACAATGTAGGTTGTCAAATCCCTCTCAGCACACAGATTGTTTCCTGTGCTATTCAGTTATTTCACTTAGTCATTTTCATTTCAATGATGACAACCTAGTAAAACTGTTAAAAGCTATAATAATATACTCTAACTGTACAGTACATCCTTCAGTTTTTCATTTTATGTCGCTTTTCCAGGACACAGAGAGCGATAACAGACTGGTGAATGGCTCCACAGAGATGAATGAGTTTGAGACGCTAACGGCTAAGTTTCACTTTGTGGATTTAGCCGGCTCTGAACGACTGAAGAGAACAGGGGCCACAGGGGACCGGGCCAAAGAGGGCATCTCTATCAACTGTGGACTGGTAAGAACAGACGTTAAAGTGGAAAGTGGCATAAACAATAAAGTACTCCCAGTTTCTCACAGTATTGCTACAAGACCTAAACAATATATGTGTTGTTAACATGATTTCAGTATGATAAAATCGCTTAATAACCTTTTCTGTGTTTAGTCATAAGTTTTGCTACAAAATAATGTTAAAGGATAGAATAAAGTTGGGTATTGAACGATTATAAAGTATAATTATTTAAGGATGTTTACAGGATCTCTGGGAACTGAACTGGTATACAGTATTAGTAAAATTATGTGACTGCCACCTGGTGGCTTTCAGAGAACAAACATGCTATTGCATTTTTTGTAGCATTTTTAATGATATTACTGAAAAAAAATCAGTATTTAAGAAAAATATTATAATAATGTCTTCGTGTCTTCATTTTTAAATATTAAACCATGCTCAACCATTAACTTTTATTTTGAAGCAGCCTTTGCGATTTATTAATTGGACTAAGCCTTATCACTTATATTTCGGTTTTATTTAGATTAATCGTGTTGCCTTAAACTGAAGGCTGTTATTTTTTTTCTGTGAAAGTTTATCAAGCTCCTTTTCTAGAAATCAGAATTTATAGTGTATTTGTGAAACATTTATGTATTCTGGAGCCATGTAGCAATTGTACTTTTGTGTTTCAATAAAACAAAATGATAACAGCATGCAGGTTTGAAACAATATAATTGCGAGTACAATTACTATTTTTCTGAATGAACCATTCTTTTAATGCGAGTCATTTGGTTGGTATCGCCTCTGATAACTAATCATTTTGGCTTTGTTTTGTGGTGGTAAAGTTAGCCCTGGGCAATGTGATCAGCGCTCTGGGTGACAGGAGCAAACGCTCCACACATGTGCCTTACCGTGACTCCAAACTCACTCGCCTGCTTCAAGATTCCCTGGGAGGAAACAGGTACATTTTTTTAGACATTTTATTAGACCATAATCCAGGTATTTCTGCAGTATTTTTTAAATGTTGCTTCTCCCTTGTGACCTCCAGTCAGACGACGATGATCGCCTGCGTCAGTCCGTCAGACAGAGACTTCATGGAGACCCTGAACACGCTGAAATATGCCAACCGCGCTCGCAACATCAAGAACAAAGTGATGGTGAACCAGGACCGGGCCAGCCAACAGATCAGCGCTCTGAGAACAGAGATCGCCCGTCTACAAATCGAGCTCATGGAGTACAAGACGGTTTGTGCTGCAATGTTTAGTCCAGATTTATTTCAAGTTTTTCTCTTTCCTTAGTTTCACTATAATGTGTATAATATGTTATGTGAATATTATATATTATATTAGAACTTAGTTTTCCTCATTTAAATTAGTAGAATTATTATTTGTAATAATTTTAATGCAACTACTTATAACAACGATAATATGTTAAATTGTATGTATGTATTTTTGAAACAGGGCAAGCGTATGGTTGGCGAGGATGGACTGGAAAGCATCAATGACATGGTGCATGAGAACTCCATGCTGCAGACTGAGAACAATAACCTGCGTGTACGAGTGAAGGCAATGCAGGAAACCATCGACGCCCAGAGAGGCAGACTCACCCAGCTACTGAGCGACCAGGCCAACCAGACCCTCGCCAGAGCAGGTACTCACAGGCCCTGTTTACACCTGCTATTAAGATGCGCTTTGGTCGATCAGATCACAAGTAGATGAGGGAGACACGTACTCATTTACACCTGATGTTTTAATCCGTCTCTTTTGTCCACTTTCAAAAACTTCTGTCCTGATTTCCTCGAGGGGAGGGTCTATGGGCGGGTAAATGTATGAGCTTCTTCAGAACTTTAAAATCGAATGGATGAAATAAGCTCTCGCACTTTACATCTTATACATCTACATCTTATATCTTTCGTTTCTGCTCTGATAGCCACAAGACCACACTGAACGCTATGAGGAATGGTGAGAGAACATTGTGTTTGGTATGTTTTTCATACTCAAACCAAACTTGGGTCTTCAGCCTACAGAGTTTAAATCCCGTCTGACTAGCGCTCTTCCCATAATGTTTACAAGTCAGTAGGCTGAGAGTTTGAACGAATTGGACCACATGAGCATCTACAAAACGAAAGCGATCTGGTCGAATTAGTTTTTGTCTATCTGAAAGTAGTCGAAAGTGGACAAGCTCAAAATGTTTTAGACCCCATTTACTCTTGTATTTAGCGTTGTCCCCTTGTGATCCGATCGACTAAAACTCTTAATACCAGGTGTAAACAGGGTCACAATGACATAAATTAAGTTTTAGCTGCTTTAGATAAACTAGTAATAATAATGCTTATACATAGCAAGAGAAATATAGCTCATTTCATACACATCAAATGCCCCCTCACAGTATGAAATACTTTACAATAAGGTCTCTTTTAATTAACATTAGTAAACTAACATGAACTAACAATGTTTGTAATGGGTTTATTAACCTTTCTTAGTGTTAGTTCATTTAATTTCATGTTGTAGTTCATACTGCATTAACTAATGTTAACAGATGCAGTACATCTTTTGGTCATAAAAAAGTATGGTTCATTGTTAGGTCATGATTACTACTGTAGTTAACTAATGTTTATACATGTTTTAACTAATGTTTCATTTAAAACCTTATTGTTAAATTGTAACATTATTTGGACTCTTTCTGGAGCATGGTGGGAAGTTAATAATATTGCTTTTTTTCACATTACTGACTACATTTGTCACGTTCAACCACTGCAGTGTTACTGAAATTGTTTTAAGAAAACTTATCAAATGTATATTTTTAATATTGAGAAATATAAGTCTATTAATAACTATTATTCAGCAGATAGTCCAAAACAGCATATCGGTTACCCATTTTGTTGTTTTGTTTTGTTTTGTTTAAATACAATAATTTAATCATTCTGTTTGTTTAATGTGAGCTTGCCACCAGAAAACAACAAATACATATAATTTGGTTTTAATTGTTATCAGACTAATTTTGGTAACAGGGTTGTAAACCGGGTTAGTATCAGGGTTGAATATAAAATCAAATCAAACTTCATATTATATTTAGTTTGATATTCTTAAGTGGACAACTTTTATTATGGAGATAAAGCACTTCCTTTTACTGAACTTTTTTCTTTTTTAAATAACAAAAATGTGAATCACCTACACAATGTGGATTATTTCCTTGCGCTGGTTTTACATAACCAACAAAAAATGTCATTACTTGGCTAAAACAATTGAATTACCCACACTTTTTTACAGGGGAAGGAAGTGAAGAGATCGGAAACATGATCCACAATTACATCAAAGAGATTGAGGAGCTCAGGTAATGTATGCAAACACAGTACACCCATATCTTAGAAGCTCTAAAACATCTCTGATTCTCTGTATGTGTAATGTTTGTGTGGTCTTCAGGGCAAAGCTATTGGAGAGTGAGGCTGTGAATGAAAACCTGAGGAAGAACCTGTCCCGCGCCTCCACCCGCTCCTCATTTTACGCCGGCCCGACTTCCATTACCCCTGGCCACCTTGCACCTGAAAAAGATGCCGCAGACATCATAGAAATCGCAAAGAAAGACCTGCAGAAACTGAAGAAAAAGGAGAAGAAGAAAAAGAAGAGGTAAGCTTATGACATTGATGGTTAACTGTGTTGTTGAGGAACTCGGACATCCTTTTTCGACTTGGACAAAGGAGGGTGTGTCAGGGATTTTTCGGGTCTGCTGTATGCCTCAAATATATGGTATACAATTTCTATGCTTCCTCACCGCATCGTCATTGTTGAGGAGATGCTCTCAATAGGAAACGTTTGAAAAATCCTCTCATTTTTATCATTTCTATTGCTTTGGTAACAACAGCTTCTCTGATTGGTGGATCTCACTATAGAATTGTGGGTAATGTAGTACTTCACCAGTAATTCTGCATTCTGAGTGCCACGCTGATGAAGTATTTTTGTAGGCCAACACGGCCAGTAGATTTTTTTATTTTGGCCTAATTATTGCAGAAAATAAGCTCTGTGACCAACAAAAGTTTTGTTAGTCATGATCATTTTCACAAATGAATACAGCTTGAATTTTGAAGCCAGAAGAAAAAAAAGCTAAACGCGGGCTAAAAACCATGCTCTGTCACTTTCACTAAGCTTCCTTCAGCCATCCATTTCTGTCTTTTATTTAAAAATAATAATAAAAATCCCTGTAAGTTTAAATTAGAATAGAACCCAATATCTCATGCCTGAAGCACTTTATACCGGAGAGGTTTGTTTGGAGGTTTCAAAAAACAAAAGGAAAAGCTTCAAAGTATATGAATTTGGAAGTATATTCCTGTTCCTCACGTGTTCTTCTCTGCATCATCTTTGGCACTGTGGTTCCTCTTACTCTCACCTCACCTCCGCACTCTTGAAGACTTCAGCAGATGGATGAAGGTGCTCATGAAGATCTTGAGAACGCCAGGTTGGAGAATGTCATTAAATGCTGTTCCACTAACCGTATAGTCACCACACCCCGGAAAACTTGCCCCATTGCTCTTCCCTCTTCTTTTCTCTAATATAACATGATACACGTCAATGTTTTGAAGGTTTAGAATCTGTTTCAAAACCTAGTGAGCTGCCTTGCTGTCTACGTAGTCAGCTACCTTAGTTGAAAGAGAGCCCCATAAGTAAATGACCTTAAACATGCAGCAACTCCAAATAGCACTCTTCGGGAGTTTGGTGCTAGCGTGTTGCTAAGCTAACAATGTGTTAATAAAAAAAAACAATGCTAAGTACAAACATAGAATAGAATAGTCCATTTGTAATCAGATTGAGAAATTCTTATTGATTCTTGTCAACTTTGAATGACAGAAGCATTAGGTATTTTCTCAGATTAACGTTAGCATGTTGCTAGGCTAATGAAGGAAGCATACTATTACATATCACACACAAATAGATGTCTTGTCAGAAAAGAAATTACAGTGTGGGATCTGGAATTGCCTTATACTTGAAGTGATGCTGCCTTAAATTTGAACATAAATCTGGTATCTTTGAAGTATAGTTATGATACCTACTCAGTTGGGAGCACATCTATGTTGTCTTAAAATGCTGTCTTGGTATGTAGCTCACTAAGGTTTGGAACAAAGCTCTTTCATTCTGTTGGGTTTTATTCTAGAGCCCTTAAAGATGTGTAATCAAATTCACGTTTGATCAGTATGTGGTGTCGCTTCAGAGTTTAAAAGTAGCGCAACTGATTCACTAACACTGACTGATTTAATCAGTTATTAACAGATCTTGGAATCTAGTGATTTAAAGACCCCATGAAACGAAGTTTCAGACTCACCTTCAATAGGATATACAGTACATTAACACTGCAAAGTAAATGTGATTGTCAACAATTCCATAAGGTCTTTAAGTAGAAGGTTGCACTAAGGGGTTTGCCTTTTATTAAATTTGACATTTCATTATATTTTTCTGATGTCATACAGTGTCATAAAGGAGGAGGGGCCAGATAATGAGCAGGATAAAGAGGCCTCCGAAAGAGCCAATGAAGAGCCAGAAATGGTAAGTTGAACTCTCCTTGTGTGTTCAAAAGATATGCTGATTTAAATGTGTTATTTCTTTACTGTTCCTGGGATTCTTCAAGGCAAAACATTGTTTCTAATAATCCCAATACTTCTGTAGGATGGGAGTGATCATGATGAAGGTGAAGAAGCCGAGGGTGAGGAAGAGGAGGATGAGATGGAAGTGGACAGCTCTGAAGAGTCTGACTCTGAGCTGGAGGAAAAAGGTAAAATTCCTGCTTTTAATTTGTATTGGTCAGGTCTTTTTTTAGAATTTAAGTTATGGAAGCTTGTTTCCGCCACGGAATAAAAATGTAATTTTTTTCATTAAAGTAAAAAAAAAATCATTTTTTTCCGGGCGATTGCGAGCGCATATCTCGCAATTTGCGACTTTATTTCTCTGAACTGTGAGTTTATATCTTGCAATTCTGAGAAAAAGTCATAAATGCGAGATGTAAACTTGCAACTGCAAGAACAAAAGTCAGAATTGGAGATAAAAAGTAGCAATTATCTTTTAAATTGCTTTATTCCATGGCAAAAACATGCTCCCATAATAAGTCTTGCAGAAAATTGGATTTTATTTTTTTTAATAAAAAAAAAAACTGAATTAATCACTCTTAATCACGCTTAAGCACTCCTAATGTAAGAATAAAATTAATATAATGGACACACTAGTGGAAAAAAAAACTTTACTAAAATGTGTTTAAAATAAATTTATTTCACACAAAGTATAGCAAAAATGCATTAATGTATTTACTGACAAATCGCTTGACACTTCCTGATATACATATTATAATTCTCAACTTTATTTGGAGTACTTCCTTATTGCACAATACACATTTAATATTAAGCCTAAAATTTGTTTAATATCACTATTAGTAAGGATAATATGATATCTATAATAATATCAGTCTTTAAATACAATATATTTAAAGTGTACTTAAAGTATACTTTCAATAGTTCCACTTTAGCACAATCAAATATACTTATATCTTTAGTTGGACCTCAGCACTATTTCTGGATAACTAAAGTGCATTTAGTACAAAATTTGTTTTTCTAGACTTTAAGTATAGCAGTACAATTGCAGGGTATTTAAATTAATAACATAAATATATAAATGTATTTGTACTATACTTATCATAAAATAAATGCATTTCAAATACATTTTGGTATATTTATTTTTCACTAGGACATAATATACAGTATATTTAAAGCTATGATAATATGTTCTGTCTGTCTAGATTGCTATACACATTATGAAATATCATTTATTAAACTATTAATTTTAAAAATAAATTTTTAAATTGGATTTTAAATATTTTATTTTATCAACTCTTGTTCTTGTTGAATAAAAAACAACCTATTTTGTGTGTTGACAGAGGACTTTCAGGCAGATCTGGCCAACATTACATGTGAGATCGCCATCAAACAGCGGCTTATCGATGAACTGGAGAACAGTCAGAGACGTCTGCACACGCTCAAACAACAGTATGAGCAGAAACTCATGATGCTGCAGAGCAAAATCAGGGACACACAGCTGGAGAGAGACCGCGTACTGCATAACATGGGTACAACACACTCATACACACACGCAAAGCATAACTAAGTCATTTATATTAATATGCGAGTAATGAGCACTTAAAAAATATGATCATTTGACACTGAAGACACTGTCATGACAGAATTGTAATACATGTTACAAAAGAAAATGTTATTTTAAATTGTAATAAAACATTTCACAGGATTACTGTTTTTACTGCATTTTTTCATCAAATAAATGCAACCTTGGTGAGCATAAGAGTCTTTTTTTTTTGAGAAACAAAAAAAAAATCATTATTCTTTTGACTGGTATAGTCTTTCAGTATATCTCTACTGCCCTCTTCTGGTTTGCTTTTGCAAAAAAAACAAACAGCTTGAATGAAATTTGAACTGCAACAAATAATAATAATTATTAAAAAAAAAGGTTATAGGCCTTTTTCACACTGCACTCTTAAAGCAAACTGTTAGCGTAAGTGGCAATGCAGAGTAACAGTTGAAGCGTAACTTTTCTCTTGAAAGTTGAAATCACATTTCTATGCAGGCTCAGTGGAGACATGTACGGAGGAGAAAGCTAAGAAAATTAAATCAGAATACGAGAAGAAGCTGAACTCCATGAATAAGGAGTTGCAGAAACTGCAGTCGGCACAGAAGGAGCACGCACGCCTGCTGAAGAACCAATCACAGTACGAGAAACAGCTAAGGAAACTACAGCAGGAAGTGACTGAGATGAAGAAAACCAAGGTATGTTTGTGTGTTTTTACTGTTGCTCATACTAAAGGGCTGTTCAATCATCACTATACTGTAGTGTCTAATCGTTGTTGCCATGGTGATTCTGTTGCGTTCAGGTTGGTCTGATGAAACAGATGAAGGAACAACAGGAGAGGAACCGAGTCACAGAGACCCGCCGCAACCGAGAGATCGCCACACTTAAGAAAGACCAGCGCAAACAGGAGGTGACACACTGTACCCTGAACAGCCCCAGAGAATTATGGGATATTCTCAGAGACAATCCCTGCTCATCCTCTCCTTTTGTTTTCTCTTTCTTGTCTCGTTTAGCACCAACTGAGGCAGCTTGAGGCTCAAAAGAGACAGCAGGAGCTTGTTCTACGCAGGAGGGCAGAGGAGGTGACAGAACCTGGATTATTTGGGAATTACAATTTTTTGTTACAAAAGCGCTGGTTTGATGGCGGTAGCTGGTTGAAGGGATTTAGGCCGTGTGTCCACCAAAGCGTTTTTCATATTTTTTAATGTCAGCAAGAGGCACTGGTCGTTTTTTACCGGTCGCCGAGAGTTGAAAAATGTTCAACTTTGGGTAAAACACAGCGCTCATCACTAGCTGCATTTTCATTACAGATTTGCGCAAAACTTTTGCGATATTTTCAAAATGTCAATAAAAATCTTTGACAAAATGACAGTGTTTCCATTAACTGATGTAATGCAAATAAAACATAATTTTTCCCTCTTGCGAAAATCTTGGCGACAGATGTTGGTAGGTTTACGTATATCGCAGCCACCGCACTAGCCATTATTTTGAATCGAAGGAGACGTAGGCGTGTTATCCAAGCATTAATGGCAAGGAAAGACTGTAATACTTGGAGTGCCACGTATGAGGCGTTTCTGAGTTCTACCTCCTATCTGCTTCAAGGTCTTGATAAATTGTGGCATTTCTTTGTTGTTTAGAATACAGTATTTCCGTCATACGTTTAATAAGACGAGTAAAGTCTCGTCTTCTGTCCAAACACACTGCGCCTTCTTTAAAGAATGATCGACTTTTGCGTACGCCAGGTAACCTATAAATACGGGAAAAGAAACTGTTTCCATTGCAGTTTTGCAAAATATTCCTTTTTCGAATAAAACCTTAAAAACCTTTTTGCGGAATATACGAGTTTTTGCGAAATTTACGTGTTTTCATTAAGCGTATTTTCAATTCGCAATTTCAGTTCGCTCAATTTGAAGGGTAATGGAAATGCGGCTACTGTCACTGGTTACCCAGCCGTCCAATCACAGTGGAGGAGGGGCAGCCACGGTACAAATACCACATTCTGCTTGTACAACGATAACAAACGACAGCAACAAGCATACCTCTTCATCCAAAGCGAGTGTAATCGTCACATTATGTTGACTTTTTATATTCAGAAACAAACTATTTGCGAAATCGGATACTAGTAACAGTTCCGTATCATAGGATATATAGTATCAACTGAACAAATCGCTGCACTGCCGAAGCGTTTTCAAGTACATGCAGAAAGGTGTTTTCAGCTGGTTCAAAATGCTTTGGTGAACACACAGCCTTAGAGACTCAACTTCTCAGAGATAGTTTTACCATAGTCTAAATGATGATAGTATTTTAATTTTGGGGTGTACTAACCCTTTAATCAATCACAGTATAACACCTAGCGAAAAAATATTAAGCTTTTTTTTTTTTCTGCTACTTTGAATCAGATATCTGCCCTGAGACGCCAAGTGCGACCAGCATCAGGCAAGGTTAACCGCAAGATCAGTTTACCAGAGCCTTTGCAGGAGTCTTCACCCCGTACGGCTCCCACCCGACCCCAAACCACCGGGGCCATGACTTATAACGGGACGAGGTAACGTGTGAGGTTTCATTTCAGATGGGTCGGCTCATGAGTATTTGAGTGACTGATGTGGTTATGATATTTGTATTGAAGAAGGTACCAGATGAGAACAGGAGGAGTGTACTTTACCAGAACAGCACGGGCCAAATGGCAGTCGCTAGAGCGTCACATTAGTGACATCATCATGCAGAGGATGACAATCTCCAACATGGAGACCGAAATGATCCGCCTACTTAAGGTGACTAATTTTTTCATACCCATCGATGAAAAATTCGGACAAATATTTAATGCTAATTAGAGGAAAAACTGTAAACTCAAGTATTGTGGTTAATTTTCATTTTAAGCGAATTCCGAGATTGCGTAATTGACAAATCATTCACTTAATTCTGTACAGCAACGTGAGGAGCTGACCAAACGCAGAGAGAAGGTGACGAAAAAGAGGGACAAGATCGCCAGCGAGGACACGGATGCCGACAGGACCGTCGTCTCTCTTAATGAAGAGATTGAGTCGCTGACCGCCAACATCGACTACATCAACGACAGCATCGCCGACTGCCAGGCCAACATCATGCAGATGGAAGAGGCCAAGGTACTTGTGAGAAACAGGAAATGTCAAGTCAAGTCACATTTATTTATATAGCGTTTTTTACAATACATGTTGTTTCAAAGCAGCTTTAGGCCCCGTGTACACGAAGGGAAAACGCAGATATTTCCCTGCGGAATGGCCTCTCATTTCAAAACTCCGGCCAAAGTGGAGATTTCTGAAAACGCTCGACGGCGTATTTATGCGGGTTGGGTGCACGATGTTATTATTGAAAACGGAGGGGGGGGGGTATTCGTTTTTCTAAATACCTGGCTATGTGTAAACGTGGCCTTACAGAGATAACAAGAAAATAGTGCAAAAAAGTTTGTTTCCAGAAGAAAGTAGTGTCACAGTCCAGCTCAAGTAAGTCCAGTGATGTTTCATGTTTGTTTTAAAAAAGTTATTAATTTAATTAATTTATATGTAAATAGCCACTCTGGAGTAAACTGTGATATCATCGTCCAGCTCAGTTCAGTTCTTGTGTAATAGTGTCAATGCAGGCAGATCAATATTATTGTTGAATATTAAATGAAATTTTAAATGTAATGTCCCCAACTTAGCAAGCCAAGCCAATGGCAACAAAGGTGAAAAAGGCAACAGTGGCAAGGAACCAAAACTCGATCAGGTGACAGAATGGAGAAAAAAAACTTGAGAGAAACCAGGCTCAGTCGGGGGGGGGGGGGCAGTTCTCCTCTGGCCAATGAACGAACAGTGTATGATAGTGATTCAGGCAGCATTACAGGTCAGTAGTCAGATTGGATCGAAACATTATATTATGCAGTTCATCTGTTTAAAGACCAGAGTCATCACGCGCGTATGGAGAAGGGTTTGTTGAGGATCAGTGCCGATGGCTGTCGTGTTGATGAGGCCTTCACAGGGGAGAGTCTAGTTGACACAATCTCTGCTGATACTTCAGGGATGTGTTGTGTCCAGGCGTAAGTCCTCCATCTGGTCTGGATACGGCCCGGATCCGGCTGACTACATCATGCGTTGTGGTCGTGTCTAGGCTCAGGTCCTCCATCTGATCTGGATTCGGCCCGGATCCGGCTGACAACATCATGCGTTGTGGTCGTGTTCAGGCTCAGGTCCTCCATCTGGTCTGGATACGGCCCGGATCCGGCTGACTACATCATGCGTTGTGGTCGTGTCTAGGCTCAGGTCCTCCATCTGATCTGGATTCGGCCCGGATCCGGCTGACAACATCATGCGTTGTGGTCGTGTTCAGGCTCAGGTCCTCCATCTGGTCTGGATACGGCCCGGATCCGGCTGACTACATCATGCATTGTGGTCGTGTCTAGGCTCAGGTCCTCCATCTGATCTGGATTCAGCCCGGATCCGGCTGACTATATCATGCGTTGTGGTCGTGTCTAGGCTCAGGTCCTCCATCTGGTCTGGATTCGGCCCGGATCCGGCTGACTACATCATGCGTTGTGGTCGTGTCTAGGCTCAGGTCCTCCATCTGGTCTGGATTCGGCCCGGATCCGGCTGACTACATCATGCGTTGTGGTCGTGTCTAGGCTCAGGTCCTCCATCTGTTCTGGATTTGGCCTGGATCCGGCTGACTACATCATGCGTTGTGGTCGTGTCTAGGCTCAGGTCTTCCATCTGATCTGGATACGGCCCAGATCCGGCTGATTACAGTACACCTCGGAATAAGCAGAAAGACTAACATTAGCGTAGATGCCATTCTTCTTATGATTCTTATGTAACGAGTACATCGGGTATAGGAAGTGTTCCCGGTTCTGGCTGACCTAATTTATGCATCCTAATGATGTCACACAGTAGCACACCCTGACAGTACATAAAGTAAAATGATTATAATCTAGCAGCAGACCCTGTTTATGATGAGAAAAATTTAATTGCGGGTCAGAAATGTTTGATTCCTTGATTCACCCAAAATCGTTTTCTATCCACTCTTCACTTTAGGAGGAGGGAGATACAGTGGACGTCTCTGCTGTTATCAGCTCGTGCACGCTATCAGAGGCCCGTGTCCTACTCGACCACTTCCTGTCAATGGCCATCAATAAGGTACGGGAGCTCAGTAGATTTTCATTTTGAAATTAGAGATGCCCAATATATGAATAATCACTGGTCAATATTAGTACTTTAACATAATTTGGATAAATTATAATCATTTGGTTTCAAGTAAAAAAATATTGACACATAATTCTTATTTTGATTACATTTTTAATAATATAATACAACATTACATAACATAACATAATATAATATAATGTACAGCTTTGGATACTACTGGATAGTGTACATTTTATGTTTTGACTTTTTTAATTTAATTTAAATTTAATTTTAAGTACTGTGACAAGTTTACTTCATAATATAATATAATATAAGTTCCAGCCTTGGGTACAACTGGATAGTTTACATTTTATGTTTTACTTTTTGGGTGAATTTTGATTACATATTAGATAAGATTATTAGATTAGAGAGCATATTAATATTGTTTATTTAATTCAGAAATCTTATTTGCTAACATTAAATCGTATTACATATTGGCATTGGGTCATCCTCTTGTCTAAAAAAAAAATGTAAAAAAAAAATAGTTGACCACAAGTTTAGAATGTCGCAATTGTTGAACATTGGTATCAGCCCAAATTTCTATATGGGTGTATCCTTAATTCAGAGTTAGCATGATTATCATTGGAACAACAATATGTATGGACACATTTTACATCCATTCTGAGTGCAACTTAATGTTCAATAGACCAGGACTTTTTACAATCTACATTTAATTGAATAATAAAAAGGGTGCTAACATATTACAGGTTTATATTATTTTTCCACCCAGAAACATTTCGTTGTATATCATTGTTCTTAGGGCTTCCAAGCTGCACAGAAGGAGTCTCAGATCAAAGTGATGGAGGGCCGTTTGAAACAGACGGAGATAAACAGCGCCACGCAGAACCAGCTGCTCTTCCACATGCTCAAGGAGAAAGCCGAGCTCAACCCTGAGCTGGACGCCCTGCTCGGGAACGCTCTTCAAGGTCTGACGCGCATAAACACACGCTCATGTTCAGCTGCTTGGTGTTTTCTTCTCTAGACTTGTTCCTTTTAAGTTTGATTTTGATTTGCTTTTGTCTTTTTGTTGCCTGAATTCAAACAGAACTAGGTAACGTGCCATTAGGTAAGTAGAGGCATCTAGAGCTGTCCCACCAGTGCATGTGTCTCCCTCAGACTAACAGACAGTAACAGTAGAGTACAGCTGCATGGGTCTTGCCTAAACCCCCTGTGGACTTTACTCTGTGAAGAACATGCCTAAAAGAGCTTCTAATAAAGACCCATGGAGGACGTAGACTCTTTTAGCTGTTATTAGTTTGTAATAGTGTTAAATTCAGCATTAAATCCAGTATTGTAGTGTATAATAATAATTCATATTATATCAATAATTAACATTTTAATTAACAATAACACAATATTTAGTGCTGGGCAAACTAATCGCGATTAATCGCATCCAAAATAAAAGTTTGTGTTTACATAATATATGTGTGTGTGTATTGTCACTGTGTGTAATTATTTTTTGTATATTAATGCACACATATGCATGTAAATATTTAAGAAATATTTGCATGTATATACTGTATACAAATAAAACAAATTCTTAAATATATGTACATTCATATGTGTATTTATATACACAAAATAATTATACACAGTGACAGTACACATATATTATGTAAACACTGCGATTTATTGTTGCCCAGCACTAATAATATTACAAATATATTAATACAATTATTAATATATAATATAATTAATATAATATTTTATAATATAATAATACTGCAACGATTTTAACACAATTTTAAGTTTAGTTTCACTGCCACTCCTTATGTAATGATATTTTAATAGCACTCTAATAAGAATGGTTATCATTTGCACATTTAAAATATTTAAACTTCAGCCAAGTCAGTGATGAATTTGTGTAAAAATTATATATTTTATCGATGTAAAAACGTGTTTAATAATGTTTAAACGGTGCATATGATATTAAGTGGTGCATATAAATGAAAAGTTAAATACTGTCATTCTTCTGTGTGTAAAACGTGCCTCGATTGTTTTATTATTATTATTATTATCATTACTTCTTGCTTTAAGCATTTTTGTCACATTTCAAATCTACAAATCTAAAAAAATGGATGTTGGCTTTATATTATAAAATGGTAAAAACGCAGCCGGACTATTCACTTACTAGTTTCCTTTTTTTACGTCTACCATAGTGACCATACATCCTTCAGAAATGTGTTTGCATCCCTAATGCTGGTGTCCTGGCTGTAGACTGAACACACCTCCTCTTTTCTAGTTCTGTTGAATTCAGGGTTGTGATAACAACACTATGATGCATGTCGCTTGAGTAATAATGTTTACTGACATACACTGACTGACAAGCTAAAATGAGAGAGCACTAGTGTTTCTAATGCTGAAGTGTGTGCGCGTGTGTGTGTTTGCTCAGAAAACGGTGATGAAAGCAGCAGTGATGAATCAGCACAGAGTCCAGCCACAGAGAAAAGGTAAAACACTACAGTCAGGCCAATAAAGCTCTATAAACTGAATTGTAAATCTGTCCTGATGTGCTTTCATCTATAAAACACAGTCAACTGATTCTGTTGTTGATCTAACGGAGTCATTTGGTGAATAATACTTTAAGCTACCTTTGACATTGCTTGTTGTGTGCTTTTTCTTTTTAATCAGCAAAGTTATTCGGCCCCATTTCAATCATTGTCAGTGTCTTTAGGAAATTTGTCATTTCATTATCAACTTTAACATTTTTGTCTGACCATCAGAATGTTTGTCTCTTGCAGTTGTTTGGCTTCAGATCTCATGAAACTTTGCGGAGACACAAAAGTCAGAAATAAGGTAGAACAGACTAAAGAATTTATACACGCACACATACACATATATACAAACACACATACATATATATAAAAAATATTTTTTAGAAAAGATGGGGTCAATACGATTTTAATGGTTTTGAAAAAAATCTGTAATGCTCAACATGGCTGCATTTAATTGAGCAAAAATACTGAAAGAAAAAAACAGTAATATTGTGAAATATTACAATTCAAAATAGGTTGTCTATTTTGATATGTTCAAAAATGTAATTTATATCTGTAATGGCAAAGCTGAAATTACTCTTTTAAAAACTGAAATAAAAATTGAAATTTGATCTTTTAAATTAGCTTGTTTGATTTTATATTATTTACTTCCTACTACGTTGTTCACATAATTATGCTTCAACTATAAACATAGAAACATAGAATAACAGTTTATAAAAAATAATAATAATAATAACCCTCATTATATTCATTGAGGAAAAAAAGTTATGTTGAGGACATAAATTGAAATCATGAGACCTTTTCCTCACTTCTAATTTAACATACTATAACTAAAGTGTACTCTTTGTTTTCATATATGACGAATTTAGGCTCGCAGAAGAACTACCACCCAAATGGAGCTGTTGTACGCCAACACTGGTGACCCTGATGCCCCTCCAGAGGATTTCTCTGCCGCTCTACTTCCTGTAGTGGAGAATCCTGAGGGAAATAAAGAACCGGCCCTTGTTCCCCACTTAGGCCACTTAGACTCAATGGCCTTCTCCTCTAGCTTAGCATCCAAGACAAATGCTGTGTAAGTGATTGGTGAAAAGATATATGTTTGGGTTCAAAGAAAGAAAAAATAAATGTATTTTTACTATTATTACCGATACTTCTACTTTATGGGATTAAGGACATGAAGTGTATTTCACAATGCCTATAAACAAGGCCAATCAAATTAGTTTTTGCCAGTCAAAACTAACAGTTATAAAACACATTTTATTGGGAACATGTTCGTATGACAAACTGTGGCTAATGCCTTCACCTTAACATCTCCTCTAGCATTATAGTCACGTCAGATGTGAAGTTTTTAAGTCACGCTGGCTTTTGTCTAACTGTGTAGCTCCAGTGCCAGATCTCCCACGGCTACAGAAAAGAAGCTTGCGGACCGCTCGCCTCTCACCCGCAGAAGAGCTCAGGACAGGAGCCAGAACCCTGCTGACAAAACCAGAACCCTGGAAAAACCGTAAGAAACTAGCTTTACATAAATTCCTCCTTCCAAACATCTTTGCTAAATTTGTTTACAGATGCTCTAAATCTCTTGCATTGCTAAAGTGAACATCCATACTGTCGTTCAGTGAACAAGAACAAAGTTTACTAAGGCAAGCATCAATAGCATACTAATACCAATAATTAGCATTAGCTGTCCCACATAGCAGGACTCTGGCAACCATCCAAACAACCAATAAACCACATAGCAAAAACGCTAAAAACCACTTTAGCAACCACCTAGAACAACAACAGCAACTTTATAAAGCACTTAGCATTACAAAAAACACTTTAGCAAGTTTTGACAAAATATTTTCAGTTCTGGGACTGATGTTGTATTAAGACCCAAAGGTAGCTGTTTATTTTTATAGCGTCTATCACTCCATTTCAAAGCACGTTTTTATACATGTCATAAATACTACAACATATCATAAATACTACTGCCATAGAATTTGCTCATAAATAGGTATCTTAAAATGCAGTGTAATGTTGCAACAAACCTTTTAAGGTGCGGTCACACAAATTTTATGGGCAAAAATGGTCCATTGTCTATTGTCAGTATTGTACAATTATGTGGATTGCTATTGAGAAGACTGGATTTCACCCATGGAAATTTGGATTTTTGCAGGCGAAATCCAGTTATTTCAATAGAAATCCAAACAATTCGCGTGAGGATGAAAGATTTCACATACAAAGGTTTCAAGGATAGTTGGGCATGTGAATTCTCTGCGTTGATCAACAGAAAACTGTTTGTTTTGAAAGTAACCTCTATGTGAGCTGTGCTTCATACAGTTGTACATCAGTCGCCCTCACACAAAATTTCAAGTCCCGTGGATTCCAATTGAATTGAATTGGATTTTGCCGTGAAAAAAGAAAAATGGTAATTGTGACCACACCTTTAAAACAACCTATGATGCCTAAAAGTGCTGTTTAGCTTGGCTGCTCACTACAGTTTGGAACAGAACCAGTGTATTTTATTTTATTGAGATTTTCATTTATTATTATTGTATGTTTTTTGGTCCAGAGGTGCGGTGAGCCCAGTTCAAGCGTCCCGCTCCAGCCGAGCAGCCAAACTGCAGTGTGTACACGTGGCCGAGGGTCATACGAAACCCTTGCTGTGTGTGGACTCAACTGATGATCTGCTCTTCACCGGCTCAAAGGGTCAGACTCTGATCTTTATTATTTTTGTGTAAAAATCGTAGCCTTATAAACAAATCTTTGCTACAGTAAAATTACAAAGGAGCATTTAATTAAACCTTCACCAAGAGTCACACTTAGCTGGTCATTTAATATACAATAATGACCATCTGACTACATTATTTGACGTATTACAAAGTTGATTAACTAACAGATGAATAAAAGCATTTGCATTACATTTATTTGAGTTGAAATTGTTATTAGCTAACTTAAAAATGAAGGTAACACATGCAATCCTTCGCTCCTAGCTATATTAATTGAGGGGGTTGGTTTGGAGGGTTAATAAAAACATTCAAACCACAGTGACCATAATTTCTGTAGGACTCTGTATACTAACTATAACTCTCTAATGAGCATTTCATCTGTTGGCACACTGAAAACTAGCAATGCGCTAGCAGCATACTTTTTAAGCATTTATATTCAAGCCATTCCTGTATTTACTATAGCTTGCTAACTCTACTACATTTGTTTTTATATTCTGTAACAAAATGTAACCAGTCATAGATGCAAGGAATTTCAAGTTGTTACCCACAATGCATCGCAAGTATATACCCCCTACAAGAATTACAAATAAACATTGTGTTCTATCCGCACCCATTCCTTTTTTCCCATCTCAGATCGCACATGTAAGGTGTGGAACCTGGTAACGGGTCAGGAAATCATGTCTCTTGGAGACCATCCCAGCAGTGTAGTGTCGGTCCGATACTGTTCCAGCCTGGTCTTCACCGTCTCCACTGCTTATGTCAAAGTATGGGACATCCGTGACTCTGCCAAATGCATTCGCACCCTCACGTGAGTCATTCTGGTACTGTTTAATATATTAAAAACCACTATTCTCTAAAGCTTCTAAATATTTTACCTGTGGTTGCTCATTTTTAGCCCTCTGTCTCCTTTAGTTCTTCTGGACAAGTGTCCCAAGGTGACACGTGTGGGAGTAGTTCTGTTGCCATTCCACCAGGAGAAAATCAGATCAATCAAATCGCCCTCAATCCTTCCGGCACATTCCTTTATGCTGCTTCAGGCAACACGGTCAGGATGTGGGACTTGAGAAGGTATGACCCATTTTACCACGAGTGTCTAAAAGTTCTTCTCAGTGCTAAATAGGGACTATAACTAATTATTATAGAGTATTATACGAGTTATTTTCAAATATACAAATTAAACTATATTTGATGGTACTCAGTTAATATAAGCTTTAACTAACTAGATTCTCTTCAAACTCCACCATAGCAATAGTTTGACCTTAAAGAGAAAATGGATAGTTGAAGACAGGTAACCTGGGGTGTGTTTCCCAAAAGCATTGTTAGTCAATGGTCTTCCGTTACCAACATTTGATTCTGTTTCTGAAAATCATTGTTCCAGTGAACATTCACACAAGTGTGTTTTGCAATTGTGTGGGGTTGGAACTACAGCTCTCAACCTGGGCTTAAAATCATAGTTTCTTGCTAGTATGACATACAGACTTAGGGTGCTTTCATACTAGCACTTTTGGTTCACACCTGGGTTCGTTTTGTTTGTTTGGATGGTGTGAACGCTGTTTTCCGAACTCTCTCGAAAGTGAACCACTGATGATGAAGTATGATTCAGTAAAACTGTGTTTATTTGTGTTCTCGCTCACTGACAAGCGGGACTGATGCAATGCAAGCTTGAGAGAATGTACATCTCATTTTTTTGCTTGCCTTCAGCAGAAATGGACGTTCTTTAGAACATTTGCAGTACATTTAGGTCAGATAGACACACAGGCCATTATGTTGACAGTTGGGAAACAATACTAAAGGTTAACAAAACAAAAGAATTACCTAGCAACCAGGGGGAAACAGCGGATGCTTTGATGTTGCAAATGTACTATGGTTTGGAATCATAAAAACAGTGTCAACACAATCCAGTGGCAGAGAACCTGCGGTTGAATCAAACACCTGTAAATAAAGTGAAACCGTGCAGAACAAAAATAGTGATGCAGACCTCAATTATTTTATTTAATTCATTATTTTATTACTCCACCAACTGTGTGATGTAATTGACGTCAGTTTTATATTTGGAATAACAGATAATTTGGGAATTAGTCATAACTAGCTCCTAATTTTTCCAGTGATGTATCACAGTTATGTTGTTGTACCTCTGGCCCCCTGCTTTACTAACCATCATGCTAACCATCTAGCATGCTAACAAAGTAACTAACTAACAGAAACATACTCTTTAACCTTTACTACTTGACCTTGCCGTTTTGGAGATGCTCTTACCCAATCGTCTAGCTCTGTAACATTTTCAAAAAGTGTTCAGATTTTAAAAGTCCCATATTGTATTCCAGCCATTGTACATTATTCTGTTGTCTTATACAGGTTTGTATCTACTGGGAAACTGACGGGACATCTGGGGCCGGTAATGTGTCTTGCAGTAGACCAGATGGGGAAGGGTCAAGATGTGGTCATAACAGGCTCAAAAGATCACACCGTTAAGGTACGTTCAGACATTCTAACATTCTCTCCGTGAACTAACATACGAGCCCCTATGGGTGCATATGATAATTTTCACCTTTTGTTCACAGCTTATGCACAATTACACAAGCTGTTGCAGCTAATTTATGGTAGCTAGAACAAAAACATTAATATACTGTAGCCTCAAGGGCAACCAGAAACAAATCAAGGAAGATGCTTTTGGGCTCTGATAGATATGCTTTTTGGACTTGTTCTGTATCCCTAAGGCTTTTATTTTCTTGTGTTGCAGATGTTTGAAGTGGTGGAAGGCACTCAGGGCAGTATCAGCGCAGCAAATCATTTCGACCCTGCCCATAAGGATGGCCTGGAGGCTTTGGCCATGCATGGGGATTCACTTTTTTCTGCTGCCAGAGACTCCTGCATTAAAAAATGGGACCTAGCCAGCAAACACATACAAGGGGTAAATACCTGATGCAAGAAAAGGCAGATTTGCTGAGTGGCGGTAAACGCTCTGGATGTGTTCCAGATTCCTGTGATGCTGCCTACCTAAGCTCCATTTTTAAGCATCATTCCCAAAGCTAAAGCGGTTCCATTTATTATGCAGCAAAATTGTGGTGCCTTTTTAAAAGATCTTGTTCCGGCAGCATTTTGTGTACAAGTCAATCTTTCAGATGAGTGAGAAATGTCATTCAAGATGTGCGCACATAAAGCCATCTCTCAGTACTATATGGAGTTATTTTTTGCTGCTTCTTGTGGTTAAACAGTCAAATATGCAAAAAATAATGTCAAAATGTCAGTCTTGGGTAGTATTCATGTAAACAAAGTCAGTTATGTTTTAAGTGAACATAAACAGTTGAGAAAGAAAACGCATGTGTAACAGTATAGTGGATCCGTGCGCAAGTCTTAAAGTGACAGCAGCCTAATATACCTGCTGCCAAATTATGAGATAATATTAAAAATATCTACATGGCAGTTTTTCCCCATGGTATCGATGTCAAAATTGTGTCCAGTGAAAATGCTGAGTGGCTTGTAACTTTGGAAAAACCAATAGCCACAGTGGCTGTTGAGTAAAAAAGTTAATGTCAAGCCCTGATGATAATGAAACTCTATTTGAATCAAGAAGGTCTATAATATTTGGAGAAAGCTACTTGTTAGCATTTCCATTCATCTCAGTACCAGGTTTCAGGTCCTGAGGACAGCGAGTCAGCTCACTAGGATCTGGAACAGAGTTGACTTTTGTTTATACCTAAATATAATCTATATATGACTCTTAACTATCACGCATAAAGACACTGACTGAAGTAAAACCCTCACAACCAACTTTCAGTCATCCTATAGTTTGTTTGCGTGTGTTCTTGTAGCAGGTAGAACGGGCTCACTCGGATCTCCTGAGCTCTCTGGCGGTGGTTCCTTGCTCCAGTGCTGTTGTGAGCGGCTGCAAGGGCGGACTGCTCAAATTCTGGCACACAGACACGCTCAGAGCTCTGGGAGAAATAAGGGGTCATGACAGCTCTGTCAATGACATCTGCACAAACAGCAATCATCTCTTTACCGCCTCAGAGTGAGTGACAGGCATTTAAACACAGACACACACAGAGAAAAACATAGCACCTATAATACACAGGAAGCCACATAACAACCTAGGTTAATCAGGATACGTGACTAACGTAAACGCTGGTAATCAGTTTATTTTTATTTATTCTATGTCCGGACATGCAATAGTTTAACAAGTCATAAAATTCCCAAGGTATTAAAATGATTGTACATAATCAGAACATTCTTGGTTTTCTTATAACCTTGATGACAAGGTGTAATTTGATGGTAATGAAACCTGGGGCTTGCAGTGTTGTCGTTACATTATCAACTAGTAACTCATGAAATTACTAAAAAGTACCAGTCAATTACGTAACTGGTACATTGTGTGTTAGCTGAGTAATGTGCAAAAAATGACTAGAACACCCCAGCAACTGCATAGCAACCCCTTTGCAACCACATAGCAACACTTCGGTAACCATCCAGGCAATTACATAATGTGTTAACTACTAGAACACCCTAGCAAATGCATAACAACACCTTGGCAACCATTGAACTATTTTGGAGCCTCTTAGAAACACCTTGGTAACCACCCTGGCAAATACATAACAATGTGCTAAAAACTACCAGAACACCCTAGCAACTGCGTAGCAACACCTTGGCAACCACTCTGAACTATTTTGCAGCCTCTTAGCAACACCGTAGTAACTGACCTGGCAAATAAATACTTAACAGCGTGCTTAAAAAAACATTGCATCACCCCAACTGTATAGCAACACCTTGGCAACCACTCTGAACTCTTTTGCAGCCTCCAAGCAACACCTTGCTAACTCCCCAGGCAAAATATATAACAGTGTGATAAAAAAACACCAGATCACCATAGCAACTGCGTAGTAACACCTTGGCAACCACTTTGAGCTCTTTTGCATCCGCATAGCAAAACCTTGGCAACCACACAGAACACCTTTGCAACCATATAGATACACCCCAGAAACCATTCACAACAATCTAGCATTGTGGTAGCTTTTATTTGAATGAAAAATAGAAAAATAATTGATCAACTGCATTGTTGTTAATCTGAATCTGCCATTTGTTCGTTTTTCCACAGTGACCGGACAGTGAAGATCTGGCAAATGAAAGGATCTTTAGAGGACGGCCTTCACTGACTCAGTAAAAGCACCTCTGATGAGAACAGAAGGTCACTGTGAACAGTGTTTTGGCTTTCCTGCAAGAATTCCCTCTACCAATGTGACACTTCTTTTCTTAAACTCTGCTTCCATTCCTGTTTGGCAGTGACTCAGTGGACTTCCTGTTGTAACTGCTGTATATTTCCTCATCTACAGTGTTGAAGTGCCCCATTTAGCTGTTGCTGACCATAATGGAGGAAATTGAAGGTCAATAAGTGTTTGTTCATGTGGCACATTCCTAAAGCTGGGCTTTGGGCATCACAGGCTGCCATATGAGCAGTGCGTTTAAGAAGCACATGTGTTTGTGAACGTCATGTACCGATATTCTTTTAAATTATTCATTAATATTGATGCCAGCTCTTTCCAATGTTTGTTGACCAAAGGTAGACTTTTGTGCGAATCTTTCCATGTAACTACAACACGTCACCCGTCTCAATACAACCACACAGTAGTGTTAACTTCACTGGAATGGTAAAATGATATTTGCACCGCTATCTCTTGTCTACTTTGTGTTTTATCTTTTTTATAAAGCCTAGACTGTTTCTTTTTCAATTTTCTGGTTGAAACCTTTTAGTACGCTGTACACAAATATTTCCTCTGATGTACTGTAGTTATTATCAATGTCAGATGGCAAGTGAAAATAAACTACATCTGTCAAAATCCCACAGGTGTCTCTGAAATTTTTCAGTCATACCAAAGACTATGATCAGACCTTATTCAGAGCAGCGCCATGACAGGGTATAGCGAGGCTGTGAGGATATCATAGACTTACCGTGTTTTCAATGGCATCCACTGTATAAAGCTCCTAGATCACTTATAATTCTCCACAGCTCATGTTTTCTGGAGTTTTTTGTCTACTGAAATGTATTGGAAATAAGTTCTTTTGCAGTTTTTCGTCAGCAGAACAGTCAAAGACGCTGCTGTGAATAAGGTCTATAGAATGATGAGCTTTAACGGATGGACGTAACTGTAAAGTAAAGCAGTGAAACTGCAATTTCATAGTACCATCAATAGGGGGCAGTGCACACACAATGGACTGTGAACTTGCATAAACAGCATGCATATGAATGCCCCTTACATTCAGGAGACTTTTGATTAAATTGTAATAGAAATCATGTTTAATTTACATGAATATATATGTACATTTATATATAGATACATATAAATGTCCAGAAATAAAGATCTGGTCATGGCTTTGGTCAATCTTTAAGTGAATGTGAGCTATTGGGGATTTTTGATATTTTTTGATGGTAATGCCATTTTTTTTTTCAGAAGTCAAAAGGTAGGATAGGCCCTTTTTTCGGGAGTTTCTGAATTTGTAGCTCTTACTTTAAAACTCTCAGCTCATAAAAAAAAGTTAAAGCAAATCATAATAATGAAATATAATAACAATGATTTAGTTTTCTATTTCTATTATATTTTACTTTAATCATTTTTATTTATATACAGTACATAAATGTGCTTGGTGTGATGTAAGCAATATTGGAAACAGCAGTTGATCTAAAAATAAAATCATAAATTGTGCACAAATGGTTAAACAAAATTGTAGAGATTATTATAACGATTTTTATTATTAACATTATTATTATTCTTTGAAAAGTGCAAAGTAAAATACTGAAAATCTGGCAAAATGTAACATTTTAGCACAAATTAGGAAAATGTAATTAAAGTGATACAATTAATTACTTATAATAATCTACCCTTAAAAACGATAATGATTGCTTAACATTTTTTTCCCTTTAAATCATCCTTGGTGACAATGAAAGAATCTACCATTTAAAATATTGATCAATGTACAAATAAAGGTGCACTTCTTAAACAAAAAAAGGTTGAGCCAAGCCCCTTAATGTACCTTTAAAATGACATTTGACCCCAAGCCTGTGGGGTCACCGTGCACATTTTATTTTTAATAGTTGTTGCCAATTTATGCTTAATGTAAATCTATATTATATAAGGGGGTTAAATCAAGTTATTAAAAGAATCTACAGATGCTTTGACAAATTAGATGCAAGCATGGCTCTGATTAAAAATATAAAACCACAGATCCATCACTCTGAAATAATTATCCCTATATAATTAAATAATATGCTCTCATTAGTTTCATGATGAAGTTTGAAATAACCTGACATGAAGCAGCACTCGTTCTGTTTGTGAACTAATAAAACCTTATGTAAGGGAGTATATCAGATTTAGTTTGTTTAATTGACGCACTATATTTTATGCTAATTGTACACAGGGGAAACACTGTATTTTATATTTAATTGGTCCTAGTTACACTTCTGCATCGCCTGTGGCCTGTTGCTCAAAAACAAATAAAAAAAAAAAGCCCACCATTGACTTTGGAGCAATGGAACCGGAAGTGCAAAGACGGCAACTAATTTCTGGGTTTTTGGATTCATTCCTGCAGCAGTCTATTACAGTACGGCAACTAACCGTTATAATGCCACGTAACCGTCCTGTTGAACGGACATGGAGCAAGTCCTTCTCTTACAGCAGCTGTCTCCATCTCGTAGCACTCATCTAAATTTAGAATAAGAGGGAATTCACTCTGCTGTAAGGAATCTCTCAGCTCAAGCACACACATCATCACGTACCGTACTGTGCTGTAATGTCCGTCAGTCATCATCTGCTCCTTACTGGAAACATGACGAAAGAATACAGGATTCAGTTTGAACAAGGCAGACTTGTGCGAATATATTAAAAAAACAGACCGTCTCTAAATTAATACCTTGATGAGAGTGTGTCTAATAAATCAAAGGTCTTTGTTCTTTCTGGTGAGACATGCTGATTGATTTAAAGGCTATTCCTGATGAAGCCATCCACTCTCTGAGGTGTACGGATGGAGAGATAATGAAAATTACCCGCTGAGATGATGATGAGGTCTAATATGTCATCATGTTTTTTTTGTATTTTTTGTAAACAAGTGACATTAAGATAAAGAAAAAAAGATGCAATCTAATACAATTTTTGACATGGCCAAAATGCACTGACTGACCGAATATACAGCCAGAACATGTATTGCATTTGAAGATTTAAAAAAAGAAATAATGATTATTAAATGACTACATTATGATGTTACATGTTAGAAACTATATATTTTTGCAGAAAGAAGATCCTTAATTATTTGCTTAATAAATTAGTATTTAAAATGATATAATCAGGCAATATAACAATCCCATGAGTCTTTCAAAGCATATTCTCACTAAACACACAGAATGGAACAGAGAATATGAGTGGAGTGGAGAAAGCAAATGTTTTTTTTTACTTCTGTGAGCGCTCCAGTATCACAATACTAAAAGATGAATACGAGTCAAAGAGATTCCAAAAACAGATTAATTTAAAAAGAAAATACACTCCATATAGTCTAAGTTCACGAGACAGCGTCTAAACACAAACGCTAACACAAACAATAATCGAACTGAGAACTCAGAGGAACTTAGATCTACACAGATAATGAACAGAATACTAACAGGTGTGATCAAATTAATCAGTAACCATAGTAACACACAAGTGGCGGGAAAATGAACAAAGGAAACAATGCTGAGCAAACTAAAAGTCCATGAAAATAACATGCTGCATCTCAATTTTCCTACTTATACTATGCCCTAAAAGTATGTACTCTTTTTGTGAAGATACTTTTGAGTGTGTACTGTGTAGCAGAAGAGCTAGTTTTGGGACATACTATCACGTCATACAATTGCATCTTAAACAGTTGCTCTCTGTCGCATCCTGACACAGTAAACTGGCCTGTCAATCATGTTGTCACAGTTAAAATCCTCCACATTTCATTTCATTTCCTACCGTATCAGAGAGAAATGCAGAAGCACGTTGATTTGCAGTCGCATGTCTTTCGTGCAGAGAACTCTCCTCATATTAATGCGTAACGATGCATTTAAAAATGAATGGCCAAACTGATCTTTATACAAGTTCACATTGTTATTGCAGATGAAATATAACAAGGATAACAATAAATAAAATAAAAATGATCAGGTTAAACTTTGATTAGTCACTCAAACCTTTATCTAAATCTCTCAATGTCAGTTGCGCATATCCGCCATGTTTTGAAATTTTTTAACACTTTTTACTTGTGTTTGTAGTTCCTCCTGCAAAGCGCAATAAGTTGTGGGAAATATTAGCCTTTATAGTGTGCACGGATCCACACTTCGAAAATCAACAGGAAATAGTAGACCATCCGGGGACTCCTGGCATACTCTTTTCAACATACTACGCTTTAGGACACACTTATTTCAATCTCACATACTGTTTATA
The DNA here is from genome assembly GCA_030578275.1 of Meda fulgida. Classification (NCBI taxonomy): domain Eukaryota; kingdom Metazoa; phylum Chordata; class Actinopteri; order Cypriniformes; family Leuciscidae; genus Meda; species Meda fulgida. The sequence continues at coordinate 16,984,983 of CM060619.1, forward strand.
TGGATAGTATGGACATTGAGACGCAGGGAAGATGAATAAGTATGATGAGATCCAGGTTTTCCAGCTCCACTCCGGGTTTTTAATTTCTTGCATTTAAACATTTTTAATAAATCATTGTTTAGTATGGTTTCTTAAGCCATTTTAGTTACGAGTACTCAGGAAATATCCCCATAAACCACGTTTGTGTTGTAATACCACGTCATGATGTAAATTTGTGTCCTCATGGTGCCCAACAGGTTTCCTAAAATTCCTAGAATTGCTATTAATCACACTTCTATAATTAAGCGTGGCACATAACGCATGTGTGGCAAGAGGGGCGTGGTTTAGTGAAGTCTGTGACGGGAGAGAGAGCGGGAGGACGAGCGGTAAGTGGATCAAGGTCAAGTGATAACACCTGTCTCTTGTTTCAGTAATTGGGTGGATAGACAGGATATAAGCCAGCAGGAAGCAGTGACATAGAGAGAGAGAGCTGCACGCACAGACACGCACAGACACGCACAGACACGCACAGACACGCACAGACACGCACAGACACGCACAGACACGCACAGACACGCACAGACACGCACAGACACGCAGAGAGGAATTGCATGACAAACTGACGTAGAGAGTTTTATGTTTATTTTGGGTGCGCTAAAAGCCCCGCCCTTTACTTTGTGCTTAGACTAAAAGTCAATAAAGAGTCTCACGAGTTTCAGCAAGCCGATTCCTTGTCTTCTTCCTGCCCACAACAACAAACCTTATTACAGTGGTGCCGAAACCCGGGAGGAAGAAGACCAACTGCGTCGCCATGCAAAACACCGCCGCCAGCAACGGCATTTGCAGAAGTGGTACAAGCGCTTGCAGGACTTCACCCAAAACAGCACCAAGCGCTGCTGGAGATGAGGGATGATCAAGAATGATGGTTCCAGGCCCTCATCCAAGCCGAGCAGCAAGACAGCGAGCTGTTCAGGAGCTGTATGGACCGGGAGGTTCGAGCTGGGGGAACAACAACGACCTTGGCTCCAACCCCTCCTGGACCTTTTTAAGAGGTCTGCAGAGCCATGTGAGTGAATTAAACTAATCTGGATTGCCCGGTGCGCCTCATCCCGCTGCTGTCCGGTGAGGCGCAGATAGCGGCCTAAGAACTTCCAGTCCAGAACCTCCTGGTTTACGACGATCTCAAACGGGCCATCCTTCAACGGGTCGGTCCCTTCGTGATGGCCCAACAGCTCCGGGACTCCTGCCGCAGATGGTTGATGGCCGAAGAATGACGGCGAGGATATCATCGACCGAGTGGTGCTGGAGAAGTTTATTGCGCGGCTACCAACGAAGACCGCGCAATGGGTCCAGTGCCATCGTCTGCCATCATTGGACAAGACCATCCAGCTAGCGGAGGATCACATGGTGGCATGCCAAGGGATCGGCGAACACCAAACCGTCTGTCTCTCTCTCTCTCTCTCTCTCTCTCTCTCTCTCTCTCTCTCTCTTCTCCCCCCTCATGTTTCCTCTCCCTCTGCTCGATATAGGCTGGTTCCTGCTCCCCGCACCAGGGGTTTACAGAACAGAGGACACTGCCAGGGACATGTCAGGGGTCCGAATTTCTGGGTCCAAATTTCTTCATCCTCTTCCCGCCACTGGTGTGGTGGGGAAGTCTGGACCGGCCTGTTGGCGATGCGGCGACCCCGGGTCATTTTATAGACCAGTGTCCCGTTACAGAGGTGGGGACACTGATCGGCATGGTTGAGGTAAGGTGTATGCACAGGGATGTGAGGAGTTATCCCATAATGACAGCTGTCATTCAATTTTGGGGACAAAAATATAGTTTAGAGGTGGCGGTTAGTCCCCACCTCCGGCATCCGCTAATTTTGGGAACAAATTGGCCTGCTTTTAGTGATTTATTGGGGCACTTAAGTGCGGATGTCTCTTGGGGGAAGAGGAAGAGGGAGCGTTGGCTCAGGTGGGAGAGGCTGTAGAGGGACCACTGGCTACTGGACCAGAGGACCTCACCGAGCGCGATGACTTCCCTCTGGAACAGTCCCAGGATGAAACACAAAAAAATGCTTTTGATCAGGTCCGTGCCATCGACGAGTGTCTTCACCCTGAGCAACCGGTTTCCTATCCTTATTTTGCAATAATAAAAGACAGGTTGTATCGAGTGACCCAAGACACTCAGACAAAGAAAGAAACAACCCAGTTATTGGTACCAAAAAGCCGTCGGGAAATGCTTTTCCAGGCAGCTCACTGTAATCTGATGGCAGGGCATTTGGATTTTTTTGGCCAGACATTCACGAGAACGTGCACAGGTGGTGTGCATCGTGTCGTGAATGTCAGTTGGTGAACCCACCGGCCACGTCAAAAGTGCCATTGTGCCCTCTACCGCTTATGCAGGTCCCCTTCGAAAGAATAGACATGGCACCGGACCATTAGAGCGATCAGCACGAGGGCTCTGTTTTGCATTGGCCCTACTGGATTATGCAATGCGATACCCCGAAGCAATTGCCCTCCGCAGCATTTCGGCAAAAAGTATTGCGGATGCATTGTTTAGTTTAATCTCCAAAGTTGGGATCCCGAAGGAGATCCTCACTGATCAAGGCACAGCGTTTATGTCACGTACAATTCGCGAACTGTATGAGTTATTGGGCATTAAATCGATTCGCACCAGCGTCTATCACCCACAAACAGATGGCTTGGTTGAGTGGTTTAATCGCACTTTGAAGACAATGATTTGTCAGTTCGTACACGAAGACGGCAAAAATTGGGACAAATGGTTAGAACCCCTGTTATTTGCAGTACGCGAGGTCCCGCAAGCCTCCACAGGGTTTTCCCCATTCAAACTTCTCTATGGCCGTCAACCTCGCGGAGTGATGGACGTTCTTAGAGAGGTTTGGGAGGACGGACCTTCGCAAAGCAAAAACGAAATTTAGTGGACCTGAGAGCAAAACTCCACACTTTGGGGTGGCTAACCATGGTGGCCGTTTTACAGTATGAGACCTTGTACAATTATCTTTTTTTCATCTGTGATTCCACTTGCATATTTAATGCCTTGTTTGTATTTCAACAAAAGAGACACATTTGTTATCCATTCAATTCTACCTTTCACAGACTCTAACAGCAGCAACAGTAACATTCACTATGATTTCAAAAATAAATTAATTTCATATGCATTCATTTGTTTTCCGTTGAGTCATCTAAAGATGTCACTGAATAAATGTAATCGTTGTATTGATGTCCAGTTGTTTGCTAGTTAGCTTGAATGTACTGCTAATCCAGACCCAATGGCAAAAGTTAATAATCACTGTTGTTGATCCCTGAAATGTAAGTTTTTCCACCAGTCCCTGGAGACCGCATTGCCATATCCTCATAAATTCAATATGAGACTCATCATGACTACCCATGTGTAACTGGTTATATTCAAAGCAACTGTAAAGAGAGTCAATTCAACATGCCTCATCTGAGAACAATGCAAAATTATGAACTCATCTGTGTTCATGCGTTGAGTCTGAAAGGATGCAAGTAGTTTTAGTATACATTATATTTTTTGTCTCTTGAAATTTCAAAGTGTTTATATTGTTTCAGAAGACTTATACCAGCTTATTGTTCCAGCTGCTGCTGGAGTTGTAAAATTCAGTTGGAACTACTTCCTCAATGCCCAATACAATGCGCACCACTTTAGTTTCAGAACGAACATTAAGTGGATCAAGGTCAAGTGATAACACCTGTCTCTTGTTTCAGTAATTGGGTGGATAGACAGGATATAAGCCAGCAGGAAGCAGTGACAGAGAGAGAGAGAGCTGCACGCACAGACACGCACAGACACGCACAGACACGCACAGACACGCACAGACACGCACAGACACGCAGAGAGGAATTGCATGACAAACTGACGTAGAGAGTTTTATGTTTATTTTGGGTGCGCTAAAAGCCCCGCCCTTTACTTTGTGCTTAGACTAAAAGTCAATAAAGAGTCTCACGAGTTTCAGCGAGCCGATTCCTTGTCTTCTTCCTGCCCACAACAACAAACCTTATTACAGTGGTGCCGAAACCCGGGAGGAAGAAGACCAACTGCGTCGCCATGCAAAACACCGCCGCCAGCAACGGCATTTGCAGAAGTGGTACAAGCACTTGCAGGACTTCACCCAAAACAGCACCAAGCGCTGCTGGAGATGAGGGATGATCAAGAATGATGGTTCCAGGCCCTCATCCAAGCCCAGCAGCAAGACAGCGAGCTGTTCAGCAGCTGTATGGACCGGGAGGTTCGAGCTGGGGGAACAACAACGACCTTGGCTCCAACCCCTCACATGTATCTCACTAAGATGGGACCACAAGATAATCTCGAGGCCTTCCTGGACCTTTTTAAGAGGTCTGCAGAGGCATGTGAGTGAATTAAACTAATCTGGATTGCCCGGTGCGCCTCATCCCGCTTCTGTCCGGTGAGGCGCAGATAGCGGCCCAAGAACTTCCAGTCCAGAACCTCCTGGTTCACGACGATCTCAAACGGGCCATCCTTCAACGGGTCGGTCCCTTCGTGATGGCCCAACAGCTCCGGGACTCCTGCCGCAGATGGTTGATGGCCGAAGAATGACGGCGAGGATATCATCGACCGAGTGGTGCTGGAGAAGTTTATTGCGCGGCTACCAACGAAGACCGCGCAATGGGTCCAGTGCCATCGTCTGCCGTCATTGGACAAGACCATCCAGCTAGCGGAGGATCACATGGTGGCATGCCAAGGGATCGGCGAACACCAAACCGTCTGTCTCTCTCTCTCTCTCTCTCTCTCTCTTCTCCCCCCTCATGTTTCCTCTCCCTCTGCTCGATATAGGCAGGTTCCTGCTCCCCGCACCAGGGGTTTACAGAACAGAGGACACTGCCAGGGACATGTCAGGGGTCCGAATTTCTGGGTCCGAATTTCTTGATCCTCTTCCCGCCACTGGTGTGGTGGGGAAGTCTGGACCGGCCTGTTGGCGATGCGGCGACCCCGGGTCATTTTATAGACCAGTGTCCCGTTACAGAGGTGGGGACACTGATCGGCATGGTTGAGGTAAGGTGTATGCACAAGGATGTGAGGAGTTATCCCATGATGACAGCTGTCATTCAATTTTGGGGACAAAAATATAGTTTAGAGGTGGCGGTTAGTCCCCACCTCCAGCATCCGCTAATTTTGGGAACGAATTGGCCTGCTTTTAGTGATTTATTGGGGCACTTAAGTGCGGATGTCTCTTGGGGGAAGAGGAAGAGGGAGCGTTGGCTCAGGTGGGAGAGGCTGTACAGGGACCACTGGCTACTGGACCAGAGGACCTCACCGAGCGTGACTTCCCTCTGGAACAGTCCCAGGATGAAACACAAAAAAATGCTTTTGATCAGGTCCGTGCCATCGGCGAGTGTCTTCACCCTGAGCAACCGGTTTCCTATCCTTATTTTGCAATAATAAAAGACAGGTTGTATCGAGTGACCCAAGACACTCAGACAAAGATAGAAACAACCCAGTTATTGGTACCAAAAAGCTGTCGGGAAATGCTTTTCCAGGCAGCTCACTGTAATCTGATGGCAGGGCATTTGGATTTCTTTGGCCAGGCATTCGCGAGAACATAATGCAAATAAAGAGAATCAGCTGATCATAAGGTGAACATTAAATTTGTATTCCCATAGCTTAATAAATGTAATTATGTACATTAGAAATTAGAACAGTCTGTAACAGCCATCGCTATACACACATGTATTGTGTTATTACTGTCGCTCAGTCTACAATAAAATGCTGCATTTAAAATTATTATAAATTAATCAATATCAACATAATCAGACAAATGTGTAGTAATTACTAAAATTAATGTTTTATATATATATATATATATATATACGCACAGGTCCTTCTAAAAAAATTAGCATATTGTGATAAAGTTCATTATTTTCCATAATGTAATGATACAAATTAAACTTTCATATATTTTAGATTCATTGCACACCAACTGAAATATTTCAGGTCTTTTATTTTTTTAATGCTGATGATTTTGGCATACAGCTCATGAAAACCCAAAATTCCTATCTCAAAAAATGTACATATTTCATCCGACCAATAAAAGAAGTGTTTTTAATACAAAAACGTCAACCTTCAAATAATTATGTTCAGTTATGCACTCAATACTTGGTCGGGAATTGTGGCGAACAGGACGGCCGAGGGACGTGAGAGAACGGCGCGAGGCCGGTGTTGCTCATTAGCAATCGCACCACCGGCCTCGCGCCGTTCTTTCACGTCCCTCGGCCGTCCTGTTCGCCACAGGAATCCTTTTGCAGAAATGACTGCTTCAATGCGGCGTGGCATGGAGGCAATCAGCCTGTGACACTGCTGAGGTGTTATGGAGGGCCAGGATGCTTCGATAGCGGCCTTAAGCTCATCCAGAGTGTTGGGTCTTGCGTCTCTCAACTTTCTCTTCACAATATCCCACAGATTCTCTATGGGGTTCAGGTCAGGAGAGTTGGCAGGCCAATTGAGCACAGTAATACCATGGTCAGTAAACCATTTACCAGTGGTTTTGGCACTGTGAGCAGGTGCCAGGTCGTGCTGAAAAATGAAATCTTCATCTCCATAAAGCTTTTCAGCAGGTGGAAGCATGACGTGCTCCAAAATCTCCTGATAGCTAGCTGCATTGACCCTGCCCTTGATAAAACACAGTGGACCAACACCAGCAGCTGACATGGCACCCCAGACCATCACTGACTATGGGTACTTGACACTGGAATTCAGGCATTTTGGCATTTCCTTCTCCCCAGTCTTCCTCCAGACTCTGGCACCTTGATTTCCGAATGACATGCAACCACTGAGCAACAGTCCAGTGCTGCTTCTCTGTAGCCCAGGTCAGGCGCTTCTGCCGCTGTTTCTGGTTCAAAAGTGGCTTGACCTGGGGAATGCGGCACCTGTAGGCCATTTCCTGCACACGCCTGTGCACGATGGCTCTGGATGTTTCTACTCCAGACTCAGTCCACTGCTTCCGCAGATCCCCCAAGGTCTGGAATCGGTCCTTCTCCACAATCTTCCTCAGGGTCCGGTCACCTCTTCTCGTTGTGCAGGTTTTTTTGCCACACTTTTTCCTTCCCACAGACTTCCCACTGAGGTGCCTTGATACAGGACTCTGGGAACAGCCTATTTGTTCAGAAATTTCTTTCTGTGTCTTACCCTCTTGCTTGAGGGTGTCAATGATGGCCTTCTGGACAACAGTCAGGTCGGCAGTCTTACCCATGATTGCGGTTTTGAGTAATGAAACAGGCTGGGAGTTTTTAAAAGCCTCAGGAATCTTTGCAGGTGTTTAGAGTTCATTAGTTGATTCAGATGATTAGGTTAATAGATCGTTTAGAGAACCTTTTCATGATATGCTAATTTTTTTAGATAAGAATTTTGGGTTTTCATGAGCTGTATGCCAAAATCATCAGTATTAAAACAATAAAAGACCTGAAATATTTCAGTTGGTGTGTAATGAATCTAAAATATATGAAAGTTTAATTTTTTTCATTACATTATGGAAAATAATGAACTTTATCACAATATGCTAATTTTTTGAGAAGGACCTGTATATAGGGTATTAATATGATACTATATATGTACACATGTGATATGATACTTGTGACTAATACTATTTTTATAAATACTACATTATTTAATTATGTCTATATTTATGATTGTGTTCTATAACTATTATTTTAATATGGTATGTATATGATACTATAAATGTCACATGTAACATAATTTTAAAATTATACAACAAAATGTATTTGAACAAATACTGCATTATTTAATAGTCTATATGATTGTGTTATTATTATTATCATCATCATGTGGTAATAATAAAATAAAGAAGAACAAGAAGTAGAATGGCATTAATGGAACTGTTGTTGTCTCTGTCACGGCATTGTCAGAGTTAAATCTGTTTTGAGTCTCACATGAATTCACAGCGAAGAATTCTCCAAGTATTCCACCGCCCATGCAGCAGCACACTCTCTCTCTCTCTCTCTCTCTCTCTCTCTCTCTCTCTCTCTCTCTCTCTCTCTCTCTCTCTCTCTCTCTCTCTCTCTCTCTCTCTCTCTCTCTCTCTCTCTCTCTCTCTCTCTCTCTCTCTCTCTCACACACACTCTCTCTCTCTCTGTCTCATGGCGAGCAGAAGGGACGCCGTCTCTGTCACGGACTGACGGATCCTGCTTTCCTCCTCGCATTCTTTAAAAACACATGAATTTACTCGCGTAAAGAGGCGTGAGTCTCCACACTCTTCCGTCTAAAGGGGTTAAATAAAGGAAACCTCAGCATGAACAGTATGAGCAGTTGCGGCTTCCTGAATATGGCGACGACAGGAGATTTTGACCCGCTCAACGCCACTATTCCTGCCACAAAAGTTGAGATTACGGTCTCGTGCAGGTGAGGAACGTTTACGTACCGCTCGCACCTTTGCGCACAACTGCCTTTTATTGACAACGCTCGTGACGTTTTATTAAAACATTTGGAGACGACACAATTACGCATGACATTTTGGCACAAAACCAGATTATAACCTCGTCTATCTCCAAAATGTTATGCGTAAGTATGTAAACGTGGTGTAGCTATATGTGAATATCATAATAGAAGAAATATATTGCCACTGTAGCCTACTTTTACTCTCGGAGTTTTTCGGACTGTCACTTTCTTTCGCACCACAACAAACACTATCCACGCCGCTTCTTCCACCAGCTGTTAGTCAAATGCCTATCATAAGTTTTGTTTTTGTATAACTAAGTGGTGTTTTTTTCCAAAATGGGCTATTACTTCAGAAGTGAATTTGAATTAAAGGTGGACTTTGTAATGATTATGATTTGATTTCTGGTCTAGTCCGGTCAAAATACACAATCGCACGTTTATTTTGATCATTATGATGACGACTATCCATCGGCTTCTATTGTTTTATACTGCACTGTTGACATTTACTTCATTAAATCTTAAGTCATAAATTGGTTTATTATGTTTATTGAAACATTCAGGTTTGGCTATCCTTTAATAATTTGGTCTCCACAATGTAGAGAACCCCCCTCACACTTGTTGTATTATGATAGGGTCTCGCGGTTGATTTCTTTCTTACTTTCAACCATAAATGACTGCAAAACCACATGCACGTTCAAACATGTTTCCTTGATGATGTTCCATGTACATACTATGTACTTATTATAGTAATTATGGTAACACTTAACAATAAGGTTCATTAGTTAACATTATTTAATGTATATACTAACATGAACAATGAGCAATACATTTGTTACATAATTTATTAATCTTTGTTAATGTTAGTTAAAAATACAGCTGTTCATTTTTTGTTCATGATAGTTTACAGTGCATTAACTAATGTTAACAAATACAACCTTTGATTTTAATAACAAATTAGTAGGCTAAATGTTGAAACTTAACAAAGATTAATAAATGATGTTGAATTATTGTTCATTCTTAGTTAATGTTAACTAAGGTAGTTAACTAATTAACCTTGTTGTAAAGTGTTACTGTAATTACAATAATAACTAGGTAGGCTACTTAACCTAAACCTACAGTATCTTATATTACCCAGTACTTTCTTAGGTAAGTACACTGTAAGTACACGCAAGTACACGTACTGTAAAATAAAGTGCAACCCATATTTTTATGAATATATCATCATGATTGCTGGTGATTTACCTTTTGAACTCACTCTCCCACCTGAAGCGAGTCATTTTGGATAATGATTATTTCATATTTCTCAACAGCTTGGGTTTAGCTGGAAAATGATGGTTTTAATAAAGCAGAAAAAAAACATATTTGGGAAAGTTATTGATTGTTGTGCATTTAGAGATTGTTCAAATGAATAATTTACGTGTATAGGCCTATGCGTTTGTGATGCATCTGGCTCCCTCGCGTAAACAAATGCGAGCGGGCAGGGGCTGTCCGCTCAGCCGTTGTGAGAAGATGTTGACGGTGAATTACTATGCTCCGTGTCCCCTTGGGCAGGCTTGTGCAACAGGGAACACACACACACACATAGGTGCGCACAATCTAGTAGCTCTTTTGCAACACTGCACCGGGTGGGAAGGGAACGGTAGTGGTGCCATGGTGACGATCAGGTACATTCCTGTACTGTAGGGCCACTTCACCACTGTCACCATGGTTATCATGGGAGATGAGCAGATAGAGGAGAATGTCTGTATTCATAAGATCACAGTAAAACCTGTGAAATAAAATGCTAAATTACATGCATATTACATTTAGTGTCTAGTGTTATGGATATTTCGAGGTCCACAGGTGTCGTGGAGTTTGCACGTTGAGGAAGTTAGCTTGGTTCTCTTTTTTTTTAGCTGTTAATTATGTTTCAGAGTGACCGGAGTTCAATTTTCAATGTGAGTGGTTTCTTGACTGTGTAATTATCTGAACTTGAAGCGCATGGGGGTGTTAGGTCACTGTATAATCACATACAAATTGGAGAATGGCTTGAGAATATCCAACCTGACTGGTTTACGCTAGTTAAATATAGTCTGTTTTAAAGGGCTTTATGGAGATAATTTAATTACAGTTTTTTTTTCAAGAGGTAAGAAGTGAATACAGGATACATGTGGGTAACAGTTAACAGACATGTATTTTAGGTTAAAATATATATGACTGTATGCACGATTCTAGATAAATTGAGAATCACATTTTTTTCGAATTTGTTTAAAATAGAGATTACGATTTTCTCAAGATTCTGAATAGATGACTAAACAAAATAATAGAGGTTCTCACAAAATTGTAATTGCTGCATTCTTTTTAAAAATGTTGAACTGATTTGAATTAATTAAAAAAAGTATTTTTGAGTGAATGATTCAATGACTCCCTCACAAAGACTTAACTTGTTTCATTACACGATGAATCAACGTTTTTGAACGATTCTCTTGAGTGAATGATTCAATGACTCACTCATAAAGACCTAACTTGTTTCATTACATGATGAATCAACGTTTTTGAATGATTCTCTTGAGTGAATGATTCAATGACTCACTCATAAAGATTTCACTTGTTTCATTACACGATGAATCAACGTTTTGAACGATTCTCTTGAGTGACTGATTCAATGACAAATACACTTTTAACAGTCACTTGTCGCCACCTACTGGTGTAACAGATATAATCTTTATTTAAAATGTCAAGTTACTTTCAAAATGTGATTTACTCTATTTTGATCGCTACCGTAGACATCAGTGTTTATATCCAAGCTGTCAACTTTTATCCCAGTCCCTCTGTGATATTTTGAATTATTGTTAGAAATAATGATGCTGTGTGGTTGAAAAGAGTTGCATATGACATAGCCAAATCGCTGTCATATTGGAATAAGATTGCGTAGATGTTTAAATCGAGATCGTTTAACTATTAATCGTGCAGCTCTATATATGTTGCTGTAAATTGCTGACCATTTAATCTTTAAGGGTTAAAAATAATAATAATAATAATAATAATAATAGATAAATGCATGTATATAAAATGTTAAATATTTAAATAATATTAAAAATATGTAACTATTTATTTCAATATATTTATTTATATATTTAACTATTCATTTCAATATATTTATTTATATATTTAACTATTTATTTCTTTTTTTATTTTAAATAGTTGCATGCTATGTTATTGAGACGTTACAGTTTGAATTTAAATTGTAAAAAATTATTTTGGGAAGAAATGCTATTGTCATATAGATCAGTAAATGTACACCCAACATAAATGGATGTCAAGGTTATGGTTATATGCTCATTTAGCACATGGTCTCACAAACGTTGCAGGTCTACAAGTTCTTCAGAGGTGGAGCAGGGACCCTCAGTTACGTATTGTGTAAACTTGTTATAGTTGTTAGTTATTTTACTGTTCTGAACTTTTTAAAAATATTTTCCCCCACATAAATATTAGTTTGAGATCAAACAATAATTGGTGGAGCCCCTGCCATGGAGCCCCTGTTAAAGACCCCTGCTCCATTAATATTCTGATAAACTATAAAAGCGAGTGGAAATATTTTTACGGACATAGAGAAATATGCTTTTGGGAAACATGCCTTAGAGATTATAGAAGTTATGAGAGAGAAGTGTTATGTGTGACTATGACTAAAATTCCACTTAGCGCTTTAGGAAACTTAGCCCGAGTCAGTGTTATAAGCTCTTTCGTCTCGTATTGAATAATCAGTAACACAATGTCAAATTGTAATGTTCCGCTCCAGAACACATATGTTTATGGCTCTAATGGGCGGTCTTAGATAGATAAGAATCCCCTTTGGACTCTGATTCCACTGATTGGTAAACAGCTTTGCTTGACACTGTTCATGTGTTCATTTTTTCCTGTTTGATTCAGAGAACATTCAGTTTCAATATTTGAGCTTTAAATGCATTTTTTTTTAAATTTCTTAATGTGTGTTATTTGATGCCAAGTCATTCAGACAGGTCTTGTGTATTCCATGCAGAAGAATTAGTTAACACTTTATTTTTCAGTGTCATTGTTACACATGTCATTACTGTAGTAATAACTATAAATTATGCAAAATTAAATGCATTAACCCTAAATCAAACCCTCATCCTAATCCTAACTCTACAGGAAATACATGTAGTTAATTAATATTACTCAGTACTTAGAAGTATGATTACACTGTAAAACTGATACCTTAAACAAATATTAGAATAGCAATGTAACCGTAATGCAATAGAAAAGTTTTGTTTGACTGCATGGTTTGGATGATTGACAGAAGTTTACTGTTATGCAGTTGCTATAGGCTACTCTAGGTGGTTGCTAGGGTTTTTTTTTTTACGTCCACCCCCGAAGGGTGTTTAAAAAAAAAAAAAAAGACGTCCACCCCCCAAATCTTTATATACTGATCTGTAGATATGGGTTGTGGCAAAAAATGTTTTATTAATAAATTGTACATCTGATATCTTATAGAAGTAATTACTTCAACTTCAACATGACATAAACTCTTTTAAATGTCAGCCTTATGCAAAGCATGTTGATAGCTAAAATTTCACTGCAACCAAAATAATTCAGGTAGTGCCAACACAAATAAACTTCAAAGTGGATTGAACTAAATAACATTAGGTAGTGACAAATGTTCATCAATTGTGCTGTAACTAAAAATTAAGTAAATTGTACAAGCAGCAATAATCATTTTCTACACAGGACCAAAAATGTTAATTATTCTTTTTGATCTTCTGATTGATTCTTTTTAATATTAGATGTCTTATATAGTACATCGGATACTATGTTATTACATTGTAGTTACATTGTATCAAATACTTTTTTTTAAAATGGATATATATATATATATATATATATATATATATATATATATATATATATATATATATATATATATATTCAGCTCACACCTTTTTAATGCAAGTTACACTTTGCAGAATGAGCATGTTATGCAATCATTAATTTATGTCATATTGTTTTACAGTTAATACAATGGCTAAACTAACTGTTACAGTATAGTTGATACCAACACCATAGCAAAAACGATTGGAATTATTTAAGGTCTCATTAGTTAATCTTTGTTGACGATTAATAGTAAACTAAAAAAGTTAGTTTATACTAGCTCAGGTCCATTACAAAATATTAACAGATACTCCTTTTGTTTTTAATAATGTATTATTCAACGTTGAAACTGACATTAACTTAGACTAATGAATGTTTTTGAAGCATTTTTTTTTCATTTTTAGTTTACTAATTTAGTCCAGTAAATTTTTACAAATCGAACCTGTAAAGTGAATTATAAGTAAATAAAAGATTATACATTAAAACATCACAGACCTCTGTCATTAGCATCACAGATCTCTGGCTTTTTGAGTGGATTCTGATTCACTTAAACACCTCTGATTGGCCATTGCAAAACAGAAATGTCTGTGATTGGCTGCAATGCACAACACTTACAAAAACACATTGCAAAGAGAAACCTTTGATGCTTTTCACAGAGTTCACACACAAAAACACACAAATTGACCAATTGCTCAGTACTAAGGAAAGACTGTTCTGTATTTAAAATGTAAGATTATTAAAAAAAAAAAGCATCAAAGTACTTTTTATACTACACTATTACTATTATACTACACAACTATTTACAATACACTCAGTGAATTTCTGTGGTAAAGGCTTAACATATACTGAACCTGGAGTAATCCTTTAGGAGCACTTTCTGATTTTCTCTTTTGAATAGTTTCACATTTAGGGAGGACTGTGCCATTTATTTAGCCAGGACTGTTCTTACAGAATCATCTTCTACTCAGTCTTAAGTCACTGAGATGATGATCCAGCCTTACAGTATTATGATTCTCACGTCCAACTTCATTAGAAGATGTTCGTCAGGGACGTTTTTAATAAGCTCTTGCTCAGGTGGAGGTGCTGGGGGTCTCATTTACTCTGTAACCGATCTGAAGGGTCAAAAGGGACCCAGCTGAGTCTAGTCTCTCTCAAGGTGGATTTCTCAACATTTCTGCTCCGCAACCCAGTATCCTTAGATCACCTCGATTAAAAACGCATCCTTAATTTTATGCTAAATTAAATTCAGGGAATAACCTCACATCAGAGTGGCCATGGTAGGTTCGCTTGGGCTTTTTGTTATTTGTTTAAAATGAATGGGAATGACACGCTGAAGCTCATTTGGATATATTTTGAAAAACATCTAATTTTGCACAAAAAAAACCCCAATAAGGGTTTGGAATGACATTAGAATTAGTAAATTATGACAATTTTAATATTTTGTTAAGCAAATCCTTTAGGTAATCACAACAGCAGAAACAGCAGGTGGTTCAGAACTGTGTGTGTGTGTGTGTGTGTGTGTGTGTGTGTGCGTGTGTGTGTGTGTGTGTGTGTGTGTGTGTGTGTGTGTGTGTGTGTGTGTGTGTGTGTGTGTGTGTGTGTGTGTGTGTGTGTGTGTGTGTGTGTGTGTGTGTGTGAATCTGAGGGTGTGTAATTTACACGGTTTCCGGCCAGGAGATGTGTTTGATCCTCTGAGATGAATTGATTTTATCCAGTCCGTCCTAATTTTGCTTTGCATATTTATTCATGTATTTGTATTTGTTTGAACCTGGGAGCTTGAGAGGTGTACAGTGGCATTAATGGAATAATTTGTTTTCTCACCCACATGTTGTTCCAAACATATGACTTGCTTGTGGGACATAAAAGGAGACATTCTGAATGTATGTATCTCATTCGGCATGCGACTATACCATGAATGAGCCCTGGAGCTTTTAAGCTTCAAAAAGGATGCTTAGACGAAGTCCATATATGGCTTTGTACTTTATGTCTTCTGAAGCCGTACAATAGGTTTTTGTGACGAACTAATCATGAATCATTCAGGGGAGCAATTCCTGAAAGCCCCCCTGTGGTAAAAATCAAGCTTTTAATGTTGTATGTCTATGTGGTGTTTTTAATATGATTCAAGACAAACCATGTGCAAATTCATAAGTCAACACCATTGCTGAGTATTTTCTCCTTAAAACTGCAGTGAACCAAAGAGTCTCAAAAACGCGGTTCGCTGGTGTTTCTGACGTCACAAACTACCTTGTAACCAATCAGGTCAACGTGTGTGTGAGTGGAGGTGGGGCTAATTTGAATATTCATAGATTCGCGTAGACTAAATGAGGCAAGGGTGTAGAGTTACATTCAAGCTATTTTAAGGCATAAATATATATTTTTTTAGGGAAAAAAAACTTTTAAATATGTAATTTTGGTGATCAAAAATTAGTTTTAAGGGATAAAATGATTGACTACTGGGGGATTTGATCATGAGTTTTGTCATTACCAACATAGTTCAATGTATCTGCTTTACTCGTAACCACAGTTCCAATGATCCTTCACAAACAGCATCATAAAATTGTGTGGTCGGAACTACAGCTCTCGACCTTGGTGATGTTTCTTGTTTAGATGACTTGCGGACTTAAATAGTTAATGCTCTCTAAAAAATAAGCAAGATATCTCACAGTATGTATCTTTCATTCCCCATATAAGTAACGTCGGCCAGCAAGTGCTGTGAGTGTAAACCTCACTCCCCTTGCCTCAAGAGGTGTGTTAGCGACTGACGCTAGAGTCTGTGGTCTTTAGCGTTGTTTCAAATGTCTGAAAATAAAGCAAAAGCGAGCAGAGAACAAAGTATCAAAGTATTCCCATGTGGTTTGTTATTTACAGCAATAATCTGCCGTTAATTCAATCTCGAACCGACAGAAGTTATTACTCCACCATCTGCGTAACATCATTAACGGTTGAGTATTACTGACAGAATTAAAACATTTTGGTTAAATCACTGTATCCCTTTAAGCAAAGAGTTTCTTGAACTTTACAGACACTTTTTATTGGTGTTTAATTGCTTTAGTCGATTCGCCATGACATCACCCGATATTTGTCCCCAGACAATGATGAGAGAAATCACACTTCTTAGAACTGTATGGAAAATAATTTGCTTTCTGTTTATAGAAGCAAGGTCTCCCTCAGAGGTCAGAACCGGAAGTAGGGTTGCTTTTGGTCCAGAAGTGGCTGCTGGACTTATCAGTAGCAGAATGCATTAAAGCATGCAGAATGAAATGAGACTAGAATTGAAAAAGTTGCTTGAGGGCAGTCTGGAAGTAGATCCAGGTGCTGCTGTAATGTTGGAACTAATGTCTGCATATTTCCATGCTTTCCCCTCTCCCTATGCGTGTATTTTGGTATCTGTGTGTGATTTTTGCCTGTACAGTATATCTGCAATAAGGGATGAGAGCTGTTCATTTGTTCTGTAGAACAAACATTGTTTTCTCTGAAGCGGCTGATGATGACCTGCCCAGACGCACTATGTGATTGGCCCCTTCTCAAACGCTCACTGGGTTTCCAGCAGTCTGTCGAAGCGGTAAATTCTGGTTGCTATGTGACTCATTGCGTTGGTGAACCTCTGTTGGTCTACTGCTCCCCAGGCTTGATGGGAGATTTATACTGCACTGGATGACACATTACTGTGCTGCTTTGCTCTTCCTTACAAGCCGCCCGCTTCAAACCGGAGGTCACCCTTTAAATGAAAAAAGGCAAACCTTGAGTAAAAGGCACATTTTTTGATCAATTTAAAGGGGTAATATTATGCCCTTTTACGAAGTCTTGATTTTGTTTTTTGGGTGTACTAGAATATGTTTTCATGCTTGATTGTTCAAAAAACGCATTAATTTTCACATATTTTACATTATTACAGCTCCTCTCTCCCCAGTCTGGGTCGTTTTCGATGAAGCCCCTCCTTCCGAAATGTGTGTAATAATGGCTTCAATTTCAAACCGCTTTGAGCCTGATTCAGACCCTGACAATGTTACGAATGAACGTATTTCAAGGACGGACTTGGCAAGCACGCATTTCACAGGACGTTTCAGAGTTAAATTTTGTTATAGATACAATGTTATCCCCCATTTAACCATATTTGTCGGAAAACTATGGTAATACAAACCGCTATTGATCACAGAATCATGGATCATTTTTCCTAAGGCACGGTGAACAGTCTTACAAAAGCAAAGTAAACACTGCATCAATACTGTAATGTTAGTTAGGAGGCTAGCAGAGGCAAAGCTTAGCCCTTTGTTTACGTCATAGTTATCATAGCAACTACATAAAGCTTGTAAAGCTTGTATGGAGCTGTTCTCCATAAATTGAGCAGCGCACAGACAAATGCTGAGGTAATAATGTTTAGGAACAGTGTTAAAATAAAATTTTAACCTCTCTAATTTCTTCAGCCTTAGGACAAACTTTTTCCGGGGTGTAAAAAACAGCGACAACAACTCTTCTCTGAAGCAGCCCAACATAGCCTCACCCCCTTTGTTGTGTGTTTCCGGGGGCGGGTTTATGTAAGTTTTAGGGTTTGTGATGTCACCAACCCAGAAAGAAGCTCATTGTAGTCCCTACCAGCTGCTTGATGTAGTCCATAAAAAGCAATATCTGTAAAAGATATGCCCACCCTCTGCCCACCCTCATCCGGAATGCAGTATCCCTGACAGCATTCAAAAGACAACTGAAAACTCATCTCTTCCATGAGCATTTAACATAAAAAATAAAAAAAAACGTTTCCTTTAAATCCCTGGTTATCTGGCTGATGCTACTCCGAGCAATATCTGAACTTTGTATTTTGAACACTTCTTGCGTTGTTTTTGTCTCTTCACGATGACTCGCTTGGTTTAGTCCTCAGTTGTAAGTCGCTTTGGATAAAAGCGTCTGCTAAATGACTAAATGTAAATGTAAAAGAAAATATCTTTCTTTGCATTGAACTTAGAGCGTCGTAACATTGCAGATGTTGTTTATGCTCAAACAGAAACATGACACACTAACTAAAGTAAAAAAACTGAAATCATAATCAAGGACCCATTTAAAAGAACATTGTGGGTTAAATACAACTTAAGATCTTAAATTGGCAACTTAAATGCCAAAAATGGCATTTTCAGTAAAACACTTACAGTTTAAAGTCTATAGGGCAAGATGTGACTACTTTCGTAGGTGGATGTCAAATGTACATTTTCAAAATCGGCTAACTAGATGGTTTTCAAGAAACTTTACCGTCATTTCTTTTGGTGGAGTGTGAAACAATGGCGTCTGAATTGCGTATGGACCAGGCTGCTCTGAACTGATCTGACGGTGATATTTTTGGCACCACGATCTGTCACGACAGCAGGAAGCCGCTCCATTGACCTTTAAGGCCATAAAGATCACATAATGGGTTGTATTGAGGAAAATGAAAAGTGTGTCTGAGTGTATTGAGCAGTGACAAGAAACCTGCTGAGCTAGAGCTCAATACGCTGTATAAGGAAGACTCAGGCAGGCTGTACAGCAGAGAACACACTCTGCAGTCCCAACGACTGACAGTATTTAATCAACGTACGTTTTCCTCTTTGGCTATGGGCCAAGAGCTTTTGGAAAGCAACCTACAGTTTACTTGTACAGCGAGACTTGCGTCTTTAAAGAAAAAAAAAACACTTTATTGTGCTACTTTTAAAAACACAGTGCATATTGGAGACATTATTGATCCCATAACCATTAAGAACAGCAAATGTAATGATCAAGCATTGCTACATAAATGCATAATGACCTTGTGCTTATTACTCCTGAAGAATGAATGCTTTAAATGCTCAAGCTCTTGAAAAAGTTGGGTGGAATCTGATTGTCAATGTTTTTTATACTTCATCAGCTATACAATTTTTTTCTCTGTGTCATTATCATTATAGCCATTCTCATAGAATTATAATGATTATTAAAACTTAGTTTGGTTTATAGTTATCATTACAGGTTACGTCGTTGATGTAAACGGGTCTTTAGAATAGGGAATCTCAAGAATTATAAGTATTGCTGTCTAGACAGTTCCACTAAGTTACTCTATGAATGTATGTCATACAGCGTTTAGAAAAATGTAACGTTTATGGTGAAGACAAATAAGCTTAAACGTTAAAAGCAACAAGTTTCCACTGAGCGCTTTGCATTCTCATAACACATGTATTTTACTTGTCTAGAGATTTCAGAGAAGATAAAATGCTGAGAGCTTTGACAACAATGTCAGAGAATGAACTATTAAAAACCTAGACGGTCAAAACATCTAAGAAAAACTACATGCCGTAGCTGTGCTTGATCACACATTTCCTTGATGTGAAAGTCCGACACCTTCTGGAAGCTTCATGTTGTTTCCAGTCACTAGAAATACACTGGCAGTGTTATGAGCAAGCAAACAATGTCCTCAGAAGAAAAAAAAATCAATGACCACAGAAACCAATTAGGACACACACACAGATGACTCAAACATCACACCGAAATCTCATGCATTTTATGAAAGATATGAAATCTGTCTTTTACAGGCAGCTATAATCCATCTTTAAATCAAGCAGGTTCGCGGAATGGCGTATTATACATGTCTGCATATTTTCCAAATGTATCTTCATTTCCAATTGCATAATATAAACAAAACATATATTATTTCCAAAAAGTAATATAAAAACAAATTATTTAACAGTCCCTATAAATGATGAGAAAAAAAGTATTTTTGGTCCTACGAAGATATTATACTTGCCTAAAAAAAAAAAGGGATGCATAATGGGATGCAGTATGTCATGCAGTACTGTACATTTTGGTATACTGTTTGCATACTGTGTGTACAGTGTAAAACATTTTTTTCAAAATATATATATTGTTTTATCTTACTAAATACTAAAGCCATTTTGAGCATTGCAATTTATTTCACATTATATAGTAATTATATAGTAATAATAATCACTTACTAAAAATCCAGTAATTAATGCCTCAAATGATATTTTAGGTAATTGTGTACCACTACACATTAATTTAGTGGTTATCCTAAACTGCAGAACTGATTGTCTGGAATCAAAATGATCAAAAAATGATGGTTTCACACCCTTTTAATATTGTAGTACATCGGTACCTTTTTTTCTGCCTGTATGCCACACAATCCTACCCATTGTGTAGTGTATTAGGATGTCAAGCCCTCTATTGAAAGCAGAGCATCGCACTTGAAACCTCTAATTGGTTTTCAATAACACTCACTTTAACCTTGAAGGTGAATGAGTTACCCTCAGGGGAAGCACAGATGTTGTGCTGGCATAAACCCGTAACAGCAAAAGTAGTTGACCTTTTCTAAAGAATATTGAGGGTGCTTTCTTTTAAATCTGCGTTTAAGGGGCATCAAATTGAAAGGCCTCCTTTAGCGCTAGCAAAAGGAACACAACAGCGACTGCTTCTAGAGTCCCTGAACGCTGTCATAAAGCTAATTACAGTCTCTTCAACTGCCCGCGTCAGCTGCACTTACTACAAAGAGCTCTCGCCAACCCAGCTCTCGGTTCGCAAAGAGCAACTCCAAGATCGATTTCATTCCCGGCATTCTTTCTCAGCGACAAGATCTCTCTCAGATTATTGTGAAGTTGCCGTTTAGTGTGAGATTCTGACATTTGCATGTAGGCGAAATCAAAATGTCACTATAAATAGAATATGCCACGTGACAAGGCATTTTTCTGCCACATGCATGATTTATTGCATGATTTTCTTCATCAAATCAGTCTATTTTATTTTGTGATGGAGGTGGAGGTGGTGCGCCATGGTGATGTCACTTTAAGCACATTGAAAAAAAAGCAGTACTATATTTTTTGGACATTATAACATATATTCATTTACCAATCATTGAGTATCATGGTATATGGGAGTACTATAGTATTTCCATTTAATATTGACACAATGATACATTTATTGTATGTTAGGGATGCTCGATATATAGCCCACTATATCGGTATCGGCGGATATATGATCAGTTTTAATGTTATTGTTATCGGCCTAATAAGAAAATTTGGCTGATATTGAAACTGATAAATAATGATTTATTTCCTTCAGCTGAGACACTTCAGATGCACACTTTTCGCCATGATGGTTTTGAATTGCTTGAAATATGATTGAATATGATTATGATTGAAGGCTGTTATGTAGGCTACATAAAGTTATAATGAGAACATCTTTATAATTGTGTGTTTGGGACATGGATTTAACGGTGAGACTTTTGTTTTTGTAATCAGGCTTTTAAAATTATATAAAATCGGTATCGGCCACAATTTTCATGCCGGTGCACCCCTAATTAATATACACCTCTTATATGATAAAAGTGTTTATTTTTTCATTCAAATTTATTTTTATTTAATTGTTTGGGGGGACGGGGGAATATAAAGTCGAAAAATGTCCTGGTAAATCAAATTTTTAAATTAAATCTTAAATTTCACAAACCAAAACTCTAGTAAAGTTTTGCATAATATTTTAGAAAATGAAGTTGTGAAGAGGTTTCATAAACATAAAAACATGTCCACAGATGTTTATCACACCCCATGAAATTTACAATGCGTGACGACGCATTACTAAAAAAAAAGCATAATGCAGCATGATAACTTTTTATAGAATATAACTATATTTACAATAAGCATTTTTCTTAACGTGTCCACCATTTTTGCAATGCATATTAGGATTGCCTTATTCTGAACTGATGAGGATACGTGATGCTGCCTTTTAACCATGAATTTGACCTAAGCAATAACAAAAAAGTAATAGAATATCAACATATACATATTTGTAAAAATCTGTCTCTTAGAAACAGTAACTGGAGCTAATTCTCCAGCAGCTGTAAAAGATCCGTCTCCAGCATTCTGACTGTTTTCCCTATGGAAATATGCCATCCGAGTAAAGATAAGTGGAGGGAAAACAGTCAGAATTGGCGAGGGAGGACAAGGGTCTGATGAAGTCATCCTCACATATCTGCAGTCCTCAGTATTTGCATGAGCATGCTCACGGCGTTCCAGAATACGGGAGTCTCCCGACTTGTGTTCAGCCCCTTCCCTTGGGCTTCTCTCCCACGCTGCCACAAACTTCCCGTGATTGGCATGTAGGAAAGCTGGCAAAGTGGAGGGGCGTGAACCTTTTATTCCTTCCCTCCATCTGTGTGTTGTACGACTGTCTGGTAAAGTACAGCCTGATGTCTCTTCGTGTGATGTTTTTTATTTCAGTTTAGGTTTGTATTCTTTTTTAGTCCAATCTTTCATTTTAGATTGTTTCCTTGCATATACATTTATACAATCAACTTACTTGAGACTACCAACACTAAACTATTTATATGTGGGCTTATGGTTATCATGTTGATGCATTTTTATACATTTTGGATGCAAAGCATAAGGCTGCATTGCTTAAATAGTAAATATCTCACTGAGTAACTTAGTTTTCCAGCCGTTTCGTTTATAATCAATTTACTATCAGAGCAAAATCCTGGAATGCTGGTCTTTTTTAATATGTATATAGTACATATTTTCTTTATATTCTTCATGAATAACCCTCGTGGCTTTTATAACATGTTCTTCCTTTTCTATAAAACATATTTAGTTGGATTGAAGGTTAAATAAGCTAAGCAGGCACTGAATAAGCACTCTGCAACAAAAAACCGAGATAAAACGATCTGTTGTTTTTCTCTGAATCACCGCCAGTGATTATAAGGGAGTGTACACACTACAAATCCATTTAAGACACCATCTCTCCTCATGAATATTGAACAGTGCATTCGCTAATGTGCGTTGGAACAAACAGTGTGTAATTACCTCGAGCATTCCATTTAGCAGAGACACTGTTGTTCTGTAGCTTATTACACAAAATAGATATCTCACGTTACAGGAATGCAATGAGACATTCTTGAACATATACGCACGAGTGGAATGGAGAGCCACTGTCCTGCAGAGTTTAGCTGCAATCCTTATTAAACACACCTGAATCAGCCAATCAAAATCTTCTGGGTTTCTAGAAACAGAGATGGTCTTATTTTTGGGGAGATATGAGGGTTGTCACGAGTGGCGTGGTTGAGGCAGAAATGAGGCTGGAGAAGCTAGATCCAAATGCAGCACACTTTTAATCAAACTCAGGAAACAGGATACACGATACAAGGTCAGGAACTCGAACAAGGACAGGAACAACCGACACTAACTTGTAACATAGACAAGAACACACAAACACAGGCCAGAAACACAGGGCTTAAATAATAAGGACAAACGAGCTCACAGGATAACGAGGGGGGGGAACCAACAAGAAACACCTGGGACAACCAAATGAGAAGACAGGGAACCACCAAACACGACAGGACACAAAAGCACATCATAACAAGGGTTTGTGGCTCTACCATTGGAGAAAGAGTAACGGCTAACTTGGACTACATGTGCTTTGATAACCAATCACATTACAGCCTTGACACCATTGACTTTCATTCAGAGTTGTACGACAAACTGCATGCTTTAAACTATGGAAGCTTGTTTCCGCCACAGAATAAAACATTTGAAAAGATAATTGCGACTTTTTATCTCACAATTGCAAGTTTACATCTCGCAATTCTGACTTTATTTCTCAGAATTGCGTGATATAAAGTCGCAATTGAGTGTTATTAAGTCAGCATTGCAAGTTATATAGTCAGAATTGCGAAATATAAACTCACAATTGCGAGAAATACACTCGCAATTCTGACTTTTTTCCTGCAATTGTGAGTTTATATCTTGCAATTCTGACATCTTTTCTCCGAATTATGAGATATATAACTTAAAGTTATAAAGTCCAATTCCAAGGAAAAAAAATACTTTTTATATCTCACAATTCAGACTTTTATAACACGCAATTGCATGTTATTTATTCAGAACTGTGAGATATAAACATACAATTCTGAGAAAAAAAGTCAGAATTGCGAGTTTATTTCTCACAATTGCGACTTTATATCAGGCAATTCTGACTATAACACACAATTGCGACTTTATATCACGCAATTCTGAAGAATCTGAATAAAACGTCCGAATTGCGAGACGTAAACTCGCAATTGTGAGAAACAAAAACAGAACTGTGAGATAAAAAGTCGCAATTACCTTTTTTATTTTTTTTCCGGGGCGGAAACAAGCTTCCATAGTAAACTCATACCTGTCTTGCAATTTTCTGTGACTTCTCTTATAGAAGCACAATTTTTTTCGGTGTAAACTTTAAAAACAGATCAATCCAAAACTAATGTTTAAGAGCAAACATGTCGAAGATTAGTCGATGGGCTGTCGATTTGGTAAATGATAAGCTATTTCCTCGCAAAAGTGGTTTATTCAGCGAGTGAAGCCTCTCCTCCTTTGACATTCTTTAAAAAAATTCATTTTTTTAGGGCAACTAGCAGCACCAATCTGAATTGCAAAAATAATGATTTCTTCCAAACAGCTTTCACAAACACTTCTTCTGTTCTTTACGTCCCATTCACTAGCTCCCATTGGTCAGAAAAATCATTAGCCCCACCCCTAAACTCACACAATAGGTTGACCCAAAATATTGCTGGGACTTATTCATCATAAGTTATTCCTAAATTCATAAGATCATCCACAAGTTATTTATCAAATCCAGTACATACGCTGACGGTATGATTGTGCGCATGGTTTTTAGCATGACCAATCAGAAACCAGAACTGGGACTCATTATAAGTACATTATTAAGAGTTATGTAACACAGCAACCAAAAGTCTTCTGTAGCTTCCATAATTAATTTAAAGCAAATCAGAGACAAATAAGTTAATTTGAAAATTAATCTGCTCTCAAAAGAAAAAGATTGAACCAACTGATTTGTTTTAAACAGCCATTTATGTTAATCTGTATTTATCATATTTATAATATGTTCTAATTATCTGTGCAATATTTCCTCATTTGACTTGGCTTGCGCATTCATCATTTATCTTTCATTCACATTCAATATTTTTAAACAGATATTAGGGTGCTGTTCATTTTACTAAGCACTTTATTTAAGACTGAGACAGAATATCAAATCATTATCTTCTGGTTGTGCCTTAGCCTAATTCCATTTTTTAAATCAAATACATAACATTTGAGGTGTTTTTGTTGCTTTGGAAAATATATATATTTTTAAATAGCCTCGTTTTGTCTCCATGTTGCTGTAAGTTTATGGTGCCGTTAACCCTATAGGTTCTCAGCCAAATGAGTAACAACATAACTATTTACACTGTTATTAATCATAGCCGAATTATTTACTCTAGTATCCCCTCAATGCATCTTATTTTTTATAAATATTTCATTAAAAATGTTTTGTCGTAATTGATTTCCTAGTGATATTTGATATTCAGCATATTATTGTAACAAATTACAGATTTTGTGCAGTTTCTGAATTCTTGTGTACAATTTTTTTTTACTGTGTGTGTGTGTGTGTGTGTGTGTGTGCGCGTGTATTTTGTTGGTCTGTAGTCCACAAAAGAGAGCATGTATGGCAACAGGTTCCAGGCTCTCACAGCCCCTGTCAGATGAAATTAGGGCAGGTTTCTTGAAAAAGGCACTGAGAATATTCAAGTAATAGCACTGCAGATGGTCACTCGTGTGTCTGTGTGTGTGTGTGTGTTTGTGTGTGTGTGTGTGTGTGTGTGTCTGTGTCTGTATCTGTGTGTCTGTGTGTGTGTGTGTGTGTGCGTGCGTGCGTGCGTGTGTACCACCTGTACCACACTAATCATGAAATATCTGAGCGCTTGTCATGTTTACCAGGCCACAGAGTTCTGAATTTCTTCTCTTAAGTATAATGCAAACTAAACAGTTCATATATTGTCTTTGGATTTGCATATTCTGCAACTCATCCCTGGAAGCTTTCCGCGTTTGTGACATTTTTCGTCTTTCATCAATATTTGAGGAGGCAAAAGGCTTTCCCATTGGAGGCACTCGAGTCAGGTGCCGAGCTGCTGGAGTGAAGTGCTTGTGTTGTGAGTGTGAAGGCACCTCTCTCTCTCTGAGCGCTTTGAATCTAGTTCAGTGAGATGCCGTATTCTCCGAGGAGCCGTTATCCAGGTCACTACAGGAAAAGCCAAAGCCAAAAAGAATGGCCTGGGATTTCACAGAGGTCTGAGGACAACCCAGCGGATAGAGGGAGAGAGACGAGGAGATGAAGGATATGGTCACTGCCTTATTTGTTTTGCTGTGTCTCAGACCCTGGGTCACGTCTTTGTGACTCTCTTTCCATCCTCCCTGTGAGCTGTGCTGAGACAAATTATCTTTACACCTATTGTGTCAGATCCTGTTCTCTTCCTGTCATTTCCTCACCTTCTGTCTTCTTTTTTTCACCTTTCTCAGACCTCTCATTTGCATCGATCCTCACCTTTTAGTCTATTCACCTGATCTTTCCTAAGGTATTCTCTACCTTACTCCCCAATTCTCATTCTGTCCTCTCATCCTGTTTTCTACTTTTCTCTCATTCATTCTCTCCTCTCCCCTTTTCTGTCACTCTCCTCTCCCCTCTCCTCTCCTCTCCTCTCCTCTCCTCTCCTCTCCTCTCCTCTCCTCTCCTCTCGTCTCGTCTCGTCTCCTCTCCCCTCCCCTCTCCTCTCCTCTCATCTCCTTCTCCTCTCCTCTATATCTCCTCTCATCTCCTCTCCTCTACTCTCCTCTACTCCCCTTCTCCTCTCCTCTCCTCTATATCTCCTCTCATCTCCTCTCCCCTCCCCTTTACTCGCCTCTATATCTCCTCTCATATCCTCTCCTCTCCTCTATATCTCCTCTCCTCTGCCCTCCCCTCCCCTCTCCTCTCCTCTATATCTCCTCTCATCTCCTCTCATCTCCTCTCCTTTCCTCTCCTCTATATCTCCTCTCATCTCCTCTCCTCTCCTCTATATCTCCTCTCCTCCTCCTCTCCTCTCCTCTATATCTCCTCCCCTCCCCTCCCCTCTCCTCTCCATCTCCTCCCCTCCCCGCCCCTCTCCATCTCCTCCCCTCCCCTCCCCTCTCCTCTCCTCTCCTCTCCTCTCCTCTCCTCTATATCTCCTCTCCTCTATATCTCCTCTCATCTCCTCTCATCTCCTCTCCTTCTCCTCTCCTCTCCTCTATATCTCATCTCCTCTCCTCTCCTCTATATCTCCTTCTCCTATCCTCTCCTCTATATCTCCTCTCGTCTCGTCTCCTCTACTCTCCTCTCCCCTCACCTCTCCTCTCCTCTATATCTCCTCTCATCTCCTTCTCCTCTCCTCTCCTCTATATCTCCTCTCATCTCCTCTCCTCTCCTCTATATCTCCTCTCCTCCCCTCCCCTCCCCTCTCCTCTCCTCTATATCTCCTCTCATCTCCTCTCCTCTATATCTCCTCTCCTCTATATCTCCTCTCCTCTATATCTCATCTCCTCTCCTCCATATCTCCTCTTCTTCTCCTCTCCTCTCCTCTATATCTCATCTCCTCTCCTCCCCTCCCCTCTCCTCTCCTCTATATCTCCTCTCATCTCCTCTCCCCTCCCCTCCCCTCCCCTCCCCTCCCCTCCCCTCCCATCTCCTCTCCCCTCTATATCTCCTCTCATCTCCTCTCCTCTCATCTCCTCTATATCTCCTCTCATCTCCTCTCCTCTCCTTCTCCTCTCCTCTATATCTCCTCTCATCTCCTCTCCCCTCCCCTCCCCTCCCCTCCCATCTCCTCTCCCCTCTATATCTCCTCTCATCTCCTCTCCTCTCATCTCCTCTATATCTCCTCTCATCTCCTCTCCTCTCCTTCTCCTCTCCTCTATATCTCCTCCCCTCCGCCCCCCTCCCCTCCCCTCCCCTCTCCTCTCCTCTCCTCTCCTCCCCTCTCCTCTCCTCTCCTCTATATCTCCTCTCATCTCCTCTCCTCTCCCCTCCCCTCCCATCTCCTCTCCTCTATATCTCCTCTCATCTCCTCTCCTCTCCTCTATATCTCCTCTCCTCTCCTCTCCTTCTCCTCTCCTCTATATCTCCTCTCCTCTATATCTCCTCTCATCTCCTCTCCTCTCATCTCTTCTATATCTCCTCTCATCTCCTCTCCTTCTCCTCTCCTCTCCTCTATATCTCCTCTCCTCCCCTCTCCTCTCCTCTATATCTCCTCTCCTCTATATCTCCTCTCCTTCTCCTCTCCTCTCCTCTATATCTCCTCTCGTCTCGCCTCCTCTCCCCTCCCCTCTCCTCTCCTCCATATCTCCTCTCCTTCTCCTCTATATCTCCTCTCATCTCCTCTCCTCTCCCCTCCCATCTCCTCTCCTCTATATCTCCTCTCATCTCCTCTCCTCTCATCTCCTCTAATCTCCTCTCCTCTCCTTCTCCTCTCCTCTATATCTCCTCTCCTCCCCTCCCCTGTCCTATCCTCTATATCTCCTCTCCTTCTCCTCTCCTCTCCTCTCCTCTATATCTCCTCTCCTCCCCTCTCTCCTTTTTTTCCCTACACCTGAATCAAACAAATGTATTTTTAAACAAATGTATTTGTTTTCCCTACACCTGGATCTATTTTGAAAAATCATTATTTTAGTTTTTGCAAGGTTAATTTTGAGAGCCAACGTTTGACTGAATGTCTCTATGGTGTCGAAGACTTTGGGTTTATTTTGGTATACATGTTTATCAATGATCGTGTGAAGGGTGTAAATATGGTCCGACGTTTTGTGTTAGGGCAGAAATCCAATTTGACTTTTGTCCAGAATTTTGTGTTTTTTTGTTTGGCTCATATTTGTCTCCTCGTTTAAATATTGGTGTATTTAGGCCTTGGTTCCAGGTGTCGGGGAAATATACTACTCTCAAAACAAAGTTGAATAATTTGATTATTATGGTTTTGAATTTGTCGTTGGTGTATTTGATCATTTCGTTTAACATTCCATCAATGCCACATGCCTTGTTGGGTTTTAAAGCCTGTAGTCTATCTGTTAGCTCATTTACTGTGATTGGAAAATCCAGGGGGTTCTGATTGTCTTAAATTTTTTCTTTCAGGATTTCTAATTCTAATTGGTTTTTAATTAATTTCGAGCATGATTTGTTTCAGTTGTTTTGTACAGATTTTCAAAGTGTGTCCTCAATATGTTTCCATTTTGAGTGGCCAATTCTTCCTGTTGTGGTCTGTAGAGAGTGTTCTAGTTGTTCCAGAAGTTACTGGTATTTATTGACTCATCCATTGCTTGAAATAATTGTTCTGTGTGTTCTTCCTTTTTTACTCTTAGAGTTTGTTTGTACAGTCTAAGGGCTTCGTGATATTGATGGCGGAGTTTCCTAATTGTCAGGATCTCTGTGTTTTCGTACTGTTGTTTGGATATTTTTGCACTCACTGTCAAACCACATTTCTTTGGTGTTTTTTGGTTTCCTTTTTGATGATTTATTTTTTAAATTACACGTGGATGCTGATTGTATATCTCTCCTCTCCTTTCCTCAATATCTCCTCTCCTCTATATCTCTCTTCTCCTTTCCTCAATATCTCCTCTCCTCTCCTCTATATCTCTCCTCTCCTCTCCTCCATATCTCATCTCCTCTCCTCTCTCCTTTCCTCTATATCTCCACTCCTCTCCTCTATATACCCTCTCCTCTCCTCAATATCTCCTCTATATCTCCTCTCCTCTATATCTCCTCTCCTCTCTCCTTTCCTCTATATCTCCACTCCTCTCCTCTATATACCCTCTCCTCTCCTCAATATCTCCTCTCCTCTATATCTCCTCTCCTCTCCTCAATATCTCCTCTATATCTCCCCTCCTCTATATCTCCTCTCCTCTCCTCAATATCTCCTCTCCTCTCCTCAATATCTCCTCTCCTCTATATACACTCTCATCTCCTTTATATCTCCTCTCCTCAATATCTCCTCTCCTCTATATCTCATCTCCACTCTCCTCTATATCTCATCTCCACTCTCCTCTCCTCTCCTCTCCTCTCATATCTCCTCTACATATCCTCTCCTCTCTTCTCCATCTTTTGGCTGCAGCAGCTGACACCTGTAGAACAAAAAAACTAATGATAAATTGGTTAAGGTTTTTTCGTGTGTAATTAGTTGCTGTATGACTAAATGTTCTGTAGGAGTCGTCTAGCTACTCTCTTCTCACACCGATCCAATTTATTTCTCAGCCTGGACCTGACGTTAGCTAGGTGAGGTCCCCAGGGGCCGTCAGAGCCCCGCATGTCACCAAGGCAACGCTGTCATTGGGCCAATCAAAAGGGCAGGTTCGCTGTTCGTTGTTAAAATGTTGAAAGATATCTAATCGGAACATAGAGAAATGAAAAAGAGAAGTGAGATCTATGTATATTCCTGTTTGAGATCTCTATACATGTTTCTCAGAGAGATCGAGCAGGTGTCAGTCAAGGCAGCAGTTAGTTGTCACGGTAACTGCCTCCAGCATCACTGGGGTCCCACAGCTATTTGTGACTGTGCTGAAGACCTGATATGCTCCGTAACTGTCTGTCTCTCTCACTTTATCATTCCTACATTTTTTTCTGAACAGAATTTAAATGAGGCCATTAATTAGATTACTTTTTGTGCTACTCATTAGTTGCCTGAAATCTACACTTTCCCCCCTGATTTTCAGCCCTTTTCTTGATTTCCCCTCACTGAAGTTTTGATTTTGCAATGTTCTTACTATTGTAATTGCATTGTACAACCACATTTTTTTGTAAGTTTTACAGAACTACAGAATAGAAGACCAAAAAAAAAAAACTACAATAATCAAGGAAATCTTTGGTTATTTCTTAGCACTATATGTACGTGATATACAAATCCTTAACAGTGGTTGTAATGAGGAGAATGTTTAGGTAAGCACCTGCTTTTTTTTTAACTGTCTAACTGTTTTAATTAACAGATTTTATTAATGATAGTGATTTATAATTGGTATGTCAGTCTCTGTGTTGGCAATTAGACACATGTTGTCAGCAGATCGATAGCAAGCAATGTCTTGAAATCATTCTGCCTCAGCATCATGCCTCTGGGCATGGTCAGGCCACAGGACCTCATCAACGTCACAGGCAATCCTGTCCTTTGCTAAACAACGGGGAAAGAATCCTTTAGCATGCCGAGTCCAACCTTGAATCGCTTCCACTCCAATGTTGTCACATTCTGCATCCATTGATTGAATGAGATTTTCCACCTACATGCAGAAACAGATTCTTCAATGGGATTAAGGAAGGGCGAGTATCGTGGGAGGCACACATTTATAAAACTCCATGAGGCCTCTCCATGGAATCCAGTTGAAACATTCTCTATAGAAATTAACAAAAAATTATTTTTGAAGTAATGTAAATGACACAGCACCCTTTCAGAATTTCTCTCAAATGGTACATTGTAGGCTTGTTTGAGACTTATCAGGTTGCGTTTCAGGACACGGTAAATTGTGGAGAGACTCACACTGTTGATTCCTTCAAAGGTCACGTTGTCATCCTCTACTCGCTGTTGTATTTCACGCAGACGAATTAGATTATTTTGAAGGAACATATTGACAATAATGGTCTCCTTCTGTTGTGAGAACATACCTCTCCTTCCACCGGCATGTGGCAGTCTTTCAATTCTAGCAAATAAAACCTCTTGTTAGAATTGTGCATACAGGCCTTATGCACTGAAATGTCACCAAATATGTACAGTACATAAAATACTATTATTTTTAATACTACTTTTAGTTTTACTGTAATACTGTAAGAAAAGGGCCTTTTTTTTAGAGATATGTTACTGTAATTTACTGAGACGTCCACAACTGTACATACTGTGCATAAATGATAGGACACGTACCTGTTCTCTTCTCTGGATGTCCTGACAATGGAGGCTACAGAGAACCTGCTTATATTTGGTTGAACACATAGTCCTGCTTCCCTCATACTCATTCCATGAACCAGAACGTGGTGTATGATTGTTGCTCTAATTTCATTGGAAATGATGGCTCGTTCCTCCTCGTCCTCCTCCTCCTCCCTCATCCCCTCCTCCTCCTCCTCCTCCTCCTCTGTCGTCTCCTCCTCCTCCTCTTCCTCTTCCTCTTCCTCTGTCTCGTCCACTTTCACGTCCACGTCCACGTCCACTTTCACTTTCACTTTCACTTTCACTTTCACTTTCACTTCCTCCTTCTCTCCTGCCCTCCATTGTGAAAATCACACATGCCATTTGGATTTGACATGACTTTATATCCTGATTACTGATTAGGTGCAACACATTACTGATTTGAAACAGTTGTGTTCAATTTTGAGTGCTTGTGTGTTTCCGATGACAACAGTGTTGCTTGTGTTTAACTTTTGGGGGCTGTGTTGTGCAATTCTGTGTTGCTACATGTGCTTTGTGAATGACAATGTGTTTATAGTTTTGCACAAAGAGTGATTCCGATTTGCTAGTTGTGTCTAACCACATGAGACGTGTTTAAAGTTCTGCAAACTGTGTGATTCAATCAATAAAGTGGTTTTTACACTTGCATCTTTGGTTTTGCAAATGGATTTTAGTGTTTTAGCAATTCAAAAATACTGTAATGTCTTTAGGTAGACAGCTGTCTAATGAAGCTTAACTGTAGCCTTCAAAATTACAAACATGCTGATTAACAAAAGGTTGCTTCAGACATTTTTAGATTTTTTTTGTAAAAAAG
Organism: Meda fulgida; assembly: GCA_030578275.1. Taxonomy (NCBI): domain Eukaryota; kingdom Metazoa; phylum Chordata; class Actinopteri; order Cypriniformes; family Leuciscidae; genus Meda; species Meda fulgida. The sequence continues at coordinate 17,017,809 of CM060619.1, forward strand.
TCATAGGTAAGACTTAAGTCACAGACATAAGACTTAGCCATTCTTCAGGCCATAACACTAGAATTTGCTCACTCAAACCACTGACTGCTGCTGCCTATTTTTGCTTCAAGAGGGAAAAAGTGCTCATAATTGTATAGGACCAGTATTCTCTGTAATAATAGCATATTGGCAAAGCATATTTATATTTATCAAAGTACTATACTAGGATCACACTACTTTTGGTATGGGTCTTTTTAAGAAAACATGGACCAGAAGTCTCAGTTCGTTCTCCTTCTGTCGTAGAGTTATGGATTAGAGTTGCATGAAAAGACTAATACATTAACATGCAATGCAGGATTTCCTGTAAAGTTACAGTAAATTACCAGCATCACCAAATACATTAACTCATACTGTAATCTTTGGTGGCTTTTCCTGAACTGCTCAAACTGAACGTAAGGGTGTGTTAACACTTGGAATATTTGGTTCGATTAAAACGAACCCTGGTGCGATTGCTCTATTAATACGGTTCATAAGTGTGAACGATGCCATCCTAACCAGGTTCTATGTAGCAGCTGAAGCAGAGACAAAAGCAGGATCCACATGCAGCAGTGTTTTAATGAAGACAAGGTAACCAGACTCAGGAACAGGACAGCTTGCATACAGTATTACAACAATACAAGAACTCACAAAGACTGGACTGAAACACAGGGCTTAAATACCGGGGCAAACAATCTAAACAGGATAACAAGGGGGCGTGGTTAACGGGAAACACCTGGGAAGACTAATAGACAGACAGGGAACCACTAAACATGACAAGACAAACCCACACCGTGACATATAGCCCCCTCCCTATGGGCGGCTCCTGACGCCCATAACACACCAAAAAGTTCAGGAGGGTGGTGAAGCGGAGGTGGTCTTGGGGGAGGGATGGAGGGCCAGGTCCGTGCAGGGGAACAGGACCAGGGCATGCAATGGTCCCATCATGGAGCATGAGCGGACCTGGGTCGTGGAGCGTGGGCGGAGCCGGCTGAGCAGGCGACCAGGCAGTTCGGGTGGCCGTGGTGGCCCGGGCAGTTCGGGTGGCCGTGGTGGCCCGGGCAGTTCGGGTGGCCGTGGTGGCCCGGGCAGTTCGGGTGGCCGTGGTGGCCCGGGCAGTTCGGGTGGCCGTGGTGGCCCGGGCAGTTCGGGTGGCCGTGGTGGCCCGGGCAGTTCGGGTGGCCGTGGTGGCCCGGGCAGTTCGGGTGGCCGTGGTGGAGCAGGATGCGCGGGCGGAGCAGGATGCGCGGGCGGCCAGGGCGGAGCAGGATGCGCGGGCGGCCAGGGCGGAGCAGGATGCGCGGGCGGCCAGGGCGGAGCAGGATGCGCGGGCGGCCAGGGCGGAGCAGGATGCGCGGGCGGCCAGGGCGGAGCAGGATGCGCGGGCGGCCAGGGCGGAGCAGACACCGGCTCAGGAACAGCAGACACCGGCTCGGAGACGGCCATCTTGTCCGTAGACACTGGCTCGGGAGCAGACAACACACACACTGGCTCGGGAACAGACACTAGAACAGTAACGGCCACAAGGACAGACAAACACAGGAACAGACGCTGGCACTGGCTCGGGAACAGACAACACACTCACTGGCTCGGGAACAGACAACACACTCACTGGCTCGGGAACAGACAACACACTCACTGGCTCGGGAACAGACAACACACACACTGGCTCGAGATTAGACACTAGAACAGTAACGGCCACAAGGACAGACATAAACACAGGAACAGACTCTGCCTCGGGCTCAGGAACAGACTCTGGCTCGGGCTCAGGAACAGACTCTGGCTCGGCAGACGTGAACGGTCTCTGGCTCGGCAGACGTGACGTGAACGGTCTCTGGATTAACCGGAGGCTCAGGAAGGGCCTCCGGGCATTGCAGGATGCAGGAAGTCCTCTTCCTCCTCCTCCGTCTCCGAGAGGGTGCTGGACTGGACGGGACCAGCGGCGAAAGAAACTCTGGGCTGGACGGGACCAGTGGCGAAGGAAACTCTGGGCTGGACGGGACCAGCGGCGAAGGAAACTCTGGGCTGGACGGGACCAGCGCGACGTGAAGTTCTGGCCGGACGTGGCTGACGTGAAGCTCTGGCCGGACGTGGCTGACGTGAAGCTCTGGCCGGACGTGGCTGACGTGAAGCTCTGGCCGGACGTGGCTGACGTGAAGCTCTGGCCGGACGTGGCTGACGTGAAGCTCTGGCCGGACGTGGCTGACGTGAAGCTCTGGCCGGACGTGGCTGACGTGAAGCTCTGGCCGGACGTGGCTGACGTGAAGCTCTGGCCGGACGTGGCTGACGTGAAGCTCTGGCCGGACGTGGCTGACGTGAAGCTCTGGCCGGACGTGGCTGACGTGAAGCTCTGGGCTGGACGGGACCAGCGGCGAATGGTGCCCTGGGCTGGACATCACCAACCCAGGGTCGAAGAATGGCCAGCGTGGAGAGTGGTGTCGGGGCTCCTCTCAACCACCTCCTCTACTGAGGCCTCCACGTGTCCCACGAAACTTGACCAACCGGGTCCCCATAAAAGAGTGGCCTCTCCTGCGCTCGGTGGCTGGAGAAGAGACACTGGCGAACATGCTGATGGATTCAGTGTTGGTGAGTTCTTCTGTTATGTAGCAGCTGAAGCAGAGACAAAAGCAGGATCCACATGCAGCAGTGTTTTAATGAAGACAAGATAACCAGACTCAGGAACAGGACGACAGCATGCATGCATGCATGCATGCATGCATGCATGCATGCATGCATGCATGCATGCATGCATGCATACAGCATTACAACAATACAAGAACTCACAAAGACTGGACTGAAACACAGGGCTTAAATACCGGGGCAAACGATCTAAACAGGATAACAAGGGGGCGTGGTTAACGGGAAACACCTGGGAAGACTAATAGACAGACAGGGAACCACTAAACATGACAAGACAAACCCACACCGTGACACCATGGTGCACACCAAATAAGTGGACTTGCACACTGCCTCCGAAACATTCAGTGTTTTGACAATTCAGAGCCACCGTACAAGCGACAATGGGATCAGACCAGACCACACGGTGTGAAAAGTGTGAAAAACTAAGTTGCTTTATCTTCCAACCTTGAACACAATCATTTTCTATAACTAGGAGTTGTGCGCCATATGAGGTCAGTGATAATGGTACTGTGATGGAAATAAAGACGATCACAGTTCAGCTATAGTGCTAGAAAGTCATGTATTTAAGCTGCAAAAATACTAATGAGAACATACAAAACTTGTCTGTGCTTAAAATGCTCATCTTCACTCCGGATATATGATGGATATGTGATGAACCTGGTGCAAGTTTCAGGCAGTGCTGGAATGCTGGGTTGTTTTCTCAGTGAAAACAATGGTATCAGGGGCCCTATCAAACAGAATGCTTACTGCAGTACTTTTCCATTGTTTTATTATTTAAACCGGCACTAGACAGCAAGTTTGACCATTTCACTTTTGTCTTGTGTCTTTTTTCTGTCCTTCACGCACAACGTGGATTAGCATCCTTGGTTGGTCCTGGAACCACATTCCTGTCAAATATCATAGGTCCCCTAATCCTAAAAAAGATTGCTTGAATATTGTTCAAATTCCAATTCCAGACCTAATCATAACCATTTTAATAAAATTATTTTGATTGAAATGAAGATGTGAGGCTTATTTCAGCTGAAATGGTATAAAATCTTTAAAATCTTAGTATTTACCTTGATTTCTTTTTTTTCTTTTCTTTATTCGTTATCACATGTGTATTTATTTAATTAATTTGGCAGTGTTTTTTTTTTTTTACATCCTGTGTTGGTTGATGATTAGTGCATTAGTGTTTATTTTGTTATTAAGTTTGTATAATTAATTACAAATAATTACAGGATGATTGCTTCCAGGTAGAGCTGGTTAACCAAAGAATTCGGTCTGGTAAAAAGCAATCAAGTGATCGGTGCCAGCGTTGTTCTTTTCATCAAGTTTCCAGACGTTTTAGCTGCTATTTGCAGTTAGACACAACTATATTTCCACTTTATAGCCCTCCGCCCCCAAGGCCTAAACCTTCCTCTCTGAGCTGTGTTCATATCTTTAGAAAAGCTATTTCTTTTGAAAATTGGTGTCATATTTACACATCCCACTTACCTTTCCCCATATTTGCACTTGTTTTATTGCTCTACCTAATCATATAATCCTTTATCAGGCTTCCTTAGTTCCCCTGTTGCACCCGTCTCTTCCCCCCTGTAAAATGACACGGCAGGAAAGCGTAGCAGGCCCACTGTAGTGTGACTGTTCTTTAATTAAAAGCCCCTGCTTCTCTCTGGGTATTCAAACAGCAGCGCCTCTGATGAATCCATTCCCTCGCCGCTCTGAGCAGGTGTGATTAAAGCATGATGGACGTCCCAGATGACCAACACTAAATCCGACAAAATTATATTTACATCAACATAAGCCCAAGGAAAGGACCGTCACGTCTCGCTGAAAACAAAACAGCGAGAAAAAAAGTCATGTTCTTGTTCACACCTTAACCTTCCTGTAATTGCTAAACCAGACGGGACATGAAATGAATGTTGTTTTAGACACCTTAAGGCATTATTGTAAACTAAAACTAAGATGTTCACTAAGGACTTTACTGTTTTTATGGCAATCGTGAACCATTTGTGTCTACACGTAGTAGTGAATCAATCAAAACTAACTTTAGACGGACAATAACTTTATTCTAGAGCTACTATAAAGCTAGAGACAATCTAGCTAAAGACAATCTCTGATACTTTTATTTCCTATTACTGTAAAGCTGCTTTGAATCTATATTGTTAAAAGCACTATATAAATGAAGATGACTTGACTTAATTACAGGTGAAACTTTTTTTCTCAGAGGCCTTACTTCATACTTGCAATGTTCTGTTCATATTAATTTCTTAACTATAATTATTCAACTTAAACATATAATGGTAACACTTTACAATAAGGTCCATTAGTTAACATTAGTTAATGTATTAACTAACATGAACTAACCGTGAGCAATACATTTGTTACTGTATTTGTTCATCTTTGTTAATGTTAGTTAATATAAATTAAAGCTGTTCATTGTTTGTTCATGTAAGTTCACAGTGCATTAACTAAGATTTTAATGAAGTATTAGTAAATGTTGAAATTAACATTCACAACGATTATAAAATGCTGTATAACGCAGTTCATTATTCGTTCATGCTAACTAATGTATTTAGCCTAACTGTTAACTAATGAACCTTATTGTAAAGTGTTGCATATAATAATACTGTATATACAAATGAAATTAAACTAATAAAACTATCTATCAAAACTATTGCTGAAACTTACTACAACAAATTGATATGTAAATCAAATTTGAAAATATTTAAAAAAGTAAATTAAAAGTGTCAGAGAACACTGGCAAATCCATTGAATTCAATGGGAATTGTGTGTGTGTTTTTTTTAAAGGACAGAGATGAAAAAAAAATTATGTGACAAAAGATGACAAATTTAGTAAAATGGAGTTGGGTCCTCTTTGGATGACACAACGATGCTGGATCCAGGAAGATGCTGTACTTAAAATCACGTTCAACACTTTGATTCCAACATCCCATCAACAACTCCAATTTCTATTAATATATTTGTTGCTTCATTATTAAGTAGTGGTAGTTAAAGCTTTGGCAGCAAGCCAAATCTGTTTTCTATCATATTACTCAAAGATTAAAGATATAATTTTGTTGACACATACCAATATCCATGATATACTGTATATGAAACAATTCTTTGCATTACAAAAAGCATATTAAATATTACATATTTAACAGAAAATCAAAAAGAAAATGTTTTTGCTGATACAGAGGCTGATATATCCCAGCAAGCAATAGCCGTCATTTCACCGTCTTGGTTAACTATAGACCCGATATAGTACGGCTATGAGTAACCCACTTCTAGCTAAAATAACCTTGAATTTGGTTACGTCGTTTTTGCCGAAATAACTTGCTTCCATCTTGTAAGCAAAGTAAACCGTAATTACAAGGTGTTTGGTTTAATTTCTTCACTCATTTCATTTCTTTGTTATCTAATTGATTTCTAGTCTATTCTTGGGCAATGGTTAGACGTCTATACAATTTTCACTGACTGCCCAAATTTTGCCTTGGTTTAGTCTAGACGTCAGGGCTCTGTTTGGACGAGTATTAGACGTCTTTTAAACCGCAAAATTGCTTGCTGGGATATTTCTGTTGTTTTAAAATGGACAATGCGGATATACCAATATCCAGGATATACTGTATATGAAACCAATTCTTTGCATTAAAAAGCACATCAAAATATGACATATTTAACAGAAAATACAATTTGTGTATTTGCAGATGGCTGATATATGAGTCTAGCCAGTTGGTCAGAGGTCTGACACAGGAAAAAATGAAGGTGCAGGGAGAATGATGTGTTTATTTCTGGCCGTTATGATGTACAGTGTTGGCTTGAACCCTCCGATGTTGTTGGAGACATACGGACTGCACGGTCTGAACACTTGGCGGTTATTAAGGGAGACAGTCTGGATGTTTTTCTGGGAGAGAGGGAGAGTGGATGGGTGTGAACTGCCGGGAATGTCACGTTTTTCCTTTTTTTGCACAGGGATTCCTAACATGTGACAAGTAACATCTCACCCGCACTTTCACTTTCAGCTTTTGATGTCTCTCACCCTGGCACCCCTCGCTCTAGCTCCGAGGGCCTGCATCTGTCTGTATCCTGTCAGCAGATCAAATAGATGACGCTTGCACAGAGAGCTCTATTATCCTCCTACTCCCTCTTGCCCTGTTATTTACACTCTGACTGGAGTTCACGCTGCACTTTTGATGCCACCCGGGTTAGAAACCTTTTGCAGTGTCACTCAATCTATTGGCAGTTTATTTGGTTAAGACGCGTACCTCTAGGGCCAATTTACTGAATGGTTCGTATGCAGCATTTTAACACAAAACCATCTGCAATCTGGTTTAACTACCATATGAGTAAGTCCCATTCATTAACAACCAGCGTTTGCGAAAGCTACTTTGAAAAGTAAAATTGTAATTCATTATATAGGGCCGTATCATACACCTGGCGCAATGCAGCGTGTATTTTTTGCTAGTTTCAGCCCGACGCAGTTATCATTTTCACGTCCTGCTGTATGTTGTTTAAATAGCAAATGCATGTGCACCCATTGTCGTGCTGGTTTGAAAACAAAAGATTAATATTGTGTAGATAAAGATATGGTGGAATCCGGCTTGTCCCGTAGATGATCTGCTTGTGTGCTTTAACCTCACGCACGAGCAGATCTGTTTCCTCGCTAGAGAAGCGTTCAGACTTTCCGCTTGCTAATTCCGCCATGGTGTAAATAGCGAATCCGCCATGGCGTGAGCATAACTGGCTTTTAATATGGAATGGGAAAATACACTCTGGTTGGTTTATTGCAAGTTACGCCCAAAACACCCATTACTCATTAAGAGAATAGAGACAACCCTTTTAGACCATGCGCCGGGAGCGCCGACCATTTTTCCGTCGTTAAACTAACAAAAGTGGATTCGGACACTCCCTAACTGCACTTGTGCACTGCATTACTTAGTTTATTTTTATGGAAAGTAGTGTTATGTTTTTGTTATGTGTTATGTGGGGATGTGATGGTTGGTCAGTGTGGTATTTGTCCCACTCCTCCTCCACTGTGATTGGACGGCTGGGTAAAAAGTGACAGCGATGAGCGCTGCGTTTTTCCCAAAGTTGAGAATTTCAAATCAGCGACCGTTAAAAAATGGCAAGCACTCAGCACTTTAGCGTGAAAAAGACGCTCGGGGCCTAGTTACACTCCTGCCGTTTTAAAAACGCAACCATTGAAAACAATTGGAAAAATACGCCAGCCGCGTGAACTGAAAACACTGTAAACAAACACCAACAACACCAACACTGAAAATGTTCTCATGCTAATTTTCTACCAAATTCACACACGCACACATACATTTGATTGAAAAAGTTGAATTAATTGGCATTATTTAATAAACAAGCACTGGACTACAAATCTGTAGTTTTTATCCATGTTACTGTTCAATTATAAATACACTTTATGTGTATTGTTAATTTTTGGTCTTTAATAATACTTAAACTTATGTTAATTTATGCAACTTGAAATTGTAAACATATTAGGGTCTATCAACACCAAGGATGATAACGTCAACTATAAGTATTACGTTTTGATTATCGTTATCATTTTACACTGAGAAAAAATATATGTAGAAACAATTTTCACAAGTAAATTTCACATATAATTACAAATAATTGGCAAGTAACAAATTCAATAGTCATCAATATCTTCATCCAGCTCAACTAAGTTCAAGTTTTGCTCTCATCCAAAAGTGTCAGTGCACAATAAATCGTAACACATCTTAAATAATGATCAAATGATGGAAAGCTATGCTATAATGCAAGTTTGGGAATTACGCAGCGCAAATTGCGTTTAGTGACAGTGTTTGCAAATAAACAGAGCTGTCATCAGATACGTTATTAGTAAATTCCTTCTCCGTGTATGTCCGTTTACTCTCCTTCAATGTCTTCTTGTCTCCCTCTCTCATTCTCTTTGCCCGTCTGTCTCTCTCTCGCCTTCTTGTCCTTGAGGTCTTTCCCCTTCGTCAGCTTGCCAGGAACATTCACCCACCCACTGGAAATTTCAGCTGAGAGAAAAAGCGTTTTTTTATGCATTTATCATCCTTTCCACTGAAAACTCCTTGAAGCATGTGTCAATTTTATTAGCATGTCAGGTTGAAGCCCTTATCGAGCGTGCTGGACCCTACAAGAATTGGAAACCCATCGTGAAGCTGCCCGGAATCACAAATTACAAATTATTTTCAATTGAATGTGTATATATACTGCATATCTGACTTGAAAATGAGCAGGAAAAAAGTGTTAAAACAGTGGTACACTTACAATGGAACCCTAGCGGGATTTAAAGCAGTAGTGTGAAATTCATATTTTTGTTAAAGCACTTATTGAGTTTTATTTTATTTCATTTTATTTTATTTAATACAATAAATAATATGGTAGTATGATTTTCTGAAGCCAGAATGCCAGTGCTTTATTTTGTTTTATTTTATTGTATTTCAAACATTGTATTTTATTGGGTTCCTCAGTTTAATGCCAATACACACAGTTCCAAAAGTAAAACATAATTAGACTAGGAGATACGTAGATAGATAGATAGACCGATTTTTTCAAAGTATTTGACTGCAAAATTATTTACTTTTCTCAAAAGTAGTTTTCAAAGAAGTCTTGATGTCACATCCTTTTCCTTTTAAAGTAACCAGGTTTACTTTTTACCTGGCTTTGACAAGATTGACAAAGATAATGACAAACAGGATTGGCAAGCGATTATATCACACTATCACATGCGAATCTGTTAGCCTGCTTGGCTGCTAAAATTCCGTTAAAAGTATATTTACTATAAATATATTTTCTGTGTGTCCATAAACACCACCGATGATATCCATATGCATGAAAATAATCTTTGGTGAAACAGGTGAAAGGGGAAGTACATAAAACACTAAATGGAAGTCCCCTAACAATCCCAGGGATTTGTCCTGGTTGTCAAGGGATATAAGCATGTCCTCATAATGGACCGGTTGTCTGTAAGCTCTAGATCGGAGAGACTTTATTTCCAGTCCCTCAGCACAATCCCTTTATCCACTTTGAACAGAAAAACTCAAGATTCTATCAGAGAGGACAGGGCAGACTTTCAGAACCCACCACTGACACAATCATTTACCTCAAAACCTGCACTAATGCACAGTTACTAAAGCCCAGACGCGGAACTTCAACTCTTCCCTGCTGCACCTGCCAAGTTTACCTTGAACGTCTACCTTAAAATAATCCATATTCTGCACCGTTTATATATATATATATATATATATATATATATATATATATATATATATATCCACTTATAATGCTAAGATTTTGTGCCATTTTTCTAAACATGATACTGTACCTTTAAGACTTCTGTATGTAAATTACCTTTGCAATTTTTTACTAAATACTGCATATTTTACTTCACCCTATAGGCCAAGCTCATGAATACTGCATAAGTATATAGGGGTGGTCACATGTTAATGAGGTCACGGCTGTGATGTCTTTATATGCGCATGATCTTATTGTGAATTTTGTGGTGGATCTTTCTGCAGTTAACCTGGTGTTCTATGGTTGTCACTTTTCGTTAGCACTTCGTAATTAGCTTGTGAGGGTTAAGACACACATTGTATTAGCTATTAAAGTGACTCTGGAAGAGAGACTGGGGTCAGGTGTAACAGAACGGAAATTGTTATGCTCTAATTTATTTTATTCCTCAATCATGAACAAGCTGTTGTGATGATGACACTTGTTCAGTATATGCTCAGTAAAGAAGATTTGACACTGACACTAATGGCTTAAATAGCATTGGAAAAATAGAAAAACATCTCTTTTGAACTGTAATAATATTTCACAGTGTTAATGTTTTTATTGTTTCTTTGATTAAATAACACCTTGTTGGGTTTATTTATTTAATTCACATCTTAACCCTAACAGATGTTATTCCTGACAGCTAAAAATATGAGTATCAAATACAAGCAAATATTAATAATCGCTGCCTGGAACCTTTGAAAACGGGTTTCAAAGTAGTTTTTGAAAACGGTATCCGTGTAAACAACAAAAACGCGAATCTCTGTAGACGATGACGTCACGCACATGCGTATTACGTGTTCAGTCTATATTGGCAGCAGAATACAGCGTTTTTAGTCGTTTTCGCGGATCCGTGTGAATGGGGATCGTTTTGACAATGGTGTCGTCTGTACGGGGAAAACTCAAAGGAAAAACGTCTTAGTTTTAAGCATATTGTTGTTGTGTAAACGTACCCTTAGTTAGTTTTTTTTTCTCAGTTATCTGTTTTCCTTTGTTCCAGTTTCCCGCTCTTCGTTTGTTACCATGGTTTTTGATTAATTAGTCGACACCTGTTCGTCATTGAGTTCAATCACCATGTGTAGTTAAGTTCCTCATTTCATTCAATTCATTGTCTGGTGTTGTTCTTGTGTCGTGTCTACATGCTGTTTCTTAGCTTTTTAACTTGCGGATTATTTGATTTTGATTTATTAATAAATATTGTCTTTATTTAAACCTGTTTGAACTCTTTCATCATCATCATTATCATCTAGACTGTACGTGACAGATTTGTGCAATTAGGTACACTTTTTTGTGTATAATAATTTTGTATTACAAAGTATGCTCAATTGTATGATTTAGTCTTTCTCATTTTAAAACTATTAATAGAACACTTTTTCGAAATGCAAATATTACTCATGAAGAAGGAGCAGGTAGATGTGTAGTAGTCTGTGAGTTATGAATGTAAAAAAAAAAAGAAGTTACAATTACATCTGGCCTTTCCTACACAATACTATTTTTTTACTCTTCAATACCTCACACACATACAGACACACACAGGAATGTGTTTTCCAGTTTGTCTTCCTTTCTGCATATTTATAATTGTTCATGTGCATTTCCTTTTACAGAAACCTTCTCGACAGAGACACGTTTTCCAAATCAGATCCAAGTAAGAATGTCTTTCTTGTCCCTTTTTATAATTGTTGCTCAAATGCTCACTGTACTGTGAAATATCCCAATCCAAATGAAAGATTCTGCCATGGTTACTATGACCTGGTATACGGCAGTACGACCAACTGCTCTCAGCCTTGTTAAGAGGGGACTTTCTACACAGTCTGAAAGCTTATAGAATTGCATGACTCACTGCTTTCTGTTTGCGTTCTCTCGCACTGATTGTGTGAAGTTTCAGATCTGAATTTGGCACGGGCCTCAGATATAGACACACCGTGGGCGGCCCGGATTATTGTAACATTTGCCTTCAACTCCTTCTGAAGAGAAAATCTAAATGCCACAATTTAAGAGTAATCCAAATTCAAAAGTACTGGCGAAGAGAGATGTCTAAAGGATGATACTTAATGTTGTTAACCTATTTTGGGTGTTTTAAAAGATTTCATAATCATTTTTTCCTGTTATTTTTAATGATTTGTATTCTTTTAATGGCCTATACTCTCAAATACTTCTCATTTATGAACACATTTAGTCTAAATCAAATTCAAAACCACATGAAGAACTTCATATTCCAACAGCATTGAATTTGCTCCTTATAGATAATGACTAGCACATGTCTGAGCATGTGACCAACAGGGTGTACAAGAAATGATTAGATAGATAGAAAAGAAGATGCAAACATATTTATCCTAACACTCAATCATTCATGTATACCCTTTCATTCAAAAGTTGTTGTTTTTAAAAGAAAGAGGAAGAAAGAAGGAGAGAAAGAAAGAAAGAAAGAAAGAAAGAAAGAAAGAAAGAAAGAAAGAAAGAAAGAAAGAAAAAGAAAGAAAGAAAGAAAGAAAGAAAGACATTTATAATGTTACAAAAGTTTTCTATTTCAATTAAATATTGTTCTTTTGAACTTTTCTATTCATCCAAGAATCCTGAAAAAAAGCTTTTATTTTACTGGATTTTGTATTTCCCTCCTTCCACAAAATATTTTATTTAAAGTAGGACAACTGTTTTCAACGTTGATAATAATAAATGTTTATACACAACCAAATCAGCATATTACAATGATTTCTGAAGGATCTGTATGACACTGAAGACTTTCAGCTTTGCAACCACAGGAATTCGGGGCTGTAAACAGACATTTTGGGGGCAGGTGCTCAAGTAAAAAAACAATTGCACTCCTTTTATAATTATTAATAAAACTGTGAGCATGTAAGACATGGTGCTGCTGCACATGTAATATTCATTCAACCGATTCGTTCAAACCGCTTGATTCGTTCATGAAAGAAGCAAGTGTCAACTGAATGGGTCATTGAATTATTGACTGATTGACTAGATTCATTAAAAAATGGTGAATTTTTCAAAAGACAAAACACTGAGTTGCTGGGAGACGCAACTTTCCTGCTTAGCTTTGAACTATTTTTGTTGACAAAATAGAGCAAAAACAGTAAAAATTGACAACATTGTGGCTACAATGTCTACAAGGGGTACAAAGCACCCCTCCAAAGTCTGTAGGTTTTCGTCGACCCTTGTCGCAAAGTCCTATAGAGCTGCGGGGCAGGCTGCTGCCTCTTTGCATGCCATGGCCATCCTGCAAGTGTTTCAGGCGCAGATGCTCAGGGACATGCACGAGGGCAGGACTGACCCAGGGCTCTTTGACGAGCTGCGTGCCGCCACCGACCTTGCTCTCTGGGCGACGAAGGTGACCGCACGCTCCCTGGGCCAGGTGATGTTCACGAATGTGGTCCAGGAGCATCACCTCTGGCTGATATGAGAGACGCTGAGCGAAACAAGTTGCTCGACGCTCCCATATCCCAGGCCACAGCAGTTCTCCAGGCTCTCCCACTTTGCCCAGCAGTTCTCAAACGCTCAGAAGCAGACTGAGGCAATTAAACACATTCTGCCCCGACGGTCTGCTTCTGCCTCCACCCACCCATCGGCACAAATGCCTCAGCCTGCTCGCTGTCGAGGACGCCCTCCTGCGGCTCCGCCCCTCCCGCTTGGCCCCAGCAGCAGCCTCGACCCGGGCCGCGCCGTGGAGGAGGTCTCAGGAAGGCATCCCAGCCTGTCCCAGCCCCGCACCCCGCTAAATGCCAGGCCAAACGGCGCTCCTGAGACAGGCTGCTCAGAGATGGCTCTCAGTTCTTCCCAGGAGAGAGTAGCAGGCTCTCTCCTTCCCCCGGTGGAGAATCTTTTATTCTCCAAGAACTGACATGTCTATCTCTGAGCTCCCAGAGGGCGCAGATGTCAGTGCGCGCCGCTTACGAGTCTCGCCGCTCTCATCCCCCTCTGTCGCCAGACCCCTGGCAGAGCAGACCCCCGTGGAACGCTGGTCCTTCCCTGGTATCCTCTGTCAGGACACGGTCAATGACTGTACCCCCACGCTGGGACGCTATGCCTCCCCTGTCTGGGTTAGTTATTCCGCTTCGCTGCCCCTCTGGCAGTACGTCTGTGGTTCCTTTGACCCCGCCAGTACAGTTTTTGGGAGACTGGTTATACTTTCCCTATCTGTCCCCGCTGGGTCGCGAGAACCATCAGGCTTGGTTACGTGATTCAGTTCGCTCGATCTCCTCCCCGCTTTCGCAGAGTCCGTTACACTATGGTCGGTGGCAATGCCCCTGTCATGCGTGCGGAGGCTGCTACCTTACTGGCAAATGGTGCGTTCGAGATTGTCCCTCCAGCCGAAATGAGGTCCGGCTTCTACAGCCCCTACTTCATTGTACTGAAGAAAACTGGTGGTTTACGGACAATCCTGGACCTGCGCGTCTTGAACCGTTCCCTTCACAGGTTTCCGTTCAAGATGCTCACGGCCAAGCGCATTTTCCAGTGTGTGCAGGATTGGTTTGCAGCAATCGACCTGAAGGACGCCTACTTTCATGTCTCCATTCTTCCTCGACACAGACCGTTTCTTCGGTTCGCTTTCGAGGGGCAGGCATACCAGTACGCGGTTCTCCCATTCGGGTTAGCCCTGTCTCCTCACGCCTTCATGAAGGTCGTCGAGGCAGACCTTGATCCACTACGGCAACACGGGGTTCGCATCCTGAACTATCTCAACGACTGGCTGATCCTAACGCAACCTCGAGATCAGGGTTGCGTACCCAGGGACCATGTGCTCTGGCACCTAGCCCGTTTGGGCCTTCTGGTCAACTGGGAGAAGAGCAAACTTTGCCCAGTGCAGATGATCTCTTTTCTCGGTATGGAAATCGTCTCGGTCGCCATGTGCGCGTATCTTACGAGCGAGCGCGAGCAGTCACAGCTGACTTGCCTGAGACAATTCGAGGGCAAGAGTGTGGTTCCACTGAAATACTTTCAGAGGCTCCTGGGGCATATGGCATCCGCAGCCGCAGCAACGCCGCTCAGTTTGCTTCATATGAGACCACTTCAGCTCTGGCTTCGCGATCGAGTCCCGAGGTTTGCATGGCAACAAGGCACGTTCTGAGTAGCAGTTACTCCGACCTGCTGTCAGACCTTCACCCCGTGGTCGAACCTCACTTTTCTACATCTCCCTGCCACCTCCGCTGTACCGCGGGAATTGCGGGAGTTCAGTCTCGGCTCCTCAGCAAAGAAACATATTTGCATGTTGCCGGCGTCCTCCTTTTATACCCACGAGGTGCGGCGGAGTTACGCTATGCAAATTTTGCAGACCCATGGCATTTCTTTGCCATTGGTTCGTTTTGATATACTCAAAGTTGATTGGCTTTCTAAGAGAAACCCCATTTCGTCGTCATTTGACATAACGTCTCCGTTCCCTACTCAGGATATGGCAATGTTAATGTATTTGGTCTTGGCGGAAAAGATCTGCTATACGCTGCTGCTCCAGATCAAGTACCGAGACTTGCTACTGCCAATACATTCACAGACATTGCTGTGAGCATGTAAGACATGCTGCTGCTGCACATATAACATACATGAAAAAACCCGTAGTAGATCTATACAGGTGGAGGGTTTCTGAAAGCGCACTGCAGACTGCTTACAGCAAATCATTCACTTATCTAGCCAAAAGGGAAAGTTCTTGAGCACCACTTTGGGTCTATCTGTGCAGGAATTACATTATGAAATATTTTAGAATGGAAAAGTTATTTTAAATTGTAATAGTATTTCACAATGTTACTGTTTTTATATATATATATATATATATATATATATATATATATATATCAAATAAATGCAGCCTTAGGGACCATAAAGGTATTCTTTCAAAAACATTTTAAAAAAAATGTGCACACCCCAAAATTTAAAATTGTAGTTTATAGATACATTTACTAATTCACTTTTTCAGCCTTTTACTCAATCATTCATTTGCTCACTCACACAGTCACTCTTGCTTACTTGCTCTACTTTCAATGATTCGCTCAAACTTTAATTAATTCGCTCATTCATTCACACAGTAACACATTAATTACTTAAACTTTTCATTCATTCATTCATTCTTTCATTCATTCATTCCCTTAATTATTCTCGATCTCTCTCATTCACAATCTTTTTCATATCTATTTCTTACATTTCTTCTCACTCACTTTTTCACTAATTTCTTTATTGACTTTATTAGTCACTTAATCATTCACTCATTCACCCTTTCATTTGCTACATTCCTACATACTTTATTATACTGTATTACTATATTCACTCAAATCTGACATCAAATCTTTGAAAACACTCTGTATTTATTGATCAGGTGTGTTTACTGGCAAACAGGGGGGAGAACAATAACAAGAACAATGAGTGCGGAACATCTTTAATGTTTCCTTTTGTGCCATGTGTATTTTTGAACAGGAAACAAGAACAGTGAGCAGCTCTGCTTTCAATCACCCTGCTATTATTTTCACTATATGAATTGATTTCCATACTTCTAATACTTGTACTTGTCTTACTGTCCTGCTTCATTTTTTTCTTGCCTGCTTCTCTTTTCTTTCAGATTTGTTTGTCCACTATTCCACCTGTTTCGCTTTCATGCATTGCTGTAGCTATGCTTGACCTTTTGTAAGTCTTTTTTTATGTTATTGGCATTTGTTTTCTTTACTGCTTCTGTTCATGATCAGCTGGACTGAATAGACGTCAGGTCTTCCTGGCCCGCTGACAGGGTCCTTGCATTCATGCAAGTGGGCACTTGTGCTGAGCCCCCATCTTAATTATGCTGAGTACTGTTGGCCAAGTCTCTTAGTGTTACCATTAACCATGACGCACATAGAAAAATGTACACACACTCAGTTATAAGAAATGAAAAATGCATTTTTCAGTAGTCGTGCCTTAGGCGTTACATTTCTGTAGTGCAAAAACACACACATGCACATTCTGTAGCCATTTTTCTCTACCCACAGCTCTAGGACATTGGGTCCCATTCATTTACCATGTAGCCATTAGGCACTTTATTACCACTTTTCAAATATGTTCTTCATTGTATTTAAAATAAACACATCTCTGAGCTGATATGCAATGGGAAAAGGGAGAAGAATGAGTTTCAGAAACTGGGGGCGGTCGCCTCAAACACTAACACTACCCGGCTTGCTCTACTTCATTTATAATTTTGTCTGGCTCAATCAGACAATTATAGGCGAAGTTAGTCTAAATAGCCTCAAGGCGACCTATTATCACTTGATGTAAATAGACACTCTGCTATTTAATTTTTATTTTTATGATGAACTATCCCTTTAATGGTTAATATTATGTTAACGACATTAGGGTGAGTTGAAAATGGCAGCTTTGTAGCTCATCCAGTGAGACTTTTCTCTCATCGCATTCCACCAGTCTGGTTCTAAGCGGTTTCTCTTCAAATACAGTAGACCACAAGATTACACACTACACATCTGAGTTAAGAATATCAAAGGTCTTTTGGCATTTGAAAAATTCTCAGCCTTTGTGTAACCCAATCTCTTTTTCTCTCCACAGTCTGTGTGCTGTACACCCAAGCCATTGGCAGCAAAGAGTGGCGAGAGGTGAGCGAAACAATCTGGCTTAGTCGTGTCGACCCCTTGAAGGGCCTGGCAGACCCTTGGTCGCATACATATTCATACATGTAAATGTGGGTTTGGAATATTCTCAGAAAAAATAATCTCAATTATTTTTGGCTTTCTGTGTCTATCAGTTCTTCATATTTTTGCCTTCCCAGCTAATCAGAGGAAATGTCAGGCTTTTTAAAGCCCCATTTAGAGGGCTGTGTATTTATTAACTTCAACCGCTAGCTGGTAAAATATTATCAGCCACTCAGGAGATGTAATAACATTCTTGGCCACGCTTATATCAAGACAACTCCAGCCCACTTTTCAAGTCGGCTAATTCAAATTTAAGTCCCTTTTACATGATTCATGTCAAGGCTTTAACGCACCTCTCAGCGCTGTCATGTGCCTCTTTGACCTCCATATGAAAGGTGATGAAGGTAGCAAGAAAGTGGGAGGTGTAGTAAACATTGAAAACTTGTATTTGCACTTAGAACATAAGAATAAATTCCTGCTGATTGCTCCGATAAAGAAAAGAAAGCTTAGAAATAAAAAAAGAGGATTCGACAAACTTTCATACACACCTGGTTAATGAAAATGAATGAAGGTGTGGTCATATTAGCGAAATTTCAAGGGCAAAAAAGGTTAATTGTGTAGAGATGCATGAAGCACAGTTCACTGGGAAGATCCTGATCATGAGGAATCCTTTTGAGATGACTGGATTTCACCTGTAAAAATTTGCCAAACAGCAATAAATGTGACTGTAGAATGTAATGAATCAGCCACTCCATCTGTTTTGATTTGATAATGCGTTTTTGGCACATAAAAATGATAAAATATTGTAGAGCTTGACGCATGTCACAGATTGTGCTGCTATAATAGAAAAAAAACAGTCTTTAAGGGGATGGATTAAAATAAAAATATGTTAATGTTAATCATTTCAATTGACCTTCCTTTGTTTTTCAGTTTGGGCGGACGGAAAGGATCGATAACACTTTGAATCCAGATTTTGTGTGCAAATTCGTATTGGACTACTTCTTTGAAGAAAGACAGAACATAAGGTTTGATCTGTAAGTATCAATAGATATTCCTTTAGCTTTGGCTGCATTTACAGTAGTGGCCAAAAGTGATGTCTGGCCTAGAAAAATTGACATGTTCACCATTTATTCAAATATTATTGAAAATGTGTTAATGATTTTGTTTGCATTTTGCATAGTTGTGCAATTTTAGTTTGTGCCAAATTGGGTGGATATTTTTGGGCCAGGCTGTCAAACGATAGACGAAAAGTATGAACACATGCAAAAACATGAGAAAACCAGCAAAATATTGATAACTTATTATGTTGTATGATTGTTTGCTGTATGTAGTCATTTTTCCAATTTTTTTTTGTTTGTTTTTTTTTCATAGTAAAACAAACCCCCTGTGGCTGTAGTTTGCCTTTTTTTGCCAATAATTTTGTCAGGTAAAACCTTAGTTTAGTGTTTTAATATTTTCCCATATTTTAAATATTTTAAAAATAAAAAATATTTTCCTCATATTTTGATGGTTTAATCAAACTTTTAAGGTCATAAAAACAAATATCCATTCCAGACAAATAAGAGCATGGGGGGAAGTGTAAAGTTTATGTAGAAACGATTTGTCAATTATTTTCTTAATTTAGTAGTTTTTATATTTGCTTATATAATGTGATATGTGTTTGAAAAGACATTAATTAAAATAGTTTCATGGTTGAGTGGGAAAAAACTGGAGGACAACCTTTATTGTCATCCTTTTTTTTAAAAATGTATTTAAAATGTCAACTAATTCAGATTTTTCACCAGCCCGCTTCAGTCACTAATTAGTTTTGAACAAGAAGGTTTGGTGCAAATTAATAAGTAGGGTACATAAACATTTATTCAATCTCTCTTATTGGTGAATATATTAAACTTCAACTTGGACAAGAACTTTAATTGTAAAATTTCTAATTCACACTATTATTAGGCATGGCATCTCAGTACATCAAACACTGGAGTAACACTTTAACGCCAGATGTGTCAGCTACTGTAAACCCAGTCATAATGGAACTGTCAGTGTATGTTTTGTGCACTGCTATAAGCAGATGTCACAACTAAAACCCCTTCTCATGAGTCACACATTCTGTACAGTCAAGAGACCCTAACTGAAGAAACTATTCCAGAATTGTGGAAATAAGAAATATACCTCACTAACACATTTGCTGATTTGCTGTATAAGCATTTATGGTCGCTTTCCATGATGATAGGGTGTGATGTACGACTGTGCTGGTTGATATTAGACTTTTTTTTCCTATTCATTCAATACTGGATAATTTAATTGCTCATTTCCCTTTTTGACATTTATGAAAAGTGAGTGTTATTTGACAGAAAAGGCAATCTTAAAAACATGAATAATTATGAGTTTAAAAACAATAAAATTAATACCTAGTTTTCAAACTGTACATTATAGTTTTGTGATGCATAAATGCACTTGCTGAGTTTAAAATGACTGATTTTAGAGTATATAGAGTTTTTTTTTTTTTTATAAGGGAAAAGAGTATATAATTATCTGATAATCAGCCATAACATGAAAAATATTTATCAACATCAGTGATATTTTCGTATTTATATACTGTTATATACTAATATTTTATTAATCTTTATTTTAATTTAAGTTTTAGTAATTTTGTTTCGTTCTGTTCATTTTTATTCGTTTTTTAAATATATATTATTTAGCTTTATTTAATTCTTATTTCAGTTTAAAATTTTTAATTTAATTTTAGTACAAAGTAAACTTTTTTTATTTCAGCTTTATTTCAATTAACATTTTTTATCTTAAATTTTGCTTTAAATCAGCATCATTGCATCCGTAATGACAAATAATCATTTTGGATATATGTCCAAATCTTGGATCTTTCCAGCAGGTGTTGTAGTTTAAGTTTCACCTTTGTGCTCATGTATTTTTGTGATGTGTGTATGCGCTAATATTTGTTATAGTTTTCTGCCTGTCTAACTGTGTTTGTGAGTGTGTATTTAGGCATTCATGGGTGTATTTTGGAACAGATATGAGTCATTCTGTATCCGTTGGCCCAAGTGTGTGTGAGGAATTTGTTTGTGTGTCTTTAGGCTTCAGCATGAGTGTGTATGTCTGTAGGCAGAGTGTGTGTGTTTTGTCGCTGTGGATCGGTGTCCACGCTCGACGGCCTGTCATACTGGGTCTGTAAATCTGCAGCAGACATGAGAGGGGGTCACGAGGTCGCGTGGGCAGTGCCTCCGAGACGATAGCGAAACCAAAGCACCAATGATGAGGATGACATGGCACGTCACCATGACAACAAGGGGGATTGAGCCCCAGAAACGAATAGAAGAGGAAGACAGATGATAAATAGATATATGTGAGGTCGCGCTATACTGTATGTAACCCTAGAGATATTTTACGATTCAGAGATCCTTCAATATTTGTTGCTTTTCTTGTCCTCTCTTTTTTCTTTCTCTCTTTATGTCTTTCTCTTCTTTTATCTCTCAATTGCACTGTGACAGGGCAGAAGAGAATGATTCATGATGTCTGTGCTTTAATGATGCTGTTCTTCCTCCGTAATGAGAAACAGGCACGCGTGAACTCCCCTCATAAGACCGTAATCTAATTAAAGCCCAGCTCAAAGTCTCCCACCATTGATTTTGGAACCAACCTCTGTATTCCTTCTTGAGCAAGCATGACTATTACTACTGGGAATATTTAGGGTAGATTTATACAAACTCCTGACACTGAGTGTTACACTCAGGCACATCATTAGCCCCACAGCGTTTGGGCCAAATGTATAATGCTTAAAATTGTGTAGGAAATCATGCAGCTTGTTTAGGAAGAGCGTGCTATTACATTTCTGTGTATAAGCACAGCAACCACCTAGCAGCACTCTAGAAACCACCCAATGCTCGCTAGCAGCTGCATAGTAAGTCTTTAGCAATCGCTCTGAACTTCCCAACAGCCACCCAGAACATATGATCAACCATCTTGAAACAACATAGCAACCACCCGTTACACCATAGCAACCACCTAGCAACACTCTATCAACCACCCAGAGCTCGCTATCAAATGCATAGCAATGCATTAGCAACCCTTAGAACTCCGTAGCAGTCAGCCAGAATGCACAGTTAAACATCTAGAAATATCCTAGCAACCATCCGTTACACTATAGCAACACCTAGCAACACTTCAGCAACCACTCAGTACTAGTAATTGCATAGCAATGCCTGAGCAACTACTCTGAGCTCACTCAGCCACCCATAACACACTATCAACCATCTAGAAACACTAGCACAATGTTTCTCATCTAAATCTTTCTGGGAGTTGAGAAACACTGCCCTTGCAAGTCAAGTCAACTCAAATCACCTTTATTTATATAGCGCTTTTTACAATACAGATTGTATCAAAGCAGCTTCACAGTGATAACATGAAAGTAATACAACGAAGTTCGTTTCTAGGAGAAAATTGCGTCATCGTCCACCTTAAGGCAGATCAGTAATATTGTTGAATATTAAATGTCTCCAACTAAGCAAGCCAAAAGCCAAGGCAACACCTCTAACCACCTCTAACACCATAGCAACCACCCAGAACTCACTACCATAGCACCACATTGCAATGCTTTAGCAATCTCTCAGAACTCCCTATCAGTCAGCCACCAAGAACACTATAGCAACCACCTAACAATTCTCTAGCAATACTCAGCATTATAGCAATTTCATAGCAATGCCTTAGCAACCACTCAGAACTCCCTAGCAGCCACCCAGAATCCAATGCCTTAGCAACCACCCATCACTCAATAGCAACTGCATAGCAACACCTTGGCAACCACCAGGAACCCCCTAGCAGCCACCCAGAACACAACTCTCTAGCATTGACCCATCACTCACTAGCAACACCTTAGCAACCCCCAGAACTCTCTAGCAGCCACCCAGAACACAATGCTATAGCAACCACCCAGCACTTACTAGCAACTGCATGGCAACACCTTAGCAACCACCCAGAACTCCTTAGCAGCCACACAGAACACAATGCTGTACCAAACACCCTGCACTCCCTAGCAACTACATAGCAACACCTTAGCAACTACCCAGAACACAACGCTCTAGCATCCACCCAGCACTCACTAGCGATGCCTTAGCAACCACCTAGAACGCCATAGCAGCCACACTGAACATACTAGCAACCACCCTAACACTATAGCAACCACCTAACAATTATCTAGCAATCACGCAGCATTCACTAGCAACTCCATAGCAACACCTTGGCAACCCCCAGGATCTCCCTAGCAGCCACCCAGAACACAACTCTCTAGCATTGACCCATCACTCACTAGCAACACCTTAGCAACCCCCAGAACTTTCTAGCAGCCACCCAGAACACAATGCTCTAGCAACCACCCAGCACTTACTAGCAACTGCATGACAACACCTAAGCAACCACCCATAACTCCTTAGCAGCCACCCAGAACACAATGCCGTACACCTTAGCAACTACCCAGAACACAACGCTCTAGAAACCACTTAGCACTCACCAGAAACTGGGTAGCTAACTGACAATACACAACCATCTAGAACACTGTGGCAACTTAGTTAAAAAATAATTCAGCACAAAGTATCAACATTTACACCTGCACAACCTTAGCATCACAACATCAAGTGTTGTACTGGTGGCACCAATTTCTTCAATAATAGTAATAAAAAATCTATAGAAGATCCGACAATGCAACCAACCTGTTGCTCTGTATAAATTTTGATCTTACTTAATCTGAAGAAATTCTAGCATTGGCAATGCAGTTTGTGATAAATGTGTCATGTTTCAGTGCTGACTGTTTGAATCCTGCGTGCATGTTTGTGTACGTTAGACTGACAGATTCCCATCAGTGCATGTGGTGCTATAAATAGTTCTCGGAGAGAGAAGCATAATGCGGTTTAGTCAGAGTGTGTAAATGGGAAGCTGTTTGTGTCGTTCCCTTCAGGGTCTGTTGTGTGTGTGTGGGCAGACAGCACACTACGCTAAAATCCTCTGTGATGGCTATGCTGAGCGTCTCTACGTATGCAGACATCATTTATTTTCTGGGTCTTGTTTCTCAGTGGAGGAGAACAAGAATGGCTGTTTGTATTTTGTCATTTTCATGTCTTTATAGTGGAATTCATCAGTGGTCTTCAATCTAATGAGTGTGAAATAGGACTGGCCACTAGGCGTTTTTTTTTTTATCTCTTTAATTAATATATCAGTTGTTTCTACTAAATAGCATAATGAAGAAGTAGAATAAAAGGGGAGCTAATAGAGACTTATGCTTAATGGTGCAATCATGTTTGTGAAATTTTGAGGTAAAAGGTCCATTTTATATATATATATATATATATATATATATATATATATATATATATATATATATATATATATATATATGTGTGTGTGTGTGTGTGTGTGTGTGTGTGTATATGTGTATATGTATATGTGTGTATATGTGTATATATGTGTATGTGTATATATGTGTATATGTATATATGTGTATATATTATGTATATATGTGTTAATGTGTGTGTGTATACAAAACTCTTTCCAGAGTTCTTCTAAAATGCACACCACTCAAGGCAAACATGAGAATATATGTGACAAGAATATATATATATAATTCATTCTTGGAACACTGCATCTCATGTCACATTACAACTCATGTTTGCCTTGAGTGGTGTGATTTTTAGAAGAACTCTGGAAAGAGTTTTGTATTTATAGCCTTGAAATTGACTCTAGAGGTGTGAACTTAATGTCTGGTAACACATTTTGTTTATTTGTTTAATGAATGATGCTTTGACTTCTGGGAACAAGGATCCTTTCAATGTAAATTTGGACAGTCCGAGATGGAAATTTCCTGGCACTGTTGATGAGTAATTAAATTATGAAAATAAAATAAAATACAATCACACTAATTGTGCACTAATTTGAGAAAAGACCAGAACATAATAAATATTTTCTCAAGCATTAATCTCTTTATTATAACTTTTGATTATTGAGTTTCAACTAAACATTCTTCTCCAAGTCACGTACTGTAACTGCTTGGCTTGAGTCCATTTTTATGAATACATGGATCTGTGTCAGGGAGAGTTCCTGTCCATTTCCAGCAATACAATAGACCCTGAAGGTCAAGGAGCTGGAATTCTGAAGATTATTCTGAGTAGAAATTAGATCATGAATAATGACAAGAATGTGAGAACATTTCCAAGACTTAAATCTACCTGAAGGTATACAGAGAGGTTTATTTTTTTAAAAGATGAAAAATCATGGAAGAACTGCCCATACAAAACTGAACGTCCTACCAAAAAACGTCATGCCTAGGATAAATAATCATTACAAGGTATAGACCATTTGCATATGAATTTTGCAAATTGAAAACAAGACTTTGGGACAAAAACAAGGAAGCGGACAGTAGTTTCCAATTTTGGCACCTAAACTTCCGCTGCTAGTGCTTAACAGGCACTTCACATTGCCCAAAGGTTTACAAGAGCCTCAGTTGAGGAGAAGATTCTGAGTTAAGAGTATATTTATTTTTTGAAGCGCTTTTGGGGCCTCAGTTTGGCATATTCCTAAAGTAGCACATCAAACTGAGAAAAACATCACGCTAGAGTGGACAAGGGTGGTGGCAGTTTCACGCTTTGGGGATGTTCCTCTGCGGCAGGGTCTTGGAAAACTCCAGGATAGAAAAAATGCATGGTGCTAAGTATGGGAATCTCCTGAGGCAAAGACCTGCTGCATGTATGCAAGAGGACAGAGAGTTCAGTGCATCCGCCTACAGGACAATTACCCCAAACATACTGGAGCATGCAAAAATAACCACTGTAATGGCTTAAAGCCACAAATGTAGATGTCCTAGAGTGCTTCTCTTAAAGCCCAACTTGAGCCCGAATAGATTTCCCAAGAAAAATGATTGCTCACTGTCAAAAACGGTAACCAAAAGAGGGTTCTACAAAGTGTTAAATATGTGAAGCAGGAATTGCAATGAATGTGTAGGATGATGAATGTTATGTAAGGGATCATGTACATTCAGCCGGTTGTTATCGCAGAATAAACCCTGACATGGTGATCAGGACCTGATCATATATTAATGACAGCAAAGCGGATTACACAGTATTTCACCACATGAACAATTATGGGGATAAGAGTTATTGATTTGAAATTAAATTGTTTTAAAATTGTACTTGTTTGTTATTTTATAATTCAACAGTGTACAAAACAATCATCGCAAAATCGCAGCAGCTGCGTTTGTATGAAACAAGTCTGTGATACCCGAATGACATTATTTAAGGGGTGACATTATTATGTCTCTGTTGTCCCCAGAGTGTGTATGTGAAGTTTTAGCTCAAAATACCCCACAGATAATTTTTTACAGCATGTTAAAGTTCTCCCTTTTTAAGGGTCAGTAAAAACGCATCGTTTCGTGTGTGTCCCTTTAAATGCAAATGAGCTGGTGCTCCCGGCACAGAGGGCGGAGCTTCAACAGCTCGTGTGTTAGCAGCTCTGATTATCTCACACAGATAAGCACTAAAATGTCAGAAACTGTTCTGCCTTTTTTGTTTAAACTGGAGTCGGACAATGATGGAGAGACTCAAGAAGAAGTGACAACGTAGAATACAACAGGACGTTTTTAAATGGTTAGTTGATGAATCTGATGTAGAGTTAACTATCTTCATGTCTTTTATTAGCATATTCTGTCATGATAATCTATAAAATCGCTCGTGTGGGAACTGTTATAAGATACCTACAGATTGACATGCTATTAAATTTGTGTTACGTACTGTATTCCATGTGAAAAGACGGATGAGACAGCTTGACCAGACTCACAAATGTGTTCTACTACAACAACTCTTCCTCTTCTCAACATGGACTGCGTGATCCCGGGGGCGGGGTTTATGTAAATTTTAGGGTTGGTGATGTCACTTACGCGTGAGGAATGTTGTGTAGTCCATACCAGCCGTTTGTTGTAGTCCTTAAAAAATGATCTCTTTAAAAGCAAATATCTTCCTTTGCTTTGAAATTTGAGCGTTGTACTTTGCAGATTTTGGTTATGCTCAAACAGCAACATTACACTCTAAAGTTAGAAAAGTGAAATAATCAACCACCCCTTTAAATAATTGTACACAAAATATTGATTTGAGTTTTAATATTTCATTAGCTCACCAAACACAAACTTCTACGTGGAAAACCCATTCTTAGCAAGCGTAAAGCGCCGACTTCAGTTACCCGCATGAGCCTGTGTTATCAATTTTTACTGGTTGTTATAAGGGGATAACATACCGCTGGATGGTGCGATTGACCAATCAGAATCAAGTATTCCACAGAACAGTTTAATAATGATATTTGTGGCAACTTTTTCTCACCCATGTCGCCTTGATTATGCCAGCCAAAAATAATTTCAGAAAAAAAAGTTGCAACATTTTAGTTAAAAAAAAATCCCTGGGCAGTTCTGTAAAGCAATTAAATTACAGAAAAGAATGGATAATATACTCTGTAAGTGAAAGAAAAAGTCAACTTACACCTCTGACGAGACCCTCATTTCCATGATGAGTTTACCATGGTATAAATTGGCCGTATAAATTGTTCCCTAAATAAAGAGCAAATCTCAATTTCCTCAGGTCTGATTGTGTGTATTTGAGTTTGAAAGGTGTGTGTGTGTGTGTGTGTGTGTGTGTGTGTGTGTGTGTGTGTGTGTGTGTGTGTGTGTGTGTGTGTGTGTGTGTGTGTGCGTGTGTGTGTGTGTGTGTGTGTGTGTATATGTGTGTGTGTGCGTGTGTGTGTGTGTGTGTGTTGAGGGTTAAGCCTGTGTCAATGTATGGTTTTATTACCATTCTTGGGTCATGCAGTATTTATGAATTTGAAGATGTATAGCTGAATAGAACATCAGTCCCTTTTGGGACTTCTTATGTAACATATTCACCTCGTTCATACATTTGAAACACTCAGGCACATACAGTATACACCAGTGAAAGTTATATGAAAAAGAATATGAAGAATGATTTTGAAATTTGTTGAAAAGGAAAGGGAACGTCAATTATTATGCTTAGCACACAGCTGGGTTTATGTCTGATTTGGCTGCCCCAGTTATGACAAAAAGATTAAAACTCTAATTTTTAAAGACATGGTAAACCATGCATAAATATCAGACCAAATCATTTCAAAGCTGTTGCCATGTGACACAGCAGTCCTTTGCATTAAACTGTTTTGAAAATGTAGGATTACCATATACCCTTGTGAGAGCTGCCTATACACAGACATCATTTTAAAAAAGATGGCAGCAGTCCCAGAATGCATTGTGGTTAGATTAGTGCAAATATTCATCCAAAATGGTGGGCAAAGTCAAAAGATATGCTGGTTATATGTTTGTGGATATTGTGTAGAATGAGTTGGTTCAAAGAACTGCAGGGTCAACAGGTAATTTGATATTACACAAGCAATAAATACAGAATTGATGCCTATACAAATAAAATACTAGTTATTCTGGTTGTGTGTCCATTCTCAATATGTCCTTCTCTTGTTTTTCAGGTATGATGTCGACTCCAAGAGCTCCAACCTCTCAAAACATGTAAGTCTCAGAAACTGCTCTGTGTTTCCTCTCAGACTCTATACACACTTGCTGTGTTGATCTCCTCATGGCCATTATGACGTTTAGCATGCCATCATACACACTCACCCCGAAATAAAAAAAAATATCATAGTGCTTGTAATCAGCAGGTCTGTTTATATGAGAATAAAGAGGTAAATGTGGGTTAATAGAGGTGTGAAATTAGAAACACTCTCATAGAGAGAGTGGCGTGATTGAAGCTGTGTTTTGGTGCTCACGCGGGTCCCTGAGGTGTCATCTCACACAGTAATGATGGTTTGGAGTAAAATATGCAAATTCACTGCAGTGGTCCCATCTGTGCTTGTCATGGGACATGGCCATAATAATGCTATTCCTTTATTTCTTTCAAGCTTCCAATCAATCAACCCAAAATCTACAACATCCACCCACACTCCATCTGACATCAATAAATAAATCAATCAGATAAAACTTCCTCCACCCATGAACTGATAAACCAACCAATCTATCAAGCAATCAATCAATCAATACATGGGTGAACTTTTTCTAAGTTCCATTATATTGGTAGTTTTCTACAAATCTAAAGAATTCAATTTTCTTTATGGGACTTACGTTTCACCTATGACATCAGGCTGCAAAATCATTTTGGTTCTTATTGGAAGCTTTATTATTAGTCTGTTAATTCCATGGTAATTACAAGGCAAACTAACAATAGTAGGGGTCATGTATTGCTGGTTAATTCAGCATTCGTAGTGCATGAGACTGTGGGCTTCCATCAGTGTTGCAAAGTGGAACTGCTTAGTGAAACACATCACGACATTTACTTATCCAGACGCTCAACAACACCATTGATCTAAACCAGCCGCACATTTATCTGGAAACCTTCCGTATCCCAGACAGAGCTCCCCAGCATCTGTACTGCTATTGTTTCCTGCCGTGATCATGTGGACACACTGGGAGAGAAAGAGACAGGTAAACTGATCTCTCCACACATGCATAAGAGTAAATGAAAACACCCTCAGTGACTCCAGTGTGCTCATAGGTTTCATCCCTGAAAATTACCACCTACAAATTATCTCTCACAGTTCTTCCTGGTGCTTTACTCCCTCCCTTGGTCACCCAGAAATCAATATCGCCCTCTTCCCCCCTGACTTGGAAAGACAAACACAGCTTGTCCACTCTCAAAGGGAATTTGGTACTGCATAAAACCATTACAGGATGTGTTGACATGCGAAGAGTGACTACGCTCCATCGTCAGGTGAAAATTAAGGGAAATTGCAGCAGGGAAAAAACACACACGCAGGGAAAGAAACAGTGAGAGATAGATGGAGGGAAAGAGGAAGAGGAGGTGCCTTTGTAAAGTTTATAGGCAATAAAGATAGATTATTCATATTAATTCTCAAGAATACAAATTGCAAGTTGAGTCGCCAGCAGTAATTAGAGGAGCAGTAGGACTGTAGCGTAGGAGCAGCGTAGCAGTAGGAAAATGCAGCATTTCATAAATAACTGAGGATGAGCTCAAAGAGAAAACCTAGTATAAATTAGTAATAATTGAAAATAAAAATCAAAAGTCCCCCCTGAAAAAAATAAAATAAAACTACAATTTACTCACTCATGTTATTCCAAACCTATATGAATTGTTTTCTCCCAGGGAAAACAACAAAGCTGATAAAAAAAGTATAATGCAAATAGTTTAACTATAGGTGAAGTTTTTCATCTCCACCATACCACGAAGTATTATTCCGTTTTCATATATCAAAAATGACCATGTCACATTTGGTAATAAGACATAAGAACTAATGCCATAATTAATGTCAAACACGGCACAGTACATGCTCACACCATTGATTAATCAATAATCCGTTAATTGTGTCTAATTATTTTTTACAGTAAAATTTTAAAATGTACTTGCTAAACCTGTTGTCTTTAAAATGGTGCACTTCTCTAGATTGTGTCATGGGCAAGTGCTTCAAAGACTCAGACTGAAATAATCTCTGGGGTGCCTCAGGGTTTAGAGATTGGCCCTATTCTCTTCTCGATATACACAAACTTTTTCAATCAGTTTAACAACGGATATTTGACGTGCAAAATTTAACTTAATTTAATTTAAAACGCATGAGCATTTTATGTTTAAATGCACTAAAAGCATTTTAGTTTGTTTCGGCTGTACAGCAGACCTAGAAGCAGAGACGTTCACAAGTCTTTCATCTGGAGTCCGAGTCAAGTCTGGAGTCTTTTGTCACGAGTCTGAGTCGAGTCTCAAGTCATTTCATGCCTTAAAAAAAAAATTCTCAAACTCAAAAATCTTATTATTTGTATCATATAGACAAAATATATGATCTTTCTATTATCTGTTTTGTTTGTAATAAAGGTCCTAAAATTTAAGGGATTATGTAAATCCAGCTTGTTACTTTATAATCAATAACAATGTATAAAACAATCGTCCTGGCAAGAAGACAAGTACTTATTTTCAATACAAACGCTAAGTGGATGCAAGATGGCGCCAGTCATTTCAGGTCGAGTCCGAGTCAAGTCTGAAGTCTATTAAAATGCGACTCGAGTCCGAGTCTCTAACTCGAGTGCCCATCTCTGCCTATTAATTTTGTTAATTTATCTATACAGCCGCTCTGGAGAAAAACAGTGATGTCATCGTCCAGCTCAGTTCTCATATAATTCCATATAATGGTGTCAATGCAGGAAGATACTATAACAAAAATATTGTTATATATTAAGTGTCCCCAACTTATAGCCAAAAGCCAGAGGCGACCTTGGCAAGGAACCAAAACTCCATCAGGTGACAGAATGGAGAAAAAAACCTTCGGAGAAACCAGGCTCAGTTGGTGGGGTAGTTCTCCTTTGGCCAAGCTTATTTAAAGCTTGACAGCCTATAGTCATCATTCCCTTTCATTTCTTTAAAAAGTGTATCCAGTATAGTTTCCCATTGGGGTCTGGGAAAGCCACTTCTATTTAAGATAAATCTTAATGCCACAACATACAGTTACATTCTAGAGAATTAAGTGCTTTAAACTTTATGGCAGCAGCCTGGGAGGGCTTTTTTTTTTTCAATGCTTTTCAAAAGCTTTAAAGGCCCCTCTGTGGAAAGCTAGGTCCACTAAAAAAAAATATTTACTGTGAACTTAACGGGCCTACTGCAATTCCAAGCCTTAACTCTACTGAACACCTTAGGAATGAGAGCCATCGCCCAACAACAGTGCTTTTGTGTTTATGAGCCAAGCCCAATCAAGCCCAAAAACACTTATAATAAGTGGACAAGGCCACACTGCAAGAGCGCGCTCTGTGAAGCAGCCTTACAAATGTGAAAGACACGCAACACCTCTTTGAATTGTGGCTTAGTTAAAAACTGTTGAACATAAGTCTTTGTTTGCTGTAATATTAATTTGGTGAAAAATAGTGGATACCAAACATGCAAAACCGAACATGGCTATGTGTCAATCATCGAATTTCCGGGAGTGAGTCATGTCCTGTACACACATAATGATAATTTAGGGGATTCACTCCGTATTTAAATGCGGTTGTCACTCCTGAAACTTATGTTCAAAATGATCAAAATTATGAATCTTATCTTTGCTCTGACCCAGTGATTACAGATAAAGCCGAAGAAACCACAGACATATTATAAATAGACAATTAGAAATACTGACCTTTCATATTGCTGTGTTAAAAAAAATACCTCCCAGCCTCGTTTTATGTTTTCTCTGTTTGCAGGATTTCCTTGGCCAGGCCATATGTTCGTTGGGAGAGGTGGTGGGTTCGCAGGGCAGTCGTATGGAGAAAGATCTGGGGTAAGATCCGCTGTGTTTGTTTTGTTTTACTCCATTCACAAAAGTCCACATCTTTACATTCTGTGATAGATCCCATCCTCATGAATCACCTACCAATTTTTTAAATGGTCTGCTCATTTGACTGAATTATGAGGCATTTCAATAAGTAAGATATACTTCAATACCTCACTTTACATGTTAGTCAAACATTCTCTTTTGTGCCCTGTTGTATGAAGCCGGTTTCAGTTGTTTGAGATTAGTTTGGTGGATTCGTTTTTAGCGGTGTTCCGTAGCAGGTTTTATTTTGGGTAAGAGATTGCAAACTCAAACTGGACCAATCAGCTGTGAGCAGTGACATACATCTGATGCAATAAAGCCACTCCCCCTTATATCTCAAATCAAATTAAAGCAGTTTATATTGATAAAATTGCCTGTTTTGATGCTAGTTGTGTACTATATGTGTAATATATGGGCTGTAATTATGTATAATTCGTATAATATATTCATACAATTATATGAACTGAGAATTATTTTTTAATTTTGCTTTTAAATGAATAAATATATACATAGAAATGCAAGCTTCAATATATAAAGCTTATAAACTGATTAAGCTTATGTGTTTCCTTTTGAGCTCTTTGTGAGCCCATATACATTATTTTTTTAAATCCAGTTGATACACATGCATTGATATAGTCATATGTGACTTTCTTTCAACTAGCTTCTCAAATATTCGCTGCAGCATCAATGCTTTCTTGCCTTCCAAATGCCTTTAAATTCATGATACTTTTCAACTATCTCTTCATCTTCAACAAAAAAGTGAATTGTGTCATCTCTGTAACAAGAAGTGAATCATACTGACACTATAAATGTTCCATATGATTGGCTGTTCGCTGCACATGACACACGTTCAGGTGCACGGGCTTCAGAGTTAATATCAAGCCTGAGTTGACAGAGAACGCTTAAAGTGAGTGTTATGAGCCCGCTGAACCTTACTTATCTAAACTACGTTGGATTTGTATGGTTTTGACAACTCTAAATCTACTCTGAAACTCAGAGTTTGTTCAACTAACTTCATGCATCAGGTCTCATGTCATTCTTGGCATGAGCCAAGAGTTTAAGTGTAAAATTCGGCTCCAAAACAATGACAATGTGGTGTTTACATAGAAATACAGTTCAAATGTCGCTGTGCAGAATGTATACGATGAAAGAAATGCTTGGAAACCATCAGTGGATTATAACTAAGCAAACTGTGACGAAGCAAAGTTTGCGTGTTTAGTTGAGGGTATAAAGTTCATAGGGACTAATGAGCTGCTGTTCGCTATTGGTGCTCTTTATCCTGACTCTGCTCATTAAAGTCTTTAGTCCACTTCATCTGCACAAACAAACCTTTGGGCGTCCTGGATCACATTGAGGTCATATTGTCACTCGCATTTTTCTTCCTGACTTGGAAGTCCATTTAGGTTCTGATCTGAGCACCTCAACTCTTTCTCATGAAGGCTGGTAAAGGCCTGCCTCACATACATTTTCTTCTGTGCCTCGGTTATCAAAGCAGGCTCATTAGATTGTCAGTGGGAGCTCGGCGTCTCGCTGCGTCTGGGTGTCCCTGCACCGTTGCTCCATTAGCTAAGCAGAGCCTCATGTCAACATGCTCATTACATCCAGATAACGACAGACCACTGCTGTTGATCAAGAAAATGAAGAAGTACTTGCAGCTTTGGATGTATTTGCAACTAATAAAACACAAATGCCCACCTGTTGAAGGCAGACAGGTCTAGAAACCTGAGAGGGAGAAAGGGATAGAAAAAACACACAAAAAACTGTCCTTTGTAAACCATTACTGTAGTCTTATCCTCAGATATCTCACCCATGGGCCACCCACAGTCTGTTTACTGAAGGTTGTCAATTTTATTTGTATGACGGTTTTCACAGATCCATAATGAATTCATAGTGCTAATTTCTTACGCATTAATACCCGTTTGTCCACATTTAGCAGTTTAGAGCTGGGTGATAATATAGTTTACATATCGGACAGGGGCGTTTCCTCCTAGGAGCCATTGTGTATCCTCAAAAAAAAAAAACTCGGTCAGTGGCGTCAAATGATTATAGGGACACTTTTTGTTTGAGGCTTTACCATCAGTGGGCAGTTCTGCAATGTGGACAAAATGCCAGGCACTAAATCACAGATTACTAGTGTCAGGGTTGAGTGAAGGGAGTGAGTGAGGACTCAAGTGCAGGAAACAATAATGGGTTTTATTCAATAAAAAACAAGATCAAAACACAAATAAAAACTACCCTGAGGGGGAAAAAACAGGAGACTTGGCTTGTAGTGATGTTACATATGACACTGAAGCTTCAAAGCACGTATCGAGTTCACAGCGAGATTTCTCATGAAGCTCCGTGCCGGAGGAGCGTACTGTTTTCAGAGAAACACGTGAAAAACGAAGCCTCACTTTCTTTCCAGTCACGTGAATGCTTCACTTTGCGTGTCAAAATGTTTGAACCCAGACCACTACTCTACAGGTTTTTGGAATATAAATCTATAAATTTGACCTGCCACAAAATGGCGATGTTTTCGACACTCTTGATGCTTTGAATCTTTTCCCGGAACAATCAGGGGAAAGCCCGAGATTTGGCTTTAACCCCTCATAGAACCATTAGCCTGAGTGATATACAGACAATTAAGAACTTTAATAATGTCTTTAAAAGCAAAACAGTGTTAGCATGTAGACGTGGCAGTAAATCTCGGGACGTCTATACTGTTGCTTGCATATGAGGATGAGTGTCTGAGCAGTTTGAGCATACTTTCTGAGTAATAATTCCACGTGTATATATATATATTCCCCCCAGTGGTTGGAGCGATTTGACCCAATCAATTTTAGTTGTTCAATCAGTTGTTCACATGGATTCGCCGTGTTGAGAATCAGAAAGCTTCTTATTTTTAAAATGACTTCTGTGTGAGTTGTGCGTCATACATCGCTACACTGTTGAAAATAGACAATGTCTTTCTTGCCTGTCAAATTTCGCCGAAACCGCACCTTTAATGTTAGGTGTTTGTTCAAATAAGAACCCTAAATGGATGTAGCTGTACTATTATGACATGGGTTGCAAAAGTTGTTTTGGAAGCGTAAAAACATGGCGAAATCCCACACCTGCGCCCGAGGCCTGACGGAGGGGACCTTTAACAACCCTAATGACTGTTAATTACAGCTAATTACACAGTTCAATCACCCCGCCAATCGCGTTCGGGAGACGCTGCGTGGAAGGAAATAATGTTGCTATTTCGAGCAGTATTGGTGGAGAGCTTGGGAGATGTGCTATTCTGTTTCTAATGTGTTTTTGAATAGTCTGAGTTAGTCTGAACGTCAATCTAAATGAGTGCAAAACATTTGCACTTATACAATTGTACATGCATGTGTGTGAGAGGCAAGTGTTTGCTGAGAGCAATACATTCATGTCTGACAGTGCAAACTGACAAGTGTAGTGATTTAAGCGATATGAGTGATATAGTTAACTATAACAAAATGAATTAATAATAAAGACCTTAAATAAGGCGGAAGCATCTGGGTTTTTATATGGTGGCTTGACAGATTTATTGTGCTGGCTTCAGCTTGACCAGTGCTTAAATTCAAAACGTAGAAAAAACGATTTGTCCTGAATATCCTGAAAAGCAAATAGTCGCAAGTCAGTATACTACCAGTATAATTTCAGCTTCAATAAAATAAAATAAAATAAAAATCATGTTTAATAGACAAATTTGTGATGAAGATCTATAATTCTGAAGAGAGATCCAATCAGAGACCTGTATAGAAATGTAAATTGTGGCAAATGAGCTCAGCAACAACCACTGTGAAGTATTGCGGAATGACTTTATCTTTTCAAACTACATATACATTCTACATTATATATGAAATATTCGTATAATTAATAGAAATTTATTGGAAATAGTTTGATATTGTTTCGTTGAATGAGTAGTTTATTCCCTCAGAAGAACACAGTCTTTTACCTTTGTCCTTTTATGATTCCTTCATGCGTTTTGCTTTAGACTTGGAATGCGTCTGTTCATTTGGCCGGAAGCTAGTTGTTTTACTTTATAAAGTTTTAAATATGGATATTCTTCATACACAAACGCATTGCTTTGCTTCAGAAGGCCTTTATTAACTCCCCGGAGCCGTGTGGAGCACTTTTATGATGGATAGATGCACTTTTATGATGGATAGATGCACTTTTATGATGGATATGCACTTTATGGACTTCAAAACAGAAACAGCCATTCACTGCCATTGTAGCCAGCACATGTTTTAATATAACTCTGATTGTATTCATCTGAAAGAAGAATGTCATATACATCTAGGAATACTTGAGGGTGAGTAAATATTAATAATTAATGAGATATTAATCATTTTAATTTTCATGAAGTAAATAAACTTCATGCCTAATTGAAAAAATTAAGTTATGTGGAATTGTCGAGTCCAAATAACTGATTTTTTTTTCAATTACGCATGAGGTTTACTTAATAATTTTAAGGCAACGGGTTTCTTCCCTTTTATTAAGTTAAGTCAACTGACAACACAGTATTGGTGCCAAGAAGCTCCAGAGAGATTCAGAGTTTCAGTGATGAGCTAAAGCACTGCAAATAATGACCGTTTGACTCACTCCCATTCCTCTCTGCGAATATAAATCAAGAGTCATTTCTTAAATGCATTACTATAACGGTCATATATATATATATATATATATATATATATATATATATAAAAACAGTAAGAAAAAAGAAGCACTTTACGGTTTGATTTTGATGATATTTGTTATTTCATTCATGTCTCTGTCGACCGAGGGGAGATAATTACACACGCACAGACAGAAAAAACAGGCATTGCACTGCTGTGTCGCCAGTACTTAATTACCTTGCTCACTCGAGACGCTGATTGCAAATGCATGCATCTTGATTGGGACTTACAGGAGGGACTAAATGTAAAATATATATATATAATAACAAGGCATGAAAGCATTTCTCTGTCTGTTTGATTCAAGAAAGTGAGGTTTGAAAATGTAATATTAGAACAATGTTGCTTGTCATATCTCATCACAAAGAGACCAAGATATTGAAGTAGAACCTTGGACGCTTACATTTCAATGTAATATTTATTTTTGTTTTATAGAAGAGAGGAGTTGTTGGAAAGCACAATGTAAAAATTTGCTGCCTTGTTAAGTACAGTAAGCTTGGATGTTTAAGTCATTTCAACTTAAATTTAATTAAACTGACTTAACATGAGCTGAATCTTGTGTAACATTAAAAAACTATTTTGATGAGTTAAAGCAATTTAAAAACATATGTTGTCAACTTATTGATCATATAATTTTTTACAGTTCAGTGTTTTCCCACTTTTTCCTGTCTTATATACTCTCACAGCTCCATTACAGGGCTTTCCAGGAACAAAACTAGAAATGTTTTCTGGTTTACACTGGAAATCATTTAGCATTACCATTAATAGTGCTGAAATGTGATGATTCAACTTTCAAAAATTGACTCAATTATAAAAAAAAAAACATACATAAATAATAATAAAATACATTTCAAACATTGGTATTTAGATGCTTTATCTTGTGTGTATGTCCATGTGCTTATTTTACTCTTTATAATTTCTGTTTAAACAAAGCAAAACAGCAAAAAGGCCCCAATTGAAATGACTGAACTTAGGAATTATAGATGTGCAGTATAGAGCTATATAATTGAACTGCATCAGTAAATCTTCAGTTATGCCTCTGTTGGATTCATAGTCTGTACAAGATTCTCAGCTTTAAAATCGTTTTTGTTCAACAATGACCAATTTCAATATAATGTTCCACAAAAAAGAAATCTAAATTGCTAGCCTGAAATATGTATGAGATGACATCTTAGTCATATTTATTAGATATCTCTGCTGGGTCCCTCTGTAGCACAGGTTGGGGTTGTCATGGTGACGACAGGGTTTCTCACACATCATGTCTTCCATTTGGGCCAACGTATGCACACTGTAATGTTTCCAGTTCTGTACAGCAAAAGCCTGTATTTCAGTCTATCAGTATTGTTGCGTCATGATTGCCTCTTTAAAATGTTCTCGTCACTCAAAAAGTTTTTGGTTACCCTGCAACTGAGCTATAGCTAATAAACTAATTAAACTTCAACTAGTTCATGAACTGCAATGTAGTTATTTTGGGCTGATTCTCACTCTTAAAGTTGAAGTGTTAGATATAAGTGAAGATATGATTTTTCGTGTGTATTCTTTGAGAAATAGAAAGTAAGCATTTAGATACAAAATTTTGTAACAATTTTAAAGTCTTGTCTTGTGTTACTTTTGATTAACTGGCACTAACAATGTTGACATTTCCTCTCAAGTTTGACATTTAATCAAGTTAACAGCACAAAGATTTAACTAGAGCAATTAATCAATATAATACAAAAAGGCAACGTAAGCTATTAATTATTTTTTTTTAATCTTGGGATCCCTTTATCTACAATTGGATACCATTAAATGTAACAAATAACCAGTAAAGGTAAATAAGAAAGTCTTAAATATATAAATCAGATTATACCGTAGCTGTAGACCATTGGGTGAATTAAAGATGCCATTTAGATTGTTAAAAACTCTTAACAGTGAGTCACGATGGCAGCTATCTAGAAATCTCCTTCACATGTAGAGTTGGTTCAGGATAATTGGGGCATTTTTTTCTTAGTCATCTCAATGGCAAATTTGTGTCCCAATTTACCTAAACTCACCCTACTTAAAAATCACAATTCTGCCAGGTGAGTAAATGTAATGAGACTAAAGCTAAATGAGACAACAAATATCTAATATATTCCAATCTTCTGAAGCTATACACAAGCTATGTGTGACAGTTAGGCTAATGATTATTTACTAAAAATGTCCCCATCCATTAAAGCTTTGAAATGTTTGGAAAACAGAATTTGAGGTATGTACCACAAAAATGTTGCATCAGTCTCATTTGCGGCCAGTGGCGCCTATAATTCTTGCATATTCCATGACCAAGCACCAGAATGACACTTTATTTTATTTTTTTTAGAGCTACAGTAGAGGGGAAGATTTCAAGTTAATAATGACTTAAATAATGGTCTGTTTATGACACAAAGCTGGTGTATGGACCACTTATATGATGGTTTATGGTCATTCAGAAGCTTGACATCCCCAATCCTAATTCACTTCGATGAAAAAGAGCAGCCAGGATATTGTTTAAAGTCACGTTTTGCGTTTCACAGAAGAAAATCATACGAGTTTTAAATGACATAGTTTTCGTTCCCTGGGTTAAGTTCACATTAAATATGAAAATTATCTCATTGTTATTATACTATAGATTTAAATAAAATTTTGTGTGAATCAATATTCAAACAGCACGGGCGAGGTTTTAGTTGAACAACTTTAAATACTGTATACTATCTATCATATTGTTTAAGTAATAATATTATATAAAATACTTTTGTTAATTATGGGGCTTGACAGTCTCATAGATCAAGTCCAGTTCTAATTAAGTACTCAGGCAAAACTCACTTTGCTAAATGATGCTCGGTTTTGCCCAGAGCACAATGGCACAGCCACAGTCCAATTACACTCACTTAAACTCTGCAAACATGAGAGAGTGTTAATAAACCTTAATCAAGACTTCATCCACCGAGTTGTCTGTGCAAGAGTCAATTCATTATGTTACCAACAGCAGAAGAATCCATCAGAGAGCCTGATCTACACAAACACCAGTGGGAAACATTGTGACTTTCTTTGCCATATTTTCATAACGAATAGAACATTAATATGAAGCTTGGTTATTTGTAACCTAATTCATTTTTTTATTTTGATTTTTGTTATGTTTTGGTGCCATGGTAATATTGTGTGATTTTTATTATTACTATGTATGTATACCATTTATAGCATAGGTAATACCATGATGTACATGGAGTACTATTTTAATACCTTAGTAATAAACATGATTCATACAATGATTGAAAAATTGTCTTAATGATGTATTTCAACAGTTCAATACAATATCACTGTCCAACACATTTATGACCTGAATACTCTCGTTTTGTCATACACAGGGGGATTCCAGGGAAGAAATGTGGGAAAATTATTGTGAAGGCTGAGGAGCTTAACAACTGCAGGGTAAGAGCTAATATTGATCATTTGAATTCAAGTCTAATCTCCCACTAAATCACTCACTGCCAGTTGGTAGTTGCCTACCTAAAACATAGAGTTTATAGTCATTTGTCATTTAATACAGAAGTATAAACAAGCATTAGAAAATTAGTTGATTTTCGAATGAAATTGTGCTTGTAGAGCAATACGTTTTTAGCTTAGCAACATGCTAACATTAAACTCTGGTGAAATCAAGTATTAGCCAAGTTTCCTGTGCGCTTCCATCACTGATTTTATCATTTGGATTTGAAATTTTGTCAATAGCATCACGTTGCTTGCTAGCTTGGCAACATGCTGATGTCAAACTGTACTGAAATCAATTATGATCCAAGTCTCCTGCAATATTGTTTTTTTTTATGGTTTACATTTTTGCTAATGCATCATACTAATGTTAAATTCTATTGAAATCACTTATAATTTGGCTTCTCTGCATGTCTGTTATAGTCTATTCAAAGTATTTATCTTAGTTGTAAAACACAGGATTCAGTAATAGCGCACGCCAAGAACTCCAGCTGTGCTCTCACACACACACATATAAATACAGAAAGGCCTCTGCAATGCTAGCGGAATTTGTCTTTGACAACAGGGACCATTAGACCTTATCCCATTCCCTGCTGGAGCATTGCATTTCACACAGACAGTAAATGTGATACGCTTGTCAAATGGATTTCTGATTAGGCCTTTTAGCCTTGCCATCTGGGCATTGTAGTCAAGCAAATATAACATGCCAAGCT
Organism: Meda fulgida; assembly: GCA_030578275.1. Lineage (NCBI taxonomy): Eukaryota > Metazoa > Chordata > Actinopteri > Cypriniformes > Leuciscidae > Meda > Meda fulgida. The sequence continues at coordinate 17,058,606 of CM060619.1, forward strand.
ATTTAGCATTCGCGTAATGCTAGCTGTCTAGAAACCACAAATGGCCAAATACTCAGTTAATCTATAGTGATATTGTTATCGTAGGTCTGCTAAGTGCTCTAAATCCACATGTACACTCTCATTGCCCTCATAACTTGCTTTTCTAAAACATTCTCGCCCTGCAGGAGTCTGTGATGATGCAATTTTGTGGCAACAAGCTGGACAAAAAAGACTTCTTTGGCAAATCGGACCCCTTCTTAGTGTTTTATCGCAGCAATGAGGATGGAACGTGAGTAACACAGACACATGAGTGCATTCTTGTCAGCTACACACACTGCCCACAACGTTAATCTCATCTCCAGGCTCTGTGTTGTGGAAATGGCTTTCTATTGAATTCCTTTAGGTTCATACCCATAGTCCTTTGCACCTGGATCAGCAGGGGTTTTTCTGAAATGGAACAATCACTTCTTATCTGGCTTATTCTGTACTTCAATAATACCAGATTCCTTCATTCATTCAGCTTTTCTTTTACATTTCAGAATATCTGTGCCTTTGTGTGTGTAGATCAGCTACAATAATTTTCACTGCTGTGTTTTGAAGCTACTTTTCAGTTTGGTTCTACACATAGTAATAAATACATTTACAAAGCTAACTGTTCTTAAGGGATTCTTTATCTTCTCACTCATGTTGTTAGCTTAGCAACATGCTAACATCCAATTCTATTTGAAATCAATTATAAGTCAAGTCTCTCGTGCACTTAAAAGGGATTGTTCCCCAAAAAAGAAAAAAAAAACGACTTACTTTCTTCTGTAGGACACATAAGAAGATATTATATGAAATGTCCATTCAATGGAAATTAGTGGTAACCAAACATGTTTGGTTGCCAACATTCTTCAAAACATGAACATTTTTTGTGTTTCAGTTGAGTAACTGAAATATCTTTTTTGGTGAACTATCCCTTTAACATGAGTGAGTGAATGTTTCAGATCAGTTACTTATGAGGTTCAATTACAGTTACATCTGGCAGACAGGAAGGCGGTTAGCTAAAAGCTAATGTTTTCTAATGGCTAATGCTAATGATGAATTTAGTTTGAGTGCAATGTGGTTTTTATTACCATAATTGATCAAACTCTGACAAGACGAGGCGTAACACAACCATCTTGTGTGTGTATGTGGCTATAGATTTTTTTAGATGGAATTATAAATTAATTTACAAAAAGCTGCGGTTGCTTTTTGACTAGCAGGCAGAGATGGATCATTACTTGGCATTTCTTGGTACCAGCCTGAGATCATCTCACAGTAAAGCATGATATTTTTAAGATCATTTATTTCTGCAACACTAGTACGTTTACACGACAATGATGTACTAAAAACAGAAAAGATTTTCCTTTGCGCTTTTCGCATACAGATGACAACTTATCAAAACGATCCCCGTTCCCACAGATCTGCGAAAACTATTAAAAACACTGTATTATTCATGCCATGCCAGTAGTTGGCGATGTCACTTTGTAAAGAAACACTATGCGCCTATAGACTGAACGTATAATAGGCATGTGCATGACGTCACTGTTTTCACAAATTCCCATTTTGTAGTTTATATGGAGACTTGCACTTTGAAACCCGTTTTCAAAAGTTTTCAGACCCCGAAAACACTGTTGTCGTGTAAATGAACGCAATGCATTCAAGCGTTTTCTGTTTTTAGTTGAAAACGGTGTCGTGTAAACGGCCCCTAAAACTCACACACATAAACACTTCAAAAAGAGCCTTTACCTCCTGAACCATGAGAACAAGGGGTAAACTGTGTGTGTGTGTGTGTGTGTGTGTGTGTGTGTGTGTGTGTGTGTGTGTGTGTGTGTGTGTGTGTGTATGTGTGTGTGTGTGTGTGTGTGTGTGTGTGTGTGTGTGTGTGTGTGTGTGTGTGTGTGTGTGTGTGTGTGTGTGTGTGTGTGTGTGTGTGTGTGTGTGTGTGTGTGTGTGTGTGTGTGTGTGAGTCTGTGTGTGAGTCTGTAAGGAAAAATAAACGTGTGTAAATAGGAAAAAGGCCAGTATTGAGCGGTGTACTGAGCCCATAACTGAGCAATCCATTCATGTCTCTGTCCTTAAAAAAAACAGAATCTGTTCAGCTCTAGGGCCAGTTTAACCGAATATGTCCAATATTTGTTCAGTTTCTGAAACAGCCCTGTTGATGCTTAGCAATAAAGCCAATACAAATTCTCAACAATTATCACTTTTTTGGACAGTTTTCAATATTTTTGTAGAGACAGTATTTCTGTATAGCTTCATAGTGAGGTCTGCCATATAAAGTGTGATTTCAGCTTAGTCAAACATGATATTCTGCAATGGTTTATGCAACATTAAAAGATTCCAGTTACTAAGTATTAATTGTGCATTTGAGACATTCAGTCTTCAGTCTTCAGACATTGAGTCTTCAAACAAGAGTTGACAGTTAATTCAGACATTTTAGAATATAATTTGATCATAATCAACGGATTAAGTTATATCAAAAAAGGGTTTAAAAATTACACTTTATGCGATCATATGCACTAACTTTTGACTTCAAATTCAATCATTAAGTTGATGACAGTTGCATTACTGTAATATTTTCTTTTATCTTACAGATTTACTATTTGTCATAAGACAGAGGTGGTGAAGAACACGCTGAACCCTGTGTGGCAAGCCTTTAAAATCCCCGTCAGAACCCTGTGCAATGGCGATTTCGACAGGTATGGAGTGTTTTCTACTGCGTTAAGGTATTTTTAAGGTTTGATCTCCTCACATTTGAACCACATTTAAAATACAGTAAACTGATCAACTCATCATGCATCAACTAAATTCTAAAATCCATATTTATATTATAGTTATTTTGATACCTGCAAACAGCATACGGATGGACCAAATGTTGTTGTTACAATTTAAAAAAAATACCCCTATTATTCTGTTTTAAATGCTTTAAATTTAGTTTTTGTAGGTCTCCTACAGTAGTTTTAAATGCATCCCATCATCCAAAGTCAAAAAACACATTCCAATATCACCTCTTTTCTCACAGTGTCTAAACAGTTGGATAAAGTATTCGGCCTTTCTAAACTCCGCCCTTCCGAGAGCCTACTCTGCTTTGATTGGGTCAGATGGACCAGTCTGTTGTGATTGGTCTACTCTGCCCTACAAAGGCAAAATACCTTAACTCGCTAGAGTGTAGAACTGAGAAAAATTACTTTAAAGATTTTTAGTCGTCTATAAATAAATGCATTATAGGTAGGACACTGGAAATCTGGCAATTAGAAGTTTTAGTAATGAAAATTACCTACATAAAAAATGATTGAGCTCAAACTTGACTTTTGACCCCTATTTTACTGTACTCTGCCTTTGTATTGGCTACAAAAAGTGAAAAGTCACACCAAGGCAAAAGGCAGTAACTTCCACATTATTTATATTTGGTTACCGATCACCATTTACAAAATCATGATAGTAACACCTGTATAAAATCTAGTGATCATGGCATTTTACATTTATATTTATTCATTTAGCAGACGCTTTTATCCAAAGCGACTTACAAATGAGAACAATAGAAGCAGTTAAACTAACAATAGGACAACAATATGCAAGTGCTATGACCCTTCCCAGTTTAATCTAACACAGTACATGTACTTTTTTTTTATGAGGCTTAATGGACCAACAGTTATACAAATAAATAAACATACACAATTCGTTATACATTATTAATAAAAGGAGGTTTATTTGCACTGAACACAAATTAGCTTTCTTTCGTCATATTCTGGGCTCATCTGCTTTTCTGTACATAGTAGGCTATGCTTAATTAGTATGGTGTTTTCTGAGTTTGAGAATAACATTCATTTTTTTTAATATCAGTCTAATGCATTAAGCTACGTTAGTGTTTCAGAACGTCTCAGAGTCTGACACTAGTATTGTGTCATGTCTAATATATTAATAATGCCATCAGAATGCAACTAAAGCACTGAATAGCAATAAGATGGCTATACGTACATGTACTTGTAAATAATTCGAAATAATTAAGCGTTTTCTTGGTTTTCTATGGGAGGAAAATGCTTAACGTACAATTAAACCCGTTACGTTTATATTCTGTGCTCATTTGCTTTATAAGTATGTTGTTTCCTGAGTTTGGTCTTTTAAAACCACTGTCTTAATTAAACACGTTACGTTCATATCCTGGGCTCATCTGCTACTCTGTACATAGTATGCATTTTTAGTATGGTGTTTACTGAGTTTTGGATCACTGAGTTAATATCATTTATTAATTTTAATATCAGTCTAATGCATTAAGCCATGTTAGCGTTTCAGAACATCACCAGGGCACGGGTTTCGTGACTTATTACAATAGAAGTCCCATTTCAATGGCTAGGCGCCAACCAATAAAATGGTCCATTTGAACACCCCAGGCCTGCTCCCGCCCACCTTTCTCTCTCGCCGCCACTGAGTTTCAAGTGCACAAGTTAGTTTTGCATCTAATATATCGTGAAAAGAGTAGCAAAAGTCAAGGCACGAAATTTGAAATTGCAGTGACAGATTTGAGAAGTTGCAAGTGCCTAATTGAGGCTGTACTGCAAATGTGAATGTAAGATTAAGTGTAAATATATATTACAAGTTTGTGTCTGTCATTGCATTTCTGTAAATGGAATTTTACACATTTGTGACTACTTGTCTGCAGCTTCAAATTCAGAATACAAGTTGTGACTATTGTCTGCAAGTGCAAATTTCAACATTCAATTTCAGATTTGTATTTGACAGGTTTTCAAATTGGAGCTGTGAGTGTAAATTTTAGGGTACAAGTACAAATATGTATTGTACAAGTTCTCAAATTCACATCTACGTGCTCTCGAGTTTTGATACTCTTTTACCTTCATACAATACCTCCATTGCGGTAAATATCTTCAATTGGTACACAGTGGTGTAAGTGAACGCGAGTGGCATAACATAAGACTTGCAAAGCACGCGTTCTAAATGATCACGATAAAACAGATCCTCGACCCGGGGACTGGTTTATAGCGGTGGACCTGAAAGACGTATACACTTTCACACTCAGATAGCCCCTTTATCACAGGCGCTTCCTGAGATTCGTGTTCGAAGGGGTCGCACTCCTCGTATGTTCACGAGAAGTATGAACGCAGTGCGTTCTCGTTTGAGACTCAGTGGGGAGCTCGTTCTGGATTACCTCGACGACTAATGCATTCATAGCACAATCTTCTGTGTTCTGCGTCTTTTCAGTATGTGGTGGTTTCAGCTGTCTGCCCTATAATTGTGCCAGACGCTGTGATTGTCTGTATAACCCGCTTGTAACAGCTGGTTTGATGTTGTATGCACAAATACACTTGTTGCTTCATTATTATCACTCCTTGTAACATATCAGTCCCGCATCGGCCTGACCTTGTTCATGGCGGTGCTGAAGTTGCCGGCGCAGTTTTGGAACTCTGCCAGCTAGATGTATGAGTGTTTCAACCAGGTCCGGTACCCGACCTGGGTAAGGCGGGGCGCTAGTTCTTTGTTGTATTCAGCTGCATGCCATGAATAACATTTTTCTGTAAACTCTGCATATTTTCTGTCAACTTCCTTCGCAATCGATATCGCACGTTTGGGCAGGACAAAGCTGTCCCTCTGAGGACACTTCAGAGGCTACAGGGACTGATGGCAGCTGTACATAGACTACACCGTCATTTAAATGCAGCAAATTTTAATAGACAGTAAAACAAAGGCAGAACGCTGTACAATCTGATAGGTAGCATTATTTGATAGAACACCGGCACCTTAACTTCATATTGACGTAAGGCAGAGTACCTGTAGTACTGACTAATATTAAATAACTATATATACTTAAGCTACTATAGGATTAGGATTAGGGTTTGGTTTTGGGTTAATTGTATGTAATTATGCATAATTTATAGTTGTTACTATAGTAACTGCATGTAACATATGTAACAATGACAATGTAAAGTGTTACCAAAATTATTTTGAAACCATTTAGGGTCAAAGGTTATGACAATACCTGATATATTGAAGTGTGAGTGAGTGGAGGTGGGGCTAATTTGCATATTCATAGAACCACATATATTAAATGAGGCAAAGGGTGTAGAGTTACATTCAAGCTACACTTTATTGTCAAAAGTTTTGGGACGTCTGCCTTCACTTGCACATGAACTTTAATGGCATCCCTTTCCTGATCCGTGGGGTTTAATATGGAGTTAGCCCACCCTTTGCAGATACAACAGCTTTAACTCTTCTAGGAAGGCTTTCCACAATGTTTAGGAGTGTGTTTATGGGAATTTTTGACCACTCTTCCAGAAAAGCATTTGTGAGGGCAGGCACTGATTTTGGACGAGAAGGCCTGGCAGTCTCCGCTCTAACTCATCCCAAAGGTGTTCCATCGTGTTGAGGTCAGGACTCTGAGCAGGCCAGTCAAGTTCCTCCACACCATACTCCCTCAAACATGTCTTTATGGACATTGCTTTGTGCACTGGTGTGCAGTCATGATGGAACAGGAAGGGGCCATCCCCAAACTGTTCTCACAAAGTTGAGAGCATGAAATTGTCCAAAATGTCTTGGTATGCTGAAGCATTAAGATTTCCTTTCACTGGAACTAAGGGGCCAAGCCCAAACCCTGAAAAACAACCCCACACCATAACCCCCCCCTCCACCAAACTTTCACTTGGCACAATGCAGTCAGGCAAGTACCGTTCTCCTATCAACCGCCAAACCCAGAATCGCCAGACAGAGAAGCGTGATTCATCACTCCGAGAACGTGTCTCCACTGCTCTAGATTCCAGTGGCGGCGTGCTTTACACCACTGCATCCAACGCTTTGCATTGCACTTGGCGATGTGAGGCTTGGATGCAGCTGCTCGACCATGTAAATCCATTCCATGAATTTTTCTACGCACTGTCCTTGAGCTAATCTGAAGGCCACACAAAAATTGGAGGTCTGTAGCTATTGACAGCAGAAAGTTGGCGACTTCTGCGCACTGTGCGCCTCAGCATGCGCTGACCCCGCTCTGTATTTTTATGTGGCCTACCAGTTCATGGCTGAGTTGCTGTTGTTCCCAATTGCTTCCACTTTGTTATAATACCACTAACAGTTGACCGTGGAATATTTCGTTTTCACGAATGGACTTATTACCAGGTGGCAACCTATCACGCTTGAATTCACTGAGCTCCTGAGAGTGACCCATTCTTTCACGAATGTTTGTAGAAGCAGTCTGCATGCCTATGTGCTTGATTTTATACAACTGTGGCCATGGAAGTGATTGGAACACTTGTATACCAATGATTTGGAGTGGTGTCCCAATATTTTTGGCAATATGGTGTATTTTAAGGCATGAAGAAATTTTTCTTTTTCAAGGAAAAACGTTCAAATATGTAATTTTGTTCATCAAAGATGAGTTTTAAGGGATAAAATGATTAACTACAGGGGGACTTTAAGAGACTTAAGATAGTCAGACAGAACCAACAGAGAAGAGAATCCTAAGCAACACTGTATCCTGGAAGCCTCCATCATGAGCAGCTCAAAGAGGGGCTCTTGCTGTGTGGCGATAAAGAGGGAAGCTTCCTCGCGGTAGCGGCCCTCACTGATGTGCATCGATCGGTACCGTAACGCACTCTCCCACACAATGCTTCGGCTTTATCTCTGATTGAACATGTTGGAAACGAAAGAGAGAGACAGACAGACGTAGAGGAAGAGCACTGGGCATCCGGAGGAGTCTGGGACACAAGATAAGCCTGTGCCAACGCTCTAATAAAGAAGCACGGAGTGTCTCGCTGATGATAACACTGAGAATGGGTGCTAAGGGATGCTTTTGGTATTGGGTTGTTGTTAGCATGTGTTGCGTTAAAGCTCTGTGTAATTGACAGAGCTGTTCTGTTTGAACTGTGCAAACTCATCACTCGCCTGTCACGCCACGGACAGCAGAAGTCGTAATTATTTTCTGTCAAAACTCACTAATCCAACCCTCTAACCCTGTTATGTGAAAAGAAAGTGCCATGGAAGGAAGAGTAAGCTAATTTTTAGATAGATTTTATAATAAGTCCAATTATAAAATGGATAGTTCTGGCTCTAAAATCTGATTGGATGGGCCATGTTTAAAAAGTGTTCAATGTGTGTGTATATATATATATATATATATATATATATATATATATATGTGTGTGTGTGTGTGTGTGTGTGTGTATATATATATATATATATATATTTATATAATTCTATACAACCACTTCAAAAACAGTCTTCACACACTATGTATGTCTGATTTTTGTCATATCGGAATGATCAAATTCACGCTAATTATTAGTTGTTATAATTGCAAAAAAAAATTACATGTTTGTTCAAGGAAATTGCATTTTTTTTTCATTGATTCAAATTGAACATTTGAAGAAAGTTCCTGTTGTTTTATTATAGTCAATGATACCTGATGTTCTTGCTTTGTTCTTCACGGTTTTGAAAAAGAATAAAGAGGTTAATTAGTGCAACGATTGAAGTATTTATCTGTCGTCAACAATAAAGCTCTACACATTTTTTTGTGGTTATGATGACAATTACCATGGAAACAAATCATTTCTGAGTCCAACGACATGAACAACTCTATAGAATCTCAGAGTTGTCATCTCACGAATATGATAATTCCAACAGGACATCAACACAGCTTTAGGGCTAATGAACAATATTACTTTGGAATAGTTGATTAAAAATGCTTTCTAATGCAAGGATCACTGTTACTATAGGGTTCAACTTTAGCAATTTATTAATTTATTAAATGAATGATAATAATACAGTATTCCAATTTTATCTGGCAGACAATAAAATGTAATCAAACAACAACAACAAAAAATCTTTGTTCAAACAAGCAGTAAAAAAGTCAATAAGCCTGAACAGCAAATTACATGACTTATTGTTTAGGAGCTTAATCAAAACTATATCATAATCACTATATACATGTGATTTGAAAAAATAAAGGTCTGAATGGACAGATTAGATTTGATCTAGTTATCCTCATTCTCAACATACATAATCATACACAATGATGCGCAATATTGTCAGAATATTTTTTTGAAGAAATTCACACAAAGCTTTAGCTGTAAAAACAAAATGATATGATAAACTTTTTTTTTTTTAATCATGCACACACATGCTATAGACATATATTTGATTATGTGAATTATTGTGTCATGGAATAATTTGATTCTCTAATCATGCATGGAATCATATTTCAGCTGTTGATGTGTGATTGCACTCTCTATGCAGAAAAAAAACTACAGTTTATGTTTAATATGGACCAATTCTCTGTCTCGTTCACAGAGCGATCAAGGTTGAAGTGTATGACTGGGATCGTGATGGCAGGTAATGAACTGGAAACTGTCACATGAAGCTTAAAATACTCATCTGACACTCACTGCATGCATCCATTAATTATAGGGCACAGATACCTAAAGTCTTCTCGGTGGGATACAGGAATTGAACATGAAACAAATGATCAAATTAAACACTATTTTAAGTAATTTAGTAACTTTAAACTTTTAAGCAAATAGTTCATTTGACATTTTTGTCATGGTCAAAATATGCGCAAAAAGATGTCCAATACAGATACATACACTTTTGTTTAAAATGTTTCAGAACTCAATTCATAAAGGAAACACAAGTATGTGTTTCTTTTGCAGCGTTGATCCACACATGCAGAAGATCAATTCAACGGATCCCCTTAAGGACATGGTGAGATGGGAGGAAAATGTATTTTTGCGAACAAGCACAAAAGCTTTGAAATATACTTGTTCCTCCTATCTAATTTTTCCATAACCATGTCCCCTTAGGGGCTCCATAGTATTCTGATTATGTCTTTTTCAGCACATAAACCATAACATATTAGACTCTTATTTAGATACATTATTGGCTAGGATTTGTAAGCACATTTGTATGGTTTTGTATTTTTGAGTGAGATCGGGTTGGTCCATCACATACATTCACATAAGTGATCCTATTTGACAGGTTTTGTTTCGTACCGGGTGCTTTGATCTAAAATAATTAATCTTTTCACTCATAACATGATAAAAGGCTGAGTACTGTGAAATATCAGGAACTTATCAGAGCTACATTTTGAAAATGTAAAGCTCATTATGTAACAAATGTAATGTTCTCCAACAATGTTTCTGACCAATCTGTGTGTGTGTTTTACAGCCATGACTTCATTGGAGAGTTCAGCACCAGCTATAGAGAACTGTCAAGAGGACAGTCACAATTTAACGTGTATGAGGTAATCTTATACATTTGAATAATTTGCAAAGCTCATTAACAGTATTTTTCGAAATAACTTCACAGTATAACTAATATAACATATAGTCACACATATCTCATTTCCAGCCATGTATACAGTCAGTGGTCATATACATCCATTCGTTCATAAGATCAATAATTGTTCTTTGTTCTATCAATTCAGCAGAGAAGCATGTGACGCCACATGCAATCGTCCTGCAAATGATCTTATTATAAAACTGCCTAAGCAATTCCATTAATATAGAAAAATAGAAACATGATACAATAACGTTAAATTTCGTCCACATAACTTACCGTATTCAACTTGTAGGCTGCAACTTCTGAAAAAGTGAGAAAATCACAACTTCCAGACAACTTGCGGGTGTAATTCGTTTTCTCTGCTAATTTCCACACATTACATTTCTCAGTGAGTGGGTTTACCAGAAAATATCTTTAAGATATGTATGCATAATGAAAACCTATCTTAAAGAAACACACGAATACATGAAGTGTAGCTGGTTCCCTCAACAAAATCAATTTTGCCATGAAACATATTTTTCCACTTAAGTAGATGTACAGTAGACCTGCATATGAAAGACATTTGGCTCTGGAACATCAAACCCAAACTAAAGATACATGTTTTATTACGTGTTGTTTTTCATTTTAGTACAGTTCATTTATAATGTTACTGAAGGAGCTTGTCATGATAACTTTCCACCTTCTTTATTGGCACAATGACATTTAATAATAATAACAATGCACACAATAACGATATTTGATATATTTGAAGTGAATTTTACAGTTATTTAGAGCAGAGTTTTGGACCAGTGTTTCACAATGAGTGGATCTAGATAAACATTTTTGCTGCTGTACCTTTACATATCAAGTCAAGTCAAGTCAAGTATATTTATATAGCTTTTCACAATATAAATTGCATCAAAGCAGCTTCACAGTATCAATCAAATAACATAACAATGTTTGTTTCTTAGTGGAAAAAACATCCACGTTTGGTAGGGCTGATCAATGGTATTAATGCTTGGTTCATTAATTTGAATATCCCCAACTGAGCAAGCCAAAGGCAACAGTGGCAAGGAACCGAAAAACTCTATCAAGTGACCTACTGGTGTCCTAAAACTCCATCAGGTGACTTAATGGAGAGAAAAAAAAAACCTTGGGAGAAAAACCTTCAGTCGGGGGCCAGTTCTCCTCTGGCGTTTATGAACTAGAGGCCGGATTTACAGTAACTGTAATTTGATACAGAATTTAGTTTTATTTTAGCCAGCTTAAAGGTTTTTGGTACGTATCCTAGAGACAAAGACGAATTAATGATATTAGGAAGAGGATCTATGATCTCTGGAAGCATCTCTTTCAATAGCTTAGTCGGTATAGGGTCTAACATACAAGTAGTCGATTTAGATGAATTAACGAGTTTGCAGAATTCTTCCTCTCCTATAGCAACAAATTAATAAAAATTGTCCTCAGGGAGACTACAATGTACTCCCTGCTGCGATACTGTAGTAGACGGTTGCATAGTTATAATTTTGTCCCTGATATTATCAATCTTATAAGTGAAGAAGTTCATAAAGTCATTACTATGTTGGCCTGAAACTTCTGTGCTTGAAGCTTTCTTTTTCGTTAGTTTAGCCACTGTTTCAAATAAATACCTAGGATTATGTTTATTTTCTTCTAATAGGGTTGAAAAATAAGCAGATCTAGCAGCTTTTAAAGCCTCTCTGTAAGCAATCGAGCTCTCTTTCCATGAAATCCGAAATACCTCTAGTTTTGTTTTCTTCCAGTCGCGCTCCATTTTTCTGGCTGCTCTCTTAAGGGCCCGAGTGTGCTCGTTGTACCACGGCGTTGGACTATTTTCTTTAATCTTCTTTAAGCGCAACGGAGCAACTGCGTCTAAAGTGCTGGAAAAGAGAGAGTTAAAAGTTTCTGTTGCAATATCAAGTTCTTCTAAGCTATCTGGGATGCTGAGATGATGAAACTGATTAGGAAGATTATGGATAAAGCAATCTTTAGTGGCAGAAGTTATAGGTCTAACATATTTATAACACGGAGTCGGCTTTGCAGCCTTGGCTAAATGTAATTTACATGAGACTAGATAATGGTCTGAGATGTCATCGCTCTGCTGCAGAATTTCAACGGCATCATCATCTATTCCATGTGATAGTATTAGATCTAGAGTATGATTACGACAATGAGTAGGTCCTGACATGTGTTGTCTAACTCCAATTGAGTTTACAATGTCTTTAAGTGCCAATCCCAATGCATCTTTTTCATTATCTACATGTATATTAAAATCACCAACAATTAGTACTTTATCGTTAGCCAATACTAATTCTCATAGAAAGTCTGCAAATTCTTTGATAAAATCTTTATGGTGCCCTGGTGGCCTGTATACAGTAGCCAGCAGAAATCTCAAACGTGATTTATCGTTTACATTATATATTTTTACATTAAGCACCAACACTTCAAAAGAAGTATATTTAAAAATAGATTTCTTAGTCGTTTTGAAAATATTACTATAAATTACAGCAACACCTCCCCCTTTGCGTTTTAGACGAGGTTCATGTTTATAACAGTAATCTTGTGGGGTTCTCATTTAAAGTAATGTAATCGTTTGGTTTTAGCCAGGTTTCTGTCAAACACAGCACATCTAGATTATAATCTGAAATTCTATCATTAACTATGAGCGATTTTGAAGTAAGGGATCGAATATTCAGCAACCCAAGCTTTATCATTTGCTCATCTGTATTATATCTGTTTTTTATTTGTTGAACATCAATTAAATTTTTTACCTGACGTTTTTTGGATTTCCAAATTCGGGGAACAGACACAGTCTCTATATGATGATATCTAGGTGAAAGAGGCTCTATGTAATTGGATTTATCTGACCTTGGTGACGCGAGGCCGCTAGCAGACGGTCGGTTTAGCTAGTCTGTCTGCTTCCTGACCTGAGCCCAAGATTGTCATGTTTTAGCTCTAAGACTATGTGCCATATTACTAGAGAGAAGAGCAGCACCATCCCAGGAGGGATGAACACCATCTCTTTTCAACAGGTCAGGCTTGCCCCAAAAACTTTTCCAATTGTCTATGAATTCTATATTATTCAACGGACACCACTTAGACAACCAACCATTGAGTGAGGCCAATCTGCTAACTATCTCATCACTCCTGCGAACAGGAAGGGGGCCAGAGCAAATTACAGTGCCTGACATCATACTTGCAAGTTTACACACCTCTTTAATATTAATTTTGGTGATCTCCGACTGACGGAGTCGAACATCATTAGTGCCGACATGAATAATGATCTTAGAGAATTTACGATTAGCATTAGCCAGCACTTTTAAATTAGCTTTGTTGTCAGGCGCTTTGGCTCCCGGCAAACATGTGACTATGGTGGCTGGTGTGATCGAATCACCAATTACCAGGGCACAATCAACAGAATTCTCAGTGGATGTTTCACTGAGTGGGGCAAATCGATTTGTCATGGTAATAGGAACGTAAGAGTGTTTTTTTTAAATCCTCGACTAGAGTGATCTCTCACGGTCACCCATCTGCCCTGCTGCATGGGCTCTACTTCAGCCTGAACCGAATCATGTACAGAGTTCACTATGCTAGGCGCATCCAAAATAGTATCTAAAGCTCTAGTACTATCTTTACTATCCTCAATTAAAGTTTGGATGCGTGTCTCTAGCTCTGAAATCTTCTCCGTCAGCCTGACTGTCTCCTTGCATTTATCACAAATAAATCCTATATTGCCATCGGAGAAGGCTATACTAAACATATGACATGTGACACAGGTGACAATAACAGGACAAGACATTACTCACCGTTTGTGTTGACTGATTCTTACTTACCTGGGCTTTTATGAACTCAACGCGGGTGGCGCGTAAACACTAGCGTGCTGTGCTAACAATAACAGAAGCTAGCGATGTAAGGTTAATCTGAGATGGTGGGTAAACTGTATTTAGTAATATAAACAACTAGAAATGATAGTAAATGATGGTTCAAAACAGAAAGAAATACGAAGCTAATACGAGGCGTAGAGCTTACAGCCTCGACGCAAACAAACTCACAGCAGGCAGGAAGGCAGACAGGAGCAATCGATCAGTGAACAGCCTGATATATATATATATATATATATATATATATATATATATATATATATATATATATATATATATATATATATATATATATATGTAAAGGTATATGTTTCATAAAACAAACAATCCAAGCAAAAATATGACAGTCAAATGGTCAGACTTATTAAAAATAAACTTCAGATTCTTAATTCTAACATTGAAAACCTTCGACAGAGCCGTAGGTGCTACACACAGCCAGGAAAATCAGGGTTTGACAGATTTCGTTTACATTTTGCATTTATACATTAACATTTTGCTTTCTATAATTTAGTGGTAGTTCTTCTGGTGTTTAGTCCATTCTTGTGCCGTCACACATTTTTGCAGCTAGTTTTATTAAATTATCCTTTTGGACTGGGAAGGAAGTTTTGAGTTCTGAAACTTTAGTAGACAAAAGACTTTTTTAAATCTGAAATGATGAGGAAAATGAGTGAATTTCAGATATGAGAATTTTGAGGTCATAATTCATATTATATACAAATGTAGTCATTGTTTAAGTTAAAAGTAAATGCACCGTTCAAAAAATGTAGCCAGTGCTGAAATAAGTACTGAAAAGTATCTCAGATCTGAATCTCATAGTAAATCTCAGATAGAATCCTTCCCTGAGTCTGGAGATTTGCCTCTATCAGATTTAAATGACAAAATGACAAATCTGAGAGAAATTCCATCTTTTGATAAAGGGCTGATATTAACAAAAAAATCAATGTTTTCTCAATTAGAGTGAGTAATTTCACATCGTCATTTAAGAGAAACACTCAACACACAACGTGAGAATTTAGTCACAGATCTTGAGATGTTAGCAGATGATCTCATCCCACAGGCACTGCATTTGGTCATAACTCATTTAGCATTAGTGAGTGGGAGGAAGAGATCATTTATTTTATATTTTTATATATGTGGCTCAGGCTTTTCCATATGTGAATAATCGTCACTATAATATCAGTCTTTTGTTGTGTTTGGTTGGTCTCGCATATTTCTCTAGCCTCTTGTTTTGCTTTATTTTTTCCCTTTCTCCTTTTCTTGCACCACAAATATGCTCATGGTGTCACTTATATATATACTGTACATATTATATATCAGTAAGGATTGGAATGAAGCAATGCATTTAACAATCCTGGTTCCAATTCCACTTTATAACAAGATCAAGGTTGTAAGGTGAAAAATAAAGTGAACTGCAATTTAAAAAATAAAGGAATCAATTTATTCATTTAAAACTAAAAATGTAAGTAGATAAATCACTTTAAAAATGACAAATGAATAGACGTGTGAATTTTGACCGCTAGATTCCAAACTCTATATCTTTAATGATAAATACCCAATTGAGAGATTAATGCATTTATTGTATTAGGATGTCTTTTAAAAACAAAACAACACCGAACTGTACATTTAAACAAGTTTAGTTATACATTTACAAATAATTATATCATAAGTAGCCTACCTTAATAAACAGATAGGCTATATTTCCATATCCATTCATAACTCAGAACAAGATAAAAGTATCTTATTAAATTATAAAACATTTTATTTTAATATAATAACAGAGAAAATAGGCTTAAAGAAAAAAATTCATTGCGATCAATATGACCGTCTATGGCCGAAATAGGTAAATATGTTAATTTGCTTTTTTGCCTTATGTGTAATTTATAAGAAAAAACATTTTAAATGAAAATACCGACACTTTTAGAAAAGTCAGGTACCAGCAGGAATATTGTTATTGCAGTTATTTCAGTTATTGCAGATTGTCAAAATGACCGTCATGGCCGTTCTAATGTTAATGTATAAAATGTTGTTTAAATGTCACAATAAAATAAAACATTGATATCTATTTTTAAATGCTATTTTTGAATTTCATTTGTTGAAAGTGTGGAGCAATTTCTTTTCTTAATCTTAACTTTTTGTATTTTTATGTTATTATATAATTTTCTTTTCACATTTTAACAGAAAATATGAATTTACATATAGTTTTAATTTAACTTGGACTGTGTGTAGAAGGGCTGTGGTATAAATACAGACCCTGGATCTAAATTATGTAGCGTTTATAGTCTTACACAAATTCCACTATCCCTTAAGCGATGACGTTCATTAATTTTCTCTCCACAGGTCATAAACCTTAAGAAGAAAGGCAAGAAGAAAAAATATCTCAACTCTGGAACCGTAAGCAAACATTTTTCATGTTGCTTTCTTGCTAGTGTATGATTTTGGTTTTGATGATTGATTTTTCTGAGTTGGAGAGAAACTACAAGTAACATTCCTGCTGGGTGATATGACAAAAATGTGGTAACACTTTACAATAAGGTTCATTAGTTAACATTAGTTAACTACCTTCCTTAACATAAACTAAGAGTGAACAATACTTCTACATTATTTATTAATCTTAGTTCATATTAATTTCAACATTTACTAATACCTTATTAAAATCCATGGTTGTATTTGTTAACATTAGTTATTGCACTGAACTAACATGAACAAACAATGAACAGCTGTATTTTTATTAACTAACATCAACAAAGATGAATAAATACAGTAACAAATGTATTCATGTTAGTTAATACATTAATGTTAACTAATGAACCTTATTGTAAAGTGTTAGCAAAAATGTAAATTGATTTCACAATAACGATATATATCACAATATAATCAACACTTTAGATGACACTTTCAACATTTGTCAATCTATTTTATATAACTTCTGCACTTTGAATTCTGGCTAGTTTGTATTTTGACAAGTTACAGTTTGAAAGAAGTTTTCCTAACAGTTTTAACTGCTGTTTTGTTGTGTATGCTTGAAGCAGTCCCTTTATTTAAATCAGAATCACTCAAAAGAATCAGTCAATCGTTGATATAACGACATGACAGCGCACAGAATCACGTTTTCCGACTTCATGTTTCCAGGTGACACTGCTATCGTTTCTCGTTGATATTGAAGTCACCTTCCTGGACTACATCAAAGGCGGGCAAGTGATGTTTTGCTAATTTTGCAAACACTTCTTCTTTTACAATCAGCTACTGAGGTGGAAACCCCAACAGACAACAAATCCTTGTGGAAAAGAAAGTGACTTGATGTGTTTAAACTCTCACATTACTAGTGGTGAACCACCAAGAACGTAGCCTGCGTCCTCAACAGCAGGTCTCGACAGGTTCTTGAAGTCCTTCTTGGCAATTACACTGGCAATACAGATGACCGACTTCGAGCCGGACACCATGAGTGATCAAGTCCATTCATGGTTGATGATAGATGAGGTTGGGTTGCTATTCTTAGCACAGGTTGCTATTCTTATGCGAGGGGTAGGCAAGGGTTCATCCATACATGGCAGATCGCACGCCCACACTGGCGCCTGCAGTCGCCTCTTCTCTGACACAACACCACCAGACGTCCATTTTAATGGCTACTCCTTCCTTTTAGTCTAAGATGTTGTGGTGAAAGGTCAGTGCGCTTGAGATGATTTCGTCTCCAGTCTGAATGTGTCTCTCACACTTGCTGTAACTGTACTGGAATGCCCAGCTCATCATTTATTGATTTCATCCCAATTACAAAGCAAAAATCACAGAACGAAGAACTCAATCGCTAATGGATAATGATAGCGGAACGGGATAGTTTATCCAACAATGCAAATTGTGTTATTAATTATAAACCCTTTTGCCAAGTGATTAGAAATGTACTCTTTGTATTCATGTTGGTTTCATGAGGTTTTGAAAAATGTCTGACAAACATTTTTCAAATATTAATATGCAAAAGAGCAGTTTTGTTTAACTATATATTTTTTAAGAAATAACAATAAATGACTATGCCAAAAGGCTTAATAAGGTCATTTCATTCTTTCAATATGCAGAGCCAGTCCGAGCATTTTGGGGGCCCTAAGCATAATTTGATTTGGGGGCCCCCTCCCACTACACAAAGTCACCTGTGCTTGACCATTATTGACACAAATGTCACGCAATAATGATACATTATAAATGAATACAGTGAGGTTATGTATTAATACAAAATAAATACTTAAAAAAATAGATGCCTACTTAAATGAAAAAGTTGTAACTTTTACTTTACTCTTTTACCAACTCTTTGAAACTTCTTAAAACAAACTGTCTCAAAACATATAAAATAAATTATTAGCTAAAATAATGACAAAACTGAGAAATCAGAAACATAATAAGAGCAAGGGTTCAACAATGACAATTATTGTTGAAAACTGTAAAAATATTATTATTTCTCAACTGTCTCAATAGAGTGTAACTGTCCTCAAAATCTTTTTGATAGGAATGGGTCGTGTGCACTTGGTACTGGAGTGTCGCGGGTTTTTGGAGTTAGTGATCTGATGTGTGGTATAATAAAGTGGAGAAGAGTTCAAACTGCTATGTTTATTATTTATTCAAACTGCTACCCTTACACCTAGAAGGTTACGTTCCCCTGCGTCTATTTTCTCCAACTTAAACCAATACCCGCACGAATTGTCTATGCACGCGCGAGGTGTCTAGATTATGCGCACGACTTAAACGCAGACACAGCAGCAGTTGTAGGCAGGTATATTGATCATGAAATCAGAATTTTCTTCTCTTGAATTATTCATTCATTCAGTCATATTCATTAATTTATGTCAGTTGTTTAAGTCATCTAAAAAAAATTTTTTTAAACTCGATTGGGGGGCCCCCTAGTAGCCAAGGGGCCCCAAGCCGCCGCTTAGTACGCTTATGCCTCGGGCCGGCCTTGTCAGTATGTATTTTTCCCCTTTATTTTGATATTGGTTCTTTCACCCTGACATTTTGTTACTTTGTCCCCTATTACGTCCAAGGACGTATTCATTTATTTATTTATTTAGTGTTACGTCCAAGGACGTATTCATTTTTATTTATTATTATTATGATGATTATTTGCTCCTGATCTTCTTTGATTTACTTTATTTCTGAAAGTGTAGGCGTGGATGTGTGCCCTGTGTTTTTGTTAGCTTGCTATCTCTCTCTCTCTCTCTCTCTCTCTCTCTCTCTCTCTCTCTCTCTACTCGCTCTCAGGCCTAATCATCGGCAGCTGTAACTCGTTGGTGAGTGTGCCTGAAACGGAGAGTATGAGGCTATGTTTACACGGAAACGATCTGAAGAGAAAACACAAAAGTGGCGTTGCGTTATCACTTTTTATTCTGAGTTTAGATGAGGGGAATCTGCGTGCATATGGTGACGCAAAAGTGTGTGAAATTCGATGTAGTATCCACTCCAGTCGGCTGGGTGGCAACAACACCAATTCCGCGCGCCTGCGTACAACCTTCCTTCTACTTCTCTCCCTAGTAGCGCGAAATCAAACTAACCCTAACTATCTGAGAATATTTCGTACAACTAGACTTTTGTATGTTTGTCAGAGCTGCATTCGGCAACTTTAAGGTCCAACGTATGGAAATAATCCGACATGTTTGTTGTTATTTTCCTGTACTGGCGCATGAGAGCCACCGTGAGCAGATCGGTGCCTTCACTGTCTAGCAGACTTTTTACCCTTTAGACAGGAACGCGATGGTGGAGCGTTTTTAAGATTCCCACTCTGGAGGGTGGTTTCACTTTTTTGCGTTTTTTAAGCCCCGAAAACGCCATCGCCGTCTAAATGAAAGGCACATCTGATATAATATTTTTACGTTTTCACCCGCGAGCGTTCTCGTGTAAACAGTGCCTGGGTGCAGTCCAGTGTTTGCAGAGAGACGCACTTCTCCCCTGCTCCAGATTTAACGCTGTTCTGATATATGTTTGCTTCTGACATTCAGAGACAGTAATAGTTTAGCAGTGGCTGAGTTTAGTTTCGCTCGAGAGAAGAGTCGTTTCTTTTCTCGTGCTAAGACTGAGACCCCATCTAATTCGCTTCGACCCAAATCACCTAATTTCCGATTGTAGGGCTTGGAAACAAAAAGTCGCTGCGTCACGTACAAACAGTGCAGCTTTGGTTCACACGTTAGGTGACTGCGATAATTCCACTACTGTTACTTGTGGGTATCAGCCATTTCTAGTGGATGGCACAGTGTCTCATTTTCTGACTCTAAAGGAAAGTCAGTGAAGATTCTCAGAGACACTGGATCAGTCCAGTGACTTATTCGGGAAGAACTATTGCCTTTGCTGTCTAGTTATGCGGGTGCCGATGTTTTGATACGAGAAATCGGTATGCAATGTCTCAGCCTCCCCCTACATGACCTGTACTTAAAGTCAGATTTAGTTACAGGTCCTGTAAGACTTGGGTTTTGTTCACGTTTACCCATCAAAGGAGTAGATGTTATCCTGGGAAACGATCTTGCTGGTGGAGATGTTTTCCCGCAGCCAATGGTAATTAGTGAACCACACCCAAGTGATTGTTCAAAAGTAGCACAAAACGGAAACCGGAACGAAAACGGTAATGTAGAGTCTGTGCCAAAACGTAATCCTTTCTTAGGCATAGGCAGAGATCAATTAGTAGCTGCTCAGAAAATAGACCCCTCGTTAACCAGGTGCATTGAGTCTATCGTGGGTCTCAAAAGAAAATCTAATGATAAGGTAGTGTATTTCTGGGACAATCAAGTTTTAATGCGGAGATGGAGGCCAAAAGACAATACTGCCCTTAACGAGGTTTTCCAGATTGTTCTGCCTCAACCGTATAGTGAGCATGTTTTGAAAATTGCTCACGAGCGTGTGCTCTCTGGCCATTTGGTTGTCACACAGACATTTCGACGTGTGTCTTGCTACTTTTTCTGGCATGGGTTAGAATCCGCCGTGACTAACTTCTGCCGCTCGTGCGCCAGTTAGCTGATAAGCCGAACCAGAAGCTTCCCATTGCTTCTTTACACCCCATACCTGTAATTAGAGAACCATTTGAACGTTTGTTGATCGACTGTGTAGGTCCGCTACCCAAGTCAAAATCGGGACACGAGTACATCCTAACAATTATGTGTACAGCCACACGCTTTTCCGAAGCTATCCCCCTGCTCTCTATAAAGGCTCCTGTAATTATCCGAGAACTGATCAGGTTCTATACCACCTTTGGTTTGCCTAGAGTCTTGCAAACTGATCAGGGCACAATTTTTACATCAAGACTGTTCACTCAGACATTAGCTCAGCTTGGGATTAAGCATGTACTATCAAGCGCATATCACCCACAATCACAAGGTTCTGTGGAAAGATTCCATCAGACGCTTAAAACAATGTGCGTACCTCTAGTGGGAAAGACTGGGCTGAAGCTTTGCCATTTTTAACGTTTGCCGTTAGAGAAGCGGAGCAGGGGTCACTTGGTTTTAGTCCGGCAGATCTTGTATTAGGTATATATATATATATATATATATATATATATATATATTCTGGTGTTGTCTTCACTCTGGGACAGAGGATTGAAGTGTGTTCTCGCCGCCTTTTTTATTTTTTTTATTTTTTTGTTACCTCCCCTCCCGACCCCTAGACGGTTAGGGGAACAAAACACCCCCCAAAATATCAAATTACTATTAAAGAACGTGCATCATAGAAGAGGTGTATTCAAGTCACGCTATGTCTGAATACCATATTTAATAAATAAATAGATAGGGCAAAAAATAAGTGTCATGCGGTTGACTCCTACATTTCAATCTGTTTTTTACACAAAGCTATTGTATGGTTTCAGAAGACTTCGTTGGGATGGAAAGGTGTAACGCCAAACACTAGTCCCAAACAGTTGAGTTATAGTATAATAAAATCCTGTGAGTAATAAACAATAAAACAATAAAATCCTGTGTGCTTTTTGGCTTATATTCATGTGCGGATCTTTTTTCTGATATATTTTTGAAGACTTTGTAAATTAATTACGTAACGATGTTTACATAGTTTACATGTTTACATACTCCAAAGCTCTGGAATAGCCTTCCTGATATTGTTCGTTGCCCAGACTCGCTCTCCCAGTTTAAAACTAGACTAAAGACGCATCTCTTCAGCCAGGCATTCATATACATTTTTTATCTTACAGTTAGTGTAAATCCGGCCTCTAGTTCATAAACGCCAGAGGAGAACTGGCCCCCGACTGAGCCTGGGTTCTCCCAAGTTTTTTTTCTCTCCATTAGGTCACCTGATGGAGTTTTAGGACACCAGTAGGTCACTGGATGGAGTTTTTCAGTTTCTTGCCACTGTTGCCTTTGGCTTGCTCAGTTGGGGATATTCAAATTAATTAACCAAGCATTAATACCATTGATCAGCCCTACCAAACGTGGATGTTTTTTCCACTAAGAAACAAACATTGTTATGTTATTTGATTGATACTGTGAAGCTGCTTTGATACAATCTATATTGTGAAAAGCGCTATATAAATACACTTGACTTGACTTGTTTAAGGCTCAGGGAAGAACAAGGCAGGAACTGGCAAAAGTTCAACATAACTTTAATAAAAATATAAACATAAAAAACACAGCAAAAGTAAAGCTCACGGACGACTGGCACATAAACTAAGGGTACGTCTGCGCGACAACGATATGCTTAAAACTGAGTTTTCTGCGTACAGACGACACCATTGTCAAAACGATCCCCATTCACACGCTGTACACACAAAAACGCTGTATTCTGCTGCCAGGCCATTAGAGCACGATGAAACACTATAGACCTAAACACGTAATACGCATGACGTCATCGTCTTCAGAGAGTCGCTTTTTTGTTGTTTACACGGATACCGTTTTCAAAAAGTTGCACTTTCAAACCCTTTTTCAAAATTTTGAGTTTCCAGGCACCCAAAACGGCATTGTTGTGTAAATGAACTGGGAAAACGCATAAAGAGTTTTACATTTTTAGTTGAAAACAGTGTCGTGTAGACAGCCCCTAGAACCAAACAACAATGTAAAGTCCAGGCCTGGTCCTCCCTCGTCTTCCACTGTCATCACCCCTCTTTTTATCCTTCCGGAGCTCCTCCGTGGGACTCGAGACCAGTGTGGAGCACAGTTGACGCTCATTAATACTCGCTCCATTCCCAGTACTCTCGGGCCTAACCTGCTTACAACAAACTACTTTCATGATTCTTTTAATAGTGATTTTAGGGTTTTTCTGTCATGGTCACACAACTGTGTAAATATTCTTCACAAATATCTCATTTTGTGTTTCATTCCCAGAAACAACCACATGTAAGAATCAACAGCAGCAGAATATTAATTTTTTGGCTAAACTATTCCTTTAAGCGAGTAAATAGACAGACATGCACATGCATATTCACATACAGTAGGTGCATTTATATATTTTATCTTATTTTTCAGAAGACAACCCCCAAAGCAATGTTTCTTGGCAGTAATGGCTGCTGTTTTTCGGTACATGTCATTGTGTGAACAGCTAGAGTGGAAAGTTGTGTAGGGCTGTAAATGGATTTTGTCGAGAACTCTCTCGCATTACGTAATGGCAGCCGCGTTTTCGGTTCCCCTACTTATGCACATCCCTCTGCCATGATAAAAGCTTCTCTGTACCTGTTGGCTGTTGCAGTCTGAAACACTGTTAGTGTAATTCTGCATGACAGTGTTTATGCTGTAGCCCACAGCAAAATACTCTAACTAAATGAGCACACTTACTGAAAAAGTTGGTACATACTTTACTTGCTCAATATCAAGTTGAGATTTAAAGCAAGTTAAAGAGGTTTTACAAGAGTTATATTATATTTTTTATATATATATATATATATATATATATATTTATTTTAAGAGTTATATTATAGATTTTCCCGGCTCTCTGATCTAGTTGTGAGAAACACGTTTGAAACCTTTGTGAAGACACTCACACACCCGTGACCGTACTGTATATCAACTGAATTCTGTATAATAATGCCCCAAGTTGCTTGGCTTACTGCAAACTGCCTATAAAACAGTAATACGCTATAATTATTTGGCATTGTGCCATGCCTAACAACCTGCTTATGTGATATTGTTTATTATATCAATATCAAATTAAAAATATATGAAACATTTATGCAACCCTGCAGAGGATAAAGCGGTTTTGAGAATGAATGGATGGATCTTTTTTTCTTTCTTTTTTTGACCAATCGTAATCCACATCGAAGCTCTTTTTTTTTAATTAAATTTGATATTACATTTAAAATTAAAATGACTCTAAATTTAAATAAAAAATTATTATTTTACATTTAAATTCAATTAATTTAAGATGGCTTAGTTAAATACTTATTTCATTTATTTACACAGACTTTTTATATCCACTGTATTTAATTGGCCATTGTTTGACCTGCTATACTGAATGCTTTACTGTAATAAACAACTTAGGCCCTATTTTAACGATCTAAGCGCATGGTCTCTAGCGCACGGCACAAGTGCACTTATAGCGTGTCCGAATCCACTGTTGCTAGTTTAACAACGAGAAAAATGGTCGGCGCTCCCGGCGCATGGTCTAAAAGGGTTGTTCCTATTCTCTTAATGGGTAATTTTCTGAGTGTTTAATGAGTGTGTTTGGCTCAGGACGTGAAAATGATAACTGCTTCAGCCTGAAACTAGATAAAAACACTGGCGCCGCACTGCGCCAGGTGTATGATAGGGCCCCTAGTGTTTCTCCCTTATCTTCTCACTATTTTCTCCTCTTATCTCGCCATCACCATCTCTCTGTCATCTGTTCGTGTGTGGCATCCCTGAGCAGTGATTGACACTAATCTGAAGTGCACCTCATTAGCTGCAGGAGATGAAGAGCACAGCGCTCTAGAGAGACAGCCACTGTGATGAAGAACAATCCAATCAGTTAATTGGTATTAGGGAGCCCTCAAGGAGAAGAACTCTGTGAGCATCTGCAGTTGTAAATTACAGCTCTGTGTGTGGAGTTATCTCAAAGGACAGCTGTTGTCAGCCACGTTTGTGTGTTTGGTTGACGATTTTGCTTCCTGGATTGAGCCACGCTAACAGCTGTCTTTTTACATCAGAGGGGAAAAGCTCTACGGATTAACGATTCATTAATTATTTTACACTGTTGCATGTGAACTTGGCCGTTATTTACTTTAATCTAATGTATCGGGAATTCAACTGGCAGAATGGATTCGATGTTACTGTCATCAGTATTCCGTCTGTTAGCTTAACAACTAATTAGCTCTCACATGCTACAAAATAAGACTAACCTAACCAGAAAATATGATGGGAATGTAGAGCAAAGAGAATGTCAACCCATTTCACTTCCATATTTGCGAGCGAATCAGGATATTCAGTGAGAAAGAAAATGTAGTTGGACTTGATTTTATCCATTTGAGGTGCTTTCGCACCAGGTAGTTCAAGGAACTTATGGTTCTAGGCACTAGCCACCAGGGTGTTTCCCCGAGAACTAATGGTTCAAACATTTTTCTGGTTGCATGTGCATCGCCAGTAGGAACTCTGAATTGACGTAAGGCGCGCTTGTTCTTGTGACTTTTATTTTGAAAGCGTTGAGAACGACAGAGATGGAGCACACGGTCCTCGCATTCTCCGAGTTCATTAATTTACAAATCTGTCTTACAGTCCTGTCTAATATGTTATTAGATAGAACTGTTATACATAGAAAGACATTATAGTATAAAAGTATACTATATGTATGCCATGTGGTTGATGTCCAGTGTTGCTAGCTGAGCAGAAATGCATAATCATCTATCACTGATTTCCATGTTTGTAGAGTTAGTTTGGAGTAAATATACAGGCTATAATCTGTGTGTTTACACAGCTTTTTTAAAAATGGCGAGTGCTGGTGTTTCGCGTGCGTTCGGCCAATCAGCGTACACTAATGTCACGGGTAGTTCCTATAGTGCTGGTTTAGACCCGACTCTGAAGTAGGAGCTAAATAAGTCAAAAGGAGTTCCTAGAACTAAAATCGAACCCAAAATCCGGGTACTTCCGCCAATAGTTCTAGGAACTATGAAAAGTTTCCTCCTGTACAAAAGCCCCTTTGGAATTGATTGGATCATGATAAGTGGGCGTTCCTTACGAGAATGAAGCCAAATGTGAGCTTGCTAAAACAATGCATAAATAGCTATTTTGGTATTGGTTAACGCTATACAAAGGAACGAGGGCCTAGGTGGCATCAGCGGAATAGGAAATATTACATTGTTTTATAAGTAAACTAAGGTATTATAATTTGGAAAAAGAGTACAAACACACATATTTTTAGAACAATGTCCTAACTTTTTTTTTTCCCAATTAGGCCAGAATCGTGTATTAAGAAAGAAACTTTTCAGTTTTTCAATTTTGATTTCATGCTGACTTTAAGAGTTGGTTAAAACATCTTGAATCTGTGAGAATTATCTTGTTCAATTATTACATTATAATTTTTTTTTTTTAATTTTTGGCTAATTCCTGTGCAGCATTTGGTTTCGGTCAGAAAGATGTAACACTCATGAGCTCATTAACATATGACCACCTGCATTTAAATATCAACATCTATTTAAAATTCAGCAGCTTGTGTTACACTGATGAATGACGTGCTACACAGAATTAGCCTAACAGACCCGAGGTTGTTTACATATAGAAGTCATAAAGGTATAGTAGTAAATAGTCTGTTTAATTCTAAGGTATGAAAGAAAATAAATTCAGACACATTTAAATGGGCTTATCTAGCATATGTGACTTGTCAGATGTATATTGTAGTTAGGTAATGCAGTATTGACTAAATTGCTTCATCCCCTGAAGTCCCTCATCTCCAGATGGACAGTATCCCCTCACCTCTAGTCAACAACATCTGTCGTGTCCCGTGCTTATGTCAGAAGACATTTTTTTCCAGCCACCGGCTCATGCATACAGAGCACCTCATCAGCTTTCAGAGACCTTGGAAAAAGAACGAAAACTCAACTTTTATTAATCATTCTATCAGACCAATAGAAAGCTGTCCCAACGTGATGGCTTTTGTCTACTTTAATCCATCCAATTAATATCTCTGACCATTTTTTTCTGGACAAAAAAAACACAAAAACTACACCACAGAAAAAAAGGTTTTGCCACATAACTTATTAGGTTTCTTTTTTCTTTTTTACAATTGTTTCTACAATATTAGGTCTTTTTGAGATAATGTCATTAAGAAATCACAAGAAGAAGACACAACAAGATAATACAATTTTTTAAACAATGTATAAAGGACCAATGTTATTGACGACAAATGAAAACTATAACCAATTACAATAATCTAAGACCTGAAATATGTCCTAATACATTGATGAGGTTCTCAAACAATTTTTCAAATTCAAGCACACCATGGACAGGGCAACATTTCAATAGTTTAATATTTTATTCAATTTATCAAGAGATGTTATATCACTGTACTTTTTTCACTTTTGACAATTTCTTATGTTTATATCATGGAAATGCAGTATATGAAGTGGCTGATATCCATAAGACTTAATTTCCTTTTATTCACCCAAACTGTTCGTCTTTACACACAGTCCTAGAAGCAGGTGTCTTTGGGATTTTGTCAAATAATGAAACCTAATATGTTTGAGGATATTCTCTGAACATCTGAGTCCCATCTGTGTTAGAGGCAGCCCTCATCTTCCAACTTTCATTTTCTCAGACACTGAGTTTCGCACCTGCATTCACAGTAACCTCCCCCATTACAAACACACTAAGATAGCAGGTACCACTATAGTATGCTGCTGCCACAAAGCTCTTAGTAATAACTAAGAGCTTTGTGGTAGCGTACTGTACTGTAAGTCATCCCCTATTGGATGGAATGTATATGTGGTATTATGGGAGTGCATGGCCATGATCTTTTCCCCTTTAACCTCCTGATGGATGCCTTTCTATCTTCTGACTTTTGATTTCACTATGAATTTGTGGTCAGGTACCACTGACATAGATACAGATTGGTTTTCAGCTCTCTTCGGGAAGCAAATTGGGACAAGAAATCCCAGGAGGTTACAGCAGAATGTAATATGAGGTTTTGAATGAGTAGCCCGGTGTTATGATTTTATGTGTTCTGTGAATGACTGCCTCATTGATATGGCTAGTGCACCTTGATCAACTCTGGTAATTTTAGAGAAAACAAACATTTGCAGAACTATTCTGACAAGTATTTTTGGTAGGTTTTGATGTTTGATTTTGGAGCACTCTATTAGGAAATGTTTGGTCTGTATCTATAGTCTAGACTGACAGGACTGTGTCATGTGTCCTAAGAGAATGTGTTACAACGATTAAGACTGCTCATTCTGTAACAGTTTAAATAGTAATGAATACATATCAATCAAACATTAAAAGCCTGTCACACAGGCTTCATTTGATTTGCCCTCTTTATCAAGTGCCTAACCAGGGGTGTTCAATCCTGCTCTGTGAGATCTACAGATGATTTTCTCCTCAGAGAAAGGAGGATTTTCTCCTCCTTTCTCCTACAGATGATTTTCTCCTTCAGAACCTTGCTCTGACACCTGTTTTTATGGCATTTTTAATGAACCCTAAAACCTTGATTATCTGGTTTATGCGTGTTTGATTAGAGTTCTAAACTCGGCAGGAAGCTAGATCTCCAAAAGCAGGAATGAGCTGGTGTCCCACCGGGCTCAGTGTTAGGTCCCTTTTTTTTTTTTTTCTACATCACATTACCTCATTCTCAGTCTTTACAAAACTGGTATCTCCTTCCAGCCACAACGTGTCTCCCACTGGTGTGTTCAACTGTAGAAGCCACCCTAGAAGACCATTTGTGGACAACATTGCAGCAACTGTCTTGTTCAAGTCATTCATCATAATATAAGCAAAATCAGACCATTTCCTGGACCCCAACTGTGCTCAGCTCCTTGTTTCAGTACTTGTGATTTAATAACTAGACTAACGCCAGATGTCCCCTCAAGAATGTAGCTGTTCAGTTTGTGTAAAACCTCTGGAAATACTGTCATGATCACCTCTGCTTAAGTGCCCTCACTAGCTGTCAGTTTCTGCCAGAATCAATCAAGATTCTTGCCTGCTATGAAACTCTCAAGCTCAATTGTGTCACATCGCCAGCACCCCCCCCCCCCCCCCTTTTTTTTCTCTATTCAACTGGTTATTTTTGCTGTTGTTATCTGGAGTGTGAGTTTTGATTTACTGAATAATGAGCTCTGCAGTCCCATGAAGTTAACCCCTTCACCAGCACCCCACATTGTGACAAGTAAGGCATAAATGAAATACCCCAAATAAAAAGCTTGCTGCTCATAAGTCATTCTGAATAGACACATATCCACATTTAGCTAATCTCAAACATAAAAATATGAACAATATGTAGGCCTATATCACCTAATAAATAGTATATATCACCAAATTATATATCACCCACAGCTCAACCTGGTAAAGAATTAGCTTCTCGTCTTCCCTGGCAATCCGTCTCTACAGCACGATTTCACCATTCATCCTCAATCACCCCATTATGGTCGGTCAGAAATCTTGGAGTAATATTTGATGACCAGCTGACCTTCACAGACCATATTACAAAGAAAGGCCTTTCCTAATTAAGCATCAACACAACTTCTAATCCAGGCCCTGGTCATTTCTAGGCTTGATTACTACAATGCTCTTCTGGCTGGACTTCCATTGTGTGCAATCAAACCCCTACAAATGATTCAGAACGCTGCAGCTCATCTTGTCTTCAACGAGCCCAAAAGAGCCCACGTCACTCCTCTATTCATCTCTCTGCACTGGCTACCACTCGCTGCTCTTATCAAGTTCAAGGCATTGATGCTTGCTTCCAGATCGACCACAGGCTCAGCTCCCTCCTACGAGTCTACATCCCTACCAGAAGCCTACAATCGGTCAATGAGCGACGGCTCGTGGTACCATCACAGAGAGCCACACGATCACTCTCCAGAACATTCTCATTCACGGTTCCTTGCCGGTGGAATGATCTCCCCACCCTCATCCAGATTGCAGAATCCCTGACAACATTCAAAAGACAGCTGAAAACTCATCTCTTCCACGAGCACTTGACCTCCTAAAAATAAATTATTAAATAAATAGATCAATGTATTTCTTTTTTCCTTTCCATCCTCCATTGTCTGGCTTATGCTACTCTATGCAATGCCTGACCTTGTATTTTAAGCACTTCTTGCATTGTTTTTGCCTCTTCATGATGATTCGCTTGCTTTAGTTCTCATTTGTAAGTCACTTTGGACAAAGGCGTCTGCTAAATGATTAAATGTAAAATATATTTTAAATGTTTAAATATATGATGGATGTAGTGTAGCAACTTTGAAACACAATGAAGCTGAAGCCAAGTCTGCTCATGCTTCATATCAAATTTTGAGGAAGACCTTTCTAAGACCATGTCATGTGAGTTTTTAGAGAAGGCTGAGAAGATAATAATAATATATTTTATTTCCCTTTAAACACCCACTTGCACTCTATTGTCTAGGGTCTGGCGAGGTGAACTGCCCCATTCATGTTCCTAATGTTCTCATTCGACAAACTTTTCACACTTCATTATTCTTTTGTTTATATTCAGCCATTATTAGCCTTTATCCTGGTATTGCATGGCTTACCCATCTACACCAATTTGATCATCCATACAGTCAGAGGGTTCTGTGTCATATTTGTAGATTCTCCAGATGAACCTATGAATTTCACCTGCAGATGGTAGTGATGCTTTCGAATCGTATGTCTCTAATATAGATTATTTCCTCTCGGCATTCACAAGTTGAGTCGTGGCTAGTATTATCCATTAGCATCTATACTAGTTTGGGGCCTTTTGAGGCTTTATTAGTCACATGAACATTCTTCTTTGAAAATGATTGGCAGGATGAATGTATGAATTAATGTAGCCAACCAATCAAAATCCCATGAGAAACAGGAAAAATTTATGAATATGAACATTTTATGCAACAATTAATATGTCTGTATGACACACTGGGTGTGTTTTGTGTCACAAACATGTTTTCTGAGAGCTGTGAGCATTATCCTAACAGATGGTATGATTGGCTCAGTCTCAATTGAATGTGAGTAATGGTGGGACATCTTTACTCAGCTGCCTCATGCTCATCTTATCTGTGAAATCACTAGGGTATCACTGTCCAATTCCTTTCTTAGGCAGCTACCTTTTAAGACAGCATTTATGGACCCTCACGAGTGACTGATTTGAAACACGATACATAGACAGCAACGCTTAAAAGTGATTGTTCAAATATATATATAAGCTAAAAATGTGCCTAAAATTCCCTTTAAATGTTGTCTGGTTATGTCTCAAGAGACATTTGAGTGGGTGTTTCTTCAGCTACGGGCATTTGGATCTGTAATACATACAACCAACAGATTTCAACTTTTTTTGTTATATGAAAGTCATATTATATCTGTCCCAGAAACATGTTACTACAGCTTCTACAGACAAAATAGTTCCAGCGTGGGTACTTCATGTTTACTTGACCATTTTTGTTGATATTTTTGAAAATAATGTTGTTTGTGGTTAGTTTTAGGCACGCTGGGATGCTTAATTATCAGGGGGATAGGACGAACCACACTCTTGCCCTTACATTTTAAGAGTGTATTTCTAGTTTGGTGTGTGTGTGTGTGTGTCTTGTCTGCAGCTGTAACCTCAGTAATGAGAGGAGACAGATCTGTACTTACGCCATTAGTTTGCTTGTCTGAATATCCCAGCAAACAAACACCCATTCCAGCTCAATGTATCCTGCATATCTATTCTCCCGATGCAACGTTAAAAGAACAAATAAGATATAACATACATGTACACCGGACGTAGGTCAGTAAGAGTTGTGCGTGTAAACCTCACATGCCTGGCTAGTGGCTGCGGTCTTTAGTGTCCTTGTTAGCGCGCCCACCTCCCATGCTGGTTCGAATCCCACTTGCAGCGAGTCGAGTAGGACCGGTCACATTTGGTGCCGTGACCCAGATGGGAGTGAGGTTTAGGGGGTGAGTGTAACGGACGTACAGTAGGCCAGTAAGAGCTGTGCGTATAAACCTCACTCCCCTGGCCTCAAGAGGTGCGCTAGTGACTGAGGCTAGCGGCTGCGGTTATCACCTTGTTAGAACGCCCGCCTCCCACCCCGGAGACTCCGGTTCAAATCCCGCTTGAAGCGGTAGTGGTAGCGGTAGAAAAGGTAGTGATTTGGAACACTCTGCATAGGCAAATACTTTCTAAAGCATCAATCACGCGAACAAAATTGACTCATGTGAAACTCAATGTCATTTTAGAGTGAAACGTTAGCATGTTGCTAAGCTAACAAAACAATGCTCTAAGAATAAAGTGTGATTCCCCCCCCCCCCCCCCCCCAAACCCCAGTACTAAACAAATGTATTTAAACTGAAACTGAAACTACTGGCAAGTGGGAAATGTGCTATACATATAAACGTGCACTCATGTACCTCTCCACATGTGTGCGATTTGTACGTGTTTTGCATGCTTGACATTAATTGCATTATATATCGCTTTGGAATATAAGTTGCAGATGATAAAAATCTGGAAAATATGGTGCACAGTGCACAAATGTCTTGTACATCAGAGCATGACCTTTTACATTTTGTTTATGGTCAATTATCATATTTACATTTCCTTATAAGCTCCCGAAGAGGCTGTATTTATAACCATATCCACTTCTTAATGAATTTACTTAATGTCCACAAGATTGAAGCATGACTAAAATAACCATTACCTTTCTTTGTGTCTTTGTGGTGCAGGACTCAGATTAATTTCACAGTGGCGATTGATTTCACAGCTTCTAATGGTGAGTGCCTTCTCCATCAGAAGGCTGTTTGAAATTATTGAAATGTATGCAGATGAGGCATGAAAAAGAGCCAGTAATAGCCATCCTCTATCATAATGATTGAGGTTTAATGCGATAAGAGCTCTGATCTTTGTGATTATACAGAGACGCCTGCCTTTTAAATTCATTTGTGGATTCAAAGGGAATACCACAAAACCATCTAAATTACAGGGTCATCCTTGGCAAATCTATTTTTATACATCACTATCTTTTTGCCTCTGGATTCATAATATCAGCCTCTCAATATATATATATATATATATATATATATATATATATATATATATATATATATATATCAACCATTTAATAGTCAAAACATTTCATGGTTTTATTATGTTTTTGAATAAACCTTATAATTAGCTAAATAATTGTAAACATTGTTAAAAGGCATCATATTTGTACCTATACATAATTATGCTTTTAGAGAGTATTATGCATGAATTATTTGGGTTATAATGTATTATACTCATCAATAATCTAGCTATAAATATGTATGTATTTTAATTGTGGTTAATCGTGGTTATCATATATTAAAAAATAAATAAACCAGAATTAAATTTAAAATTAGAATATGAATTGTTTTATAGCATTATAGGCTTTATATGATGTGTTTTGCCAAGCTTTCCCAGTCAAATGCTTAAGTTGCACTAAAAGTACACATTTTCTTTCACACGGTTCCCAGGCAACCCAGCCCAGCCCACTTCCCTTCATTACATGAGTCCCTATCAGCTCAACGCCTACGCCATGGCACTTAAAGCTGTGGGGGAGATCATACAGGACTATGACAGCGACAAGATGTTCCCTGCACTGGGGTTCGGAGCCAAACTGCCTCCTGATGGGAGAATATCCCATGAGTTTGCCTTGGTAAGCAACTTTTAAAAACACCTGTCCTGCAGCGATAGCTTTACGCACTGTAGGTTGCAGGTTTGATATGCAGACACAAGTTTTTGATATCAATGTTCCTGAATGTTCTCTCACTATGTGTTGTCTCCAGACGTTTTCTCAAAGCTTTCAATTACAGAACAGGGTTTTAGACATATACACTTGACGGATCCCTTC
The DNA here is from genome assembly GCA_030578275.1 of Meda fulgida. Taxonomy (NCBI): domain Eukaryota; kingdom Metazoa; phylum Chordata; class Actinopteri; order Cypriniformes; family Leuciscidae; genus Meda; species Meda fulgida. The sequence continues at coordinate 17,092,665 of CM060619.1, forward strand.
TTGTAAATACAAGCCTCTCCTCCAATCCAAAACATCTCAGTTTATCTCTCGTACTTTCTTTTTACTCTAGAAACAAAACTCTCATGGAATGACATGAGTTATATGTTACACAAGTTATTGTTTGATGGTTATTTTTGTTTTAGAGAGAGTGAACTGAATGCTTTTGTGCAGTCAGCAAAGTTATAGAACAATTGATGAATGGTGAAACTGGAAAAAATAAATCTTTAGACTTACATTGAAAGATGAACCTGAGGCATATCTAGAGACCAGAATATTATAGAGAATAGGAGGTAGTTTTGACTTGGGATAAAAAAAAGTAACCATTTAGCGAACAACTATGACAACCTATAGTGTCCCACCAATCAAATTGCAATGCACTAAAAACCACTCAGAAAATCTCATAATAACCACATAACACCCTGGCAACCATTCAAGTGGCACTTACATTTTCTATAAAGAATGTAGACATCTATTTATATCTCTAAAATGTGGACTTTCCATTGTGAGTTATCATATCTACAGCAGATGTTGAACGAGGCTATGTCTTACCCTTATTTGATTTTGCAATATTTGATTTTCTATGTTCCTAAAGAATGGAAACCCTCAGAATCCATATTGCAATGGCATCGATGGAGTCATGGAAGCATATTACCAGAGTCTAAAGTCCGTTCAGCTCTTCGGTCCCACCAACTTCTCGCCTGTCATCAACCATGTAGCCAGGTACATTCAGAACATTTCAGAAACAAATTTTGTATATTTTTGTATAATTTTTTATCTATAGATTGTTCCATTTCTATGGTGGTAAGAGTCCTCTATGTATATTCCAATACTAAGCAACGTTATCCAATGGCCAGATGAGTTTTAATCATTTTCTTTCAGAAATCATCCATTAAGAATGGCCTTTAGATGACACCGTTTTCAACTTAAATCTGAAAACTGTGTTTTGGGTGCCTGAAAAGGCAAACTTTTGAAAACGGGTTTCACAATGAAAATTTTTAAAAATATACCTATATTATCTCCATGTAAACTACAAAAATGTGAATTTGTGAAAACGGTGACGTCATGCGCATGCTATAGTATATCGGTGTGTATATTTTCTTTACAGCATTTTTAGTCGTTTTTTTGTAGATCCGTGTGAACGGGAATCGTTTTGGAAACGTTGTCGTCTGTACGTACAAAAGTACGTCTGTACTTCTCAAAACCTCAAAAGAAAAAACGTATCCATTTTTAGTACATCGTTGTCGTGTAAATTTACACTTGGTTTGCAACTGCCACTTTCTATGATCCAATCGATTCACAATGGACAAAATCAAGTCCTGTTCTCATTCGATAAGCCATTTTACACACAACAGATACGAAAAGTTGAATGGTTGATCATAATATCAGTTCCCTTTCGTTGTCACTCCGAGTTACGTCGGATGACGACGAATGGGGTTTCGCTTAGAAAGCCTATCAGCTTTGAGTATTTAAAAACGAGCCAATGGCAAAGAAATGCCATGGGTCTGCGGAATTTGCATGACGTAACTCCGCCCCACCTCGTGGGTATATAAGGAGGACGCCGGCAACATGCAGTTATGTTTTCGCTTCGGAGCCAAGAGTCATTCACTCCACAAAGCCATCTCTGAACTGTCAGCTTCACGGACGAGTTCCTCTGGTGTTGGTGTGACGGCGATATCCAGCGAGTGCGCGCTTCCTGCTTATCTGTGCAGTGGTTTGCCAGAGAGTGCGTGTCTCCCCGGGTGCTTCAACACTAGAGTGTTTCTCTCTTAAAAGAGCTTGCACGCGGCACGTCTTTTTAAAGATGCCTCGCCCGTGCACTTCTGGTTGCGGCAGATTTGTGTCTGACTCTGATGGGCACGAGCGCTGTCTAGTGTATTTGGGCATGGATCACGCTAGAGCAGCGCTCGTGGATGAGTCATGTTCTCTCTGCAGGAACATGACCATCGCGTCACTAAGGTCGAGACTCAATGAACTCGCAAGAGTGAGAGTCCCCTCATCCACACCCCGATCTAACGCTCCCCCGAGGAGTGCTACTTCGGCTGGTGGCCAGGGTGACCTGAGGGTTACGGTCTGGAACCAGGCGCCGACTATGTGTCCGCGACCCCAGCCCCCTCTCTTCAGTGACGGTGCCCGCTAGTGAACCTCCGATTCCCGCGGGTCGACCTTCGAGTGGCCCGCGAGTTTCGGTTGAAGCTACAGAGGAAGATGCAATGTCTGTAGCAGCATCACAAGCTGGGCTTGATTCTTCCGGAAGTGAAGATTCAGCGCAGCTGCCACCTTCCGGTGTGCATACGTTTGTGCCTGAATCGGATCTGGAAATGACGGCCATGCTTTCCCGGGCAGCCGCGAGCATCGGTCTAGAGTGGAGGCCTCCACCCTGTCCCGAGCGCTCGCGGCTGGACGATTGGTTTTTGGGTAAGGTTGCCGACCCCCGTGGTCCACGGCAAACCCCAATACCTTTCTTCCCGGACGTGCATGATGAGATCTCGAAGTCCTGGAAGACCCCCCTGTCTTCCCAGGACCGCTCACTGGTCTCATCCGCCTCTCCTCCCCTCGATGAGGCGGCCGCCCGTGGGTACACTGGGCTTCCCCCGGTTGAACGCTCTGTTGCGATGCAACTATGTCCTCAGAGTGCTTCTTCTCGGGGCGAGCCTAAGCACCCATCCAAGGCCTGTAGATTTTCGTCATCTATGGTGGCGAAGTCTTACAGAGCGGCGGGACAGGCGGCTACCTCTTTGCATGCTATGGCCACTCTGCAGGTCTACCAGGCCCAGATGCTCAGAGACATGCACGAGGGCAGGACAGACCCAGGGCTCTTCAATGAGCTGCGTGCCGCAACCGACCTCGCTCTCCGGGCGACGAAGGTAGCCGTGCGCTCCCTCGGCCTGGTGATGTCCACTGCGGTGGTCCAGGAGAGACACCTCTGGCTGAACCTGGCTGACATGCGGGATTCCGAGCGGACTCGTCTGCTCGATGCGCCCCTGTCCCAGGCCGGCCTCTTCGGCGGCGCAGTTGAGGATTTTGCCCAACAGTTCTCAACTGCACAGAAACAGACTGAGATTTCTCAGGAGATGGTAGCAGGGCCACTCCTTCCCCCGGTGGAGGGCCGGGGGAGAATCTTTTGTTCTCCACTCCCCGCTGCTCACCCACGGGTGGGCAGCACCCTAATGTGGTTAAAGACAGAAACAAACCTCTCATCCCTGAGCCCACAGAGTTCTCGGATGACACAGAGCGCCGCCCACAAGCCGTGCTCTCCTCGTCCCCCTCTGTCCCAGAGTCGGTTGACACGGCGTGCCGTCCACGGACCGTTTCGTCTCTGTCGCCAGACCGCTGGCAGAGCAGGCCCCCGTGGAACGCTGGTCCTTCCCTGGCCTCCTCTGTCAGGGCGCGGATGTTAACTGCGCCCCCACACCGGATCGCTATGCCGTCCACGTCCGGGCCAGTTACTCCGCTTCGCTGCCCCTCCGGGGGGACGCCTGTGGTCCGCATGACCCCGCTGGTTCAGTTCCTGGGAGCCTGGCTAGAGCTTCCCCAACTGTCCCGCTGGGTCGCCCGCACCATCAGGTTCGGCTATGCGATTCAGTTCGCACGGTCTCCTCCCCGCTACAGGGGAGTCCGCTCCACTTTGGTCGGTGGCAATGCCCCCATCATGCGAGCAGAGATTACCACCCTACTGGCGAAGGGTGCCATCGACACTGTCCCTCCAGCCGAGATGAGGTCCGGCTTCTACAGCCCTTACTTCATTGTCCCCAAGAAAACCGGTGGGTTACGACCAATCCTGGACCTGCGCGTACTGAATCGCTCCCTTCACAGGATGCCGTTCAAAATGCTCACCGCCAAACGCATTTTCGAATGTGTGCGGCCCCAGGATTCGTTTGCAGCGATCGACCTGAAGGACGCCTACTTTCATGTCTCCATTCTCCCTCGACACAGACCGTTCCTCCGGTTTGCTTTCGAGGGGCAGGCATACCAGTACGCGGTTCTCCCTTTCGGGCTAGCCCTGTCTCCTCGCGTCTTCACGAAGGTCGTCGAGGCAGCCCTTGTTCCCCTTCGGGTTCACGGGGTTCGCATCCTGAACTATCTCGACGACTGGCTAATCCTAGCTCACTCTCGAGACCAGGTTTGCGAACACAGGGACCTTGTGCTCCGGCACCTAGCTCGTCTGGGCCTTCGGGTCAACTGGGAGAAGAGCAAACTTTGCCCCGTGCAGAGGATCTCTTTTCTCGGTATGGACATCGACTCGGTCGCCATGTCCGCGCAGCTTACGAGCGAGCGCGCAGTCACTGCTGACTTGTCTGAGACAAATACAGGGCAAGAGTGCGGTTCCACTGAAACATTTTCATAGGCTCCTGGGGCATATGGCATCTGCAGCCGCGGTGACGCCGCTCGGATTGCTTCATATGAGACCGCTTCAGCTTTGGCTTCGCGACCGAGTCCCGAGGTGGGCATGGCAACAAGGCACGCTCCGAGTACCAGTTACTCTGACCTGCCGTCAGACCTTCACCCCGTGGTTGAACCTCAGTTTTCTCAGGGCTGGTGTCCCCCTGGAACGAGTGTCTCGGCATGTTGTTGTCTCAACAGATGCCTCCACCACGGGCTGGGGCGCCATGTGCAATGGACATGCTGCCGCGGGCTCCTGGACAGGACCCCAGCGCCTATGGCATGTCAATTGCCTCGAGTTGCTGGCAGTACGCCTTGCCCTGCACCGCTTCCGAGCGCTGCTCATGGGTCAACACGTACTAGTCCGATCAGACAATACCGCCACAGTAGCGTACATCAACCATCAAGGTGGTCTACTCTCCCGTCGTATGTCGCAACTCGCCCGCCACCTCCTCTTATGGAATCAGAGGCATCTGAGGTCCCTTCGTGCCATTTACATTCCCGGAGCCCTGAACCGTGCTGCCGACGAGCTGTCACGCTTCAGCCCCTCCCTGGAGAATGGCGACTCCATCCCCAGTCGGTCCAGCTGATTTGGGACCAGTTCGGGGACGCACAGATAGATCTGTTTGCCTCCCACGACTCGACCCATTGTGCCCAGTATTATTCTCTGACCGAGGGCACGCTCGGCATGGATGCGCTGGCGCACAGCTGGCCGCGGGGCCGCAAATATGCGTTTCCCCCAGTGAGCCTTCTTGCGCAGGTCTTGCACAAGGTCAGGGAGGACGAGGAGCAGGTCCTTCTGGTTGCGCCGTACCGGCCCACCCGGACTTGGTTCTCCGAACTAGTGCTCCTCGCGACAGCACCTCCTTGGCCAATTCCTCTGAGGAAGGACCTCCTTTCTCAGGGACGGGGCACCCTGTGGCACCCTCGTCCCGATCTCTGGAACCTCCACGTGTGGCTCCTGGACGGGACGAGGCAGGTTTGAGTACCCTACCACCTGCGGTGGTGGCTACCATCACTTCCGCTAGAGCGTCGTCCACGAGGCACGCCTACGCGTTGAAGTGGAACCTCTTCGTCAACTGGTGCTCTTCTCGCCGAGAAGACCCCCGGAGGGTGTTCGATCAGTTTCGTGCTTTCCTTCCTTCAAGATGGGTTGGAGCGAAGGCTGTCTCCCTCCACCCTCAAAGTTTATGTTGCCGCTATTGCCGCACACCACGACTTAGTGGAAGGTAAGTCCGTAGGGAAGCACGACCTGATCGTCAGGTTCCTGAGGGGGGCGAGGAGGCTGAATCCTCCTCGTTCTCCTCTCGTTCCCTCTTGGGACCTCTCAGTGGTCTTAAGTGCCCTGCAGAGTGCTCCCTTTGAGCCTCTGCAATCAGTGGAGCTTAAGTTCCTGTCAATGAAGACAGCCCTCCTGGTTGCATTGGACTCTCTCAAGAGGGTCGGGGACCTGTACGCATTCTCCGTTGACGAAGCGTGCCTGGAATTCGGGCCGGCTTACTCTCACGTGATCCTGAGACCCCGGCTTGGATATGTGCCCAAGGTTCCTACCACTCCCTTTCGGGACCAGGTGGTGAACCTGCAAGCGCTGCCCTCGGAGGAGGCAGACCCAGCCTTGGCACTGCTCTGTCCAGTACGCGCTCTCCGCGCCTATGTAGACAGGACGCAGTGTTTCAGGACCTCAGACCAGCTCTTTGTCTGTTATGGTGGGAAGCTGAAGGGAAAGGCTCTCTCAAAGCAGAGGTTGTCTCACTGGATAGTGGACACCATTGCTTTGGCATACCAACAGCAAGGTCGACCGTGCCCCCTTGGTGTGACTGCCCACTCCACCCGGAGTGTGGCATCCTCTTGGGCTCTAGCACATGGCGCCTTGCTAGCAGACATCTGCAGAGCTGCAGGCTGGGCGACACCGAACACATTCGCCAGATTCTATAATCTCCGAGTGGAGCCAGTGTCCTCTCATGTACTCGCTTCAACTAGCTAGTACCGGACCCGCTCAGGTGTCTTCGCTTGCTCGCCATTCCACTCCACGGACTGGATACGTGCGATATTCTGCTCAGGTGAGCTTCTCCGAAAGCCCTGAGTTCCTCCAGCACCCCTGATGCTAGCGCCAGTGTCTATTGCCTGGGCGTCGGCTTGGTGCCTCCCGTGTGCATGGTCCCTCCCCGGAGCTACCCCCACACGTGTATTTCCACTGTAAGCCTCTCTGAGCATGTGTCTTTCCCTCGGCAAGCCACCTTGCCACCCCTGAGGTTGAAATATTCCACCTGCGGCTGGACACCTCAGAGTTTCTCCATATGTTTCCTTCGGGTCATATGTGTATTCTCAAATGCCCCCCCCCCCCCCCCCCCCCACTGGGTTGGTGATAATTGCATATTTCCTCTAAAGGTATGGGATATGCTTCCCAGTGTACCTTGGTATTCCTGTGTTAAATAGGGGTCCTTCGTCCTAACATATATCGAGGGCTCAGATTTACGCAGGACACTGGAAGACAGCTGTGAAGGTGGCGTGATTAGACTGGTAACCCCATTCGTTGTCATCCAACGTAACTCGGAGTGACAACGAAAGGGAACGTCTCGGTTACATATGTAACCCTAGTTCCCTGAGTAGGGAACGGAGACGTTACGTCTTCCTGCCACTTCCGCTGTACCGCGGGGATCGCCTGAGTTCAGTCTTGGCTCCTCAGCGAAGAAACATAACTGCATGTTGCCGGCGTCCTCCTTATATACCCACGAGGTGGGGCGGAGTTACGTCATGCAAATTCCGCAGACCCATGGCATTTCTTTGCCATTGGCTCGTTTTTAAATACTCGAAGCTGATAGGATTTCTAAGCGAAACCCCATTCGTTGTCATCCGACGTAACGTCTCCGTTCCCTACTCAGGGAACAAGGGTTACATACGTAACCGAGACGATTTGTGCCAACTTTAAGTTGGCAGGTTACCTTCAAATAATAACCATGGTGACAGTTTTTCAACTCCTTTAACTTTTAACTAACTTGCTCAGCTCTAATCCTGAAAGAGACAGCTGAAGACGACAATTTACTTCATAAATCTTTTCATATCAGCAGAACGTGATTGGAGACTTAATAAAGCAACTATGACTGTGATAAAAGAAAATGCCTTAGATAACTGTCCTAATTTTTAAATATGGTGAACATTAAACCTTTGATAGATGGCTAGAAACACTGGTATAAACCGCAGCTGAATGATTCTTCTATTGCTGAAATGAAGCAAGCAAACAACAACCTGCAGCAATGCAACACATTTGCTCATTTTCAGAGATTGACAACAGCCAAATATTCTTAAATGTGCATTAACCCCCAGGTGCATCATCCAAACAAAGTGTTTCACATTTACACAGAGATAATTCAATCCGAAATGGCCTCCGAGGTGTGATATATGACCTTTAAATCACTTTAAATGAGACGTGGAGTTAGACTTGCAGAGGTAAAACAACAAGATTTGATCTTATGCTGTCCCAAATAAGATCATCTTTGGTCTGTATCATCAGTCAAATGATGAGAGGAAACATTAAATGGCTATCATAAATGTGGCACAATGGGACCTGCAGTGTCACCCTGGCTCTGTGTCTCTTCGGCTCCATCTGCGTTTCCACCTCGTCCGGCTGCGTGAATAATGGCGCAAACACCAGTACATTGATGAGGGCAAACCTTAGTAAATCACCTTGCGTGATTCATTTAATTACTCTCCTCCCATAAGTTTTGCGTCTGAAAGGGAAACTCCTACAAATGCATATGCAATAAGATCAGCCGCAAAAATAACCGTGTCCACGCCTTTGAATTTGACTGAATTTTTCACTGCGTGTCTTTAGTAAATCCTGACAGTAGTCTTTTATCACCAAAGGAGGGTTTGCGCTGGCGCAACATGCTGTTTTCAAAATGAATTAATCAGCTAATAAAACCAAGAGAAATTCTGAAAATATTATGTGGCAAATTTTGACTTTGTATTGAGTTGAATAAAGTATGTATGAAACTCATTATAAAAAAAAGCCACAATTATCCCCATGATTTCTGAATGGTTTTTAAAAAGCAGAATGACAGTAATATTTAGCTTTTTTTTTTCTTAACTGAAAATTGTACAATATACATGATAACATAGGTCATTGTAACTAACAGAGGTGTATTCATAAAGGTGTATTCAGAAATCAATAAATATGCAGTCCAAATGCTGAACCGAGAAGTAGAATGAAAATAATGATTTTAGAAATATGAATACATTTATTGTATCTCGATTTCCTATTAAAAATGAGTTTGAACAGTTCATGTTATCATGTTCCTAAAATCCAAGCTCTATGTCTATGTCCAGAGATGTTTTACTTATTATTTCACTCTGTTAGAGGTCCGAATAAAATATCTAAAGGATGTTGTTAACAGCTTGTGGGTCTGCGGGAACCCGAGCCTCTACATCTCTATCAGCAGCAATAAAAGACTGGATTCATTATGCTTCAATTGCAGCGCAAAGTGTCTAAGCTCATTTCAGCGTCCACATAATAACAATGCCTGCTACAGTGTACAATAAATTGAGAGAGCAAGGCATTCACCACTAGCTCTTTCCTCAGAGAATTTTGTCGTCAAGATAATGTCATTATCTTGCTCTTTTATTTTGATTGGTATGGAAATGCAAATGGTTGAGGCACAATTTCCCCCACTATTTCATTTTGTAATTTTGGATCAGTGAATATCATAAATATCAAGCAGTAATGGAAATACTAATTGTGGAAATAAGTAATGAGTAAGTAAGGTATGACAGAATTTTCATTCCTTTATATACTTGGCTGCAAAATATTAGTTATTAAAGAGATCACAGTGAAATGTTCAGGTATCATAGAAAATGTGGCTCCAGCACAAACAGAACGTTTTTTTTAGGGACGAACAATATTAAGAGCATCTAAATTTACAATATGAAAAAAAAAACTCCCAAATCCATATGACTGCCAATAAGATCTTGTATGAGTTGAATGATCAAAAATTAAGAACCTCAGGAAATAAAACACAAAGATGTTTTTTTTTTTGTTTGTTTGTTTTTTTATGTAAATAATTTTATATGTATTTAATTTACTTTGTTAATTTCATTTGTTTACTGAAAACATCTCCCAACAAACCAAAGTCATGGTAATGGTGAAAAATTTAGTAGTTCGTGTTAACTAGTGTTACCCCATTTTGTAAAAAAAAAAAAAAATAATAATTTATGCATCTGGGTAGCTGTGTGCATGTTACCTGGTAAATCCCTGTGAGACAGTCATACTCAACACTTTAATACAGGTGTTATGATATTAATAAATTGGTTCTTATTTATTGCAACATTTTGTGGTTGTTTTTACACTTGAACATGTTTCTGAAACTCATTATGTTTTGTTATTGCACTTCAGACCTCTATGCTCACAAATCCCGTGTTAAATCCACACTAATTAATGATTTAAAGGGAGCCAACAGTCAGTGGACTGACACGTCCTCACACTGTGTTTCTAATTATATGTCCATTTCATGGATTTTCTAAGGATGTGAAGTAAAGGACAGTCCATCAAGTCATTATCACCACTGTGTTCCAAACACACACAGTCACTGCGGTGTCCACTCATCTGTGCTGAAGACAGATCTGTCACACTGCACCACTCTTATCTCTCTGTGTGTATTTGCCGTAGGTCGCTCCCACGCAGTTTAATAATAAACTGCTTTTAAATTGTTCTTTTAAAGCTAATGCGACGCTTGCCTGGGTTTTCCACTGTGCTCATTTTTGTTACTGGAGAAATTGAAAAATAGTTGCAAAAACTTAAACTTATTAAGGCTGGTTCAAACAAATGCCAACAATTCAACATGTTGACGTTGTGTTCAGAGTATTGGGAAACATAACCAGTGTTGGGGGTTACGCATTACAAGTAACACAAGTTACGTAATCAGTACTTTTTTGAATTACTTTTTCAAATGAGTGACACAAGTTACTTTGTTTTCCCATGTATTGACTGACAGCTCTCTTGTCCCCATGTTGAGGGGAATCGTGAGTAAGTGCAGAGGTGTTGTGTGTGTTGTGTGAACATGACGCTTATTGTAGTTCTAGACTAAATGTGAGCATGTATTTACTCATCGCACTTGCACAAAATACTGTGAAATGCAAACTCAGAACACTACGCAAACCTGCTATAATTAAATATGTCAGATAATACAAACACACGTTATGTATTTAATCTCACTTTATTAACCAATGTCTTTGCTGCTGACCTTCGATGATCCAATTCAACCGCAATAATAAGTGACTTCAGTTAAATATCACATTTGTGTTACAGTTTTATTATTACTGCTGAATTAAGAGTGAAAGGGCCTTTACATTTGCCAAAAATAGAACTTTGTGTTGTTGTTGTCATTGAAAAACAAACAAACAAGCCCAGCCTAGATAAGAAAAAGTAACGCAAAAGTAACAACACATTACTTTCCATAAAAAGTAACCAAGTAATGCAATTAGTTACTTTGTAGGGAGTAATATTATTGTAACGCATTCCTTTCAAATTAACTTTCATAACTGTAATCTTCACATTGTGCCAAGTTAATGCAGTAGGTATTATGAACTAGCAATTAATTAATGTTCGTTTATAATAGATTCACTAATATTTCTTGTTTTATTTTCGATTATATCGGGGTTTCCGTTCCATCCCATTCCAAGACTGACAATTGCCAACCCAACAACTGTTGGCTGTTGCCGTTTGTTTGTGCAGCTTGAACGAGCCTTTAGTGTCCATAGTAGCTGGAAGTTCTAGTATGCATACTAATATCATAATATTCTAATAATCACATTTCACAAGGGTTTCAAATGTAAACTCTAAAACTTTGTGAATTCTAAGGATTGGTTCAAATAGTTTGAATCGTTGTGATGGCATACGCGAATGATGATAGAACATATTATATTAATATACAATAATATTTCACTGTAACCCCAATTTTGTGTTTCTGATGTTGTTTATTTCTAGAACTTTGATTGTAATGCTAACGCACATTCGATTAAAAAAAGAATTCAGCTCGTAGTTAACGGGTTATGCGTGTTTCATGAAATGCCAGTTTGTCCTCAAGAGGATTTTTAAATCGGCACACATTTTCAGTGATATGTTTTAAGCATTTCTGCGTATACATCATATTCCAAATCCTCAATGGGACATTACGTCTTCAAAGCTTTAATCCACCGAAGCCCATCTGAGAAAGCAGGGGCTGGTAAACATTTGCCGAAACCATTTCATCCTTTCTCCTCACACTGAAGTCCGTAGTAGATACTTCACCAGAGCTTGAAGCAAATATCACAGAGAGTTGAAGGATGCTATAAAGGGTGTCAAGTGTCAGAGCGGGAGAAGAGAGAGAGAGAGAGACACTTCATAAAGACCTTTTTATTAAACGTGTTTGTAAATGTATGTAACGTGTATACAGCTGAACTCCCAAAGTTATATATATATATATATATATATATATATATATATGAAAAAAAAAGAGTAGTTAGTTAAAAGGTTTGTTACAACCAGTATATTTGCTTGTGTCTCGTTTTTACATTACATTATTGATGGAAATAATTGGGATGCCAGACTTGCAATGTAGTAATACAGCGAAATAATATTACAATCCCGAGGCTTTGGCTGCATGTCCCCCAGTAATGAGATGTTTAATGAACGTAACAATGTGGTCTTTCGTGCAGATACGCTGCCTCAGTAAAAGACGGATCGCAGTACTTCATCCTGCTCATCATCACGGATGGAGTGATATCAGATATGGCCCAGACGAAAGAGTCCATTGTTAATGTGGGTATTCGGTCTACTACACAAGTCTTTAACTCTTGATCAACTTTCAAAATTCCTATCTTAAAATAAATGTTCTGAAGTGGCTTTTTTATGATACTGATTGAACTTAAAAAGGATTTGCGGTTTGTTAATTGGGCCATGAATATTTACTTTGAAGTTAAAAATGAAGAACAAATGCACGTATTTGTGCTGCTTTAAATATATTATATTCTTAAATATAAATAAATATACATATACATAACAACATTTTAATATTTAATATTTAAATAACTATTGAAAAACTATAAAATATATATATATTTATAGGTAAATACAGCACTATTTAATGTCACTATTTATTTGATATTTGACATGTTCTACACTGAAAAAAGCCAGCTTAAAATAATACTTTGTTACAGCTAACTGTATTATTTTTTTTTCTCAAATTATATTTGTGGTTTTGATTTAATATTAATTTAAAATATTTTCAAAAACAAAAACATTCATAAAAAGTAATTATTTATTATACAGACCATACATACTAAATCAATATTTTCTTTCACATGCAAAAATGTCACTTAATGTAGGTCAGTAATATCATTTTTAATTTCACCATAGATAAAATAAAGTCTTTTCAGATGTGTTCTGCACAAGCAAAAAATACTAATGTGTGTGTGTGTGTGTGTGCTATTTGCTTTTAGACAAACTTAACAAAACGAATTAATCCAGAACCCATTATTTTCAATTAAACCATTATAGAAAGTAATTTATTTCAGTGTAGGTCAATATCATGACAAGGAGTTAATAAGTCATTAAAATAAGCTTCTTCTTCATATTAGTCATGGTAAATTCTTATTTTTTCCTGCTTTTTTTTTCTTCTTCTTCTTCATTCCAGGCTGCATGTCTTCCCATGTCAATTATCATTGTTGGAGTTGGACCAGCCGAGTTTGACGGTAAGAAAAGATGCTTTTATTTATTTAGTTGTTAGTTTGTGTTATTTAGACTCCTCTTATAGATTTAATGTTGCTTATATTTTCTGGTCACACTTTAGATTACGGTCCAGTTCTCACTATTAGCTAACTATTAACTCTGACTTTTGCCTCAATAAACTTCTACTTACTGCTTACTAATAGTCAGTAAGGTAATGTTAAGTTTAGGTATTGGGTAGGGTTGAGGGATGTAGAATATGGTGTTGCAGAACAAGGCATTAATATTTGCTTTAAACAGACAATATACTAATATTCAACTACAACTACTTAAAGGAGAACTCCGGTCAATTTTAACGTTGAGCTCATTTTTTTGTACATTTGGAGTGCTGTCAGTACAGACAAAAACGACAAAAATCGGTGTTGCCTACACCATGTTATCCTCTTTTTAAAATTCGCACCCTGTTGACTTCAATGGGGCAAGCTCTAAACCTGCTTTTAGCCTCTTAATATAAAAGATATTAATAAAAATGATGTTAATTCAGCCAGCTCACATACCTGTATTTACTTCCTGTTTTCGGTCGAAGTCCACAGTAGTCGATTGTCGAGTTCGCGCGCGCGATCATTTGTAACTAAGCAACATCATATCATAATGTCATAGAATATCAGAATATCAGAACACCACACAGCACCGTCATCGGCTGACAGCTGACAGCGGAGCCTCCACTGTTGCTTAGTTACCAATGATCGCGAGCGCGAACTCGACAGTCGACTACTGTAGACTTCGACCGAAAACAGGAAGTAAATACAGGTATGTGAGCTGGCTGAATTAACATCATTTTTATTAATATCTTTCACATCTACTGCAGTCAGATTGACCGTGGTCACTCTTAATAACACCACTCACATGGCTGTGCACTTGTAATGACAAATCAAGGATGTTAAGAGGCTAAAAGCAGGTTTAGAACTTGCCCCATTGAAGTCAACAGGGTGCGAATTTTAAAAAGAGGATAACACGGTGTAGACAACACCGATTTTTGTCGTTTTTGTCTGTACTGACAGCACTCCAAATGTACAAAAAAATCAGCTCAATGTTAAAATTGACCGGAGTTCTCCTTTAATAGTGAGAATTGGACCCTAAACTAAAGTGTTACCTATTTTCTTTGTATCCTCATTTTTATATCCAGCTCATTTGATCTATACAGCAAGGGTTCCCCTAACCCTCTAGATGTGCTGTTTGCTTTATAGTGATGCTCAGGTCTTGAGCTTGAGTGGATAAAGGGATTGTGTACTACTGCAGAGTAAATGAGCATGTAATGTGACAGCCGTTTCCCTCGCTGCGCTGACAGTAATGCAGATGGGTTTAGTTATAATGAAACAAGACTCAAATACTCAAAACACACACAATCCCGGGTGCTCAAACACACAGCGAACTCACGTTTCCATATCTCCGGCCATGCGTGTTTCTCATGTGTTGTCTGTCTCCTCAGCCATGATCGAGTTGGATGGTGATGAAGTCAGAATCTCATCGAGGGGCAGATGTGCTGAGAGAGACATCGTACAGGTATAATAACACATCGGAAGAATTTCAAGTATTAAAACATCATCATTAATAAAGGGACATTACAGAAAAGGGCAAGGACTAATTACAATTAATATACTTTATATAATATACTTAACGTACTTCCGTTTACTCGTTCTCCGTGTCTCTTTCTTCATTTGTTTGTCAGCAAAACACAGACAGCTTTTGTAAAAATGACACATTGCCCTTCCGCATTTTTGTATTCTCGTGCATGGACTGTCAGATCAACAGAGGGTTATTAATAAAACAGTTCGTGAAAAAAGTAGGTTTATCACTGAAGATTGTATCGCACTCTGTCTGCTCTTGGAACAATGAACATCCATCTATACTGGTATTTAACAGCGTTTTGCTTTGGGACTTTGGGCAGAAGACCCCCCACCCCCCGTTTGCTTTAACCAGTTGGTCATCTTTGTGGTCATCAAGTTTCAGATTTTCAGTCGAGGTGTTTCCTCCATAGTTCCGATTCTTTGCAGCCTTTCGCGACTGCCTACAACAAGCTGGATCCTTCACTGGAAACTGAAAATATCCGACTCCCACTAAACGTTTACTCTTTGAAGAGACAACAGCCTTTGTTCTCTGTATTCTCTTGTCAGGTAGCACCGATTTCAAACATGTTTTGCCACATAGGAAGCCAAGTTTATTGAAAGCCCATTTTGCCATCTGTGAATTACGCTTTTAACGGAAGAATAATTTACTCAGATTTTTATAATAAACACAGAACTTTAATGTGTGGATGCTAATATAATTATCGGTTTCACTTTATTTTGTGACGTAGATACATTGTACTTACTCCGTAATATTAATGAAATACATGTACTTACTATAGAGTTACTGTTAGGGTTTGATTTAGAGTAAGTTACTTGTAATTATGCATAATGTTATTACAATAGTAAGTACATGTTGTAACAAAACCTTATTGTGTGGATCATAACAAAATTATCGGTAACGCTTTATTTTAAGGTGACGTAGATACATCGTACCTACTCAAATAAGTCCTGAGTAATATTTATTAACTATATGTACTTACTGTAGAATTAGGGTTAGTTACTTATAGTTATGTATAATTTACTGTTATTACTATAGTACATATATGTAGTAACACAGAACTTTATTGTGTGGATACTAATATAATAATCGATAACACTTTATTTTAATGTGACGTAGATACATTGTACTTACTAAATAAGTACTTGTATCATTTTAATTAACTTCATGTACTTACTGTAGAGTTAGGGTTCGGTTTAGGGTTAGTTACTTTTAATTATGCATAATGTACTTTTACTACTATAGTAAGTACATGTAGTAATGTGTAACTACGTCACCTTAAAATAAAGTGTTACCATATCTTTATATTTATTGTTTTTGGTGTTGAAAGAGCCTTAAGACAGTGGTTTGCAAATCCTGGTCCTGGGGCCCCACCGCTTTGCATATTTAATGCTAAAATGCTAATGCTCCAATTTTTCTTTTACATGGTGAATATAACGTATGTTGTGAATTTATCCAGGTCTAAAAGCATAGACCATGTAAGTTGATGAATTTCCAGGTTTTAAAACCATGCAAATTATGTCCATTATACCAATTACCATCATACATGAAACACACATACCTTAGCCATTCTGTTCTGACTGAACTCTGTTGGCTTTTTACAATTAAGACTAGAGCTCTTTCGGTCTCTCTCAAAATCGTATTTCTTAATGCTTTCCATGCTCCTCCCTCTCCTCTTAGCCGAGGCAGTCATCATTATGTTCCTGGGTCGCCCGATGCTTGTTAGGAATATGTTAACAGGCAGTGTGCATGATCGACTATCATAGGTGGCTAGGGAGGCTTGTCCAATTAGATGTTCCCTCACATACACACACATTCCAGTGGATCCGGCTTCCCGGCGGCCAACACATACTTAAAAGCCCATTTTTTCTTAACTAATCGGCTGTGTAGTGCTCTCAGAAACAGACGTATCTCTTAGGATAATTTGGCTCTCAGTCTCAAAGGCGTTTTGAGTTGATTGGCACGCTGAGCATTTGATGGCTGTGCCCTCATTTCAGGTTAATCGCTCTTTTCAGCC
The DNA here is from genome assembly GCA_030578275.1 of Meda fulgida. Taxonomy (NCBI): domain Eukaryota; kingdom Metazoa; phylum Chordata; class Actinopteri; order Cypriniformes; family Leuciscidae; genus Meda; species Meda fulgida. The sequence goes on from CM060619.1 coordinate 17,109,386, forward strand.
TTGCAAATTCTCACAGAAATCCAGATGAATGCAAGACCTGCTTCAGATTATTTTCACCTGATGAAAGTCAACATAAAGAGTGTGTTTATACCATCAAATCTACTCTGTGGAAATGTATTTTGTAACATTCCCCAAATTTGGTTTGTTTCGCCATTATTTTTGCCATTATATCATGTATGTTTGTTTACGTTTGACATGGGTGTTGAATTATGTTAATGTGTTATGTGACTTTGTTTTGTTTTAAATAACATTAGCTTACCTACTATATTGTGTAATTAAGAATGGTAACATATTATATTTGAACATGCTGAAGAGCAATCACTGTAATCCATACTGTATGGACAAGAAATACATGGCCATGTGTGATATATATATATATATATATATATATATATATATATATATATATATATATATATATATATATATATATATATATATATACGAATTTGGCCCCTTGAACTTGTTCCCTAGTTTTAGTAAATCGTCGCCACATTGCACTAATCTGAACCCTCATTTTAAGTAAATTTTGTGCACAATATAATAATTAATTCCCTCGATTTACTAAATCATCCACATTGAACTAATTTGTTCCCTCGTTTTGATTTAACTAAGGGAACTAATTAGTAAAATGCGTCCATGATTTCGTAAATCGAGGAAATTCATTATTATATTGTGCGTAAAATGTAAATAGTTAATAGTAAAAAATTATTACAATTAGTAAAATGTGCTGACGTATTAGTAAGTCATGGGAACGAATTAATTTGTGGCCACAATATAAATTTTTTTCCCACATGTCATGTGCAGAGATCTGTATCTAAAAGAGTTGTGAGACTGGGCTGGTAATTTCAGGCCAACTCTTTAGCAATATTTCTAAGTTCTTCAAAATCATTCGAAATCAAGTAACTCCGTTTAGCTCTTTCCATTTTTTCCCCAACCCCCCCCCCCCCAAAAAAATAAGTGACCTGTTTGTACAGATGGAAGGAAGCATTTTCAGATGGATTAGAATTATATTTAAAAAAAAATCTTCTTTCTACACAACACTAAATAACAGTCTGTGAACATCAAATGGTGATTTTAATGTCCTTTTTGCTTTTGCAGTTTGTTCCATTCAGAGACTACATCGATCGCACTGGGAATCACATCCTCAGCATGGCCCGCCTGGCCAAAGACGTTCTTGCTGAGATCCCAGACCAGTTCCTATCCTATATGAGGACCAGAGGCATCAAGCCATCTCCCGCTCCCCCTCCGTACACACCGCCAGGACACCCGCTGCAAACTCAGATCTGAAATGGGCCCAGGAGCGAGCCTTGCAGTATCTCAGTATCTATCTCTCAAATCACTCAGTGAGGTGAAAGTTTCCTCAGCTTTTTCTGTCCCTTTCTCTTTGCACTATGGGGGCTGTAGATGGACACCATGCCTCGACAGGGTTCTGAGGACAGGTTTACTTCCATTACAGGCATTCTCTGTCAGGATGTCTCTCAGTTTCTCTCTCTGTCTCTCAATGCCTGGCTAGCTTGTTTTCTGAGAGCCATGTTATAGAATGAACTTCACGTTTCTGGCTCACTATGAAAAGAAGGATGAAGGTGTATGAAAGAATGACTAAAAAACGAGCAGACGATGTTGCGCCATGTCTCAGAACAGCAGAGCAGCTTCCTCTTCCTCAGACTGGGAAAAGGCTAAAAAATCACCAGTCTCAAATGGACTGTTGTAGATAAATTTGAAGTAGACTTATTCTGTCATTTCTTATCTCTTCCTCTTCTTTCTTCTCTGAGCTCTCACTCAATGTTTACATGTTAATGATTTTCTTACTGTTGGATCTAACTTTTATAAGTGTATATATCTTCAACATGATCCTCGCAGCATGTTATCTTTGCCAAGCCTGTCAGGTCGCAGCGGCTGGTGTCGTCACGGAAAACCACATTTCTTGCATGGAAATGGTGTGCTCCGGCATGCGATGCATGTCGTGCAACGTTCATGTTATTTGGCCTTTTCTTGTTCTCTCTTTCTCTCACTCACTTTCTATTCTTCGTCTCTTTTTCTTTTCTTCTTTCTCTTTTTCAATGAGGCACCTCATTGCGCATAAAGAACCTCATAGCAACGTGCTTCATTACATTTATATCTGAGCAGCTTCTCTCAAATAAGAGCCCAGTGGTCAAAAACACAGATGCCATTATTATTTTCTGTCTTAAAACTTTGTATGGATGTTTTGTCATTTTCTGTTGATTCGGTGATGCTGTGTAATGTTTTTCCAATAACATGTAGATTCATTCATCATATTTAATAAGTACTTCGTAGATTTGCCCAAAGATAGTGTCAAAAAAGCACAAAACGAATTACGAAATCCTTCTTGGATTTCATTGTGAATATTAAAGTGTTGAAACCTGATAAGATGCAGAATTATACACCTAATTTACAAAAGTCTTTTCTATAAATATTTTTGATCCCGTTATTTTAGAAACGTGCTGCTAGTATCAGGAAAACAATTATTTAATATCTTCATCTAAATAGTCATCAAAAACATCACATATCAACTTCATTTAGCACCATTGCAAAATACTAAAACAACATTTTTTTTTTTGTTCGAAAACATTCACATGTAGTAAATGTGAATCTTCTAGTATGTAGCAACTCATTTTTTCATCACACACTAGAGAACTATTTTGGGTAACAGCCTCATGTTGAGGAGGAACATTCCCTGTTTAACTTCTGTTCTGGAATTCAGGATTTTTTCCCCAGTTGTGCTGCTTTTTCACACGCAATATTGAAATATTACAAAGAAAGTAGCTGCAAAAAGTATTTAAAACACTAGTGCCAAACATACAGAGTATGACGATGTATGTTCCTAAAGTATTTTATAGAAAAATAACATTTGCCAAATAAATGTATTTTAGGTTTGAAATTATGAAACATAAGTCACAAAATAAAAATAAAAAGAATGTCAGTTATTGGTATGCTTAATTACTGGCTTAATATAATCATTAAACATCACCTTAAACGTAATTGCAAAATTGGCTGACAAAAGTGAAGCTAGTTTGGTGTTCTAATCATTTTATAATATTATTATAAAAAATACTTTGTAGACCGCATTTCCTTCACTATCAACTCTACTCACTCATAAAGAAAGTGGGCTCAATTTATATTTTTCAAACCTACTTTCCATCATGTAGGCGTAACGCTTCAAATCAATAGATTTAAGATCGTTGAGGAACAAATTCGTCTGACAGATTCGAGTGACAGTTGAAGAATGATGTGTGAAAAAGCAGCACTTCAACCTTGGGATTTAGTTGACGATAACATCTCTCTTCTGGGAATGTTGGCTCTCAACATTCCTTTACGTGCCCTCAGTTTAGTTCCTCTCTGCATTGCTGGTTCCACGGCAGCTGCCACTTTGGCAAGCCCATTCACCTGTAAGTATGCGACTGTATGTGTGTGTGTGTGTGTGGGTGAGGGAGTGTGTGTGTGTGTGTGTGTGTGTGTGTGTGTGTGTGTGTGTGTGTGTGTGTGTGTGTGTGTGTGTGTGTGTGTGGGTGGGTGTGTGGGTGAGGGAGTGTGTGTGTGTGTGTGTGTGTGTGTGGGTGGGTGTGTGTGTGTGTGAGCGTGTGGATGTCAGCTTGACAAGCATCATGTGTTTTTAAATGTGTGACTCGACTCACATGAAATTTGTTTACTGAAGATATCCAAAAATTATATTGTATGCTCTTCATATCTAAATATTGCGTGCACTATGTTTGCATGTACAGTTTTACAAGAGATTCACCAGGTCTTTTGTTATTGTTAGTGTTTTGAGTAAAAAAAAAAGAATAACAGGAAAATAACTGTACAAATGGCCTTAATCTCTCACTGAATTCTTGGAATTGTGTGATGCCTTCAGATGAATTGTTATATATTTTGTGTCAGTGTACAATTGCTTTCTAGTGTATACTTTCTTTGCACAACTCATGTATGAAAAAAAAATTTATATTGTAATTTTTGGAATCGGTGATTTATCAGAGAAAGCATGATTGAAGTTCTGATTGTCTAGTAAGTCCATATGATGAAATTATTATATATGTATCAAGTACTAATTTTGTAATAAACATTCTTAATATATACACATTGCTTTATGAGTCTGAAATGGCATTTTCTGATTATTCTGGTTAAAATATGAATACTGACTACTTACACTATTTATACTACAAAACTACTTTTTAACTACAAATAGTGTAGAGATGCATGAAGCACAAGTCACAGAAGTCACTTTCAAACCAAACAGCTTTCTGTTCGTCAACGTTGGTCAAAAAAAAAAAAAAATCCCCATCACATGGATTGCCTTTAAAATGACGCTAAATGGTAAATGTGACCGCACCTAAAAGAAGTGAATTGGGATGCACCTACAATCCCAGAGAGCAACCATAGTATCGGTCCAGATCTGGCCCACGTCTGGTACTTGTGGAATCCACGTGTACCGGATCTGGGCCGACGCTATGTTGCTGTCTGGGTTTCTATACATTTTGGATGTCTTCCTAATCAAACACAACTAGTATGTGCGTGTCAGACAAATATCTCTGGACCAGGACCAGGGTTAAGAATCACTGACTTGCTGTCTTTAGTACTGCACTCTTAGGAACATGCTAATATTAAACTGGAATCAGTTATAGTCAAGTCTCCTGTGCCCTCAATGTGAGGAGTGCTATTTGCGTAGCATGTAGAGTTGATGCCCTTGGGAAGTGTTTGAATTTGGAACAGACTTCCAATATTGTTCCTATATTCCCTATTTTTTTTTTCTTTGACTAGAGAGCAATTAGGAATAATAACTGTTTTCCATATTGGTGTGACACTGTAATTGCAGAAGGAGCACATTGGCTGGCTTGTAAACTCCAATTATATCAGGGTGCTAAAGCGTGTGGACACAGAGGGTCAACTTCAAAACAAAAATGATCTCGGTTCAGTATTTTAAGGGTAAATAAAGAACTGGTTCTTTGAATAAGTACAGCGTTTTCTTCCCTAAAAAAAATCCACGACGTTTGTAAAGGCTAATGTTCATTTGAGGAGCAGAGAAGTTAGTCTAATATAATATAAGTCTGATATTTGCCGTAGTCAATACAGCATGTGCAGCACATCTCTTTTATAACACAAGAATTTGGCCGACATTCGTTGGTGAAAAACCTCTTCACTCCATTTGATCTTGGTTTTGGTGAAATGGTCATTTCAAATACGTGTTTCTGCTCAGAACGACTCAACGTGATTATGTTTTTAAGTTCCTGTTAAAATAGTTCATTTCAATGTATTAATTTTCATTCCTTGAAACCGGTCCCTGATTCTGAAATTTATACTTGGAATAATTGACCTAACTAGTGTGGATGGTTTAGTGTGCAACTGAAGTTTGATTTGCACCAACACTTCTACCTTTGTATCTAATACCCTCGCACACAGATATTTACAGCTTGCAGTTAATGTATAAAGTGTGAGCCAGCCATCATCGCATAATTTCACATGACACCGGGTAACTCAGTGGCCTTTAAGTCTATTTCTATTCTCTGACAGAACAGCCAATTAGTTTCATCTTACTTTGTGCTTAGTACTTGCGTGGATTGCTGTACAGTTGCTTGTACAGTGTGGGCAGCTTTCCAGTATCGCCTATACAGATTTAATTGGCTTTAGAACTGTCACTGGCGTGAAAGCAAATTAACTTTTAATGTTTGGAAAAGAATAATGGACTTTTAACTACTTGCAAAACAAAACATCTTTTTATAGATTGGTTGCACTTAGTGTCTGCTGAAAGAGCTGCACTTTATCTGTATCAACAAGGAAAGACCTTGCTGATGAACGAATTATATAGTGTTATAATTAATAAACACTATATAATAATTATATAATTATATAGTGTCAACGAATTATGCAGTGTACGAATTATACAGTGACTTTCTAGGCACATTTTTTAACCAATATTATGTTTTTTTTATGAAATACTTGTAACACGTAATTAAATGATAATAACATGATAATAACAATAATTTTGTTTAGTCATTGTACCGTCTCATATTGATCGCAATGGACAGATTTGAAGCAACTTACATGTTTCATTCAGCAAGTCTAATGAACGTAGAAGTTATTTAGCATTTTTAACCCATCATCAAGTTTAAATTATTTAAAATAATACATTTTAAGTAAAAAGTTGAGTAAAAAATTACTAAACTTATTTAAAGCATTTTATCTTTAAGTCATCTGCTTATAAAAATCTCATTGATTTACATTACAAACCAGAATTTCATCTTACTTTTTGGCCATATATATATATATATATATATATATATATATATATATATATATATACACACACACACACATCTATACCAAATTGCATACTTTTGCAAATTGCAAAACTATACATTTTTACAAACTTTTTACATTTGTGCTGCTCTATTTATCATTGTCTCTATTCTCTATCTCTTTAGAAATACTTAAAGATCTCACATTTTGCCATGTGCACCACCTCCTACATAAAACGCATCATATACATATTTCATAGCGCATGTGGCCGCCTCTTACTTTCTATAAACAGATTTGTGTGACTAGGAGGCTACAGCAAGAATAATTAAGCTGCTATTGTTAATAATTTGACTCTCAATTTTTTGTGCATATCTCTTATAAGTTATAGTCTGTAAGGAAATGTTGCATGAACCTTGATAAATTCAGTTCAGCTTTTGATTTTGAAAAAAAGAAACGATAAAACTGGTCCTGAAAGTGTGTGCCAACCTGTTCCTCAAAAGGGAATATTGTTTTGGATTCGCAGGAAATCCACATGGAACAGATTTTCACAACACAATGCACTATTTCCACACCTCTAAATTACAGATAATCCCATCTTGACATTTCCCAATTCTCCCACTCATAAATCAAGGCACACAAAACCTTTGTAATCATATTTCAAGCCTTACCAAATCTGGTGTCAAATCACGCTGTGTTATTTAAACCAGCAGTTTTACAGTAAGATCTACAGTACTATAGAGAATAAAAAGTGGCGAAGAACCACAATAAAATAAAGACAATAATTAGACGTCGCATTGTTAGTCTGATTAATGGATGAATGACTGTTGAATCAGACTAAAAATTGCAACAATATTTTGTTTGTCATTTTTAGAATGACATTAGGACCACGTATGCACTTTAAAAAGTTATTATCATAAGGAGTTTTTTCTTCCACTTACCCTTGAAGGTACGGTAGGCAACGTTTTTATATACACTTTGTGTTATATTGATTAAAAAAAATTCACATCTTGATAGAGATCAATAATAGAAGTGGTCTAAAAATGAAAACATGCACATATATTTTCTCTGGAAGTCTCAGGAACAACAAAAAAAAAAGAATGTTCCGAATGCAATAATAGGATGTTCTACATGCCTTATGCAACATTGTTTTTTTTTTGTTTTTTTTAGCAAGTAAAAAAGGTGCTTTCTGTTATAAACATCTAATTTAAGCTATCAGAATTGAATCTTACTTACTTTCAATATTATCTTTAGCCATATAAATAACATCTAAGCAAAATTGTATTTGTAAAAAACAAAATGAAACTGAATGAAAGTTCTATTTTTTTCTTCATGTTGTCATTTTATCATATTATATCAAATAAAGCATGATATGATACAAAACATAAAACCCGTATGGAACCCTTTCCCCATCTTCTTTTAAATGTTATCAAAAGTTTCAATAAACTGTTCCATTTCACTTTTCTATTTCATCTCAGGCTTTACAGTTATACAAATCCTCTGCAATCTTACTTGTTTGCTGCTCTGACTTGATAAAGCATTTTATTAAATAGGTTATTAAATTATTAAATGAAATAGGTTGCAAAATGTGATCAATTTGATTATGTCTTCTACATATCAGATGAGGGCGTAGAATTGTTTTGCTCGGTGTATCACATTAACACATTACAGAAAACAACACATCATTTAATTTAAAGATAGAAAAAACTTTTTTTTTTTTTTTTAAGTTGGACCAGATAATGGTGGGAGTATAGATTACATCACTAGATACCAGCAGTGAATGTAACATTTTGTAATGCAGTAATTATCTACATTTGGAAAGCACTGCATCTCAGATTGTCCCGACCAACCTCCAAATGAAGGACAAGAGGACACCAGCACCCCCCGATCAAGGACACAAAATCCCCCGTCACCAGGAAGGTGTGTGTATGCCTGTTTGTGTGTATACTTGTGCATGGTTTGATGTGCGTGTGTATGTGTGTGTCATTTTGCCTGTGTGCAGGTGTGCACCAGCCAGGCATGGCCGACACTGAATCTATTAATATCACCCTGGGCTAAATTTACATCCTCTGTGCTCTGTCCACACACTGTTCCACTCACACACACCACTGACATATAAAGATCATGATCTATGGATGAAAATGTAAATGTCCATTACGTTTTTGAAATGATTTTCTTGGAAACGTTGTCATTGCACTGCAGGGTAGACTTTTTATCTGCAGGAATTATTTATTTCAAAAAGAGTAAAGCCATAGAGCATTATCAGTGAATTCTTTCCTACATTCTTTTACCTAGAAAAGAAGGCACATTATCCATATGATGTGGTTTAACTTAGGCCCTGTTTAAACCTGTTATTAAAGGGTTGGTTCACCCAAAAATGAAAATTCTGTCAGTAATCACTCGCCCTCATGTTGTTCCAGCCCCGTAAGACCTTCGTTCATCTTCGGAACAACAAATTAAGATATTTTTTATTAAATCTGAGAGCTGGATCACTCCTCCATAGGCTTCTAAGGGATTGAAAAGTTATTAAAGACATTGTATATATAGTGGCTCAATCTTAAATTTATAAAGTGACGAGAATACTTTTTGTGCGCAAACCCCCCCCACAAAAATAACGACTTTATTCAACTATTAATTTCCTTCTCTGTGGGCCTCGAGTGAGTTCACGTAGTGTAACAGCGCAGCGCTTCTGTGTTGTACGTCACGCGCAGGCTCACTATTGGCCGACGCTGGTCATGCGTGGGTCTCGCCCCAAAACACACCCATTACTCATTAAGAGAATAGGGACAACCCTTTTAGACCATGCGCCGGGAGCGCCGACCATTTTCCGTCGTTAAACCAGCAAAAGTGGATTCGGACACGCTATAAGTGCACTTGCGCCGTGCGCTTTAGACCATGAGCTTAGATCGTGAAAATAGGGCCCCTAGTGTGGCGTCTGAGATGTTTTTTGTTTGTTTTTTCTCTCGAGGTAATGGTACAAAATTTCCCGCAGCGCTCCATCCATTAACATTCTTTATCTTAGAGAATGTTTACGATCTTGCGAAAAGAAAATTGTTAAATTATGCTTTTAAAATGGAAAATGCACCCTTTTAATAGAAAGAATGTATTACATCATCGTACAGATCATTTGGCCAATGTCACATCACACATAAGAGATAATCTGTAATAATCAATCTGAAAGCCCCATATGTTCACTATAGGCTGAAGTGTCACTTTGTTGGGCAGGGTTAATACTGACTCAAAGCAACAGAACTAACACATACAGAGACACCTATAACACGAACAAGGTCACTTATTGCAACCTCTTTCTTCACCTCCTCAAGTGTGCAAACACTCTTTTCACACCTCTAATCTTCTTTGAAAACAAAGAGACATGTATGCAGTGTGATTTCTCTGCATTACATTAGATGTAATTATCTTCTCATTTGAATAACTTTATTGTGTAATACAAATATTGTGCCTCTGATTATGATACAACAGTCGTTTCTATTAGTAAAAGGGAGCCATACCAGCATGCTTTGCACAAAACTTCCACAACAACATGGGACGAATAATATACAAAGTAACAAACAAAGACACCCACTGGCTTTAATTCGTGTTGTTGTATTTAATTGGTTTGCAAGGGAAGTTTATGGGAGGTGCAGTGTCATAATGTCATTAATGCCACACGCCCTTCGCATACTGCAGTCGTGCGCCAATTATTGCTTTTACATCCAAATATCTGTAATTATTTCCTAAAATAATAAAAGGAACAAAAAGGGGGGAAACCCATTTTAACAGTGACAGGTGGTAATTATTCAAATGTATGAAAGAGTTGTCATTTTCCATGTAAAATAGGTGAAACTGAATTATTAACTAGAATTCAGTGGCTTAACTAAGATCTTTATGGGCACAAGAATCACTGCAGTGTGGTATAGTACCAAAAGTGTTTTTTTTTTGTTTTTTTTACCAATAATTTGATGTTTTGTTTATAATGAAAGGCATTCAATAGACTAATTAATTTGCGCTGTATTCATATAGGCATATATCTGTTAGGCTCCAGAGAGTTCTTGAGTTTTTGAATCATTCACTCAACTCAGTTGTTCAACAACACTAAGCGTACGTTTACGCGGCAACGATGTACTCAAACTGGAAAAGTTTTTCCTCTGCATTCTTCGTGTACAGATGGAAACATTTCTAAACGATCCCCGTTCACACGGATCCGCAAAAACGACTAAAATGTAGTATTATATGCCAGGCAATGTCACTTTTGTAGAGAAACACTACGCGCCTGTAGACTGAACACATAATACTCATGCGCATGACGTCACCACGTTCACAAATTCTTGTAGTTTATGTGGAGACGATAATGTAGCGTTTTCAAAAGCTCGCACTTTAAATCCTGTTTTCAAAAGTTCACGTTTTCAGGCCCTCAGAACGCCATTGTCGTGTAAATGAACAACCAAAACTGTTTTTAGTTGAAAATGGCGTCGTGTAAACGGCCCCTAATTCATTCAAAACACTATGGTGCCCTCTGAGACACAAAACTGTTAAATCTGCTTTGACTTGTTTTGAACTCATTATTTTCATTAGCCGAGCAAATAATATTCAAGTATATTCAAATATAGAGACCTACATTGCTGTTGGTGACCAAAGGTAGGATGAGCTTAAACTTTTTGTAAATCCAGGTGTATGATATGCAAAGTAGTATGACTTGCCAGTAGTTTTTCACCAGTAGTGCTGTTATGTTACCCAAATTGCTGTCTTATTACACTAATGTGACCGATATGAATAGGCCGTGTGGGCTCTTTCCACCAAAATTTACATTGTCTGGTTTAGCTTATTGGTGGAGATGTTACTCTTTACTCTTTAATATTACTCTTTTTAACTTTTTTTGGCTCACCAAATTTGGACAATCGATGTTTGTAAAACCGTTGCCTGGTCTGATTAGTCTCATTTGCTGAGCATTCAGATGTTTGGGTCCAAATTTGGTGTAAAAGCATGTATCCATCCAACATGACTAGTCTAACTCTGTTAGGCTTCTTACTACCGACTAAGCATCATTTAATAGTTTTTTTGCTCATGAAAGTGAGTTCACTGAACTCAAATGGCCTTGGGCAAGTTTCCAATGAGTCAATGAGATTCCTGAACTACATCAGTTTGTAGAAGATTTCATTTGTCTAGTTTGAATTGTCAGACAATTGTATCTGGACATGAAATCTTTAACCTAACAGTTGAAAATAGTGAAAATAACATTTAAATACAATTTTAGTATGTTAAAAAAGAAGAAGAGAGGTTTGTGTGAGAAGAGAAAATATCATTTATCTTTCTGTGCAGAAACCACGCCTGCAGTCATTCAGATTTGTGGCTCACTGTAAAGAAAAAAGGTTAATTCTTTAATTCTAAGTACAGTCAACTTGGATGTTTAAGTCATTTCAACTTACATTTTTATTAAACTGACTTGTATATTCAAATAAGTTGAATCTTGTATAACGTATAAAAATGTAAACAATTGCTCATCTCATTTTGATGAGCAATGTAAAAAAAAAAAGTTGTCATAACTTGTGTGGAGAAAAATACAAAGACTAAAGGTGTCAAAATTACAACATGTGATAATATGATTGGGTTTAAATTAAATGACCACCCATCTAGTAAGATATTGTGGAGTACACTAAAAATAAAGCAGAGACTGCCATCTGGTGGAAGAATCCATGTATCTATTTTTTTTGTGCAAAAAATAAAATAAATGACAAAAACAAGCACACCACATCATAAAACAGCAAAAAAGACACAGTGCTAAGTTTCTCTTTATTTAATTATCATCCTAATTTCATCGACTGCACTTGCATAACATGTACATTACAGTACAGTGTATTTATTGTGTTCATGCTGAATTGTAAAACACATGTAAAATGTTTTTACAGTGAATTTGCTACACGTTGCATGTACTTATAATAACAGTAAATTACAAGCAACTAACCCTAAACCATAGAGTTAGCCTAGTTTAAGAGGTATAAAGAGGTTTAACTAATGTTATTAAACTTTAAATCACTTTCCCATTTTCATAACTCTTTCATCTCAATTCAAATGTATTTTTTTTTATTTGATAAAAACTGAACTGTATTTTAGTCCCATGTTTTTTTTTTTTGTTTTTTTTTTTTGCGTCTCTATTTCTACCTAACCATGCTTTTCTCTGCCATTAAACTGCCATTATAAACGTCCAGTTTAGATGAGGATATTTATTTTGGTTATTTATTTTCTTGGAATGTTTTTTTTGTTTTGTTCCTAATCCACACCCTGTACATTTTTAGTATGCAAATACTTTAAAACATGCAAAACAAGAACTGGTCATAGAGAACCAGTTTTTATAAACTAACAAAATGAAAAACATTTTACAGGAATTAATAATATATGTTAATATATGTTGATTTTATATATATATAAATATATAAAAATATTGTTCATTGATTTATTAACCTTATTTTAAGTAATATGGGTTTAGAATGAAATAAGAGCGAGTGAATAATGACAGAATTTTCATATAAGGGGCATGTCATTTACTAGAAACAAATATATAGGCCCATTTGGGGATGGCACCAGAATTGTTCATAAATAGCTCTCACTTTAGATCAGGTCACAGAAAATCGGAAATTGTCATGAAGTGCTTTAAACTATGGAAGTAAAATAATGCCACATGTTTTTGAAACAAAAAGCCTGTTGAATTGCACTACTTGGAAAAAAATATGCATTGCATTAACCCTGCTTGTATTTTTAGGGTTTGCATTTTAATGGGCTGAAATTTAGCATGGCTGAATATTTAAGCTGTGAATTTTTAAATTCAAAACATTGCAAACACATTTTCATTAGTAAAATTTCAATAATCCATATTCACCTTTCATATTTCACTTCCAAAATATTCAAACTGATTAAAAATACAACCTATAATATTCAACAGGCGGTTTTCGGTCCATTTTATTTCGCTTTGCAAATTCACTTCCACAAATTCAGTGGTTCAAATTCGACAGTAAATTCAACGTTGACGTCCAGGAACTGCAGGAAAAGCAGTAGATTACCGAGCATAATCTCCATCTGATGTTAGTCGACCTCACCAGCAGGGGGTGCAAGCGCGTGTTGTTGACGAAGACCAGAGCAACAGTTAGAGCAAGCCATTCATTCATAAAAACTCATTTACAACAATTGAGCATGCATTAAGTTTTTTGTGATGATTATCTGGGTCAGTATATATGCGGAAAAGATGATAAAGGCACAAAAGCTGTTTTTATATTTAATTCATTAACTTCATTGTTACTTTCCCTGTGTAGCCTTACATGTTATCAGCTTTTTCTACCATGAACGGGATAATAATCGGTTTCCCTAAATATCTCATCATAAGGATTCCCCTTCCATCAGGACAAAACGCTTAACGTTGCTTAATGGACTAATACAGTGATATAAAATACCAAACTCGCACCTTATTGGGGAAGTATGCCTGCCTACATTCATGTTAATATTCCTACATACATGATTAATCTGGGAAGGGTCATAGCACTTTCATATTGTTGTCCTATATTGTTAGTTTAACTGTAACGTAAGTCGCTTTGGATAAAAGCGTCTGCTAAATGACTAAATGTAAAATTGGCTTGACATTCGCACATTTAGGGACCGTCTCTAAAGTAACATTGGTAGTCCTATAGGCCTAAACGTTTCTAACTTCAATTTATTTGAATAAATTTGGCATTATGCCTGCAATCACCTACATGAACACTTTACAGTTGGTTTTATGACTGCAAGTCATTCTCTTCAAATGCTATTGAAGTTAGAAACATGTATACCAATGTCGTATGTAACTTTTGAGACGGTCCCTAAATGTGCGAATGTCCAATGTCAAGCCAATTTATGCCAGTATCACTGAGAAACACTCAGCTTTAAACTTTGCGCGTTAAGTTCGTATTCTGAGTCCTTCTGCTCGCCTGCGAGTTTGGTCTTTTATATCACTGTATTAGTCCATTAAACTACGTTAGGCGTTTTATATGTCCAGCAGGGGAACCCTGACTTATTGAGGGAAACCCTAGCCTACTGCATGCAGCACAATCCCTGGAATATAAGCTTGAGGCAACTAAACAACCAATAGATATGTCTACCTCAAATGTAACATTGGATCTGTATACATTCGCATCGGGGGAATAACATTATAATCTCGTTCACGGTAGAGATGCATGTAGGCTTCACAGGAAAAGTAATCGTGAAGACACTGAATTTCACATAAAAGATAATAATCACAGATACACTTACATTGTTGTAAATGAGTTTTTATGAATGAATGGCTTGCTCTAACTTGCTCTGGTTTTCGTCAACAACACGCGCTTGCACCCCCTGCTGCTGAGGTCGACTAACATCAGATGGAGATTATGCTCGGTAATCTACTGCTTTTCCTGCAGTTCCTGGACGTCAACGTTGAATTTACTGTCGAATTTGAACCACTGAATTTGTGGAAGTGAATTTGCAAAGTGAAATAAAATCGACCGAAAATCGCCTGTTGAGTATTATAGGTTGTATTTTTAATCAGTTTGAATATTTTGGAAGTGAAATATGAAAGGTGAATATGGATTATTGAAATTTTACTAATGAAAATGTGTTTGGAATGTTTTGAATTTAAAAATTCACAGCTTAAATATTCAACCATGCTAAATTTCAGCCCATAAAAATGCAAACCCTAAAAATACAATGCATTAAAATACAAGCAGGGTTAATGCAATGCATATTTTTTTCCAAGTAGTGCAATTCAACAGGCTTTTTGTTTCAAAAACATTTGGCATTATTTTACTTCCATATTAAACCAACCTTTATTTGGACATTAATTGCATTAAGAGTTCATTAAAATGTTTATATAATGTAATTAATGTCCAATAAAGGATTGATCAAAGGACTTCTTACACACACACACACACATTGGTGCAACAGCATTATGAGGACTCTCCATAGGCGTAATGGTTTTTATACTGTACAAACTGTATATTCTATCCCCTTACACTTCCCCTAAACCTACCCATCACAGGAGACATTCTGCATTTTTACATTTTTAATAAAACATAGTTTATGTTTTTTAAGCTATTTGAAGTATGAGGACTTTTGAAATGTCCTCATAAACCACCTTAGTTGTAATACCAGTGTAATACACATGTCATTAAACAAATTTGTGTCCTCATAAATCACCTAAACCAACCCACACACAAAAAAACTCCAAAATTATTAATTATTTATACATTTTTTGTACCACAGAAAGAATAAAGGAACGACCGATAATAGTTTGAAAGACACAGACATAAACCTATTACAATGACAAATTAACATTCAAATTACATGAGAAACCTGATAAAACATTAGACAATATAAAAATGTAAAGGAAATATAAATTACACAAACAAAACACAATGAACAACCACCATCATAATGATCCTAATTTAAAGGACTCAAACAGCATTTGATACACAAAGAACATGAATGACTGAAGCCTGTGCTTAATATGAGACAAAGTTATAACAAAAATTAATTCTGATTGAGTCAGTCAGAGGAAAGGTTTCATTTAACGGTAACTGTATGTATTATTTAAATTCTACAAAGCAAACTAAAACAAAATTCCTCATGTACATGTCACGATCCACACACGGGAAACAGGGGTTAGATCCAAAAGCAGTAGTTTATTTGAGGATAATCCAAAATCGTAAACAAGTCCAAGCAAGGGTCAAAATCCAAAGGCAATCCAACATACACAGGAAAAAAAACAAGAGGCAAGGAAACAGGACATCAGAAGTGGCGTGATAAATGCAAGAACTCCCTGACACACTGAAACAGACAGGGCTATATACACAGGGAATTGTCAATGATAATGGGGAAATGGCTTAGTGCAATGATCAGTGATGAGGAACAACTGAGTGCAATAATAAGACAAGGATCGTGGGAAATGTAGTTCATGAAGTGAATGACACCGTGGGGAAGGAGGACATCTAGTGGACACCTGGGGAACACAAACCCAACACTGTGGCATAACCCTCCCTCTACGGTGCGGCTACCAGACGCTCCAAGACAACAAAGACCACAAAACAAAACAAGAGTCCAGGATGGGAGGCAGAACAGTAAAGGCTCAGGGGGAGGGATGGGGGGGCAGGTCCGTGGAAGGGAACATAGACAAGGGGCGATGGCCTAATTGACAGCCAGGTCAGAGCTAACAGTCCATCGGGCGGCCAGAGTGAAGACGACAGCTCATCTGGCGGCCATGGCGAAGACGACACCTCGGGCGGCCATGGCGGAACAGAGAATCCTTCGGGCGGCCAGGGCGGTGAAGACCCTTCGGGCGGCCAGGGCGGTGAAGACCCTTCGGGCGGCCAGGGCGGTGAAGACCCTTCGGGCGGCCAGGGCGGTGAAGACCCCTCGGGCGGCCAGGGCGGTGAAGCCCCTTCGGGCGGCCAGGGCGGTGAAGACCCCTCGGGCGGCCAGGGCGGTGAAGACCCCTCGGGCGGCCAGGGCGGTGAAGACCCCTCGGGCGGCCAGGGCGGTGAAGACCCCTCGGGCGGCCAGGGCGGTGAAGACCCCTCGGGCGGCCAGGGCGGTGAAGACCCCTCGGACGACCATGGCAGAGGCCCTGGAACAGACATTGACACTGGCTTTGGAACAGCAGGCACCGGCTCCGGAAGAGCAGGCACCGGCTCCGGAACAGCCACTGGCTCCGGCTCCGGAACAGGCACTGGCTCCGGGACACGCACTGGCTCCGGCTCCGGGACACGCACTGGCTCCGGAACGGCGGACACCGGCTCAGGCTCAGGTTCAGGAACGGCGGACACCGGCTCAGGCTCAGGTTCAGGAACGGCGGACACCGGCTCAGGCTCAGGAACGTCGGACACCGGCTCCGGCTCTGGAACGGCGAGCACCGGCATGTCCAGGATCCGAATCAGATGCTCCAAATAGTCCATCCGTGCCCTCGCGGCCACGCGAATGGGCGTGGCGTGAACAGTCTCTGGCTGGGCAGACGGGACGTGAACAGTCTCAGTCTCTGGCTGGGCAGACGGGACGTGAACAGTCTCTGACTGGGCAGACGTGTGTTTCCTCCCCCTTCTCCATCCGCAACGGTGAGATGTTGGCTCTGAGCTCTCCCTCACTGGCCCAGGGTCGAAGGGGGGCCAGGGTGGAAAGTGGTGTTGAACTTCTCGACCACCTCCTCCTCTGCGACCTCCCCAGGTCCCACGAAAAATGACTAGGCGGGTTCCCTCAAAATAATCTCTCCTCTCCCGCTCAGTGGCTGGGGAAGAGAAGTTTGAAAACATACCGCTGGATTTAGGGTGTGACGGAGTCCTTCTGTCACGATCCACAAACAGGAAACGGGTTAGATCCAAAAGCAGAAGTTTATTTGAGGATAATCCAAAATCATAAACAAGTCCAAGCAAGGGTCAAAATCCAAAGGCAATCCAACATACACAGGAAACAAAACAAGAAGCAAGGAAACAGGACATAAGAAGTGGCGTGATAAATGCAAGGACTTACACTGAAACAGACAGGGCTATATACACAGGGAATTGTCAATGATAATGGGGAAATGGCTGAGTGCAATGATCAGTGATGAGGAACAACTGAGTGCAATGATAAGACAAGGATCATGGGAAATGTAGTTCATGAAGTGAATGACACCGTGGGGAAGGAGGATATCTAGTGGACACCTGGGGAACACAAACCCAACACTGTGACAGTACAAATAACTTTATATCCAGTGGCTTAAAGAAACAAATTAACTTGAAAATACCCACAAATAAATCATGGAACATGGCTATAATTTTATTGGTGAAAAATCACTATGAGAAAATGTGAGAATAACAACTTGAATTATTATTTTATTCACCACATGAATCTCTGCACAGGCATACCGTCGGGCCACAGAAATATATATATATATATATATATATATATATATATATATATATATATATATATATATATATATATATATATATAGTTTCAATCGAAATTATTCAACCCCCATTGCAAATCATATCATTTTTTTTGACAAAATGTACAGACTTTCCACTGTTTGCAATCAACAAATCAAACAAATGTCATTTAAATAGCTCAATACAACAAATGTTTCAAGTGGTTTCCCAAGATCCAACTGAAAGTGCAACTTTTGATGACTTCTGCAGTTTCAAAATTATTCAACCCATTCATGGCAAGCAACTTCAGTACTTGGTAGATTGGGTAGAACACCCTTTTGCGGGTATGACCTGCTGCAAGTGAGATGTAAACCCAGACAGCAGCGTTTCTGAGGAATCTGAGCCCGTTCCTCAAAAGCAATGGCCTCTGGTTCTGTAATATACTGCCTTCTTCAAAATCAACCAGAGATGTTCTATGGGGTTCAAGCCAGGTGACTGTGATGGCCACTAGAATCTTTCAGGACTTATTCTGAAACCAAGCCTTGGTGGAATTTGAGATATGCTTGGGATGATTGTCCTGTTGGATGGTTCAGTTTCCTCACTGAGGGGATGAAGTCTTGTTTCATCGCTCCAACAGAATCCCAACACTTCTGTGGCTTAGTTATTTATGTGATTTTGAATAATCTTGGAGTTCTGGCTTGGTTTTAGTATGCAGCTTACTGTGCAGCTGAAACCTCAGTGGCTGTGGCCACCAAGTCTTGCTGCAGGTCTTTTGCGCACACTCAATGGTTTTTCTGAGCCTGCCTTCTCAGAAATCTGGTTGCAGCCGCTGATAGATTCCTTTTTCTGCCCCGTCCAGTGTAACCAGTTCCTTTAACTTTGAACTTGCAAACTATGCTTCTCTAGGAACATTTAGCGCCTTCACTGTCTTTTTGTCTCCTGTTCCTTGTTTGTGAAGGGCGATGATATCTTCTCTTAACTTTTTGGGCCATTCTTTTGATTTAACCATATTTTTAACTTGCAGTCAAACTTGACACTCAACAAGCCTAGCGGATTCAGACATGTCATGTGTTCTAGCTCAAGCACACCGAGTAATTAAGACAACAACTTTTTTGCAGATTTGTGCTGCTGTTGAATAATTTTGAAAGTCCTTAAAAGTAGTTTTTTTTAGTTAAATTTGGGGAAACTACCTGAAACGTGTTGTGTTGAGCTATTTGCATTGCTTTTGTTTGATTTGTTCATTGTAAACAGCTGAAAGTCTGTACATTTTGCCAATAAACCTGATTTGCAATGGGGGTTGAATAATTTCGATTGAAACTGTGTATATGTATATATATATATATATATATATATATATATAAAACCGAAATACATGAACTATTATATATTGGTATTATTTAATAAAATTTATCATATTGTGAAAAAGTTTTTGGTCACATTGCCCACCCCTAATGGATTCTGTTTAAGTGCAACACAAAGTTTCAGTGATGTCTTTTTTTTTGTCCAAGCGAAGTTGTGATAGATACTTTTATGTATCCATCCCGTCCAGTCCACCATGAGAAATTCCACCACATCTCACATGTTAACCTACATTTTGATATGTCAGCTTTTGTCTTGTCCATGAACATAAAAGCTATTTGGTTATCGTTGTTCTCATTTTATCTCTTCAGAAATTTCACTCCCCAGCCATTTCTCCACTGTTCAAAATGTCAATAGTAAGATGAACGATGTGTAGATAAGGAAAACCTTGATACAGAAAACATAAGATTCAATTCATCAGAGTGAGAGAGATGAGAGTTTAACCGGATGATTCCACTTAGGACTGTGGAAATGACTCATGTGATCTGTGCCTGGTTGAGCTAACTGTTCAAGGAAGTATTGGCGCTTTTCCACTGCATGGTACGGCTCAGTACGGTTCGGCTCGGCGCGGCACGGTTCGGCTCGCTTCGCTTTTCCACTGCATGGTACAACTCTGCGCGGCGCGGCTCGGTTCGCTTTAGCTCGGTTGCTTTTCCACTGCAGTTAGTTCCGCTTCAAAGGGGGTGGGATTATGACTGATCGTTTATCCGCTCCTCGTCAACCAACAAGAGGAACGTCTGCGCTTCTCGTCCACTGACCACGATTCAGCCATTTCTTTTTTTGTACGTTTTTTTTCTTCAAGCAAGTCAAGCAAGTAGTTTTAAAACAGGTGCTACAGCGGTGGCTGTTACTGGCTATTTAAATCTAGCGGCTTTGATGTATCGCAAATACAATGACGCTGGTAGTGACGATTCTGTCTGTCTGACCAATCAGTGATCTACAGGTACGGTACGCTTGGAACCTCAACAGAGGTGGTACCATTTAAAGCGAGCCGAAGCGAGCCGTACCGTACCATGCAGTGGAAAAGCACCACAAGTGAGCCATACCGAGCCGAGCCGTATTGTACCATGCAGGGGAAAAGCGCCAAAGCGTGTCTTACCGAACCGTACCGTACCATGCAGTGGAAAAGCGCCATATGTTGTTAGGGCCAGGGCTGTAAAGGCACTGAAAGAATATAAAAAGTACTGCGTAAAAAATGTTTTCAATTAAGAGTCCAAGGATTTAACATAAAACATACTTGAGATGAAATCAGAAAGTACAACTTTAAATCGTACTTCAGCCTTAAAAAGTAGCAGTAACTTTTACAAAATAAAAATGAGAGAGTTTGAGAGTTTCTTGTTGACGCATTTCGAATATTTTGAATGACTCCGGTCCCATTCACCATCCATCATCGCCCCAGACCCAATGCCCACACCCATGGAGCCAGAGCCCACCGCAGAACTAGAGACCCAGCAATTACCCGCCACGGACATCGAGCCACAGCCAAAGCCCGCTACAGAGCCAGAGTCAGCGGAAGCTAAGCCTGAGTTCCCGGCTGACCCAGTGTTTGAGCCTGGGCAAAATCCGTGCCTGTGGGAATATTGGTGGTGATAGATGAGGAGGAAAGCCTGATTGACTGGAAGTCTGATGTAGTGCTTCCCACCCACAAACCTTCTCTGCCGCTGGTCCCTTCCTGGACAAATGTATGTTCGTCACCTCTGTCTTCATCGTCACAGCTAGGAATCTTCAATGCCTTCATCACCGCTGGTCCTGTCCAGCCCTAGTTCGTCATCACCACCATCCCATGTCCATCACAGAGCCTTCATCCACACACCCAGTCTTCCTCTTCAGCACCCTCCACCAAAGCCAGCCATTCCATTGGCTCTGCATCCGCTAGCTTTCTTCAGCCCCTCACCATCAGCCCTGATCCGCCTTGGAGCCTCCGGTCCCCAACTCCTGGGCCAAACCTTACCCCCCGGACCCCTTAGTTCCTCCTCTGGCCAATAAACGAACACGATGTGATTATTATTCAGGCTGCATCACAAATCAGAAATCAGACTGTGGATCGGTAGCATTCAAATATTTAATACATGCTAGTGTTAACGGGTCAAGAGAGTGAAAATGGCTAAAGGCACCACTGCTTGAGTGGAATAAGGGAGGTCACACTGGCAACGTTTACACGCAACCAAATAATCCAATAGTTATCGGATAGGCGGCTCAGTCGGACTGAAAAGCCTTCATATAAAAAGCTTAATCGACCCGATTGAGCTCGAAAGGGGTGGTTTATTCCTTTTCTAATCCGATCGAGAGGACATGTAAGCACTTGATCGGATTGAAAACTGTAACTGAAAGGACTGTTACTATTGTAGAAGACTGAGTTCAATTCTAGCAATTCCATTAGCTTTACCTGTTGCTGTAGAATTTTTTAGAAAGTTTTATGAAAGTGTAAATGTAAGACTTATAAAAAATATATATTTCAAATTTGTGTGTGTGCAAATGTCTAACAATTCTTAAATCAAGATATTCTTAAATTCATAAGATATATGAAATTTTATGATTAAAGCAAGAACAAATATCTGCCAATGGCCAAAGAAAAAGGTTTTCATAACAAAAGATATGTATTCTTGTTTTATGTATTAACTCAATTTTGTTTAATTTTTTCAAGACCTCATATTTGCATCTCAAGTAAATGTATCTTGATTTAGAGATGTTTCGATATTTGAAATAGAAAACAGGACATAAATACTGAGGAAGATGCAATATTTCTGCTCTGATTTAGGAGCTTTTTAAGGACTATATTTTTGTAAGGGAGAATTAAGACTTTTAAAGACCAACAGAAACCCTGTGATAATTATGAAATAAAAACATTGAAAGAACTCTATGGTGACTGGTGCAAACAGAAAGCAGGGTTTCTTTATTTGCTCACCTCCACTACGGCCGCTACAGTATGAGGCTGAGATATTATGCATAAATCTCTTGCCCCTGAGTCCAGAAGAAATTTTAGACTGCCACCTTGAGGAAAACACAAGGCTTGATATGTAAAATAAATAAAAACTTTAGTCAGAACATGACAGTAAAACAATTGAAGGTACAGAGATAATGAATATGTTGACTCATGTTTCTGTATCAAAAGAAATGTAATACCCCCCAAAAAAAGAATGAGAGGAAAGACCAATGAAAAACACAGAAAGACCAAGAAAATAACTTGGAAAACATAGACATCAAACTATTAAGAGTGAGAAATTATCATTTCGAAATTACAAGAGAAAACTTGACCAAAATAAGACCACAATAAACAACAGCCACCATAAAATTATTATCCTAATTCAATGAACTCACACAGGATTTGAAACACAAACAGCATGAATGACAGGTGTAAACACTGCTTGTACTTAACATGAGGTGCAATTACAACAACAAAAAAAAATTTAAAAGTAAAAAAAAAAAAAACTCGTGATTACACATGTACAAATAAATTAATATCACCAGTGGCTTAAAAAAACACATGCAAATAAATGGAGCATTTGAAGATGTAGCATTGCAATGTCATGGCATCATGTCACATAAAATTCATTTTTATTATTGATATATGGTGAAAACATTTCTTTTTGCGCATAGAAAATGTGAAACGATCAGCTTTAATGCATTCTTCAGGTCAAGTCACCACATGAATCTTTGAGCAGCCGTACTGTCGGGCCACTGAAATGTTTTATAGATGAATATATAGACTGTGGCAGCATTAACTGCAGTATAGAAGCCAAACTCAAGAAGCAGTCTGGGTAAAGACGGCACAGGGACGTGAACGCGATATAACAGATACGGGAGGATGAAATATCGAAACTCCAAGAGTTTCTGCGGAACGGTCGCCGACACGAGACACGTACAGAACACCAGACACCAAAACAGAGACTTGGACCTCAAATTATCTAGAAAGTTCCATACTGCAAACACATATCCAGGGACTAAAAGGAAACGGACAAGGTCATGTCTCTGAAAAATCCTCTTCCAAACATAGAAAGGAAAGTGCCGGTTGTCTGCGAGCAGATACTTGTGAACAAAAGTGAATTTCCAGACCAGAAACAGGAAGGACGTCATCAGCATGGCATAAATTAAGGGTTGCTTTCTTAAAGACTGCAGGAACCGGATGACCCTTTGGTAACTCATTGAGGTAGGAAGAGAAAACGCGAGCGCAAATGACAGGAAATAGAAAATCTGAGGGAAGTTTAGACATGCTTCGTGACTACTGCGATCCCCGACCACAATTCCGTCGTTCAACGCCGCGAAAACCACGAAAAGAACGCCTACTGCAATGTATGGCCATGTGGACAAGAACACCGCTTTTATATTGCAGGGAGTTTTCAGGAAATCCATCAGGAAACGCATCACTCTCA
Organism: Meda fulgida; assembly: GCA_030578275.1. Taxonomy (NCBI): domain Eukaryota; kingdom Metazoa; phylum Chordata; class Actinopteri; order Cypriniformes; family Leuciscidae; genus Meda; species Meda fulgida. Next base: position 17,133,258 of record CM060619.1, read on the forward strand.
TCGCACCATTGATGGTTAGAGGGATTTGAGAGGGGGATTTTTCCTCCCGCTTCTTCGATTGTTCGGTTCGCCAGGTCTCGTCCATTTTTTGGGCCACCACTGTGCCGGCGCAGAACGCCACCCAGATGATGTTGGTCTGGCGGAAGAGGACGGCGCAGACGCCGAGGAACGCCGCCGCTTTGTGGCATCCGTACAGAGTCATGAGGTACATGAAGAGCGTGAAGAACGTGGAGCCGGCGTCGGTGTAATACAGGAACGTGAAGAAGTACAGCACGGGGAACGTGGACAGAGCCAGGGCAGAGAATATTCTACGAGAGGCAGAACGGGACTAGAGAGATAGAGAATGAAATATGATAATAGTATTACACCTTCAATCAGTTTTGAGGCGTCATTCAGCGTAAACTATGTTGTTGCTCAGGTGGTTTGTGTGGTCACTTGGTGCCTTTGTTGAGGTTATTATTACTTTTATAAGCGATCAAATTTACTGTTTTTGCTTGGTCGACAATGAAACAGGCTAAAAATAGACTGCAAAACCAACACACTGTTGACACTACACACCTTAGCAACCGCATAGCAACACCCAACAATTCAATTGTGAGTTTTACATGTGCAAGTATCAATCCCAGTTTCTTCGGATAATGTGTTTAGTTACCCTGCATTCACTATTAATGAAATTATTATTATATTTTTTGAAAACTCTGTGTCTCCTGTACTGAATATTCTGTCCCCATCCCCTTATGGTGAATTTATTAAAAAACGACAAATTATTTAGAGGGATAAATTACAATATGTTTAAGTGTCTCAAAACATTGAATTTGTAAGCATTTCTTTATTTTGTGCTCATCTCCAAACCATGCATCCCCATCAATAATTCTAATAAATTATATTTCTTATAATAAATTATAAACAGTTAAATATAAATATTATATATTTAATATATTAAATATATTATATATTTAATATATTAAATGTATTAAATAAATACATCTATTTGTATTCAAACTTTTAAAGCATCAGTTCAATGACATTTGTGTACATTTTTTAATAACAAAGCCTCCCTGTTCCCTATATTACTGTCATTACAGGTCACTTGATGTAGTTTTTTCGGTTCCTTGCCACTGTTGCCTTTGGCTTGCTCAGTTGGGGATATTCAAATTAATGAACCAAGCATTAATACCATTGATCAGCCCTACCAAACGTGGATGTTTTTTCACTAAGAAACAAACATTGTTATGTTATTTGATTGATACTGTGAAGCTGCTTTGATGCAATTTATATTGTGAAAAGCTATATAAATATACTTGACTTGACTTGACTTGATTACACCAGATTTTTAGACTGAGTTTTCCAAAAAATAACTAATAAAAAAAATGAATATGAAAATATGAAAAATACACATAATTTTAAAAGGCCATTATATATATATATATATATATATATATATATATATATATATATATATATATATAGGCAAACACATTCATTCATCTTTATTAACTTTAACTAATAAAATACAAGTGCTCATTGTTAGTTCATGGCAGCTCAAGTCCACTAAATATGAACAGCTTTTGATTTTAATAATGTGATGTTAAATGTTTAAATAAGTATTATCTAAGATTAATAAATGCTTTAGAAATATTGTTATTTCACGTTAACAAATCAACCTCTAGAGTGTTACCAATATTTAACTTAAAATTAACAAAGTTGCGTGCACCTAATTGAAGAATCACCACTAAACTTATATGGAAACAATGAGATCGAATCATACACCTTATCTTTGATGTGCAGCCTGCAGATGATCAGATAGATGATGTAGAGATTCCCACTATTAAAGAGCAGATTGATGAATCTCAGCATGGCAGTAGAGCAAACCACCCTGCCCTTCAGATCTGCCAGCCAGACCACCGGCCTGATCAGACCCACTGATGCCAGATACAGCCCAGGAAGAGTGGTGATCATCGGATCCCACTGTGGAAGAACACACATGGCCATTAATGACCAAACACACACACACATACATACATACTGAGAGATCCACGCGTCATTTACAACCATACCTCGTTAAACTTCCCATCACAGTACTTCTGCGCTTGAGGGACATGGAATATCTCATCCATGTACGGATCTCTCTGTTCCCGTGTGATTTTGGAGAAAATAAGGCAGGATATGAGAAAGTTAATGCTGCACAGAGCCGTGAAGATATAAACCTCAAATCTCTCCATCCTTATTCAAACAAAAAAAAACTCGATCTCTAATGTTATTACGCTTATGGAAATGGGTGGCATATGAGGATGATTAAGATAGTATGCGATGCATTCGTTCCTTGTAATCGCTCTTCTTCTGGAGTTTCAAAAATGTGCAAATATATGCAAAAATCGCATTTTTAAGTTTTAGTTTTTGACAGCTTAGTGGTGCGTCACATACTAGAGTCCGTAAGGAAACCGGAAGAGTGGATAATTAGTTCCCACACAGATTTTGTCATTGATTATTAAAATAATAATAATAATACATATTTTGTCCGTCATAATGTTGATATATGTTAATATGTACATCACATATACTACAGTATTGATCCTTATTACTTTTTTAATTAAAAATCTGAATAAGTAATCTTGACAAGTGCTGAGAAAAGTAACAGAAAAGCCTTGCAAACATGAAATCTGCTTTCTAATTTAGAAGTAGATTTTACTTACTGCATAGTCAATCTGTGTAGTGACACTGAAAAACATGACGTCGAATTAAAAAGACACAATAAAGAGTTAAAATACAAGTATTATTATTTACGTTGACCAATTAGAAACGACTTCAGTGCCAATAAGCCCCGCCGATTTTACAATGTTTCATACCAAGCACTGAATTCGGGTTTTTGTTTTGTTTCTTTAGTTGTCTTATCCTTTTATAAACTAAGACTTGCCGTAGACTATTTAACGAATACCTTTTTTTAAATATATGGAACATTGATCTCAAGTCGGAACATTCCCAGCAACAAATGACGGTGTCACATTATTATTATTCCGTCCGTGGACACACTGGGTATCGCGTGCTGTCTAGATAAAATTGATGTACTGAAGGCATTAACATATTAATAATGCAGCTTACACACGATTTGGAACTGTTTCCTGAATACACAGTGACTCAACTGCTCTTCAAAGATGTGAAAAATGCGACGGAGTTGAGAAAAATGGCAGTGAATGGAGAAATAAAATGCGCCTTGATCGCTCCATCAATGGTAAGAGCACGCAATTATGTTTCTAACGTTACAGACTTTTTTTTTTTTTTAAATGATTCTAAACTATGCAGAAAGTCACCGATGGTATGTACAAAAAGTACAATGGGGATACCATTTTTTGGATGGTATCATATCATGGCGATAGATAGATATGTATTTCAGATAGTGTACATACAAAATCACATTTATCGAAAAAGATATTAATTTTAACAATGGAATAATTGAATGCAGAAAAATGAGCTCATTGAAGTAATGAATACTTGTTTGTTAACAAATGATTATGACATTTAAAGAAATTTAGCATTGTGCATGCATAGTATTATACTATAGTATGTTAAGCGATGTAACCTTCTTTTCCTATTGTTCTGCTGTTATCATAGTTTGAGATTATCTGTATATTTACTAATTTCTTGTTCTCTGTAAAGGTTGTGGATGCATTCCAGATTCTTGTGGCAGCAAATAAAGCACTTCACCTACATAAAATTGGGAAAATGAAAACCCGGAGCCTTTATTCTGAGATAATTTTTAATCTTTCACCCATAAACAACGTAAGTGACGTTCCAGCACAGGAACACATCTGACACAGCTTGGTTTACAGGATGCAATTTTAACATTAAGTTTATTGGACCTCGCAGATATCCGAAGCGTTCAAAAGGTTTGGGGTCTCAGACAGTGACAGTGCGGTTCATATTGTGTTAGTACACAATAAAGAAGAGAACCTGAACGTCGATGACATCATCTCAAAGGTGGACGGACAACAGATTCCTGTTGATCAAGTGTCTGATTTGATGGATGCTGCAAAAATTAAAAAGGTTTGTCTCCTTTTTGACAGTACTGATGTAGAACAGTTTAAGATGGATCTTGTTTATTGAAAGTACATGTATGTCTCTCATTACAGCTCTACAAAGTTGCACCGCAGGAGGAAAAGTGCGGCAGCCTTTTGGACGCAGTTGTTTGCAGGATGGCCACTAAAGATGTTGCATAGAGAATATATATATAGGTGTTGATCTGTAAACAAAAGCCTATTTATTTGAAATGCCTTGGTTTTATTATATATATATTTTTTTAAATGAATAAATCATCTTGAAGGTCATTGGCTATTTTGCTGTATCTCTATTTTTCAGATATTGTGCACAGAACAATTGGAAAATTAGAACTATAAACTAATATTAGAACTAATGATAGAAAAAACAGCAGCTTGTGATACATTGTTAACATTCTTTAATGCAGAAGTGTGTGTGTGTGTGTGTGTGTGCTTATGTCAACTGTACATTAACAGGAATCAAGTCCTTTATAATAGCATAAGTATGTATCATATGAAATATCGTACATTTACTTTAAATAAAAAAAGTATGTGAAATATGCAAAAAGATACTATAGTTGTGTATATTAATAATGTTACCAATGTTAAAAAGATATTAAACAACACAATCTGCATATTAGGCAAGTTAGCAAATTACAATAAAAAAAACTAATTAAAAATAAATACAAAACTTGACATAAAGTAGAAGAGATGTGATTTAAAACCTACAATTCTATGCTATTGCTTTGAAAAAAAAAATATATATTTTTTATGATGACCACTGCAGTTTATCAATTCACAGTGTTTTCATATCTAACATTAATAATTGGTCATTGTACATTTTGAGTGTTTTGCACTTCAATTATTATTCATGCGTTTAATCATAAAACAAGCGATTGTGCCTAGAAGAAAATTAATCGACTCAACAAACATTTTCTCATCCTCATGTCCTGAATTATTTTATTACTTTTCTGGACACAAAAGGAGACATTTTGTATAACTGCTTTTTTTTTTATACAATGATTTCCTGGAGCCCACTATATATTGTATGAAAAAGAGTTGATGAGTAAATAATGACAACATTTTTGAGTGAGCTCAGTCCGGGTAGTTGCTAAGCTCGTCTTTGCCAATGTTTCCACCGCTGAGAATGACCACCACACACTTGTCACTGATATCTGGGATTTTGTCATTGGTGACGGCAGCGAACGCCGCAGTACCTGAAGGTTCGACAACGAGACCAGCCTTATAAAGCGTGGAAACGGAAGATTTGATCTCCTCCTCGGTCACCAGCACAATGTCCTCCACGTACTTCTGACAAAGCTCATACGGCAAGGTACCTGAGGTTCAATCCCAATGCACAAGTTTCGATTAGCTCAAATAAAAATCCTGAATCTTAAATAATGTAAAGTTATAAGAAAGTACACTGCAGTAAAGTTTCATTTAAAGTAGATTTCAGACCTGCAAATGGTGGCGCTAGTCCCGAAGCGATGCTTTTAGCATCCATACCAACAGGCTTCTTCTCAATGAAGCTCTTGTACATTGTACATGCTGTTGAAAATCAAGAGGGTTTAACAATGTGCACTTGACCAACTCCGAAAAGAAGGTCACAGGTTTCTATCATGTAATTACAGCATGGCGTGAACGCAGCATAAGCTCATTGTTTTGGTTCAGGAGGAACTGTAAAAGAAGGCTGCAGTTTGTTTGTGGAGCTCTACAACTCTACTACAGCCTCACTGACTGTGCTGATGACGTGTGATGTCTGCGCAAGCAGGGTGCGCCAATGTAGGACACCCTATCATTACGTTCGGACCGAATGCAATGATTGGACGAAAAATGTTTTGGTTCTGAGACTTCCACAGAAGATATATAGATATAGATATATTCATTTATATATATATATATATATATATATATATATATATATATATATATATATAAATGAATATATCTATATCTATAGATATATTTATTGGATTATCTATATTTATTTATATCTATAAGATTATATTTATTATAAATGAATATATCTATATCTATATCTATATTTATTTATTTATTAAGACCACTTCTATTATTTGTGAAGAGAGTCAACCAGTATAAAAAAAAAGCGGATTAGATCAGAAACATATTTTAATTTAATAATGATTTACGTAATTTTCTTAATATGATTGTAGTGCTGGGATATTATCATTAACTACAACTAAAACCATAGAAAAATCTCATTATTTGAAATAAAATAAACATTAAATGAAATTTTGTTTTTTTTATTTTATATCAGCAATTTGCCAAGGCATAATTTCTTGAGCACGACTCTCAAAAATCACTTTAAAAACGAATTGGGATTTTCACCTCCTTCTGGTTCCACTCCATAGATCTTTGTGTTCTCACAACCAGACAGTTTGACGGCAGCTGCCACACCAGCAAGTAACCCTCCTCCACCACAGCAAACCACCACCACATCTGGACAGGGCACAACCTCCAGGATCTCGAAACCTAAGCTATCATTGAAAAAGACAATAGCATGAGTGAACCAATTATAATACAGTATTTCATGCAAAATGAAAATGCCATCATCATTTACCAACTCTGAGCTGTATGACATTATATTCTAGTTTATGCAACCCAAAAGTAGATTGTGGCCAGGTTCACACAGCTCTTTTCCATACAAGCTTCATTAATACTGAAAAAAAACTTGGACTACATTTATGATACCTTAGCTTTAATGTTCTTTTTGGAGTTATTGTTGGGGGTAACGAATTACAAGTAACTTAAGTTATGTAATCAGATTACTTTTTTCAAGTAACGAGTAAAGTATCTGAGTTACTTTTTCAAATAAAAATGACAGGCAAGTTACTTTGTTTTCCCTTTTACTGACTGACAGCTCTCCTGTCTCAATGTTAAGAGAAATCGTAATTAAGTGAAGAGGCGTTTTTTGAACATAATGCTTATTGTAGTTCTAGATTAAATGTGAGAAGGCATTAACTTATGTAACTTCAAATTCAGTATTTAAAACTCAGACTATAACAATATTTAAATATGTTAAATAACACAAATATACTTGATTTAATCTCACTTTATTAACTATTGTCTTTGCAGCTGACCATCAGTGATTCAGTTCAACCATACAAATAAGTAAAAATGACTTTAGATAAACATCACATTTGTGTTTATTTTATGTTTTTATTTTTTCTGAAGTAAAAGTGTTAAACGTTCTTCTTTTGTCTCCTATTCGTCTGCAATCAAAAATGGCAGCACAGCTGAAAAGTTGATTTGAGCTGCGCCCTCTACTGTACAACCGTGAATTTGCATGTACTTCAGCCTGAGGCTTATTCATTTCTCTTTTCGTGTGTGAAAGAAACTTTACATTTGCCCAGAACATAACGGTTGTTACTAAAAAACAAACAGGCAAGCCCAGCACAGGTGGGAAAAAGTAACGGCAAAGTAACATTGCACATTACTTACCATAAAAAGTAACACAATCAGTTACTTTTTACTGAGTAACGCGATTTGTAACTCATTACTTTTTAGAAGTAACTTTCCCCAGTCACCATTCAATTTCACTACAGAGGAAAATCAGTGAACATTCCTCAAAATATTTCCTGTTGTGTAAAAAACTAAATGTCATGCAGGAATGACATGAGGGTGAGTAAATAAAGTCAGGATTTTCATGCTTTGGATGACCTATTTCTTTAAATCCCAGACATGTATTTAACCTGGCATGTCCAGCGATAAGGTCCGGATCATCATAGGAATGTAGGAAAGTCATGCTGTCCTCTTGAACACATCGGTTAACAACATCCATGAGACGAGTAGTTGGAGCTCTTTCAACCTCAACTCCCAAACTCTGCAAATGTTTGACATATTTTGTTTTGTTAAAGATTCAATAAAGAAAAAAGTGCATCTGCAAAGTGTAAATAAAGTGTGGAATACTTGTATCAGCAGAGATCTGGAGGTGGGGGTGGTTTCTGGCATCACCACTTTGCCTTTGGATTCATAATGCTTACATGCATACGCAAAAGACTTCCCATAATTCCCAGCAGACATGGTCACAAAATTATCTCCTTTGAGTCTCCTGGCAAACTGGTTTGCAACACCTCTTATTTTAAAAGAACCTGCAGGAAGAGGAAAGACCAGTTTAAAAACATTGTATGCAACACTGTATGCAAGCATAACCAAATCAAACAGACACAAACCAACCCGTCCTCTGCATGTTCTCCAGTTTGATGTGAATTTTGCCGGATGTTTTGAGCGGGAGTGTGGTTTGGCACCACGGGATCATTGGTGTGTTGATCACGTCCAGCGGGCTGAATCTCACAGTCCCACAGACCTCTCTGAGCATCTCTACTGTAATGCTGTCTGCTGACACTTCTCCCATTGCTCTTGGGCGATCAGTCAAACTTTCCTGGATTGCTAATGGATAAATAATGTACAAAATCAAAGTAAACATTTATTAATATTTATTTTGTATAATTCATACATTATTATTATTATTAAAAATAATTATTGTATATCTTATGATTATTGTTGTTTTTTATTAACAAATCCGATCCGGCATTTAAATGACCTATGTACATATGTTCAAGGAAATTCATTATAATAACGATAATGTTATCAATAACTTGCTATATCCATGTTAAATGTATAAAAATGTATTAAGAAGTTAAAGAAATGCTGCTACAAAGTTGTCCAACGCCATGTTTTGGCAATGACCTATTGGATTTGACTGTTATTCGTGTTTTCAACACATGACAATAAAATAGGCTATAAAACTTGATGCACTTCTGTAATTTGTGAAGCCGTTTTCTGAAACTGCATGGCATAGTTAAGGCTTAATTTGGTTATTGGAAAAATATAAATAGGTTGCATGCCTAGACAGCTTTTAAAGTCCCCCTGTGGTGATAATCAAGTTTTTAATGTTGTTTAATGTCTGTGTGGTGTTTTTAATATGCTTTTAGACAAACCATGTGCAAATTCATAAGTCAACACCATTAGTGAGTATTTTCTCTTTAAAACTGCAGTGCTACATTTTTTATAAATGTCAATCATTTGTTAACAAACAAGTATTCATTACTTCAATGAGCTCATTATTTCTGCATTAAATTACTACATTGTTTAAATTAATACATGTTTCACTAACTGTGATTGTGTTTAGGCCTATACGTTTCTGAAATAGCCTACATAACTCAGTTACCTCTAATGACAGATCGCTCTAAATTGTAATGTTGACTCGTGCATTTTATTTAAAGCTGCTTTGAAATTATTTGTATTGTGAAAAGCGCTATACAAATAAATGTGAATTGAATTTAAAGACAGTCTCAAACGCGATTTGAAACCGCTGGTGTTTCTGCCGTCACAAACTACGACTGGGAACATGGTTTGTGTAACATTAGCAACACACTATTAGCTGTTTGATAACATAGTCAAGCAAAATGCTAATCATATTAATTAGCTACCAAAGAGACGTTGCAAAGAGAAACCATTGTGCACTGCAGCGTTTACCTCAGTAAGTTGGCCGAGTGAATCTGTGAGCTGGCATGAATGAGGAGGCGGGGCTAATTAAAATATTCTTACTAGTCAACTAGTAAGGCCAAAAATGTCATACTAGTTAACTAGTACAAGCTAAAATGTCAACTAGTAGCACTAGTTGATGCATTTTGAACCTTATTAGTTAACTAGTGTGACAATTTATGCCTTACTAGTTGACTAGTGAAAGCCAAAATGCCCACTAGTGCTACTAGTTGAACTGTTTTTTTTACTTTACTAGTTGACTAGTGACGCTCAAAATGCCTACTAGTAGTACTAGTGAAAGCAAAAATGCTGACTAGTTAACTAGTTGCACAAAATGCTAATAAGGGGGTGGTAGCGGGCATATTTTAAACCTTCCTATTGGCTGTACAGCAAGAAGTCCCTCCTGCCAAAATGAAACCCTTTAAAGCCTGGTTAACTTTTCATTTATTTAACTGCCAGCTCAGTGATGTGTACTGTCAGATGAATCTTTATTCTTGCTTGATTTATTTGGACTTTTTAACAATGAAACACCAAGGTTTTTCTATGTTCCCTTTTGTATTGTTGCTGAGTAAAACAGAAACGCAGGTTCTCTGCTCCATGGTCTAGGCTATACTGTATATATAGGCTACTGTAAATATTCTCTCTCTCTCTCTACATATACATATATATATATATATATACATATACATATATATAAATATATATATATATATATATATATTTTTTTTTTTTTTTTTTTTTTTTATTGGAGCAGAGAACCTGCATTTCGGTTTTACTCACCAACAATACAAAGTGTACATATGCTTTTGGGGCCACACTAGTTAACTAGTCCGATAATTTGTCTTGCACTAGTTTACTAGTAAGGTCAAAAGGGCCTCCACTAGTGGACATTTTAGCTCTTACTAGTTAACTAGTAAAACATTTTTGGCCTTACTAGTTGACTAGTAAGGTTCAAAATGCGTCAACTGGTGCTACTAGTGGACATTTTGGCCTTTACTAGTTAACTAGTAAAACATTTTTTTGGCCTTACTAGTTGACTAGTAAGTTCCAACATGCGTTTACTAGTTAACATGTAAAGTGCTTCATGCGGTCCACTAGTACTACTAGTACTACTAGTGGACCGCATGCAAAGGGAGCAGGCGGGACAATGATTTTGATTGGTGAATGTTCAAACAGTGTGCTGGAGAGCCTTAAAGGGTCAGCTCTGAATTGTGATGACTTAACAGCTTCAGGGGGATATTTTATCAGCTTACCATGAATAAAACGTTACGTTTGATTAAAGGCAGAGTCATTAGGCTACATTATATTATTCAGGTAGTAACTGGCTGCTTCGCTGTGGCCTAAAATGTATTTTAAGAGACAATACTTTGATTGTTGAGATCAAAACAGACCATGGAAGTGCATTCACATGAAAACACAAGTGAAAAAAACCTATATATTTAGAAGACTAATTAATGCTATTATTGCAGCACTAGCAGGATCGGGACTGTCTTCCAGAAAACAGGTATATTGGAAAGTCAGAGTTCGCTGGCCCTGAGATGAGGGACACTCAGTTCAGTTCCTGAAAGAGGGGTCCCCGTCAGACACCTCCTTGTGATTTTTGTTCAAAATGTGTGTCTCACATTGGTTTAACCTAAAGCACGGGTTGGCGGCCCATGGGATAAATAAATAGCCGACTTTGGAGCTGGTAAAAAACTAGGCCTAGATACCAGTCATGACAGCAACAGTTACTCACATAATCATTTCCTCTTAAGTGATTTTATATATATATATATATATATATATATATATATATACACATATATTTAAAAAAATATATGTAAAAAAATATATATATATACCAAGGTTTTTCAATGTTTTTTTTTTCTTCCTTTTGTATTGTTGGTGAGTAAAACAGAAATGCAGGTTTTGTGCTCCATAAAAATTTTATATATTTTTATAAAAAAAATTATATATAGATATAGATATATATATATAGAGAGAGAAAATATTTACAGTAGCCTATATATACAGTATAGCCTAGACCATGGAGCAGAGAACCTGCGTTTCTGTTTTACTCAGCAACAATACAAAAGGGAACATAGAAAAACCTTGGTGTTTCATTGTTAAAAAGTCCAAATAAATCAAGCAAGAATAAAGATTCATCTGACAGTACACATCACTGAGCTGGCAGTTAACAAAATGAAAAGTTAACCAGGCTTTAAGGGGTGAAAATTTTGGCAGGAGGGACTTCTTGCTGGACAGCCAATAGGAAGGTTTAAAATATGCCCGCTACCACCCCCTTATTAGCATTTTGTGCAACTATTTAACTAGTCAGCATTTTTGCTTTCACTAGTACTACTAGTGGGCATTTTGGCTTTCACTAGTCAACTGGTAAGGCAAAAATTGTCACACTTGTAACAACATTTAGTTTTACATTAAATTAGCTCAAATTATATATAGGGAATTTTAATAATTAATCATGAATATGATTAATATATTGCATATTACAGTTAAATTATCGAAGTTGAAAATAGATTGATTGTACACACGAATGATCAATCACAACGAATTATAATTTCTCATTCATATGTCAATGGTCCACTTTCAGATCGATTATATGAGATAACCTTTAATGGAGTTAATTTAGCTATTGAACTGTTTGTCCAGCAAACGGCCGTAAGATTAACTTATCAACTTCTCAACAAAGTCATCCCTTCTTATAAACTCCAAGAAATATCAATTTTCTGGCCGTGAACATTAATTTTCCTGTGTTTATAAAATTAGACTACGCAACGTAGTCAATAATGAAAGCTTGTTGCTAGGATCGAGATTTCATTGACTTTGTAAAATGAGCATTTTAGACAGAAGGCAATCAAGAACATAATGGTTTTAATAGTTGGACTAATAATACATCGAACTACAATTCATACAGAATATATGTATATACACCCGAAACGAACAAAACGAAAAACATTACAAACACGAATTAAAATAGGATGAGAGAGGAAGATAAAAATGAGAGGGAGAGAGAGTTGGGAAGAGAGAGAGAGAGAGAGAGAGAGAGAGAGAGAGAGATCCGTAGGATCACAGCTTGGCAAAATTCACCTGGACATTTAAACCTTTAAGAGACAACACGGAAAAACAGTGTTAATGCTCTAAAATTTTGGTAACTCAAATATACTTGCATATAGTTCTCATGTGTCTGAGCCCTGCGGCGTGTGTGAGCTGCTGGTCTTTGTGTGTTCCGTTGGAGCGTCACGTGGTTTGCTGCGGTCTGGAGCGCGCAGTTTCAAAGAAGGCTGAAAGGTCTTTGACGTAAATTACCAAATAAATAATTCAGACTAAGGTCATTTCTGCTGAAATGAACAAAGGAAAAACAAACTTAAGCAAAAGAAAAGAAGAGGAAAGATCCCCCAGGGCGGGGATCACGAGTATGATGGTTACATCGGATCGAAGGAGAGGGAAGAGTCCAGACCGAAGTCGAAGTTCCCTCGAAGAAGGGAGTTCCCCCAAAGATGCAGTTCTTTCTCCCCCCTCCTTACTCTTACTTCACTTCTCTAAGATCCAAAGATGAGGTGCTTGGTGGTCTTCTTTAAAGACACTTCTGTTTACGCCTCCTCTGGCGTGAATGCACCAATCAGCTGGGAGGAAAGTGTGCGGATAAGTGTTCCTTTGTTCCCTCGAGATCGACTTTGAATGTTTCATGACCGTGATGTAAAAATGCGTTCAATTTTACTCCAGAGATGATAAAACATAGTAACATACATTTTACGGTTTGCACCCATATATATATGGTTTGGTCAGATCAAGAGGATTCTAAAGGTGTGAAGAACGACATACAAACATTATAGGAAAACACAGTTACATTAAAAATGCATCTAAAAGCACCTCTGTTCATTTAGAATTATAATACGATCACATCTAACCCCAATGGAACATGGGCAAACATAAAAACATATCGAATATATCATAGTACAAGTCTCTCAATTGAGGAGATTGGAGAAAAAGTCCGTGTGTGTGTGTGTGTGTGTACTGTGGACGTGGCTGGGTCATTCGTTGGTGAAGATGTGGTGAACTTTTGCTCACTCCCCTCCCGGGCAATGATATGTGTGTGCGTATTCTTTGAATTGATGAGTTTTAAGTCTGGATTACAATGACCAGTGTGGTTCATTACACAAGGTTGTCTGTGTTTGTGAGGTGTCCTGCAGAGGGGACACCACGGGATCTCCGGCCAGAGAGGCGCTCCTGTTGGGTCACATGTGGTAAGACAGAGGACCCTGTGATTACTTATCAGCGAAAAACGCCACGGGGGCACTTCTGGCATCGGTCATTTAATTAAGTCCCATCGCCATTTGCTTGTGTGTGAATCAGTAACTTAAAAAGTCCCATGACATCTGTTTCTTTCACAATCTGAAGAATGGAGGAGTGTTTACTTAATTAGAGACTTAGTTGATTAAAACCACATGATTGCGCTGATCATCTGATTATTGCTACACACTAGTTAACTAGTAAGGTTCAAAATGCATCAACTAGTGCTACTAGTAGACATTTTAGCTTGTACTAGTTAACTAGTATGACATTTTTGGCCTTACTAGTTGACTAGTAAGGTCCAAAATACGTCCACTAGTGCTACTAGTGTACATTTTGGGCTTTACTAGTTAACTAGTGAGCATTTTGGCTCTCACTAGTGAAGTAGTGCAGAAAATTGGAGTCCACTAGTTTACTAGTAAGCCGAATTTCTGTTTGACTAGTTAACATGTTAAAGTTTTTGCTGCTCACTAGTTAACTAGTATGCCTTTCTACCTTACTAGTTCGGTCCACGTCTACTAGTTCGCCATTTTGTCTAACTAGTTTGAACGCAAGGCGCACTAGTAAGATGAAATAAATACTAGTGTGATATTGAATAAATGCTCAAAGGGCTTTCCATAGTTTCTTATTCGGAGCTTCTTATTGACGCTATCCGTTCCACCTTAAAAGACGTGAACTTACGCGTTTGTTAGCTCACGCGTATAGCTTATAGGGACCGTGCGGTTTTTCTCTTTTTCACGTTTTTTTTAAGGGATTGTGTTGCTTTTGTGTCTATTTTCATAATAAAAGAAAAATAAACTATTTTAAAATGCAAATCACACTGATGCATCAGCGAAAATGGACTATAAACATATAAAGGCACATAATTACAGTATTCTTTCATTGTTTTAGTATGTCATCAGCACAATATAGGGACCATGGTGTTTCTCTTATTCACACTTTTTAGGGATCCTGTTACTATTGTGTCTATTCTCAGAAAAGAATATTATTATCTTGATATCTCTTATGAAGACTTCAGATGACCCGACACCTTTGAATAGATGGGACTTACCAAGGACAAGGACTGCAAGGACTCCAGAACATCACACATGAATGATTATACCTCTGTGAATACCGTGATCGTCCACGTGGGTACGTGTGATGTAATGACTAGACAATCGATGAAACTACAGCAGGAGTTTTAGTGTCTTACCTCTACCATTGAAAACCAGAACTTGCATTCTGTCGGATCCTTTACCAACGATTATGCGTGGAAGCGAATGTTTCAGCAGACTATTCAGCCTACACCAATGGCTTGAAAATTTTTCCACAGTGACAGGTCTGGCTTATATTAGTAACTTCGACACATTTTGGGCAAAACCACAGCTACTCAGATTTGATGGGCTTCATCCCAACAGAAAAGGGTCTAGACAATTAAGTTCCAATCTCACTAATTTTATCTCTGACAACTTCCATTTATATTGGATTGACTAGCTACGTTTCAAAATATAGGTCCTTTATCCAGCTACCCACCCTTGACATTTTACCCCCCATTCGTTGCTATGCAATCCCTATCAAGCCCCCCTACATCCAAAAAACTTTATCAGACCATACAACTCCTATAGAATCCCAGTCAGAATCAATAATAGATTATAAATCCGCAAAACAATATTAAGAGACATTCAAACACAGTCAACTTAGCACCCATTCCCCACCAGCCACAGTCTGTTCTAATAAATGATGCAGATAATCCCACTAACACACTAACAATAGCCCTACTAAATGTTAGGTCTTTAGCAGGAAAATCATTTTTAATTAATGATCTTATTATTAGACACAAACTTGATTTTATGCTTTTAACTGAAACATGGTTGGATCACAATAATAATGTGGCTGTTTTCATTGAATCAGCTCCCCCCAACTTCAGTTTTGTGAGTGAGAACAGAGTAAATAAAAGAGGAGGTGTAGTCGCCATTTTACATAAAGACTCATTTCAATGTACACAATTATCATATGGAAGTTTTGTTTTTGAATATGTAGCGCTTCTGCTAAAGTCCTCCCCTCAAGCCATATTTCTTAATATTTACAGGCCACCTATACTGTCCAGTTTTCTTTGATAACCTCTCTGAATTGCTGTCTATGATTTGTATTGATTTTGACTGTGTGATTATCACTGGCGATTTCAACATTCATGTTGACAACCTTCAGGACAGAGAGACCAAGGAACTGTACTGTGTTTTTGAGAATTATGGGCTGACTCAGCATGTAGCAGAGTCCACTCACATTAAAGGTCATAGCCTTGATTTGATTATCTAAAGGTTTGAACATTTCCAAGGTTGTAGTGACAGATGTTGCTCTCTCTGATCATTTCTGTTTTATTCAACGCTGTTATTTCTGTGTGTAACCGTGTTCAAAGAAAGATAGTTAGAAAACGATACATCACTGAAAGTACAAATGAATCATTCACTCACCTTTTTTTCCTCACTCCCGCCGTTTCTGGAACTTCAATCACTGAACTAGTGAAAAATTTCAATTGTAAAGTTTCAAGTGTTATTGATGCAATTGCCCCCATTAGGGTCAAAGTTGTCTCTAGTAAAAAAAGATCTCCCTGCAGAAATGACCCACTTGTAAGATCCGTGAAAACGAGAATGTCGAATAGCTGAACGCAAGTGGCGGAAAACAAACCTCAAAGTCCACTTTGGTGCCTTTAAAGAGAGACTTTGCATTTATAACTTGGAACTTAGGAATGCAAGGCGGTCCTTCTCTGATGTTAATGCTTAAAACAATAACAATGCACGTGCTTTGTTCACTACTGTCGACAGATTAACAACAATAGCAGTAGCATCTGAACTATTATCCACCAAGGCCTGCAATGACTTTGCATTTGATCAGGAGGCACTAACTGATTTTCAAATTTTCTGAAATTTTTCACCAAAGAATGTGGCAGAGTATGTACTATCAAACTACTCTGGTGAAATCAATTCTCATGACAGAATTTCAAACAGTTAACCAAAATAACTTGGAAGAAATTATAAAACATCTGAAAACCTCCTCCTGTTGCCTTGACATCCTGCTGACAGACTTTTTAAAAAATGTTTTTAACTGTTTGGTCTCTGACCTTTTCAGATTGTAAACATGTCTCTTCAAGCAGGTATCTTTCCATCACTAATGGAGAACTATAGACCGATATCAAACCTTCCATTTTTAAGTAAAATAATTGGAAAAGTTGTTTTTCAACAATTAAATCTTTTTTGTCCGTAAACAATATTTTTGATGCCTGCCAGTCGGGTTTTCGACCATATAACACCACTGAGACGGCTCTTGTTAAGGTCTTTAATGAGATCCACCTAAACACAGGTAGTGGAAAAACTACAGTTTTGGTATTGCTAGATCTCAGTGCCGCTTGAGTGCACAACATACTATTAAACCGATTGGAAAACTGGATAGGCCTTTCCGGCTCAGTACTAAAGTGGTTTCCTACTTAAAGAATAGAAAGTTTTGTATCTAAGCATACAAGTATGACGTGTGGAGTTCCCCAAGGCTCCATCCTGGGACCTCTACTGTTCAATATTTATATGCTTCATCTAGCTAAAATTATAGAAGACAACAATATCAGCTATCACAGTTATGCGGACGATACGCAAGTCTACATAACCTTGTCACCCGGTGACTATAGGCCAATACAAGATCTGGCTAGGTGCACTGAACAAATTAATTATTGGATGTGCCAGAATTTTC
This sequence comes from Meda fulgida, assembly GCA_030578275.1. NCBI lineage: Eukaryota > Metazoa > Chordata > Actinopteri > Cypriniformes > Leuciscidae > Meda > Meda fulgida. The sequence goes on from CM060619.1 coordinate 17,150,804, forward strand.
TAAAATTAAATGAGGAAAAAACTGAGGTGGTTGTTTTTGGAGCAAAAGACGAACGCCTAAAAGTCTGCACTTGTCTCCAAACAACAACAATGCTAAAAACAACTGACAAAGCCAGAAATCTTGGTGTAATTATGGACCCAGACCTGAATTTTAACAACCATGTTAAGGCTGTAACAAAATCTGCTTACTATCACCTTAAAAATATATCAAGCGTTAAAGGACTTATATGCCCACAGGATTTAGAAAAACTCGTCCATGCCTTTATTTTTAGTAGTCTGGACTATTGTAACAGTGTTTTTACAGGCCTCCCGACAAAAATCTATCAGACAGTTGCAGCTGATTCAAAATGCTGCTGCTCGGGTCCTCACAGGGACCAGGAGGATTGATCACATTACTCCGGTTTTGAGATCTTTACACTGGCTTCCTGTGTCACAAAGGATTGATTTTAAAGTACTTCTGTTGGTTTACAAATCATTAAGTGGCTTAGGAGGAACTAGTTACTTTTCGGATCTGCTTGTAAGCTATGAAACACCCAGACTTCTTAGATCATCTGGGACAGGTCTGCTCGCTGTCCCCAGAATCAGAACCAAAAATTGGGAAGCAGCGTTCAGTTTTTATGCTCCACATATCTGGAACAAACTCCCTGATAACTGTAAGTTCGCAACAACTCTAAGTTCTTTTAAATCAAGGTTGAAGACCTATCTTTTTAATGTTGCTTATTTTTAATTCATTCATGCATTGTACTGTATCGTAACTTTTATTCTTGAATTAATCTGTTTTTAAATGTTGTTTTTAAATTTTATGCTTTTTGTAAAGCACCTTGGATTGCACCTCAGCTGAAAGGTGCTAGATAAATAAAATTGCATTGCCTTGCCTATACAAAACGATCATGTTATCATTGCTTTAAAATGCACACTAATTTAGCTTAAATGCATAACTTTTTTTTTTTTTTTAAACATGCATTTTCTGTAAAGCTGCTTTGGAATGAAATGCATTATGAAAAGCATAATACAACTGAATTTATGAATTAAATTGAATTGAAGAGCCATTCTATTACTGTACCATTTTGAAGTTATGGACCCAATCTGACAATACAGTTAGAAGAGCCATCATATTGACGACCCATTTGAGAGAGTTTCACTGATGCTTTTATACCCAGTGTGCTTGTCTATCAACATGCACAATTTTAGAATTTTTTACTGTAGCATTTTGAAGTTTAGGTGGCCTGAAGGTCTAGGAACTCTCTCTGTTGGCTTGCGAGCTGGAAAAACCAAACTCTAGTCAGGCCAATCACATTGTGTATAGAATCGGTGAGCAGGCTTATGGCTGCTGCTGCTGGGAACAGCACTGAAATCATTCTTAAAAAAGTAAGATGTGTTCGGAGGTTTGCCGACCCGATAATGGCAAAGGTTTAATCTATCAACTAGCGTTGCTCTGGTTGGCTATCAGCGCAGAGGGAATTCGAAAGACAGCAGTTTATCTCGCCCCTCGGATTGAGCTCCGTCAATGGTGAGTTCCCAGACCCAACATATTGATGTGGGTCTGGTTTGTCAGGCTAGTAATGGATAGCATAATAATAGCTGTAGTCGTAGATCTTCTGTAAACCTTCTGTAGGACAATCCAGGTAGCAGCTAGCACTAAAACTGAGCAGCTAAAGCAGAAAGCTGAAGTGCTCACTAGCAGCATTGACAATCAACAATGATCAGAGTAACCCACCACAGACTGTTCACATAAAGTCACAACCACCTCGTTTCCCTTCCCTTCATGTTCTTTCAATGAGAATAAACACATCTGACATTAAAGAACATACTCCAGATTAATGACAGCTAGCCGTGAGCTGTGGCTAACAGCTCACAAGCTACCAGCTGTTAGCCACTTAGCTAGCTAACAACTCGCTACCTAGTCAGAGCAAACTACCACCAAAATCATGTTTAAATTTTTTTTAATAATACCTACATTTCCCATGATTAAATAAATCCTTGGTGGCCAGGTGCCGCACTTTCATGTCTTTCACCCATCCAGCCACAGCATATTGATATGCATCGGTACTCTTGAAAGCCTTCAAGCGATCCCCACTGTATGGGGAGGGGTTATGCACAAGATATATATATATATATAAATAAATAAAATGGAAGCCCAATTGGGAGCTTTAAATTGGAATTTTTTCCAGGTATCTCTGTCTTTCTCTCTCTCATTCAAATGGGCAGTTTGGGCGGCCATACCGGGCGAGATCGGTCGTAAATATGGCGGCATTCTATTTGGTAATGATGTAGGTGGCATCTATGAATACCCAGTGTGCTTGACAGTGCGCCCACCGTCTCTTGAAAAACTGCTCCCTTCATCTCACAGGCTGCATCGCCTTCCTGTGGGAAACTCGACATTGCGACCTGGGTGAAGGCTGATGCCGTGGCCACACCGTACATATGCTTAGGGCCCAGACACGCGAGGAAGTGATCGTGGCTGTCAGACAGTGCCAGGAAACAACCACATCCAGAGAAACACGGGTGGAATGACATCTTGAAAGAGACGTAACTTCACACCTGTGTTTACTCTATAAGGGAAAAAAAGCTATTTTGATGCTGAAGCGCCCAGCGGTGCAGTCGCTGCACTGAGTTGTGAATGCACCACTGAATCCACCATCATACCGACACACCAGAACTGCTTACCTCTTGATCTTCACGCACACAAACAATGATTTTCAGAGCAGAGTGAATGATGGCCGCTCGACTCCAAAGCGAAAACTTAACTGCGTGAATGTTGCACGCTGCCTTTTCTACCAGTATGTATGGGGAGTGGCTGCGATGCAAATCTCATTTGCCAATGTGCATTGGCTCGTTTTGTTACCACTCGAAGGTGATTGGAGTCTCAGACAGGATCTCAACGTGACCGCCAGGGGGTGCTAGTGAGCAGGAAATTTGAATACATAATTATCCAAACAGCACTCCCCTTTTAACTTACTAGGCAGATTGTGTCCAATAAAGGAACAGAAATGGGACTGATGTACTCAATTATAAACTTTATTAAACACTAGACCATAGTACATTGATTGGCAATCAAAACCCGCAAATTTTCCCCGTAGGTCGCAGTGGACAATTTACAATAAATAAATCACAGTGAATAAAAGTATTGTAATACATAAATATAAAGTGAATAAATAGATACTGCTCACACACTCCAACACTGCAGTGTCCACTAGTGTGACGTGTCTTTTGCAGAGTAAACACTGTCCCCTCAGGAAATATTGCACACTGCCTGTAGGCCAATTATGGGAATACAAATATTGCCAAATAGATAAAACACAACCTTCAAATTAGCAGGATATCACAGCAGTCCTCTCATAACGACGGTGGCAAAGTTTCCAAGACACACACATACAATCACAGAAAGAAATAAAACAAATTATGGACTCAGGAAAAATAGTGGCTAGTTGGACAGACAAAGACAATCCTCCTGTAATCACAAGGATAAATTAATGCTATGTTGGTAGCCTCGTGCCAATTTAAAACCAGATTCAATTGAAAAAGTATAACACTAAAAAAAAAAGAAGAGAGAATTAAATGGACTTACATTTTCCAGACCAGCCAAGACAAATTAGTACTGTCCCGATGATGTTTTAACGGTGTGGATGGCTAACAACTGTGCACACCCTCGCCAGCGTTACTTCTATTCATATCAAACGGGGAAATAATCAAAGCTATAAACGCTACTCATTACATCTACGAAAAAAGGCCAGTAAGCTTACATTGTTGCACCCCCGCATCAAAGTGAATTCTCGCTATTATGCAAACAAAGTTTCTTCAGACTCGTGACCAATGACTGGTACACACCGTTCCCATACGCACGCACAGACGCCCGGCCGAGCTGCAAACAAACAACAGCGTGTTAAGCACTCCTCAATGAAAGGAGTTTAACGCTAAAGACAAGCAGGCATAATCTTCCAAAAAGATTTACGTTCTCTCGTTTGCACAGCTGATACTCCAAGAGGCTTACTCTTCAACTCCACACTAATGTTCTCCTGTCCATGTCTCACGACACATTTAAAGGGACACCTCACTTGTGCCACCTGATCATAACCAGTGCCCGTGGGCGGGGCTTCATGCTACACTTCCCATCTCAACCACCCTACCTGCTACATCAATATCGAACGTGACTGACTGATGGGAACTAGGGATGTGATGATGTAGCTGCCCTTTTATGGTGTTGGTGACGCAACACATAAGGTCATCTGACCTCATAAACATGTGTAATAGAAAACTGTAACAGAATATCAGATTGCTGATATTTTATTTTAATTATATATCATATAAAGGGATAGAATTGTAATGTAAATGTAAAATGTCCATATCACTTGTTATTGCAAGTTATTTCCTTGTGCTGTTGCCAACCACAGACGTAGTTATGCTGTCAATTAGCAAGTCATGAAATGACCAAAGAGTACCAACAAATTATGTAACAGGGCACTGGGTTTGCCAGTATTTTGTCACCGTTCACACGGATTTGCGAAAACAACTAAAAACGCTGCATTATTCATGCCAGGCCAGTAGTTGGCAATGTCACTTTGTAAAGAAATACTATGCGTCTATAGACGGAACACATAATACCCATGACATGACTTTTTTGACTGGAAATTCCTTTTTGCACTTAAATAAACCTTCTCCCTGACCAACACTGCATCCTATCAGTACAGCATAAATGTATTCAAGATGCATTTAATACATTGTTATTACTCAGTAGAAAGAATATAAAGTATCTCAGAAGTACAATTCGTTGGATCTCAAAACCTATTTTTGCAACACAAATATAGTTATTTAGTTAATTTCAGCTGGGTGAAAAATGTTTTTGCTCTTTCAAAAAGGCATCAACATGTAAACAACTTGTGTAAAAACCTACTGCATGTAGCCTAAATGTGATGTTTTTTGTTTGATCCACAATAGGGTTAAAGGAAAACTCAGTAAAAGTTAAAGGTTAATAAAACTGTCTAATGACTTGTATGTGAATATAAAAGACACTTTCAGAGATCCCGCTTTGGGCATATTTCAACTGCATATTCAACTGCTTCCTCTCTAAGATACATCTAGACATGTGAGTGTTTCAAAATTGTGAAATAATAATATTTTAATCATGTTTGCATTTGATTACAATGTATTTTTGCCTTGAATCATCTCTGACATGATATACAGTAAGTGGATTAATACACTTTTTTTATTTAAAAGAAACTGTAACATAAGGATCGAAGATAAGTCTGTTACTGCTTAAGTCCGTTAAATAGTGGTCCTTTATTTATTTGTTGTCCGTTCAGGAGGCAGTTCAACATAGTATCAAAATGGTTGATTGTACAAATGAAATGAAAATGTCTTTAAATAAATCGTTGAAAACGTTTTAATATTATCACAAACTGCATAATCCCAGAATATGCTAAATTATTAGCATGGAATGGACTGAAAGGGAAAATTGTTTAGTGTGTCAAGAGTTTATTATTAGCATTTTATTTTATTTGTTTTATTGGTGTGTTTTTTTTTATTTATTTTAGAATTATTTTTTTCACTTATTACATTTTTTACAGTTTCCATTTTTCCACATAAGCACACAACTTCAACTTTGCAGAGTCTTCTTTGATTTTTCATCAGTTTGTGATTTGTTTACCTCTTAGTTCACCATGACAGTGGAGGGCAGCCCGGATGGCTTCTTTGAGTCCAGACCAATCGTGTATATAGACAGTAATAAGAAAACATCTCAGGCCAAATGCTGCTCCCCAAGTCTAAAGGCAAGAAACATGGTCTTTGATCATTGTGATTGCATTTTTAACTGAGCAAAAAGTGTAGAACCACTATTAGCTGATTATTTGTTTTAATAGTGGTGTATAATAGCTGTTATACTAATGACAAAAAAGGTTAAATCTTCTGACTTAATCTTTTTTCTACCCTTGTGCCTGGAAAGATCTTTATTGGTGTACTTGCCTTCTGTTATTTCTCCAAATCCCTGATGGGGGCTTACACCAAAAGCACCATCGTTCAGATTGAGAGGCGGTTTGATATCCCAAGTTCTACTGTTGGTCTCATTGATGGCAGTTTTGAAATGGGTGAGTTGAGATGTGTCGCGCTGCACTGAGAAATGAGGGCCGCGGTTCACCCATTAGATACCAGTGAGTCACACCACTTAGACTGTAATTGTCACGGTTTATATATTCATCGTCTCCTTTTAGTCTCGTGTTTCTGTTGTTAGATGTGTGGGAGTGCGTGAGTGGGCGGCTCCACTCTCATCAGATCGATTAGCGATCAGCTGATCGCAATCACCTCCCCAGCTGCTACCCATGATCTCACCCTTTAAATACTCACGGAACTTTCCTCTCTTTGTCAGATCGTTGTTTGATGTTTCCCCGTGTGTGATCCTGTTCCCGGCATTGTCTTGTCCTGTTTCCAGTCTGGTTCCTCGGTTCTTCACGTTTGGATTATTCTTCACATCATCACCACGGCACTTCACTCGGGATCACTGACCATCTTGTCCCTGCGTTACCAGCCTGTTGTGTGTGCTCTGACTGTGTGTGTGTGTGTTACACAATTAAAGAAGTTTACTTGCATTCGGCTTCCGCATCTTCTGTCGTGATAGTAATGTGACTGAATTTGGGACGGTTGATTGATGGTATGCTATGAAACAACATAGAGCTTGTTAAATAACATCACATTTGCTTTCAGGTTATCTGTTGGTCATCACTGTGGTAAGCTACTTTGGCGCTAAGTTTCATAGGCCCAAGATCATTGGAGCAGGGGTCCTGGTGATGGGTATAGGGACACTGATAATGGCTTTACCTCACTTCATTATCGGTGAGTAACGTTGACAAATGGGGGTGTCTGCGATGAAGAACAGAAAACATATTAAAACATATTTGATAAGTCCCTAGAATTTTACTCTTTGTATTCATGTTCAGTTTCCTATGATTTAAAAAAAACTCATAACATTTTCATGAAAAGTTCAAATCGAATGACTCAAGCAGCATGTAAAAGGTATATTTTCCTTATCTGATATTTTAAGAGATTTGTCTATTATAAAATATGTGTTTTTAAGTCATTGTATCTATTAATTCCTTTTAATGTTATGGTGTTGTTTGGTGAGTTAAAATTGCTATACCTTAGAGGTCACTAACAAGAAAGTACAAGAAGTACAACATGAAGTGCAGCATTACTTTTTTTGTTTTGACATGTACCATAGTAGGACTTCCTCTTTGAATAACCTTGAGGTACCATGCAAATACAAAATACTATACATATTCATATTCATGGTATATGAATATGGTAATGGACAAGGTGGAGCTAGGTAGGGTCTCAATCTGGAAAACAGGGGACTACCACAGAAGCATTTTCAGAGCAGAAGACCACCATGGCAGAACTGGAACCAGTTGAACAGTTGAACACGATGGTGGAGCAGGAGGTCTTAGGGGATCCGGTAGAATAGGGGGCTTTGGGGAAGCCAGCAGAGCAGGAGGCTCAGGAAAGGCCAGAGGAGCAAATGACCCAGGATAGGAAGGCAGACTATGAGGCCTCAGGAAAGCCGGCAATTTGGAAGACCACAGACGAGCCAACAGATTAGAAGATTAGAAACCCACCATAGGGAACCAGAAGTTTGGGTTGTGCCAAAGGGATCTCCGATGCTGCAGCGGATCAGGTTAAGTATGCTATCAGCAGATGCAGCTGGGAGCACTGAGTTGGTCTTCAAGCTGTAGATGGACTGAGCCATTACCACCATCCATTACTGTCACCAGGAGAACAGACCCATTTGGTACTTTGGGGAAAACAGGACTCCCTGGAAAGTTAGGAGAAACAGAATTAGGGGAGCCCAACACATGAAGCCATGGAGGCTGGAGGATATAGGAGTCTGGCAGAATCAATAGGAAGAGGTAACAAGGTAAAACTGGAGGGAGGAGTGACACAGAGGGAACCAGTGAAAGGAGGGACCCTGAGGAGTTGATGGATGGAAATACCATGGAGGTGCTGGTGGAGTAGGAAAGGAGGATTAAGGTTGGTCTTTGTGGTAAGAACAAAAGGTTCAATGGAGACTCCTGTTACCTGAGAGAATTATAGCCCACGAGTGGCCTCTATGGTCAAGAAAAGGGAACTGAGGAAAGGATGGTTGATCTCAACAACAGAGATGGCAGGGATGAAGATATGGTTGCTCTCTGTAGTTAAGATAAAGGAGGGAGTGATATCAGCTTGTCCTCTGTGAAAATGTAAGATCCCACTGAGTTCATAATAAAGGCCTGGTCTTCTTTCAGGTAGACAACACAGCTCGTCTGTGGTCTCTGTTTACCCAATGCAGGGTCTTTTTTTTAAAGTAATGGATAGTGAACAGGTAAGTATTATAACAGAAACAGAATAGTTGGGATTGCAGGACAGGCGAGACAGGAACCACACAGATGGAGAACAGATGCAGATAAAGAGTCTTTTGATGAGGAAAGCTGAGATGGACATGAGGTGAGTAACTCTACTAACTAAGAACAGAGAAGTCAATTTGTTCTTATCAGAGATATGACACTGAGTGACTGTGCAGTATGAATGCTGTTCTTGATAGCAGGTGTGATAGAATACATAGAGTGGGCGAATATTGAAATGATGTGGTGAGCCCAGTGGAGGTTTTAATGTTGTTTATTTGTAAATCTTCTTCTCATTTTCAGAGAGTGTAACCATCACCCCTCAGGACTCTCGCTGGGTTGGGGCCTGGTGGTTGGGTTATGTGGTTTTCTGGGCTGTTGACTCTGCTTGCTGTTTTGCCTCTCTGATTCCTGCCAAGAGCTTTACCTGAAAACATCCAAACCAATGAGCTAGGCAACCCCTTTTAAAACAACATAAACACACACCCAGCATTACAGAGATAGCTAAAGGTATGGCAACCTTACACAGACCACAAGGGTTAGATGCATACAAATTAGGTCGATTTAAATCTAATTAGTCACTGAGAATAATTAGTCATATGTAGTACTTTATATAATGTGTGTGTCTGTCACTATGGAGCTTTACAGTTTCAGTCTCTTTTAATTATACTGTGGCGAACAGGACGGCCGAGGGACGTGAGAGAACGGCGCGAGGCCGGTGGTGCGATTGCTAATGAGCAACACCTGTGAGGCACACCGGTCTCGCATCTCTCACGGAGGAGCGGAAGCATAAAGGAGGAGCGACGACGTTGATGATCGAGAGAGGAACAGGCCTGTATTTTAGTTGTTTTGTTTTTTGTATTTTATTTTAGCCAGCAGTCGTCCGCGAGGGGCTGCTGGCAGTTCCTTATGTTTATTTTCGGTAGCCAGCAGTCGTCCGCGAGGGGCTGCTGGCGGTATTTTCGTTTGTTTGTTTTATTTTAAATAAATCATATTTTGATTGTTCGCCGGTTCCCGCCTCCTTCTTCCCTGAACATTGCTACATATACATATTGAAAAGGTGGCCAGGAGATCCTCTAGAAAATCTAATTTATGTAAAGCAGATCAACGTAATACAGCTTTGGAAGAATTTGAGTTTTCAGGAAATTAATGGAAGTTATTATTATCAATTATAAAGTGTTATGGTCTACTATGACAATGTAAAAAAAAAAAAAAAAGAGGTTATTCTAAACATTTGCTTATTTGCTTGTTTTCTAGATTTTGGGCCATCTCTGAAGCGTCTGCTCACCAACAAGATCTATCTCCTGTACCTGGTTTCCAACGTAGTGGCATTCAATGCCTTTGTCATATTCATAACATATACACCAAAGTATTTGGAACAGCAGTTTGGACAAAGTGCATCCAAAACCAACTTTCTCATAGGTGACAACTGCCATGATAACGGCCAATTGTGTTTTTTTTTTTTTTTTGCTGGCCGTTTAAACTGAGTGTGCTTATATATTTCTGTAGGAGTGACATCTATTCCGCCTGTGGCTCTGGGTATGTTCCTGAGTGGGTGGATAATGAAGAGGTTTAAACTGGATCTTCTGGGATCTGCAAGAATGTCGTTTTTCTCTGCAATTGCCGCATTGTTTCTCACCATACCTTACTTTGCTCTTAGCTGTGAAAATACAGATGTTGCTGGGGTCACAGTGCCCTATCAAGGGTACTTTCATCTCCAGTCACACTTTTATTGCATAATTGAAACTATACATTATCCATCAATTCAATCTTTCTATTTAATGAACTGCTTGCCCTATGTATGGTTATAGAGATATGTAATATAATATAATATATTGTTTATATGACAGATCTGTAGAAGTTCAGAATATAAGCAGTGATGTACTCACTTCTTGCAATGCCGGCTGTGGGTGTCCTGACTTCCAATAGGATCCAGTGTGTGGACAGAATGGAGTGACCTACATCTCTCCTTGTCACGCAGGCTGTAGTTCCACTCGTGGCAGAGGACAGAATTTGGTGAATAACTATCTTTAACTGTTGACCTCAAATTCATTATTACATGTTTTTGAGTTTCTTTTCTTTTTTTCATTTGCATGTGTGTCAGACATTCCACCACTGTGCATGTGTCCAGAGCTGGGGAATGAGTGCTGGGAACTCCTCTGCAGTGCTTGGACAGTGTTCACGAGAGAGCAGATATACTATAATGTTCTACATCTATCTGGCACTGCTGTCTCTCTCCTTCTTTGTGTTCTGTCTCGGCACTGTTCCCTTCTTCATCATCTCATTGAGGTTCTGTTTAATTACTTTACAACATACAGTATCTTACAGTGAATTATTAATCACAGCTATGTTTTATGTTTTGTATTTATATGGATGAAATTTGTATTAAATGTTTAATCTGTTCTTTCAGGATTGTGGAACCTGAGCTAAAGTCTCTCTCAGTGGGCGTGCTACTGTTAGTTTTAAGAGTTTGGGGTAAGTTCACATTTGTATTGTTTGGGTTTATTTAGAAGAAGTGCCCCAAAAATGGAAATTAATTCACAAATGTTATTCACATTAAAGTCTGACACAGCATTGTTTTTAATGTAATTTCACTCTTTTAAATGTGGTATTCCTGCTCCCATTTACTTTGGGGCTCTTATTGACTCTACCTGTCTGAAATGGGGTCACAAGAAATGTGGTGGAAGAGGTGCTTGCAGAATGTATGACACTGAGACTTTTAGGTGAGCAAATCTGACAGGAGTTTTCTATGTAGCCCCAACTGATGCATGCTAAAATGTAATGTGACCCTCATCAGGTTCCTGTTTCTGGGACTGGTCAACTGTCTCCGGTTGTTAGGATATATCCTGTTATGGGTGGTCATCACACAGATTAACAGGAAAGTACAGAATGATAAACGGATGTCCAAGGACATAGAACTGCAAGAGCCTGTGCTGTATGATCCGGAACAGCAGAATACTCTAAAATAATGTTCTGCATTGTTTTATTTTGTATTTGTATATGTGTGCTTTTTTATGTGCTTTGTTTTGTTTTGTTCCTGGGTCATTTTAAAAATATGGTGTGAATGACATACATGGAACCCACACGTACCAGATGTGGGCCGCGCACATACGCATTCAAACGTGCATGCCTATCGACTAAACATGTAATGCGCATGTGTACGCCATCACCGTTTTCACAGATTCACGTTTTGAAGTTTACACGGAAATGATAACGGTATTGCTTTCAAAATTCATTTTCAAAAACTTGCTCTTTGAAACTTACTTCAAAGTTTGCGTTCTCAGTCTGAGCGCTGTCGTGTAAATGAACGGCAAAAACGGCATTAAAAGTTTTGCTTTTTCAGTTGAAAACGGTGTTGTGTAAGCGGCCCTTAAGTTAGTAACTAATGTTCTCTTACGAGAGGTTCTCTCGTATTGCGTAAGTTAGCTTACGCTACGGGAAAGATTCATCTTTTCGAGATATTGAAGCCAAAAATTATCCTTAATTTTGTATTTATTGTCAACGCAGTGCAGCAGCTAGGAGACCTAGAGCAGGCTGTCTAGTGTGCTCATTGGCTGCCCTGCGGCAACTGCAGCAGCCTACTAGTGAGCCTGACATGACGTCACGTTCAATGAAGGGCGCTCGCGCCCTCATCGCGTCTCAGCCCGCCAGAATGGGTGTGGCCTAGCGTATATAAGCAGGGCTCGGAGGCTGCTTCCCTGATTTTCATCTCTTCAGCGAAGCTCTTCGCATCGCTGGACTTTGAGAAGCCGCGCCGCCGTTGAAAAAGTGACACAGCAAGCTAGGACAGCGCCTGAAGAAGCCGGCTGACTTCGCCGCCTTCAGCCATCCATGCGAGCTGAGCTATCCGGCGACGTATCCTTTTTACAAGCTCTACTACTCTCGGTGTGTGTTCGCCACACCTCCTTTTCCTAAAAGAGCAAGCGAGCCATCTTTTTCAAGATGCCTCGCACTTCCTGCGGCTCGTGCAGAGCCCCGCTCAGCGCCGGAGACCGCCATGTCATCTGTGCTCTCTGCCTGGGCCAGGAACACGCAGCCCTCGCCCTCTCGTCTGGAGGCTGCGAGCACTGTGAACAACTTCCGATGTCGACCCTGCGGGCTCGACTCGAAGTTTTCAACCCGGAAGCCGTCACTCCGTCCTTTGTGGTACCGCGCAAGAAGAAGCGCCGTTCCCAAAGACTGCCGGAGCCTGTGGAATCTGCGAAGCACTCGCCGGAGCCCCTCCCTCGAGCTTCGCCCACGCCTTCTCCGCCCCCTCTCCCGGACGCACAGCCGCCAGCTCTTGCCCGCGCTACCGTCACTTCGGATGACGAGGCGGAAGGAAACGCCACAGGAGACTGCTGTTCCATTCTGGCGTCGGACAGTGAGACGTGGTCGGGTTCTCAACACTCCTGACTCGTGCTGGAGTGGACGCTGAGTTGATGTGCCTCCTTTCCCAGGCCGTCGACCGGCTCAGCCTCGAGTTGTCACCGCCTAAGGAGCCTGCGCCTAAAAGACTTGACGGCTGTTTTCTTCAGAACCGCCGCCGCCAAGCGCCTGCTTCCACATCTGCACCCTTCCTTCCAGAACTCCAGTCGGAACTGGCTAAGTCGTGGAACGCCCCAGTCTCCGCGAGGCTACACTCTTATGTTTCCGTGTCGCTCTCCCAAGTAGACGGCGCCACTGAGAAGGGGTATACATCTATCCCCGCTGTGGAGGAAGCGGTTGCAGCGCACCTTTGCCCGCCCTCCGCGAGATGGCGCTCAAAGTCTGCCCTCCCAGCCTGCAGGACCACGTCCACTTTTGTTGGCCACGCTTACACCGCCGCCGGACAGGCCGCGTCCGCGCTGCACTCTATGGCTGTACTTCAGATCCTCCAAGCCGATCTCCTCCGTGAGTGGGACGAGAGAGGCCGGGATCCAGCTGCCATCACGGATTTAAGAAGCGCAACGGACCTTTTCCTTCGCGCTACCAAGTCCGCAGCTCAAGCCTTAGGGAGGTTCAAAAATCCAGCCCCGTAAAAAAATGAATCCTTGCTATTGTACTTCATGCAGTTTTCAATAATGAGATTGAAGTCTGCTTCAAAATCATCCAGATATTTATAGCCTTGCGCATCAATGCGTTTGCTCATGGTGGAAAAATCCATTGGGTGTATGATGTGGTCCATATAACACCTCTGTAATGCTGACAGACTCTGCAAAAATGTACTGTCACAGAGAGGCACGCTCGCCGACATGAGGGAATCTGAGCGCGCCACCTTTCTCAACGCGCCGCTCTCCCCTACTGGTCTATATGGCTTCAGCCGCTACAGTGCTTCAGCTGGGTTTACTGCACATGCGCCCACTACAGCGCTGGCTGAATGCAAGAGCGTCTCGCCAAGCCTGGGCCTCCGGCTGCGAGCGAATCAGAGTGACTCAGAGCTGCATTACGGCTCTGCAGCCCTGGTTAGCGGCCGACTGGTATCGGTGGGGAGTGACTATGGGAGCTGTCTCGTATCGAAAGGTCATCTCGACAGATGCGTCCAACTCGGGTTGGGGCGCGCTCTTCGAGGGCAGACCGGCCGCTGGCCTGTGGTCAGACCAAGAGAAGCTTTTACATATAAACTGTCTGGAAATGATGGCCGTCGAGTACGCGCTGAAGCACTTCCTCCCGTTCATACAGGACCACCATGTTCTAGTCCGCTCGGACAACATGTCTGTGGTTTCATATGTGAACCGTCAGGGCAGTGTCAGATCCAGGAACCTCTGCGATCTAGCAGAACGCCTCCTCGTTTGGTGTCTGCACCACATACATTCGCTGAGAGCTGCGCATGTGCCAGGTCACTTGAACAACGGTCCAGACAAACTGTCCAGGGACAATGTTCCCCCGGGAGAATGGTCCCTGCACCCCCATACAGTCTAGTTGCTATGGCGCCTTTTCGGCAAAGCGGAAGTCGACCTTTTTGCGTCAAAAGACAACGCTCACTGCCAAAAGTTCTTTTCAAAGAGCGAGGACGCGCTGGCCCAATCACGGCCCAGCCGCCAGCTATACACTTTCCCTCCGGTCTCATTACTGCCACAGGTGATCAAGAGCATCAGGAAAATGTGCCATTCGGTGCTCCTCATAGCCCAGCGATGGGAGAACCAAACGTGGTTCCCGGAGTTGACGCGGCTGTCACAGACAGCCCCGTGGCCGCTTCCGGTGAGGGCAGATCTCCTCTCTCAAGCTCGCGGCTCGATTTGGCATCCCCATCCAGAGTGCTGGTCTCTACACGCATGGGTGATCAACGGATACCCGTTGTCCTGCCAGAAAGTGTGATGAACACGATCACGCAGTCTAGAGCTCCATCTACTAGAAAGCTCTACGCGTCTAAATGGTCTGTGTTCTCCAAATGGTGCACCGACAAAAATCTGGACCCACGTACGTGTGGGGTATCGCGGCTGCTTAGCTTCCTTCAAGAGCTGTTGGAAAAAGGGAGGTCCCGGCCGTCAAGTATGCGCTGAAGCACTTCCTCCCGTTCATACAGGACCACCATGTTCTAGTCCGCTCGGACAACATGTCTGTGGTTTCATATGTGAACCGTCAGGGCAGTGTCAGATCCAGGAACCTCTGCGATCTAGCAGAACGCCTCCTCGTTTGGTGTCTGCACCACCTGCATTCGCTGAGAGCTGTGCATGTGCCAGGTCACTTGAACGACGGTCCAGACAAACTGTCCAGGGACAATGTTCCCCCGGGAGAATGGTCCCTTCACCCCCATACAGTCTAGTTGCTATGGCGCCTTTTCGGCAAAGCGGAAGTCGACCTCTTTGTGTCAAAAGACAACGCTCACTGCCAAAAGTTCTTTTCAAAGAGCGAGGAGGCGCTGGCCCAATCACGGCCCAGCCACCAGCTATACGCTTTCCCTCCGGTCTCATTACTGCCACAGGTGATCAAGAGGATCAGGAAAATGTGCCATTCGGTGCTCCTCATAGCCCAGCGATGGGAGAACCAAACGTGGTTCCCGGAGTTGACGCGGCTGTCACAGACAGCGCTGGATTCTACACGCATGTGTGATCAACGGATACCCGTTGTCCTGCCAGAAAGTGTGATGAACACGATCACGCAGTCTAGAGCTCCATCTACTAGAAAGCTCTACGCGTCTAAATGGTCTGTGTTCTCCAAATGGTGCACCGACAAAAATCTGGACCCACGTACGTGTGGGGTATCGCGGCTGCTTAGCTTCCTTCAAGAGCTGTTGG
Organism: Meda fulgida; assembly: GCA_030578275.1. Classification (NCBI taxonomy): domain Eukaryota; kingdom Metazoa; phylum Chordata; class Actinopteri; order Cypriniformes; family Leuciscidae; genus Meda; species Meda fulgida. The sequence goes on from CM060619.1 coordinate 17,166,362, forward strand.
AAAAAGGGAGGTCCCCTTCCACGCTTAAAGTCTATGTGGCGGCCGTCGCAGCGTTCGCAGAAACAACGCGCGACCGCTCACTAGGAGGGAACAAGCTCGTCATCCACTTCCTTAGAGGAGCTAGGAGGATGAACCCCCCGCGCCCCCCGTCGGTTCCTGTGTGGGATCTTTCTTTGGTCTTAGAGGCCCTGAAAGCATATCCCTTTGAACCGTTAAGTTCTGTGGATCCAAAGTATCTGTTACTAAAAAACGTTTTTCTGATTGCTTTGTCATCAGTCAAGCGTGTGGGAGACTTGCACGCGCTGTCTGTCGGCGCTGCGTGTCTTGAGTTTGGACCAAATGACTCTAAGTCATACTCAAACCTAGGCACGGTTATGTCCCAAAAGTGATCGACACTCCTTTCAGAGCGCAGGTTATTTTCCTATCGGCTTTACCAGCATCCGATAGCGAGAGTGATGTTAATCTCCTCTGCCCGGTCAGGGCGCAGAGGGTTTACGTTACGTGCTCTGCACTGTTCAGATGCTCGAAGCAGCTCTTTGTTTCATTTGGTGGGCGCACTAAAGGTCTCGCCGCCTCGAAACAAAGCCTGTCCAGATGGATAGTGGACGCTATAGCAGCTGCTTATGCGTCGAAAGGTCTGCAGTGCCCTTTGGGCATCAGGGCCCATTCCACTAGAGGCATGGCCTCGTCGTGGGCATGGTCCAGCGGAATTTCTATTCATGACATATGTGAGGCGGCGGGCTGGGGCTTCCCCGTCCACCTTTGTTAGGTTTTACAACCTAGAAGTTCCCGCCCAGCAGGCTAGACTTCTGTCAGTGTAAGTGAGGTGCATGTCCTGTCCAAATCTGATCGTGCGCAGGCTACTCATGTGTTTTTAGCTCTCCTGGTTGAGCTGCACTTTTTGAGTTAACGTGCTATATGCTTATTCGGACCGGCGTCGCCGCTCCATATCCCCTGTGAGTGCTTATGTACATGTGTCGGCCCGCATTGTTGGCCGCTTTTACTTCCTGCTTATTTGGGTTCCCTGGGACTCATTAGTGGATGCTTGGCGCGCACGGCGTTGACAAAGGGTTCCCGTAGCGTAAACTTACTTACGCAATACGAGAGAACCTCTCGTAAGACAACGTATCGGTTACCTAACGTAACCTCGCTTCTCTCTAGAAGAGGGAACGAGTATTGAGTAACCTGCCGTGCTTGCGCCACGAGCGACTTTCGCTTCAGTCGATGAAAACCAGGGAAGCAGCCTCCGAGCCCAGCTTATATGCAAGGCCGCGCCCATTCTGGCAGGCTGAGACACGATGAGGGCGCGAGCGCCCTTCATTGGACGTGACGTCATGTCAGGCTCACTGGTAGACTGCTGCAGTTGCCGCAGGCTAGCCAATGAGCATGCTAGATAGCCTGCTCTAGGTCTGCTAGCTGCTGCACTGCGTTGACAATAAATACAAAATTAAGGATTATTTTTGCTTCAATATTTCAAAGATGAATCTTTCCTGTAGCGTAAACTAACTTACGCAATACGAGAGAACCTCTCGTAAGAGAACCGAGGTTATGTTAGGTAACCGATACGATTTTTACAACGGAAATTAATTGATCAAAAACGTAGACAATGATTTTTTGCTAGAGCTGCTGAACAGCCAAACCGATCTTTCTGGAATTAATTTCCTATTATTACTGTAAAGCTGCTTTGAAACAATCTGTATTGTAAAACGTTCTATATAAATGGAGGTGACTTGAACTCACTTGACTACAATAATGTTTTCTTTAGACTAGTGACTTGTCTACCATCACAACAGCTATGCCATAACTGTTTGCCAGCACTGAGAAACATTCACAGAAGGTTTTTGCTAGTAGCAGCAAAACGTTTGTTGTTGTTAAAGGGTTCAGTACAGGCGGAGAGCTGCAAATCGCTGGGAATTATTTATAGGCGATTGATTTGTTTGCCATTAATTGTTAACATATTAACAGCAAGATTACTGTTTTGCAAAAGGTGGCAAATTGAAACTGAATTGTGCATGTGAACGCACACACAAACCACTGCAGCCATCTATATTCCACCAAGTAAGCAGATTTGTGTTGGCATGTATTGTTATTTGAAGTTTGTTAAGTGCTGTTAATGTGCCATCTTGGTTAGATTAGAAAAGACATATAATATTGTCTATTTGCAATATACTATATATTTATTAATTAAAAAAAATAATAATCAATTAAAAATTTATTCAGCAAAGGAGCAAAGGGCCAGTGTGTAATTAAGTTATTAATCAATATTTATCCTTCTAAATATTAAACGGTTTAAATGACTTCCTCAAGCTTATGAGATTTAGGTAGTTATAGAATTACTTCTTCTCACTGGAACATGCTCTCCCCTTGATTTTGAGAGAAGCACCCAACACATGTTAAAACATATTTAATCTTCAACAAACTGTATCATAGACACTCAGATTCGTGACCTCAGTGGGACACATTGTGCCTAATCCAGGATTCTGGTTGTCATTTGGAAAATCAATGGAGATATGCTGACTATGTCCATGTGTGAAGAAGTTTATCCATAGCTTAACCAATCAGAATCATTCGACCTGAAGTAATGAGGAGTTTAGTGACATGTGTTGGAGTATATAAATGCTGCTGTATTGTTCAGCAAAGCGGCCTATGAACTCCCTGCTAAGTGTTGAACCTGACTTCTGCTTATGAAACTGCAGACTATTCGTCAGTAAAATTTTCTTCAATTGATTGCATCTCTGACTTCTGCTCTTCATTCATCATATCTGGGATCGGGTCTTAACTTTAAATTCCCAAACAATATGTTTTATAGTTTGGACAATCGATTAAACAAAGAAAGACTCTTCAAAGAACCTTCCAGAGGCTAACTCTGTCATATAAAAAAAAAAAAAATAACGGAGAAATAAACAAATCCAAATATACAACATTAATTGAGTTTTTTTTTTAAAGAAACAAATTATGTCAAATACTGTTTATTTTGGAATAACCAAACCATAAAATATCCCTTTCAGCCGAATTGCATTTAGTTACCGTTTGGATAGTGCAATCAAAATATATAATGCTGTATTTTATGAGAAGACTTTTCCAAATTAAGAAATTTCATTCAGGGTTCTCGACCAAGCAACAGTGTCGATCATTATGAAATAATCAGTGGGTGGCGCATTGCCAGTCATTGCCCTAACATGTTATTCCTGCAGGGGGAGCACGATGGCTCAGAAAATCAAATCACAGTATAATATTCGTTAAAACAAATACATAGTCTATAAATCAGTACGTGTAATCTCAGTAAATTTCTTAGATAAACGGATTTATCCAACAAAACGTTTTGGGCACCACTCGAGTATGACAACATCCTGACAGCAAATGAATAATACTGGTATTGGGCTACTTATAATACATTAATATTATTTATTAAACAAAATCCTTTAAAATTGGCTGATATTTTCACTGCAGAGATAATGTATAAAGTATATAATAATTTACTTCTAAATTGTATTCAGAGGCTGTTCGAAAAGAGAGAAAGTCAGTATTGAGGGGAATTTATGTTTTCTTAAATTAAGAAAAAATAAGGGTAAGAACTAATACACAAATCTGATTGCCATTCTACATATTATATTGATGTGGATATATTTAAACCATAGACAGTAAAAGAAAAGATTTAAACGCCACACGCTATTTGCAGTGTTACGGTTTAAAGTGTTCAACTAGGAACAATAGCCGGAACTATAGTTTTGTTTGTTTTTGTTATTTGTTTCCGATCGGTCATTATTTTGAAAAGAACTTTAACTTATGGCGACCTTCATGGCACAGGCGTGAAATGTTTTATAATTTTTCTTTTACAACTTTTACTTGTATAATTACGTTTATTTGAGCACATATACACTTAATAGGTGTCATGGGTGTAATTAGGCATGTTGTGTGTGCTATGTCTGGAGGGGTTGACAGTTCTGTCAGTGCATTGTTACTCAAAAGAATGGGTAAGTTTTTAGTGTATTAAAAATTTAAAACAATTCTACACATTTGTATTCAATTAAATTTACAGTCCAGTTCACGGAGCACATTATGAGCATTAACATAAACTCACAGCTCTTTTGTATGTAATATTATGTTGTGCTTACTATATTCAAAACTGGATTGCAAGTTAGATTGTATTGTAGCAATAATAATAAAGTATGCGGGGTAATATTAAAGTAGACACTTATATATGTCTGAAAGTAACTATTATTTTTCTGTCATTGATTTAGATTGGAAATATTAAAGCACCCTTTGTTTATTTTAAAGACATAATAAGCTGTTTATGTTTAAAATGATAAAACATATGTTTGCGGATATATGATATCTGTTTGTCTGCCATCAGGCTACCATGTGACTGGTGTGTTTATGAAGAACTGGGACTCTCGGGATGAGAAAGGCATCTGTTCATCTGAGAGAGATTGTGAAGATGCCTATAAAGTGTGTAAGATGCTGGATATGCCTTTCCACCAGGTCTCGTATATTAAAGAATACTGGCATGAAGTATTTAGGTAAATATAGCAGTCGTTTTTAAGTTCATTCAATTCAAAATGTGCTTGGTTTGTTAATATTCTCTCATTTTTATTCTTTATGTTTGCAGTAATCTTCTCAGGGAATATGAGAAGGGCAGAACACCAAATCCAGACATAATGTGTAACAAACACATCAAGTTTAAGCACTTCTATCAGTATGCAGTTAATACTTTGGGTAAGTTAAGAAGAATTGCTGAAGTCTCAGAATTTTTCAGGATAAGAGATACAAAATTGGACTGTCATTGTTTGAATTTTTTTTATATATATATATATATACATAGTATATATACATATACATATATATAATACATATATAATACATAGTACACAAAAGTACTGTATATTTTACAAAATAATTATACATAGTACACACACATATATTATGTAAACACAAACTTTTATTTTGGATGCGATTAATCATGGTTAGCTAATCATTTCACAGCCCTAATATATATATATATATATATATATATATATATATATATATATATATATATATATATTATGAATTATGAATAATTATTTTGTATATATAAATACACACACATGCATGTATACATTAAAGAAAAATGTATTTAAATATAAAATATTTATATATAATAATTATATACAAACTTTTATTTTGGATGCGATTAATCATTTCACAGCCACACACGTATATATATATATACGTGTGTGTGTGTGTGTGTGTGTGTGTGTGTGTGTGTGTGTGTGTGTGTGTGTGTGTGTGTGTGTGATGATTTGTGCTTTTTTCGCTAAAAATGTAATGGGACACACCAGTCTTTGTTATTCGTGGAACTTTGGTGTCTGTCATATTTAGTCTTATTTGACAACAGGTGCTGATGCCATAGCAACGGGACACTATGCCCGGACATCCCAGGACGACGAGGAGGTCTTTCAACAGAAGCACGTTCCACCTCCCAGAACGGTCTTCAGAGACCGCTTTGAAATTAGAAGGCGTAAGTGTAACATCTGTCCATATGATGTAGAGCACAGGGAAAGAAATTAGATTTTTTTTTTATTTTCAGTAACGAATCAAAATGTCTAAGTAGATCATGAAAATCATCCTTTCCAGACACTAGTAAAAAAAAGTTTGAATTTAATTGCATTAAAAAAAAAAACTACCATGAGGTATACTTACAATTGTATACTTGTGTATACTTACACTTACAATTAATATAAATATAAAACATATTTTTTTCCATTACAGTAATGTGAAAATGATATCATAATGGAAAAAAATAGGCTTTTCTTTATGCAAAATATACATTCTCATCATTTTCTTTCGATTTTTGGAGTGAGGAATGGACAGTGATATTTCTTGACATTTATAAAAAAAAAAAAAAGTTCATGTCAGTTGTATGTGTGATTTGTTTCAGAATTGATCTTTAATCTCCTTCTGAATCTTATTAGCTGCGCGGCTCTATCAGGGAGCTGACCGCGTGAAAGACCAGACGTTCTTCCTCAGTCAGATCTCCCAGGATGCTTTGCGGCACACGCTATTCCCCTTAGCCGGTCTAACCAAAGACTTTGTGAAGAAGATCGCTGCTGAGGCCAGCTTCCAGCATGTTCTAAAGAAAAAGAGGTACTGTAATAAATAAATCCCTCTTTCAAGTCACTCATACAAGATCCAGGATCTGTCACTGGAGACTTGACATTCATTAGTGTTCAGTATAATAAATGTAATATAATCCACTGTATTAATGATTCATTGATAAATGACTTCATGTATCTGTAAATGCAATTAATTGAATCTCTCCCCCCCGAAGAGCATGGGAATCTGTTTCATTGGAGAAAGAGATTTTGAGAGCTTTATTCTTGAGGTACGTTCTTCGATGCAGCTTAAAACTGTATGTATAAGGAATTTATTGATGGCCTCTTGTTATTTAAAGCAATAAAAACACAAAATCTCATCATCTTTGTAATGAAAACTACAACAGTTCAGCCCTGTTACCAAAGTTATTGTAAGAAAAATGAATCTTATCATATTTCAGATATTTTTCTTTAATTTATTAGTATTAGTTCATTGATAACAAATTTGGTCCTAAATTATCACCAATAGCTTAATTTAGGCTAAATTTGCAACCCTGTTACCTGTTCTGACCTATTATAACCATTTGATATATATTGTTTGTCTTTTCTTAGTAATTTTATTGAGCATGTTGAGTATGTTTATTCCACAAATATCTGACATTTAAACTGTATTACAATTTTGGTAACAGGGTTGCAAAAAGGCAAATCTCTCGAAATTAAACCAATCTTGACCTTCTAAGGATTATGAACAATATTTGCCACAAATTAAAACCCTCCTTTCACTGATGGTTTGTTTATTTTGCACTGTATTTTTGATTATTGCCCTTATTCAATATATATACTACAGTTACCTAATATTGTACTTTTTTCCCCCATGTCAAATTTATTACAGTACTTGGAGCCCAAACCAGGAAACTTTGTTTCCATTGAAGATGGGAAGATCATGGGCCAGCATAAAGGTGAATATTAATAATGTTGGCTTGACAAACCAAAGTACTGATCTACTATTTAAGCTTCTTTTTTTTCCTGAGACAAAGTTCATAACAGTTTATCTTCCTAGAGCTTTAAAGCTAAAACCACCAAAAGTGGGTCAGACCTATCAGACTTTTCTGACTCGGGTTGCTATATCTTTTCTAATTGATTCGACTTTGGGAATTCTCGTATTGGACTTCGGAGCATTCCCGAATTCCCATAGACTTTTATTGTGCAAAATTATGTTAGAAACATGTTAGTGTGTTAAATCATGTTAGGAACATGTTAGTAGTCTGTTAAATCATGTTAGGAACATGCTAGCAATGTGATAATCATGCTTGCTACATGCTAAATCATGTTAGCAACGTGGTCAATTATGCTAGCAATGTGGTAAATTAAGCTTGAAACATGTTAGCAATGTGTTAAATCATGTTAGTAACGTTACATCACGTTAGCGATGTGACAATCATGCTAGCAGTGTGGTCAATTATGCTAGCAACGTGCTAAATCATGTTAGGAATACAGTAAAACATGCTAGCAACATTCAGTCATGTTAGAAATATGCCTGCAGCATCCTAAATAATGCTAAAACTTGTTAGCAACTTGCTAAACATGTTAGAAATGTGCTAGAACATGTCAATAACATTTGATTGACTTATTTGAGTAAAATCTTCAAATTTCAAGCTTTTCAAAGTTATTTCAAACTTTAAGACAAGCAAACATCAAAGTTGGTCATCTAACCTTACTCATCTAGTTTGTTGATGTTCTGCTACATAGTGTCTGTGATACTGCATGACTGATGCACACGATGCTATATTTCACAGGCTGGTTCACTTTAACACTGGGTCAGAGGGCGAGAATAGCAGGGCAAGAAGACCCTTGGTTTGTAGTTGATAAAGATATCACTACCGGGGATGTATTTGTGGTGAGTTACACATTTTGGATACTTCATAGTACATAGTTCATGTACATTTATTTAGCTTAAAAAGGACTAAATATGACTTTACTGGTCGATTGCTTTGTAAAATATGGCGACTCTTGCAGGGTCCAAGCACTAACCACCCAGCACTGTTACGTGACACATTACAGACAGACCGCTTCCATTGGATCGCAGAAGAGCCGCCCGTTGAACTCGTCCACACTCAGATGATGGAATGTCACTTCCGTTTCAACAACCGGATGCCTTTGAGTCAGTGGCTTTTTTTTTTTTTCTTTTTTTTTTTTTTTTACCCAAAATTATTAGAAAATGGGTCAGTTGAAATAGTTATGTAAGTGCCACCACACTACAACAACCAGCAGACAATATTTTTCTCCGTTTTGTCTATATAAGTGTTATTTTAGTATTATTTATACTATTTATTCATATTTTTCTTTTATTTTATCTTTTATTTTCATTTTAGTTTGTTTTACTCATTTTGTATGTCCTTTGCTCATTTATTTTTACTTATTTATTTATTATTTGTAACTTCAGTTTTAGTGATTATAGCACTTCAACATACAAATTATTTAATTTCATTAAGTTGCCAAAGCAACATTTTAATTTTTTTTAAGTTTAATATTTTCATCTAATATTACTATATATTTTTTCAGCTTTATTTCAATTAACAAAAAAAAACATTTAATAAAAATAATAATAGTAATTTTTACAATAAGAGAAAAACAGTGCTAATATAAACATCTTGTTTGTTTCAGCTCCATGCACCGTAACTTTGAATCTTGATGGGTCGGTGTGGGTAATGATGAAAGAGCCATTGAGAGCAATGACACCTGGGCAGGTAATCCAGAAATATCTACACCGTGGTAGAATGAATCTTAACTTTCCTGACGTGTCAGTATTAATCATAAAAAAAAAATAAAAAAAAAACTTTAAAGTGTGCCTATTATGCTTTTTTTAAGGTTCCTACAATAGGTTTACATTTTCTCATAATATACATTAACACTACCTAATTTCTTAAAGAGTGAAAATGGTTCATTCGAAGATTCAGTCTCTCTAAACCCCTCCTTTCTGAAAACCTTCTCTGCTCTGATTGGCCAAATGGCGCAGGCTGTTGTGATTTGGTCTAACACTTACAGCGTGTGTCGGAAACAAAACGTCCATTACCATATCTGAATTTCAGCTCTTCATCAGCACTTGATACGAACAGTAACAATGGCGTTGGTTTTTCCTGTATCAATTCCAGCGCGTGTCCTCATCCTTTTGAAATGCATGCGAAGTATATTCACATCACAGAAAACAAGCGTCTTCTTGACATGTCAACAACATGAACCAAAACTCCTCAGCTACAACGCAACGTTTGAGGGTCCGAGTGGAATTTGTTCACAAACATCAAATGAAGACCATAGGCTGGCATTATGCAAATGTGTTACATTGTTACGTAGGTCTGTAACAGGAAATGAGACTGAATGGCTGAATACTCGTTTCAGTAATTCAGAATCGATTCTTTCTTTTAGGAGAAGTTTATTTGCGGTGCACTTTGATCTTTAAAACTTTGCAGAGCTTAGGCCACAGTTCGAATAATGAACTGGATTACTGTATTAACATCATGGAAAGGAAATTTGAGAATTTTGACTGATTATTGTTTATTTGAACTTCCACTCCATTGTCTTTGCTTTGCAGTTTGCTGTGCTATATAAGGGAGATGAGTGTTTGGGCAGTGGGAAGATCATTCGTCTGGGACCCACAAAATTCACTCTTCAGAAAGGTCAAAACTGCATGAACTGCCACACAAACCACCAACATCAAGAGCCCGTCAGCTGAGACACCACGAAACCAGCACACCACTGATCTCTTGTGGACAATTACAAGATCTCAACAGGAAAGATGCTCTCAGTATTTACAGACTGGGAGAAAATACAAAAACGTTGATGGAATTTTGAATATGTCGTTTTTTGTTTCAATTGTAATTAACTTGGAAATTGTAATTTATTTGTATAATATAAATACTGATGAATGATTATCTGATTACTTTTTTTATTTTTAAAGATTTTATAAATGTAAAGGGTTTTTGTGCCTTTATTGTGCTCCACATCCTGATCTATGCAATCTTAATGCAAATATTAAGGCATGGTTACGACTGTTACGAGTATTTTACTTTACCAATAGAGGGCGTAAGAGCATAGTTTATAGCTGGTGCTGCTGGACAAATATAATCTTCCTCAATTTTCATTAATTATGCTGCACACACTAAATTAAACGTGAAATAACATATTTAATCAATACGCAGGTAGACAAATTGCAATATATTATAAAATCGGTTTAGAGTTTTTGCTGGTTTAAAATAGGATTTAGAATAAATTATTGGCCTGGCAATAATATAAAGATTATTATCTAAATATAAACGTGTGTGTGTGTGTGTGTGTATGTTTATATATAAAATACCATATGTTTGGGGTTTGGTCATGTTTCCTTTTCTGGGAGTTTTTAAATGTCTGATATGACAACAAAATTGTGAAAGAGGACATTGAGTGTATTGTTTTATTATAATAAGTAGCATTTGTTGTAAATAAATGTTGTAAACGAAAAATTTGTTTTCAAAGCAGAGTGATTTATGCACTTTTATTTTCTTTTGAACGGAGTGTTTTCACGTTTAGGAGACACTAAATTGAATAAGGTGAAAGAAAATAACCGTATTTGTACATATTACGATAAAATGCACAATAAAATAAAATAAAAAAAAACACATCAGATATAAGGCTATGAAAATACATTGCCTACAAACAAATCACCCTCTAATATCTGCCATAGAACATTTGCAAATATATCTGTATTGCTGTATGTGTGGGAAAACGAACTCAACCTAAGTGTTGAATGACACAAATAAGTGGATTGTGTTTTTTTATAACTGCATCCTATGACTTTTTTATTTATTTTTTTAAGTCAAAAACATCATTGCCGTGATTTTGGTTTTGGTTTTTTGGTTTGTTTATGCGCCAAAACTTATTTTAATGTTTAAAAACGAAATTCTAAAACTTTCTAAGGTCTCATGTGTAAGGGTTTGTGAGGGTTTTTACATAACGTCACCATTGTTTTATTAGCCTATAATAACAGTATTGTGGCATACTGGCGAATGGCTAACATAGTGTTTTTGTAATAGTTTGTATGGATTTATAATTTCGTTTAACTCTACTCGTAACGAATAACATAGAGAATCCAATTGATAACTCTTTATTACTTTACAGCCGCTTGTCAACTGAGTGATGTCAACACGTGGTGTGAATTCATGTCACTCTAGACAAAAAGCAGAAAACTTTATCTCAGTATTCTAAACTACAAGCGAGCGACTCAACGCAACCAACTAAAATACAAATACATTACATTTTAAACGGCGTTTATTCATAATGAAAGCATTCGCGTCCACAACATGCACAGTCACATGAAACGTTTTAATCTCGAAACTTAATTATTAGGCTATAATAGGAGAGTTCTAGTTTGACGCGCCGCGTCGCTCGCTTAAGAAAAGTCGCAAAAGAACCAAGGGATATGCAGCGGTGAATAACAATAGTTGAATTTCCATGAGAGTTATTCTTTAGTCCTGAGAGGAGGTGCAGTGCAGGTTTATGTTAATGACTGACTGACTGACTGTGTGTGTGTGTGTGTGTGTGTGTGTGTGTGTGTGTGTGTGTGTGTGTGTGTGTGTGTGTGTGTGTGTGTGTGTGCGGGGGGAGAGACGCGCACGCACGGAGCCATTTTGTTCTCATTTAGAACTTAACGTGGATAATGTCACTTGCCTCCATGGATACCAGCTTGACAAACGGTATTTTCTGCTGTTAAAACGCTACAATGAAGGATAAAAGAAGGTCGACGTGCCGGCAGAAGGATAGCTGACTTGTTTTTCTGCATGTTTTGTGGAGTTTTACACCATGGATTTAGTAATGCGTTGGTTATTATGGGTTCACCTTCTCCTCTGCGCTCCTCTCATGGGATGTTTTGACTTGCACCTCTCGGAGACTTTACATTCTGGAGCTGTTCTTGCCAATTTGTCACTTGGACCAGGTTGGACTTATAACATAGACAGGACTTTAACTTCCAAGTACATTTGGAACTTTATTAAAGTGGATTGGAGAGATGGAGTCGTGCGTTTAAATGGAGAGGTGGACTGTGCGCGCGCCCATCAGAGCGCGCTGCCTCTTCATTTTAAAATGACATCATTAACAACTGAAGGACTAGTTAACGCACATTTTAATGTATTTGTACACGGACGCAATTGCGTGTTCAAATATAAAAGGAAGAGAGTGAGTAAGCCTGATATTAACGTGGACTGCATTTATAACTTGGGACTAACTTCCTGCTTTTCTCCAGGTGATTTACTCGTTAGTTTTAAGGACTTTTTACCTGTCTTCACAAGACACTCTGGCGTTTTTGCTTCTTCTTGCACCTCAGACCACCTGAATGTGTTTTTGCGTAACGGGACTTTACTTGTGAAGGACGCGTACTGTTTGGAGACGGACTTGAGACGCTTTAAAAACACTGTTCGCTGTTCGTTTCGCGATTCAAACGGTGAGCCCTTCTCTTTGTGCCTTACATTACGATTCGTCCCAATCCAAACTTCATTATTAAATTCTATGCAGGACGCAAATCAATGGAAACCGAGAATAAAGCGAGCAGTGAATTCAGCACCTCAATTTCAGTTACCGAACTACCAGGTTTCAGTGCCAGAGAACGAGCCTGCGGGGACGCGCGTCATTGCACTCAAAGCGACTGACAGCGACCCTGGAGACGCGGGAAAGATCGAGTATGGCATGGAAGCATTATTCGACAGCCGTTCTAAGGACTTCTTTCGGATAGACCCTCAAACCGGCAGCATCGAGACTGTCCAGCCCTTAGATAGAGAAGTTAAAGACACACACGTTTTTAAAGTCACAGCTACTGATAATGGCACGCCGCAACGCGCAGCCACGTCATACCTAACCGTTACAGTAAGTGACACCAACGACCACGGACCCGTTTTTGAGCAGAATGAATATAGAGTGAGGATAAGAGAAAACATGGAAGTTGGTTTTGAGGTGATTACGGTAAGGGCGACAGATGGAGATGCGCCATCCAATGCAAACATGATATATAAGATTGTGAATGGCGAAGGTGTTAATTCCGGGTTTGAAATTGATTCCCGGAATGGACTGGTTAAGATTCGGTTGCGTCCAGACAGAGAAACCATGGCCCAGTATCAATTGATAGTAGAGGCCAATGACCAAGGAAAGGACCCTGGACCCCGCAGTGCTACTGCAATAGTGTACATCACAGTTGAAGATGAAAATGACAATTACCCTCAGTTTAGTGAGAAGAGATATGTAGTTCAGGTGCCGGAAAATGTGGCAATTAACACTAAAGTGGCCCAAGTTGAAGCCTCTGACCGAGACGAGGGCAATAACGGTAAGGTTCATTACAGTATAATCAGCGGCAACATAAAAGGTCAGTTCTTCATTCACACCTCAACCGGAGCCATCGATGTCATCAACCCCCTGGACTACGAAATGATAAGAGAGTATAATTTACGCATAAAGGCACAGGATGGAGGCAGGCCTCCTCTTATTAATGGCACCGGGATTGTTGTCATCCAAGTTGTGGATGTGAACGACAATGCTCCCATGTTTGTAAGCACTCCTTTCCAAGCCACCGTTTTAGAGAACGTGCCCATTGGATATTCTGTGATTCACATTCAGGCCATTGATTCTGACTCCGGCGAAAACGCCCGTTTGGATTACCGCCTCACAGACACCACTCCAGATTTCCCCTTCACCATCAATAACAGCACTGGGCGGGTAACAGTCTGTACTGAGCTCGACAGGGAAACCACTGAGTATTACACCTTCGGAGTGGAAGCCAGAGACAATGGAGTTCCGGTGATGTCGTCCTCAGCAAGCGTTAGCATCACCGTCCTAGATGTGAACGACAACATCCCTACGTTCACTGAGAGGGAATACTTGCTGAAAATCAATGAAGATGCGGTTGTAGGGTCCAGTGTGTTAACTGTCACAGCTCTGGACCGTGATGTAAACAGTATGGTCACCTATCAGATCTCCAGTGGTAACACGCGGAACCGGTTTGCCATCACTAGTCAAAGCGGAGGTGGACTCATCACCCTGGCATTGCCGTTAGATTACAAAAAGGAACGGCAGTACGTTCTGACTGTCACCGCCTCTGACGGTACACTCTTTGACAACGTACAGGTGTTCATCAACGTAACTGATGCTAACACCCACAGACCTGTGTTCCAGAGCGCCAGCTACCATCAGACCTTCAGCGAGGACCAACCCATTGGATCAACTGTTGTGGTAATCAGTGCAACGGATGAGGACACAGGTGAGAATGCACGTATTACCTACATCATGGAGGACAAAGTACCGCAGTTTAAGATTGATCCGGACACAGGTGCTATCACTACACAGGTGGAGATCGACTATGAAGATCTAGCCTCCTACACTCTCGCCATCATTGCCCGTGACAATGGAATCCCACAGAAGTCTGATACCACGTATGTGGAAATTATCATTCTGGACGCCAATGATAACGCTCCACAGTTTGGGAGGGACAAATACCAGGGTTCCGTGTTGGAAGATGCTCCTTTGATGACCAGCGTGCTCCAGATATCTGCTTCCGACAGGGACTCGGGGTCTAACGGACGTGTGAGCTACACCTTTCAAGGAGGCGACGATGGGGAAGGAGACTTCATGATTGAGCCGTACTCTGGAATTATCCGAATCAACCGGAAGCTGGACAGAGAGAACATTCCAGTCTATAACCTGAAGGCCTTTGCTGTAGATAGAGGTGTTCCTCCTCTCAAAGCAGCAGTGGAGATCCAGATTTCTGTGTTGGACACCAATGACAATGCTCCTGTTTTTGAGAAGAATGAACTGTTCATCGACGTCAAAGAAAACAGCCCTGTTGATTCAGTGGTTGCCCAGATCAACGCCATGGACCCCGACGAAGGCACCAATGCTCAGATATTGTACCAAATTCTGGCAGGAAATAACCCTGAGGTCTTTGACTTGGATATGTTGACTGGAGACTTAAAAGTGCTTGTGGATTTGGACTACGAGACCAAACGGGAGTATGTCATACAAGTGCAGGCCACGTCTGCACCTCTGGTCAGCAGTGCAATCGTCCACATCCGTGTGGTTGATGTCAATGACAACGATCCGGTCCTGCAGAATTTTGAGATTATCTTCAATAACTACGTCACCAACAAATCCAATAGCTTTCCATCTGGGATTATAGGAAAGGTACCAGCTCACGACCCAGATGTATCAGATAAACTCAAGTATAGCTTCATTGAAGGAAATGAGCTGAGTTTGCTGATTCTAAACTCGGATACTGGAGAGCTAAAACTCAGCAAAGATCTGGATAACAACAGACCTCTGGAGGCCACCATGAAAGTTTCTGTCACAGGTCAGTTAACTTCCCTTTGTATATTTTGCATGAACTCTTTATGCCTGTAATGACTCTTTAAATTTGAGAGTTTCCGGCGTAGAAAGGTAAGAAAAAACGAATTTGATACAGACAAACTAATATGTATTATGTCACTTAAATATATTGGGTTGATGTTAATGATGGAGCTGCTGCTCCGATTAGCTGCATGTTTTCAGTGTGTGTTTGCTGCAGGCTGAATTACAATCCTGTTCTTCTGCTTATGAGGTGTTTGTTAGAAATGTTGAAGAAGGCAAAAAACGTTTGTGTGAGAATGATTTCTCGGTTCACTCGGTTCACTGTTATATCGAGATCCCGGTTAGACTTCTGTTATGAAATGTTTCAGATGGGCAACACATTATTATTGTTGCATTAGGTGCTTCTCAGTATGTGATGGCTGTGCCCTTTTGGAGAAATGGAACTAAATATCATGAATTACTACTCACTGACAGATCACTGATATCTTTTTATTGTCTGGGATAATTTATTACAGTTTTGGTCAATGCCAATAATATAAAAAGACCAAATGTAAGCTGTTTAATCGACCTGGCCAATATATATTTGTAAATGGCTGGTGCTGAATGGATTTAAAATGATTATAATTGAACTGATTAAATCCTCTGGTGCTCTTTGGTCATTTTTGGCCATTTTTTTTTTTTTTTTTACTTCATTGGAATGGTATGAAATTTTGTAAAGGTTTTGGCACTTGCTATGTGAACAAACCAACAAAAAACAAACAAATACTATAAAATATAGTCACACTTGGGCTCCTCACAGTCAATAATGGCCGCATTGGAAATTAATTGGAGACAAATTGTATCTAGTGAAAACTATTGGTACTGTAGCCTAACAAAATCTTACTGATTTTTTTTTAATTTTTTTTTTATAGATATCAAGCTCAAATTTGGAACACAACTTTTTTAGATTTATGGCTTTGATTTTCTTGCAATTTTAGAGTAAAATGTGATTTTGAAAATATATATTTCATATTTGCAATTTTCATAACAATACACATAAAATTCTGTTACTTTTTTAAGTTCTCCTTTTTAAACTTTTTTCACTTCAGCGAATTCTGCCAAGTGGCGTCTTTGAAAAGAAATCAAACTTAAGTCTGTGCTCTAAAGCATTCAAGAGTTACGAAAGTTTAAGTTGAAAATGACATTTTCAGGTCTATGCTCAAAAAGTGCATAAATTGATTATAAAAACAGCATAAATATAATTTAGTATTAAAAAATCCCCTAAAAATACAAAATATGAAATAAAAAAAACCCCATCAAACTAAAATATAGTACATTCATTTCATTGACAAAAATAAATAAATAAAAGAAGAGCATGGCTTGTTAGTGTGTTATTACAGTGCTTTATTATGATCATATCTGTGGCGGAGTTAGATTATACCATGCTCATATGTACAGCCAGCCTCTTCAAATGGCATCAGCTTCTCAAATCTCACACTCTTCCTTCTCTGTTTCTGTCCTCCTTTTCTATCTCTCTCTCTTCCTCCCACACACCGGCCTTCCTGTTAATTTGCAGCTTGCAATTCAAATACATCTCACAGAAAACGGCTCTCTTGTCTGTGTTCTGTGGCTTTACGACCGTGTCTTTGTTGGTCTGATTGCCGGCCCTCATCTGAATCTGCATGCTCATGGTCATTGTTGGGGTCGTAATGAGCCGCATTCATGCCATGCTCTCTCATTCATGACAAAGACACATCGGTTTCCATCGCCATTGCATTTCCCGCCCTCTTTTACCCCGTCAAATTCCACACAGATCTCTTTCTCTCTTGTCTAATAAACAAATGCATTTTATTCCTCGGACATACCCACATGTCAGATGTTAGGTAACCATTAACACTGGTTGTGTGACCTCTTCACCTCCAGCCCAGGGGAAAGGAAACGTCCCTAAAGGGAAAACATGTGACAGAGCTCTTAGCTAGATTGTAACGGCTACTCTGGTCTATGAGTGAATTTAATCAGGTTTCTCAATTTCAAATTCAACCATCCTCAGAGAGGTAACAAATGTTTTTGTTTTTTTTTCTCGATCATGTGATATTTGAGTCTTAGGAGAAGCCAGCTTAGACAGAAATAATTTAGTTAAATTATGGATTTTCCTTCTAGTATTTGCTATGTTAAGATATATCAGTTTAAATGTGTTTCTGTTTGCTATTTGTCAAACTTAAAGGGTTAGTTCACCCAAAAATGAATATTCTGTCATCATTTACTCACCAAACCCATAAAACAAAACTTTGGTTACTCTTAGAAACACAAATGAAGTTTTTAATGAAACCTAAGAGGTTTCCCTTCTTTGAAAGTTCAGGAAATCAAAATTTTGAAACGACATCAGGGTTTTTTTGGGGGGGGGGAACTAAAGTTAAGTGTTAAAGGCCTTTAAGGTTAGGGTTTTATTTACACCACTAAGCCTAAGTAGTAAACATTGATTTTAATATATATTAAAATCAAATGTTCATATTGATTATTTAAGAATATTCATTTTAAATAATCAGACTTATCATTTTGTCCTGGCATACAATGAAACTGGACCACATACATAAATAACCCAAGGAACACTAGGCATACCTATAGGGACCAAAATATCATAGAGACTTGGGGATGGGCTCTTTTGACTCCCTGAACACCCTAGTAACCGTATAGCAACATGTTAAAACCCAGTCAAAATAAATGCATAGAAGTGCCACAAGCCCTAGAATCATGCTTGTGAGTTTTGCATGGGCAAGCACCACTCACACTGTCCTCACAAAATGTAAAAAAAATAAATAATAATAATAATAAAAAAAGATATATATGTAGTTTTACCAAATTTTAATGTTGTTTGTTACTTGATTCTAAAGGTGTTAAGTGACACTCCTAGTCTTCCATATTTTAAATGTACCATACTCCACTCTTAAATGCAAAGCGATAAATCACTTTTGTCATACTTGACACTGTGAAAAGTAAAAAAAAAAAATATATATATATATTTGGATAATTTTCTACCCGATCTGACCCTCAAAAAAATGACTTTTGTTGGTTTAACCTGAAGTAATATTTTAGACTAAAATAAAGCCTGTTACTTTTACTGTTACTGCACGACTATTTTAGTTTACCTCACAAATGGAACACTACTCAGACTCTGTTATCTTTCACTCCTGAACAGGTATTTTCCTTATCGACTTTTTAATTATTTATCCAAGTACTTGGGGACACACACAAGTCCCAGATATGCCCCTGATAAAAGCAAGTTAACATTCTAGTCAAAACAACAGCCATTCTAGCCTAAAACAACACCAGTCTGCACAGCAAACATGACGGAGTGACGGCTGCGTGTTTGAAAAGTAACCTAATCTCTCTTATCTGTGCCTGTTAACATTCAACAAGCCTTTCACGATTTTAGGGGTGTCCTCTGCAAAATGATGCCATTTTTTTTAGCCCTGCACCTTTGTGCTTTGTTTCACTGGATCAATATGGGTGATAAGCCATCTGTCGCCGCCTCAAGACAGTCATTTGTACTGGGGAAACTTTTTTTCATCATTTTTTTATTTCTTTATCTTTCGATTAAGATCCTTGTCACATCCTAAGAGAGGAGGGGAGGTGATTTATCACTTCTAGCCAGTTTCTTCCTCTTTTCGCCCTGAAGTCAGCGAGCGGATCCTGCCGATACACGCTGACTCCTACAGCAGGGTGAGCTTCTGCCCGTGAGCCACTGCGTTTGCGTCTCATGTAGTTGACGGTATAGCCCACTCAGCGCTGCAGGACTCTGCATATTCTACATTGCATTGCCAAACTCTCTGAACTTGTATTTCAGTTGGGACTTGAAGACTTAGCTGCATATCCAACAAAACGATTTCTTGTCATTGGGATGGTTGAGGTTTGTCGATTAAATGTTTAGGCCCACGCGGATCTTGCATACTTTTTACATTTTCTGCACTGACTGCACTGAAAAAAACAACGGTGTAGAATTTTTACTCAGAAATTGTTAGTAGATTTGTTTTTGTTTTTGTTCATTTTGAAAAAAAATTACAAAGAAATGACAAGAGACACATTTGTGAATGGAAAGACTGAAATAGGACTTTCTTTTTAAACGTTCTCCAAATAATCTGTTTTAGGGTACGTTTACACGGATAAAGGAAACGTTGTTTCTTTGCATTTTTCGCGTACTGACAACTACGATGTCAAAACGATCCCTGTTCACACGAATATGCGAAAACGACTAAAACCGCTGCACTATTATGCCAGGCCAGTAGTTGGCGATGTCACTTTGTAATCAAACACTACACGCCTATAGACTGAACACGTAATACGCATGCATATGACGTCCCCGTGTTCACAAATTCACGTTTTTGTAGTTTACATGGAGACGATAACGATATCATTTTCGAAAACTTGCATTTTGAAACCTGGTTTCAGTTTCTTTGTTGAAAACGATGTTGTGTAAACGCTCCCTTATGTACAAATTCGAAACAATATTTTGTGTGGAAGAAAATCTGTGGAATTCTGCAAAACCGATATAAACACAGTCAAATAGATTGAGTTTAGCTGTAAGACTTTTAAAACTATTATAAACTTAAGCTAAATGATAAATAAAGTGATTTTTTGGCTTATTTATTTATTTATTGCTGTTTCAATGTCTTTTAACTGTGTATGTAGGCTATATATAGGCCTATATGTATCCAGTTTCAATGTAAATTAACAAACATTATTAAGAATGTTACTAGTAGCTACTGTGTATGATTTTATCTTGGCTATGAGGTCTGGGCTAATTGTAACAAGTTATGAATATAATGTAATCTTTTCAAATGCGCAATGAACATAATTTAATCAAAATATGTAGTTATTAAGTGATCAATATATTTTAGTAAAAACAGATTTAAATTATTTCATATAATTATACAGTAGATTCCACTAGACTTTTGTCTTAATAATAAAAATATGCCGGACAACTAAAAGAATTAGTACCATATAAAGGTGAAACTGTTCAATGCAGTATTGATAAGTACTATGAAATCAATTATATTATTAATAGCTACTTTGATGTTTTCTCTTATTTGAGATATAGTTGAAAAATATCAATGTTAAACCTCTTCCCCCTGATGATGGCAACTGTAACATTCTGACTTTTTGAATTGATCAAATTCAATGTGATGATCAAGTCTTGCACAACGCAAACACGCGAAGCAGTGCGCGTGTTGAACTCGGTGAATGATGGAAATCTGCGGGGCTTGTCTATGGAATTCGGCAGATGTCGGTTCCCTTCAGGCCTACCTGTGAGTAAATGGGGTAATGAGCTGAGTAATCTGTTTCGCAATGACTGTTATGAATCATATGCCGCCATATGTGAACTAATTCATAGAGCTGATAGGCTAATTAAAGTGGCCATGTTTTGCGCAAGGACCACTTTACTAAAGTTAACGGGAATCGGCTTAAGCTGTAGAAGCCGTTCCTGTGCGGCTCATGCGTGTATTGTATGTGTTTGTGTGAGCAGACAGGGTCAGAGTAGGGCTGGCCAGCTGTGTCCTCAGATCTGCTTTCTGACATGCACACAACAGCTGTAAGAGAGACAGAGACTTTAATCTCTGTAAAACTGCTCTGCCTGTCCCCTGTCATCTACATGTCATTACCAGAGGAGATCTCCACTCCAGGTGTGACTGTCCTTCTGCCTCATCTACACACGACCCTCTGACCTCTGAGGTCACAGACATGCTGTGGGCGTCACTCTGTCAAACATACTTTGTTTAAAGGGACGAATACCACTTAGCATTCATTAATGAGGCTGAAATAGTTGTAGAAAGTGTTATGAAATAACGTTTAGATATGTAATATTATTATTATAGTGTTGTGTGAAGCGATGCTTCCACATGCAAAACTCATTGCCGTAATGCTACGTTTTTTTTTTTTTTTTTTTTTTTTTTTTTGCTATTCGGTTTCTACTTTGTTGCTATTATTTTTTTTTCTTCATTTATCTTAAATTAGATTATTTTTGGTTTTCTTTTTGTTTAGATTTTTTTCTTTTGATATTTCATATTGTAGGGCTGCCAATGTTGTGCTAACTGGTATCATTTAAAATTTTTTGAAAGTGTTAAATTTATCATGTTTATTATCAGGTTTCAAGTTTTATAATGTACCAAAAAGTAATTAATTTCATTTGCTGACATTGTGGTTGAATTTTGATTCGTTCTGAAGTCATGGAAATGTAATATGGATATTTTAGTTTAGTTTCGATTTTCCCAGTTATGTTAGTTATATATATATTCAATTAAAAATAATGTTTTCATTTAGAATGTATGATATTAATAACACTGGTTCACCACCCAGCATCTTTGATGTTCCATCCCGATCTCATGGGAAAACGGGACTATTTTACATTTTGGCGAATTGATATGAATATGTATGATTTGAGTCGCACAAAAACATACACATTTAAAAAAATATCTAAACATGAAGGTCCATTCCTTAACCTAACCCTCAGTAGGGTGCAAGCAGATAGTATGAAAATGTACAAATGAGATAAAAATGTACAAATATGCCACCAATATTTATAACCGTGTGTGACAGTGTGTTTTGTATATTATTTTCTCTAGATGCGAACACTCTGTTTCATTGCTGAAGTTGGGTAGACATAACAAAACGACTCAAGGTCTGTGTAGTTAAAACAAACTGAGTTTTATTGAAACTTTTCACTTTGCTTGCAATGCTCCATCCGTCCCCATAGTGTCTGTTGAAACTGTTATTAGATTACTGAGGCACACTATGTCAGCACTGTTCTCTCACCCATCTTTTTTTTTCCTCTTAAACATTGCCCTTTATTAACAGACAGGTAAATGGCCTCTATGTATCTGATACAAGCAATTTTGGTTAACCGCAGGTTTCTTTAGAATTTGTTCATGTTTCGAAAGGCCTTCAACCTTATTTTCAAGAGAGACGAAGATCAGAAATCCTCCTCCTCCTCCTCACATTCCTGCTCTCTGATAGAGGAATACAGCCGAGACCGGGAAACCTGAACATTAATTAAACTAAAATAACAGTGCGAGCTGTCTGCATCTCTGTTAAATGAGCAGGAAAGGAATTTGATTCATGTTTAATCTTGCAAACTCATTTGAAGGTGGAGAGAGAAGACAGAGACAGCGATGAGGTCTCGAACCGGTGCCAAGAGGGGCAAACAATAACCGCTCCAGGTTTGGGTCATTCCAGGGTAGTTTACATGAAAACATGGCTCAGCATTGTTTTGCCTTTGTACGCTAATTATATGGTTTTGTTTAAGCTGTAATGTTTTCAGGCTTCGTTTGCCCTTGACTACTTGGAATGAATATCGGCCTTTCACTTGCAAGTGCCATTTTAACTTTGCCAAATTGTAAAGGAATTTTCTGGTTTAAATACAGAAAACAATCGCAACTCGCTCTGATTGTCCAAAGAAACAAGTCTGTTTACAGTAGCTTACAATGGAAGTTTACAAAGTCATTCCAATGAGCTTAAAGCAGAAATATGTTGCCCATATTTTTGTTGAAGAGCTTAAATCGTTTTTTTTCCATAAAGTTGTCTAAATCATCCTTGTAACAGTGGAACTACTGTTCTGAGTTGAAACTTTTCTGGATATGTACTTTCTTTTGGGTGGAGTTTGCTCAATGTAAACAGTAATTTGTGGGTAGTTATGTCCCTTCTGGTATCCTTACACATATTGTGCATGTAAATCATACCTGGCTTTTACCGGTTTCACATGAACATGACAGTAGCGAAAGATTAAATATAAACTTACCACAGGCAATGTTAGTAAGTTTCACATTCCTTTTTACAATACATATCGTTTCGAAGCAGCTTTACAGAAAATGCATGTTTCGACGTTGCAATTAAAGTTAACCCTGAAAATCAAGGTTTTAATGTTGCTTATATGTCTATGTGGTGTTTTTAATATGCTTTAAGACAAACCATGTGCAAATTTGAGTGTTTATCTCACAATTACGAGAAATAAACTCGAAATTCGGAGCACTTTTTCGCAAGAGATAAAAAGTCACAATTATCTTTTCAAATGTTTTATTGTGTGGCGGAAACAAGCTCCCATAGATAGTATTTTGGTAATTTTCATTACAGTATTCAACAAATTGATGAGAAATTACTGTCTGTTTGTCGTATATAATGTTTAACTTGTCTTGAACCCCAAACATTCCTTTAATTGAGTGGATTTTCCTGTAAAACTCATGGAGCTACGCCTCACTTATAGCTTTACCGGTGCAGTGGAGGCAACTTGGTGCATAAATCACAGGCCTTTTTTCTTTCAAGAAACGCCTTTTAGGTGCTTGCCTGAAAATGGCATCTCCCTTAGGCAATACTACTGAGATCTTAACCATTAACTCCACCTGTGGTCTCCAGAAATGTTTGATGATGTTCTACAGCATTGAATGCCCTCTGTGAAGATGAATTCTCCCCATTCCGAACACGATTAGTCTTCGCACAATCTTAAAAGCAACTTCCTCAAACTCAACAGAAATCCGAAGCGCTCTTGAAGTGACAAGGAAACCCTACAACGCATAGAATCACTGAATGGCAGCATTCAATGAAGAATGATATATAAACTTTCCGCCTCTTTGTAGATTTTCTAAGCCTCTTTAAGAATGCTGCGAACCCTCGCCCAGGATTAAATGGCTGTTTGTTCAGACAGATTGCTGGTTGGGAAGTCCGGACAGGTTGGGTAGTCATCAAGGTGCGTTTTTTGAACCGACTAGGCCTGACCTGTGAACTCAGGTGAAGTGGAGGTCCCATTCTCAGGGGTTAGATTTAGCCCAACGGATCAGACGCAGTCCAGATCCGTGATTCCCCGAGCTGGGAAGTCGGAAGGGGAACCTGTTCGCGTGTAACACGACACACTTTCCGCTCTGTCCTGACCCTGTTCTGCCGCACATAAAAGATGTCTTTGTCCTTAACACTAAGGAGCTAGAAAAATATCTATTTCAGCCAACGGCCAAAAAGTGTGACATTACATGTGTCCAACGGTGACCGACTCTATACGTTTTTAGAAATATACTCCAAAGGCCATCCATGCACGGTATTTAGGGATTATAAGGGAAATTAAAGTTCTTTTTGCTTTCAAAGACTTTCCTGTTTTCACTCAGCATGCATGAACTAGCACACGCTTTTCTACAATGGCTAGCCTGTAATTCGATAGCATTGTTAATACCAGTGTACGACAATGCCATTATATAATGGAAGCATGTATTTGATAGCAAACTTTGCTGTTTGAGCGACAAGCTCTTGCTTCTGGGATTTTTTGGACGTTTTTATGGGGAAAGGCTTGGGTGTGAATGTGATACTTGGGCAGCCATCCAATACATTTTAAGCTGTGGATTTTGTGTAATATAAAATTACATCACTCTGATCAAGAAATTGCTCGCATTTATGAAACACAAGCCAAAATCATTGATTTCAATGCGATATGTTATGTAAGAAAGGTTTTACGAACAATTTAGCTGGACAAATTCGTTCTGGTCGTGTTTCATGAATGAGAACCAATCAGGGTCCAAACTAAAAACCATTCAGGGTATAATTTCTAAAAAATAATAATTGTTTTAATATTTTTTTTAAATAATCTTTTAGATAAAAATGTGGATGTTGATCAAATGTTATTGGATATTACATTTATGCAAGACATGTATGCAAGAAATAATATTTTTATTAGTGCTGGGCAACGATTAATCACATCCAAATTTGTGTTTACATAATATATGTGTGTGTGTATAATTAGTTAGTATATATAAATACACATGCATTTAAATATTTAAGAAAAATTTGTTATTTATTATAAATTATTTATATATAATGTAAATGATGTATAAATATATATATATATACATGCAAATATTTCTTAAATATATACATGCATATGTGTGTATTAATATATACAAAATAATTATACACAGTACACACATAGGCCTGTAATCACAAAAGATGTTACCCAGCATTTTTATCTATCTATCTATCTATCTATCTATCTATCTATCTATCTATCTATCTATCTATCTATCTATCTATCTATCTATCTATCTATATATATATATATATATATATATATATATATATATATCAGTATCCAATGGGGTTATTACAAATTTGAAATTATCATATTAATTATTATTTCTTAAGTAAAATCCTTTTAATTCTTTAAAATAACAGTTCATTTTTTTAACTTGCTTACAGTGATGAAATAAAACTGGTTTGGTAAAATTCGACCAACTACAGTACTTTTGGCTTGCAGGCTAAAAAGTTAATTTTGGACACTGGAACCAATATGTTGTTTTTGATACAACATGATACGATATGAGTTTTTTCTTTTTTTTTCTGGAAATGTATACCAAGTTGTACAAAACATTGAACGGACAAGTACGCCTATCTTTCACAGCCTTTGTTTTCGTCCATGTCAAATTAAACCCTTGCTCAAGTCTTTAAGGCAATATCTGAGCAAGTCGACATGGAAATGTCTCTTAGCCACTAAGAGTAAAAGTTGTTGTTTAACCAAAATCATGAGAGGCCTGCAGGGTGATTTGCATTTTAGTCTTCACTTTTTGAGATGCACTTTGTTCTTTTTTTGAACCTTCAGGCTAAGCTTAGAAATCCTAGATGTATTGAATTTGTCTTGTCGTTGAGAGGTGTCAAGCCACCATTTTAGAAATGCCGTCACCTTTTACGGGGGGGGGGGGGGGGGGGGGGGGGGGGGGGTCTTATACAGCCAATATAACCATTTCGTTCACGACCTTTCGCACCTCACAACGACGCTTGAAAACAAAAGCTCTTCTCTGCTTGAATGTTCACTCTTAAACATGAAGTCGCCCTCTCAAATTACATTTACATTAAAGCAGGTTATGTTTCATGATGGAGGCAGATATTCTCACACAATGGTATTCTCTGTTCCGTTCGTAATCCGTGTTATTTGGAAAAATGATCTGTGCCCCACTGTAACCTTGGCCAGGCCTGGTATTTTATTTATCTCTCTTCCCTAATGATAAGCTGGTTTAGTAAGATTGAAGTATTCATTAAAAATATAGAGTTTTGATCAATAAATAAATAAATAGTAATCTATCCCATTTTTAGTTATTCATTGTTTTTTTTTTTGTTTTTTTACATATTCTTAGTTAACTGTAATAAGCTTTTTTTTCACAACACATTTCACAGCTCATGTATGCTAAGGCTATATGTGTCACGATGTGGTTGAGACAAGGAAGAAGCAGGATCCACTTGCAGCACACTTTATTTAAACAAACTCCAAACTTGACAAGGACTCAGGACTCAGGAACAGAACAACCAGCATCCACAATACAACATCAAGAACTCACAAGGACTTGACTGAAACACAGGGCTAAAATATCAGGGACACCTGGGAAGACTAATAGATATAACGGGGAGCGGGAAACAGGACTAAACCAAAAACACAAAGAACGGGGAAACAGAGAGACATCACAACATAGCCCCCCCTCTATGGGCGGCTCCCGACGCCCAACAAAACAGGACACAAGACAATTCGGGAGGGTGGTGGAGCAGAGGCGGTCCTGAGGGAGGGATGGAGGGCCAGGTCCGCGCAGGGAACGGGACCAGGCCTTGCAATGGCGGGCATGGGCCATGGAACGTGGGTGGAGCTGGACGTGCAGGCGGCCAGGGCGGAGCAGGACGAGCAGGCTGCCAGGGCGGAGCAGGACGAGCAGGCTGCCAGGGCGGAGCAGGCTGTGGGCGCGTCCAGGACGGAGCAGGCTGAGGGCGCGGCCACGGCGGAAAAGACCCCTCGGGCGGCCACGGCGGAGAAGACCCCTCGGGCGGCACACACAGCACACACAGCCTGGCTCGGGCTCGGGCTCGGGAACAGAAAGCACACACAGCCTGGCTCGGGCTCGGGAACAGAAAGCACACACAGCCTGGCTCGGGCTCGGGCTCGGGAACAGAAAGCACACACAGCCTGGCTCGGGCTCGGGCTCGGGAACAGAAAGCACACACAGCCTGGCTCGGGCTCGGGCTCGGGAACAGAAAGCACACACAGCCTGGCTCGGGCTCGGGAACAGAAAGCACACACAGCCTGGCTCGGGCTCGGGCTCGGGAACAGACAACACACACAGCCTGGCTCGGGCTCGGGAACGGGAACAGACAACACACACACAGCCTGGCTCGGGAACGGGAACAGACAACACACACAGCCTGGCTCGGGCTCGGGAACAGACAACACACACAGCCTGGCTCGGGCTCGGGAACAGACAACACACACAGCCTGGCTCGGGAACGGGAACAGACAACACACACAGCCTGGCTCGGGAACGGGAACAGACAACACACACAGCCTGGCTCGGGAACGGGAACAGACAACACACACAGCCTGGCTCGGGCTCGGGAACAGACAACACACACAGCCTGGCTCGGGCTCGGGAACGGGAACAGACTCCGGCTCGGGAACGGGAACAGACTCCGGCTCGGGAACGGGAACAGACTCCGGCTCGGGAACGGGAACAGACTCCGGCTCGGGAACGGGAACAGACTCCGGCTCGGGAACGGGAACAGACTCCGGCTCGGGAACGGGAACAGACTCCGGCTCGGGAACGGGAACAGACTCCGGCTCGGGAACGGGAACAGACTCCGGCTCGGGAACGGGAACAGACTCCGGCTCGGGAACGGGAACAGACTCCGGCTCGGGAACGGGAACAGACTCCGGCTCGGGAACAGACTCTGGCTCGGAGGCGGCCATCTTGTCCGTAGACACTGGCTCGGAGGCGGCCATCTTGTCCGTAGACACTGGCTCGGAGGCGGCCATCTTGTCCGTAGACACTGGCTCGGAGGCGGCCATCTTGTCCGTAGACACTGGCTCGGAGGCGGCCATCTTGTCCGTAGACACTGGCTCGGCAGAAGTGACGTGAAGCATCTCTGGCTGTGCAGACGTGACGTGGACAGTCTCTGGCTGAGAAGACGTGACGCGAAGCGTCTCTGGCTGAGCAGACCTGACGCGAAGCGTCTCTGGCTGTGCAGACCTGACGCGAAGCGTCTCTGGCTGTGCAGACCTGACGCGAAGCGTCTCTGGCTGTGCAGACCTGACGCGAAGCGTCTCTGGCTGTGCAGACCTGACGCGAAGCGTCTCTGGCTGTGCAGACGTGACGTGGACAGTTTCTGGATTGACCGGAGGCTCAGGAAGGGCCTCCAGGCATTGCAGGATGCAGGAAGTCCTCTTCCTCCTCCTCAGTCTCCGAGAGGGTGCTGGGCTGGACGGCGCCAGAAGTGAGGGCTCTGGAATGGACGGGAACAGCGGCGAAGGAAACTCTGGACTGGACGGGACCAGCGGCGAAGGAAACTCTGGGCTGGACGGGACCAGCGGCGAAGGAAACTCTGGGCTGGACCAGCGGGGAAGAGGGCTCCAGCTCTGGCTCGGCAGGCGGGACGTGAAGCTCTGGCTGGACGGGGCTGACGTGAAGCTCTGGCTGGACGGGGCTGACGTGAAGCTCTGGCTGGACGGGGCTGACGTGAAGCTCTGGCTGGACGGGGCTGACGTGAAGCTCTGGCTGGACGGGGCTGACGTGAAGCTCTGGCTGGACGGGGCTGACGTGAAGCTCTGGCTGGACGGGGCTGACGTGAAGCTCTGGCTGGACGGGGCTGACGTGAAGCTCTGGCTGGACGGGGCTGACGTGAAGCTCTGGCTGGACGGGGCTGACGTGAAGCTCTGGCTGGACGGGGCTGACGTGAAGCTCTGGCTGGACGGGGCTGACGTGAAGCTCTGGCTGGACGGGGCTGACGTGAAGCTCTGGCTGGACGGGGCTGACGTGAAGCTCTGGCTGGACGGGGCTGACGTGAAGCTCTGGCTGGACGGGGCTGACGTGAAGCTCTGGCTGGACGGGGCTGACGTGAAGCTCTGGCTGGACGGGGCTGACGTGAAGCTCTGGCTGGACGTGGCTGACGTGAGGCTCTGGCTGGACGTGAGCGATGGTTCTCTTGGTAGCACGAACTGACATCAGCGGGGGGTCAGCCACGCAGGAAACAAGTCCTGGATGGCCATAGACCGATCAGATGGCTGGGTTGACGGTTGCCATGACGTGGGGAAGCTCAGGCTCTGCAAGTGCCGAACCGCCCAAGGAAAGGGCCAGATCAACAAACCCTTGCAGGCTCCAGCCAGTATGATCCTCCGGCATCACTTGAGCGATGTGCCAATCCAGCCCGCTACAAAACAGGTCCACGAGCTGGTTGTCATTTATCGCTCCCAGATGACAACATGCCAAAAAGTCCCTCACATACCTCTCCAAGGGCTGGCCATCTTGAGACAGAGATGATAGGAATCTCCCTAAGGCCTGGTTGCTAACAACTGCTGGATCCATTGGTGGTGAGTTCTTCTGTCACGATGTGGTTGAGACAAGGAAGAAGCAGGATCCACTTGCAGCACACTTTATTTAAACAAACTCCAAACTTGACAAGGACTCAGACAGGGAACAGGACTCAGGAACAGAACAACCAGCATGCACAATACAACATCAGGAACTCACAAGGACTGGACTGAAACACAGGGCTAAAATACAAGGGCAAACAAGCTAAACAAGATGACAAGGGGGCGTGGTTAATCAGGGACACCTGGGAAGACTAATAGATATAACGGGGAGCGGGAAACAGGACTAAACCAAAAACACAAAGAATGGGGAAACAGAGAGACATCACAACAATATATATCTATTTTTTGTAGTCAGATGGATGTGTTATAACTGGAAGTCCTGCATACTAAAGATCTTTGATCCTTACTTGTCTCCTAGTGTTTTAGTGTTTATAAATGTGATTTATGCTCGTGGTCTGCTCTAGGGTTTTGGGGTAAAACAGATCATGGGTAATAACCTCTGTTTTGCTCAATGACATTTACTTAAAAAGGTTAAGGAGGTCACATCTGGCCTGACCAGTTCAGTTTAATGACTATAGTGCCAGTGTAGAGTCTTATCAATACTGACACTCAAGTGCTTAAGAGAGGTCATCTGGGTTTTCAGAACACACACACGCACACACACACACACACACACACACACACACACACACACACACACACACGCACACACGCGCGCACACACACACACACACACACACACACACACACACACACACACACACACACACACACACACACACACACACACACACACACACACACATTAACACACATTACCTGAACTACACAGAGAGAGAGAGAGAGAGAGAGAGAGAGAGAGAGAGAGAGAGTGTTTACTGCTGATCTATTTGGGTTATTCTCACAACAAACAAAAAAAAACAACGAAAAACAATCATTTATTTTCATGGCCTTTTAAGTTGGTTCAGTGGTCAGAATATAAATCAGAAAAGTTATGCACAAAAAAAATAAAAAACAAATTGAAAAACAATAAAAGTGTTTATTTAAAATGAATTAAATTAAATTAAAAACAAGATAAAAAAGAAGAAAAGCAAATAAAACTGAATATAAATATTATAGTTATATTAATCATAAACATAGCTAACAAGATTTTATGTTAAGAATATGTTCAGGTAAAAAAAAAGGAATAATAAGAAATGCTGCATAAAGAAAATAAACCCTATTTTTAAAACATTAAGAAGGTCGTATTCATCACAATTAACTGAATATAACACTTAATTCTCAATATTGTGATTGTAATTTGTTGTGCTGAAGAAAATTTAGGCAAAATGATTTTCATTACTGCACTGGAGTTATGAGAATGTGTTTTTTTTTCACATTAAAGTAAAGACAATTTGGGGCGTGATACATTTTTTAAATGTATATATTGATTAATTGTTATTAAATGTTCGGTTAAACTCCTTGATAGTGCCTTCTTACTATTGCTGACCTCTTTATTGACAATTCTGTGTTCATGTTACGGAAGTGTCCTGTGTTCTCTTCAATGCAAATAACCTTCTTAAAAGGAGAGGGGGAGGTACAGTGTTTTCCATGTCAAAAGGCTCCTCTTGCATGAATATGGGTCGTCGGAGCTGGTGTAGGGGTCCGACCCATTATCCACACTATTCCTAGGTGTTGCGGACTCGTCAGGGTGTCTCAGTTCACAAAGCTGTTAATGGACTGACAAGACAATGCATGCAACCTGGAAGGGTTTCTATGGTCCTGGTACATTTAAATTGGCCATGAACTTTGGGGTGTGGGACGTTTTGTTGACTGTCTAGAGGTTCTCCTTTGGTATGTTGAAAGGAATCACCTCTGTGTTAATCGTTTGTTGTTGAACGTTAGATTTAATGTGTACTGTGCAGTCTTTGTACTGTGAGGTCTTTCATGCCTGTGAAAGTCAACAGGAAATTAAATACACTTTATTTTTGAGCAAAATAGTTGGTTGTCATAATCTTCCATCAAAATGTAACACATCTCTCGTCCTTAAACAACTTTTCTTTTCTGCTGATGTAATCAGGGCTCTGTGGGTGGGGAAACATAATATTAACCAATAATATTGTAGCCTAACACACATGATCCAGTCAAATCCCAGTGAGCAAGTTTAATGCATCGCATGTTTTATTCAAATAGATGCATTTGTATTCTAACCATGTTTCCTACATGAGTTCTCAGTTGTTTCATTTATCTGTCGACTACTGTATATGTCTCAGATTTTTTCTCCCAAAATTCTATAAAGAAATAAGAAGTCCTTTGTTGAGACACAAGAATAGAATAGAAGTGCAAAATTAATGTGGATAGCAGCTTGAATAATTTGCTTTTGGAAGAATTTTGACGAAAAACGTTCATGTTAAAATGGAGATTTGTACTCATCTTGGCACATCTGAACACAGTTTAAACCATGCTTGAGTCTGTTACAGTATGAGACATTATTGACATCAATTTTGAGACTCTGTTGGAGCCACATGTGAGGGTGTGCTGTTTATTATTCAGTTTTATAGAAAATAGTTATTTTCTCGCAATGAATATGAGGTCGTATAATTTAATAATTAAAAAAAAAAATGCAATATATACTATATACAAATACCAATACCTATATTTCATCAAGGCACGCTGTTTTATTAATGTGCACACTGACTACAAGTATAAATGCATTATTATTACCATAATGACTGTACCACTACCGCCCATCACATGACAATCTCTCTCTCTCTCTCTCTCTCTGTCTTTGTTGTTCTTCCCTAAACTAAATGTAGCATGTGTCAGCATCTTGTTATCCTCCTTACACCCCCCCCCCCCACACACACACACACAAACACAAACACACACACACACACACACACTCTCTGACTCTCAGGACAGTGTCATGGTGACTGTTGTGTTCTCTTAGTCATTTGGCTCAGTTGCTCTGTGTTGGCTCTGAATCACACTGAAGTGAAATGTTGCCATGCAGTTCTCAAAAAAAAAAAAAAACCTTTTCATTGTGAGAAAATCTTACTTTGACTCATCAGGATTTATTGTGGTCTTCTTGCAATTTCTCTTGGGAACGTTTTATTAATTTTAATTAGTTGATTTATGTGTAAGTTTTTTTTATAAAGAGACCTCAGTAGCCAAATATATATAATCGTGTATATTGTTTTGTTATATGTTGCGCTTTATTAAATCTACATATAAACTCATTCAGTTATGTAGACAGTAGACAGTTAATGGGTTTTTGCTTAGGTCACATGATCATGGTGGGGGGTGTCACGGGATTATGTAGGAATGGGAATATTAGTCACCTGTTCACTGATTTAGATAGGGAGAGGGGGTGAGCAGGGACTTTTCCAACAACTATTCTTTGTTGACCACAACACCTTATGCCATCAAGAAATATCAGTCTGTAAAATAAAGAAAAGCAATCAAAAGTATATTTTATTTTTGCATCACAAATGCATATAGTTCATCTTAGTCTCTCAGCTGCTTTTTGTTGTTGTTGCAAGGACAGAGTAGCCACTATAGTTATATTAAGTGTAAAAGTATTTATTCCAGTTTTATATACTTTTTACGTTTAGTGAACTCTGTCATGCAGTAGAGCTGAAGTACAACGAATAAATGTGAGTTACAGTCATGGTTAAATCCGGTCATTCCTGTTGTATGGGATAAAAATAGGAAGAACTCAGATGAGGGAATGAAGTTGTGAATGAGATATTAGATCCCTAAGGAGGAGAGGACAGCAGGGCAGGAGTTAACCTGCTCATTCAGTCGAGGTTAGCACCGGCGATCTGTGACAATGCGGTCACTAATATGCTAAACTCACACGGCCCAAGCCTGTAATACACCCATTCTGAACAGTCCTGTCTTTCAAAACCTGAAAGCAATGCATTTTTGTGCACGGATTGTCCAAATGTAGATTTTTTTTTTCTACAGTATCATTGGTACAATTTCAACAATAAAATGGATAAAAATGCTGGGTTTACTCGGTTCTGAATACTGAGAAAATTGTTGTTCAAAACATTGGTTACACTTTGTTTTAAGGTGTCATTGTTACAGTGTAATTATATATTGAAGTACGGAGTCATAATAATTAACTACATGTATTATGCATAATTTACTGTTCTTACTATGGTAAGTTCATGTAACATATAACAAGGACACTGTAAAATAAAGTGTTACCAAGAAATTGTTAAGAGTTTTGACACACACTAAAGGCCAATGCTTCGCAACTTTCTATTTCTTGTCACGGAGACAATAAAGACATTAGAACCCCTCTCTGTAAAAAAAGATAATAATAATGCATTGATGGCGTGTGAATGTTTGTGTCGGTCTGAACAGATGTATTAACTGCCATTCATATTTAATTAAAATGTTTATTACACCGTTTTTGTGCTGCACATTCGTCTTGGTGTGAACAGAACGAAGACGAAATGTGTCAGAGGGCTCAATCTTAGAATTACCACAAGTTTTGCTATAGTGCATTAACATAAAATTAACATCTTCTCCTATTGTCAGTTTTTTCTAACAGGTCAACTTTTTTTTTAAAGAGACTCTTACTGAGGAAGTTAGCTAAAGCTGTTTATGACTACCTAGCTAGATAATAAGCTATTATAGCTATAATAAACTAAGCAACAGATATTTGAAGTTAACTCTATCGCCCCCTTGAGTATTGTAGTTTGTTACCACTACAGTAACTCCAAAACGCACATAAAGGTGTACTTTGGTATTGATAGTGTACGTGTAGTGCATTTCCGACTTAGTAGCTTACAGATAGTTAAGTTTTGTCTTCAAAGTCACCAACCCATGTACCTCCTCATGATTCTTAGTGCCAAGTGTATCGGTTGCAATGTCATAAGATCTCTCTCTTTCTCTCATTCTCTCATTCTCGCTCTTGCCACCGCGGTGTTTGGTTACGGACATTGTTAAGCCTGGTTACTGATAAACAGGGTGCTTAGTTACCAGCCCCCGGATGGTTGGCTCTTTTCAAAAGGAGAAAAAAGCGTTGCCGGGGGAAAGCAGGAATTTGTGTACATTTGAAAAACCAGGCGAATAGGAGGCAACGTGGAGACATTTCCATAGCTGTTACGAGCACACAAGTCAGTATTGGCCCTCTGTTACTTGTTTGCCCTCTGCCTGTTGAGAAAAACCACCGCACTTAAACCATTTAATGATGTACCATGTCCACTGCTGAATGCTTTATTATAGAAGCAGGGGTAATGCTGCCATGAGAGACATTCAGTGTTGTTGAGGAATACGCTTGCAGAATCTTGTGATTTGGGCTTGTTGTGCTGTGTATAATTTATTCTTTGTGGTTTATTCGCAGGAGTGAATTTATATGCGCTAACATCCTTCTCATTCCTTACATAATATATGTTCTCTGCCTTGGAAACTATGGAAGATATGAACCAAAGACTGCACAAGTGTGGTCATAATAGAAGTTTTCATACCGTCAGTTTTCATGGGGTACAATGGGTTGAAGGTCCAAATTGCAGACCTTTCATCGTTGTTACGTAATGCGCGTAATACTCATAGCAGTGCAAGACGAGCATTTGTGGTTAAAAAGTATATAAATGTTTTTTTTTTTTTTTTTTGAAAATGGTCAATTGTTTCGCTAGATAAGACCCTTATTCCTCGGCTAGGATCGTGAAGAGTCCTTTAAAGCTGCATTTAAACTTCAATTTGGACATTCAAAACGTTGGGCCCCATTGAAGTCCACTATATGGACCTGGAATGTTTTCTCAAATACCTTCATTTCTTTCCGACTGAAGAAAGAAAGACATGAACATCTTGGATGACTTTGGGGGTGAGTAAATTATCAGGAAATTTCAATTCTGAAGTGAATTAATCCTTCTCGATACGCCGCACCCGTCATGCAGGTGAACGTCATACACACAATTCGGACTGGGATTTTTCAGTCAGTCATTCACAAGCAAAATTACTTATGGGCCGCTTTTTTAAGAGAATAATAAAAATCGAATATATATAAAACTATTTACGAAAAACAAATGACTCTTATGATCAAGTTCTTTTAATTAATAGTTCCAAACGACGAGTTATCAGTTTGAATCAACATAAAACACTGCGGTGAATAATTTACAGCAGTAGCAGAAAGAGAATTTCTTTGTAAGCAACATAGACATTATTACTGAAATGCAACCAAAGAAATTCAAATTGAAACAGCCTTATACATATAATTGATTAGAAAAGCAACAGGCCATATTCCTTCAGCAAGCCACACAATTTGGGGTATCAGTCACCTCATGTAGTACAAATGATGTGGGATGAGTTAACAGTCTAAATTTAATCCTTAGGCTTAACCCTAGGAATGTCTTAAATTAATGTTTTTTTTTTTTTTTTACAATTAATGAACATTATTAATAGTTCCAAAACTCTCTGTGCATTTCCTTTTTTCGAATAGTCCATTATATTTATCAGATGTCAGTAAAAAAAAGTCCTGGTGACGTCTTAAAACTGACGTAAACCCAATTCATCAATTCGCCCTGAGGCTCACTCTCAGGTTTTTGATGTTTTAATTGAGTTTTGGCCCCTTTTCTCTTTTTTTATCTGGTACTTTACTCCTGTGGAGCGCCGTAAACCCAATTCACCATGATAGCAGCAGACATCCATCTGAGCCCCTCACACCCCAGTTTTACCACCCCTCTGAGAGGAGAACAAAGATTTCAACACAAGGGTTTTGAGTGGGGGGATCTGGGTGGATTAAGGCCCAGAAGAGGCTCTACAGGGCAAGCCAGGTGCACTTTATTTTTCACTAGACCACAGCGAACCGCTCCAGATTCTTTCCTTGCAGACATATTCCGCTCGTTTGAGACTTTATTAGGCCAGTCGGATGCTTTTACAGGAAGACTAGCTTGCTAATTAGGCTCAGTAGTGACATGTTGGAGGTGCTGAAGGGTGGTTTGTGATTTCAGTAATAAGTTGAGAAGAAATGCAGATGGAAGGTAGGAAGGGAGAGGAAACCAAGGAGAGAGAGACTAACCAAAATGCCTTCATAATTGTACTTTCAAGACCACTTGGGCTGTTTGCACTTGGTATTATTTTCCGTTGATCTAAACGCATGTGGAAATACAGGTGTAAATGGGGTCTTAAACATTTTGAGATTTTGACCGCTTCCGTAAGGTCAAATGCATCCGCACAGCGACAAAAGTCTGCCTACTCTGCCTACTGACCTAATACCAGGTGTAAACAGGGATTTTAAGGATTTGCTACTTTTCTACTTCACTTGTTATAGACAAACCCAACCGTTGGCTTAATTGTGTTTTAACCCAACAGTTGGGTTTGTCCATATTTGACACAAACATCGGTTGAAACAACCAAGCATTTTTTAGATTGTTGCCATTGATAGTCTGTTGCAGGTGGTATTAGGAGGATGGGCAAGAATTCGGGTAATCTCACAAAAATCCATCAGGAACTTACGCCATCATTCACTCCTTTATGAGCTCTGTCTGGCTCTCATCCTTATTTGGGGCTCCACTCTTTTGAGGACCAGGAAGATGAGAGCATTCCTTACACTTCTAATACACTCCTCTCTACTCTGTTCTTCCTTCTGGTGGATTCCTTGAGTAGGGCTATAAATCACTCAAGTGTGTGGCTCAGTTAAGGTTTGAAGACTTTTGCTCTGTCACTTCATAGAAAAGCATTGAAAAGACAAAAAGACGGTTTTCTTTTGAGGTGAATTATTGCTTCTGTTCATTGTAAAGTGCTCTTGAAGTTGGGCCGTGTTGCCACATGTTGTCTTCTACCTGTGTGAGGAGTTTCATCAAACGGGAGAGAATGAATCGTTAAAAACGCGGGGTGTGAACTAGAACAACAAGAATTCTGCTCGCAGTTATTGCGATCATCACCGCCAGCTCTTTTCTTTACAGGTTAAAGATTTACAGCGCAAAAACTCCCTAGCTTAATAAAGGAGTGTCTTTGGCAGTAGATTTAAATACTGTAGAATATACTGATAATGTAAAAAGGGTTATTTTAAACAACTTCACTGAGATTAAATCAAGTATGTACTCTATATATGTAAAAACTGACAAGTCATTGGATGTTAAACCAACTCTTCAACTTTTACTTTTAGCCAAAAACAGAAAATGCCACTTAGACTTGCTGGTCAACTTTTTTAGTATCCACAAGATGTCTTCAGTACTGGTAATTATGGCATCCTTAATTCTTATATAATATAATATATTATTATTATTATATTATAATATAATATAATAAGCTGTTTGTCACTTTTTTCATTCAGAGCCTCTCAAGACAGGTCTTCCTATCACAAGCACCAATATTTGATCCTCACGTTGTACAGTGGTAACAGAAAATATCTTCAAATTGGAATTACACTTTTCTCCTCTGACAATGTCGTTTCCATTTTTTGCATAGGCCTATTCCTTACTCAGACACTTGTTAGCATCCCGTGATACATGGGTTATCATCGGTTACCTGCCCACAGAGCTTGCAGGAACAAAGGAACGTGTTCATATCCACTGCAGACAGAGCCAGAGCCCTGTCAGTATCTGAGCACTCGACTGCAGACGGACGCTCTGATAAACACAAGTACCTGGCTGCTAAATTACCTTTAGATACGAGGATCCCACAGTATCACTTGCAGATGTTTGCATTT
This sequence comes from Meda fulgida, assembly GCA_030578275.1. Lineage (NCBI taxonomy): Eukaryota > Metazoa > Chordata > Actinopteri > Cypriniformes > Leuciscidae > Meda > Meda fulgida. The sequence continues at coordinate 17,204,778 of CM060619.1, forward strand.
CCACATGGATAATATCAACATAATTATCTTTGCATTATTATTATTATTAGTCGTAGTTGTAGTAGTTGCATTACAGTAATATAGTTGCATATTGCACTGTAATAACTTATCCAGAAAGAATTTACAGTCTGAACTATCAACAAACTGGTCACATACAGCATTATAGCTTTAGTCTTACTGTGCACTTGGTTTAAATGATGGTTTCAAACTTTAGAATAGGACAATGTTTTCAATGATTTCAATGAAATGTTCTTCTTCTGTCAGCTTTCATCACTTTGATTTAGTTTATGCCTTATTGTTTATCTTGCTTCCAGAAAGCAAATTTCCCTTGCTGAATTACTGATAGGCCTCTCTGACTCTTTTATGTTGGCGTGTTTTTAATTGTTATGATTCAGTCTGGTGCTTTTACCTCAGTGTCACAGCGATGAGTTTATTTGCCTGAGGGCACGTTTGTTTCACCGCATGCCACACTACTGTATCACCTGCTGAGCATTTCAACAGGCCAGCTGCGTTATTTCATTTTTCAATATCTGATTTCAAATCACAGTCAGCATTCCAGTAATCTGTAGTGCTCTTTGCCAGACCAGAGACCTGCAGGAGCAATTCATTCATGGTAGGGGACTGCGTTGGCGTGCGATAATGTTTTATCAGTAAAGTGAGTCAGGTCAGTGTAAGGTACCTAAGAGCTGAATAAGATGGCATTTGAATTAAATCTCTCCGATGCTGTCTTGACTTGCTTCTCGTTGGAATGAGAGTGTTCGGCTACAGCTCTCATGTTGCTGGTCGTTGACCTCTGACACTTTTCTATCCGAGTTTGTTTTGCTTGTTATGGTCAGGTGAAAACACCTGGTTTGTAGATACCTCTAACTTGGCAGTGACGAGATGGTAATGGTTAAAACAGAATTACTGTTGCAAAGACAGCACTGGATTACTGGAATGTGAACGTATGTCAAATTTGCCAATGGCGGTAGAATTGAGAAACTTTACTGGATATATTCTTTTTTTATTGACCAATACATTTGTATTTTACATTATTATGTTTAGTTAGGGTTTCACTTAACTGAACCAAGTTTATGGTGATCCGACCCACAAATATTAGGAAATAGACAGTCAAAATAAAGTGAATCTGCAGAGGTGTGCATCTATAGTGCACATAAGTGAATCAATAAAACAAAATAAAATGAACAAATTTCCTCACTTACCAAGAATCTTGATTTTTTTTTCTTCTTATGATTTTAGTAAAAAAAAGCACATCTGGAGAACATATGTGAAATGTATTTGTTATGTGGATTGGGACTGTTGCTCAACCCTCATTAGATGAAGATTGCATGTCGCTGGCCATCAAACTTTTACTAATTTAATAGAAAATGAACATGACACTCGCTTTTAACTCAATAAAGATGGCATTTCCCACTCCCAGTCCCTCCAAACCTTTCCACTAATGCACAAAGAGCAGCACTGTGTGCCTCTATCTTGATGTGATCTACTGTCCTGAGGAACAGCTCAGTATGCACAGTTACTCAACAATAACACAGGGACAGATAAAGAATCTAGAAGCAATCAAACTATTAGTTCTTTAAACATACCCATTAAACATGGTCTGCCTCTTCAACAGTATCTTTTCTCTTCTCATGGCATGCTAAAAGACAAGAGCACTTGATTGAGTTGACTGTCTCTTCATTTTATTTGTCGTGGGGAAAAAAGAGAAATTGAAAGTGAATGTAAAAATGTAAGTTTGGCTTTAATTGTCTTCTTTGGGAATAAGTAATGTTACTCCGTGAGAAATACTTATCTAAAGGGTTTTGTCATGTTTTCATAACATGCTGAACATGTTCAAAACAAACAGGCAACCTAAGAACAGGTTGGTACAGTGTACCCGAAGTATAATGAGTCTGATAGACCTGCTACTGAAAACCCATTCCAGTAGTCTATCAGACTACTGAATCAATTTCAGTAGTCTGAAAGTGTAACTAACACTAGACCGAATGCGTTTTTTCGTATTCGTGATTCGGTGGCTCTGAATTGTCAAAACATCATTGAAACACCATTCAAACGGCTTGCTACGGATACAGACAGAACGCAGAAAGTCGAACCCAATCCGATTTTTTTTATGATGGACGAAAGTTTCGGAGGCAGTGTGCAAGCGTGATTGACATAACGTGGGGTCGTATTTATTTTTTAACGTGAGAAAAATTCGGACGTGAATTTCGGACTCAGTGTGCCTTAGTAGCCTTAACTACTAAAAATATATTTCAGTAGTCTGAAGACTAGACTAACTGATGGGAATCTATTTCAGTAGTTTGAACATTTGACTAACTAATGAAAATCCATTTCACTAGTCAGTCAGTAAACTAGACTGCCACTGCTGTATATCCAGTTTAGCTTACGACTGCGTTGCTCTGGGTCTTGAGACTTCTCAGTATACATGGAGTCTACTTTGATCAGCCCACCCCATGCACTCCGGGACTGATCCCACTGTAGCCAGGTCTGTTTTGTAATCCCACCTGTTACAGGCTAGAGAGATGTACTTCTGCAGTCTGCCCACCTCCTCCCTCTTCCCCAGGCTGAATAAAGTCTTTTGTGTGCATGCAGTCCGTCTCTGAGAACCGACTAATCCCAGCAAGCCAAGCAGAGGCATGCATCACTTTCAATGGAGAGTGGAACAGGAAAAGACATCATGACTCCAGCCGCCCTCACTGTGTAGAGGATGTTGAGTCGGACAAGTCTAGCTTTGGCCGTAATGTGCCCCGACTGAACCCACTCTTGATAGACAAACGAGAGTTTTCAAAGTCAACATGAAGCACTCTCTCAAAACTCAAGTGCGCTCTCTGGGAACAAAGCCTGCTCGTGACTACTGTAGGTGCATACACTGCATTCTGCCTCATCATCTTATCCTCCATTATCTGTCTCTCATCCCTCTGTCCTCTGCCTCTAAGCTGTCATAACAGACATCTACACCCAGGCGCCCTTATCGCTGCTGGACTACCCTGATATGGTAGCTGACTGTGGTTCTTAAATGTTTAGGGAGATTGACAGTAACAGACTTTTGTTAGAGTATATACTGTATTTAATTTTAGCTAAATGAACAATGAAGTTACACAGTTGTGTGTATGTTAATCATTTTTGTCCAGTGGAATTGTTTCACTTTTGAACGGTTGGTTAATACCCTGGTAGACAACATTACGAAATATTAGGGTTTATTCATTAAACACAAATAGCTAAATTTATGTGAAAATGTTTACAAAAAAAACCTGTTCGTAAAACCATTCTAACATAAATTGTCGCTTATTGTAAAAAAAAAAAACGTTTTACTTCTTATGTAAATTGTTGCAGAATTTAGAACAAATTTCTGCATAAATCACTTGCGAAAAATGTTCTTAAGTATATATATTCAGAATAAATGGAGAACAAACTTCTGTGTAAATTTCTCCGAAACCCATTCTAATTTAAGCTTTTAGAATAAATTGTTCGTAAAACAATGCTTATGTATTTTTTCAAAATAAATGCAGAATGAATGTTTATGTAAATTGCTTCAGAATAAATGCAGAAATCCGAACGAAGTTCTATTTGAAATACTTATTGCAGAATAAGCTTTTTACGCAAATTGTTTCAGTGAATGCAGAATGTTGATCAAGTTTCTGTGTATGTTGTTCATTAAACCATAGGTTTAGAATGTGGCCCAATACGCAGACTCTTCTTGTCACTCACATCCTCTTTTTCATTTCCATCATATTAAATATGCCATCTTCTCTGACAATTGCCTGTAACGTTTGAGAGACGCACCATTCTGTAATTGTTGAAAAGATCCATGGATTACATGGATTCTCTATGGATTACAAAATTCTCCATCTGTTGGTTTTGAAGCGAGAGTAGGTGATGATGATGTCAACGAGTTGTAATCTCGTTTTACCCATTCATTAAACGCCTGGTCCCATCTGGCCGATGGAAACACCGGGTACATCTGACAACGTCTCGCCCTCATATTCCCTGCAGTGAGGGCCAGAGGGGTTCACAGACGGGGTAAGGTGTGAAATTGGAGGTTGTGTATGTGTGTGAGAGTGTGAGTAAGAAGGAACCACCCAAACACAACAACCACAAACATGTTTGAACATGGCCCTCAAAACCATGCATGAAATGGACCTCATTTGTCTAACCCTACGTCAACAAACGCTTGTCAATGACAAGTGAAGTCCTTATCACAAAAACTGATTAATTACTCTTGACACAAAAAAATAATGACAGTCACATTTCTGCATCAAGGTCGTTTCCTGGAAGGCTAAAAATGTTTTATCCCCTCTCTCAGTGTCCTTCTTCAGGTTAATCAATGACTCTGAGGTGTGTTTTTATTTAAAACAACTTACTGTGCAAAGTGTCAGAGTCTCATTCAGGGTTTTATACCGCTGAGAACCCGACTACGCCTAGCAACAGTCCCAACTGTGCGTCTCCCCATGGAACTTATTAATTCAAATAAAAAAAGGCCATTTAGACTGTAGTTTTACATACATTTTTATAAGGATGCACGATGTCAATCTAGTAATATTAGCATTTTCTTAGAGTCCCCCTGTGGTGAAAATCAAGCTTTTAATGTTGTTTATATGTCTATGTGGTGTTTTTAATATGATTCAAGACAAACCATGTGCAAATTCATAAGTCAACACCATTGCTGAGTATTTTCTCCTTAAAACTGCAGTGAACCAAAGAGTCTCAAAAACGCAGTTTGAAATCGCTGGTGTTTTTGACGTCACAAACTACCTAGTAACCAATCAAGTAAATGTGTGATCGTCAAGGAGTGGATCTCTGAGCTGGTGTGAGTGAGTGAGTGGAGGCGGGGCTCATTTGCATATTCATAGAACCGCGTATACTAAATGAGGCAAGGGTGTAGAGTTACATTCAAGCCTATTTTAAGGCAAGAAGAATGTTTTTTTTTTCAAAACACGAAAAACATTTAAATATGTAATTTTGGTGATTAAAGATGAGTTTTAAGGGATAAAATGATTGACTACATGGGGGAGTTTAATACTTCATTGAATACGACTTGATCAATATTTAGCAGTTTGTCATTTCCCAGAGCAGTGCATGTAGAGACAGATGGCGGTGTTTAGATCAGTCTGAGGGTCCCGCATGGAGATCACTGTCAGCAGAGAGCATTTCACCTGTTCACACCTGCGTCCACACTGATCTATACCGTTCATCCCGCAAAGTCACCCCGCAACAGCTGTGTCCATTCACACTTTTCTGGAAATCACTGTTTCATTGGCGTCTGGACTGTTTCATATTAATAAAAGCATTTCATATTACAAGAATTCTTATAACAACTAAAAGGGTAGATTTTGTTTGCCTGTAACTATCTCAAATCGGTAAATTATTCCCCGGGACAACAATCAGTTACACAGTTTAGTGGCTATTGAGCAAACAAATACAGATTGTCCAATAACCAATCACAGTCATGTATTACAGAGAGAAGTGTCATTATAATGCATTTTAAAATGTTCTTGTATTTTTCTTGTATTTTTTTTCGGCTCTACTCTATACTTATTTAATAAATAATTAGGCTATAATAAATAAAAAATCTTCTTGCCTGTATTCCATCAATTTTGGAACTTTGTAATTTAGCACTTCTAATGTTACAGCTTCTTTAGGACACATCGCTTGTTGTATTCCTTATGTCCAAGTCACTTTCGATCAAATCTCAGTGTATGCAGTGGTACCTAAATCATGGAGAGATTTCCTGTCAATACCTAGACATATTAAATCTTGACTTTCAAGCATAGTTATATAAAAATCAGTCAAATGGCAGCGTTGCAATATTTGGTGTTTTGCAACACATAAAACACACAATAATAGGTATTTCTCAGATTTAGTACTCCAGAGTCCTAAGCAATTCACACCCTGAGTATGTGTGTGTCTATTTATTAGAGGAAGACAATAGAAAGTCACATGGTTTCCCCTCACCGTACCTAAAGCTGGTCACCGAGCTGTAGAAATAGGAGGGATTCATGGACGGGTTCCTCAAGTGTTATTGGTTCAGTGGGCGGCACCTTTGTTGTGATTCAAACATTTGAACTGGAGGGAGGGCCGTAAAATGCTGACTGTCACATTGGCACACAAACTGTTTCTGTTTCATTGGCTCCTGAAGATGTGTACCTCACAACAGCCACATCTCCTACACACTCATTTACTGACTTGTTTTTAACATTGCAGCATCTGGTAATGAAAGATGTAATGTATTTGTCTAATTTAAGGCATGGAAATCTATAGAAATATCATTGATTATAATCTATTTTAACCACAAATCAAGTTAAGCTCTTTAGGATGAGCAATTATGCTTGTCTCGTCTTGCATTCCAGTTCTTTAGTCATCCTTTACCAACAAGAGGAAAACTCATTTCGTGCCAATCCACCCCTGACAGACTCTTAAACACACTGGACTGCCCCTCTGTCCTGTGTGTTTCAGATCGCTGCTCTTTGACCGGCCGTTTTGGAAAATGACAGGGAGCGCTAATGGCAGAGTTTGTTTTTACCCTGTTCTCACGTAATTACATTAGTCAGCTTGAGTTACACGAGACGCTGCTCTGAGAGGAAGAAACCCCTGTCAATCATTGTGACAGCTGGAATATCTGTGGCTTTTATCCAATACCAGTGATAAGATAGAGGTGTATCACACACTTAACAACTTCAAGTTAAACATCAACGTACACCACACTAACACATACCAATTAAATTAATTTTGTTTATCTGAATGTTTGAGTATGACTGTATAATAATAAAGGTTATCATACAGTTTGTTGCAGCCTCATAAAGTAATAATAAAACTGTTAGTTCATAAACTAATCAGTTTTCAATTTGTGTCTTGATTAACGGTGTGTTAATGTTTCTTAACAGACTTAAGTACACTTTTAAAAAAGTGTCTAAAATATTAAAAAAGTTAATATATTTTACATGTACTAAATTGCAACTTCATTACAGATGTGTAATTACAAATATATTTAAATACATACAAGATTCAACAGGAATGACATTAAATATATTTTAGATTAGATGCTACATTTTACGGAAGCGTATTGCATTCACTTGAGGAAAAAAATCTACTCTGTTTTTCTCAATTAACGAGTTACTCATAATTTTGAGATAATTAAGTCATTCATTTAGAAAAACAGAGCAAAAACTGTTTTCCATGAACAATTATCTCGGAATTGTGAGATAATTAACTCGTTAATTCAGAAAAACAGAGCAAAAACTGTTTTCCATGAAAAATTATCTTGTAGTTCTGAGATAATTAACTCGTTAATTCAGAAAAATAGAGTAGATTTTTTTCCTCAAGTGAATGCAATACGCTTCCGTAATACTTGGAATTACACAAATAGAAGTAAATATGAAATTGCATTTAAAGATGTACTTTAGTCTTACTTAACAGGGTCAAAAAACACTATTTAAGTTCAACTTGTTGCATTAAAAATGAATTTAAATCATTATACACTGTAATTAATAATTATTCAATTAACATGCGTTTAAGTGTCCAAAAAACATTAAATTCACTTTGTACAGTGTCATTGTTACATGTGTTGCATGTAGTTATATAGTAATAACTATAAATTGTGCATAATTACATTCACCTAACCCTAAAGCAAACCAAACCAAACCCTAATCCTATAGTAAGTACATGTAGTTACTTAATATTAATCAGTACCTAAATGTATAATTACAGTGTAACAAAGACATCTTAAAATAAAGTGTAAACTAAATTTCCACTTCAGTATACTCTTTTAAAGTATTTAATTTCTAATCTAATAAGTACACTTTTTAAAAGTATGTGAAAGTGTACTTTTTTATGTACAAGGGTTAACAGAGTTAATTTATTCATAAGAGGGGCATGAGGGCGTTTTGCATGACAACAACCTTTGCCTGGTTACTGACAGCAACACAACTTTACATTGATACAAAGTGAACAGCTGACACAGACTAAATATAAACCGTGCTGCTATGTCAGGTGGAAAACCCATAAATTAAAAAAAAACACACATTCTGTCTTACTTTTGTCTTGATCACTTAATAAATACTGGTATTTTAATATTGTGAGTAAATTAAACTAAAAAGACACACTTTATTTTGAAGAAATCTAGTTCATTTTATTACTTTACTTGAAATTCCTGATGACTTTGAATTATTTTAATTATTTAGTTTGGAATCAGAACAAGAGCTGTTGGTGATGCCATATAATACGGTGTTTAAAAACGCATTTCCCTATGCTGAGAGAAAAGGCCTATATGTTAGAATCAATCCTTCATCCCAGAACAGCACAAAAAACTGGATATGATATTCCTGTTTTGTTAGGCTGGGTGCCACCAAACATTTTCATTAGCATCCTCCCCTGTTGATAAAATGATGTTCTGTGCCTACAGTTAATGTGTTTAGTTCTCGCATTTATTGAATATATAAATGCGATAACGAGAGAGAGACAGAGAGAGAGAGAGAGAGAGAGCAGTAAGGAATTTTCTTTCTTTCTTATATGTGTGCAAATGTACTTTCAAAATGATGTGTCAGTTTATAGATTTAATTCACAAGAAAAGCAGGCACAATTGAAAGTAACTATATTCCTTTGAGATTGTCCTATGGGGTTTTATAATGAGATCAAATAAACCCTGTAGTAAACATAACTTACTTGACGATACTTTTATGTTTTGTTATACAACGTAAACTGTAAAAAAATGTAACTACATATTAAAAATATACATTTTCAAAAATTAACGTAACCGCTTTAAAATTCACGTTTTCGCTATGGGTGTGTGCAATTTACAATGTAGAACAAAACATCAAAGTATTGTCAAGTTAAATTTACCTCCGGCTTTTATACATAAATCGAAAATCCCAAGGGAAAAATCTCTAAAGAACCATCGACGAATTAGTCTTCCGGGTTCTGACGTCACACCTGCCCCACTTTATAGCAATTACTAGAAATGAAATGTATGTAGAAACAGCATGTTATTGGTGAACAAATTGTATCAGGTTAGGCCTGCAGTTTGAAGTCAAAGCAAATCGATAATGTCATCCTGTGCAACTTTAGTGGACCGAACACACTGCACTACATACTAGACATAGCTGGGAATGTAACCCTTTTACTACGAATGGTGACCTACACCCCCTTTTTTGTGATTTATGGCTGTGATATAATTTAGAGACACATAACTTAACTCAAAGACACATGACACCTCCATTTTTGAAAGGTCTTAGCCACATTGTTTTGCTGGGGGTATTAATTGGATATACCACCTGTTCTGCAGTTGTTCCCTTAGCAAAACAGAACAGCCACTGCAGTACTTGTGGGAGCTTCCTGTCAAATCCATTTTATCCACAGGAAAATAGTGGGACTGAGATCAAATACGGCTATGCAACTTAAGATTGCTTTAATCAGACCTGGGCTAAAGTACTCCAGGCAGCTCTCTAATGTATTATGGTGTTGATAGTTCAACAGTCTGTGTGTTAAATTTCTACACTTTGTGAAGAAAAAAAGCTGAAACATTCTTTACATCTTACAGAAGAAAGTTATAAAGGTCTTGAGCAACATGAGGTTGAGTAAATGATTTTCATTTTTAAGTGAACTATCCTTTTGGACAAAGGCTTTGGAACTTTGTCAGTTATACAGTGTAATGACATGAGCAAAATAAGAGAATACATAATTCCTTGTGCACTTGTGCTAAAAGTATAGCAAATGTATGGCCAGTGTAGCAAAAACTCAACCCAAGGACCTGAGTGAAAAGCATGAAATCAACAAATGTGGAAGCAACTGAAAATGTGTATGCTAAATTTTGTATTCAGTGTGAAGCTCCGTGGTTAAGATCATGTACAATCCCATTATAAGCATTCCAATCCGATTTGTACTTTTGTGGAAGAAAGCATTTATTGTGTTTTACGGTTGTCAAGTCGAGGTTTTTATAGCATTAGTTTCAACAGAGAAGACGAGTCTGTGTCCTGAAGCAAGATACCAAGATGATCTGTCTAATTGTGGTGCAACTTTGTAGTAATCTTGTTAACATGCTTTCTTCTACAACCAAAAACAGTATTCAGACTTTCTCTGTGTGAAGTGTATACTGATATCTTCCGGAAGCAGCTGACTTCCAGCCTGAAAATTCCAAACATTCTAAGACTAGAAGCAGGTTGTGCCTTCATGGAATGTAAAACGGAATTATTAACGGTTGGTTGTTTCTATCCTTTTTAGATGGTATCCATCAAGTGATGGCCTTCTGTACTCTCCGTGTGACCATCATCACTGACGAGATGCTAACGAACAGCATCACGGTCCGTCTGGAGAACATGTCCCAGGAACGCTTCCTATCCCCGCTGCTCTCTCTATTTGCCGAAGGTGTGGCAGCGGTCCTCTCAACTAGTCGCAAAGGAGTTTTCGTCTTCAACGTCCAGAATGACACAGATGTCAGCGGCAACATCCTAAATGTCACCTTCTCTGCCTTGCTTCCTGGAGGAGCTCCGGACCGCTACTTCCCTTCGGAAGAACTTCAGGAGCAAATCTACCTGAACCGAACTCTGTTACGTAAAATCTCCAGCCAAAGTGTTCTTCCGTTTGATGACAACATCTGCCTGCGGGAACCTTGCGAAAACTACATGAAATGTGTCTCTGTATTAAAGTTCGACAGCTCTCCGCCTTTTATAGCTTCTGACACTGTTCTCTTCAGACCAATCCATCCCATTAATGGACTGCGCTGCCGTTGTCCGGCTGGCTTTACCGGCGACTACTGCGAGACTGAGATTGACCTGTGCTACTCAGGACCATGCCTCAACAATGGCCGCTGCCGCAGTCGAGAAGGAGGGTACAGCTGCGAGTGTCTAGAGGACTTCACAGGTGAGTGCAAAACATGTTATGGCACACAGCATTTGTGTGTTTAGTCTGTAAGCTTGCAGGAGTATGTGGTAGAGTGGTTTGTGGTTAGGGAGCAGTGTTTTGTCAGAAGTTAAAGGAATGCTGCCCTGGAGAACCTGAGATTTGAACCATCAGACATTTGGGGAAAACCACAAATAGGGAAAACACCAGAGCCACTGCCTTCAGAACCAAAAAGTCAGGATGTCCATGTAGCAGGTGGACAAACACGAGGAATGATGTGTCCACCTGTGAGGGACTTAATGAATCTTGAGCAAAGATCATCTAGGCCATACCATCTGAAATAAAGCTTTGTGTCTTAAAGAACGAATATAACATGAAAGACTGTGATGGTTGATCAATCTCCAATTGGGAGGCTCCTCTGTCATTCCTACCCACCTCCCCCTTCTTTATCAAGGCTAATTACCCCTCTAATCACCTCCTTCAATGCTCTGAAGGTCACAGTTCAACTCCAGGTATTATGTGTCCATTATGATAGCGATGACAGCCTGCCCCTCAACATCTATCCCTTTCTGGCTTTCTCACATTAGAGGGAAACAGATCTGTCTATTTCCCTCCAAGAGAAAGATTATCCCAAGGAAATCAGGGGTCATTACAGGCACAGGGACTGCCATCCTGTTCCCCCACCACACATAAACACCCTTTGTCCAGATCTTGTCTGGATAATGGTTGATATATAACACTGCATGATCTGTGTGTCCATCTTCGGTAAGGGTATTTGTGGTGCCATAGAGGAACTTTTGGATTGTCAAGTGCTTCCGTTTGGAAAGTTGAGACCTAAGTCAGAGCTCAAACTTTGATTTAAGGCCAGTATTGCAGGGCTCTTCAACTCCAGTCCTGGAGGGCCAGTGTCCTGCAGAGTTGTACCAATTCCAATTTAACACACCTACCTGTAATTTGAAGTAAGTCTGAACACCTTGATTAGCTTGTTGGGGTTTATTTGGATGAGGTTAAAGCTAAACTCAACAGGAGTTTAACTGTCCCTCAAAAACAAGAGCTGAAGAGCCCTGCTCTATAGAGTCAGACCAGGGTAGATGTTTTAGAGGTAGAGGTAAAGACACCGTTTGCTGCTTGGGTTACTTTCCTCTGTAACAATATACCTTGCGTAACAGTGATCAAAGATGTCAAAAGGTTGAATCAGTATTCCAATACTTTTAGTACTTTATGTTCACTACAACTTTACAGACTTCTGATAATCCTCTGTAGGTGAGAACTGTGAATTAGATGCCCGCTCTGGCCGCTGTGTCCCCGGGGTATGTAAAAATGGAGGTGAGTGTGTCAACCTGCTAGTGGGTGGCTTCACGTGCAATTGCCCTTCTGGAGAGTACGAGAAACCTTTCTGTGAGATGACAACCCGCAGCTTTCCCGGACAGTCCTTCATTACCTTCCGAGGCCTGAAACAAAGATTCCACTTCACTGTTTCCTTCATGTAAGTACTGGGTTATATTTGACAAGAAAATTGCTTCTGACCTCAAGTCTCATGCCCCCATTTATCTTCTTGTTACACTGACACATCTCCCCAAAGCTTTGCATGCTGAAAAGGGTAATTTGTTGAAGAGGTTGCATAAGGAGCCCTTGAGCTCTGTCTGGCTACTTGGCATGCCTGGACTCATCTTCTACTCATTCTGGGTCATACATTGATAATTCTATTGTCAAACTCAAATAATTTTTGCCATTTATGTAGATTTATTTTTTATTTTTTAAATGTGAAGTCTTTTAATGATAATTTGTTTAAAATCAACTGTAAAGTTTAAAATTATGCTTTATCTGATATATTATGATGTTGAGACAGGGGCACCAGAGAAATATTTGGGCTCCTGTGCTGTGTAAAAACAGGAAGGGCTACATTTTGAGAGAGTACTATCAGTGTTTTTCTTTATTTGTATCATTTTCCTGTGGAGCAGCTGGTCTCTGACTCCTCTGCCCTCTGTGCCACGGTTCAGGCATGATAGAGGTGGGATGTGCCGCCCAAGGCAGAGGAACCACTTCCTGTTTCTAGACCACTGGCGTTACGCTTACTTCCTCTCTGATTTTGGTCTTTTCCTCCCTTGATTAAAAGATGTTTTTTCTTCTGTCTGGCTGGGAGGTTTCTTGTAGCTTAATTAGTTTAGGTCGTAAATTCTAAAATATGACGAAATATGTGCAATCAAACCTTTATTGAGTTAAATATTTATGAGGGGATAATGTAGACATTCAATAAAACCTGTAGTTCTGGTTGTTCTGATCAATGTTTTTTTCTGTCCAGGTTTGCCACAAGAGAGAGAAACGCCCTTTTACTTTACAACGGTCGTTTTAACGAGAAACACGACTTCATAGCTGTGGAGATCATAGAGGAACAGATTCAACTCACCTTCTCAGCAGGTACGACACTGTAACAAAAGGGAAGCCCAGGTCACCTTAGCGTCAACATTAGTTGAGATGCACTGACATAAAAAATCTAGCTGATATGATCAGCCAATGATTGTTTTTATCATATGGAATATAAACCAAGAATCTATATGTAAAAATGTGGGAAATGAGCATACACAAAAAATCACAGATATACCAATACAATGGAAAAATCTACTATTTGCTAATAACAGATATAGCACAGATATTAACGGAAGCGTATTGCATTCACTTGAGGAAAAAAATCTACACTATTTTTCTGAATTAACGAGTTAATTATCTCAGAATTACGAGATAATTTTTCATGGAAAAAAGTTTTTGCTCTGTTTTTCTGAATTAACGAATTAATTATCTCAGAATTAAATGCATTACGCTTCCGTAGATATTTAATGCACCCCTAACCAAAATATACTCTACTCATGTATGTGAACACAAACCTTTTTAGTCATGCAAGCTTGATTTCACGTCATTGGGTGTTAGTCCACAATTCATAACCCAATGCAAGTATGCATTCTCAGCATTTTAGCGCTCTTTGAAGAGAATTTTGCAGAGCATGTTAGATAAAGTTAGCCAAATTGTCAACACGTTTACATAAATTATAAAATGCTCAGTGTAATCGCACAGACATTTGAAGGTAGCTCTCACTTCCTTAAATACTGAGGTATGTTATAGCAACAGTAACGCACCTTATGCATAGAGGACCATGCACTTGCAATGTTGTGCATTTGCATTTGCTTATGCTTTTGTATACTTCTATAGAGTATGTCTTTAGACTGTTTGTCAGATTTACTCCTGGGACAGCAGAAAGTGTTGTTGACAATATACAGTGATCTGAGGTGACGTCAAGCCACGCTAAACAGCTTGTTTGTGCAGTCATGTGTCACTTTGAGAGAAAATTGCTCTAGGTGGATGTGTTTACAACAAAGAATTTCAAAGTCGTAAAGTGTCCAAACCTTAATGAGGCTATGCCGTGACCCCTGGTCTTTACAACGTCTCCATGCATGTGCAGGGGAAGACACACTTGCGCAAACATGCATTCTCTCTCTCTTGCACACACACACACACACACACACACTTTAGCTCACAGGCAGTTATAAATAACACAAGATGAGCACAGCCCTATAATGGGACTGTTGATCTTATAGCATACATAAATCTTTCCCAGACAAAGAGAACAATATAGTGTCATGCTGTGGAGCCTGTTTTACATGCTGTAACCCATGACACTTGTACTAATACTTTTCTGTTGACCAACTGGTCAAGGGGCTGGACCACCATTCTTAGTTTTTCAGTGATCAAGAATGCAAGAATGTACACAATTTCATCAAAAATATATTAGGTTTTAAAAAAATCTAAATGAATACATTTCTTAGACAATGTTGCGATTGTTTATCAAAGAGGGCACAATATTCTGTTGTTCTTTACTGACTCTTTACAAATACCAGTAGGGACTCATGCCTTGGGTAAATATTCCTCTAAATCCAATGTACATTTTGCACCCCTACCCTCTGAATGAACTCTATTGATGAGAGAGAATATCTAAACCTGATTGATAGTTATGTTAGAAGCTTTGCACTGTAGCCACTAAATTACTTTATATTGCACCAGAGGTGAAAAAGACACAATTTATACAAAAAGACCTTTATCGCATGCCAAAACACACACTTTGAGCTGTGTCTGTTTTTATGGTGTACTCATAAATAGAGCATGATAAACATTTACAGTAATATACTGTCTTCACCAACTTTTTCCAACTTCATGCAAATGATTTGTTTAAAAAAAGATTTACAGTCATTTGTATAGAAAAATATATAATTAAATTATGTTTTTGTTACTGTTTTCAACTCATTTATTGTTATTTATTGAGTTATATTATTATTTTTATTAGTTGTATTTTGTGTAACATTATCTTGCTTAATGCTATCACCCTACATTAAGATCCTAATTGCTTTTATGTCAGATAAATATAGATATAATACATTTATTGCAAAAATAGATTATATAATCTAATAGATATTGCCCACATAAATAGATTAGTTTGCTACTTTTTGTTAGTAGTTTGTGTAGCTACTTTAAAAAAAAAAAAAGGCTAAAATGTGTTCAGTGACTTAAAGGAGTCATATGATGCAATTTCTTGTTTTCCTTTTTCGTTAGTGTGTTATGTAGCTGTTAGTGCAAGTATAAGATCTGCAGAGTTACAAAGCTCAGCGTCAAACCTAAAGAGATATTCTTTATAAAAGTGAAGGCTCAGCCACACCTACCTAAAACACTTTGTTCAAACACGCCCCCACAAATCTACATCATTGTGTGGGGGCAGTGTTTCAGAACACCGGCCAAATGTATGCGCAAAGAAAGAAGGTGTAACTTTTTCCCCGCTGTATTATTGTTGCCACCGGCGCCGCCATGTCGTGGAGATGCTGTGTTTTTCGTTGCGAAAGCCATAGTTTGTTTGGCCTTCCAAAAGAGGACACAATCAGAAAACGCGAGTTTTGAGCATTATATAGTAGCGCTTGCTTGTCGTTTCTACGATCACAAATGCAGACAGGGTTTTATGTTTACATAGTGTTCTTCCCCCGTAGCGCGGCGTGACGCATAAAAAGACAGTAAAGTCATTAATAATCAGTAATTATGTCCACAATAAAATAAAACCTAACCAATCTGATACAATCTGGTCCAGTCGTGCTGGCGAAGTTGATCGATTAGCTTGGTCATCTGCATTTTCCGGTTCAGATTCGGGCTCGAATATATAAGATAGTTCCGACATTATTACCTGTCATTAATGCTTTGGGAGCTGATGTTCCAAATATGGTTAGGGTTGTGACATTTCCGTCACACGCTTAACGTTTTTGGGCCAATCACAATGTACTGGATTGCTGGCCAATCAGAGCACACCGTGCTTTTCAGAACGATGAGCTTTATAAAAAGCGACGCGTTTCAGAAAGGCGGGGCATAGAGGAGCAACAATAATGTACAGTATGTATAAGATAATGACTTTTCTTTTTTTTTTCTTTTTTTTTTTTTTTTACATAAAACCGCGTAACCACATTGCATTAAACCAAAATAATGTTCTTTTTAGAACCATCATGTGACCACTTTAAAATAATGAGTTGGTAACTTAAAAATGCATAGTACAGTAGCATATACAGGTATATACAACGTTAACGTACATGCCTTTCTCCCGTCTCTTTAATGAACATTTTTTTCTATCTTTCTGTCCTAGGCGAGTCTAAAACAACGGTTTCACCTTTCCTACCAGGTGGAGTTAGTGATGGCCAGTGGCATTCGGTTCAGCTTCACTACTACAACAAGGTAAGATACAAAGTCATCTTTGCCTTTAACTGTTGGAATGGTTGTTCCTGAAGATTCTCACTTCTTTTGCAAAAACAGGACAATTCATTGACGTTTGTTCCCACGATGGTTGTCTTACTTTCCACTTGTATCTGACCTGAGGAAGACAGGAGATTATTTAATAGCAGTTATCGAATTCTCTCTGTTTGACTTGCATTGCATTTCACTCAACTGGAGGTTTTCAAATGCTTCCACACCCAAAGGCAACAGCGTGTTTGCACGAGATTGCTTAATTAAGTCTAAATGCTCTTACTAGCATGTTTTTTCATGTGTTGCTCACTCTTACTCTTGCCCTCTCCATGTTGCCAGTCACTGAAAGACAGTCTGCTAACTGGAGGCCACATGATTCATGTAAAGCTTCCAAAAAAAACCCTCCAAAGCGCTTTGGTAACAAAAGACACAGTCATCTTTATTTCAGTCCTGTGATTTTCGACTCTTCCAAGCCCTGATCATCAGAAACAGAATATGCCGTTTGGGATGTGCCAAGAGTCTTCCTGCTTGTAAGAGACTCCAACTTGTGTTTCATAAACCTGCTTTTAAGATTGTTTTCGATGTAGTCTTCAAACATATCCTTGTACTCGTATAAGTGAGCAGTAGTTGTAGACGGAAACAATGAGGATGTCTCGAATTTCAAGGGAGTTTACGACCGTGTTTTAATTTACTGCAAAAAGACCAATGCGGTTTCTTGTAAAGACATTAGTTGATGACGACAGACTTGTGGTTTGCTTTTTTTCTCAAGATACGACAACACAGAAAAGTTTATTATCATTTTATTGTTTTGTCATGTATTAAGTATTTATAGTACAAAAAAAATGTATGGTATAGCAAATTGTGATTTGGACAAGAGAGGTGTATTATTCATTTTCAAAGCACTGGGCTTGTGATTTTCAGTTGGTTGACGATAAAATGATAGACTTCCATTGAATAAGAGAATAGAATATTATATAAATTTAGGATGGGCTGTTTGGACGTTGACTGGTAAAGCAACCATCCACAACACTTTAGCATTATGTGAGTGAGTTTTTGACCTGCGAGCACCTAAAAGTTAGTTTAATATGCATTGTGAATTGTTACCTATGTAGTATACAATGGGTTATGCAGTGTTTGCTAGTTTTGTTGTGATTGAGGATAATAGTTTAAAGCATTTTTATGTCCAGCCTGAGTTGCTGGTGGAATACGCACACACACACACACACAGACACACACACACACACACACACATGCGTTTATACACGGATACTAGATAAACACAACTCATAGTGGGTGCCGAGAAGGTGTTAGACCACCAGCTAAGTGGGAGTCCTCACACACGGCTGTGTCAAAAATACTCCACCTGCCTCCGACACACACTCACACTGTAAAAAGTAACAGGGAGGCCAGAGATGCAGCAAGTGTGTGACAGCCTGCAGCTGTTTTTGAGTGCGTATGGTGATTTACCATGGTGAATTGATCAATCACACACACACACACATTGGCACAGGAGAGCCAGTCTCTGTGAGAATAACCAACGGCAGTGTCATGCTCACTAAGTTCTGTCTCGAGCCATGTCTCGTGGAGTGTGAGAACTGTCAAGAGCAGGTATACTGTCCAGATCTAAAGACATTCCTCCACAATCAGTTAATGCTTCCCCTGATTATCACCTCCGCACAGCGCCGGAGAGAAGTCTGTTGGGATTTCAGAGGATTTTAGATGGAATCTGCTCATACTTTCAGAACCTTTTAAGGAACCGCTGCACTTTAAAGGAACTTATAGAAAGACAAAGTGCCTTAGTCATACTTAATGCCCAATGCTTAATTTATGGGGTCAGAGGGTGAATATATAAAAGCTTGTGGCTGCCTACACAGTACACACTAGAGTTCACGCTAGAGAATGCTGCAAATCCATTCATTTCAAGGGGGATGGTGTGCCTCAAGGACATGTGCGTGTGCGAAGGTGACGTTATGTAATGTGACGTGAGAGGCTGCATCCGAAATCGCATACTTCCCTACTATATAGTAAGCAAAAAACAGTATGTGATAAAAGAAGTGTCCGAAATGCACTGTACTCATAAAAGAGTAGGCAACAAGAACCCGGATGACTTACTTCTTCCGGCGAGATTCGTGTGCTTACAATGGACACTTTACTATCCCATGAGGCCTGGGAAAGAATTTGTGAATGGCAGTGAAGCGACACAACTGACGCCGGCAGGTCACATTATAATGACAGCATGGCGAAGTTAGTACATCTAGATTACATTCATACTACACACACTTATACTACATGGAACATGCTTTTTTAGCAGTCGTGTAGTAATAATTGTTCAAAGTACTTACCTACTCAATAGAGTATGTGATTTTGGATGCAGCCAAAGAGAGTGATGACCACAGAATAAGATGCATGATATAGCGCCTCTTGTGGCAATGCTGAGAATTGTGTTGACACATTTCAGAACACAGCAAAGCATAACAATAAAGTGTTTGATTTCTCAAACAATGTGGCTTTATTGTGTTTCTCTTTTTAGACCTTTTGTTGCTAAAAGTGGATAGAGCTGGGGGTGTGGGTACTATTCACTCATCATCAAACTAGATGTGTGGACTAGGTCTGGATAGATGCTCCGTTGATGATATCACAATAAAGAAGGCGATTGAGAAACTTCCTAAATGTTCTATATTCTGAGTGCATTTCGAGGAGTGTGATATGCTTTATTACTTTCAAATTTTCATTGTATTGAAACAGTGTAAAACCAACATTTGATAATTAAAAACGACTTCTAGCTCTGTTCCTTCACCTACTGCATTTTTAGGCAAAATAAAATAGTTATAAGATAAATAAGATGTTTAGATTTTTTTTTAAGATATTTAAACTATTAAATAGCAAGCGGTAAGAATTGCTTAGATTTCCAAATACCTGTAGTACTCCGACTCTCTACCACAAGGAAAAATGCGTACGGAGCCAGCCGTAGCAATCTTGGCAGCGCGTGACTCCCAGATAACCGAAAATGGGCAAAGAGGTGGGATTAGCTGAGGTGACGCTAACAGAAAGCAGACAAACGGCTAGTAGTGACATCAGCGGCAATCCACCTGTCACTCAAGTGGCCACGCTCTTAATTCTGCAGAACTTTAAGGCTTAATATAATTAAACGGATGAGTTATAAAAATATTCACCCCCTCAAAATTGTCATGAAGGGCAAAATGAGCTATATAGACCAAAACAATTTTTTGTTCCAGGCTGTAAACATTTTTTTCTGCTGTAAAGCTGGCCATTTTAACATGCGGGTTCTATGGGATTGACTCTCTTTTGGAGCCTGTCTCTAATGGCCAGTCCATGAATTGCAGTTTAAGTCACTTCCGTGTTCGATTCAAGAGAGAGACCGGAAGGTTGCTGCTTAGTCACCACTTGAGCATATATTTTCTTTTTATTTTATGAGTATTTTATTGGTAGTGTAGCAACATCAGACTATTTGAATCCATATCCGAGTCATTGTGTGCTGCTGTATTTACAGTGACTGCACACACTGCAGTTCTCACAGTTCATTTCAGTCCTTTCAATTCACCTGCAGCTTAGAACTGGATTGAAGCTTAGTACTCATTACATGCTGGATATATATCACAGACACTAATCTAAATTCCCAGACATCCCCATATAACTTTAACTTTAATTAACTTATGTGTCAGTTTCAGCTGTCAGGACAAATGCAAGATCTTTTTGTAAGAAGGGAATATTAATATATACATTTGATCAATTAATACTCAGAAATTAAAAAAAATGTGTTTGTCATTTTGACATTGCTTTTTTTTGTATAAAAAATGAATGTGTATATATTTAGCCCACTACAGACATAAAACTACTTAGGTGTGTATGTACAAAACCAGAAAAGCACATAATTGTGTATTACATAAAAACAATTTAACGCATGCCATGTCGGCTTCATTTCTAAGAAGCTTAACAGGGTGGCAGTACTTATATCCACAGTGAGCAAACACGAGACCACTGAGAAAAAAAAGAAAACCTTGATAGTAAGGAAGAAACCATTCTCTCTTCAGCAATGCTAAAACAACTAACTCAAAAACATATTGCCACTGTCTAGTTGACCTAATAAAGATGATTGCACAATATTGGAAGAAAAGTAAGTGGATTTAGGGTCTCAAGGCAAGCAAGCATGCTGGTCAATGTAAAGGGCGACAGTTCACATTTAATTTAGCCTATGGATGGGTGTGACAGAAGCGGGCAGGTTCACAGAGAGGTCATGAGCTATAGATGCTGGACATATGTTCGGTTTTTGGAATTTACTGCTGCTTTTATTATTTTTGGACATACTAACAGATTTAATTAGTTATTTGAGTCTTTAAAATGTGGTACACCAAATGCACTGTGAATAGATTTAGCTAAAAAGTCAGTGATAAACAAATTTTCTTCGTGGATTAGTCTACCTAACAGAGCATGAGTGAAGATAGTTTTACAGTTTACCCTTTTTTTTCCTCACGAGAACTTCAAATATACATACAAACTCAACTAAATTCAGGATCAGTTTGTGTTATTTAATTAATTCCATAACACATGTACATGTCACTCAAATTGATTTTGGATGCATTCACGCTAAAGCTTTCCTAGCGGAACAAGTTCACTTGACACCAAAGTTGGGTTTGTTTGGTTGGTGTGAAAGCACTCGAGTCGAGAAAACGGTGGGTTCGGTTCACGTGGACCACTTTTGTAGCGAGCGAATGAATATGATCCTATTTTAGATTATGAAAGTTCTTTTTATATGTACCTGAAACTTCGAAATCCGATTCACAAGGCATTTTTTTTATCTAAATGAGGAAGTAGTTGGATTCAATGGCTGAAGCTGTCAATCCGATTGAAATCTCATTCAAATCGAGCTCAGTGAGATTGATTGAAGTGTTTACATGAAGACTTTTCAGTCCGATTGAGCCGTCAATCCATTTATTAATGGATTGTTTAGTTGCATGAAAATATAGCTTTTGATGACTAAACACGGACCCCAAAACGTACGACGTAAACAGCGGGAAGGGGGAGGAATTGAACTTGGGTCGGACCAAGTAATCAAACCAAGACCTCGGTCCTTGGTTGTTTCATTAATCCGGTTCTGTAGGTCATCACACAGACATCTCTGTTAAATGTCAATGCTTTGGGGCTGGTTTTACTAGCGTCTGCTGCTACTTTAAAAGGGCTTTCAACATCTGTGGGGGTTTAAGGGCTTCATCATACGTTCTAATCGCCGCTTTCTCTCCCGTGGTCTTCGCAGGACAGCCTGCACCTGCTGGATTCCAGTGGGGTGCTGAGCGTCCACCTCTATACCGCCTGGCTGGAGCTCACTCATAAGGAGGTACTGTATACAGTGACCTAGCGTAGCTCTGCGGTGGCGGTTCCTGCTATCCCTCCGACCTCAGGGTCCGCATTTACAAAGCGTCTCAGAGTCCCCAGGGCTGTTTCTGGATCAGTTGTGCACTCGGTTATATAGGGACAAAAGGGCAGCTTTGGGAATCAAATCCTAAACCAACTCTTGTAGATTGAGAAGCTTTGTGAATACAGACCCAGAGCTTCTTTTCTCTCCAACAGCTTGTATATGTGTCCAAAGAGATTCATTAGTAGGGATGGGAATTACAAGAAAATTTATAAGCGTACTCTGGTTCCACTTAACGATTTAAGTGCATTAGTTCTTCCATTAGGAATAACCATTGTGTATAAACCCTTTTTTTTATTATGTTTAGGAACACTACTGGAGGAAAAAATATAGACATCAGCTTTAACAGTTGTACTAACTAAAAAAATATGTCTTTATAAACATTTATTTGCTATACTGAATATTTCTCTGTAGTAAATCAAACTCACAAGTTTTAAGAACACATAACACAGTAACAGCTATCGGTTAACTTCAAGTTGGACATGACGAGAGTAATGCATACCATGAATGAGTCAACTACTTTGACCTATTTGGTAAGGGAGTGAATCAACTGGTTAAAGCCAATAACTTTTGAGTCCAACTATTTTTGGCTGATGTGAATATAACTAAGTGCTGTGGTGCTGCTGAATGCACTGTTGAGTATCCATGGAGTTTCGTCTGCGTTACAGAAATTATGAATTTCAAAGTACCGTTCGTCAGGAAAATCAGTTCCAGTATATTCCTAGTATACTCATGGCCACTACATACAGACAAAATGGCCAACGATATCAACATACCCATGTTCAGTTAATCCAATTGCATCAAAACATTTGTTGGTTGTTTGTTAGGGAAAACAAGATCCACTTTCTGCAGGCTGATTAGGGTTTGAAGGGGTCCAATGGAAGTTGTTGCAGAAAGAATGGTCTCCGATGGGAATATGCCTTTAAGCTGGAATATCTTGTATTGGCTATTTGATAAATCCTCAGTTTGATTTGTAGTAAAATGTTAACCAGCTTCCAGTTGTTGTTAATGTAAGAGAAATACAGGACTTTGAATGTAGTGATAAAATGGAGGCTTGTTCGGAGCACCAGTTCAACCCAAACATGCTTGACGTATTATGCAGATATCTTCTATTTTTGTCACTGTACGTCAGTTAAGGATAATTTCTGTAGGAATATTGGAAACCCAGTGTGTCTCCACCACATAGAAAAGGTCTTGGGATCACCCAAATGCGTTAAAGCGGAAATGGGACAGGAGGGAGGACGAGACACACAGAGCATGCGAGTACGTCACGCCCTGTAGAGGAAGGAAGAATGACATCATGGATCTTCATGCAGTTATACAGCTGCTTTCTAATATCTCTGCGTAAGGAGGGTATATATTTGGAAGCCATGATTCAGTTGACTGAATAGTGTGTGGTTTTGAAGTTGAGGTTGAGAATGAATTTGAGAATTGGTGCTAACCGAACCAACCAAAAGGTCTCAACTTTTCCAAATCTTAATTGTGTAGCATAGGCCTATCCTATATGTGAGGTTCCACCTCAACAGTGATTTTTGCAACATAGGCTTACTGGACATAGGTATCCAATTTCAAAGCATACCTATACATACAATTCATTGGTAATCTGAAATTAACACTCGTGGCAGTAAAACACCAACTTTTTATGTATAATGGGTCAGATCCATTAATAAAAACTTGTTTTGCGATGTGGAGCATCCTGAATCATAGTAAAAGAGCTCAAAGACTTGTATGAACAAACTAATTTTGCATGGTGGCTTCAGGAAATGCATTTTTATCTTACGTTTAACACTAATGGTTAGGTTTAGGGAAGGGTTTAGTGTAGGTAAACACAATGGAGTATTAAACCTTTTTAGTGCTACTTACTGGACATTTAATTTCTGAACTGCCGTGATATGTACATTGTGATATACGCATTCTTACCCATTAATCTTGTAATTAATTTTGTAATGAATGCTCTTTCAGCTCCATTCACTGGACCTTTCATGTTTAAAGTGTTGTTTAGTGTGCAAGAAATAAGATAGTGTCATTTTCAGAAATGGTAGGTTTTTCCTAATAAGCTTGGGTTTAAAGTTTATGTGCCATCTCCAAGGTCTCAAGACTGGATTGGTTAGCCCCTTCGGCAAAAGAAAAACAAACTTTCTTTATTTACAGCATTTAAATTATCTTTGTATTCTGCCAAAATATAATGTTTAGCAAGCAAAATACAAGAGCAATCAGCCAATCAGTTGTCAGAATGTAATTATCCGATGGCTCCAGGCAACTATCTTTTCTACTACTTTACTTCTACTTCTACTCCTACTACTACTTCATTGGTAGTCCTACTACTAATTCAAGACCTGTTCCTGGGTCAACATATTTATCAATTTTTAACACACATATATACATATTACACATATAATATCTGTGTCCGAAAATGTACTTCTAACACTATCCCTACTTCTAACTTTCCCTAATATCAGAGGGAAAATGATAGGCGAATAACACTGGTGTTGGAGAGTGTAAGGCTAAACTTGACATAAACTGTAAACTTCTTCCTCAATTCTGATTGGTTTATTTGAATGTTGTTCCAGGATCAACACAAATGCTGATTCAGGAACATGTTGTACTTGGTGAAATCAAGTTTACCTGCTTCATGTGCCAGCCAAGCAATTGCCATTGAGAATAATGGCAATGCTTAATGATTTACCCAAGGTATTTTTGACCTTTCAAAATGATGTATAGAACATCCAAAAACAAGTTTCTCTCATCTCTTGAGCTTGTATTTAGACTGATTAGCTATAGACCGACCTGTATCATATCTTCTCTACAGAGAAACTTAGTATGTAACATTTACAGAACATACTATTCATCCAATCACTCAGGATAAATTTGTAGTTCAAAAGCTGTCTCAATTGTCCACGTAAAGCTGTTTTTTGTTGTTTTACTTTCAGTTACTGAGATAATTGGCCTAGTGTATGAGGAGATTAGTGGCTATTTAGTGTCAAGATGATAAAAATTCATGTCTAGGGATTTGATCAAGAATGACTGCTTATGTCTTCGGTTCATAGATCTTCTTCCGCTTGCTATTCAGCTGTCATTCACTTTCGAAAGCTCTCGCCAGAGGAATGCACTCGAGTTGAATGTATGATCAGGCCTGTTTTACTAAAGAACAAACCATTATGACCCACTCATTCATTATACTGTGGCATAGTTCAGATTCTGCGAAGTCTTTGGCGTTTATAGAGTACCAATGAGTGACTGTACCCATGAGAGTCCATATGCAAAGTTTCAGGAGGTCTTTTTCTCCAGTTTTAAAATAATACTCTTTTTCTGTGTCAGCTTTCAAAAGTATTAGACACTTATCCATCTTTTTGCTGATTTCAATTCTAACTCAAGTCATAACACTGTTTTTGTGCTTCATACTGATTAACAGCCATGACATTAAAATCAAAACGTATAATTTCTTATCTTCTAACATCACCAAAATTAAGGGTTATTATAGTTATCTAAAACTAAAGCCATAAAAACGTTTTTTTTTTCTTAAAAAATAAATGTTAACTGAAAATAAAATAAAAAGTTAACTTATTTTATTTCACTTTCGTGTACTAAAATAACTAAAACTGAAATAGCAATCAATAAAAGCGGTATAAATATATTTCAAAATAATAATACAAAAATAACAAAAACAGCAAATGGAAATGGAAAATACAAAAATAAACTATAAAAAAGTATGTTAACTATAAAAAATATGTCAGTGATTCTAAAAAAAAATACTGCACCAAACATAAGGATGAAGAATTTCAAATGTTTTCCAAACACTCCCCCCATCTGCCATTGGTCAGACAGACAGAGAGTCCCGCCCCAAAATCAGACTACCAATAGTTTTTTTGGTAACAGTTTACTTAAAGCCATTATTTAGAATGCATTATAAAAGTATTTTAGTGCATTAATTATGCCTTATAATGCACCTAAAACGCTTTGGATGATCTCATGAATCATTGTAACCACAGTTATAATATTATTATATACATTGAATAATTATAATATAATAATTATAATGCATTAAAAACACATTCAAACTTTGGTTACAGTTACAGAGAAATAATGCATTATAATGGACATTTTGAATACCTTTATAATACATTATACATAAAGGCTTAAAGTAAAGTGAACCTTTCTCTCTCTCTCTCTCTCTCTCTCTCTCTCTCTCTCTCTCTCTCTCTCTCTCTCTCTCTTTTAGTTACAATACTCTGCACATTAAGATGGGATAAGTGAAATTATTATTTTTTTAAAGCCATTTATTATAAAGTAGATAGGCTTGGCCAATTTTTTTTACATCAGTGCAGTTTCTACCCATTCCTTTGTGAACTTTTTTTAAGATTTTTACCTTGGCATTAAGAATACATCACGGCTTCATTGAGTTTCATATCTCGGGTTTGGTCTACTCAGACTGCCATAAAGAGTTTTATTATGTGACATGAATGTCTTCAGTAACCTGTTCGGGGAGGAAAAGTGGACAGCACCTGAAATAAGAGACTGCTTTGTACCTGCACGCTTTTTCCTTCTTAAAGGCGAGTTTGGTGGATTACGCATAGCTATGGGACAAAAGCGCACGTCATCTCACATCCAGCATTGATAAATGAGATGTGTTATTGAGACACATGGGTTTAAAAGTGGTCCCCATGTCCCGTAGGCTAGCCGACAACACCGTGCTATGTGTATGTCCTGAGGGTGTGTGTGTATGTGTGTGAACCTGGGCCAGTTCCCTTGAATTATTCACAGCTCTAGGTTTACATAACCGGAGGATGGGTGAGGTAGTGCTGTTTGATAGCGAAGGAGATGACAAAGACACGACACACACAGATGGGTTCTGCCATGACACCTGCGCCAGACACAAGAAAGAGAGTTTGTATATGTGTGTGTGTGTGTGTGTGTGTGTGTGTGTGTGTGTGTGTGTGTGTGTGCGTGTGTGTGTGTGTGTGTGTGTGTGTGTGTGTGTGTGTGTGTGAGGTGATAATAATGAGTTCATTTCCTTGGTAAAGCAAAAATGATAGCATCTCTCCCGCTAGACTTCCTGTATTGTAAAAATGTCCCTCATGGCCTTCATGACAGCATTACATATAGATTTTAAAGCACAACAAAAAAGCGTGGGTCATTATTGAACCGATTCTTAGAAATGATCAGTGTCCGATATTTTTTCACTGAAAGGAAATCTTTACATGTATCTTTATATCACATTCATATATTTTATATATTTTATAAACTAAATAAATAATAATGCTGGGCAGCGATTAATCGCATCCAAATTAAAAAATTAGCATATTGTGATAATGTTCATTATTTTCCATAATGTAATTATAAATATTAAACTTTCATATATTTTAGATTCATTGCACACCAACTGAAATATTTCAGGTCTTTTATTGTTTTAATACTGATGATTTTGGCATACAGCTCTTGAAAACCCAAAAAATCTAAAAAAATTAGCATATTTCATCCGACCAATAAAAGAAGTGTTTTTAATACAAAAAAAGTCCACCTTCAAATAATTTTTCAGTTATGCACTCAATACTTGGTCGGGAATCCTTTTGCAGAAATGACTGCTTCAATGCGGCGTGGCATGGAGGCAATCAGCCTGTGACACTGCTGAGGTGTTATGGAGGCCCAGGATGCTTCGATAGCGGCCTTAAGCTCATCCAGAGTGTTGGGTCTTGCGTCTCTCAACTTTCTCTTCACAATATCCCACAGATTCTCTATGGGGTTCAGGTCAGGAGAGTTGGCAGGCCAATTGAGCACATTAATACCATGGTCAGTAAACCATTTACCAGTGGTTTTGGCACTGTGAGCAGTTGCCAGGTCGTGCTGAAAAATGAAATCTTCATCTCCATAAAGCTTTTCAGCAGGTGGAAGCATGAAGTGCTCCAAAATCTCCTGATAGCTAGCTGCATTGACCCTGCCCTTGATAAAACACAGTGGACCAACACCAGCAGCTGACATGGCACCCCAGACCATCACTGACTGTGGGTTCTTGACACTGGACTTCAGGCATTTTGGCATTTCCTTCTCCCCAGTCTTCCTCCAGACTCTGGCACCTTGATTTCCGAATGACATGCAACCACTGAGCAACAGTCCAGTGCTGCTTCTCTGTAGCCCAGGTCAGGCGCTTCTGCCGCTGTTTCTGGTTCAAAAGTGGCTTGACCTGGGGAATGCGGCACCTGTAGGCCATTTCCTGCACACGCCTGTGCACGATGGCTCTGGATGTTTCTACTCCAGACTCAGTCCACTGCTTCCGCAGGTCCCCCAAGGTCTGGAATCGGTCCTTCTCTACAATCTTCCTCAGGGTCCGGTCACCTCTTCTCGTTGTGCAGCGTTTTTTGCCACACTTTTTCCTTCCCACAGACTTCCCACTGAGGTGCCTTGATACAGCACTCTGGGAACAGCCTATTTGTTCAGAAATGTCTTTGTGTCTTACCCTCTTGCTTGAGGGTGTCAATAATGGCCTTCTGGACAGCAGTCAGGTCGGCAGTCTTACCCATGACTGCGGTTTTGAGTAATGAAACGGGCTGGGAGTTTTTAAAAGCCTCAGGAATCTTTTGCAGGTGTTTAGAGTTAATTAGTTGATTCAGATGATTAGGTTAATAGCTCGTTTAGAGAACCTTTTCATGATATGCTAATTTTTTGAGATAGGAATTTTGGGTTTTCATGAGCTGTATGCCAAAATCATCAGTATTAAAACAATAAAACATCTGAAATATTTCAGTTGGTGTGCAATAAATCTAAAACATATAAAAGTTAAATTTTTATCATTACATTATGGAAAATAATGAACTTTATCACAATTTGCTAATTTTTGGAGAAGGACCTGTATGTGTGTGTGTACTGTGTATAATTATTTTTTTATATATAAATACACACAAATGCATGTATATATTTAGGAAGAAATGTGTTATTTATATATAAAATATTAATATTTATATATAATATAAATTATGTATAAATATATATACAGTATATACATTTTTAAATAAATACATGCATACCGGTATGTGTGTATTTTATTTATACAAAATAATTATACACAGAACACACACATTTAATAATGTAAACACAAACTTTTATTTTGGATGTGATTAATCGTTGCCCAGCACTATTATTTATTTTTTAAACAGAAACACTCTTAAAATCTTAAGATTCATAAAGCTCCCTGTGACACAAAGAATGGGTTCGAAAGTATTACGGTATTTAAGAGAGTTAAAAAAAACAATAGCATTGCAAAATGTAGTCAAATGTTGGTTATTTTTACATACATTGGAAATATTAAATATAGTCCAGTCTTTCGAACTTCAACAGCTCAACATACTCACATTTACAGCTCTGAGAAAGTTGTCATACATTAATATATTTTGTGAGTAATGTGAAGGTGTAAGATGACTCTATTATCATTTTTTCATGTTGTTTTTTTTATTTTGTGTGTAACCCAATGCGTTGATTGACATTTCGCTCTAATCCCTCATAAAGCAGTTGTGTTTAACTGACAGGACAGTGGCAGCAGAGGCGGATTTATCTGAAAGCCAAGCAGTTTTACCTGAACCGCACAACCGTTACTGTCAAACCCAGGCTCAGTTTGGCCCTCTGGGGAAAACACAAGCCATTTAGAGCCGTTTATAGCTCTGTTGTCCTGTACTGACTTGTGTTAGCAGTCGAAACACTGAGACGTTCTGAAGGTAGACTCAGGGCACGTTCCCATATCGATGATTAATTCTTACACTTGTGCTTGTAGTACACTGGATGGGCTGAACGCTACATGTCCAGAAACAGATCATTTGAGAACGTGAAACTCTAGAATCCTGCTCAAAGCGGAAAACATTGATGTACCCTAAAGACTGCGATTTTGATCCCTGTAAATGAGCTATCAAATGTACAATGTGCCCAAACTGTGCAAAACATCTCTAGAGCAAGTTTCTCTTGAAGTTGTGCCAGGCTCACATACTACACTTAATTGTGGTTTTTAGTAATATTGCTGGGTGTTAGGAATCGGAAACAAACGTTCATCTTCATTTATTTTTTTATTTTTTGTATATTTTTTTATTATATTTTTATTTTTTAAAATAAAGCAGGTGATACGTCTCAAAGTCTCAGGAGGGACATGAGCCTATATCTATATACAAGAATATCATAGAGACTTCGGCGTGGACTTTTTTTAGTCTGGCCAATAAACAGCAACCTAGCAACCACCCAAAACAACCTAGCAACCACCTAACAATGACATATAACTCACATAGAACCGAGCAATGTTCCACTTGTGTCCATTTAAAATGTAACAAAAGTTTTTTTGCACCTATTTCATAATTTAGTTTTTCATGATAATTTTCCACACTCTATACCTTAGAATTGGACAGGCTGTTTTTGCTACTATACCTTTAAGACTTTTATATGTAAATGACATTGGTTGTATTTTATTATTTAAGTATTATAAGTATTCTATTATTACTAAGTAGTATATTATTATTAACAAAAATAATAATAATGTTTTATGTATAGCATATAAGAATCTGTAAGATTTTTTTTATAATCAAGATAAATAAGGTAAATAAGGTCATGAATAACAGAAGAAATAGGGTTGACAAGATAGGGAAAGCTGTTTCCTGAAAACATGTGCTATATGTTAATGTGCCATTTATGATGTCATAAACAACTGAATGTAATTCTTGTAATATAGTTTCAGTCTGGTCTGGGTGGACTGGAGAGAAAGCGTTGTGTTGTGAATAGAGTATGTCTTCCTAGGACATCAAACTCACTCGTTTCCAACGAGCATGGAAATCCTGTTTTCCATGATATGACTCTTTTTAAAGCAATTCTTTCTCAAACTCCCCCCTATAGACTGTTAGGGTGAAATAAAGGTTTGAGCATGCCTCTCTCTCTGACCCCATCCTCTGTCAGGAGCTGTTGGGATCAAGTGTGTTGCCATGACTCCCGCAAACCCCTCCGTCCCTAGAGATCCGTGTGTAGAGGTGACGGGAGTTTTCAACACTCCTGAGAGAAAACCTAAGCTGGAGGCCTCTTTTAAAGGAATAGTTCACGCAGAAATGAAAAATAGATACATTCACTTACCCTTGTTGTGTTCTTTCTCCATGCAGTTACGATGGGAGCTTAAGCTTTTGCAAAAGCACCATAATCTATAGTACAACTTTATGACTGTATTCCAAATCTTTTAAGGCTAAACAAAGTAAAAGTTTTAAAGTAAAGCTTTAAAAGGTCAAGCTGATTTCAGAGAAGCATCATCCAGATTTGCTTTAACAAATGAACGCACACTGAATTCGTTAAAACAAAATTGTGCCTGTGAAAGCTATAAACGTTGTTTTATCAACGAGTTCACAAAAGGCATTATGCAAATTAGGTTAGCACATTTTATTTTGCATTAATGAGCATCATTTCTATAGAAAAGAGGTGTGTTAGTGTTAAGAACAATGACAATGACGAAGTTAAATCTGCATAGCACTGCTTTAGACAGGTTAGACATTATTGGAATCAAATCAAATAAAAGCCTATCTATTTTACAACCCATCCAGAGTTTTTGTCCACTGTAAATGGTGGGAAATAGGGCTGTCAATAGCTTTGCATTGTGATTAATCGCAACGTTTTGTACGATTAATCATGATTAATCGCACACTTATCGTGAAATTAAACATGCCATTTTGTTTAACACGTTCATTTTGTCATCATCCAACAAAGTAAACCATCAGATTGAAGGATGATTCTCACAAAACTGTATTTTCTGCGAGCTTTTCTCAAGGTAAATTTAGGCTTCTGTCCAAAAAAGGACACTTTGAGACTCCTAAAGGACACCAAATAACCAAATGATATAATAAATTCATGCACACCAAAGACCCGTGGGAAAAAAAAAAAAAAACTTTTCAGAATTCGCAGTGTATAGTGTGTGAACAGTGCAACAGCAAAGAGCTTGTTTACATTTTAGAAAAGTCAAGTTGCGATACCGAACAGGACCACATGTTTGCGCATCAATATAACGTAATCTCATGCAATCAGTGAGTACATAAGAGATATTTGTGATTCGATGACTGGTCAAATACAGTACTTGAACTCTCGAGAAGAGCTTGTTCCAGTTAGAATTGTGAAAAACCCTAATTTCTCCAACATCTGGGCTGATGTACCAACTTTGTCATGAAACCAGATCGCACATCTGCTGTGCTGAATAGAATCACCTGCATTAATCCGTCTCACTGCCATATCACATAGGGGAGAGGTTTGGCTGAACAGCAATGAAAAAAAATCACAAACAGTGTTTTAATGTGCAGATGGATGTTGAGGAAGCAGCCTGAGGTGGAAACCTCACACAAGTAGACACCTGCCTGTGTCAGAAGCCAGGGGACACATGGTATGCAGCCAGACGCTGAGATCCAGTACGATTGAGACACTGAGAGTTAGCGAAACACTGGTAGCTAATATTTTTGTTAATAATTCTGTACGTCCTTTGTCGTACAGGACCCTCCAGTCTTCATAAAAACAGTTTGGCGGTACCTGCTCAAACAGCAATCTCGTTTGCGCCAGAGGTGCATGTTCTGAAGCCCGCTTGTTTTCTGTTCTGCCAGTACCGTGTGGCACGTAGCCAAAACCACCAGAGATCTGAAACTGCCCCCAACAAAACCCTCTGCTGGTGCGGTGACTGCCTCACCAGAGCGATTTATAGAGCTCTGCTGTTTTCACAGAGAAAGAACAGAGGGAAAGTCGATTAACAAGTTCAAAGCGGGATTAGCGATATTTAGGCTAATAGGTTTTAGTTATCAAAAGTTGTACGTCAGCTGTTTGAATTCCACCGTTTTGTTGGAAAGTTTTCAAGTTTCTTTTTTTTTTGTAAATTGGAAATTTTCATGTACCTTTCATACATGTCTGTGTTTGATAATTGTTGTCAACAGGTGTGGGAAATAGCAAAACTTTGGGGGATTCTGGGTAATGGCAACTAAAAGTCTCAACACAGAAGTCTTTGTTTAGGTCTGTCCGTCATTTTACACCACGCAAAAGAGCAAACGAGGCTAATCTGACTCGAATTGCACCCGGACGCACAAGGGTTTAACACTCATACAAACCCTTAGGAAAGAAACAGATGTAAGATCTATCTCAACTCTTTATCTGAGATAGCAATCCGTTTTAAGGAGAGCAAATGGAGATTTTGCTGAAGTCTCTTGCTTCCCAGACTTTTCTCTTTAGAAAGAAAAGGGGCCGTTTACATGACATCGTTTTCAATTAAAAACGGAAAACTCTTTATGGACATTCATTTACACAACAACAACTTTTTTTGAGCCTGAAAACGCAATCTTTTATAAACGGGTTTTAAAGTGTAAGTTTTTGATGTAATTCCTCCATGTAAACTACAAAAATGTGAATTTGTGAAAATGGTGACATCGCCAACTACTGGCTTGGCATGAATAATGCAGCGTTTTTAGTCTTTTTCGCAAATCTTTGTGAACAGGGATCATTTTGACAACATTGTCGTCTGTATGCCAAAGGCGAAAAGGAAAAACGTTTCTGTTTTTTGTGTATCGTTGTCATATAAACGTAGCCTTAAACTGTGCTCAGATGTGTCAAGATGCAAAAGTCTGCAATCAAAAGTCTTAAAATGACATTAAATGACACAAACTGAGACCTCCATAAAGTGTCCTGAGCTTTAAGCATATGAGCAACATATTTTATTCTGGGAATATACCTTCAAACTAAATAATTACTCCCACAAAAACATTGCATTGACAAGCTAGTCAGTGTAAATCACAATTTGTCTCCTATTCTACCTCCGTAATATGTCACATTTCTTATATAAAGAAGAAAAATGGTTTGAATCATTTGGATTGGTCTGGATTATAAAAAATGGGTGTAACTGTGCAGAATAGAGCCAGACTGAAAGACAGAGTTTGCTAAAACAAGGTCTAAGTATTTGGCTATTGGTTAACATTATCCAATCGCCTGCATGACCTCGATGATGTCAGCAGAAAAGGAAAGTCGTTTCAGTGGAAGCTGAAGTTTATTACATTTTTATGAAACATTACAAACACTTGTTTTTGGAATAAGATGCCCCATTTAATCATTCACAATAAACCCAATAAATTTTAGAAAGAAAATAGTTTTGAAGTCATGTTCAAGGTCACTCTGCTAATATATAACAATACATTCAGTCTCATTCAACAAATCATGAACCGTGTCTTATCACTGCTGCCTGTGATTTTTCGGATGGCAGCTTTCTAAAAAACAGGGGTTTCCTTCAGCGTTTGGAAAGGTGGAGTGTTGTTATTCTACTCCACTGATTAAGAGGTCAGATAAATGAGTTGGTGAAATCAAACAGCATGAAGCTCAACTCCTAAATCAAAGGCAACTGGGAGAACATATTTGAACTGGTCTGTTGTTGACCGTGTTGTGCTGTACGGTACAAGGCACACAGTTATTGTGCTCCATGTCAGGTGGTATACGTTTTTTATTTTTTTTTATACAAGCCTCCTCACTCAATGAGTCTCATTTGTGAAAGCCATTCTTTCAGTTCAATCCAATGCCACAGTTTATATAAGAACGGCTGTGTTAAAATAAACATAGAAATCGGCATGTTAAATCCTAATGGAATTGGGATTAATTATGTTGTAAATTTTAATTTGTTAAAAGCAAACCTTGAATATTTAGATGTAAAAATAAAATAAAAAAAGACATGCCATAGAAGTATACAAGGTGAGTGTATTCAAGTGGTTCCAGATTATGAGCCAGATATGTTTTGAAAGCACCCAGCATGACCAGAGATATCCATCTGAATAATACCTCACACCCTCATATCCTGCCGGAAACAGGCCAGATGAATGCACCAAAATACACCTAAACAGTGTGTTTCCTTTGGTTTTGGGCTCGGAGTTGAAAGACAGACTCCTTTTTTAAAGATCTTTGAAGCTGCTTTTGTCTACTGGTCCCCTCGTGGGGTTTGTGTCCTTTAAGAATCCCCATTCTGTTCACACTTCATTCTTCATTTCCATGAGAAACTGATGAAATATGCATATGGCTAGACGGACAGACAGACAGACAGACAGACAGATGGACAGACAGACAGATGGACAGACAGAAGGATGGACAGACAGACAGACAGACAGAAAGACAGATGGACAGACAGACAGATGGACAGACAGAAGGACGGACAGACAGACAGACAGATGGACAGACAGACAGACAGACAGATGGACAGACAGACAGACAGACAGACAGACAGACAGACTGACGGACAGACAGATGGACAGACAGACAGACAGACAGACAGACAGAAGGACGGACAGACAGACAGACAGATGGACAGACAGACAGACAGACAGACGGACAGCCAGACAGACAGATGGACAGATGGACAGACAGACGGATGGACAGACAGACAGATGGACAGACAGACGGATGGACAGACAGACAGACAGATGGACAGACAGACAGATGGACAGACAGACGGATGGACAGACAGACAGATGGACAGACAGACGGATGGACAGACAGACAGATGGACAGACAGACAGATGGACAGATGGACAGACAGACAGACAGACAGATGGATGGACAGACAGACAGATGGACAGACAGACAGACAGACGGACTGACAGACGGATGGACAGACGGACAGACAGATGGACAGAAAGACAGATGGACAGACGGATGGACAGACAGACAGATGGACAGATGGACAAACAGACAGATGGACAGACAGACGGATGGACAGACAGACAGACAGACAGATGGACAGACAGACGGATGGACAGACAGACAGACAGATGGACGGACAGACAGACAGATGGACAGACAGACAGACAGACAGATGGACGGACAGACAGACAGACAGATGGACAGACAGACAGACAGATGGACAGACAGACAGACAGATGGACAGACAGACAGACAGACAGATGGACGGACAGACAGACAGATGGACAGACAGACAGACAGACAGATAGACAGATGGACGGACAGACAGACAGATGGACAGACAGACAGACAGACAGACGGATGGACTGACAGACGGATGGACAGACGGACAGACAGACAGACAGACAGATGGACTGACAGACGGATGGACAGACGGACAGACAGACAGACAGACAGACAGACAGACAGACAGACGGATGGACAGACGGACAGACAGACAGACAGACAGATGGACAGACAGACGAATGGACAGACGGACAGACAGACAGACAGACAGATGGACAGAGAAAACTAGGAAAGAAACTTAAGTGTATAATTTTGGGTGTTTTCAACTGTGGGCACTTTTGGCCTTTGTGTTTTTAGAATATCCATTAAAAAATCCATTAAAACATACTTTTCACACTCTCTTTGTTGGCAGTTTATTTAATTATTCTGCTAATAGTTTCAACATTGTATGTAAGTGCATATGATATAACAAGTGTAATTACGAGGGCACATGAATAAAAAAAATGTGCATGGATAAATCATTTATAATAAACTGCAACTTTCTGTAAAAAAATAAGAATTGTCAATTTTGATTTTTAATGATGGCTGAACATTCTTTGTTAGAAAAAAAATAAAACAATGAAATTACTTTTTCATTGCTAATTTCCTAGCTAGAATGATATGGATCCTAAATACAAACAATATTTAATATAATAACCAATATGATAATATTTAACAAGATAACATAATACTTAAACTTAAACTTTTTACACAATTTGACAACATTGATTTGGAAATGTAATTCTGTAAAAAAAAATAAAAAAAAATAATAATAATATATATATATATATATATATATATATATATATATATATATACCTTAAGTTTTTTATTTTATTTCCACAAATCACATATCTCATATTTCATCCATTCAATGCAATTTTGAAAATAAACTTTAGAAGCATATGGCATGGTATGTAAATCAATTCCACACAATACATATTTTAATGGTTTGTGTATGCAGTATCTGCATATTTCAAACACTTCTTTATTACAGAGTCAGGAGTTAATTTAGAGATGGGAGTGAGTGAGGCAGAACGTTTCAAGAGGTGAGGGAAAACAAATGACTGGAATAAGTTAAGAATTTTTTATTTATTTATTACACATTCATTATGTGTTTTATGTCGACACTGCCTTGCATAGGCAAAACAAAGTAACTACACATTTTGTGAAAAGTTATGACTACAGTTATAGCTAAAATTGACTTATTAGGATTTGGCTTAGTTTTGGACAGACATATCAACATTGTCATATACATTACCATGCCAAACACTCCGAGAGTTGTCATGACAGATAGCAACAGGAAGGCAATAGACTCAAATTGTGCCATGTTTAGACGGCACCTAATGGAAAGTGTGAGTGTTTTTGCAGTAGGAAAGAGACATTTCTCTAGGAGTGGCAGTGATAGTTTAGATAAAACTGCTGTGCAGACGAGTGGAAAGTGTGCCATGCTGGGGGAGTGACCGCTTACACACAACACAACCTTTTCTTTCCGACTGTCCCTTTCTTGCTGTGCTTTACACAATCAGACAGGTGGCCCACATATGATCTAGGTGCTTTGAGCCAACACATGCCTGTTGAGCACATGGATTCATGAATCATATTAACATCAGGAACATACTCATGAAACAGACTTCTGAAATGAGATTTAGCACACATATTTCAGGCCATAAACATAAAACTATACCTTGAATGGGTCCAAGATTCTATTCAACTGCTATGTACCCTTGTGAAAAAGAAGTGCACTTTAGCAAGAGTACTTATTAAATATATTAAATTAAATAATATACTTTAAATATACTTAAGTGTGACCTGAATGCAATGTTCTAGGACACTTAACTGCAAAATTAAACTGTTTTATGTACTCAATTATGCAGTGTTTGACCCACTAAAGCAAGACTTAAATACATTTTTATATGCAATTTCATAATTGCATGTATTGTCTTTGAAATGATAGCTAAAGTGCACTGCAAAAAAATACGGACAAATATTTATGGTAAACTTAAATATAATTTAATGTTATTTCTATTTAAAAGTATATAAATTTGAGACAATAACAGTTCAAATTAAAATCAAGTGCTTTAAATGTTTTTTAGTATGTTAGTTAACACATAAAAATAAGTGTTGTTCTTTAAACCAGGACAAAATATTATTAAAAAGTAATTCTTTTAAATGTACCTTAAAGTAAAACTTATTTTCAAATTACACTTTTTAAACATGTACTTAAGTGTGTTAACAACAATGAGCTCATTGTTCCTGCATTCAATTATTACATTGTTTAAATGAATACCTTTTTCGCTAACTGTGATTTTGTATATGTACATTTCCCGAAATACTTAAGTTAGACAGTGACCTCTGATAACAGATCACTCTTAATGTGTAATGTGGCATTTTCTGTAAAGCTGCTTTGAAATTATGTGTATTGTGAAAAGCGCTATATAAATAAATGTGCATTGAATTGAACTGAATTGTTAAGAAATATTTGTTAAAGTGTACTCTTAAGTATATAAATGCATTTAAGTGGCCTTTTATTTCATTATTATTATATTATCTGCTTTTACAGTTTGTAAAAAACACATTAACTGAAATTAAGCACACTTTTTTTCACAATTGTAGTAAAACATATTTACAATTATGTTGCTAGTTTTTCAAGTACAAACAACACTCTCATTGTCTTTAAAAACTGTAAAAATCTAGTTTCAAAATGTGCTTATGAATCTGTGCTCATCATGTTTATGATCATTCCTTTAACTTTTTTTTCAATTTCATCTCTTTTCAGCCTAAGATAAGTCATTTGGGGTTGCCTCAAGGGCCGTCGGGTGAGAAGGTGGCAGTAGTCGCTGTGGACGACTGTGACATCGCCATGGCCGTGCGGTTCGGCAGTCAGATTGCCAACTACTCCTGCGCCGCCCAGGGCACTCAGACCGGACAGAAGAAGTGAGTTTATCCATCTCTCTGTAAACTGAACAAGAAAGTTGTTCTCATCATTCTCTTGAAAATTAGTCGTAATTGTCGATAATTACAGTTCTGTGTTTTGTCTCACACCCATGCACAGTCCTCCAGGACACATGTCCACATGTCTTTCATTTGTTAAAAGATCTTCTCATGCTTTTACGTGGCAATTGCAGTGTCAGATAGTATTACATGCTGGAACAAGGCTGTGGATTAAAACTCATCAAAGAAAGAACAACAACAGATAAATGTGAATGTGAAGGTTTAGCCTGTCACTCCAGTCTTATAAGCACTGACCTGTTTTATATAGCATGGCAACATTCCACAGCGAAGTTGGTTAGGGAAGGTCACGCCCCCTTTCACCTGTCTGGCTTCTCTCTTATAAAGCTTTGCAAGTGCTACGCTGATCATGAAATACATGCACACTGTATGCATACCATTTGATAGCTTGTACAAACACAAGCAACCAGTCCGAATCCACTGTTGCTTGTTTAACGACGGGAAAAATGGTCGGCGCTCCCGGCGCATGATCTAAAAGAGGTGTCCCTATTCTCTTAATGAGTAATGGGTGTGTTTTGGGCATAACGTGCAATAAACCAACCACTCATCTCCCATTCCCTTTAAAAGCCAGTTGCGCTCGCGCCATGGTGGATTCGCTATTCACACGGCGAATTTTGCAAGCGGAGAGGAATCCAGGGAATCGCGGAGAGGAATCCAGAGAGGAAACAGATCTGCTTGTGCGCGAGGTTAAAGCGCGCAAGCAGACCATCTACGGGACAAGCCACCAATATCTTTATACACACAATAATAATCTTTTACATTGTAATCCTTTGATTTGTAATATTTGGCATGTTTGTTTTCTTTGTTTCTCTACTAGATTGTTGTTTTGTCTCTTCCGATTCGTTATCGTCTGTGAAACAACCATCCGGGCTAGCGTTGCCACTTTGTGGACCAACTAATTGGTGGAAAGTTGCGCAGTTAGAAAAACTCTGCATACTATTCTGATGATGAAATTTATCGTATAAAAGTAGACAGGATAAAGCAGACAGTATAAAGCAGGGTAGCTGACTAGATTGTAAAACAGAGCTATTGATGTCATTGACTTGTTGGAGAGTTTGGTGGGACATTTCAAAGTTTTGTCTTCTCTCTTCAGGTCTTTGGATCTCACTGGGCCTCTTCTGCTTGGCGGGGTGCCCAACCTTCCAGAAGATTTCCCCATACGGAACCGGGACTTTGTGGGTTGCATGAGGAACCTAACGATTGACAGTAAACCCATAGACATGGCCAGTTACATTGCCAACAACGGCACCAATGAAGGTCTGACATGAATTACAGCATATTTCGAAACTATAGATTAGCAAACTTGTTCTTGTATTATTGTTGTACCTCATTCAAACTGATAGCGATATATTTATTATTCTGTCAGGCTGTCCAGCGAAGAAGGACTTCTGCTCGGAGGGTTTGTGTCAGCACGGCAGTCAGTGTGAAAATAGGTGGAACACGTACTTTTGTGACTGTCCTGAAGGCATGGGCGGCAAGAACTGCGATCAGGGTAGGTGGGCCTATTTGGCAGTGTGCCAGTGCACGTGAATGCGCATGCATACATGCGTAGAGTATGTGTTTGTTATTCTGAACTAGGCGTTGATTGCTCATGAACTTTAAGGAAGCAGGCAGTGCCGTTAATGCGGCAGTGTTTCCTGAAAGGGAAATGTCTCCGCCGATAAGCATCAGTCAGGATCTGCTCCACTCTCCTTTTCTGCCCCATATCAACCTTACGGATACACACTCCGCATACTCTGAGCAATATGTGAGTTGAGTTGCCAATGTATTTCCCATAATGTCTCTACTCTGCACAATAAGTGCCAACAATATCAAAGCTCTACTACCTGTTGTTGTGGCCTTGTGGATCAAACCAAACAAAAAAAACAAATTTTGGTTCAATGTTTTATGAAAGATAAACCCTCAGATGATTAATTGTTTTGTTGCTTTAGCTTTGTTCCACAACCTAGTGGGCCACCTTGCTGCCTACTGTCAGCTACCTTTTAAGGCAGCCAAACCAAAACACTCTACTTAGGCAACCATTCCACACCCCTCACAAATAGCACTCATATAAAAAGTTTGATGTTAGCATGTTGCTAAGCTAATGCCTTGAAACTCTAATAAGATTAGAAAAGACAAAACACACATATGTTGGGAAAAAGTCGATTTAATTATATTTAACATGATATATTATTATATAATTATTATATAACATGATGCTTGGGTAACAATTGTGTATTCTTATAAGCATACACAGCACATACAAATGCTGGCTGAAATAATCCAAATTGAAAAGATTTTCGGGGTGTCACAATATACCAGTATTGATGATTACCGTAATATTTAAACATGAAGTATTTCTATATGCAAATTCTGCACATACTGTACAATAATATCGTAAATAATCTAGTGCTAAACTCTCTGTTCACCCCCCTACAGTTATTTTAAGTGTGACTTGCCAAAAAACACAAAATAATAAGTTAAATAGTTTAATTGTCAGTTTTGGAGTATCTGTCGGTCTGGATTCAAATCACTGTTCCCAGGTTCGCTCACAATTACAGGAATCACAGAACCTTCTGTTCTTACCTCATTCTTAGGTGGATTTGAAAAGTCAGCACTCTTGCGCAATGAAAAACATCTTTGTCAGTTTGCAGGCCAATAAATTTGCCACATTTGCCATCTTTGGCAGTCAATACTCAATACATACTCAACAGGACTTTACACACTACTTTTACAGCTCTACTGTGATTAATTGACTCTTGTGTATGAAAGTGTGTGTGTTTGCATTTGTTTGAACAACACAAATGATAGTGTACCTGACATCCCCAGTGTTTTTTTTTTGTTTTTTTTTTGCGGTTGGATGTTCTGTAAGGCTCGAGGCGCCTGAACGAGAGGGGATAGTGTGGATCACGCTGGTCTCTTTCAGGTCCTCCACAGGCCTGTTGGGGCAGCGCTCCATTATAAAACTTGGATGTTCAAGTCGTGTCATCATCTGACAACAACCTTGTTGACTGAAACTGCCTTCTCCAATTTAATTTTCTGGCAGAGAAGCGTGTCTGCCAGGAAAGGGTGTTATTTTTGATGCTGATGAGATGGATGCCTGAAGTAGTCGGGGTTTTTTTTCTGTTTTTGTTTTTTCGTTCGTTATTGGATAGCTCTGTTTTGGAGCTAATGGCTCATTTCCAGAGCGAGAAAAGCGTAATTTAGATATTATCACCTCTACACTTCCGCCATATCACAGATACAGTGTACATCTCTAGTAAAACACGTAATTCTGCCCAAGATGACTGGCAGTTCCTTGGCAAAGTCACGTCAGGCAATATATGTTACACTTTAGTTCATTATGCATCTTCAAATTTCAGACATTTTTAACATTTTTCTGAGATTTATGGATCAAGCTTAAAGTATGTAGGTGTCATTTAAAAAAAAAAAAAAGAAAACGTGGGTGGCGCTTGGCTTAGCAAAACTTGCCAACATAATGCATTGTGGGTAGTTGTCAGAGAACTAGTGACCAAGTCTAAAGAAACCAAACAAGCACATATACTGTAGTTATCTAAAAATAAAATCATTCGCTCACTTATTCATTCATTCATTTAATTATTCACTTACAGTGACGTTTCAAACCTGCATGATCTTCTGTGGGACATATAGCAAGATATTTTGTAGAATGTTGGTAACAAAACCGTGTTGGTGTCTATTGACTTCTATTGTATGGTATTTTGTTTCTTAAAATATCTGCTTTTATGTTCCACAGACCAAAGAAACCTCTCTCTGGTCATTCCAGTGTCTGAAGAAATGTCCCACATGTAACTCAAACACAAAGCATAGTACTAGCAACACCAAGGTCATGTGTTTGATTCCCAGTATGTGTGATAAAAATGATACCTTGACTTCAATGTTAATTGCATTGGATAAAGTGGCCAAAGGAACGTAAATGTCTCTTGTGTCATTCCTTTAATAATTCTCTGCTGTGATGTGTGGTGATATTAATTCATAGGAGTTGTAGAGTTTGCTAGAGTAGGGATTGTTCACGCAGTTTCTGCCAGTGATCAGGGCTCATTGAGTTCTTAAGTCCTCACTTGACTCTGTGACTACAGTAGCGTTTCCAAATGATCACACTTCTGCTATGCGATTTACCCGCACACAAATCAAACGGTAGAAGGGAGTGCAGCACTGATAAGTCTTGGTTTGTTCTAGGCTTCTCCACTCCTCCTTTAAACTGCAGTAGTTTTGAATAGATGTTATGACTTCATTGTCAAGATACTGTTGATGAAACTTCCCATATGT
The DNA here is from genome assembly GCA_030578275.1 of Meda fulgida. Classification (NCBI taxonomy): domain Eukaryota; kingdom Metazoa; phylum Chordata; class Actinopteri; order Cypriniformes; family Leuciscidae; genus Meda; species Meda fulgida. The sequence goes on from CM060619.1 coordinate 17,248,051, forward strand.
GGCCCAGAGCCACAAGACTCTGCATGTTAATGCTAGAAACGGTAAAATTAAACAATTTTGTGACAGATTTTTCATTTCCATTTTATTTTTGACTTATTTGGTCCATTTTTTTTAGAACATCATAGTGAGGACAAGGAAAAGGTAGAATGTGATCAGAAAAGTTGAGACCCAAATCAAAAGTCCCATCACCCACAAGGTCTTATTGTGCCAGTGATTGTGCAAATAAAGGTCGAAATCATCGAAATTTCGGCAACATTTTGTGTGAAATTTTCCAATAGCAAGAGTGTAGAGATGTATGAAGCACAGACGTTAATTTCAAACCAAGCAGATTTCTATTGGCGAGCATGGAGAAGAATTTGCTTGACCAACTTGAACGTGAGCCAAAATGGGCGTGAAACCAATTGCACCAATTCCTATTGGAACGACTGGATTTCGTCCGTGAAATGCATTGGTCTAGCAGTCACTTATACTGTAGTCCGGACGAAATCCAGTCGTTCCAATTTTGCTAGTCAAGTCAAGTGTATTTATATAGCGCTTTTCACAATATAAATTGCATCAAAGCAGCTTCACAATATCAATCAAATAACATAACAATGTTTGTTTCTTAGTGAAAAAACATCCACGTTTGGTAGGGCTGATCAATGGTATTAATGCTTGGTTAATTATTTTGAATATCCCCAACTGAGCAAGCCAAAGGCAACAGTGGCAAGGAACTGAAAAACTCCATCAAGCGACCTACTGGTGTCCTAAAACTCCATCAGGTGACCTACAGGAGAAAAAAAAAACCTTGGGAGAACCCAGGCTCAGTCGGGGGCCAGTATATACAGTATATACAGTATATACAGTATATACAGTATATACATGCTAAAAAATGTCTTTCTTTCTTGCAGACATGCCTTCACCACAGCACTTTGATGGTCGTGCCATGGTGTCATGGAATGACCCTGATATCACCATCGCTGTACCCTGGTACATCGGCCTAATGTTCCGCACCAGACAGACCAGTGTAACCTCAAGCCTAATGCAGGTTAACGCTGGGGACACGTCTCAAATCAACCTTCTGGTGAGTGTACAAATTTTACACAGCAGACTGTACCATTATAAAGCAAATATTTAATTTGAAACCATTTCCTCTAAGATAAGGGACAAGTATGTGCGGTTTGAAGTGCTTCTGGGAGAGGAGAAAGTGGCCACGCTGGATTTCCCAGAGGTCCGAGTGAACGATGGGGAATGGCATCACCTCCTCGTGGAGCTGAGGAGCAGCAAAGATGGGAAGGACATTAAGTACATGGCACAGGTGTTCCTGGACTACGGCATGTTCAAGGTCAGTTCTGTGGTACACCATCTTAACAAGTCCTTAAGATGAAACCTGTTTACTGACATCCTTGCATGTTTTACAGAAGTCAGCAGAGATTGGAAATGTACTGCCTGGACTCAAGCTGAGGAGTCTGTTCATTGGTGGGCTTCAGGGAGCGAGTAGCGGCGTCCAGCAGGGCTTTCAGGGATGCATGCAGGTGAGGCCAAGGGAAAGCCTTTCAATCTTTGAATGAGAATGAGACAGTAGCAGTGTCTTGGCAAATCAGCTGTACAGGACTGAAAAAAATGGATGCAAGTAATTGTTTTGTGAAAATGGGACCGAGTCATTTATCTGTTTATTATTAAAACTATTATTTTAGCTTGATAATTATTATTTATTCATATTTGTACTAAGCATTTATCTGTTTTGGTGCAGCCTTCTGATTTCTTTCTTGCACTCAATATGTGTAAAGTTAGACAGATACATAAAATGTCACATGATCCTTCAGAAATTATTCTAATATGCTGATATTTGCACGATTCTTTGATGAATAAAAATGTATTTGAAATAGAATCTTTTACTGTTTACCTTTGATCAATTTAATGGCAAAAGTTTATTATTTTTTTAATAACCCCAAACTTTTAAAATGGTTTTGTATACCCTAGTGAAAAGAAAACCTACACCAAAATGTATTTAAAATACATTTATTTCATACTAAGTTTACTACAAATCAATTAACATTTATTGACATATCGCTTATTGATTAGACTTACTGATATAAATATTATAATTAAACTTTATTTGGAGTACTTTATTGCACAATACACGTTTAATATTAAGCCTAAAATGTGCTTAATGTCACTATTAGTAAGTATAGTATGATCTCTGTATAATAATATCAGTCTTTAAATACAAGATATTAAAAGTGTACTTAAAGTATACTTGCAATAGTTCCACTTTAGCACAAACAAATATATACTTAAGTTGTTCCAGTTTAGTAGACTATATACGTGTACCAATTTAGTATACCAAAAGTCAAAATGCAGGGTATTTAGATACATATATATTTATAAGTATATACACATGTATGTATTTTTAGTATTTAGCATAAAATAAATGTATTTCAAATCAATTTGAGTATATTTATTTTTTCACTTGGGTACATATAAATCTCCAACCAGAATTAAAAAATAGAACTTGATGTGTGACCCTCAAGAAAACGTTTCATTATTTAACGCCCCAAAAAAGCACGTCTTAAACCAGACGCTAATTTACACTGCTCTTGGTTGATTGCGTTAGTCATTATGGAAATGATCCAGATGCGTCTGTGTCCTTTAATGTGAACATGTCAGTAAATGGGTCACTTTGGTTTTCGCTCTCACGCTGGTAAATTTGTCCCGAAGTGTAAGGTGACTGACTTTATGTAAATGTGTCCCAGGGGGTCAGGATGGGGGAGACCGCCACCAACACAGCTAACATCAACATGCAGCGGGCGCTAAAGATCCACGTGGAGGACGGCTGTGATGTGGCCAACCCCTGCGACTCCAACATCTGCCCCGAGAACAGCGACTGCACAGACGACTGGAACGCACACACCTGCGCCTGTGACCCGGGTACTTACACCTGCATCACATTCCCTGCCATTGGACAGATGCATCTCTGCATTTGAGTTCACACATGTTAATCGAATTCTCTTTCTCTCTTTCTGTCACTCACAGGTTTCTTTGGCAAAGATTGTGTTGATGCGTGTCATCTGAACCCGTGTGAGCATTTGTCCACGTGTGTTCGTAAGCCGAGCTCCTCGCACGGCTACACTTGCGAGTGCAGTCAGGACTACTATGGACAGTATTGTGAAAACAAGTAAGTCGCATACCGGATGAGATACCAGATAAGACCAGGCTGGATTATTGTAGATAGTTCTGGTTTTGGTATAGCCATGTTGTTAAATAAACTAGCATGACTAATGATGCTGGTTAACCAAAATAATCAGCTGGTTAAGCTAAGTAAATGGTTAGTTTAACCAACAATTTCAATTCGGTCATCATTTACTCACCCTTATGCCAATCCAAACCCATCAAACATTTGTTCATTTTTTGAAACACAAATGAGGATATTTTTAATATCCTCTCATCATTTTTGCCCATCCATTGGAAACCCATGCAACCAAACACTTTAGACATTCTTCTAACTATAAGTAACTTTCCAACTACATGTCAACTAACTCTCAGAGTATTAGTGGACTGTTAGGTTAGGGTTAGCTGTTAGGGTTCGGGTTAGTTAAATAAGTCAGCATGTAGTTGTAAAATGTACTTATAGTCAATAGAATGTCTAAAGTGGACCATCTAAATAAAGTTTAACGTTCAAAGCCATTTTGAACGGCCGTTGACCATATTTGATTTACTGTACATATGTGCGTTGATAAAATTCTAAATGAAATAAAAATAAAGCAATTGTGTCTCTTCTGAAGAATTTGGATTAAACCGCTTGGTTCATATGGATTACTTTTACGATGGCTTTATGAACGCTTTGAAGGTTGAAAAGATTTACATCTCATACCATCTGTAAACTCCAAGGCAACGACTGACGGATTTTTTCATTGCATTCCAAAGAGCTCCGTAATAAGTCTGATAGTGGGAAATGAATCCATATCCTTATCAGCTGAGCCGGATCAGCACGGAATGGACTGGTTTGGCCAATGGTTTGGCCTGACAGTGGAAAAGCGGCTATGGTCTTTTTGGTTAGTAAATGAAACTGGTCCACTAGTGAAGTATTTCAGATGAAGTTGGTTTTAGAAGGGTTGTCTTCCTAGCTAACAGGAAACGTTCTCAGAACATTCTGGCAAGGTTCTCTCCAAGTTATGAACAAATGTTCTTCCAGTAACGTCAATAGAATGTCCGTTCATAGTTATCTGATCCTTTAATAGCGCTCTCAAAACGTTAGCACAAAATCTTTATTCATACATTGTTCATTTTAAACATTACTACTCATTACTTGTTTCAAAACGTCAAAAACAAGACTTTTTGAACGTTCTGAGAACATTAAGATATAATTTTCATAACTTAATGGGTTATCAAAATGTTCTTAGAACATATTTTTTGTTAGCTGCCTTGCTAGTCTTTTGTTCCTGGTTCAACTGGTCAATCATAATATGCAGCCATGTCTAATAATAGCTCTTGCATGGCACATTTCTGCAGCGTCAGGTCTTGACAAACTTATCAGGGTTTATATTGTGATAATGACTGGCTGACTGTACATTATAGCTTACTTAATTTCAGGATGGATATGAAGCTGTTGCATTCTTAATGGAATGGAAACACTCCAATGAGTTTTTACTCTAAAACGAGTGAGTTTACACTTTGAGATTTCTGAAGTACTACATGTTGACTTGGAGTTCAGATGTCTTGGAGTTGAGCAAAATTGCTTTGTGCGAGATGTTCACATTCCGGACAATGGTGCAGTGTAGCAGTGTAAATGATTTGCATTATGGATGTCATCTTCAATCCAATGGTTTGTGTTTGTGTGGGTGTGTCTGTCATTGTGTTGGCTCTTCTCCACAAAGCGGTGGGAAAACAACACAATACACCCTGTCACAAGTCTGCACAAGATCCGCAGAATTGTAACCTTCCCTTTTATTTTCATATTTAATCTGCTAAACCCTCTGATCAGCAACGAATTCCCGTCTCAGCAGTCACACGTGGGACGTCTTTTCCTTTTGCTTCCTCTCTCACTCTGTTGACATGACTGTCCTCTATTAGATTACGACCCAAACACGCAGCTAGCACCTGATGTTGAGTTAATAAGCACCATGCGGCCCTGCAGTCTGCACTTTTTTAGGAGAGAGTTACAGAGAAGGAATTTTTCCTCGAATTTAGTGTCTTGAAATAAGTCACAATGGAAACGTACCGACCTCTAAATGACCTTCTACTGTGCTCTATTGAATTGCTTTTCAACATAAAATTTTGTAACTAAACATTTGCAATATCTTGGAACTTAGCACTAATTAGCACTAATAGCATTATTACACACTTGACTAATTGCAAATGTGTGGTCCAGTGCACAACAGCAAACACTGAAGAAAAGTATAAATTGTTATTAAAATCAAATTTAAATACATACATTTTACCATGAAAGCACACAAATATGATAAATTAGTAACATTGCTTAAGCTTGTTCAATTTAGCTTAATTTGCCTAGCTTCTACCGGATGAATTTGCATTGAAATACACTGACTTATATTGGACGCTCAGCCTTTGACGTCAACAACACTGAATATGGCAAGCATTTCTCCTCTTATGTATAAGCTGATAAGCCTATTTATTTTGCTATTCCAATTATGCATGATTATATAGTTCATTGCGTTTTATCATTTATTTATCATTTATTTATTATATCGTTCATTGTATTTTGCATTGTTTTCCCATGCTGACCAACAAGAGTTTTAGAGTATGTTTGATGACTGTCTTTTCTAAATCACCTGCTTTGTGTGTAAAGCGCAGGATAATGATGCCACCCAAGAAAATGATGTTCAAATTTGTTTACTTGGGCAGTTGGTCTATATTTGCTTGTACAAACAGGCACAAGCCTGATTCTCATCAGTTTCCTGCCTTCAGTGTTGTGTTATTGCTTATCTCAAAAGTCTGACAACCTAAACATCTAATCTCTTGATCCCGACATCATGATAAATCCTGCCAGTGATTGATGAATGGTTGATATTGGTTCTCTTGAGTGTAAGAGTGCTGAGATGTTGCAGGTTAAAGTGTGTAAGCTTTGTCAGTGATGTCACTTTTCATTGTTCAGGAAAATGCAGTAAATCAGAATCAGAGTAAATTTACATTTATGCATTTTGGCAGATGCTTTTATCCAAAGCGAATTCAATTCAAGGTACTAATTTTATCAGTTCTTACTTACCCTGGGAATCAAACCCATGACCTTCATGCTCTACTTGAGTTACAGGTAGACTAAACAAGATGAGTAAATTGAATATTTCAATCTTGACAGCTCTCAAAATAGTTTTAGCATGTTAATGAATATGGCAGTGTTAATGTATTTGTCCTTGTTGGACTAGATCGGCTACGCTGCTACTTCTGTTGCTACTTCATTATTGCTGCTGCTGCTGCAGAGCAAGTATGGAGTTGCTATTGCTAATAGACACACAGACACACTGCTGTGAGCATGGAAGATATGCTGTTGCTGCATAAATAGACATACTCAAACCCCATAGCAGATCTAGGTAGGTGGAGCTGGGGGAGGTGGAGGGGTTCAGAGGAACTGATGCAGGACTAGCTTACAGCAAACAATGAACCAGACTATTTAAATGTTGAGCAAGCAACAATCTCATTGACTGCAAGATCAACAGAGGCCAATCAGCTTGTGACATGCGGTAATGATGTGATTGCTTGCAGATTTCATGTAAAGGACTTTTCAGCCTGCACCATATTGAGATTCATGACTGAACTAGATATTTAAATATATTGAATACAGAATTATTATTACTGTAAAGCCAAAACAATCTCTGTTACTTTAATTTCCTATTATCACTGTAAAGTGATAATCTATATTATTTATATAGCGCTTTTAACAATGTAGATAATCTAAATCTATATTGTTAAAAGCGCTATATAAATGAAGGTGAAGGTGACTATTTCATTATGTATCATTATTATTATTTTATAAATAAATAAAATCATATTACATATTAAATAAATATTTTCTTATCCAAGAAATTAATCAAAATAGTTGTTTGTTGCAGAAATGCATTATCATTTTACTTTTTAGGATTTAGATTTTTTTTATTTATTATGACATTAAATGAAGGAGAAACATTTCTGTAGAATAGGTTCTGAACCTTCTTTTCACCCAACTTGTTATTCTGTTTATATAATTTGTAATGAAAAACATTTTATTATATTACAAAATAATTCTAAAGAGATGCAATTTCAGTAGTGGTCTCAGACTTTTTGGGCCCCACTGTAAATGAATGTCTTTTTTTGCACACAGAGTGGAGAAACCATGTCCTCGTGGTTGGTGGGGCAGCCCCATGTGCGGTCCTTGCAACTGTGATGTCACCAAAGGCTTCAACTCCGACTGCAACAAGACTACTGGAGAATGTCGCTGCAAGGTAGGAAGATGGGATTTTTTTTTAACAGCATTCACCCAAACTGCTCTGAGCCTTTCAGTCTGGACTTGCTGTCCAAGTATTACAAAATGTCATAAAATGTCCCTTGACTATCGTTACAAAGTATCTCTTTCCCACAGGACAACTACTATCGACCGAAAGACGGTGACACCTGTTTCCCCTGTGACTGCTTCCATTTGGGTGCCACTTCACGCTCCTGCGACCCAGAGACGGGTCAATGCCCCTGCAAGGCGGGTGTGATTGGGCGACAGTGCAACCGCTGCGACAACCCCTTCTCTGAAGTGACCAGCACGGGCTGTGAGGGTATGTACTCCCTCTGACCTGCTTTGAGTTTAAATCAAAGATGTGGAAATGTGCATCTACACTAATGTAGTTCTTTATTTACAGTATTTTTTTTTAATTTTTTTCAGTTGTGTATGAGGGATGCCCAAGAGCCTTTGATGCTGGTATCTGGTGGCCCAGGACCAATTTTGGGCGTCCAGTTGCCATGAATTGCCCCAAGGGATCTATTGGTGAGTGCTGCAGGCCTTGTTATTGAATTGAATTGACAATGACTATCTAAATGATCATATAAAAACTAAACAATGAAATCTTGGAAAATAAGAGTCTCTATTAATGAGAAATATCTTCGAAAAATGCATGCTGTTACAATTATAAGCAATAAAATGCAATATGTCAGGTAGTATAACCAACATGTAATTTTTTTTTTTTTCAAGACAACAATGAAACATGAAATCATATCAGAGAGAGGAGTGTTGAAGTCAGTATGTCTCTAAAAATATCAGATCAGCAAATTTTTAATGGAATGACAAGGTTATTTCAGGCTGTCAAATGGTAAAACTTCAAGAAACGTCACAATATTCATGATTAAAAAATGTATATATTTACATTTACATTGGGCAGATGCATTTTTCCAAAGTAACTTCTAAGTATACATTGTTTATGCAATTTCCTGGGAACCTAACTCGTCATGACCTTGGTGTATATATATATAAATATAAATACAACGCATGTTAATCCATAAAGTGTACAAATGTATGTAATTGTAATATAAATATATATATATATATATATATATATATATATATATATATATATATATATTATGCAGAATATTGTGACGTTTCTTGGAGTTTTACCATTCGACTGAAATAACCTTGTCATTCAATTAAAAATTAAATGATCTCATATTTTTAGAGACATACTGACTTTAACACTCATTCGTGATAGTCTACAGGGTCCTCTCTGTGATATAATTTCCTGTGTCATTGTTGTCTTGACAAAAAAAAAAAAGACTTGTTGGTTATACTACCTGACCTATACTAAACCTTTATTTGGTTTAGTTAGCTACAATGGTTTGTCTTTTAGTGTAAGACATTAAAGGGAAAAAAGAGTCTGAATCTTGTGCAAATGCCAGTGTTTTCAGTGTTTTTCTTGTCGCTTGGCACTGCCCCACCCCACACTGACATTAGCCAGCTCTGTTAACAAAGAACTCTCATTGGCAGAACTATCCAGTTCGATCTTTTCATTGGTCGGGTAACCGATTGTTAATGAGGCCTCGTCTCTAGAGTATTGTGGGACATGGCTTGGCATCGCTTGTATAGACACATTTACCAAAGTGCTTGTTGGAACGAGGTCTTGGTTTGAGAAACTTCTGAAAATGTACTTTCAGTAAAAGCATTAAATTATTTTTGTAATGTGTTATTTTATTAGAATGTATTTTATTTATTTTATTATGCATCATATTGTTTTCTTACTGACTTTAGGCACTGCTGTCAGACACTGCAGTGACGAGAAAGGCTGGCTTCCCCCTGAACTCTTCAACTGTACCACCATCACATTCTCCCACCTCAAAAAACTGGTACATCTAGCTGTTTTAATAATAATAAATCGATTTGAACTTATTATTGTTGTCATTATTGAAAAAGCTTAATTTACCTCTCTATCTCCCCTACTTTTGTTCATACCCCACCTCTTTCCGGTCAGAATGAGGAGTTGCATCGTAATGAATCCACAATGGATGGGCAGAAATCAAAGGACATCGCTCACATGTTACAGAACGCCACCGACCAGACCAGCTCCTTCTACGGCAACGACGTGAAGATGTCCTACCAGCTCATTTCCTGGATCCTGCACTATGAGAGCCAGCAACAGGGCTTTAACCTGGCCGCCATGCGTGACGCCAAATTTAACGAGGTTGGATTTACTGCTTCATCTCTACTGTTCTCTCAATGCAATCTGCTTCAGTTCTAATACTTATTAGTGGTGTTTAAGACAAGTACCACTGTTACTTTTGCTCATACATCCAGTTCAGGGTTACAAATCTGAGCAAACCCAACTATTTACCTTCATCACTCTCCCACGTTTTTGCTACATGCATAATACCTCAAATTATGCAACTTGTTGAGGAGAGATGATTTTTCAAAAAAAAAAAAATCTACACCGGACATATGCAGCATGTCGTGACGTGATAAAACAAGGTCCCATTTTAATTAAAAGAGCTGAGCAACCGTGTGACAACAACCTGAGCAACCGTGTGACGTCAACTTTTGCACATGCAAGCACTTTTTACCAATGTTTATTGCATTTTCTATTGGGGCAATTTTCTATTGGTGTCTGCTGTGCTTGAAAAGAAAAAAGAAAACTCTGGCAGCCCAAAATTGTGAGCTTTGAGGTTTAGTGGATTAGTGTAAATAACACAGCATATAATGACTGATGTCATGAGAACGAAAACGCCCATGTTTAAAGCTCATCTGGCAACATGAACGTACTTATCTTGATACATGGTATTAGGATAAGGATGCGTTTTAAAGACCGCATTCATTATGTCTTGTCTTGGCCCAGATTCTGACTTCTAATGGCTCTCACATCTCCAGAATTTTACCATGAAATACTGAGGTATGCGTTTGAATGTTTCAGAACATAGTGAAGGCCGGCAGTGCAATCTTGGATGCCAGTAATAAAGAGCACTGGGATCAGATACAGAGAACAGAAGGAGGCACAGCGCATCTGCTGAGAAACTTTGAGGAATACGCCAACACGGTGGCTCAGAACATGAGGAAAACCTACCTGAAACCCTTCATCATTGTTACCGAGAACATGGGTGAGTTGCATTGATTGAGTCAATTCAAATGTACTGTAGACCAATTATGGAGTAAATTGTTTTGAAGACTTACGGTTCTTCTTAACCTCAGTCTTTCTTTGCGTCCTCAGTTTTTGCAGTGGATTATCTGGATGCCATTTATCCAGATGAGGTAAAAATCCCTCGTTTCCAAACAACTGACCAGGAGTGTCCCAAAGACCTTAAGTCATCTGTTCTTTTCCCGGAATTCAGCTTTAAACCTTCAGATCGTAAAGGTAAAACATACATTATAGTAGCAAAAAGACACTGAATTATGATTTACTTAGTTAAAGTGTCAGTTTGAAAGCAGAAATACAGCAGATTGGTTAGCTCAAAGCTGGTTCAACTGTTAAAATACTTGTTCTGGTAGTTTCTCCTACAGATGATCCAGAATCTCAGGGAAGCTCTGATGAAGAGCAAGATCAGGCCGCAAACAAAAGGAAAAGGCATGCTGAGAGTCTTCCTCCATTTCCTGTGGTTGCAGTCATCATCTATAAAACTCTAGGCCAGCTCCTACCAGAGCACTACGACCCCGACCGTCGGAGTCTAAGGTACAGAACGACACTTTTTAGTGAATAGTACTTGTCTAAATATTTAGTCCTGTTGGCATTCCACAGTCAAACACAGAACACTGTTGCCATGCTCAGAAGATCCATTTAGCATGTCATCGCTGCCCGTTTTTTTCCACAGGCTGCCAAACCGTCCGGTCATTAACACTCCCATCTTGAGCACAACTGTGTACAGTGAAGGCGAGCCATTACACATTCCTCTGGAGCAACCAATCACGCTGGACTACAATCTTCTGGAGACAGAGGAGAGAACCAAGCCTGTGTGTGTGTTCTGGAACCACTCTATAACGTGAGTCACAACCCCTCCATACACATTCATTTTCACACATAATAACAGATAATACTAGCATTTCAAAAATCAGTCCGCATGCTTATTTCAGTAAGTTGTTGGTTTGCCGATGATTAATGCCGGTCTGGTATGTCTTTGTGTGTCAGTGTTGGTGGCACAGGCGGCTGGTCATCCAAAGGATGTGACCTCATTTCCAGGAACCACACGCACATCAGCTGCCATTGCAATCACTTGACCAGCTTTGCCGTCCTTATGGACATCTCCAAGAGAGAGGTACTGTGGCTAAAAGGCTGCCCTCTTGCCACAATAACTCAAGAGGGAGAGTTCATCCAAAAATGAAAATACAGTCATCATTTGTTCATCCTAACTTACATTCATCATCAGAACGAAAACATTCATCCGTTGAAAGTCTACACAATAACCATTTTCAAACCTCACTGGTTCTCATGCGTGAAGCAAGCATGTTTGAGCTTCTGTTTACATATTTATATGTGAATAGCAAGACTTTTGCTGGATTAATTTTACAATCTCTATGATCTTTTGGAAGCTTGCAAATGTTGATTGCATAGTCAATGATTTGGCAGAAATCATAGAATATTAAAAATATCATTTGTGTTCCAAAGATTACGCCAAAATAAGAGTAAATGGGTGAACAATCCCTTTAAACATTTTTTTTCTGTTTTGTTTTTTCGTTTTTCTGATTCTTTTATCGACTTTATCTCTCATTCTGTCAGCATGGTGATGTTCTTCCCCTGAAGATTGTCACCTACACCACAGTCTCTGCTTCTCTGCTGGCGCTCCTCCTCACCTTCATCCTGCTGGCCATCCTGCACAAACTACGCTCCAATCTCCACAGCATCCACAAGAACCTGGTGGCCGCCTTGTTCTTCTCCGAGCTGGTCTTCCTCATCGGAATCAACCAGACCGACAACCCGGTGAGGAACTCTTCTTCAGAACATTACTGTGTGAAAACTGCAAAATACTGTCAAATGAAAGCGAGCAGGTACTTAAAAGACCACACATGAAATTATAAGACTGGCTAAATGGGTTTGATCTTTCATCACGTTAAATCACAAGTGAGCATTTTGATAAATGTAGTCTGGTGTCTTCTCATCGAGAAAGTCTCATGTTGTAGTTTTCCCTCTCAGCAATATCCAGAATGTAGATCCCCATTCTCAAATTCCACTAACTACTTTCTGAAGTCTGTAATTAACAGCTGGATATAGTTGAGGTTTCTTTGACAAATGGCTACGATTGCTGTGAGGTGGCTTTAATTTGGGGTATTTGACAATCCATCACTGAGTAGAGAAGAGCTTTAATGGTTTAAATCCATTTATATGTGGTTTGACACTATCTTTCTGGTGGCACTCACTGGATTAGTCAAGTCAAGTCAAGTATATTTATATAGCGCTTTTCACAATGTAAATTGTATCAAAGCAGCTTCACAGTTTCAATCAAATAACATAATGTTTGTTTCTTAGTGGAAAAAACATCCACGTTTGGTAGGGCTGATCAATGGTATTAATGCTTGGTTAATTAATTTGAATATCCCCAACTGAGCAAGCCAAAGGCAACAGTGGCAAGGAACCGAAAAACTCCATCAAGTGACCTACTGGTGTCCCAAAACTAATGGAGAGAAAGAAAAAAACATTTTATACTTCAGAGTTTTATATAGATGCTGCAGCATGTGAAACAACAGAATCTTTATACCTGAAAATATGTTTGCGATACCACTTATGAATGTAAGTTTTAAAATCCTCACTATTTTGCTTCTTCAAATTCCACATTTTCCAGAAGATTTTTCTCTTGGAGGCACCACTGGTGTCTGCTAGTACTAGGGGTCGATTTAGAGTTATACCGACACACTCTCACATTAGTTTAATATATGTGAGGTCTGGCTACACGTTGGACACACTGTTTAGGTCTAACTCTGTAGAGAAGGCATGCATATCTACTCCGATCTTTAACAAAATGCAGTAGCTATTTAGATTAAGGGAAAAAGAAGGTAGATGCTATTTACACTTAATTTCTTTGGACTAAGTACTAAATAGCAACAAATTGCATCTTGTTTACTGCAAATAGTGATACATGCTATTCATACAAATGTGCTTTTATTAAGGATTATCTATGGTGAGTACAGGGAAAACAGGCTTTACCAACAAGTTTGGCTATTTGCATTAAAAGTGTAAAACAACACTGCCAAAAAAAATAAATAAAATATGTCCACATTTTATTACAGCAAAATGTAGTATTCATGTTATTTAATTAATAATAATTAAAAAAAAGATTAAAATACTTTTGAAATTACCTAGAGAAATCATGGCTTGAAAAATGCTAATTCTGCTCCAAGTATAAATGTAAATAAATGTATATCTAAATCTATACATCATGGTAATATTTGTTGTGCCGCCTTACATTTGTTGCAATTATTTCAATTTTTATTAATTTATTGTATTTTTTTGCTAATATATTGTATTACTGTAATAATAAAACCTCAATGTAAAGCATGTATTGCAATAATGAGAATATGCTCTCTCTCTCTCTCTCTCTCTCTCTCTCTCTCTCTCTCTCTCTCTCTCTCTCTCTCTCTCTCTCTCTCTCTCTCTCTCTCTCTCTCTCTCTCTCTCTCTCTCTCTCTCTTTCTGTAGTTTGTGTGTACGGTGATAGCTATCCTCCTGCACTACTTCTACATGTGCACGTTTGCCTGGACGTTTGTGGAGGGTTTGCACATTTACCGCATGCTCACAGAAGTCAGAAACATCAACCATGGCCACATGCGCTTCTACTACGCCATCGGCTGGGGGATCCCTGCTATTATTACAGGTCAGACACACACACCCTCTTCAGTCTATGCCTTAATTACTATTTCATGTACATACAGTACACCCAACCTAACGTCTTTGCAGGTTCATTTTGCAGGCTCATGCACTCAGCGAATGTCCATAATGTCAACATAGATACACACCTTCAGCTTATGAATTTGACTACTGGACATGTTTTTAATCCGCCACATTTATGTTGTCGGGCTTGGACTCGCCCCTTCCTTAAAATGGTGTGTGTTTGTGTGATCCCTGTGGGAAGGAGATAGGACGCCATTGTCTTCATATTACTACCTCTCGGTCTCTCGCTCTTTCTTTTTCTGTTTTCTCTCCGATGGCTCCGCTCTCCATAATGGGTGTCACTTTCTCCACTGGCACATGCTCAAAGCAGTGAAAAAGCCCCTGAACTACAGATAATAGAGGCTGACCCGACTCCTCTCTGCTCCTCCCAGCTCAATGAATGCCTGACTGCTTTCTTTACTCCTTTCTGGAATGGTGCTGTGGACATGAATGATATGAAGACTTTTCCTGTTAATGGAGGAACACAAACCATATCTGTAGACTAGAATATCTTAGAATATCAGCGAAACATAGGGGAGGCTTAGTATCCATCCACATAGAAACACTAGCAACCACTCAGAATACATTAGAAACTGCATAGTAAAGCTCCAGCAACCAACTAGGAACACTCTAAAACCCACTCAGAACACAATAGTAATCGTAGAATATCCTAGAAATCCCTAGAAATGACTAAGGGCAAAATAGCAACAGGCTAAACATTTCAGAATACCTTAGCAACCAGATACTGTAGCAAGACTTTAGAAACCACCCAGAACACCCTGGTATCCACATTGCTGAATAGCTTAGAACAGCTGCTATACATTGCTATCACATAGCACAAAAAATAAAGATAATAAACCAATGAGAGCACCTTATCAAACACCTTCTCTAGCAACACCCTAAAACGCTGCAGTATTTACATAGAAATATCTTAAAATACAACACTCCCAACAACTTAACTGCATCGCAACCTTAAAAAAACACTTGGAACACCTTATTAACTGCATAGCAAAGCCCCAGCAACTAACTTACAAAAGGATTTAAACGACTTAGAACACATTAGCAACCACCTACAGTAGCAACCAGCCTGAACACAGTGGCATTCACATGTTAAACAACACTCCCATAAACAGCAACAGGATTGAAAAAAAAAATATAAAACCACTCAGGACACTTTAGTAACTGCATAACAAAGGCTTAAAAACCACCTAGAATACCCTACTAAGGACACCATAGCAACACCTTAGCAATCACTTACAGTAACAACACCCTAGCAACCACCCTGAACACTATGGCATTCACATGTTAAAAAAAAACACTCCCAAAAACTTAGCAACAGCATTACAATAAAACAACAACAACAACAAAAAAACACACACTCAGAACACATTATTAACTGCATAGCAACATCTTAACAACGACCTAAAAACCCTAGATACCTCATAGCAGTCACTCAGGACACCTTAGCAACTATCTACAGTAGCAACACCCTAGCAGGTTGTAAAAAACAACAGCATGCATAGCTGCATAGCAACACCTTAGCAACCACCAGGGTTTGACATTAACACCCGCCAACCAGCCAAATGCAGGTGGATTTTGTTCGTGGCGGGTAACATAGTCACTCCAACTAGCCACTTTGGCGGGTTGAATAATTGTAGTCTTTTAAAAAGGGATCTGAAATAATAAACTAAGTACAATAGTGTTGTCATAAATATTGCTTTTTTTCGATATCTGAAACGCTTCTAATACAAATTTTCCACAGAACACATACACAACCTGCGCTTTCTCGCTCTCTCATCTCTCCGACAGCGAGTTGACACAAACCATCCCTTTGCTCACTCGTTTCATTTGCTCTGGATGAATATTGTTACTATTACAGAGCTTGAATTTCGGCGTGTGATTGCGCGTAATTTGACTTATTCCAGCATATTTTGTATTCTCATCCAAAGTGCGCGCACAGAATAATGTCCGGTCTTAAAGTTACAGCAGCCCTAATATAGCATACCGGCTGTTATCGGAATCATGAGATAATATTAAAAATATCTATATGCCAGTTTTTCCCCATGGTTATCTATTTCAAAATTGTAGCCAGTGAAAATGCTGAGTGGCTAGTAACTTTGGAAAACCACTTGCCACAATGGCTGATGAATAAAAAAGTTAATGTCAAGCCCTGGCAACCACTAAGCAACACCCCTATGAATTACTCGGAATAACCAAATAACAACGCCCTGAAAACCACACACAAAATCTTAGCATTGTGGTTTACCTTGATTTTGCCAAGTAAGACATGTTCCTGGATTAACATATTTTGTTGATCCTGGAACAACATTCCTGTCTGAAAAATTAGTCCTAATCCTAACTCTACCCCAAAGTTATCCCTTAAATTAGAGGATGACTAACACTGATGTACAGCAGAAGCTCCTCACCCTGGTTGTAAGCCTAAACTTGACATAAACTGTAAGCTTGTCCCTCAAATCTAATTGTTTGATTGGAATGTTGTTCCAGGGTCAACAAAGATGTGGTAAAACCACGTTCACCAGCATGGTGGCAGTAAGCAAGTTTTACAGAGAAAAGCATGTTATCTTAAGATGGTGTAAAAGTCTTGTTGGTATTTATGTCCCATCAGGTTTGGCTGTGGGTTTGGATCCTCAAGGATATGGAAACCCTGACTTCTGCTGGCTGTCTGTCCATGACACCCTCATCTGGAGTTTTGCCGGACCCATTGGTGTAGTGGTGCTGGTATGTCTATCCGTCAGTCATCTAACTATCAGTCTCATGTAATTCTCTACCTGCATTAACTGTTTGAATGTTAAACAATCTCTTTAACAGGTCAACGTTGTTATATTTATGCTGGCAGCCAAGGCGTCGTGTGGCCGTAGACAACGTTCCTATGAGAAGTCTGGGGTCATGTAAGACATTGTTATCCTGTCCCTTGAGAGCATTTATTGAAGATTGTTTTATAAAGTATAGTGGTACTCATTGTGGTTTGTTTTTGCATGTGCTCCAGTCCAGCTATGCGGATGGCCTTCTTACTCCTGTTGCTCATTAGCGCCACCTGGGTGCTGGGTTTAATGGCTGTTAACAGTGATGTCATGACCTTCCACTATCTGTTTGCCATCTTCAGCTGTCTGCAGGTAACAGTCATACTCTTTCTGAAAAAAGGGAAATAAGGAAAGCATCACTATGGCCCGGTTTCTCAGACAAGCCTTAGAATGAAAAATTAGCCCATTATTTACTCACCCTGAAGTATTCAGTTATATATATTAAAGAGTTATATTAAAAAATGTGCTGGCTCTTCCAAGCTTTACAATAGCAGTAAATGGCTGTTTGTGTTTTGAAGTTCATAAAGGTGCATCTAACCATCATAAAAGTGCATCTATCCATCATAAAATTGCTCCACACGGCTCTGGGGAGTTTAAAAAAAAAGGCCTTCTGTAGCAAAGCCATGCGTTTGTGTAAGAAAAATATCCATGTTTAAAATGTTACAAAGTAAAATTCTGGCTTCCGGCCATATGCAGTATATTTACGCCTAAAGCGTAAGAATGTCGTATACACCTAGGATGACTTGAGGGTGAGTAAATCATGGGCTAATTTTAATTTTTGAGTGAACTATCCCTTTAAGCCAGATTATAGCTCTAGAAAGTTGCAGGCAGGTAAGTTTGGAGCTAAAATCTGTAGGATAGAGGACCCAGAGGGCCAGAGTTGAGAACCCCTAAAAAAAAATAAGGTACAAATAACTTTAAGCTTAAGTACTAAAATTAGTAAAGGTAAAACTGAAATAAAAAATAAAGCTAAATAAATATTTTCAAAATTGACAAAAGCACGTAACTAAAACTAACACTAACACAGACAGGTTTCCTTTTCCTGTTTCTGTTTTTCAGGGCATATTCATTTTCTTCTTCCACATCGTCTTCAATAAAGAGGTGAGGAAACATCTGAAGAACGTCTTCACGGGAAAGAAACAGTTACCCGATGAGTCCAGCACCACGCGCACCACCCTACTGACGGTAAGTTTCTCTACCACATATAAATGATTCAATATTTATACATGAATTATCCTTAATGCATCTGAAAACTGCAGTTAGAATCGGATTGAATGTCAATTTGTCTAGTAGAAAATGGATAAACAAGTCATTTCAATTATGTAATTTGCAACAATAAGAAAGTAATTTCATATATTAAAGGAAGAAGTTTGCTGTGAAGTGATCTGGCATTTGGAAATGTATTATTCCGCTTGATTTACAGTACTGTGCTCTTCCTCTGTCTTTAGCGTACTCTTAACTGTAATAACACATACATGGAGGACGGCGCGCTGTTCCGCTCGGGCATCGGCGAGTCGACGGTGTCTCTGGAGAGCACAGTCAGGTCAGCTAAGAGTCACAGCAGCTACCTTACTAACACACACAGGTAACACGCTACTGCCTGGGCACGGCGCTACACGCTCATTATGTAACATTTCCCTTTCTCTTTCTATCCTACTTGACATTTCTCAGTAGCTTTAATGATTTATTCTTTTTTAATTGACTCTTCTCTTTGTCCACTCTCTTGCTCTCTGAGCAAAAGTGCATGGCTTCTGCTTTGCTTTGCAGTGCTGCGATAATGTACACAAACTCTAACCTGTCCCTGCATGTATGTCCATGAATGTTCCATGTTAACATCCGTCTCCTTGTATACTCTTAACGTAGCCTTGTGACATCTCAAATTCTCTGTTTATAGATGCAGTTCATTAGTCATTTTCAAAGCACTTATCATTGTAAATAATATGAATTTGCTGACAGGATTCAGTATTATGATGTATTGTATGCTATCTTTTAAGAACACCTCCTTGCAAGCTTGTTGCCAGCTTTGCATACTAGCAGAATGATCTACCAATTAACTATATAGTTCATGCTAGTCATGAAACTTGACCACGCGCAGGCTGATAAGTCCTTTACATGAAATCTGCAAGTAATCACATCATTACCGCATGTCACAAGCTGATTGGCCTCTGTTGATCTTGCAGCCAATGAGATTGTTGCTTGCTCAACATTTAAATAGTCTGGTTCATTGTTTGCTGTAAGCTAGTCCTGCATCAGTTCCTCTGAACCCCTCCACCTCCCCCAGCTCCACCTGCCTAGATCTGCAATGGGGTTTGAGTACTATGTCTATTTATGCAGCAACAGCAGTAGCAACTCCATACTTGCATGTGTGTGTATATATATCACATGGCAGTTGCCTCAATGCATTTAGGGGTGTGGTCCTGGTCAAGACAATCTCCTGAACTCCAAACTGAATGTCAGAATGGGAAAGAGAGGCGATTTAAGCAATTTTGAGCGTGGCATTGTTGTTGGTGCCAGACGGGCCGGTCTGAGTATTTCACAATCTGCTCAGTTACTGGGATTTTCACGCACTACCATTTCTAGGGTTTACAAAGAATGATGTGAAAAGGGAAAACATCCAGTATGTGGCAGTCTTGTGGGCGAAAATGCCTTGTTGATGCGGTCAGAGGAGAATGGGCCGACTGATTCAAGCTCATAGAAGAGCAACTTTGACTGAAATAACCACTCGTTACAACCGAGGTATGCAGCAAAGCATTTGTAAAGCCACAACACGCACAACCTTGAGGCTGATGGGCTACAACAGCAGAAGACCCCACTGGGTACCACTCATCTCCACTACAAAAAGGAAAAAGAGGCTACAATTTGTAAAGAGCTCACCAAAATTGGCCTGGTCTGATGAGTCTCGATTTCTGTTGAGACATTCATAAGGTAGAGTCAGAATTTGGCGTAAACAGAATGAGAACATGGATCCATCATGCCTTGTTACCACTGTGCAGGCTGGTGGTGGTGGTGTAATGGTGTGGGGGATGTTTTCTTGGCACACTTTAGGCCCCTTAGTGCCAATTGGGCATCGTTTAAATGCCACGGCCTACCTGAGCATTGTTTCTGACCATGTCCATCCCTTTATGGCCACCATGTACCGATCCTCTGATGGCTACTTCCAGAAGGATAATGCACCATGTCACAAAGCTCGAATCATTTCAAATTAGTTTCTAGAACATTACAATGAGTTCACAGTACTAAAATGGCCCCCACAGTCACCAGATCTCAACCCAATAGAGCATCTTTGGGATGTGGTGGAACGGGAGCTTTGTGCCCTGGATGTGCATCCCACAAATCTCCATCAACTGCAAGATGCTATCCTATCAAAATGGGCCAACATTTCTAGAGAATGTTTCAGCACCTTGTTGAATCAATGCCACGTAAAATTAAGGCAGTTCTGAAGGCGAAAGGGGGTCAAACACAGTATTAGAATGGTGTTCCTAATAATCCTTTAGGTGAGTGTGTATTAAAAGCTAGCCGTATCTTGGGCATGTAATTAAGTTACATTTTACAAGTTTAGACTCAATTTTATGAAGCTGAACCTTTAAATAACAAGAACTTGAGCAAGTCAAACCAGGCTGATTGGTCATAGTTTTTCATTTTATTTGGTTTTTCACTCGGATCTAATCTCACTGTGTAGAGGTCATGTGAGGGGCATCTGTCTTGTGTCTCTCTCATTCTCCTTTTTTCTCTCCTACACAGGGACGAATTGGGTCAGAAGCCCAGTGTTTCATCTGGAAATGCTAAAGCCGGACACACTGACATTGACGGCTCACTCTTCCATAACGGCACTAAAGCAGATGGTATGAAGAAACTTTACCAAGCCAGCACTGATATATACTTAACGCCTGTTATCCACATGTAGGCTAGTGTATTGTGAGATCTATATTCTAACTACAAAATATGTTGATTACATTTCTTAGCTTCTGTAAGTATCCTGAAACAAATTGTTGAGATTGATGTACGGTTGTGTGTATTCAGACTCAGATTCGGACAGCGAGCTCTCTGTAGACGAACACAGCAGCTCGTACGCCTCCTCTCCCTCATCCGACAGCGAGGATGAAGACATCGACATGAAGCCAAAGTGGAATAATGAGAGACAACCACTACACAGCACTCCAAAGGGTACAAAAGATGGTACTTGTCTTTAATAATTACATTAAATATGGAAATCTAAAAAAAATTGATGGATGTATTTGCAGGTTATTGAAGTCTCAAATAACATTAACCCCGTTTTTTGTGTTTCAGTGGACACGGTGTCCAATCATGTCAAGCCTTACTGGCCGATTGAAGCCATGACAGCCAGTGACAGTGAAGATCCCGGAGGGGCAGAGAGACTGAAAGTGGAGACGAAAATTAATGTGGAGCTCCATCAGGAAAATAAACTCAATCACACTGGAGAGACCACTCAGGACAAAGACCCCCCAACACCATCCGTACAAGCCAACAGCAACCACCAGCCTGAACAGAGGAAAGGTAAGAGTGGGAAATTAACACTTTTATTAACTGTAAAACACAAGTTGAGCAGGGTTTTTCTTTACTAAAAAACCTGAAAGATAAATCAAAAATAAATATAATAAATAAATCAAAAATAAAAACTTTTTTGCTTCATCGGAAAAGGATTACACTTGATGACGTTTGGCTCATTAGCTATGTGAACACGAAAAAAATGACCCGGATATGTTAAATGGTAAAACAAGGTCACACTTGGCTCCTTTGCAGTCAATACATAGTGAATGGGAAATATGAAAACTCGTGAGAATCTTTTAGTGGTGCAAAAAGTGGCAGATCAGCCATTTTACAGAAAAAAAGTGCACAGCAAAGAAGATGTATTGCTATCCATTCCTTATTTTGTTCGATTTTTTAATGATCAAATACTGAGTAACAAAAATGCTTTCCATGTGTTTCGTTTCTAACAAAATTTTGATGTTTGATTGTAATCATAGTGTAAAACTAATGTTAACAAATACAACCTTTGATTTTAATAATGTAATTGTAAATGTTTAAATTAATATGAACTAAGATTAATAAATGCTGTAGAAGTATTGTTCACTCTTAGTTCATGTTAACTAAGGTAGTTAACTAATGTTAACTAATGAATCTTATTGTAATGTGTTACCCAATACAATATCTAAACCTTGACAAAAAGTAGTCTTTTAGAATGTCTAGATATATATCCAAATATAAAACCTAATAAAATTAAGAAATATGTCTAAAAATGGCAATCCAAAAGCCACTCTATATATTTATATAGGGAGCTATACAGGTGGTAACACGACATGACACAAGTTTTTAAGTTTTTAACGCCTCTGGATGGCACTTTTCTCACTTTATAAAAAAAAAAAAAGATTTTAAAGGCCTTCACATTTTAATGTGAAATATTGCATTTATTGAAAAATAATTCATATTGCAAAATCCCCTCAAAATTCGAAATAATAATCAAAAATAGTATTGAACAAAAATATAGTACATTGATTTTCCTGAAGAAAAAAAAGTCATATTTCAAGACTTCGGTCACTTTCGACTGAGAAGGAGCCACATGTGACCCCTAAACGAAGAGGTCAAGAGGCTTAAGAAAAAAAAAACATTTGTTGCTATACATTCTACATACAGTTTATACTAATATCCTCATTCTTTTATCTCATAGGTATTTTGAAGAACAAGATCACATATCCTCCTCCGCTGACAGACAAAAACATGAAAAACAAACTTCGGGAGAAGTTATCGGACTACAATCCCCCCACCATCTCCTCCAGAGCACCCTCTATAGCCTCTAATGATGGGGGCAATGGCCACAACGTCCTCATCAAGCCCCCTCATCGACCGCCCGTCCCACTACGAGAACAGCAGAACGGCATGCCCATGAATCTGAAATCAGTGACCGTCAACGGCGGCAACCACTCAGACTCTGAGTAAGAGGCTCTTTCACACCCCACCTCGCTTCCCCCAAAACCTATCTTTTGTTTTTTCGTTTGTTTGGTTTTAATTACACACAAAAATAATATACTATTAATAATTGCATTATTAGTTGATACTAATACCAGTGAAATATCATGATACCGATTTTGATTGGTGAAATATTTTTTAAATTGTTTAAATTCGTCCAGGTCAAACGAAAAAAGGATAACACTTAACTATATAAATTGTACATTTATAAACATTTGTTAACTACATCAGTTTACTAAAAATTGACCAGCTCTTCTACGTCATTTATTAATCTTAGTTAGTTCATTTCAACATTTGCTAATACATTTCTGCTAACATTATTGAATGCACCCTGAACTAACAGTGAACAATTGTATTATTTTGTATTAACTAACATTAACAAAGGTTAATCGATGCCATGAAAACATATTACTCATCGTTAGTTAACGCATTAACTAATGTTACCAGTAAAAAATGGCCAAATTGTAAGGTGTTACTGAAAAAAAAAAAATAGAGATGTCTTTATTTCTGGAGAACATGTGATTGTTATATATTTATAGGGGTGTAACGATACCCTCACGATTCGATACATATCACGATACTGAACTCACGATACAATATTATCGCGATACTCCAAAACATGGTAAAAGGTAAACAAAAAATGTACTGTTGATTCAAATGCTAAAGTTGGTATTAATTGGGTGTGTAAATGAATATGAATAGGCTTGGACTTTGTGCTGGTAACCCAATGCACCGGACAATAGTGACACCAGAATCAAAATATTCATGATTCTGAAGCTGAAAATACAGAATTATTGTAGACGAATATGCTTGCAGTCAGTCACTGACTAGATATTTTTTAAATAATATAGGCCATTTATTACTGGTAACAGAATCCACAAATATTCCCCCATTGCATTATTATACATTTTATTCAACATTATAGTAGTTTAATGTAGCACTGACACTAAAACTCTGAAAACTTGCATTTTTTTCCTCACACAGAAATTTTTATTTTGGGTGAACTATACACAATACATATTGTCACTATCCACGATACATATTGTTGGATTTTTGTATTGCGATATATTGTGACACGATATATTGTTGCACCCCTAATTTCTATAACGTATATATGTCTAATCAACACATTTTGTGCATATTTTTGTTGCAACTTTCCTGTGCATGTTTAACCCGTAGTGACACCACCGAATGATACTGAACAAAGACTGGTATTACTACATTTTCGACTTGATACCAAAGTACTAGTACCAGATATTTCTAGATTATAGAAGTTCATGTTTGCATGTTTTTGAAACCTGAGCCCTCTGATTCTGTTCAGCTCTTTTGTCTGTTGGGGCATGCGTCCCCGAAAACAAAGAGCGTCTTCTTTACACCTGTTGTCCATATGGCATGCGGCTGCTGCATCCCTACAGAACACCCTCCTAACCCGCATGTATCCTCCTTCCCTTTCTCTCCCTTTTCTGCTCACTACAGCGGCAGTAATGAAACATCAATTTGACCCAGCAGGAAACCTGAGGAACTTCTGCCCTCTTGAGGGACGAATATCAGACCATCACAGTGGGAGGAAGGTGGAAAGCAAAGGTGGATTACCCAAAAACCCTCCTTATAGGCGCACCTTGCTCTCCAGCGTGTCCCTGGGGTCCAGGGCTCCATCGGAGAACAGTATTACTGCAGATGTCAGCCTGTTAAATGAACCATAAGGAAAGAATAAGGGAATGTATCTGAATACGCAAGACCGGGTCAGCGAAGAAGAAGTGCCAAACCACTCAACGTGGGACTTCAACCATCCCAGCATGCCGAGCGACACGCTCTGACTGACTGACAGGTGGACTTGAAGAGACACATACGTTTTTTTGTACGTAATTTTGTATGATCGCACAAGGCTGAAACCGTGCATAGACATTTTCTGATCACAGAATTCTGAAATGTTCTCGGCCCGTCCTCATAGAGGAGACCCTTCTCTCGACTAATACCTTCCTCGTGTAATTACTGTGTAGATATATATTTGTTGTTGCTGTTTTGAAATTGTAATATTTTTAAGGCACATTTGTATATTGAAAAGCATTTTTAATAACATTTAATGCAAGACTATTTTTATCCAATGTGGTTCAATCAAAGATGTTTTTGTACTTGATTTGCAGCGTTTATCATTTGGGTTTCTCCGGTGCTCTAGTCCCGAAACACGACTAAAAAACACTGTTCAACTTTGACCATTTTCACTGGTGATGTTTAATAATGTTGGAACTGTGAAGACGTTGCCCTTAGACTCAAGGAAATGAAAATGAATGTGTTTTTTTTATTATTTTTTTATTAATCGAAAAGTTCATTATTCATGTCCCAAAGACACAGCAGTGAAAGAGACTCGCAGGTGTTTTAAATCATTTTTCACTACAAAAGACACTGGATTTCTTATGAAATAGCTGTATTTATTTTTATGTTTTGAGACACTGGACAAAAATTGAAGCTGTAAAAATAAAAGCTCTCTGAATTTGTATATTTTTTGTCTCATTCCAAGCACAAATGTGAGGTCAAGTATAAACACTTTTTTTTTTGTAAATCAGGTTTAACTCTAAAGTTTATATATATATATATATATGTATAACGAACCTTCTTTGTGAGTTAAGCAATCAATATGACCCTTGTTTTATTGTTAGTCAATATGTTATTGCTTAATTCCAGAATACTAGTCTCCGTTCAGTATCTAGTAAAGACAGCACTGGAACATGCTTCCATGTCATGGAAATGTGCACATATTCTTTGTCTAAGCATCTAGTCTATTTCAAAAGAAGCTTATTTCAAGCTTCATCACTAGGAGTGCCTTGTTTGAGATTTACTTCACTCCTGCTTTCTGCCCTTTACCCTGAATTCCAGTGTAACACATTTACTGTCGCATGTGGCAGAGCAAGATTTCCTCTTCGGCTGAGCTTGATTATCCCGAGTGATCTTAACTGCCTCACTTCAAAGAAAACATGAAATTTTAACAACTGAAGTGAATGATCTCTAAACTCATGCTCAAAATCAGAAAGTGTAAGGTGCTAGAATATCTTCATTTCTAGTGTTGAGGAAAGATACTTTTAAAATATGTAATATTTGTAATGCATTACAATGTTACTTAGTTACTTTTTTATGGAAAGTAATGGGTTAAAATACTTTTGTGTATCTTTTTCTGACCTGGTTTGGGGTTTGTTGTATTTATATTTTTAAGGTTTTAAGTTTTTTTTTTTTTTGCAAATGCAAAGGCCCTTCAACCTCAAAAAGTGAAATGAATAAGCCTCAGGCTGATGGAAATGCAAATTCACTCCTGTAGAGTAGAGGGCGTTTCTCAAATAAACCTTTCTGTGCAGACACAAAAGAAGAAAGTTCAACTCTCTTACTTCAGCAATAAATAAAAAAAGAAAGAAACAATTATGTTGCTTATCTAAAGTTATTTTTTTCTTATACGTATGGTTGAATTGGATCATCAAAGGTCAGCAGCAAAGACATTGGTTAATAAAGTGAGATTAAATACATAAAGTATATTTGGATAATAACATAAAAGGTTTGCTTGATATTCTAATATTTTAATTTCACTGTTTTTATTCATTTTGAGGGAATCTGTTTTTTGTGCAAGTTGGATATGGAATATGGAATATACCGGAATATGGAACATTAGAGAAATAAGTTGGTTATGAGTATGTAAAATTGGTTGCAAATAGCCAGTAATATATCTGAAAGAGCATTCCTCTGCTGTCAGGACTGACAGGGTTTGGCCAGAAATCTAGCGGGACGGATAGAGTTACAGCTACTTAAGAGTTGTCAGTCAGCTTGGTGCTGATAAACTTTGGCCCTTCCTGAAGTCTCACATACTTGATGCCATCAGAAAAAGAGAGAAAGTATGGGAAAATGAGGACAAAACAGGTTAGAAATGGCCTTTGGGAAATAGTCTCTCTCTTCACTCGGTATTCCTTCAGTATATTAGCGATACGTGGAAAGAAATGTTAGGTAGTGTATCTGAACTATTCGGGGTAAGCTTTACCATTGGCCAAACTAATAGTATTATATACTAAAGCTTTCATTTACATGATTACATTTACATTTGCATGTTAGTTTTACTTTTGTTTTGCTTGGAGTCCTATGATTGTATGAAAAAAACAAAAAACATTTTTAGGTAAGAATATATATTTGTTTGACTAAAACTTAAATTTGTTTAGGACTTTTGTGCAGACACAATTATATAACTCATATTAGATTAAATTGTAGTTTCTCAGGCAGAATGTGATGCATTTTTAACATGCTATTTCCATTATGCTAATACAGCTAGCTAAACACTGGGGTGGGGTAGATTGTAGCACATCTTTAAAAAGTGTTACAACCATCCCCTTTCATACAACTAAGAAGAGACTCTTTTTAATAATCTTACAGACAGATAGATGTGTGCCAGCCAGTGTAAAAAAAAAAAAAAAGAAGAATTGATGAGGTTTCAAAGAAGAACAGGTCATTAGGATCAATTGTGAAGACAGTGTTGAAAGCCAGTGGTGAGGATTCTGAGACGTCAGACAATGAAAACTTGTATGTTGTCCGAAAGGGGCCATTTGGAAACTCAAAGCCAAAGGAAGTGTGGGTATTCAGTGCCTATGCAGTCGAGTGTTCATTAAGCATACCAAATACTGCTAAGGAAGTTTGTTCCAGTAGACTAATTTACAGACAAATGCACAAACCCTGAGTCAAACAGAAAGTGGATTTGAGCTGTGGTCAATCACAGGAAAGAGAGACATTGTTTTTGTATTATTCTTTTGCTATAAACCTATTTTTGAAGCATATTGCATGGTGTGGCCACAGTTTATGCTTCTTTTGTCTAATTGTTATAACTTACCCCAGCATGTTAAATCCTACCCTGGCAGAGGTTCGAATTGATGCCTTTTGCAGTAAACAAATGTGGGTACTTTGTATAAAAGTTAGAGCATTCTAGCTAAAAAATTCAGTGAGTTACTGATGCTGAAGCAAAAAGTGCTTCATATTATAAAATATTAAAAAGACGGCCATATTATATATATATTTTTTTTAATAGCTCCCTCTATAGTTGAGATACAGTAAACTATAGGTATGACTTATGCTGAAATAATAATCATATATGATGCTTTTTGATAGCATATGCTTTATGATTGTTTGAATTTTGTGAGGCAGTTTCCATAACTTTTAGCGCCATCTACTGGCTTATCTGTTACCTCAGGGTCAAACAAAAGGATTTAAAGGAATAGTTCACTTCAAAATGAAAATTATGTCATCATTTCCCTCAAGTAGTTTCAAACCTGTATGAGTTTCTTTCTTCTGCTGAACACAAAGGACGATATTTTGAAGAATGTCGGTAACCAAACAGTTGATGGACCCCATTGACTTCCATAGTATTTTTTCCCCTTACCATGGAAGTCAATGGGGTACATCAGCTGTCTGGTTAGCACCATTCTTCAAAATATCTTATTTTGTGTTCAAGGGGGACGATCAGCAGAAAAAAACAGCCGTTGCAACGACTTTCAAGTGCGCGAATAGCGGTCAGCGCTCCGTCTTAATAAAGCGGCATCGAACTGCAATTACAGTGAATCGTTCTTCTTCAGACCGTTGACTTGTCACCGTTGGATCAAGCCTAACATAAAAGTCTCTCGCCGTAGAAAAGAACCTCTTCAGCGGACCGAAACTCAAGCTGCTATTGTGAACGCGCCTCTCCCCTGCTGTGCGTGTTCTGGTGAAAAGACCAACAAGAAGCTGGGCTCGTGACTGAGGCGCAATCATATATTTGCGCTTTTATATATTGTTCATCCAAAGCATCACTGAAATATTTACATGTTTTTGTTTATTTAAATGTATTTATTTAAAGTTCTGTATTATTCTCTCTTACTGTTATATGAAATAATGACATTACAAAGTGAAACTATTACAGGTGTTTTTCTTTGCAGATTTCTTTAAAGGTTTAGGGGTGGGGGTGGGGGGGGGGGGGGGAGTTTGAGAACCACTGCTGTAGCCCATGACTGGTCGCCCATTGAAGCTAAGCAGGGTTGAGCCTGGTCAGTACCTGGATGGGAGACCTCCTGAGAAAACCAGTTTGCTGCTGGAAGAGGTGTTAGTGAGGCCAGCAGGGGGCGCTCACCCTGTGGTCTGTGTGGGTCCTAACGCCCCAGTAAAGTGACTGGGACACTATGAAAATGTAATTTCATACAAATTTTCTGAGGAGACTCAAGCTCAAACGTGCTGCGTAACACGAGAATTAACCTCATTGGTTCCTGCGGATGATCAAACATGCTGATGTGTGAGTAGTTGAATGTTTAAGTGAATAAAAGTACATTAAATTTGTACTAAACAGCTCCATTCAAGTGGACTAGATTTATAAACTCTTTATGAACTTTTTGAAGCGTCATGGTTGTTGCTTAGCTGTCAATGGAGGGACAGAAAGCTCTCAAATTTCATTAAAAATATCTTCACCTGTCTTCCGAAGATAAACGAAGGTCTTACAGGTTTGTCATTGATTCTTACAGTAATCAATGACAGAATTTTCATTTTTTTGGGTGAACTATCCCTTTAAAAAAATGCACTGCATGATATGAGCAGATTCTCATCATTATAATTAATTTACATATAGTTTCTAAATCCAGGGACACTTAGCCTACTGTTGTGAAAGACTCAGTTTAAAAGGTTAATGGTAGGTTTGGTCAAATGTGATAAGATAATTTATGGCATGAGTGATTTATTGCTTGAAGAAATGTAGTATGAAACTTAGGCTAATTAAACATATTTTAACAGGTCTTGTTTTATCTTGCATAGTTAAGGAGCTTCATAATAATTTTAAAATATGCGAGTGAAATTTAAAGACGGTCATCATTAGGCAAAGCATCAAACAAATACGTTTAAAGTGACAAACGTTCACCACTAAACATCTCCGGCAATATCTGGCGCCATCTAGCGGTACAGCCACTGAGGGGACCTTGAACGCTTTCTTGATGTTTGTAACTCTTCACGGAATGACTAACCAAAAATCAGTGATTTACCTTTGTGTGTAGCTACTGTAATCTTATCAGTAAATTATAAGTAAATCTTGTTTAAAAGGAGATTATTGATTAAGTCTAGCAGTCAAAGGTCTTCATGGGTCTGATTCAGGACAAGAGTTTTTTTTTTTTACATTTTTTTATTTATTTAATAAGTAGTTACTATAGCTATTGTTGTATTAAATAGGCTACAATTAAATGCAGAAAATAAACAAAATGACAGAGACTCTAAAAGCTTCTCACAACTTTCTATGTATTTAATTTATTGTGATTTTACAGTAGTAACAAAGGTGTTTTGGCCTAAAATCTGGTTTTATTTTAGAAACAGAAGTCTACCCCTTTAGTTTAGCATATATATATATATATATATATATACACAACACACACACACACACAAAGTATCTGTATTGTTCAAAATTCATGTATAACTTTGATGAAAGGTTTTGATCCACTTCAAATGTTGACTATTATATTTATGTGTGTATATATATATATATATACATACAGTGCAGTTAATTATCAGTTCATAATGGTAAAGAACTAACACCTTCATAAACTACAGAGGTAGACTTGTTATGTTTTTATATATACTGTTTATAATTTTTGATATATGATATATTATAATTATAGAAATATATAAATTATATTTGACTATTATTTTATTATCAATATATATATATATATATACAGCGGGTGAAATAAGTATTGAACACGTCACCATTTTTCGCAGTAAATATATTTCCAAAGGAGCTATTGACATGAAACTTTCACCAGATGTTGGTAACAACCCAAGTAATCCATACATACAAAGAAACCAAAACAAAGAAGTTCAGAAGTGAAGTTATGTGTAATAATGTGAAATGACACAGGAAAAAAGTATTGAACACGCTTACTGATATTTATTCAATACTTTGTACAAAAGCCTTTGTTGGTAATGACAGCTTCAAGACGCCTCCTGTATGGAGAAACTAGTCGCATGCATTGCTCTGGTGTGATTTTGGCCCATTCTTCCACACAAATAGTCTTCAAATCTTGAAGGTTCCGTGGGCCTCTTCTAAGAATCTTGATCTTCAGTTCTTTCCATAGATTTTCAATGGGATTTAAGTCAGGTGATTGGCTGGGCCATTCTAGCAGCTTTATTTTCTTTCTTTGAAACCAGTTGAGAGTTTCTTTGGCTGTGTGTTTGTCTTGCTGAAATGTCCACCCTCGTTTCATCTTCATCATCCTGGTAGATGGCAGCAGATTTCTGTCAAGAATGTCTCTGTAAATTTGCCCATTCATCCTTCCTTCAATTATGTGAAGTTTGCCAGTACCATTTGGTGAAAAGCAGCCCCACACCATGATGTTCCCACCTCCAAACTTCACTGTTGGTATGGTGTTATTAGGGTGATGTGCAGTGCCATTTCTCCTCCAAACATGGTGTGTATTATGGCATCCAAACAGTTCAATTTTGCTCTCATCTGACCACACTATATTTTCCCAGTATTTCACTGGCTTCTCCAAATGTTGTGCAGCAAACTTTAAACGAGCTTCAACATGCTTTTTCTTCAGCAATGGAGTCTTGCGTGATGAGCGTGCATACAGGCCATGGCGGTGGAGTGCATTACTTATGATTTTCTTTGAGACAACAGTACCTGCTAATTGCAGGTCTTTTTGAAGCTCTCCACAAGTGGTCATTGGCTCTTGAACAACTCTTCTGATTATTCTTTTCACTCCTCTGTCAGAAATATTGCGAGGAGCACCTGGTCGAAACAAATTTATGGTGAAATGATTGTCTTTCCACTTCCGTATTATGGCCCCAACAGTGCTCACTGGAACATTCAGGAGCTTAGAAATGCGCCTATAACCAATGCCATCATTGTGTTTTGCAACAATTAGGTTGCGAAGGTCTTGAGACAGCTCTTTGCTTTTACCCATCATGGGATGTGTCTTGTGTGACACCTTGGCAATGAGTCCTTTTTGTAGGCCATCAGTTGAGATTGAACCAGCTGATATTAATTTGTACTGACAAGGGTCTGGATTGCTTTTTAGTTTCTGATAGTTTTCAGCTGTCGTCTTGGCTTTCCATGCCTTTTTGCACCTCCCTTTCTTCATGTGTTCAATACTTTTTCCCTGTGTCATTTCACATTATTACACATAACTTTATTTCTGAACTTCTTTGTTTTGGTTTCTTTGTATGTATGGATTGCTTGGGTTGTTACCAACATCTAGTGAAAATTTCATGTCAATAGCTCCTTTGGAAATATATTTACTGAGAAAAATTGTGACGTGTTCAATACTTATTTCACCCGCTGTATATATATATCATATTACTAATAAAATAATGATGAAATATAATTGCCATGACTTGACAGTAGATGTGTACTCAATTTTATAATTAAATAATTAAAATAATGTAATATTCATGTAATTTAATATGAGGGATAACAGTGCAAAGAGAACAAGAATAATAAAATAATAATGCTATTGTCGTCACGTATATTCGTCAGCTACCCAAAAATCATTCATGTCAATCTGACTGCATTGCATTATAGTAACAAGTAGGCAGTGCTGCGGCCCCTTTAAGAGATCAGTGGACTCGTTTAAGATCTGCTCGTCTGCTGTGTGTGTGAGTTCAGTGACATCAACAACACACGCAGATCCGTGTTCTCTGGGGGGGATTGACATTGACTCGCACACAATAAAGGCTCCAGGGACATCGCGCGGCTTTTTTTTCCAGACAGCAGAGGGGAAGCTGGGATATATTTACAGCAGGTGTTCCTGAAGGATCTATCACAGACTATCAGCAGGGTTCATGAAACTTTGCTACGATTTGCGAGCTAGGTAAGCGGACCTTTAAACAGATTCAAGACGGCAACAGGCGATTTACACTTATGTCTTCTTCACGACTGTCATAATTCACAGAGAAAAGCCATTTCTATTTAGAGTAACGATCTTGAAAACGAAGCTATCACGGACAGTGTCGCACTAAGAGCTCGCTGATTTAAATAGCTAAGCTTGTATACGTCATAATCTAATGTGACATGTCTTTGTTTAATGTGGCATTTAAATGCGTTCTAGGAACGCGGACGTTATTCTGTCATTCAGACACGCCGATCAAGGTAAAAAATGTTTAATTCTGTGTAGAACGGATACATAGTATCCGCACACGACATGTAGACGGCCTAGAGAACATGCGTATGATGAGGATGATGATGGAGTGAAAGTTGTTACATGTGTCAGTGATGTTGCGATGATTGTCGCCTGACTCGCGTGATGCTGAAATGAAGTCATTCACTCATTATAATGCACTGATCCATTGATCAAGTGATCAACCTATAAATTGTTTCGTTTAGGCATGACCGATTTTGTGCGGGTAATTATGATAATAAAAAATAAATAAATAAACGATAATAAAAGTAACATTAAAGGAATTGAATAATTAAAGGATTAAAAGGGATTTAAGTGAATTCATAAATAAGAATGGTAAAATAAATTCTACTCTACTGTGCTGTACTGGTCTAATTTTTGTTTTGAAGTAATCAATTAAAAGGGATTGTTCACCCAGAAATGAAAATTATGTTCATTTCCAAACCTGTATGAGTTTCTTTCTTCTGCTGAACACAAAAGAAAATATTTTGAAGAATTCTGGTAATCAAACAGTTGATGGTAGCCTTTGACTTCCATAGTATTTTTTTTTTCCTACAATGGAAGTCAATGGGGTCCATCAACTATTTGATTATACTATCAGACTGCTGAAGCAAAGCAGCCTAAAAATGTAATCAGCTTAAAAATGTAACTTTTAAAACTTTTGTCATCAAAACAACAAACCGATTGACTCATTCTACACAAAAATCATAAGATAAGACAAATAAAATGGGCAAATATGAATTCTATTATTATTAATATTTATTTTATTCATAGCCCAGACAAAATCATTGATTCATCGATACGTATATTCATTCATTCATTGAGCCACTGATTCATTTTTCCATTGTGAAATCAACTGATTCATGCAAATAAACCGTGTTTCATTGATCTGTTTTTTTTTATATAATCTGAATCACTAAAGTCAATCGATCCATTGAGTACTTGATTTGTTCATTCATCTTTGGATTAATTTTTCCATAAATTCAATGACATATTGAGTCACTGATTCAAATAAACTGAATCGTTAAAATCAGCTGAATCATTGATGTTTTGAATCATTGATGAATCCAACTTTTGATTAACTGATCCATGGATTTAGTGATTGTTTGAACTATTAGTCACTGATTCATGTATCCATTGAATCACCGATTCAGATTTAGTCATTTTCAGATTCAGCTGTTTTCTCAAGCAATGATCAGTGTAAAGCAGGATTCCTGCACTGATACCTCGTTTCCACCAAAAAAGAACTGGTTCGGAACTGGTGCTGGTTCAAAGTTGGTTCAACTTGAGAACCTTCACAGAACCTGTTTGTTTTTCGACTGACTAGAGAGCCCAGCGAACAACGTCGTTACGTCACTGTGTACGTCGCCATACGTCTTAGCTTTCCCAGAAGCGCTTGCACCAACTTCAAGCAACAATTACAATGGCAGACTACATCGTCTTTCTCCACCAACCACTGTTTCGCTTTAGAATCCCATCTTTCTTCAGTCGTTGAACTATCTTTCTACTAGCGCTGATTTTAGCAATGGCGGTCACAACCTTTCCCGTCTTGTTGTTGGTCACAATAACCCCGCCACCAGCCCCCGACGTAAGCATGACGTGGTAAAAGAACGGTTCTAGTCCAGCAAAGAACTGGTGCTGCCTTGGAACCAATTTTACTGTCCGAGAACCGGTTCGTTGGCTGTCGAAACACAAAGAACTGGTTCGCGAATAGGCACCGGTTCGGAACCGGCTCTCAAAATGTTTTGGTGGAAAAGGGGTATGAGAGAGTTTATGTGGGCAGGCAGCACCTGTGGCTTTGAACTCTGAGAATGACTAATGCACAAATAAAGAAGTATATATTTTTGTGTGTGTGTTGTGCAGCATATATTTGATCTTGAATGAACTGAATTTAATCTCTGTCTCACATATATGAATGTCCTCTGATATTGAAAGTCATGTTGTTCATCCAGTGCTCTCAATGGTGTTCAGATAGAAGTAATTCAGAGGACCTTTGTGTATATATTGACGTAGAGAATAGAGATGCGGGCAGTATTGAGATCTGTGGGTGGACACATTTACTTCCGCCTTGTGTACTTGATTAGAGACTTCTGCAGCTCTCACAGCATGCAAAATCACAATACCAGCCAAATATAATTTCATAATAATAAGCACCTAGAGCTCTCAAACCGATCCCTGTTCTATAGTTCCAGAGAGGGACGGTTACAATTGAATCTCCTGTCCCCATTGCTTTGTTGTCTCTCATGGCTGGATATAATGACAGTGTGGAGTGCAATTAATGAGGAGACAAGAGACGGAGATGCGTCGAGTCAGCTTTACTCTCCACTTCAATCAAACAGAACTGTACAGCCGTGAGATCGACACAACAACACAACGTTAACCGGAAACCCTTTCTCCCCCTTCCCTTAAAGGTATAGTTCCTTAGTGAATGTCTCTTATTTGTGGGTCACCACACAGGCCCCCCCAGAATTCACCCATCAACAAGTCCAGACCAAACAGGTACCCCCAACAAAACATAGGACACTACTCAACAGTGCCAAAAAGAACAGCCCAGCTCATTACAGTCCCTATGAAAAGTCAACGTATAGGGGGGCGGACCGGGCGGCCATACCGGGCGGCCATACCGGCTGCGCTTAACAGGAGAGGGGCCAAGGGCAAGGGGTGGGGCAGGTGCCTGGTGCGAGGCTGCTGCCAGGGGGCGCCCTCGCCGTGGGGGCAGGGCCAACTGCAGCGGTTCGCTATGATCCACATGTGCAGGCTTGAGTCGGTCTATAGCCACCCACTCAGGCCTGCCTCCCATATCCACCACAAAGTTCTTAGACCCTCCCGTTAGGACACGGAAGGGCCCATCATGGGGGGGGTGCAGCGGAGTACGATGGCTATCGTGGCGGATGAAGACATACTTGGCTGATGGTAAATCCTTGGGCACGTAGGACCGAGGGAGGCCATGGTGCGATGTTGGAATGGGAACGAAAGCGTCGGCAATGTCCCGAGACACAGCCCGATGGGAGGCAACAGACCAAGGGGTTGTGGCATCTGGAAGAAACTCCCCCGGGACGCGCAGAGGCTGGCGTCAAACACCTTACGCCTCCAGCGAGCAGGTACCATGGGGCGCGGTTGGCCAGTGGAGACGTTGCAGAGGAGTGTAGCGTTGGCCGTGTCAAACACCACATCCGCCATGAGCAGCGCCGTGGGAGCTGTCCTGTAGGCTTGCACCTCAGAGTCCGTGGTCTGATCCTCAGCCATAGCTGCATAGTCAAGGCCCAAGTGGACGGAACCAGTGACCACCCGGGAGAGGCAGTCGGCGACGAAGTTGTCTTTGCCGGCCACGTGCTGAATGTCAGTGGTATACTCGGATATGGAAGAGAGCTTATGCTGCTGGCTATCAGATCATGGCTCCGAAGACTTGGCCATGGCAAACGTCAGTGGCTTGTGGTCAACTGCCAGCCCTCCAACAGGAAACGGAAATGACGAGTGGCGAGGAAAAGACCCAGGAGCTCACTGTCGAAGGCGCTGTATTTCCTCTCGTTGTCCCGGAGCTTTCTGCTGAAAAAGGCCAGCGGCTGCCAGGCTCCGCTCACCCACTGTTCACACACGCCCCCACGGCGTAGTCCGAGGCGTCCGTAGTCAGAGCCACTGGAGCGGTCGGAGACGGGTGCGCTAGCAGAGCAGCTTTGGCCAGCGCAGTTTTGGCAGCATCAAAAGCACCCATCATCTCTGGGGACCAATCCAACATGTCCGCCGGCCGCCCGCCCCGCAAGGCTTCGTACAATGGTGGCATGAGCTGGGCCGCATGGGGGGGGGGCACGGTTGTAGAAGTTCACCATGCCCAGGAACACCTGCAGGGCCTTCATAGTGCGTGGGAAACTGGCGACTGCGTCCACCTTGGCCGGGAGGGGGACGGCCCCCTGTGGTGTGACGTGGTGGCCGAGGAATGTGATGGATGACCGGCCAAACTCTCACTTGGCCGGGTTGATGATGAGACCATGCTCACTGAGCCTGCCGAACAGCTGCCGGAGATGCGTCAGGTGGTCGTCTGCGGAAGCACTGGCCACTAGAATGTCGTCCAAGTACACATACAGAAACAGCATGTCTCTTAGCACAGAGTCCATAAGGTGCTGAAACGTTTGCGCTGCCCCCTTGAGGCCGAAAGGCATCCGTATGGGTGTGGTGGCGTTGTTCAGGTGATAGAAATCACCACAGGGACGCCAACTGCCATCAGCCTTTGTCACCATGTGCAGGGGGGAAGCCCACAGGCTGTTGGAGCGGCGCACGATGCCGAGGTGCTCCATGGTGGCGAAATCCTCCCTGGCGATCGCAAGCTTGGCAGAGTCGAGGCGCCGAGCTTGTGCATAAACTGGGGGGCCCACCGTGGTGATGTAGTGCTCCACGCCATGCTAAGCCACCGCCGATGAAAACGTGGGCGTGGTGATGTCACGGAACTCAGCGAGTAGGCGTTGATACAGGTCCCCGGTGGCAAGAGTGTTTGACAGACAAAGCGCCCCAAACCCTCAGCGTACAGGGGTACGAAGCAAAAGAGAGGGCGTCAATCAGGCGGCGGTTTGTAACGTCCACCAACAGTCTGTAAGAGCAGAGGAAATCCGCCCCTAGTAGCGAAGTAGACACGGAGGCCATGACGAAATCCCAGCCGAAACGCCTGCCGAAACACACTTCCACATGCCTTGTGCCAAAGGTACGAATGGGTGTGCCGTTTGCGGCATCCATTGGGGGGCCATGCCTGCCAGCCATATTGTCCACCAGCTTCGCCGGCAGGATGCTGCGCTGAGCCCCCGAATCAACCAGTAGCCGCCGGCCGGACAAGGTGTCAGTGATGAATAACAGCTTGCAGTCATGGCCAGCGCCCATAGCTGCTAATGAGCGCTGGCCCTGGCTTTTCCCTGGGCTCCAAAACTGCAAGGCTGGCGACACTGTTTGGCCTTGGCCCCAAACCTTGAATGGTAATAACACCACCTGTCCTCACACGGTCGGCGGGCCGTCACAGCAGCTGCGGTGTCCTGGTCATCCGCCGCGGGTGTAAGCGGGGTAGCTGTGCGCGGGGCGGCAGCAGTGCGTTGACAAACTGTTGCCGGTTGGCCAGGAAAATCCTGTCTGCTTCCACAGCCAGCGCTCAGTAGTCTCTGGAGGAAGGAAGGGGGGAGCTGGCCAATGCGGTGCGCACGGGCGCTGGAAGCTGCCGCAGGAATATATGGGCGAAAAGGAATGCAGGATCTGCCGCGCCCAGCACCGCTAGCATCCTCTCCATTAACTCGGACGGCTTACTGGCGCCAAGGCCGTTCAGGGACAGCAGTTGATCTGCCTTCTCCAGCTCCGACAGTTCAAAGAGGTTCAACAGGAATGTTTTGAGCGCGTCGTATTTGCCGTCAGCCGGAGGAGCCTCTAATAGTGCCATAGCCCTGGCCGTTGTCGAGGCATCTAAGGCCGCTACTACGTGGAAACATTTTGTAACGTCCTGTGTTATTCCTCTCAGCTGGAACTGTGCCTCGATTTGTTGAAACCACGGCCGTGGATTGTGCTGCCAAAAGTCCGGTAGCTTAATGGTGGCCGCGTAGATGGCGCCGACATTAGCCGCGCCGCTAACAGCGTCTGGCGCCACAGCACCAGCATTTTCGCCAGCGTCGTTGTGTGACATAATTCAATCTTATCCAACTCGCGTCGGGTCACCAATGTGGAGTGCAATTAATGAGGAGACAAGAGACGGAGATGCGTCGAGTCAGCTTTACTCTCCACTTCAATAAAACAGAACTGTACAGCCGTGAGATCGAAACAACAACACAACGTTAACCAGAAACCCTTTCTCCCCCTTCCCTTAAAGGTATAGTTCCTTAGTGAATGTCTCTTATTTGTGGGCCACCACAACAGTATTCTCTCTACATAATACCTTTTAATTCTTGTCAATTGTCATTTTAACTTGTAAATATTAGCTTAAATTGTAAGTGCAAAAAAAGTGTTAAAATACTGTTGTATTTGACTCGCCCTCAAGTTCAAATTCAACACCTTTATGACTTTCTTGCTTCCATTGAAAAAATGTTTTCATTTACATTTACTTAAGATGGCGGTTTTATCCAAAGCGACTTGAGTAAAGTGGAACATAACAAGCAAATCAACACAAAGTAAATGATATGTATACACAATTACCAAGTGTATTAGAAAGCTATTAGGAATCAGGCTAGAGCAGAGGTGAAATTGAGAAAAAAAAAATCATGGTTTTTAAGGTTGTGGAGTGAAGCCATTTGTCCTCTATAATGATTGAAACTATAACTGTTCTTTTTTTTTTTGTTACCATTTCTAAAAGGTAGTGACATTGCCAAATGAATTCTTGCCAAATAAATTCTGTGGGAAATCCACATATGGAATTTTCTCCACTGTATATTAAACAAAACAACTTTGGTCAGTGATTCTTGCTCAAGGCAGGAAAAGCCCCTGCAATTCATTTCAAACCTGTTGTGATCATTAGAGATTTCCTCTTGCCGTTGGACTCCAGAACAAAACAGCAGATGAATTCCCTTTCGTGTTAAAAGGTCAGCCTTAGAGACTACTGAGAATATTCATTCACGTGTTTTTGCGAAAGACCTGAGGATATAAGCACGTGTCAGAGAGGTGACTTCTGGGTAAACTATGATGTATATTTCAGAGAGGAGATAAAATCGGGAGATTTTAATCAAGGGCTGTGTTATTAATGAAATCAAAACAGTGTAAAGGCTTGCATCCATAAGTGTGTAAATATTCATTATAAAAGCTTCAGGTTGTTAATTATTCAATCGGCTCATTAATGTCAATTGAATAAAACATTGCTGTTGAATAAATGCATGCTTATGTTATGATGGCGTATGATTTTTAATTGTTGTTTTTTAGTTGCTTTAGAATGTTTTAACTTTTGATAGAGGATAGTTCTGATTTAAGGCATGAGATATATGCACAATTTCTGAAATCAAATACACACTACACAGTATTTAAACTTTTGTCTGTCGACCAAGTTGACATGAGCCAATGCCAGTAATCTCAAATGAGCCACAAATTGGCTAATTAATGGGATTGGATGATATATATTGGCCTGTCAGTACTATTGACATACTGTGATAAAGCCACTTTGCTTCTTCATTATATGGAAGTGAGCTTTCCAGAGGGTTGGCAGTGTGACACCTGTGTTATTTTTTTAAGGCCAATTCACACTGCACAGACAAACACCAACAAACAAGTTGACCGTTGGATTTAGTATTTTATGAAAAATAACTGTCATGTTCACACTGCCCCAACAGACACCAACAAATACTGATTGAATATGGTCAGTCAGGTGAAAACAAAACAAACAACGCCAACAGACGCCGACAGGGGTAACACACTGACCAGACAAAACCCAACAAACTTGTTTGTCTAAGCGGTGTGAGTTGGCCTTAAAATGTAACTATTTGTTCTCCTGTGTAAGTTCTTACTTTTAAAGTTCCCTGTAAAATTTGTACATTTTGTCCTTAATACTTTGTTTTACTTTGTTGACTCTGCAGGGCTGCCATACACAATGTTAAGGTAAAGCCTAAAGCAGCTGTGTTGAACATGCTAAAGCGGCTGGACAAAATAAGATTCCGCGGTCCAAAGCGAGATGATTTCCTGGATCTACCCGAGTCCCCTACGGGGTCAGACACTGAATGTAGTGATGACATGCTACTGAGATCTCGACCTTCAATACGAGACAATGATGAGCAAAGAGACCCTGTAAGTACTGTCATTACAGATGTTGTCCTTTCATGAGATACATGGGGGCTTTCGCACCGGAGGAACCCTTTCATAATTCCTAGATCTATTGGCGAAAGTTCCTGGGTTTTGGCGTGTTCGCACCACAGGAACTAGGAACGATTTTAGTTCTAGAAACTCCTTTTGGAGGAACTTATTTAGCTCCTACTTCAGAGTCGGGTCTAAGGCCCTGTTTACACGAGAACGATTCCGGGTGAAAACGTAAAAATATTTTATCGGATGTGCCTTTCGTTTACACAGCGACGGCGTTTTGGGGGCTTAAAAACGCAAAAAAGTGAAACCACCCTCCAGAGTGGAAATCTTAAAAACGCTCCACCGTCGCGTTCCCGTCTAAACGGTAAAAACGCAAATCTGCTCACGGTGGCTCTCGTCGCGTACGCGTTTACGTCACAGGCATGCGCCAGAACAGGAAAATAACAACCAACATGTCGGATTATTTCCATACGTCGGACCTTCAAGTTACCCTAGCAGCTCTGATAAACGTACAAGAGTCTTTTCAGCAGTTGTACAAAATATTCTCAGATATTGGTGTTATTGTGTGTCAGTGCTTCACATTGCCACCTAGCCGCCTCGAGTGCATACTACATTGAATTTCACACACTTTTGCGTCACCATATGCACGTGGATTTCCCCCCCATAACGCTTGTCTAAACGCAGAATAAAAAGTGATAACGCAACGGCACTTTCGCGTTTTCTCTTCAGATCGTTTTCGTGTAAACATAGCCTAAACCAGCACTATAGGGACTACCAGTGACGTAAGAGTGTACGCTGATTGGCCGAACGCACGCGAAACACCAGCACCCGCCATTTTTAAAAAAGCTGTGTAAACACAGATTATAGCCTATAAATTTACTCCACAAACTAACTCTATGAACATGTAAAACAGCGATAGATGGTCCTCTTAAACTACGCTAAGGCGAAAATCCAATGCAACTTTGAGGGGACAAAGAGAAACATGATTATGTATTTCTGCTCAGCTAGCAACACTGGACATCAACCACACGGCATACGCTAATACCTTTTCATATACTGTCTACTTTCTATGTATAACAGTTCTATCTAATAACGTATCAGACAGGACTGTTAGACAGATCGTAAACTAGTGAACTCGGAGAATGCGAGCACTGTGTGCTCAGGCTCTGCTTTTCTCAGCGCTTTCAAAATAAAAGTCACAACAAAAAGCGTGGCTTACGTCAATTCAGAGTTCCTACTGGCGGTGCGAACGCAACCAAGAAAATGTTCTTAAGGGAATAATTAATTCTCAGGGAAACACCGTGGTGGCTAGATCCTAGAACTAAGTTCCTAGAACTACCCGGTGCGAAAGCCCCTTATGAAGTACTCGTTTAGGAATTTCTATATGTTAGTTATATGATACATGTATTATAGATGGTCCGTTGCAAAACCTAGTGAGCCTACCTAGGCATCATATAGAATGAATAGAATAGAATGAGGCAATTATATAGCGCTTTCATATGTACTACTGTACACCCAAAGCGCTTTACAATCATATCAGGGGGTCTCTCCTCAACCACCACCAGTGAGCAGCATCCACTTGGATGATAGAGTAGAGAGAGAGAGATAGAGCCAATTCAATGGATGGGGATTATTAGGAGGCCATGATTGGCAAGAGCCAATGGGTGCAATGTGGCCAGGACACCGGGGTTACACCCCTACTCTTTTACGAGAAATGCCATGGGATTTTTAATGACCACAGAGAGTCAGGACCTCGGTTTAACGTCTCATCCGAAGGCCGGTGCTCTTTGACAGTACTATATGTTTGCTTCCAACACAAAAGGTACGTAGCAACATTATGCTGCTTCTTAAGGTAACTTTTGCCGAATGACTTGGGTTCTCATTTTGGGCTCTCAGTTTAGCTCTTTGCTGAGAAACACTGGTCAAATGTCAGTTACCAAATATTATATACCACAAAATGTCAGAGGAAAACTGTGAAGGCTTATTTTGCCAATTGTATCCTTTTGAGAGAAGGTATTCCCTGAACACATTGTGCTGATGATTAATATAATTAATTCAGCATTGAAAAGTATCAATTAAAACACACTGTTTTACCTGTTAAAACTTTGAAAATTTCAGTATATTGATATGCTGATGGTAAATTGAAATCAATTGTGAGTTAAGTCTGTTCACAGGGCTTTTTGTGTGGCATGTGTTGTTGTTGCCTATGTAGAGCTTTTTAAATCATTTGAAGATTGATGGCTGCTAAAATGTTGTGTTAAAGGACTTGCACAAATTTCGAACACATTGTTTTGTATGAGAAGGTAGATGCAGTTCCTTTAAATCAGTTTTGTCTATTAAAATTGTGCTTGTGATTAATCTCTTTTAGAGTCTGACCTTTTCACATTAACTTTATCTTCCATAATGTTGTCTGTTGTCTCTCTGTTGTCTCATTCGCCTTGTTAAACTGAGTTGATGTGCAGGAAGCAAGAAATGCAGTCCTCGGTCTGTCATCCTGCAGCCAAATGATGCTTTAATGCAATTCACTATCCTGTTAAAACCAGACACTGCTGCTTTAGTCTGGTACCTTTTCATTTCACAGATGGGTTATGGAAGAATTCCTTGCCGTAATCGTGTTAGAGATGTTTTTTGAGAGGTTTATGATCATAGCTGTGTAATTTGGTGTTCTGATTATTTTGAGGCTTTCCCCTCAATGATGAGCCT
This sequence comes from Meda fulgida, assembly GCA_030578275.1. Taxonomy (NCBI): domain Eukaryota; kingdom Metazoa; phylum Chordata; class Actinopteri; order Cypriniformes; family Leuciscidae; genus Meda; species Meda fulgida. The sequence goes on from CM060619.1 coordinate 17,291,737, forward strand.
CAGATTAGTCATAGTGTTGCATAAGTGTCTCACAATAGAGCCAACCTTCTCTGCTTCCATCTGCAACATTGAAGTGTTTTTTAAATGTAAACTGAAATGCTGTCGGGTGACAGTTGTGGGGTTTTTTTCTCTCTAGGATGCTGTAGAGCATCTTTCTCTATGTGAAGGTGTCTAATTCTCACCCCTTTATCCATGGCTCTGTTCGAAAGCCTAGTGAGTTGCCCACCCAGCAGTAGTTTCAGGGATCTTTGAGTGTTCCAAATAGTATACGGCTAAACTATCCATCCATTCTCCCAACAGCTTGTCCTAAATAGGGTCACATGAGTCCTGGCGCTTATCCTAGCATCTCGGGACACCTTGAATAGATGGCCAGTCCATCGCAGGGCTGCACACATACTGGCAATTTAGTCTCTTCAGCTCACCTATCCTGCCTGTCTTTAGATTGTGGGAGAAACCGAAGCACCCAGAATAAACCCCAAACCAACAAAGGGAGAACATGCACTCCACATAGAAAGGCCTCTTGGCTCAAGTGGGAGCAGCAAAACTAGACATTAGACATTAACACCAGCCTAAAAAAATGCAGTCAAATGCAGGTGGATTTCAGCAGTGTTGTGTAACGCCTACTGCCCCTCTTACTAGCCACTTTGGCAGGTTAAAATTTTTAGCTGTAGTCCTTTAAAAAGGCTCCTGAAATAGTAAACTAAATGTAGTGTTGTCAAAAATATTAAATTTTTGATACCGATACTGAAATATCTGAAACGCTTCCAATACTAATTTTGTGCTGAATTCTCGAATAGACACAGGATTCCAGCTGCGCTTTCTCGTTTTGTCATCTCTCCGACAGCGAGTTGACATACAAACCCGCCTCCTCTCTCTCACTCATTTAATTTGCTCTGGATGAATATTGTTGGTGTTACAGGGCTTGAATTTCGCCGTGGGATTTGGATCTTTGGAAAACCACTTGCCACAGTGGCTGTTGAGCTACAAAGTTAATTTCAAGCCCTGATCATATATTCTAGTCATTATGATGTTTATATTTACCTTTGGACACACAAATGTGTCACTAGCCCCTTTCACACAGCACGTTGATCCCAGGAAATTGCCGGCAATTTGCCAGAGTGCCTTCTGTGTGAATGCAAACACGTCCCGGGATTGATGCCGGAATCGATGCCAGGATGGGGATCTAGTAACATTGCCGGGATCAGTCCCGGAACGCGCCCTGTGTGAACAAAAGCCAGGACCAATGCCGTAAGGGGAGTGTCGTTGTGACGATGCTGAAGCTGAGATAGTTCGTCCGCTTTGTGGAACGGTATGCAGTGCACTATGATTGAATCTGAAAAAAATGCATATGCGTGGTTTCTCTCGAGAGAAATCGCAAATCATAAGCAAACTTAGTGGAGATATTACACGTCACATCCTGACGTCACGTGTCTTTACGGGATCTTTACGGGATGTGTGTGAACGTACGCACTCACAGATTCCGGAAAATCCCTGGCAGTGTGAATGAACCAAAATCAAACGATCCCGGGACAGATCCCCGGACACATTATCCGTGTATTTTCCGGAATCTCTTTGTGAAAGGGGCTTCTGAAAAATGGATTTCAGTCTATTCTACTTCAGGCAATTGCATTTAGGCTTTATTGCATAAAATCGTGTTCATTTGTGAATATTATCTTGATGAACAAAATGTGTATGAATCATAAACTTTTGTTGGTTACAGAGGGCATTTTCTGCTTTAATCCACAAGCCAATTGAAAAATACCATTTGCTTTTTGTTGAGGAAACCAGGATAATGTTAATTTTGGGGTTGGCCTGCAAAAAGAGTTCACTTCTGTGATGATTCAGTGAATTTTTCTGTTGAACGATGCAAACAAACAACTATTATGTATATCTGTGCGTATTATAGTATTGAGTCATTAGCTTAGCAACATGTTAGCATCAGACTCCTCAAACAAGCTCAAGAGTGTTTTAAAAACAGTCGAAAAACAAAAAATTGGCAAGACACCAAGTAGATGCTGAGACATGCCACTAGGGTGTGGAATGAAATAATCATTTAGTTTTCTCATCGCCCTCTCATCATGGCTCTAGGCCATGAGCACCCTGATGAAAAGTCTTGCATTACTGAATAAGCTATGTTTTGTTTTTCAGTATGAAATAAGTACTATGAGGATAAGACCTAAGACCGTGGGCAGAAACTGATAAAAATGACTTGAGGGAAAAAAAAGTTGTCTAAATACAAAACTTTTTTTTCCTTGAAATGTATAGCCAAAATAGCGAAAACAATGTGGCAATTTCGAGTCTTTTATATCTTACTATTGATTCAAATATTGACTATTGATGTACTCAGTGAAACAATAGCATCAAGCTACTAGACACAACAAATAAACTCTGCTGGTAATAAAAACAACAGCGTATCAGCTTTATTTACAGTTGACAGTGGAGAAACGGCGTGGACATCAGGCGTAATCGGCCACAGACATTATGAGGCAAGAGTCACGTCTTGTTATCCTGAAATCCTATCAAACCAGCACATATGGTCACGAGTTTAAATCCCAAGTGCGCTAACTGATTCAAGGTCTGGGTTAAGGGAGTGGCATTTAATTCTGGGAGTTACCCATGCGCTTGATGTGAACTGTTGAGATCGCATGAGATTTTTAAAAACCCTGTGGAAGTGTTTATCTCTGCTTCGGGACTGGATTATGTTCCTTATCCATCTTAGTTTCGACTATTTGTTGGCATTAGGACATTTTTTCTAAGGCAATAAATTATGCAAGTTTTACAACAGTAGTGTTTTTTTTATTGGTTGCCCATGGAATTACGCATTGATTTTATACTCAGAATCTCATATTTCACATACTGTAAAATCCATTTGATGAAAAAGAATGGTGAAAACTTCTGAAAATATTATACAACTGTTTGGAATTAGCATGATTCAGTGCTTATTTATTCATTTTAAAATATATGTATTTTAAAGATTTGTTATAAAACGTGTTCAGATTACAGTTTAGCATGATAGTGTAAAAGGATGAATTATTATTATTGTCTAATTGATCAGACAGTTTACGTCTGACATACTTGTGAAAAAAATCCTATAGTCTTACACTGAGAGACTCTTGCCCGTATCTAGGCACCAAAATATCATAGAGATAAGAAACAAACACCCAGAACGTCTCACCCACCATGTTGTTATTATGATCACTTGACCTACCAGCGTCGGTTTCATCGCTTAATTTCCATTAATATATCCTCTCCCGGGGACTTTTCGCCTACTGTTTTTATCTGTATTCTGGCATACTACTTTTTTGGCGCACTGTTTTTCGCTTACTACATAGTATGGGAAGTATTTGATTTCAGATGCAGCGTTGGTGTATCCATCCATAACTTTCATGCAATATTCTACATTTTTTATAAAAATATGTGGTTGCCTATATTCTCCCCCCTCTGCGCTTACACAGATACACACGGGAGCGTAAGCAGGCATCTATCAGCGGATCCCTAATATATTCACTGATAGACGGATCCGGTGATAGACGGTGCTTTCAAACGCTCCTGTGTGTATCTATGTAAGCGCTCGGTGAAGAGCGTCAATGTTTTTGAAGCGTTGATCATTGTAGCCAATCACAGACATATACTGTACAGGTATGTTGAGCGTGTGAACACAATGGCCAATCAGAGGTGTTTAAGAATCCGTTCAACAGTGCTCAAAATGCTAGAAGTAAGAAATACTGGTATCGTACATTTTTTTTACATTTCAGTACCGACTTGGTACCGAAGTCCGTACTTTTGATAACTCTACTCTCTAGTTTTTCTGCTGTTGGGAATGCTTCTATGATACCCTAAAGTATCTTTGGCTTGTCCAAGGCTAAGCTTTTAAAAAGGCTTGTATAATTCAAAATGATAGTGTGATGGTTCCCACAGACCTTGAGCTCTCTCCAACATAATTGTGTTTTGGCAATAAAACATTCTGAGCTAAATATTGATATACCCCTGCAATGGCTTTCAGGAAGCATGTTACCTGCTGACCAGCTTTACCACTGTGTTTGCATATGTTTGCATTGGTAATTTCCTGCATCACAGGCAGCTTTAGTTGCAACAGCCTGCTAACAGAGATTGTAACCAGTGGTGATGTGACGTTTAGACAGCATCAGTCATCATCGCTGATTCAATGCGCATGCGGATTCACATGCGGATTCACATACGGATTCAAATAGCTCTGCCGCACACATACAAACATAGACACAAATGGAGCCAGCACAACTCTCGTCTTATAGTGTCGTCGCAGCACTTTTTACTATTTGATTCATGCACTAATGACTCCCTGAAGGCCGGGGGTAATGAGATCACTTTTTCACACAAGCAGGGGTTTGATTGACTTTGAATACCCCGTTTATGAGAGCTAGTCTCCTAATGGAAACTGCCTCTGCTGATGACCCTTCTACATCACCATTTCTGTCTCAGGACACTTTGATTTGTGTCACAGAGATGCAAGATTCAATTTAGCTAGCAGGGATGGGAATAGAAAACCTATGGTAAATTGGTATGCTACATTGTTGTCACATAATGTTTGACTTTACATGCACAAGGATCAGAATTTGTCAATGTTTCAATTAGTATTAAGTCATTTAAACACGCAATCCAATTGCCATATTACTTTTAAGACATTATTTTGATTCCCCAAATTCGGAATCCCATCCCTGGAATTTGTTGCATATAAACACTTGATTCAGAATGGATTTCCCAACTCTTTCCATTTTGTAGTGACATTTTTGAAGTCCTTATGAGATGATTGTGAAATGTAGTAATGAGAGTAAAACTGAGTCTACGGTTAGTACTGTGAAGCATTGGGGGTGTTGACTCTATCTATGTTTTAATCATCGCTCTGAATCAGATCTGGACGCAGTATTTGACAAAAAAGTGATTTTCTCAGCTTTTTGCTCAAAATGTTGCCTTTTTTAGGAAACTTGATAAAAAAAAAAGAATGCATGAAGCTAGAATAAAAAAGCAGACTAAAAGCAGATGGTCTGTTCTTTTTATATATATATTGCAAGTTTAGATATTCATACCAACAAATATTCTGGGGGCCATGACATTTTTGGGAAAATTATCCAAAATGTTGGGTGTGGCTGGCAACTTTAAAAAAAAAAACGCAGGCGGGTTAAAAGTGTAATTTCTTCTCTCTCTTTTTAACAACACTGTTAAAGCAGTACAATTTGTTAATACCACTTTTTGTTATATTGGTTGAAACTCTCTTCACATCCTGATAGGAATGAATAATATAAGTGGTCTAAATATTAAAACATGTACATGTATCTTGTGTGGAAGTCTCAGGACCATGTTCGTCAAATGTCCTACCTGCCTGTCAACATATGTGTTTTTCATTTTTCGAGTAGACATCGTGTTTCATGAGGAACTTAGCTTTCAAAGCTAGCTTGCTATTGCTAGCCATCTTGTTGCCTCCCCTACCTTTAAGGATAGTCACTAGCATTAAGATAGCATTTTTGTGATGCCATCAGCCAGTCAGCTGTCTGAATCTTCTCGAAGCTCTAGAGTGATTTGCTTGCCTTGAAAAACCCGTAGCCTAGAACTAAATGCCCATCACAAAATCCATTCTTCCATTCTTCCAATCAAGCTACCTTTTTGCTTGAACGTTTCTTTGTGCAAACTTATGAGAATGATTTCCCGAGGTCTCTTTCATCCTCTAAATTTCTCTCTCCCTTTCTGTGTGTGTGTGTGTGTGTGTGTCAGTGAAGATAGCATGCCTGCTCTGTCAGTCGCATTGGGCTCTTAAAGAGACACCTCTGCTTTTCTGCTGTGTATCTGCAGTGCCGCCCTCTCTCCTAATCTCTCACTCACCTACTTTCTCTGCCTCTCTCTCTCTCTCTCTCTCTCTCTCTCTCTCTCTCTCTCTCTCTCTCTCTCTCTCTCTCTCTCTCTCTCACTCACTGCGGTTCGTCTTTCTGCAGATCTAGCATTCCTTCGGCCTGTGTTTGTGTGTGTAGGGCGGAATGGAGTCAGAAGCAGGTTCATGTTGTCCCATCAGTAAGTCAGAATTGTACAGTCCACATTTGTCATTGAGACCAGCCTTCAGTTTTAGGCTTATCTAACTGAAACAGGAGGAAGACACCATATAGAGGACTAGTATTCTGTAAGTCACCACTCGGAGAGACTAGCTTTTTTGTGTGTGGGGGATGTATCACATCCATGAATGTCAATAACCCTGTCTGTTTCTTTCTAGGCTGGTTTGGGGACTTTGTCTGTCATGCAAGACCTGAGGAGCGAATCAGAACGTCTCAACGAGGTCAAGGGTCATTTGGAAATTGCCTTACTGGAGAAACACTTCCTACGTGAGTACTTGAAGAAGAAGTCTCCTTGCATTCTATGTATATGTGGAGTAAAGCTGAACAAAAGTTGGGATTGCCCTATATGTACAGTATATGCACAATGTTTCATTCATACCTACAGGTTATGCAATATAAGATGGTTTTCGGCATGCATTGTATACTAATTTGGAATTTACCTAATTTTTCAGTATCTGACCCAAGTGACAGTGTGATGCTATTCAGATATGAGAAATGAGATGCTAGAGGTAGGGTGACCAAAATGCAGTCCCCAAATTTTTTTTTTCATTCCCTGAAATTACAATCACTATAAGAAATACAAAAAGAAATATAATACTAAAAAATGCGATTGTCTTTTTAAACATCCATTTGTATAGCCGTCATATTAGAGCTGGAAAATAGCCATCCAACGCATTCGTAGAGTGGGATATTTCTGCTGATGACATGAGGGGCTTTCACACCAGATAGTTCTAGGAACTAGAACTTTTCCCACGAAAAAATAATGGTTCCATTAGGAACGTTTTCCTGGTTGCGTTCGCACCAGCAGTAGGAACTCTGAAGTGACGTAAGTTGCGCTTGTTGTTGTGACTTTTATTTTGATGGCGCTGAGAAAAGCAGAGCCTGAGCACACGGTCCTCTCATTCTCTGTGTTCATTAGTTTACGATCTGTCTAACAGTCCTGTCTAATACGTTATTAGATAGAAATGTTATAGATAGAAAGTAGACAGTATATGAAAAAGTATTAGCGTATGCCTTGTGGTTGATGTCCAGTGTTGCTAGCTGAGCAGAAATACATAATCATGTCTCTCTTTGTCCCCTCAAAGTTGTGGTGGATTTTCTCCTCAGCGTAAAGTTTAAGAGGCTCATCTATCACTTTTTTTCCATGTTTGTAGAGCTAGTTTGTGGAGTAAATATATATAGGCTATAATCTGTGTTTTCACAGCTTTTTTCAAAATGGCGGGTGCTGGTATTTCGCGTGCGTTAGGCCAATCAGCGTACACTAATGTCACTGGTAGTTCCTATAGTGCTGGTTTAGACCGACTCTGAAGTAGGAGCTAAATAAGTTCCTCCAAATGGAGTTTCTAGAACTAAAATCGTTCCTAGTTCCTGTGGTGCGAACAAGGCAAAAACCGGGTACTTCCGTCAATAGTTCTAGGAATTATGAAAAGGTTCCTCCGGTGCGAAAGCCCCTATGGATGGTCAAAGGAACCAGTGTAGATCTCATCAAAAGTCATTAAATACAGCTACACCAGAGAGTAAGTCCTGTAGAGTAAATTACATTACTCGAAGTACCTGGGCAAGTTGGGTGCCAGTCACAGAGCCGGTCACAATTAACAAAGCGTATTGACGATGTAAAAAGATCTAAAAAAGCGATTTTAAAAACGTGATAGCAAATAGGCTTTAATTTAAATTAATATTTACATAGTATGGTAGAAGTTCATCTATCACAAACGTGTCACGCATTGCCCTGCAAAATCACATCTACTGTCCTGCAACCGAGCAATAACATGGTGGTCACCCTAGCCAGAGGCTAGCAACGTCCCAAAGCCAATATTTTGGTTTCGATCCATCATAAACATGCACTAATGTGAGTGAGCACTGTAGCATAGTTTCACTGAAAGTTTCATTTTAATTTGTATGATTTATAAAGCCTTTACTTTATAAAAAGCCTTTACTTTATCACCAGTAGGTCACTTGATGGAGTTTTTCGGTTCCTTGCCACTGTTGCCTTTGGCTTGCTCAGTTGGGGATATTCAAAATAATTAACCAAGCATTAATACCATTGATCAGCCCTACCAAACGTGGATGTTTTTTCACTAAGAAACAAACATTGTTATGTTATTTGATTGATATTGTGAAGCTGCTTTGATGCAATTTATATTGTGAAAAGCGCTATATAAATACACTTGACTTGACTTGACTTGACTTTACTGTGTGATCATTATTTGGATTAAAAAAATTCTTCTGACCAGGAACTTTTGGCAAAAATGTGGCAGAAAGTGACAGAAAAACATAAAACTGAACACTGAATTTGTAAAAAAAATATATACAATATATACAGTAGATATTTAAATTGTTGCCAGAGGGTTTAACCCCCCCAAAATGATGTTACCGTTTATTGTTTATTGTAGTGACATGAACAGATCATTTGTATCCTCTGTATCTTGACAGTTGGATTGTGTTTATGTGGTTGGTTTAATGAGAAGGACACAGTTTTTTGGTCAGTTTACCACATGGCCTGAATCTTGTTCACACCAAACTAAAAAGTTGTGCCACATGTATTGGTGTGAACAAATTACAATTGTTACCTAATTGTGGACTGATTAGCTATTGATCACCCTGTGTGTGTGTGTGTGTGTGTGTGTGCGTGTGTGTGTGCGTATGTGTGTGCGTGTGCGTGTGTGAGAGAGAAAGCTTTTTGGTACTTTTGTGTGAATGTTGGTCAAAATTGCTATCTTTTCATGTAACAGAGTGTCCGCATTTTGATAGTAAAATGAAAACACCTACATAATGTGGACAAAATGTTCTCGCTGCAGTTCCCATGAGAAAAACTGCTTCTTAACTGGACTACTGTTAATAGTGTTTTTATTAAAGAGATAGTTCATCTAAAAATTAAGATTGTCATGTTGCTCTAAACGTGTTTGAATCGCTTCTGCTGAATTCAGGAGAAAAACCTGAAGACTGTTAAAAAGAACTAGAGAGAAAAAAGATGTAAAATCAGCATGAAATATCATAAAAGTCACCCATTCAACATGTGAGAAACAAATTGAAATTTTACTTGCTATTTACTGATAATCCTTTCATCTAACTACTACAAACTGATCTGTGAAACAAAATCAAATCTAGTTGTTTCTGACTCTTCTTTTTGATGTGAACAAATCATTCAGAACAGTTTTGTGAACTGGATCAACCAATTCACAGAAAAGATTACTTGATTCATTCAAAAACAGGACATTGCTTCTTTCATGAATGGCTAAAGAGAGCTTGCCATTTTCAGTGAATAATTATTGTGCATAACTTGTATGGATTATTTCATGGTACTTGTATTGTGCTTTTATGTCCTTTTCGAAGCTTGAAAGCATAAGTGGAACACATAAACTGATAAATTGTATACCTTGAATATCCTATAACTTGCTTTGGGTAAAAAAAAAAAAAGCTTTCATGGAGTGTGTAATATCTGTCTGTGAAATGGTTTGCAAAGTCGCAAGTGCAGGACAAATAAAGTTATTGTCTCCCAAAAGAATTCCTGACGACTTGTTTAGGCGGTTCAGTCTCACTTCCGTGACCTGCAAACGTAACGCGATAACACATTTGCATAATGGTTTTCATTGGCTGCCCTCTAACAACGTCTACTTTGACCCTCCCTCAAAATGTTGTAGCTGGTTCATGTTGCGTACTTGTCGAGAAGACTGCTCTGCAAAAGGCCGTTTCCTTTCCGACACCCTCTGTAAGCGGTAGACCAATCACAAAAGACTGGCCCATCTAGCCAATCACAGCAGAGTAGCTCATGGAAAGGAGGGATTTAGAGAGACTGAATCTTTTGACGAGTCGTTTGAGAATCGTTGAAAAATGTGGTGATGTGCAATTTATATTATGAGAAAATGAAAGTGTTTTTTGACCTTTGATGCCTGTTGTAGGAGACCTCCAAAACAAAATTAGGAACCTATAAAATAGGCGCACTTTAAATGCAAATGTTTCTGTAAGGGTTAGGGGTATAGACAATATAATTAGCTCAGTATAAGAACAAAAGCAGTCAATAGACAAACCGTACCCTGAAACAAAAACAATTAGTGTGTGTGTGTGTGTGTGTGTGTGTGTGTGTGTGTGTGTGTGTGTGTGTGTGTGTGTGTGTGTGTGTGTGTGTGTGTGTGTGTGTGTGTGTGTGCTCTTGTTTTTGTGATTTGTGAGGACACAAATGTGTATAATGACATGGGTATTACACTGGTATTACAACTTGAACGTGATTTATGAGGACATTTCCTGAGTCCTCATATTTCAAATGGCTTTAAAAACATACTAAGCAGTGTTTTATTAAAAATGTAAAAATACAGAATGTCTCCTGTGATGGGTAGGTTTAGGGATGGGGCAGTGTAAGGGGATAGAATATACAGTTCGTCCAGTATAAAAACCATTACGCCTATGGAATGTCCTCACAAATCACAAAAACAGCTGTGTGTGTGTGCGTGCGTGCGTGCGTGCGTGCGTCCGTGCGTGCGTGCGTGTGCGTGTATCCATCACAGCTACAGTAAACGGCTCATTGTCTCATTTGAGAATGTCATAGGAAAAAGCAACTGAAGGTCATTAGTGAATGACAGTCACAATCTACTGTTATATAACCCGAAGCGTGCCACTGTCTGCACACACAGGAGAACCCACACATGAGAAGGGAGTGAGACAACACACATTAGCTAGAGGAAAGCTAGAAGAAAATTAATGCGGAGAGAGATATAAAATATGAAGTAGGGAAGGGATTACGGAGTGAAGCTGTTAGAGCGTCAGAACTGAGGATTTTTGCTCAGGAAACACAGGGTTATAGCCATATCTGTGAGCTCTGATGTGCGAATATGCATATCATGCATACTGTATGTGTGAATAGGAGAAATTACAGTGCTAGAAATTACAATGCTATAGTCCTGCCTTTTAGTTAAATCGCTGTTTTGATAGAGGCAGTGTTTGTCCGGTTGTAGATTTCAAAGAGCAAGTTTGTTTACTATTGAACACGCATGACATTAGCTGGACCAGATCAGTGTTTTATATGATTTGAGCTAAAGATTTATATGATATAATCAAAGTGTACATCTTCTATAAGTCTTTAGAAGTAGGTCTAAGACTTGCGGGACAAGTCTAAAGCTTACATTTTTTCATCGAACAAGTTTGAATTGATTTGAACATGAGTGAGATGTGTGAGCTGAATAAGAGCTGCAGAGTTCAAGATTTTTTCCTCACACAAAGCTATCGCTTCTTGAAATATAGTATAGTCATATGGGCTGCCTTTGGGGTGCTTTTTTTGTGCTTTTTGGTAGCTTGGCAGTGTAAACCACCCTCACCCCCCTTTTTATTTTTTATTTGGAAATTCTATATAAGATAAGATAAATAACTTTTCTGTTTCATGGACAAGAAAATCATGGTTTTAATTTCTTCTGGTGCTTCTGTTCATTCAAAGAAGCACATATATTTTACATTGATGCACTAGCCAACACCACTAGGAGTTGAAGCTATATTCTTTTTGTTGATAGCGCATGATCTACCAGTTAAACTAAAGTTTTTGTTGATGGGAGTGTGTGTGGAACAGACGCTGGGTTTTACCCTCTGCTGACATCAATTTCCACATACTGTATGACCGAGAGTCTATTTTAAGCGCTCGTGTGTGTGTGTGTGTGTGTGTGTGTGTGTGTGTGTGTGTGTGTGTGTTTATCCCGTGTGTTCCCGTCTTAAGGCTCTGACCCATTTAACAATGCGTTCCCAGTCATCACAGAGCAGTTGTGCTGACATCACATGCACTCCATGTTACATTCTTGTCTCCAGTATTGTTTTTTCTCAAACTTAAAGATTTGACCCCTTCTCCCATACCCCCCATTTTTGCTTGTACTCAGACTTTTATTAATATGTATATATATTATCTTAAAACATTACTAACAATATATATATTAAATGTATAAAAATATGATGTGCCTGTAGTGTAGCAACTTAGAAACACAATGAAACTGAAGCCACTAATGTGGTCATGCTACAGTTTAAATCTGGAAAACTATGATTTTTATGTAACATTTTCTAAGACCATGTCATGTGAGTTTTTAGAGAAGGCTGGTAAGATGCTAATCAAATATTTATTGGCCTGTAAACACCCACTTAAAGTTTATTGCCAATGTCTGATGTGGTGAACTGCCCCATTTATGTTCCTAATGTTCTCACTCGACAAACCTTTCACACTTCTGACCTAATCTTCATTATTCTTTTATCATTATTGTTTTGTTTGTATACAGTCATTATTCTGGCATTACATGGCTTGCCCATCTACCATCTATCTTGATCCCTATATATAATCCACCTATTATCTAAAGTCTAAAAAAAACAAAAAATAAAAAGCATATTCTTGGGACCTTATGTAAATTATTTTAACAAACATTCCTGGCATGACAGGTGCATTAGAGCGTCTCGGTTACTAATGTAACCCTCGTTCCCTGAAGGAGGGAACAGGAGACGTGACGTCGGCGTGGCGACGTAATGGGATCACTTCAGGGAGCCCTATCAACTTCGAGTATCTACAGAACAAGCCAATGAACGTTGGCGTGCGTGAAAGCGTCACGCGCCCCCGCCCCGCAGCGCGGGTATAAACAGGAAGCGGGCGCACGCACTCATTGTTTTTCGCTGAGGAGCCGAGATTGAGACGGCCGTACAGCGATGGTCAGCAACCGTGGCGACGGGACGTCACGTCTCCCGTTCCCTCCTTCAGGGAACGAGGGTTACATTAGTAACCGAGACGTTCCCTTTCAGTCGCTCACGTTCGACGTGACGTCGACGTGGCGACGTAATGGGATCCCATGGAAAACGCCACGGTAGCTGCCACATCCAGCGCCCTACGGAAGACTCTCAGACCCCCAAATGGCTGGGGCGGAAGACCTGCATAGAGGGAGTTCACTGCTGTTCCGTTAAACCCCACACAGTGGAACTCTTGGATAACACTGGGAAAGCGTGCCTTTCCAGGGGAGAGGGACACTGCGGAGCCACACCCTGCCCGAAGGGAGGTAACATGTGGAGAATACACATATGGACTGGCCAGAGGGGCAGTGCAACATATGGAATGTCACTGGGGTGGCTCCAGCCTGAGAAGGGGGAGGGAGCACCAGACAGTGACGGCAGAGCGGAGTCTGCCAAGGGAAGACACGGGCTCACCGCAGGGAGCTGATCGCGGAAGAATACGCATATGGGATCGCCGCAGGGATCACCACATATGGAACCCAGCCTAGCACAAGTTAAACAAGCATACGAGCACTAGGCCTGGCGTCGGACGCTCCGCAACGTCTGACTGCCGAAGGGGTACGGAGGAACTCTACAGGGTTCGCCTGAGTGGGGAACTCGACTGGAGCAGAAAAGCGCACGTATCCGCTCCATGTGGAGGGGAGTGGCGTAGCAAGCCGACACAAGAGCGGGAACTTCGGTGTTACCGGCTGGTTGAAGCGAGCACACAGGAAGAAACCGGCTCAACATGTAGGCTATAAAACCTAGCGAACGTGTTAGGTGTCGCCCAGCCCGCAGCACTACAGATGTCTGTCAGCGAGGCGCCGTGTGCCAGCGCCCAAGAAGAAGCGACACCCCTAGTGGAGTGGGCTCTCAACCCGGGCGGGCAAGGCACGCCTTGGGCTTCGTAAGCCAAGGCGATGGCATCCACTATCCAGTGGGCCATCCTCTGCTTGGAGACAGCCTTCCCTTTCTGCTGACCTCCGTAACAGACGAAGAGCTTATCTGAGGTCCTGAGGCTTTGAGTTCTGTCCACGTACAGGCGCAGAGCGCGGACGGGACAGAGAAAAGCCAGGGCTGGGTCTGCCTCCTCCGAAGGCAGCGCTTGCAGGTTCACCACCTGGTCCCCGGGAGTGGTGGGAACCTTGGGCACGTATCCGGGCCGGGGTCTCAGGATCACGTGAGAGTTAGCCGGGCCGAATTCCAGGCACGATTCGTCGACCGAAAATGCATGCAGGTCCCCTACCCTCTTAATGGAGGCCAATGCAACCAGGAGTACTGTTTTACAGGACAGAATTTTTAACTCTGCTGATTGCAAAGGCTCAAAGGGTGGTCTCTGAAGTGCCGAAAGGACCAGAGACAAATCCCAAGAAGGTAAAGAGAGCGGGCGAGGAGGATTTAGTCTCCTTGCCCCCCTCAGGAACCTGACGATCAGGTCGTGCTTTCCCAGTGACTTACCTTCAACTGCATCGTGATGTGAGGCGATAGCGGCAACATACACTTTAAGGGTGGAGGGAGACAGCCTTCGCTCCAACCCATCTTGCAGGAAGGAAAGCACGGCTCTGACCGAGCAAGATCGGGGGTTCTCCTCATGAGAAGAACACCAATCAACGAACAGGTTCCACTTCAACGCATAGAGGCGCCTCGTAGAGGGGGCTCTAGCGGAAGTGATGGTGTCAACTACCGCCTGGGGTAGGTCACCTAGAACCACCGCGTCCCGTCCAGGGACCAGACATGGAGTTTCCAGAGGTCTGGACGCGGGTGCCACAAGGTGCCCCGTCTCTGAGAGAGCAGGTCCTCTCTCGGAGGAATGGGCCAGGGAGGGGCTGTCGTGAGGAGCACCAGTTCCGGGAACCAGGTCCGGTTGGGCCAATACGGCGCCACTAACAAGACCTGCTCCTCGTCCTCCCTGACTTTGCACAAGGTCTGTGCAAGAAGGCTCACTGGGGGAAACGCATACTTGTGTAGACCTGGGGGCCAGCTGTGTGCCAGAGCATCCGTGCCGAGGGTCCCCTCGGTCAGGGAAAAGAACAACTGGCAGTGAGACGTGTCCGGGGCGGCAAACAGATCTACCTGTGCGGTCCCGAAGCGCCTGAAAATCAGCTGGACCACCTGGGGATGGAGTCGCCATTCTCCTGGTAGCACCTGCTGCCGTGAGAGCTCGTCGGCTGCACGGTTGAGCAGGCCCGGAATATAAATGGCACGAAGCGACCTCAGATGCTTCTGACTCCAAAGGAGGAGATGGCGGGCAAGTTGTGACATGCGGCGGGAGCGTAGACCACCCTGACGGTTGATGTACGCAACGGTCGCAGTGCTGTCCGTACGGACCAGTACATGCTTGCCTAGTAGCGGCGTTTTGAAGCGGCCCAGCGCAAGATGAACTGCTAACAACTCGAGGCAGTTGATGTGCCAATGCAGTTGAGGCCCCGTCCACAGACCTGAAGCTGCATGCCCGTTGTACGTGGCCCCCCACCCGGTGGCAGAGGCATCCGTGGTGACCACAGAATGCCTGGACACTTGTTCTAGGCGAACACCCGCCCGCAGGAACGAAGGGTCCGACCACAAGGTGAGAGTTTGGCGACAGTGCGGGGTCACTTGGACCCGGCACGAGCCGCTTTGCCACGCCCATCTCGGGACTCGACCGTGGAGCCAGTGTTGAAGCAGCCTCATATGAAGCAATCCGAGCGGCGTTACCGCGGCTGCAGATGCCATATGCCGCAGGAGCCTCTGAAAAAGTTTCAGTGGTGCCGCTGTTCTGCGTCTGAGAGTACTCACGCAGTTCAACACTGACTGGACGCGGGCCTCGGTGAGGCGCGCTGTCATGTTGATCGAGTCCAGCTCCATACCGAGAAAAGAGATCCTCTGCCCGGGGCTGAGTTTGCTCTTTTCCCAGTTGACCCGAAGCCCTAGGTGGCTGAGGTGACTGAGCACCATGTCCCTGTGTTCGCACAACTGCTCTCTCGACTGGGCAAGAATAAGCCAGTCGTCGAGGTAGTTGAGAATGCGAACACCACGCTCGCACATGGGAGCAATGGCCGCCTCCGCGACTTTCGTGAAGACACGGGGCGACAGGGCCAGCCCGAAGGGTAAGACTTTGTACTGATATGCCCGCCCCTCGAACGCAAAGCGAAGAAACGGTCTGTGTCGAGGGAGAATCGAGACATGAAAGTACGCGTCCTTCAGGTCGATCGCTGCGAACCAATCTTGGGGACGGATGCATTTGAAAATGCGTTTCTGCGTAAGCATCTTGAACGGCAGCCTGTGAAGGGACCGGTTCAGGACACGCAGGTCCAAGATTGGCCGTAACCCACCGCCTTTCTTGGGTACAATGAAGTACGGGCTGTAGAAGCCGGTCTTCATATCGGCTGGAGGGACCGGCTCGATCGCGTCCTTCGCCAGTAGGACTGCGATCTCTGCCCTGAGCACAGGGGCACTGTCCGCCAGAACACGGGTGAACTGAATGCCCCTGAAGCGCGGGGGCCGCCGGGCGAACTGAATCGCATAGCCGAGTCTGACAGTACGGATGAGCCAGCGGGACGGGCTGGGAAGCGCTAGCCAGGCTCCCAGACACCGCACAAGCGGGACCAACGGGACCACAGACGTACCCGGGGTGGGGCAGCGCGGCGGAACGCAGGGACTCGACTCGGACGGCATAGCGGCCCGGAGTGGGGTCTGGGTGTGAGGTGCGACACATACCTGCTTCCGTCGAAGGGCAGAGTGAGTGTGCGGAGGCAACACTGCGTCCGGGACACAGCCACTGCTGCTCACTGGCGATAGAAGAGGGGCCTGAGGGTGACAAGGCATAGCGTCGTCGACCGCCAAGCGCGCCCTCTTGGGACCCAGAGGTTTCAGAAATTGCTCTTTCATTGAAATTGTGGGACAGAAACAAAAGGAAACAAAAGATTCTCGCCCGGCCCTCCACCGGGGGAAGGAGCGGCGCGTTCACCATCTCCTGAAGAGCAACTTGATCCACCTCTGGGTTGCCCGTCTCAGGGACGTTTGCACCTCCGCTTGCCACCTGGCTTGGCAGCGGCCTGGACGGGCGTGGTCGGCTTCCTGCGGCTTGCTCCACGCTGAGGCCTAGATGAAGGCTGCTGCTGAGGCTTCGCGGGAGCGGAGGACGCCGAAGGAGGCCGACCTCGGCGACGAGTAGACGGAGGGACTGCAGCCGGCGGACAGGTGGGAGCAGCAGCGGTCCGCCGGGGCAGGATGTGTCGGATGGCCTTCGTCTGCTTCTGGGCGGCCGAGAACTGTTGGGCAAAGCTCTCGACCGCGTCGCCGAATAACCCAACCTGGGAGAGAGGGGCATCCAGGAACCGATACTTGTCAGTGTCCCTCATGTCAGCCAGGTTGAGCCAGAGGTGGCGCTCCTGGACCAACAGGGTGGACATCGCCTGACCAACGGAACGTGCGGTTTCTTTCGTCGCCCGGAGGGCGAGGTCAGTTGCCACACGGAGCTCCCGGAAGAGCTCTGGGTCAGAACCACCCTCGTTCATGTCCATGAGCGCCTGGGCCTGATGGACCTGCAGAAGCGCCATGGAATGGAGGGCGGAAGCAGCCTGTCCACAGGCTCTGTAAGCCTTCGCCGTAAGACCGGACGAAAACTTACATGCCTTGGACGGGAGGCGTGGATTGCCCCGCCAGGAGGAAGCGGACGCTGGACACAACTGCATCACAACAGCACGCTCCACCGGTGGAACATCCACATACCCCTTAGCCGCCCCACCGTCGAGGGTGGTGAGGAGGGAGGAGCCACTAGGACGGCTTCTGGCACTATACGGCGCCGTCCACGTCCTAGTAAGCTCCTCATGCACTTCCGGAAAGAAAGGTACCGGGGCGGCGCGCTGAGAACCAGCGCGGCCCGCCCCGAGAAACCAATCGTCCAACCGGGAAGGCTCTGGACGTGGTGGAGGGTTCCACACAAGCCCGACCTTCTCGGTGGCCCGGGAAAGCATAGCCGTCCATTCTGGATCGGACTCGGGCAACGCTACACGCCCCGAAGGGGGCAACGCAGCCGAATCCTCATCTCCAGAGGAACGAAGCTCCCCCTCCGATGCTGCGATCGACATCTGATCGTCAGGTGGAGCCCCAAAGGAGAGGAGTGGTCGTCCAAGAGAAGGACCAGCACGCTCATTTGAAGGCTCCAACGGCGGTAGCGCTTGTGAGGCGTGAGGGGCCCACGGAGATTGCCTCGGCGGGGTAGCCCTCACGGTAATCCTCAGATCACCCTGGTCATGCACAGAAGTAGGTCTATTCTGAGGTCCAGAATAGACACTAGATCGGGGCATAGGCGAGGGGACTGCATCTCCCTTGAGGTAAGCGAGTCTCGATCTTAGCGCTATCATAGTCATATTCCCGCAATGGGAACATGAGCTATTCACAAAAGCTGCCTCAGCATGCTGAATGCCCAAACACGAGATGCAGCTATTGTGGCCGTCGCCTGGCGCCAGGGTATGACCGCATCCAGAAACGCACAAGCGGAATGACATCCTGAAAAGGACGCAGGGTCACGCTTGTTTTGCTCTTTTAGTAAAAATAACAAACAGGAAAAAATAATAATAAAAAGCTCTTTTAGTGCTGAAGCACCCAGGGATGGCCGCAGTGTAATCGGGGTACACTCTCAATGTAGGAACGCCCACGAGACCGACACAGTCACACACATACACACAAACCAAGCTGTGAAAACAGCTGTTGTGAAATGCTCGCGGCCACCGCTGATCGCGCCGTCACACCAGCACTGGATAAAGCCTTTTTTCTTCCCTGTATTCAGCTGTCTGTAGCTCAGAAGTCAAGCTCGGCTCTGAAGCGAAAGACAATGAGTGCGTGCGCCCGCTTCCTGTTTATACCCGCGCTTTCACGCACGCCAACGTTCATTGGCTTGTTCTGTAGATACTCGAAGTTGATAGGGCTCCCTGAAGTGATCCCATTACGTCGCCACGTCGACGTCACGTCGAACGTGAGCGACTGAAAGGGAACTACAATTAGCCTCAAGCTACATGACACAATTTTAAAGATTAATTTTACGCTTAGCCTACTCAAAACTCACTTTAAACAACAATCGAGTGTTTGTTAGAACTTATAATTGCGATCTAATGTGGATTTTAGTCATGTAATGTTGTTGAAATATGCTATGTATGGTCTTTTATAAGTTGCTAATCGCTACACTTGCTTAGCATTTATAATGTCACATTTACAATGTCTTTATTGATATGAAAATACACCAAATCACATGAAAATCACACACAACTCGATAACCTGATTACCATATACTATTGTAATCGTGTTTTTATTAGCTTCTTGTTTCATGTGTAGAAATGTTTAACTCAGAGGTCGCTTATCTTATTGTTAAATAAAAATTGTTAAAATGTTCAGACAGCCTCCTTGCTGTTTTTTACGCTGACATCATTACTTTGGCCTGTGCATTGCTGCAAGCTTTATGTGTGCGCTTGAGTGCTTAATTTATAAAATAAATGCTCATGATTATGGTTTAGAATTTCTCAATAATGTAGAACAATTATCACACAATATTATTTCTCTATTAAAACTAACCATTTTCCGATGCCACTCCTCAAGTATACAAGTAATTCAATTAATATCATAAACATCTGACTTGTCGACTAATGGCTTAAATGAGCGACTACTTTCTTTAGTCTGGGGCAGCCCTATTATTTAATATGTCGTACCATTTTGATTAGAGACCTACAAATAGGTTTAGATTCATTTTTAAATCCGACATTCAATGTGGTGTCAGATTTTTTAACCCCACTGTATATTGAATTGGTTTTATGATGTGATTTATAGACATAATTGAGTCATGGCAGCATATGTGTGTTTGTTGCAGTGTCACAGTTCTATGTCTGTTAGGGTTAAGTAATGAGATTAAGAGATGAGAAGTTCATTGCCTTCTCTCTGGCAGCACACACAAAAGCCACACATGAAAATGCTGATTCTAACATATACAAATCAGACATCTTTCAGTACATTGACTCCATTTAAGCAATGCATAGATGCTCATTCTCTGGGACACCAATCATAATTTATCTGAGACCTTTGAAAAATACCACTCACAATATTCATAACATATGTGTCGGAGGGAATGTTACATAACGATTCCTCGTGAAGACACATCACAGCTGAGGATTTATTTTCTTGCATTATTTAATCTCAATTGCGCTGCTTAACACCAGACTGCTCTGAAATTAGTTATTCTCTTTTACTGTTATTTATAACCCATGTTTTCTGTCTCCTATTTCCTTTTCCTCCCTACAGAAAAAAAAACACAGTAGACATTAAAGTTTCCTGAAAGAAATTTTAACAGGCCATAAAGCACTTATTAATGTGTAATTTAAGGCCCTTTATTTACAGTACAGTAGTATAAGATCAACCAAATATCAGTAAAGATTACTTTAAGCAGTTAGCCTTATGATCAGTAAAACGAACAAAATTGAAGAAGAGACCAGAGTCATTTGTAGGTTTTAGAATTGAAAGTTTAGAATATGATATCAACCACTCAGAACAGAACCCCCTAGTAACAACAATTCACAAGCAACATTTCAGAACGCCTTTCACATTTCAACAACCACATATCAACACCTGGCAACAACCTAGCAAGCTTGTTTTATATGGGCAAGCACCTCTCACATTTCTATAGACATGTAAAAAAAAGAATTTTCTCTTTACAAACTCCAAAGTGATGAAGAATCATTGCTTGTCAGATTTGTCCCCTCACTGTGGCCTTGACTCATAATTAGTATGACAGTGGTGCCGCTGGCAGGAACTGTGACAGCCTGTAAAATATCAGTTGAAGAGCGGGACAGAATTAGGCCAGTGAGTGGGCCAACATTGATCCAGAGCTCTTTTACAGAGGATAGATAGACAAATGAGAATGAAACAGCAAAAAGAGAAAACAAAGATGTTAAAAGAGAATAATACATGAAAATGACTTTCATTATACCTCTAAAAACTCAGTAGTCTTCGGATCCCTTGGTATCCATGTGCCCCATACATTGTACAGAGACATGTACATCTCTATTCACCATACATGTAGTGATAAATGCCGGCAGAAGCCTGGTGGCTCAAATGGCTCAGACCTGCAGGGGTTTTCTGCTATTTACAGAAACAACATGCCAATGTCATTTCCCTTAGTACTCCTCTAATTTTCTTCCTCCCAAACACTGAGAGACTGTCTCTTATGTACTACACCCACACCATCTCCTCCACTTTCTATTTCTTTCAGGCAGGTTACCATGCGACCGCAGCATTCACTTAGGGGTTTATTGTTGCACAGAAAGTCTGCCGCTGACGCAGAGAGAGAAAGCTTATGTTTTCTCTCAGAGGAACGAGAGGTTCACTGCTGTGAAAGGCAGCTAACATCACAGTACAACAATACGCCAACAATGTCTCAGCCCTGGGCTCTCAAAACCAAGAACAGTGTGTCAGATATCTCACCATGAATAATTAAAGATTGGTGATGACAGCAGAATAGTCCATTCAGGCATTTGTTTGCTGGAATATTGTAGTAATATTGAATATTGGAATATCTCTTCAACCATAATGATGGATATAGTAATATAGCAAAGTCTTCAATTGCCAGACTCCCTAAGACCTAGAACAGTACCAAACTCCCAAAAGACCAAGACTAATACCAGCCACCCAAAGGCCCAAAATAATACCAGACCCCTTAAGGCCCAGAGCCACTCTAATACCAAAGACTAAGACCAATTCCAGGCAACCAAAGACTTAAAACAAACCAAACTCCCAAAAGACTAAGATTAATACCATACACCCTAAGGCCCAAAACAATACCAGACCCCTTAAGGCCCTGAGCGTCTCTAAAATACCTAAGTCTAAGACCAATTCCAGACAACCAAAGATTCAAAACAAAACCAAACTTCCTAATGACCTAGACTAATAACAGATTCCCTATGACCCAAACCAATACCAGATCTCTTAGACTTAGACCATTTACAGACTCTCAAAGACTCAAATCAATACCAGGCCCCAAAACCCCAGAACAATACTAGACAACCACCTAAGGCCCTTACCAACACCAGTATACCACACATTCTAATACCCAGGCCTTAATCAATAACAGACCCCCTAAAATTCAGACCAATAAGAGCCCACACTAATAACAGCCCTGCCCTCTAAGACTCAAACACATAACAGACCCCCTAACACCTTGTCTACTCCGGACACGAGCGTCAAACGACAATATAATCCATTTTACGTTGTCTACACTGGATGCCTCGCGACGTGATGGTAAACGACAAATTCCGACAGTAAACTGATGCCTCGTTCTATTTATGACGTACCCCAAGCACTCGCGATACTTCTCATATGAAGGACACATGGATTTGCAACGTTTGCTTTGTCACGTCCAGTGTAGACAGCTTCTAGCCGTTGCAGCGTGATGCGTTGTGTCAACGGTACCCAGACTAATACCAGACACCCAAAGAGCCAGACCAAGACCTGACCCCTAGAAAAGGAAAAGACCTGAGATAGGCGAGTCGAGACCTGTTGATCGAAAACCATTTCAATCACCTGAAACAGAGAAAATGCTGATTTTTGTTGCAGCATTTATTTCAAACACAGATATTTTGTACGGTGGTTCAGTTGCCTTTCTGAGCTTTTATGAAATGATTGCAAATTCTCTTTATGGTTGAAGATGCCTTCTAACCTGTGGTTGAGGTAATTATCGCCTTCTGCACAGCGGAAATAGACTGTGGTCTGAGATAAGTCATGACTCAGATCTGGACCAAAAAAAGTAAAATGAGACTCAGACCGTGACCAGTAATGTGTCCAACCAAGGACACATGTGGTCTTTAAAGGTCTCTAAACTCTAGACCAGAAGATTTGAGCGCTGTTTATTAAACTAACAAACAAAGCAATGGTCATCCTATTCTATCTGAGCACTTTTGTTGATATCAAAGTAGAAAATTACGATTGACATGGTGACTGATATGGTGTTCTTACTTTGATGTGCAGGAAGTAATATTTTCCTGTGTACCCACAGACAGATGAGCTACATCTCAG
Organism: Meda fulgida; assembly: GCA_030578275.1. Lineage (NCBI taxonomy): Eukaryota > Metazoa > Chordata > Actinopteri > Cypriniformes > Leuciscidae > Meda > Meda fulgida. Next base: position 17,314,569 of record CM060619.1, read on the forward strand.
GAAGTGTCTTAGAAACAGGATGTTGGTATGGAATAGCAGAAGCGTTGCCCTCTGTATTTGTCTTTAAAGACAGTGTATGCTTGCTTGCAAATACTTAAATGACAAGTCCCTTGACATTTGAATTCAAAACAAAGGATAATGGTCCCCATTGGCATTATAAAAAACAATTTCAAAGTTAAACTGATGCTATTGATGCAAGGAAAAGATATTAGCAAAAATGTTTAGAGGAACTTTAATAGAATTACACCATTTGGAACAAGGTTTAGAGTTATGGATAGGTGTCACAAGTAATGGCTGATTTAAATAAAGATACACCGAACTCTTTGAGCATGCAAATCATGAATGGAAAAAATTCAAATGGATCCTTTTTAAACTACGGTCTGGTCATTGACAACACTGAACCACATGAAGTCATGGAAGCGTCTGAACCAAACCATGTTGAGTTGGGTAACATCACTGTATTGTCTTCGTCTTAGTACATGGCTCACTGTTGTGGAAAAGACCTTACAGAATGTGAACAGCACGGGCCAATGGTTTTCTGTTATGAATAGAGCTTTTGTTTCACCTCAGTCAGTAGGGAACAGTAGTTTTCCTCTGGGTCCTTAATTTACCGGCAGGGTTTAAATCCAGTCCTCTAAGCTGCATGTTATGATTGTTGTTTTTAGGGTTGTATTAAAGGACATACATAATCTATTGGATGCCAGCTTCTGGATTCTACATTTCCTGCCATTTGGACAACTTCACAACAGGCAAAACTGACCACAGGTATTTGTTGCACCAAGAGGCAAAGATGAATTTTAAGGAGATTTCTTTTTGTTTGTGACCTTTTGAGTGAAAAAAATCACTGGGGCCTTGACGACTGAAGGCAACTATGCTTGGACATTAGAGCCACTGCGTGACTTCGATTGTTCATGAGTTGTTGATGCATCGGGCCAAGATGGAGGCCTATCTCTCAGATATAGATTTCTTCTGCAGTGGAGTCACAGATGACCTCAAAGGCAACCTTAGCCTAAGTAAGTTGTCAACACTATTTTAGTCAAGCTCTTGATTCAATTCTTCTTGTTGAAAGTGTTGATTTAAGGTAAAAGTTCACACAAAAATGAAAATTCTCTCATAATTGACCCTTGTGCCTAAGGAGAAATTCTGGTCGCTCTTTTCTTTGCAATTACAATGCATGGGAATAGAAGCTTTTAAGCTTAAACAGGGACTCAAAAGCATAATATAAGCATCACAAATGTCTTCTGAAGCCATATGTGAGAAACAGACTGAAATTGTCACAGTGTTGGGTTTGTGTTCCCCAGATGTCCACTAGATGTCCTCCTTCCTCACGGTGTCATTCACTTCATGAACTACATTTCCCACGATCCTTGTCTCTTCATTGCACTCAGTTGTTCCTCATCACTGATCATTGCACTCAGCCATTTCCCCAGTATCATTGACAATTCCCTGTGTATATAACCCTGTCTGTTTCAGTGTGTGTCACGGAGTCCTTGTATGTATCACGCTACTTCTGTTCCAGTGTCCTTGCTTCTTGTTTTGTTCCTGTTCTTGTTGGATTGCCTTTTGGACTTTGACCCTTGCTTTGGACTGGTTTTTCGATTTTGGATTATCCCTAAATAAACTACTGTTTTTGGAACTTACCCTTGTTTCCCCGTGTGTGGATCGTGACAGAAGGACTCCGTCATGAATAGTTCCAGCAGTATGGGGTTCTGGTCCTCATCCCCAGCCACCGTAGGGGAGAGGTCGCAATCTGGAGAAGTGCCACCGCGTATGAACATTTTCGAATGTTTCGCTCTGTGGGCTCGTATCACAGAGGAGACCGCGGTGAGAAAGTTACCCGAGACCCCTTCCTTCGAGAGAAGGGAATCATTCGAGGGAACTCGTCTGGCCAGGTTTTCGGGGACCCGCGGAGGTCGCAGGAGAGGAGGCGCCAGAGATGAATCCCGGAACCACTCTCCACTTCGATCACTCCTCGACCCTGGGCTGGTGATGTCCAGTCCAGAACTCCATCTGCCGTTGATCTCGTCAAGCACAGAATCAGCTCATCGCCGTCAGAGACGGCGGAGGAGAGGTAAGACCTCCAGCCTCCTCAAGTGCCCGGAGACTGTACCAGAAACTGTTCACGTCAGCCACGCCGAGCCTGTGCTTCACGTCAGCCACGCCGAGCCTGCGCTTCACGTCAGCCACGCCAAGCCAGATACTGTTCACGTCACGTCTGCCCATCCAGAGACAGTTCACGTCCCGTCTGCCCAGCCAGAGACCGTTCACGTCCCGTCTGCCCAGCCAGAGACCGTTCACGTCCCGTCTGCCCAGCCAGAGACCGTTCACGTCCCGTCTGCCCAGCCAGAGACCGTTCACGTCCCGTCTGCCCAGCCAGAGACCGTTCACGTCCCGTCTGCCCAGCCAGAGACCGTTCACGTCCCGTCTGCCCAGCCAGAGACCGTTCACGTCCCGTCTGCCCAGCCAGAGACCGCTCACGTCCCGTCTGCCCAGCCAGAGACCGTTCACGTCCCGTCTGCCCAGCCAGAGACCGTTCACGTCCCGTCTGCCCAGCCAGAGACCGTTCACGTCCCGTCTGCCCAGCCAGAGACCGTTCACGTCCCGTCTGCCCAGCCAGAGACCGTTCACGTCCCGTCTGCCCAGCCAGAGACCGTTCACGTCCCGTCTGCTCAGCCAGAGACTGTTCACGCCACGCCCATTCGCGTGGTCACGAGGGCACGGATGGACTATTTGGAGCATCTGATTCGGATCCTGAACATGCCGGTGCTCGCTGTTCCTGAGCCTGAGCCGGTGTCCGCCGTTCCTGAGACTGAGCCGGTGTCCACCGTTCATGAGCCCGAGCCATTGTCTACCGTTCCTGAGCTGGAGCCGGTGCCTGCTGTTCCAGAGCCGGAGCCAGTGGCTGTTCCAGAGACAGAACAGGAGATACCCATTCTCACAGCGGGGGGAATACCGAGCAATTATATGGAGCGTCTGGCATGGATCCTGGAAAGGCCCTTCAGACCTTTTATGTCCCTGGTTCCAGAGCCGGAGCCAGTGGCTGTTCCAGAGCCGGAGCCAGTGGCTGTTCCAGAGCCGGAGCCAGTGGCTGTTCCAGAGCCGGAGCCAGTGGCTGTTCCAGAGCCGGAGCCAGTGGCTGTTCCTGAGCCGGAGCCAGTGCCAATGTCTGTTCCAGAGCCTCTGCCATGGTCGTCCGAGGGGTCTTCATCGCCCTGGCCGCCCGAAGGGTCTTCACCGCCCTGGCCGCCCGAGGGGTCTTCACCGCCCTGGCCGCCCGAGGGATCTTCACCGCCCTGGCCGCCCGAGGGGTCTTCACCGCCCTGGCCGCCCAAAGGATTCTCTGTTCCGCCATGGCCGCCCGAGGTGTCGTCTTCGCCATGGCCGCCCGATGGACTGTTAGCTCTGACCTGGCTGTTTATTAGGCCATCGCCCCTTGTCCATGTTCCCCTCCACGGACCTGGCCCCCCATCCCTCCCCCTGAGCCTTTACTGTTCTGCCTCCCATCCTGGACTCTTGTTTTGTTTTGTGGTCTTTGTTGTCTTGGAGCGTCTGGTAGCCGCTCCGTAGAGGGAGGGTTATGTCACAGTGTTGGGTTTGTGTTCCCCAGATGTCCACTAGATGTCCTCCTTCCCCACGGTGTCATTCACTTCATGAACTACATTTCCCACGATCCTTGTCTCTTCATTGCACTCAGTTGTTCCTCATCACTGATCATTGCACTCAGCCATTTCCCCAGTATCATTGACAATTCCCTGTGTATATAACCCTGTCTGTTTCAGTGTGTGTCACAGAGTCCTTGTATGTATCACGCTACTTCTGTTCCAGTGTCCTTGCTTCTTGTTTTGTTCCTGTTCTTGTTGGATTGCCTTTTGGACTTTGACCCTTGCTTTGGACTGGTTTTTCGATTTTGGATTATCCCTAAATAAACTACTGTTTTTGGAACTTTGGAACTTGACAGAAATGTCAAGGGGTCCAGGCAAAGCTCCTTGTCAGATCTGGATCCGGCCTGGATCCGGCAGGCTGCGGGAAAACCTCGGGATAAACAAAGACACTAAAATTAGCGTAGATGCCATTCTTCTTATGATGATGTAACGAGTACATCAGGATTTAAGGGAAGTGTTCCCAGTTCCGGCTGACCTAATCTATGCAGCCTAACATTGAATTATAGAAGTCTATAATATATTATGTGTATGCTAGGTCAAAGAGATGTGTTTTTAGTCTAGCTTTGAACTGACAGAGTGTGTCTGCTTCCCGGACAATGGTAGGAAGACTGTTCCAAAGTTTTGGTGCTAAATAGGAAAAGGATCTACCGCCCGCAGTCGATTTTGCTATTCTAGGTATTATCAACTGGCCCGAATTTTGAGATCGCAGTAGACGTGAAGGACTATAATGCGTTAAGAGCTCGCTCAAGTACTGCGGAGCTAAACCATTTAGTGCTTTGTAAGTAATCAACAATATTTTAAAATTTATACGATGTTTAATAGGCAGCCAATGCAGTGTTGACAGAACCGGGCTAATATGGTCATATTTCCTGGTTCTAGTAAGAACTCGAGCTGCAGCGTTTTGGACCAGCTGTAGTTTATTTATTAAGCGTGCAGGGCAACCACCCAGTAGAGCATTACAATAATCTAGTCTTAATGTCATGAAAGCATGAACTAATTTTTCCGCATTTGTTAATGAGAGCATATGTCGTAATTTAGATATATTTTTAAGATGGAAAAATGCGGTTTTACAGATACTAGACACGTGACTTTCAAATGAAAGATTGCTATCAAAAAGCACACCCAGGTTCCTAACCGACGACGAAGACTTAACAGAGCAGCCATCAAGTGTTAGACAGTATTCTAGGTTATTACGTGTGGAAGTTTTTTGTCCAATAATTAGAATCTCTGTTTTTTCAGAGTTTAGTAGTAGGAAATTACTAGTCATCCAATTTTTTAAATCAGCTATGCATTCCGTTAATTTTGTGAATTGGTAAGTTTCGTTAGGTTTTGAAGAAATATACAGCTGAGTATCATCGGCATAACAATGAAAGCTAATTCCATGTTTCCTAATGATATGTCCTAATGGTAGCATGTACAGAGTGAACAGCAGCGGCCCTAGTACTGAGCCTTGTGGTACGCCATACTGAACTTGTGATCGATAAGACATCTCTTCATTTACTGCTACAAACTGATAACGGTCAGATAAGTATGATTTAAACCATGCTAGTGCAATTCCACTAATGCCAACATAGTTTTCTAGTCTATTTAAAAGAATGTTGTGGTCAATTGTGTCAAATGCAGCACTAAGATCAAGTAACACTAATAGAGAGATACAACCACGATCGGATGATAAAAGTAAATCATTTGTAACTAATGAGAGCTGTCTCAGTACTATATTGCGGTCTAAATCCTGACTGAAAATCCTCGCAGATATCATTTCTTTCAAGAAAGGAACACAGTTGTGAGGATACTGCTTTTTCTAATATCTTTGACAGAAAAGGCAGATTTGAGATCGGCCTGTAATTGACTAATTCTGAAGGATCAAGTTGCGTTTTTTTAACAAGCGGTTTTATCATAGCCAGCTTAAAAGTTTTTGGTACGTATCCTAGAGACAAAGACGAATTAATGATATTAAGAAGAGGATCTATGATCTCTGGAAGCATCTCTTTCAATAGCTTAGTCGGTATAGGGTCTAACATACAAGTTGTCGATTTAGATGAATTAACGAGTTTGCAGAATTCTTCCTCTCCTATAGCAACAAATGAATAGTAATACGCTTAGTAATGTAATACGCTTTTCACTGGTAATCTTCCTTTCCAGTGAGCAGTTAACCAAGTCAGTGAGCTTATTTCAAGAACAGAATCTGTCAGATTTGTGAATGAATCATTCAGACCAGTTTGACTTTTGACATTTAGACTCAAAGGTGCATTCCGTAACTTTTTTAGGGTAAAAATTATCCAAAATAAAATTGAGCAAGTACATAACCAGCCAGTATTCAAAACTATCTGCTTGCCTTAGCTCGATTCAAAACCGTAAGTTGGATTTACGAATGCGGGAAATTCGAGCATGTCTTTGCGTCATTACGTCACATCTGTACACATAAAGAAGGTGTCTCGGCTAGTTGGCTATATTGCGTGTGAGGATGTTGGTGGTGGAGATTTATTGCCTTTTCTCACAGCACATGATATAATTAAACTTATTAATTTGATGGCAGATCCAGAAAGGTTCTAATGACAATCACCAGTGACAACTGGATATTCTACCGTTGTGAGATGCAAAAGACTTCAGAGTGGCTACAGAAAAAAGAGACTGCAACCTGGCTCATGCGAAAAACATGGATAAATATCTGAAGGGCATTAAATGTAATCACGTAATGCTGATGTTGTTAACATTAACAATTTGAGAACAAAGTATAATTTGCATGGTTTGACGTGATATGATAAGCGATCGTTAGATTTAATCAGCGTGATTTACTGCAATGCTTTTTTTCCCTTAGTTGGTTAGAACAAAAGTGAATGTTACTTACTTGTTCAGATGACATTTTCCGGTGAAAATTCATATGTTGGTCATACATCCAAAAAGTATAATCTGTGATTCTGAATGACAGTATCCACACCGGCGCAGTGACTGACAGCCGCACATTCTCCTCAAAACATTGGATTCATTCGCGCTGTGCCGTGCCGAGGCACAAGCCACGTAAAGTTGATAATTCCGCGAATAACTGCAGTTGCAGATTTCGAACAGAGATGGCGACAGAGAGGATAAACTACGGACTGCAGCTTTAAATTTCCATCTGTTTTTCACACAAAAATATAGAAGACTTGTTATTTTGTGCACAATGATTGCTTTATAGTACATGGAATTCAATAATTGAAAATCAATTATAATTAAATAAAAAGTGCAGCAATGCATATACTTTGTTCCTTTTGTACTCTACAGAAGAAATAAGTCAAAGAAGTTTGGAATGGTGAGTGAGTGATGGCCGTATTCTCATTTTTGGGTGTTCTATTTCTTTAGGGTGTCAGATCTGTATTACTAATTCTACATTCTTCAGTTACTTTTTAAAGGTGTAGTATTTACGATAATTTATATACTTAGTGGGTTACTATACTCAGTCTAGTGGCATCCACACATAATGCACTGGCTGAGAGTTTGATGGAGTGTTGTGACAACAGTAAAACAGGCCATGCTCAAAGCTATAGTACCATGATGCAATGCAGAGTGGCAGTATTACCAGAACATCAAACCAGGCCACTGGTCAATGCTAATTACACAATCAGAGAACAAACTGACAAGAATGTTTTTTCTCAGCTAACAGGGAGCTGTTTGTTAGCTTTGTTAGCGGTGTTAGTATTTCTCCAGGCTATATGGTCATTCCTCTCTGCTGTGCTGTAATAGGTTTACATGAATCGCTGCCATGCTTAATAAGAGCATTTGTAAGCTTCCTAAGATCAGCAACCCACAAGTGACCGCTTATGACCTTTGCTTTAGGTTACGTTTGAGGTTGCTCAGCACAGAGTTCTTCAACTTAAGGCCACTGATGTTGTCTATAAAATCATTAATCTGATTTCAAAGAATCTTTAACTGGTTAGTCAAGTCAAGTCTAGTCACCTTTATATATATATTGTATAAAGCGCTATATATATATATATATATATATATATATATATATATATATAGCGCTTTATACAATATAAATTGTCTCAAAGCAGCTTTTTGCATAATAGTAATAAACAGGAAAAAACCAATGATGCAAACTTTATCAAAGTTAGTCTCCGATGCAGTGTTAATTTTGACTGCAAATTTTGATTTAGTTTAATTCATAGTCTTTTGACTAAAATGCAATTTTGTTTTAGTCATTTTTTAGTCATCTGATTTGTTTTAGTTCTCTTTCGCGTGGTCACGCTTATTCAGGTCTATCCATATGTCTGCTCTTCTCTTTGTCCTAGACGTTTACATTTTTTAAAGTTTTATGAGACATGCATCAAGCGCGTGCCAACCCATGTCCCGCCGGGTAGATCAGCACATTACAATTCGCATCTACCACAAACGCAGGACATCAATTCTGACTGGATCTTTTCTCAAATCGTCCCTCCCTAACATTTTCGTTTCGTTTTTTTATTCGTTTATTCTCAATAGATTTTGTCAATCAAAACTTGTTTTTATTCAGTTATCGTCTCGTTTTCATCTGTGAAAAAATGCCTTTGAGGAAAATAATGACAAATTATTCGTCAACGAAAGGTTGTTTATTCCTTGCCTAACTATTATGAAATCATAAATTTGATTAGTTGCCGTCTTTACATGTAGGCATAACAGTCTCTTAATAATCATTATGAAGAGTGATTTGTTGGTCATGAAACCAAAGAGCCTTCTTTAGAAACTAAAATGACTGGGGGCCCTTTATTTGCATTTGTTTTGGGATTTTACTGATTTTATTAACTCAACCTTTGCAGTAGTGTTATTAATATAACATCTATTCATATGTTTGGTTTGCACAGAAAGCAGCTGAAGTGTGATGTGGCGGTTGGCTGGGGGATAGCTCATGGAGATTCATAAAAGTTATCCATGAAAAAATAAAATAAATGTAATTAAAGTGGCAAGCAGAACTGAGAGTGGGCGCAATCCTGTATCGCCTATGTCAGGATCTGGCACTGCAATATAAATGGGCTGGCCTGAGTTTTTTTAAGTCTTTGTATAATTTGTGCTCTCAAAGAAATCTGTGACTGTGTTGTTCTAGCAACAATCATAATGTTCCAGTGTGAAACCATTAGCAGAGGAAGTCAACAAGGTTTTATTTAAGGAATAACGGATGAGGATGGATACACCTCTCAGCCTTACACGGCTAGTCTGGTGTGAGTGTGTTTAACAGCTCTGAGAGCTCCTGAATCTTTTATATGGCCTGATAGGTGGAGATGAAATTAGCTTGTTTGTATGTGTGCTAATTTATCACGGTGTTCTAACTTGGATATTAAGGTATGCCTCAGCAATAGCCTATATTCCATTGTTTGTTTGTTTTTTTAAAACCATTATATGCATTTATATTTTAATTTTGGTAAATTGCTATGGATGAGAGACATTTTCTAATTGATCTAAACTAGCCACTTGATGCCCAATTCTGATTTGTTGATTATATCCATTTTTGGAAACACTTTAGTTTAGTGTCTAATTCTCACTATTAACTTGTTGCTTATTAGCATGCATATTACTAGGATATTGGCTGTTTATTAGTACTTATAAAGCACATATTAATGCCTTATTCTGCATGACCATATTCTACATCCCTCAACCCTACCCAATACCTAAACTTAACAACTACCTTACTGACTATTAATAAGCAGTAATTAGGAGTTTATTGAGGCAAAAGTCAGAGTTAATAGTGAAAATTGGACACTAATCTAAATAGTGACCCCGATATATAGGACACTAATCTAAATAGTGACCCCGATTTTTATATATATATGTGCATTTGCACTATACACTTGGCGAAACAAACCATGGTACTGACCTGGAAAAGCTTAGGAACTTGAGGAACCTGAAAGTCTAGGTAATCAAAACTTTTAAGGTCATACAGGCATAATAAAAAATAATCCATGCGACTCCAGTGGTATAATCCAAATTTTATGAAGCGATGTGATTGCTTTGTGTGTGAAAACAAAACAAAAATGAAGTCTTTATTCACAAAATATCTTCACTTCCACATAGCTCAATATGTGTGCCTGATCACATGAAAGCTGACCTTTTGTAGCTTGAAACCAGAATTGTTTTAGGTTTTAAAAAATGTCTTCATTTGTGTTCTGAAGATGAATGAAAAGCTTTTTGATTTGGTAAAATATGAGGGTGAGTAAATGGTGACTTTTCGTATTAACTAACCCTTTAAAGGAGTACTTTCTGTCCCTCCATAGACCGTTACAAAACTACCACTTTGACGCTTCAATACGTTCATGAGTGTTTGTAAAACTAATCCATATTAATTTTCTGAAAAGACTTGATCGCTTTATATGATGAACAGATTTAATTTAGGCTTTTTATTAAACAGCTCAATTCATACAGCTACGTTTTATGATCTCTTTTTATGAACTTTTTAAAGTGTCAAAGTGATAGTTCTGTCTATGGAGGGACAGAAACCTCTCAGATTTCATAAAAAAAATCTTCATTTGTGTTCCGAAGATGAACGGAAGTCCGACGGGTTTGGAACGACATGACAATGTATTGACAGAATTTTCATTTTTGGGTGAACTAACTTCATTAGGTATTACCTTATATCAATACATTACCATGGTGCAGCCACAGCCCTTTTTTATACAAGGACTGAATTGAGCACAGATGATTTATATATTATATCCTTTCAAATTTCAACCTATACATAGTATAAAAATAGCATAGTTAATAGCAAGTTAAGTTCAGTCTCCAGATTCTGTGACTAAAATGCAACGGATACTCATAACATACATCAGACATAATTACTCGTATCTCTATTTATCTGTCTAGTGTGTGGTCATTCTGAAATGGCTCTGTTGTGCAGGATGGAGGACTATCAGCACTACAGTAGATGACTCCACTTCTGTTATTGGTGCCTTATGGCGTCTCCTGTCTGTCTGCGGGGTGCTGTGAATCTACTGGCATTGAGAGAGAGATCGTGAAGCACATTGTGAAGGGCTATTATTATTAAGAGAGAAAGAGAGTGTCGGGAGAGGAAGAAGGAATGAAAATGAGGCAGAGACAGAGTGGCATATATATATATTTCATGACCTTCCCAGCATTCTTACTTTGATAGGTTTCATATTGCTTATCAATTGCTATAGCCGGTACTTTCATAATAAAATAAGTAGAATAGTAAAATAAGTAATAAAGTTAAAGGCTGTTAAGTATTATTTTATAAGACAACATTATTTTATGAAGCAAATTTTTCAGGTGGCATTCTTCTACTTGAAGATATTGTCCCTGACAAGAACAAAAGCAGATGGAATTGCTGTAATAGAAATATAGGCTTAATGTTTCATTCAATACTGTAAAGATTTGTTAAAGTTAGGGTATAGGTGATTTTCAGAGAGGCTAACCCTCTCTTCAGAGAGTCTCCAAAGCCACGACCCTCCTCCAAAACACATGAACACACACAGCAGAGAGCGAATGAAAGCGTCACGAGAGACGGCGTTTAACTACCTCATGTCTCAAAAACACAGAACATTACAATAATATGGAACATAAACAACTTAAAGAGCACTGACCTGTACCACCTAACTGCTGCAGATCATTTCGGCGTTGATAGTGTTGCCATTGAATCGCATAAATTCGAGTCACAAACCAAGTATAACGTCAATCTCTTCCAAATTACAGTAGTTATGGCGTGAACGCAGCATAAGCTCTTGTTTTGGTTCAGGAGGAACTGTAAAAGGTGGCTTCTGTTTTTTTTTTTTGCGGTGCTCTATGACTGACGTCTGTCTAAATCTGGACTAACATTTTACACCTTCCACAGACGATTTATATACATAAATATATTTAGACCACTTAACTTAGTGATTGCTGTTAGGACGTGAAGAGACTTTTAACCAGAATAACAACAACAACAAAATCTGGAACAAAACACCCTTCCTTTAATTAAATGAAACTAATTCAAACTAATCCCTGACCGTTTTCAAGAAACAGCTGAAAACTGTAGGCTAAAATCTTTTCTGTGAGCACTTAACTGCAACCTGCTAAGAAAATGTACTCTATTTCACGATTTCGTTGTCTGCTCTCACTATTCCTTAAAGGGATAGTACACCTAAAAATTTAAATTCGGTCATCATTTACTCACCCTCACGTTGTTCCAAATTCAATTCAATTCACATTTATTTGTATAGCGCTTTTCACAATACACATTATTTCAAAGCAGCTTTACAAAAAATGCATGAGTCCACATTACAATTTAGAGTGATCTGTTATCAGAGGTAACTGTTATGTATTTCAGGAATGTACAAATACAAAATCACAGTTAGCGAAAAAGGTATTCATTTAAACAATGTATTAATTTAATGCAAAAACAATGAGCTCATTGAAGTAATGGATACTTGTTTGTTTACAAATGATTATGACATTTAGAAAAACGTTGCATTGGTTTATGTTGATTCAGTGTTTACGTCATCTGAAGTCTTCGCGGGAGTTGGCGCCGTCTCTTCATAGGTGTTGGGCATCTGAAATCTTCCAAACCAGTATGAATCTTTTTCTTTTGCTGAACACAAAAGATGATATTTTGAAGAATATGGGTAACCTAACTGTTGATGTACCCCATTGACTTCCATAGTATGAAGAAAAAAAAACTGCGGACTTAATTGGGCTAGTTTTGGCCGTGATTGGGCGGGTTTTGAATAGTAACTAGGCTGGTTTTGTTACACGAAACTTGGAAACCCTGTACAATAGCCAGACACACACTGTAGTCATCATGCTCTTCTGAAGCTACTGAGTTTAAATGTCTACAGCTATTCTATATTGTATGTTATGAAATTACTAACATGTCTTTCTAACATATAATTCCAGCATTTCAGTCAACATATTCCATAGTTCATATTATCAGACTGATGATCACAGACACATTCTGCCTTCGAGTAATAATAAAGGAGGCAGGAATATATAGATTTTAAATAGATTTTCTGCCTGAAGAGAGTTTTTTTTTTCTCATGAAGATCAATGAGAATTAGAGATGAACTGATTGCTTTAGCATCATAATCAGTCTGTTCTCTGTGTGGCCCCTCTAATGATGGAGACAGATCTAAAGATGTTGGTTGCAGATGATGAGACACACCACGGCTCAGTACATTGTGTGATTTGACCATCAGCAATAGATTAAAAACACAATTTGAAGAACCCTTTATTTACTTAAAAAACCTTTTGGCATGAACAAATTAATTTGTATTAATTTGAATTTCTCGCTATGGGTGTTAGGAGGTTTTCAGAGCGTTTCGATGCTAGCGTTGCTAAGATGCTATGAATGGTTGTTGACGTACTGCTGTGCGGTTATTATGGGGGTTATGACTGTTTGCCAGGGCATTGTGGTTGCTAAGATGTTCTAAGTGGATGTTACCAGGTTGCAATGCACTCACTAAGGGTTTCAGAGTAGCTGTTAGCATCTTGCTATGCAGTTTGCAAAAGTGTTCTGCGTAGTTGTTAGTTTTCTGTTTTAGTTGAAAACGTTACGAAAACTGAGTAAAATTGCTTAGAAAATGAATAATATACCAGAAGAAAGATTACACACCAAGTTTATTGCTAAGTTTGTTTAAACTTCTATTACTACGCATGGCAACTCATGTGTTGGGTGCTTACCTTAGCTAACACCAATAAAAAGGATTGGATGCTGGGCCTATATTAGGATCACTGGGCATTTTATTTTAGTTAGAGTCTATATTTAGGCAGCCTTGTGAAAATCTAAATGCTGTGAATAGAAACATCGGTATAGATTAATTGACTGCCTGATTAGTGATGTTCATCTCTTCTGAAACCATCTGTCACACAGAAGTAAGGGGTCATCTAATGGTCATCTCTCTGAACTCAGGGTTCAGGTACTAGAGTTTTCCAGAGGTCTGATGGTCGCTTAGATCTTATTCTCTCCTTTATGGTTCTCTGTATGAGGGAAGCTCATATTAGCACTTAAATATTTATAATGCTTAGCTGGGAACAAAGACCTTGTAGAGTACATAGCTGCAGGCTCACAGCAGTACATTAGACCACTGAGAAGACTGGAGAGTTATTGAAGAAAATACTTTCAAATTGTTCCCGATGTGAAGCTAAGCTTTATTTATCAATGTGGCATCATAAGGGTAATCCAAACGATAATCCAAAAGGGTCTTATTTTCCAATAATGACTGAATGAGTGCAAATGAACCTGCTTATTACAAAGCTACTTTCCTAAGTACCATAGTAAATAAATGTAAATTAATTATTTATTTGAACATCACATGAGAAAAAGAGAGGGTGAAGTGATATAAGAGACATCAAAGTATCATATTGGTTTCCATGGTAAATGGGCACATATTGTAAGGGATTCTACAGCTAACAGGTGTCGAAATGAAGTATGTTTTAACTATAGAATTTAAAATTACTATTATTAACTTATTTTTTTCTTACTGTATTAACTTTTTTTTTTTTTTTTGTATGAATCCCCATGGAAAAGTATAGTACGGTATTATGAATACATCCATCATCACTCCCCAGACAGCAAAATAGCGTCGGCCCACATCTGTGTGGAATCCACGTGTACCAGATGTGGGCCGACACTATGTTGCTGTCTGGGTCATTGGGCATTGGGTGATATTATCACAGACAGCAACATAGTTTCGGCCCAGATCCGGGTCACTTCTGGTACATGTGGATTCAACACGTACCAGATGTGGGCAGACACTATGTTGCTGTCTGGGATATATTATTACACTCAGTGATTACCATATTCATGTGCCAAAAAAATAAAAATCACTAAAAATAAAATGAAAATAAATATCACTCAACTATCCACATGGTACATCTAGGTACTTTTACCTGTCAGAAAACATTTAGATATGTTTATAAAACTTCCTGTTAACAATTACATATCCAGGTCTAGATATGTCTAGATATAATATTTGTCTTCATACAGAAGGTACATTGAAGTGTGTGGTAATTTAAACGTTCCCGTTTTTTTTTTTTTTTTTTAAGAGGAGGAATTGCGGAAGCTCCGAGAAGAAACCAATGTGGAGACCCTTAAGCAGGAGCTGGAGAGAGAACGCAGCAGAAGACTTGACCTGGAACAGAAGATGAGCGATGTGCTGAAGACCAGGTGAAAAAAAAACACAGACACAAATTAACTCGTTACATAAAATGAGTTGACTAAGTTTCAAACAATGGATGAGGAGCACATGAGGCTACAAATGCTCTAAGCAAGTACTAGGGATTGGGAATAGAAAACTGCTTCTTATTTGGAATTAGTTCTATAGTTTGTGTAAACAGTGTTCAATGACCCGGTCCTGTATGTTCTCTGTGGGCTGCCCTCGCCACAACCTGAGCTATAAAAATAGCCACTACATCTCACCGCCCATGACCCTAAAATGGGAAGTCAATGTCTATACGTAGAGAGTCATGCACAAGAAATGTCAGTACAGTGTGTTCTTTCCACTGATGTCATTTCAATATGTAACTGATTCAGATTTGATTGGCTACACGTTAGGCTTGCACAGGAGTCTACTGAGCTACTGTATGTTGAAGAGAGGTTCCCTTTCAGTTGAGAACGTCAGACGTAGTCGACGTAGACTGAAATCGGATCATGCTAGGGAGCCAATCGTCTTTGAGTATCTTTAGAACGAGCCAATGCACATTGGCGTGCGAGATCTGCATCTCACACTCCACCCCGCGGTGCGGTGCGTGTATAAATACGGAAGTAGATGCACGGTTGCCGCGTGGGATGCATGATACGAGGATAGTGTTGGATCTCTCGTCCGGTAAACATTCCCTGTGGGCTCCTTACTCCTCCCTTCCACCGCAGCCGGTGGACTCCCCTTGTACTGGTCCATCTGTAATGGGTGGGCCGGCCGTTTCACCCGGGGCTCCCCCAGAGGACAGGAATGGGAGGGTGAGCTGGCCTCTGGAGATGATGACTCGACTGCGTTATCTACCTCTGGGAGTGTAATGTTGCCCGAGCCGGATCCAGAATTGTCAGCTATGCTGAAACGGGCCGCCGAGGCTGTCGGGCTCGAGTGGAACACCCAGTGTTCTGCTCAGTCTCGGTTGGATGAATGGTATCTCGGAGTGGGCCGTGCTGGTTTTCAGCCCGCTGCCCCAGTACCCTTCTTTCCCGAAGTGCATGGAGAGCTTACTAGGTCGTGGACGGCACCTTTTACTGTCAAAAACTGCCTGAGTGGTTCTTCCCCCCTCGCTACCCTTGATGGGTTATGAGGCTATCCCTCCAGTGGAGCGGTCTGTTGCGTCACACCTGTGTCCAACGGCCACTGCATTTAGGTGAGGGATCCTTATCTCCCCTCGCAGGCCTGTGAGTTCGCGTCAGGCTCAGAGCTTATAAAGCTTGCGGGCAAGCCGCCGCCTCTTTGCATGCCATGGCGTTGTTGCAGGTCTATCAGCCCAAGACACTCATGGACATACACGAGGGTAGTCTAGACCGTGCGCTCCGCACTGCTACTGATCTCGCCCTCAGGGGCACGAGTGTCACATCGTGCACGGTCGGTCTAGCGATGTCCAACCTAGTGGTTCAAGAGCGCCATCGTTGGCTCAGCCTGGTTGAGATGGCGGACGTGGACAAGATCCGGGTCCTGGACTCCCCAATTTCCCAGGTTGGGTTGTTCGGCGACACGGTGGAGAGCTGGGCCCAACAGCTCTCCGCCGTCCAGGCTCAGACGGAGGCCACCCGACACGGCCCGCTGTTGCCGTCATCCCCCCGCCGGTGGCTGTTCCTCCTCCTCCTCGTTGCCGAGGGCGTCCCCCTGCCGCTGCCTCCGGTTACGCGGTGCCCCCGCAGCAGCCTCCACTCAGGCCACCCAGGGATGAGGGGACGAGCTCTTCAGATGGTTACTGTTCCACCACTGGCTCCCCGAAGTCCAGTGGTACCCGAATTGTCGAAAGAGCAAATTCCTCCATCCCTGGGTCCCAAGAGGGTGAGGCTGGCGGTGTGTGACCCTGTAGAACAGCCTTGCACCTCTCAGCCCCCTCTAGTTTGCCAGCCGGCAGCACGGTGTGTTCGAAGACCCGGTCATCCCTGCTCATAGAGGAACGTGTCCGGTCGGTGCTGAACTGCCTGAATTCAGTCAAGAGCAGAACAGTGGTTCCACTAAAACCTAAAATTGTGTGACAATCACCCCGGCCTGCCGCCAAACCTTCAGCCTGTGGTCAGACCCTTCATTTCTCTGGGCCGTGAGTCCCCCTAGAACGAGCATCCAGGCACGCTGTGGTCTCCACAGATGCCTCCAACACCGGCTGGGAGGCCACGTACAACGGACATGCAGTAGCTGGAGCAAGGGCTGTCTCCCTCCACCCTCAAAGTGTATGTTGACCCTATTGCCGCACATCACGATGCAGTGGATGGAAGATCCGTGGGAAGGCATGATCTGATCGTCAGGTTCCTGAGGGGAGCAAGGAGATTAAATCCGCCACTATACCCTCTTGGGACTTATCTCTGGTGCTAACCGCATTAGTGGAACCTGTGTTAGGCTGGGTCCATATTTTGCGATCTCTACGGTCATCCCATATGTGTATTCTTCCACGGTACGGCAAGCCCATGTCTTTCCCTTGGCAGAGTTCTTTCTGCCATCGCTGATCGGTGTTGTCTCCCCCCTGTGTAGGCTGGAGCCACCCCAGTGACATTCCATATGTTGTCAAATCGCCCAGCCCATATGTGTATCCGGGGCGGAGTGTGAGATGCAGATCTCTCACGCTAATGTGCATTGGCTCGTTCTAAAGATAATCGAAGACGATTGGCTCCCTAGCGTGATCCCATTTCAATCGATGTCGACTACGTCCTCCGTTCGTTCCTTCAGGAACGGTGGGTTGCATACGCAACCAGGGCGTTTCTGACCATTGACCTGCAAATATGTGTGGATGAGATTTTGACAAATCAACCATTTTATATCATTTTAGCTTATAAGTTCTCAAACTTTTGGGGGAAAATGGCTGAACACAAAACAATTGAAACTTAAATAATCTATAAATATTAAATCCCAAATAGATTTCAAACTTCTTATCTCTACAATTCTCAAGAATAATCAGAATATACCAAGTTTTATTTAAACATTGCATCCTTATTTGTTCTAATTTTATTTGATTTTAATTTTATTTTTACACTGTTTTTTTGTGAATGGTGGCTTGTCATTGACCTTCATCTTATAAAAATGTATATACTATTATAGTATTTATTCATATTTTGAATTTATTTTATATTTTGAATTTTAATTTTAGTTTAAGTTTCATTGTGTTATGTGCTTTTATAATTTTACTTTAGTTTTTATAATTTTCAAAATAGTTTCTATTTAGCTTTAATTTGATTTTATTTCAGTCAGTTTTAGTAGTTCAGCTTACACTTATTTTACTCTATTTCAGTTAGTTGCCAAAGCAACTATAAACATTAAGTATTTCATCTAATATCTTTTTAGTCTATTTTATCTCAGCTTCATTTCAATTGTCAAAAATGATTTTTAAGAGTTCTACTTTTGTTAATAAGGACACTTATTGCAGACTCCTTGACTCAAGTTGGTTAAAAGTCATTGCAAAAATAGCCCTGAAAAGTATGGTTAGGTCTATGAAAACATAATTTGTTTGCAGATGCCACTTGCTTTGACATTCTGTCATTCTGCCACTGTGAATATGTTTCATAGAAGTGCATATTTATAGTAATTTTTTTAATGGAAGTTTTGAATGAACTGAAAGTTAATGTAGTTTGTGTTTCTTGGTGCAGGTGTGAAGATTCTCCACCTCAGCTTCCTCGGAAACAGCAGCCACCTGCAGCTAATGGCACAGGTAACACAACCCACAATTTTATGACATTAAGAGTAAAATTTAAAAGTTTTTCGTGTATAAATGACAATAATCCCAGTTCACATGGATCCGCGAGAACGTCTAAAAACGCTGTATTATTCATGCCAGGCCAGTAGTTGGCGATATTACTTTGATATTACTTTTGCATAGAAACTATGCGCCTATAGACTGAAAATGTAATGCGCATGTCACTGTTTTCACAAATTCATGTTTTTGTAGTTTACATGTAAGTAAACATGTAGTTTACTATAAAATTTAACATTGCACTTTGAAACCCGTTTTCAAAAGTTGTTCCTGAAAACGCCGTTGTCATTTTTAGTTGAAAATGGTGTTGTGTAAACTCCCCCTAAAAGTCTCAAAATTATTCACTTTTGGATGAAAATATGATACACCTCTCCATTTTTAGATCAACTCTAAAGAAGAAATTTAAAGGCGCAATTATGGTTTTAAGAGAAGGCAATCCCAGAATTCACTGCAAAACGCTCGGTTAAAAGAATTAACATGGTCGACAAGAAAATGTAATGCTAAATATATTTCTCTTTCAATGCAGAAAAGTATCGATAAAAATAGTTTTATTGAAATTGTATAATTTTTACCATTGTCCTATTGTTTGTAATTTGCTGCTTTGTTCTTATTTTTAGTTAAAAAAATAAAAATAAAATGAAAGTTGTTAAATCTAATAAATTTTGTTTACGCTTTCTGGGTTTTTTTTGTCATGTATGACTATTGTACATCTGTTGTCATACATACTGTGGTAAATGAAGTATCCTAATTATTAAAGTCCCCTTGTGGTCAATTTTATCCTTTAAAAAATTATCTTTGATCACCAAAATGACCTATACAAAAATATATATTTTTGTCATGCCTAAATAAATAGCTTGAATGTAACTTTACACCCTTGCCTCATTTAGTATATGCGGTTTTATGAATATTCAAATTAGCCCCGCCTCAACTCACTCACACAGAGATCCACTCGTTGACGATCGCATGTTGACGTGATTGGTTACAAGGTAGTTTGTGACATCAGAAACACCAGTGATTTCAAACTGCGTTTTTGAGACTGTCTTTGGTTCACTGAAGTTTTAAGGAGAAAATACTCAGCAATGGTGTTGACTTATGAATTTGCACATGGTTTGTCTTAAAGCATATTAAAAACACCACAACATTAAAAACTAAAAAAACTTTAAAAACAAAATTTTGTAAATTACAGCCACAAAATCAGTAATTTGTATTAAATCTCTATTTGAATAGTCTTTTTGTCTCAGACATTTGGGTTAAAGTGCCAATTGTTGCTCTTATCCGGTATAACGTTTTTGGATTTTCTGCCTGGTTTTGGTTAGTAATTCTAAAATATCTGCTCCAGGAAGCTTACAGCTGTTATTTTAGGCACTTTTCTAAATTTGTAGACCAACTAGGCCAGATCGACCGCTTTTGTTTGAGGCAGGAAATGAGAATGTAGAGCACAAGCTCCCTGACTCTCAGGATTCAGATTAATAGAGCTTTGGTTGTGGCCTCTGAATGAAGTATATCTCTAAACTCTCACTGTAGACAAACAGCAGAAGGAGACGGTGTGTTCGCGGCTGCAGAGTTGGCTGTATGATCGGTTTGGGGTTTACATCGAGGATTTTCGCTTTCAGCCTGAGGAGAACACAGTTGAGGCTGAGGAGCCACTAAGTGCTAAAAGGTCAGTGAAGAAAGATCACCTGTGGAACATTATACAACTCTATACATTCTTGTGAAACTAAAATACTCTGCGCTGTTATCATTTCCCATAGTTCTTCTTTCTTTGTCCAGTAACGTTTTATCGTAAACAACCCCCCCCCCCCCTTGATTTTTGAAAGTAAAAAATTAAGCTTTTACTTTCAAAATTATAAATACAGTATAACTCATTTTTGAACTTGTTTTGTGCTAATAATTCGTTGCAATTAAAAAACAAGACAGTCTAGTCTGCTTGTAAAGGTTTTTGAGGTTATGTTTGGGGGTTGTTGGTTTAAGACTTTTATTTTTAATTACCAAAGACACTTATGAGTTTTCAAAATGAAAGATAAATACATAGCAAAACCTCTTCATAAAACCCTTACAAACATGCTGTGTACAGCCTTGTTTTTACTTTTTGTCTACTGAAATTGTCCATTTATATACGCTGAACCTAGTGAAACAGGACTCAACAAGTTACAATAATAATAAATATAGCTGCGAGCAGCAATTATCGGGGTTCATGACCTTTATGACATGGGTGCTGATGGGGTTTAGGCTGACTCAAAATTTAGAGATTGGTCCTCTGCTACCATCTAGTGGTTAGAACAACAATTACAGGGAATTTCCCAGTATAATCCCATTATAATCATTCTTCATCTTTTTGACTGTTATAGAAGCACCTATTGCCAGATCTGCATGCTTGTTTAGAGTCACATGCGCTCACCTATTTTCATGAAGTTCTATTTTCATGAATTTTTAATTATGAGTTATAGCTTTTTGCGTGCACTTGGCCACACCCATTTTCTAAATTACCATATTATAGCTAACCAAAGGGTAAAGTTTTTTTTTTTTTGTTTTTTTTTACCCAAGCTACATGCTTGAACCCCTAATAAGAAGAATCCAGTGCGTTCAGAACTTCAAAAGTTTTAGAGCTTCCTCACTTTTTTTAATCTACTTGGTTTATCCAGTTATTTCAAAACCACCTGAGAATCTTCGAGGTTTTGTGGTTTGTGGAGTTCTGGATCTGATGTCCAGTCAATGCATGTACCTGCCTCAATTATACACGAGGCTATTGAGTCCATGTCTCTTAAATGTCCCCTCGGGGATCAATGCAGCACATCTCTCTGTCTCTGAAGAGAGGTATTGAGTATGTGCTGTCCACAGCTGTCTGCTTTCATTGATTTACGCGGTTTAAGTGTCACTTTGCTATAAAAATACAGTGGTTGGTGGAAGAAATTAGTGATGTTAGCTTGCCCCCCACTGTTTGTACCATTGACATGAATGATATCTCAAACTGTGTCTAAATGAAACTGCTTTTCTTTTTCTTTTTTCAGATTAACTGAAAATATGCGACGACTTAGTAAGTCCATTTTTGCTGTTGTTTTTGTTGGTGTACTGTACTTTATGGTTTCACAAAAAGCTATTTTGCTTAGATTTTTCAGCTTTACTTGTTTATCTTCTTTTTTTCTTCTAGAACGGGGTGCCAGACCAGTAACAAATTTCTTACGGAATCTTTCCGCCTTATCCAACTGGCACTCAGTATATACGTCAGCAATTGCCTTCATTGTGAGTGGCCTTCATCAGTTTTCTCTGTTTACAGTTACACATGTATACTGTACATATTACACCATATGCATTTCTTTCAGACACAAATAAGTAACGGTAACACTTTATTTTACAGTGTCCTTGTTACATGTATTTACTATAGTAATTACAGTAAATTATGCATAATTAAATGCAACTAACCCTAAACCAAATTCTTATCCTACCCTAACCCTATAGTAAGTACTGTACATAGTTGCTTAATATTAGTGTAATCCTTTATTTTAAGGTGTCCTTGCTACAGTGTAATTATACATTTAAGTACTGAGTAATATTAATTAATAACATGTACTTACTATAAGGTTATGGTTAGGATTAGTGTTTGTTTTAGGGTTAATTGCATGTAATTAATTGTGCATATTTACTGGTATTAATAGTACATGCAAGTGTAACAAAGAAACTAAGGTTACACTATTTAGTAATAACTGTAAATTATGCATAATTACATGCAACTAACCCTAAACCAAACCCCATTCCTAACCCTATAGTAAGTACATGTAGTTCATTAATATTACTCAGTACTTAAATGTATAATTACACTGTAACAGGGACACCTTATAATTAAGTGTAACTGAAATTAAAGGGTCACCAAATGTTTTACCTACAAAATCTATACTTGCTCATTAAATTGCTCATCAGCCAAGGGGACAGCCATGTAATGTGTGTTGTGTTTTTGTCACAGATTTATATGAATGCAGCATGGCATGGCTGGGCTATTCCTTTGTTTCTATTCTTAGCCATTCTGAGGTTGTCGTTGAACTACCTCATCGCCAGGTAAAACGTTTGCTTTTTCACTAGAATGGCTTTGTAACGGTCAAATCATTTCAGGGTTACTTAAAAATGTTACCTAGATTTAACTTAAATTTCTAAGTTGTTGTGTGTTGGCTGAAATTGCCAATTGTAAGAATTTCTATACTACCAAAAGATCAGTAGTCAACTCATGTCAGAATATTTGTGCACTTAGGCAGTCGTTATCACTGTACATGTACAGCACATGCAGTGACGGTATATTAATAAACATACATATACATACATACGCGTATGTATACTGTATATATGTGTTTATGTAACGCAAACAAATGGATTTAATGTTGTTGTTTGTTTCTATAGAGGATGGAGAATTCAGTGGAGTATTGTGCCTGAAGTTTCTGAACCTTTGGTAGGAATGTTTTTCCAGGGTGTATGTTTGCACGTCAGTGACTTTTATATTTGGCATATTTCAATTTTCTTCCTTGTCTTTTTTTTTCAGGAACCTCCAAAAGAAGACCTGACTGTGTCTGAAAAGTTTCAGTTAGTTCTCGACGTCGCACAAAAAGCACAGGTATCAACTTTACAGGCTTGTACACATGAACGCTTTTTTAATTTTTTTTATTTTTTTATAATAAATAATTAAGCTGTCCATAGCATTTATATTATTGGTCAACAGTTTGGACACACTCCTGATCTCGAAATCTTTTTAATCAGAAGGCTTCTTTTATGTATACATTTATTTACAAAACAATAATAATAAATAAAAAAGTGAGTTTGTAATAGTGATTGTGAAGGAAAAGCAGCCAAAAGTTGTTAAGCATAGATGGAAATTACGGTAAAATAGTTTTTCATAGTTTTTGAGGACTTTTATTTTATAATGTGAAATTGTCATATGAAATTGTGATTTGAAATGTTATGGATGTGTCTCTCAAATCTCATTTCGTGTGTGTTTTTCTGCAGAATCTTTTTGGTAAGATGTCAGATGTTTTGGAGAAAATCAAAAAGTAAGTAGCTCTTTAACTTTTATTGTAGGACTACGGGCTCCTTAAAGGGACATGGTAATGGAAACATATGAGATGGGTTAAAACATTATCAACATGCTTTTGCGTTCCCTTGCAAAACTTTTAGCGTTTTCCCTAAAAACTTCACAAACAAATTCCAAACATTTCCAGCAAGCATAAAACTGGTGAAAGAAATAATATGAGATGAGAGAAAATGCAATACTTTTGCGAGGAAACGCACACATTTCACAAGACAGAGCAAAAGTTTTGAGAAGTTTCTTGGGGCAAAACCTTTGCAAATGCAAAAATTATGAAAATAAAATGAAATGGGGAAAAATATATTTCAGTGCCTATGTGAGAGCACACAATACTTTTGATGGAGGGAGGGGCGGGGCTTCCATCAGAAGCAAACAAAACTACTGATGGAAATAATAGTTCAAGGCTATTGTGCGTTTTACAGGTGAACGCAACGTTGAACTCCGTACAGGGAAAGTGAAAATGAGCTCATGACCTGAAGGAAACTAATGCATGTTTCTCCATGTTTGTGTACATCAGTTTGT
This sequence comes from Meda fulgida, assembly GCA_030578275.1. Classification (NCBI taxonomy): domain Eukaryota; kingdom Metazoa; phylum Chordata; class Actinopteri; order Cypriniformes; family Leuciscidae; genus Meda; species Meda fulgida. The sequence continues at coordinate 17,338,644 of CM060619.1, forward strand.
TTATGTGGGTTCAGCCTGAGATCACTCAGAAGTTGTACATCGCTCTGTGGGTGGCCTTCATCTCCTCCTGCGTCCTGCCATACAAGCTGATGGGCTTTATGATCGGTGAGAATTATTATTCATAACCCCACATATGTACATAAACACCCCATACACGCTAATAACACTGCCATTCTGAATGGCTCTGTGTAGCTTTCATGTCAAACTAAATATGCTGTCATCATATTTAAAGTCCCCTTGTAGTCAATCATTTTATCCCTTAAAACTCATCTTTGATCACCAAAATGACATATTTAAGCGTTTTTTTCCTTGAAAAAAAATCATGCCTTATAATAGCTTGATTGTAAATCTACACCCTTACCTCATTTAATATACACGGTTGTATGAATATGCAAATTAGCCCCTCTTTTATTTAGAATACATACAAATGTATTTTACGTCTTTGAGCTTGTCAAGGGACCGTTTTTGAAGACTTGCGCATGTGCAGTCTGCAATTCGACGTGGTCGAACGACCATTTTGCGACAATATGGTTTTGGGAAACAGTCGTGACTGGCTAGTTGGTTTCTTCACCCCTGATTGGTTACAAAGTAGTTTGTGACATCAGAAACACCAGTGATTTCAAACCGTGTTTTTGAGACTGTCTTTGGTTCACTTCTAGCCTGGTTAAAACCAGACCATTCTCAGTTGTAACTGAGTTATGGTCTGGCAAAGCGTCATAAACAAATCATTTCCAGAGGGGCGTCACCAACGGACGTCGCGGGTAGACCTAAAACCAATCAGAGCGCTGAAGGAGATGACGTATGCAGAGCGGCGGCCGGCGGAGTGTTGTTCTTTGCTCGGTTTTTAACGAAAAGGAAACGTTCAAATCGCTTAAAACAGACGCGATAGCTGATTCGAACGAGTGATGTTCGACGGCGGCATCCATCTTTGTAATGTAGGCTACAAAATCTGCTTCAAAATCCCAGCGCTGTCGTCATCGTGTAAAGCCCGCCCCAACGTTTCTGATTGGTGCGTCGATTTCGACGGATTAGAAATGGGCTTGAATGAGCTCTTTGCCAGACTAACTTTCAGAGCAAATCTAAATTTGCCGGAAGTTGTCTGGGATTTCCCAGGCTAGTTCACTGCAGTTTTAAGGAGAAAATACTGGTGTTGACATGAATTTGCACATGGTTTGTCTTAAAACATATTAAAAACACCACATAGACATAAAAACAACATTAAGAGCTTGGTTTTCACCACAGGGGGACTTTTAACAAGAGACATTTAGCGACTAGGTAAAGTACCGCTCAAAAATTTGGGATCAGCAAAATGTATGTTTTTGAAAGAAGGGAATACTTTTCTTGGATGCCTTTTTTATCAAAAGTGACAGAAAATACTTATCAGCACAACCTTTTTGAAGACTTAAATAATAATGCTGAAAATGTTGCTTTTCTATCACAATTATAAACTATATTAAAATAGAAAACAGCTCTTTTAAATTGTAATCATTTTTTCACAAGATAAGTTTTTTTTACTGTATTTTTGATCAAATAAATGCAGCCTTATAAGAAACTCAAAAGAAATAGCTTTCGAAAACATTAAATAATCTCACCGACTTTTGAATGGTAGTGTACATTTATAAAAATGTATTAATTTTGTTTGTGCCAATTATATTTAGTACAGAAGAGCATTCTGTGAAAGTGTGTTTTCACCGTGTTCCATTAAATTAAAGTGAATTTTATTAAAAATAATTAAATCTTGCAAAATAGAAGTTTTTTTGGGCTGAAATGCGCTTGTTTTTATCATTCTCATGGTGTGTGTATGTGTCTTCCCTGGTAGGGCTTTACGCAGGCATCAAGTTCTTTATTATAGACTTCCTTTTTAAGAGCTGCCCGAAACTCCGAGACAAATACGACACGCCGTTCATCATGTGGAACAACTTGCCCACGGACCCTCAGCTGAAAGAGCGCAGCAATGCCACTGTGTCTCGACGGGTGAGACAGAAAGAGACGATGTCATACTCATACAGCAGCCTCCTGGTTGTTTTCACACTTAAAATGTCATACCTATTTAAAACATTTTTTGCAGAGTGTCAGGCACTGTAAATATATGCGTATGAGAGTGATGGGTGTTGCCTCGTAAGGGAATCATCATCAGTATCGGTCGCTGACATGACGATCACATATAATCTGTTGTCTTTCTCTCTCAGCTGTCTGGGTGTGAGAAGGTAGGGACTGTGGTGTGCTTCTGCCAGAACGTGTGTGAGTGTGTGTGTGTGTGTGTGTGTGTGTGTGTGTGTGTGTGTGTGTGTGTGTGTGTGTGTGTGTGTGTGATCAAACCAGCTGACCTTACTTTCTTTACCTGTGTGTGTTTGGATCTAGATGCACCTTGTGAATTTTTATCTGTGGCCAAATGGATCAAAATGGCCAGTTAGTGTCAGTGGCCCAATTAACTTAATCTCAACTAATTTAACTCTTATCTCACAGAGAAATGTTCAGGTCATATTTCACCACAAAATCAAAAGATTAAACAAACAAAAAAATATATATTTATTTTAAGGACCAGGCTTTTATTTAATTTATTTCATACAATTAGGCATATTTCCCAGCTAAGTTCAGGCTATTGTAATAAATAAATAAAAATCCCATTCTCTTTATTGTAATGCCAAAATGCAAAGCCCCTAATGGTGGTGGGAAAAATAAATTTTCATCTCCAATTTTTTCCCCCATCATCATGTTCCTTTAGGGGCTCTGTACTATGGAAGCTTGTTTCCGCCACAGAATAACACTAAGCTAATTTAACTTTTTATATCACAATTGCGAGTTCACATCTGGGAATTCTGACTTTATTTCTCACAATTGCGAGATATGAAGTTAGAATTGCGTGTTATAAATTCACAATTGCGTGTTATAACGCATGAATTGTGAGATAAAACTCACAATAAACTTCACAATGTGACTTTATAACACGTAATTACGACTTTATATTACACAATTCTAAGGAAACTTTTCCTAAGAATTGCGAGTTTATATCTAACAGGTCTGAATTGCGAGATATAAACATGCAATTCTGAGAAAAAAAGTCACAATTGTAAGATAAAAAGTCACAATAACCTTTTTTATGTTTTTTTTTTTATTCTGTGGCTTCTATACTGTACATTACCCTAATCCTTAAAAACAAATTCTCTAACTACAATAAAAAAAGTCATTATCATTACTCTAGTCTGATAAAATTACATTCTAATCACTATAATGAAAAAATCCTGTTCTCATTACTATAATAAAAGCATTCTCTTAGTGTCATGCAAAAAGATTATATAATCTTTTGTGTTACAGTAATAGGAATGAGATTTTTTTGCATTATGGTAATGAGTGTGTTGGGTTGTACTTTGTTGTCATGAAATCGAAGTCACTATGCAAATCTTAACGGTCTTAAAAATAGTCTGTATTTTCTTCATCCAAAATATAATTGTGGTGTAATATCAGATGGGCATTTCTTGCTCTCTGCAGAATTGGCTCTTTATTTAAAATCTGATATTAAAATAGCATTAATTGACTGATCTACTGAAAATATTTAATATGAATAATTTTGCGTAATGTAATCTAATGTAGCTATTGCATAATAATGTAATATTTACAGCTAATGTGCCATTTTGAATCCATTTTCACAGGCTATTTGATGGGTTTACTCTGTGTGTGTGTGTGTGTGTGTGTGTGTGTGTGTGTGTGTGTGTGTGTGTGTGTGTGTGTGTGTGTGTGTGTCTGTGCATAGATAGAAAAGAATTGCTTCGAGTAGTTTCCACCAGTGTTATTTTAGTATCAGGGAGATACTATTATATTGTTTTTGTTAACAGTTTGAATTATTATTATTACTATTATTATTTTAGTAAATCTAAAGTTTTAGTAATATTTTGTGTTTTTGTCATTTCTATTTTTTTTTTTCGTTTATTTTTTTTGTTTTAGTTATTTTAGTACATCAATTTAAACTAAATGAAAATGACAAATGTTTCCTTGGAGACTAGCTGAAATAAAATTTGATTTGATCTGTTATATAATATTTTATTTGATGTCCGTATATTTTGTTCATGGTTTTAGTTAACTACACTAACACTGGTTTACACAACAATGCAATGTAGTTTGGGTTCCTAGAAGTAGATCATTAGAAGTAGAAATAGTTGAATGTTTGCCTTTAGGACAATGAAATGAAGTATTTTGACTGTTGTTTTTGTATTATTTATATTTGTAGTATTTTGACACAATCTGTACAGAGAACATCCTACATGCCCTTGAGAATGAGCTCAATGGCGGTTGCTAACATAACCTTTAACCTTCTCTCAAAACATCATTACGCTGACTTACTGACACCCACATGAACTCATTTCATGTTGACTTTCGCTGCGTTCGCGCCATGTCGTAATTACGAGATGACAACACCTGACTTCCCACTCGGAGTTGTTCATGTCCTCGGACCCGGAATTGTGTTTATATGGCAACACTATCAATCTGCAAATCAGAGCTCTCAGAAAAATCCTAGTTTACAAATTGTAATTAGAAGTTCTACGAGGACGTGAACAATTTTTACAAGTCGTAATCTCATAATTACGGCATGCCGTGAACGCACTTTGTATTGTTTTGAGCTTAAAGTCAACATGAAATCAAAATGAAACCCGTTTTCTTCCCTAATACATATTAAAAGTGAGGCATAATTCACGGCTAGCTGTGTATTAAATGATTTTAATGCAAAACATGGAGGCAAATAACCACCCGACACGAAGGGAAGCATTCAAACCGCTTAATACACTGCTAGCCGTTAATTATTCCACTTATACCATGGTCATTTGCCAGAATTGACAAGTTAAAGCTGTCATTGATGTTTGCAGCGCTAAATTTGACTGGAAGGGTTCAAATGGTGGTTAATTTCATCAGCTACGGTTTTTTAGATACCGTTCTGTCCGCTTTAAATCTGACACAGAGAGAAAGTAGTGCGGTAAGGTTACAATTATTTGATTGAATGATATTCATTATCATATTCAATGTTCATTATTTGAAATAATAAGCCTATATATACACACATATATATATATATATATATAGAGAGAGAGAGAGAGAAAGAGAGAGAGAGATGTGCATGGCTTTGCAGAGTCTCTCTACAACCTCCTTGCGGAGTAATATAATGTAGTGATTCAATAGCGAAGGTTATTTACTAATAAAAGTTACGGGATAGCGTTGATAAGTCTCTGTGCTCCTGTTTCTGTGTGTAGAGCGCAATCTCTGATTTCTGTGTGCGAGTCAGTGACATCCCAGACAGCAACAGTGTCGGCCCAGATCCGTGCCACTTCTTGTACATGTGGATTCAACGCGTACCGGATGTGTGCCGGATCTGGGCCGACACTATGATGCTGTTTGGGATACATGTGTGTGCGTGTGCTTCAATAAAAAGCAGCACATTCACATAGAATGGTGATTAAACTGACTTGGAACTATCTGTGTATTAAACGGTTTTACTGCACACCTTCCAGCCAATCAGAATTGAGTATTCAGGCAGACAAATGGTATAAATGCTATTGTGAGTGATTGATTAGTGCACGTTTTTCCAGAAGAGCTACCTACCCTTTATAAATATAAATATCATAAATGTCACATTATGTAAGTACTTTTTTTTTTAAATACTTTAATTTGAGTGCTTTTTATTTGAGTTGTTACAAAATCCCTCTCTTTTATGTTAAGATTCAGCCAGTGGTCTCACGGAGCAGTTTAGCCACCATCCCAGCTGGAGTGACCCGAGAGGAAGAGCCTGGCCGTTCACACAACACAAAGAAAGGAGCATTCCATGAGATCTTCAACTTACCCGAGAACGAGAGACCCCTGCCCGGTGAGACCTCTCGTAGACTTGGTTCTTGTCTTATGAGACTCTGCATCCCGAAAAAAAAAAAAAAAAAGTACTTGAAACCTAAATAGACAAAACAAAACCGGCTTGAGTTGGACATGCCAAACAGATTTTTTTTTTTCCACTTGTGCACAACCAAGTGATTCAGTAGTGTTTTTTTGTTTTTCAGTGTGTGAGAATGGATGGAGATGCTGTCTGATAAACAGAGACAGGAAGATGCCCACTGACTACATTCGCAACGGGATGCTCTACGTCACTGAGAAGTAAGAAACATTTGCTCAGCGGTGTTGGGGAAAGTTACTTTTAAAAGTAAATGTTACACTATTGCATAAGTCTCTAAAAAGTAACTAATTGTGTTGCTTAGTTACTTCTAATGGAAAGTAATGTGTTTACTTTTTGTCACTTGAGCTGGGCTTGCTTGTGTGTATTTTAATAAAATTCTACTTTTGGGCAGACTAAACTTTCACATGTGCTGCTATTTTGGATTGCAACAAAAAAATCTAAATCACAAATGTGATGTTTAACTAAAGTCATTTTTGCTCATTGGTAGAGTTGAATTGGATCATCGAAGGTCAGCAGAGTCAATAAATGAAAATCAAAGTAACTTGCGTTACTCATTTAAAAAAGTAACTGATATTTTGTTGTAAATTTAAAAGTAACGTGTTACTTGAAAAAAGTAATCTGATTACATACGTAACTCGCATTACTTGTAAAGCTTTACCCCCAACAACTGTTGCTGAATATCTGATTGGTGAGCACAGCAAGATTCTTCTAACTCTGAAAATCTCTTTCACGTTGTTTGAATAAGTTCATGCCATTGTTTAACATGACAGATTGAGAGGCACCATAGAATCAACATGTACATTAATGCAGTAACATTATAATTACAAATCCTGTCCATCCATCAGCTACCTTTGTTTTGAGAGCTCCAGCTCAAGATCGGGGTCTTCAAAGAAGAACAAAGTCATTAAACTGGTGGACATCACAGATATCCAGAAGGTATGTGCAGTGTTATTTCTAACTAAAAAGTCATTGAAATAAAGCTGAAACAAAGTCAAGTATAAATATTACATGAAAAACTTACTAGAAATGTTGCCTTGGAAGCTAACTCAAATAAAATATTTGAAATCAATATTTGTGGAATTATTTCAAAATTACTAAAAGCAATTTCATAGTTTGTAAATTATAATTTCACACAACTATCATGCAATTGTAATTATTATAAAATTGATTTGCAAATATTCAGATTTATTTTGCAATTAGAACAAAAAACTGCTCATCTTAGACACTAAAATATAAGTTATTTACACACATTCTCATACTTAAAGGGATAGTTCACTAAAAAATGAAAATGTCTAATCCAAGCTTTATAATGCATAATTTTAAATGGGAGCCCAAAATTTGAAGCCCAAAAAAGTACATCCATCCATTATAAAAGTTCCAGGGGGTTAATAAAGGCCTTCTGAAGCGAAGCCATGCGTTTGTGTGGGCGTTGCTAACTAAATGGAGGCAGATCTGAATGGCAGTTTGCAGTCAATTGTGAAGGGACATTCAGTCTAATATTTATGTAGTCTACGCCGAAACACACAATATGAAGAGAACAGACGACGTTTCGAGGGGGAGGGGAAGTTAACTGGGTTTTTTTTAATGAAATTTTGTCTCGGTTTAAAAAAAAAATAGTTTGTTGTTGTTGGTCACTACTGTACATGTCATTCAGAAAATCGTTTTCTTGAGTAATTTAATGGTTCAAAGCTGCAAAGTGGACCAAAGTGAGCTATTCTCTATTTATTGTCTTTTTTTTCTCCCATAGTAGGACATTTTGACGAATTCCCAGACAGCAACGTAGTATCGGCCCAAATCCACCCCACATCTGTTAGGCCTTAGAGCTGTCACTTTTGTGAAAAAATCCTGTTCAATTTTTGAGACATAAGTGTTCATTGAATCGATTGTAAAAAAAAGAGTGTGCTTGAGCGTGTACAAGTCAGCAATATTTCTGATGATTTATTGGCGTGAGGTTTCATGCACAATGAAAAACAGGAGTGCAATATTCAGGGTTTGAAATTAACACCCGCCAACCCGCCAAACACGGGTAAAAAATAACTGGCGGGAAACGCTGTCAAATCACGAGCCAATTTGGCGTGTTTCTGTTTACTAATTTTTCTGGGGGAGTTCGTGTAGCCAAATTTGCGCGGATTTAGCGCAAATATGCAACTCATGAGTCATCATGATATATTAAATACAGCGTATTGCGCAGAATCTGCGCATTTCTGGCTTACTTGAACACACACGTCACTAAGCAACAAATAACGGCGCGCTTGTTCACTTGCATTGAAGTAATAGTGAATATTAAAAAGCATTTGGTTAACAGAAAAGATGTTATTTTCCAACATCCTACATGTTCTGTGTACTGTATTGATCTGTCCACCTAAAAACACATTTTTGGTAAAAAAAAAAAAAAAAAAAAAAAAAGTTGTTAAAATCGATTCCCTGTTTTCGTTTTCGAAATGTGTGTTGGTTGGTCCAATCGATTGTGCAATCGATTTTCGAACGTAAAGTGACAGCCCTAGTAGGCCTACACATGGAATCCACATACCAGATGTGTCCTGGATCTGGGCCGACACTATGTTGCTGTCTGGGTTGTTACCATTTCATGTTTAATGTTTATTGCAAATCGCTTAGTTACAATAACTCTTGCTTTTCTTTTTTCACAGTATAAAGTTTTATCAGTTCTGCCTGGGTCTGGAATGGGCATTTCTATTGCCACACCATCAACACAGAAGGTAGTCAAGTCAAGTCAAGTCCAGTCAAATATATTTGTGTGGCGCTTCACAATACACATTGTTTCAAAGCAGAAAATCGTGATGTTAATATTTATAAAATCTTAATACCTTAGAGCCGTAATTAGAGCTGGGGGATAATAATTACAATTTTGCAATGATACAAGCAATCAAACAGTTGAGATGTGCTATAGTAAAGTATATATACTATACCCTATGCGAGTATACTGTAAATACATACTTATATCCTACTTTATATAAAGAGCTGGATGATATAGTTACATTTTGTATGATATAAACAATCACGCAGTTGCGAGTTGGATGTCCTGCTTAACTTTTTTCACGGCAAAAAAAAGGTTGCCAGTGTAACGGAGGCCAGCTAGTAGTTGCTGCGCAAGTAAACCTCACTCCTCTGATCTCAAAAGGCTCTCTGGCGACAGATGCTAGAGGCTACATTCTTTAGCCTCCTTGTTAGAGCGCCTGACTCTCACGCTGCAGACCCGGGTTCGAGGCCCGCACAGAGTAGGACCCGGGTGGACCCGTCACACCAGCCACCAGCTCTTTTTAGCATTTTCACAAAATGTTCATGGCCCCCAGAATATTTTATTGTATAAATATCTGAGCCTGCAATATATCAAAATAAAGAATAGTCCATCATATAAAAAATAAAAGAATAAAGAATAGAAATGTCTTCTGCTTTTAAACAAACAAACAAAAAGTTTTATTCTACCTTCATTTTTTTATCAACATTTGAATGCGAGTAAGTTTCATTAAAAAAAAGCAACATTTTGAGCTAAAAGCTGAAAAAACACGTTTTTGTCAAAGTTGTATCGGATTCAGAACAATGATCAAAACAGATGGAGTAGATCGAGTCCATCAACTTACTTACCAGTGCTTCACAGTCCGATAGCTTGTCCTGGGTCGACATTTCATTCAGTGACATTAAGCAGTTTTATTTATATTCTATTTAATGTTGACGATCGCATTATTTTACATATGCTTACATATGTATGGAAGCTTGTTTCCGCCACAGAATAAAACATTTTAAAAGATAATTGCGACTTTACTTTTTTGCATTACTTTTTGTGTTTATATCTCGCAGTTGACTTTATAACACGTAATTGCGAGTTTATATCACGCAATTCTGACATCTTTTCCCAGAATTGTGAGATTGCGATTTCTAAAGTCCAGTTCTAACGAAAACTATTTTTTTTCTTGCAATTGCGAATTTATATCTCACAAGACTTTTTTTCTCACAAGTGTCGCAATTGCGACAAAAAAAGTCTGAAATTGCGAGATAAAAAGTCACAATTACCTTTTTATTTTTTTATTCTGTGGCGGAAACAAGCTTCCATACATATGCCATCGCTTGTTTCTGCTGCTGCTTCTTCACATGTCCTTTGATCAGGAGATTTAGTATTCTTAAAGAAGATGCGTAATAGCGCCCTCTACCGTATAACAGTGAAAACACGGAAAGCTAGAAATTTCTGTCAATGGCGGAAAAAGAGTTAAAAACCATGTAATGTCTTTTTTTTTTTTACATCACCCTCATTGAAATAATTGAAGTGTCTGTCTTGTTGCTTTGATGAATAATTGAGCAAAGTCTGATAGTGAATCGCTTTATCATGTTCTCGCAGCCACTGGTCTTTGGTGCCATGATACACAGAGACGAGGCCTTTGAGACGATCTTTACCCAGTACATGAAGATCATGACTACAGCCAACCCTGAGACATAACTCAACCTTTTATCCTTCTGGAGGATATCTTGTTTGGGAAAAAAAAAAAAGTATGGGACCAGCATTTCCTGTCTGGTTAACTTTAATTGACAGTTATTTGGATGATTGTAGGCTTGAGACGTGACCAGCAGGAGATTTTAGCGAGCTGACATTCCAGCGAGAGAGTTCTGCATCTCAAAGAAAGAGACTTTTCCAACCGGAGGGATGCGGGCCGGCTTCTCGTCATGCGACTGTGACCTTTTTTTGGCTTTCAAAAGATGAGCACACTGATCCGACTTCGTGTTTTGTACTCATCTGTCAATGATTCAGATTTCACGTCTGGTTTTAACCTGGAAGATGTTACGGGGGTGGGGTGGGGGGGGGGGGGGTGTTAAGGAAGATCTTGAACACTTTAAACACTGCAAGAATTCATTTTCTCAATCAGTATTTTTGTTTAAAACTTAATTCAAGATATGTGTCTTGTTTTCTTACACAATTTTGCTTCACAAGTAAATTTGTCTTTTAACTAAATTTAGATATTTTGTACTGGAAAACAAGACAAAAATACTGATAGATACGGGGGAAAAAACACTTTAGGCGTTTTGCAGCAACAAATCGACAGGAAGTCATTCATTTTTTAATGAGAGTTGGCGATTTAAGGCGCCATACAGGCAGTTTATATGTCTTGTGCACTATATTCATTCTTCACCACCGCGCATTTTTAAAAGTTATGAGGCTGGTTATAGTTAATCTCTGCTCACTTTGTCATGTTGGCAACAGTCGCTGTTGCTTGAGTTGTTAGAAGTTGACAGCTTTCATTGAAAATGACTTCTGGTTGCTTTGTCACAGCAAATCACTTGTCGGTGCAAATGACCTTTCAGACTGAAAAAAAAAAACGCCTTTATTTTTTACATTTGTTTACATTGTTGCTGTGTGCGCACAACACAGTCACACTCAAACTCACTTAAATCTCACCTCTCAGCAAAGTGTGCTTCATGTCTTTTTAGCAGAACATTTTCCCAAACTTAACTTTGGGGAAAGTGTAGTTTCAAAATGGTTTCAAATGGCCTTTCTTTAAAATGGTTGTAATGTCGTAGCGGTCGGCTAAGCGTTTGGTTTGCTTGCGCTTGAAAACACTAGTTAGATATGAAAGGTGTCAAACGTCGCACTTTATTTTTCAGTATGTGTACTAACTGTGTACTCATACAAGAAAGTACTAAGTAATATAAGGTAATTTACTTGGATTTAATATTAAGGTTAAGTTTAGTACATACTAGAACAGGACTGTCAAATAAAGTGCTATCGAAAAATTTTTTACCAAGTATTTCATGTATGTATGTCTTACAGATGACGTTACTTGTTAACGTGTTGTCACTTTAAACCGTTACTAAATGAAGTTAAATTCAGATTTACAGCAAAGTCGTAGATGTTTATAAAGCGACTATAGTATAAGGCTTTGGATGAATCTCACGCAGAAATATTCAGATCATATTTCACCTCAAAATAAAAAAATACAATGTCTCAATGAAAATAATGTATAAAATAATACATATATATTTAGATTTAGATTTATACACACAGGTGAAACTCGAAAAATTTGAATATCGTGCAAAAGTTCATGTATTTCAGTAATTCAAATTAAAAGGTGAAACTAATATATTTAGTATATATAACTATATACATATGCATGATTATACTTTTTAGAGGGCCGACATTTCTGTATTTAAAATCCTTTTTTTATTGATTTCATGTAATATTCTAATTTTCTGAGATTTTGAATTTGGGGTTTTCATAAGCTGTAAGCCATAATCATCAAAATTATTACTTTAGCACGATATTCTAATTTTTCGAGTTTCACCTGTACAACTTGAGACAGTTCTCCACAAATTATCAATAACAATGCAAAAAAAATGGCATTAATTAAATTATACTTACAAATACAATTACAAATGCACAGTTACAAGTTACAAATGCACTTTATTAAATTAAGTTTATTTTTTTGTTATGAATGAGATGTCTTTTTCGCATCAAGAAAATGTCACATTGAGAAAAAAGGTCAAATATGACTTGTACATTTCAGTTTTTGTGAGATTCACCCCTTTACACTCATCTTGAACAGCCACTATAAAGTATAACTTAAAATTGCTTTGGTTTAATTAACATTAGGAGTGGAATAATTATTTCAGATCAGTTCGTGTATAAAATGTTGAAAAACATCACAAAAAAGCCTCACATCTGCTCGATGCTGTAGTGGTAAATTCAATACGATGCGAATAGCCTGTAATGTTGCAATTTTCCATAATAAGTTCCATCCTGCAATATAAGAGAAACCCAAAAGAAGGCATTTTTATTGTACAATATTAGTGGGCAAAACGTTTTTTTGCTCTACCCTAAACTGAAGAGGTTGTTTGCACAGATATACTTACCAACATTTTAATAAGTAGCAGATTTGTATTCGTATATAATACATTCCAAAGATCATCATTTTAGGAGAAAATACTGTTCATACTTTGTCTTCCCATACTTCTGTTAGTTTACTCACATTTTTGAGGGACTGTTGAATGTTTCTCAGCTCCCAAAGGTGAATCTGTGTATTTTACCAAAGGCCATCCTGCAAAGTTTAGCCCCGACTCTAATGAAACAAGCCTGAACCAGCTAAACAATGTGTTCAAGTATAACAGGTAAGTGTGTTGGAACTGAAGCCTGCAGGAAGGTTGTCTCCCAGACAGCAACAGTGTCTGCCTAGATCCGGCCCACATCCGGTACGCGTTGAATCCACATGTACCAGATGTGGGCCGGATCTGGGCCGACACTGTTGCTGTCTGGGCTACCCCTGCCAACCCTAGAGCTTTTGGAAGTGTCCCGCACTCTGGATGCCGTGTTGGACTGCACTGAAGCACAGAATGAATCGGGCAACCAATAGTTTTGCCAAATGTTGTTTCTTTAACTGCTCATTGTCGGTCTCAAACTGATGTTTACACAAGCTGGGTTAAAATCCAGTCCAGACCAGTTTGATCCCTGCTAACCAGCCCAGCCCAGGGGCGTGAAAACTGGTATAATATCATTTCTGGTCTTTTTTTTCTTTTCTTCTTCTTCTTCTTATGGTATTGACCACAAATGCTTTTAGAAAATGTATCAGCACTAATAAACTAATTATGAATATACTGTATTAATACAGCATATATCAGTGAATTTCACAAAAATGGTCAAGAACACACCCAGGGACTGGATTCAGGAAAATATTTAGTCGAGTTATGTTCTTAAGATAAATTCTAAGTTCGTAAGAATGTTCCTAAGTGCAATTCTTGAAAAATTATTTTTCAAATATATATATATATTTCAAGTATTTTTTTAAGAACATCTTTTTTTTTTCTTAAAGGGATAGTTCACCCAAAAATTTAAATTGTCATTTACTCACCCTCAAGTTGTTCCAACCCTGTATGAATTTCTTTCTTCTGAAACACAAAAGAAGATATTTTGAAGAATGTCAGAAACCAAATAGTTGATGGACCCCATTGACTTTCATAGTATTTTTACCCCCATACTATGGAAGTCAATGATTGTCTTAAGAACAATCTTAAAAAAAAAAAAAAGATAAGAACATTCTTTAGAAAATAGCAGAACAATTTTATTCTTAAGAATGTTTCGTGAATCCGGCCCTAGGTTATATTTCGCTCAAAATTTTGCAAGACACATTTCCCGAAATTCGTGGCCACGAATTACTTGTACTAATTTGTTCCCTCTTTCTAAGTAAATCGTGTGCACATTATAATAATTCATTCCCTTGTTTAACTAAATTGTGCCCACGTTGTAATAATTCGTTCCCTTGTAGTAGTTAAATCAAAACGAGGGACCGAATGAGTTCAACGTGGCCACGATTTACTGAAAAGAGGGAACAATTTAATAAGTCGTGGGAATGGCCATGATTTAACTAAAACAAGTCAGCAAATTCTTGGCCACCATTAAATATATATATTTAAATTATATTATGTAATTTAGTATTTATCATGGTTATATTTATTGCACTGCCTTAAATGTATGCTCATTTTAATTTTTAAAACGTCACATGCTCATTTCATTCTGCCGAATCCTAATTACTGTAATGCAGCAAAAAACAAACAAAAAAAAAGTAATCTTTTTTTTGCATCACGGTAATGAGAATTTGGGGATACTTAATTTCATAAAACAAAAACCCTTTTCCTTATGCAAAATATACATTTCTTATTTTGATTTTGTGGTGAAATATGACATGGACTTGTTTGTGAGATTCACACACACACACACACACACACACTCATGCTAAAAGAAACACAGTTTACATTAAAACGCTGTGTTGGGCTGTTTAACTAAGCACCAAAAGTCACTGTGTATCTGGAGGTGCTCAAGTTGGAGTTTTCATGTGGCACTAGTTGATAAAGTGTTTGTTAACTGTGTAAATGTTTGCTATTTTCATAATAATTTCACTGCAAAATAACAGAGTTCATCTGACAGATGTGAATTGTTGTTATTATTTGTTATGTCTGTGGGATTTTTTTCTGGCTGTCTGAAGACAAATGATTAAAAATGAATTTATATACAAAAATAGAGTAATATAAGAAATCTTCTGTTCTGATTTGAATACAACAATGTATATTGTTAAATCATAATGTGTTGTACACGTTTTTTTAAATTTAAGTAAATTGATGAATTGTATAGACTTGTGTGTCTGTCTATTTAAAGAATATATATGTTTGTAATGATTCTGAGCTAAAAGCCCCCTCATATGACAACATGAATTTGTCAAACAAAAAAAAAAAATCTTCAAAGCGGTATAATATAGATAGACAGATAGATA
Organism: Meda fulgida; assembly: GCA_030578275.1. NCBI lineage: Eukaryota > Metazoa > Chordata > Actinopteri > Cypriniformes > Leuciscidae > Meda > Meda fulgida. Next base: position 17,353,836 of record CM060619.1, read on the forward strand.
GATAGAGAGAGATTTAGATCATTTAAATACATTTATTTTACGTAATTTATTTTTAAAGAGGTCATGAATTGAGAAATAAAATTTTCCTTGAGCTTTTGAAATACATAAGAGACAGAGCCTATATCATACTATAAGGATATCCTGTAAGTTTCAGAACTGAAAACATCCTTGTTAGTCCAAAAACAACTTTTTAGTGAAACTTTTATTGAAGCATAGAGAACGACTCACTGTACGTAATAGATAGGTGAAAGAGCGCCTCTGCAGGAGATCAACTACATCATTACCACTGTAGCCCCACCCACTGATTAACTCATGACAAGTACTAGGTAAATAACAAACAAGACGCTAATCAATAAACATACATTTGAAGAGAGCAAAATGTTGTGCAGTGCCAGGTTGTGAAAAACACAGTTAATGCATAACCTGGACGCTGGATTTTCAGAGACTGAAAAAAAAAAAAAACATGTTTGCCTGATATTGGATCCGACAGGAAAGGCGCAAAGAGTAAAAATATATAATCGCTGGAGACTGAGGCCGTTTCTCAATATGTCTGTACTCGTGTTCTTGTGGACTTGTGAAAGGTCATGTGGTATCATCGGTCATCAAGTACTGTTCCAATTCAAAGTTCACATCTAGCCAAGTCCAGTTCAAATCCCCGGATGTGTTCTTGATCCGCCCCTTTTACCCAGGATGCATCGAGAGGTGACTTGTGTGGACTTGAGACAGCCAACCAGCAAGCGTCAATAGCAGAGGAGAATACCCGCGTAATATCAAAATACTACTGTTATTGTGTCACGAAATGTAATTTTAAGTAGTTGTTTAAAGCTCAAATATGTGGTTTATTTATAAAGATAGCGCCTATTTAAAAAATGTATCTGATGTTTTCGGAGTTGTGAGATCCAGGCGATCACCGGGTGTTCAACGCTTACTAACCCCGACTGGAACAGCTTTTCCTCGGCTAGTGCTTCTGACGTTTGCCGCTGGCTCTGATGTCTCTAGTCTAGTGGATAAACATGACGTATAATTTGTATTGTGTATAAGTCGATCTTTGGTCTTAATTTGTTCCATCGTTTTGACTGAGGGCAAAGTGAAGTTTCATAACTTTATATATTTATAATAATAATAATTTGTTAAATTTATATAGCGCTTTTTCTGGGACCTCAAAGCGCTTTATATGGAGGGGGGGGGGGGGGGGGGAGGGGGGGAGGGGGGGGAGGGGGGGGGATCTCCTCAACCACCTCCAATGTGCAGCATCCACCTGGATAATGCGATGGCAGCCATATTGCACCAGTACGCCCACCACACCCCAGCTAACTGGTGGAGAGGAGACAGTGATGAAGCCAATCATATGGGGATTATTAGGAGGCCATGATGGACAGAGGCCAAGGGGCAAATTTTGGCCAGGATGCCGGGGTTACACCCCTACTCTTTTTCAAAGGACATCCTGGGATTTTTTTGTGTCACAGAGAGTCAGGACCTCGGTTTGACGTCTCATCCAAAGGACGGGATATTTAAATATATTAAATATTTAGGTTATTTAACTTTAACTTTGTAGCCTATTAGAGAGCTTACTTACTTTTGACTGAATTGTTTGCTTTATTTCTCATTATAGCTTCTTATGTTTAAGGCTACTTATACTTTTATACTGGATATTATTGATCATTAAAACTGACATTTAACAAAAACATACATTTGTGTGGCCATTAGGCAAATATGTTTAAAAATGTTTTAAATGAAAAGAAGCAGAGTGGTGTTTTATAAGATATTTCGTTTTATTGTTGACGAAAAGGGGCAGAGTTGTAGCATATTTCGTTTTATTGTTGCCTAAAATCTATATAAAAGAGATAAGCGGAGTAGCCGAGTGACGCGATCAAGAACGCCGCTGTTCCATTTGCAGAATAACCGCAAGTCTCTCACCAAAACTCCCATAATAATCAACAAGTCTCACAGCAAATCAGAGGGATCAAAGCAGGCTAGAAAAATGCCTTTTATTTCTAAATTAAAAAAATAAAAAATAAATAAAAAAAGTCATTAACATTAACATAAGTGCGCCCCATGAAACATAAAATAATGCTGTTCATGATCCCTTTCAAATATATTTTTAAATATTATCATCATATTTAATATTCTTGATCTGTCAATTAAACAGTAACACTTTAAATTAAGTGCTCATTAATTAACATTAGCTAATGCATTAACTAACAATAAGCAATACAGTAAGTATGAATAATTCACAAACAAAAGGGGGAAAAGCCTACTAGACCTCTGTCAATCACTGGCCCTGTATATACGGGGAGACTCTTTTGTCTGGGTAACAGTACTGTAGATTATTTCATTTCAGACATTGATCCAGTGCATCTCAGAGTCAGAGCATTCACAGTCAGTCCTCAAACACCACTGTACAATTACACTCTCTAAAACTAACTCCAATGAAACCAATGAAACGGGCCCTCTCAATTTTTTAATAAATAAAAATCCACTTAATGTAGGCATAGATCTGGAACCAATATATTCCACCAATCAGCATCCATGTGCAATATAAAAAAATATATAATCAAAAAGGAAACAAAAGCCACCAACGAAAAGTGGTTTGACAGTGAGTGTAAAAGTATTAGAACAGTACGAAATCTTTCAAATCAAAAACACAGAGATCCTGACAATCAAGAACTCCGCCATCAATATCACGAAGCTCTTAAAGTGTAGAAACAAACTCTAAGAGTAAAAGGAAGAACACACAGAACAATTATTTCAAGCAATGGAGGAGTCAATAAAAACCTGTAACTTCTGGAACAACTAGAACACTCCCTACAGACCACAACAGGAAGAATTGGCCATTCAAAATGGAGACATAAGGAGGGAGGACACGCTTCTGTACAAATCAACTTAAACAAATCCTGCTCGAAATTAAATATAAACCAAATTAGAAATCCTTAAAAGAAGAAAAGAAAAAAAAAGACAATCAGTACCCCATGGATTTCCCAATCCCAGTAAATGAGCTAACAGATTCACTTCTTACAGTAAAACCCAACAAGGCATGTGGCATTGACGGTATATTAAATGAAATACACCAATGATAAATTCAAAACTGCAATAAACAAGTTACTCAACATTGTTTTGAGAGTAGGATATTATCGCCACATCTGGAATCAAGGCTTAATTACACCCATCTTTAAACAAGGAGACAAATGTGTCAATAGTACCCTTGGGAAAATATTTGGTTTGGTTATTAATATAAGATTGTAGAACTTTCTCAAAACCCACAAAATCCTGGAGAAAAGTCAAATTGGATTTCTGCCCAAACACAGAACATCTGACCACATTTATTCCCTCCAAACGATCATTGATGAACATGAATGCACCGAAACAAATCCGAAGTCTTCGCTTGCTTTATTGACTTTGAGAAGGCTTTTGATACGATCTGGCACTAAGGACTCTTCCTAAAACTACTGGAAAATGAGATTGGAGGGCAAACATTTGATTTAATCAGCACCATGTATAAAACATTACATGTGCTGTAAAAATAGGAAATAAGCGAACAGAATTTTTCTCCCAACAAAGAGAAGTCAGACAAGGTTGCCCATTTAGCCCCACTCTATTTAACATATATATAAACGAATTAGCCAAAGCCTTAAATAATTCCACTGCCCCCAACCCAACCCTAACTGAATCAGAAATTAAATCCCAGACAGCAACATAGTGTCGGCCCAGATCCGGGACACATCTGGTACATGTGGATTCAACCTATCTACATGTGGGCCGGATCTGGGCCGACACTATGTTGCTGTCTTGGATGCCTCCTTCCTCTTTGCAGATGTTTGAATGATTCTGTCAAAAACAAAAGAGGGACTACAACTGCTCCTCGACATCATAGAGACATTCAGTCAAACGTGGGCTCTCAAAATTAACCTAGCATAAACAAAAATAAGGGTTTTTTTCTAAATAGATTCAGGTGTAGGGAAAATAAAAAGTCCTCCAACACACCCACGAACACACCTATCTGGGACTTAAACTAAGTTCAACAGTTTAAATCTTCGATCTGGCTTTGAATGAACTGAAATAAAAGCAACGAGGGTCTTCAACATGATTAAAAATACAACTTAGAAATTCCACTTAGGCTAAAAATCTCAAGCATAAAGAATCTCCCAGCTCCTTAAAGAACACATTGCTCTGTATGGCAGTGAGATAGGGGGAACCCTAAAACACAAGATTTTTCTAAATAGGAAAAAGAAGAAATGAGATGACTGTGCTTTTATTTAATTACATTTTGAGGTGAACTTATTGAAGACCTCTTGACCAGCTGGCACTATCTGCTATCTGCCACTAGACGGCATTGAGGTGAAGGGATTGAAGACACCAGATGGACATGTAGAGATATAGGCTACCTGTAAATGATGTAATAAGCAGGGATGTAGTGGAGGCTAAACGCAAGTAAGCGGCATTTGCGTTTCCCAAAATTCGAAAATATTGTTTACCCACCTCCAAAGTGCGTTTATCTACCTCTAAATAGCGTTTATCCACCTCTAAATAGCCTATAGTTCCCAAGCCATTTTAAATTAAGCTTATGTCGTTTTAGTTTCATATTGTTCATTATTAGTTTCATAGGTTGTTAAACCTAAGATGAAGTCTTTCATATTGCGCTGCATTACTGTCAGTGTTGACCAATATCTTGCGTAGCCAGCAGGAAGCAGCAGACTGCATCAAGATTCATCAGTCACTAGCCCAAACTAGCCTACATGTCTCATGTAATGACGAATGAAGCGTAAAAATGGATATCCGGCAATTTTTTTAAGCGCCTAGACAGCAGCCCTCCTGGTGATGTCAGCGAACGGCCTCGGCTACAAGCCCAAAGTGAGTGAGCTCGGAAAACAGTACTAAACTTCATGTTTTTGAGGTTAATTTGGTTCACGGTAGATTCATGCCACTGACTCAACAAGTCACCTCTACCTTTTCCCATTAACCAATGTTACAAGTAAAATTCAGGATACATTATCAGATAAATAACTGGATGTAATTACATGCATTCTCTGGCATTTAAACCACTGAAAGTTTGTGACAACAAGCTCCCTTTGCTAGTCAGCTAGCTAGTTAATGTTATCGCTACAGTCGTTCGCGGTTTCACGGGTACGGTAAACGTTTCTATGGTAACAGCGAGTTGGACCAATCAGAGGCGTCGCTGTTAAGCTTAGGACTGTGGGTAGTGTAGTTTTTCTCCCTAAGATTGCGGATAAAAACAAGTTTTTCTTGTAACAAGGTTGATTTCATACAGACCTCTAGCTTGTACAGAAGCAGAAACTTTCGTTTCACAACCACGTAGCTCGTGGTCAGTCTACCTCAGATGCAGGGCCTGAATTTCATTTTTTTTTATTACATTTATCTCACCTAAATGTATGCTCACTCATTGCATTTTTACAATGGGTTCATTTTGTTCTTAAGAATTTACACAACACAAGGAAGCTTGATTTCAATCTTTGAATTAAATTGAAAAAAGTAGCACAAATAAATACAACAGAAGTTTAGTCCTGACTAAATTAAATATATAGGCTATTAATCCTGATTCCTTAAAATGAATGCTATGTTTTGTTGTTTTGACAACCAATTTAATGACAGACACATATGGCTGCTGTCACTGTAAAAGCTAGTGCACGGATCCTGTTTTCATTACGGTCACGTGCGATTTATGCTTATTTAAGACAAAACCGATTGTATTTAGAGGACACTCAGACCGAAATTGACAAAGTTTCGATGCTGTAATGATGCAGTGTATTTTGAGTTCAAATGGAACATTTTTGGTTTTATTGTTTTTTTAGTTTTGCAAAATCGTCTGTTAATGTCGGTAGCCATTACACTTGTGGAAACTATGGTGCAACTTATACTGTCTTTCCTCTGTTAGTTACAGAAACTGAGTTTTCTTTAAATTAAAATATGTGGCACCAGATTCATCCTTCTGTCGTTAATCTGCACCTGCTATAGCAATTGGAAAAAACTGTAATCGACAACTATTTTGATAATCGATTAGTCGGTTTGAGTCATTTTTTAAGACAAAAGTAAAAAAAAAATCTTTGATTCCAGCTTGTTAAATGTGAATATGTTCTAGTGTCTTCTCTCCTCTGTGAGAGTAAACGGACAAAACGAGATATTTGAGGACGTCATCCTCCTGGGCTTTTAAGAATCCACATTTTTCTGACATATTAAAGACGCAACAACTAATCGATTAATCGAGAAAATATTCAACAGATTAGATCGACTATGAAAATAATCCCAGATCATTATGTAAAAGTGCATTGCATTGGAAGGATATAAGCCTCCCTTCTCCATCCCTCTTAAATATTTTAGTTCTCTCCGTTTTGCCATTTAGTAAACTTTATAGATTTCAACCATATTATTCCTTCTTGAGTCTCTTTAACAAGAACTTAGATTAATGTATGAACTGCATAGTGATTGTTTGATAGAGATCTATGATGAGGGAACAACTAGTGATACTTGGTAGTACCATAAAATGATAGCCTATAGCGATGTCATCAGGATACACATACACCGGTAGGCAGTGGCCCATCTTACCGGGTGACCACATCGTGGTCCACCAGAATTGATAGTTTACCAACCTCTTTTTTTACCACTACACCTCTGGTAATAAGGCTGGATGAAGCAATAAATGCTTTTATTGTGGTTTTAAAAGGCTCTGTGGAGCGTGTAATACACATAATCACAATCGTTTTTTTCCAGCAGAGGTTCAAGTCGATTATTATGATCAATGCCTACAGCAGAGTCCTATTAATGTGCAAAAAAGGTTCTCGATGTCTGTGTGCTGTGCCTTCATGGAGGAATTTCCATCCACTTCAAGACATTCTGGCTGTCAATCTGTATTTACTTCAATCTTCACAAGACCCGCCACGGACATTCACATCTTTTAGGCCGCATTCCAAGTTGAAAAGCAACTAATTTATATTTGTTTTTGTTTACTATTATGCATTGTTGATGTGCTGTTTATTGCTTATCTCAGACACAAGGGAAAAGATAAATTCTATCTACTAAAATTCTACTTTAAGAGCCTGTCTCTATGAAAACCATACTAAACTTTTGGAGAATCTTAAAGGGATAGTTCACCCAAAAATGAAAATTCTGTCAGTATTTACTCACCCTCATGTTGTTCCAACCCCGCAAGACCTTCGTTCATCTTCGGAACACGAATTAAGATATTTTTGATTAAATCTGAGAGCTGGATCACTCCTCCATACTAGTCCATGGGCTTCTTCAGGAATTGAAACTTGCCGGCCTCGAAAAGTTAATAAAAACATCGTTAAAATAGTCCAAGTGACTACAGTGGCTCAATCTTAAGTTTAGCAAGCGACAAGAATACTTTTTGTGCGCAAAAACAAACGAAAATAACGACTTTATTTCAACTATTAATTTCCTTCTGAGTCAGTTAAACTAGTGTTACAGCGTAAGCTTCTGTTGTTGTACGTCACACACATCACACACATGACCAGCGTCGGCCAATAGTGAGCCTCTACGTGTGACGTAGCTCTACGCAAACATACTAGTTTAACTGACTAGAGTCCCACGAGAAGGAAATGAATAGTTGAAATAAAGTCGTTATTTTTGTTTGTTTGTGCGCACAAAAAGTATTCTCGTCGCTTGATAAATTTAAGATTGAGCCACTGTAGTCACTTGGACTATTTTAACGATGTTTTTAATAACTTTTCGAGGTTGGCAAGTTTCAATCCTTGAAGAAGCCTATGGACTAGTATGGAGGAGTGATCCAGCTCTCAGATTTCATCAAAAATGTCTTAATTTGTGTTCCGAAGATGAACGAAGGCCTTACAGGGTTGGAACAACATGAGGGTGAGTAAATACTGACAGAATTTTCATTTTTGGGTGAACTATCCCTTTAAGAGAATGAGTGTGAAATGACAATGTCTATTAAATGGAGGGGGGGAAAGTCTTCAAAAATTCATAAAATCATAATGTTCCTCATCCTTGCTGATTTTTTTTTTATTTTATTTTTTTATAAACCAGCCTAGTTTTCTTTTTTACTCGGGTATAAATATTTAGAATTATTATTTTATTATTACAAATAATTATTTTTGTTTTACTTCACTACATTATATATAGAGGCTATATAAAAAATACATAACTTTTTCTACGCTACATTTCCCCAGAACCTTTTCGTTACATTTGCGACTGCAAACAAAGCATAAACATAATTCAGCAAGAGCTTTCCTGATCGGTCTTAACGATCCATGCAGTTCGCACATGAATCTTTTGATCAAGTAGCCTAGGTGAATTAATAAGTTTGTGAATTACGACTCACGAGATTCGACCGTTTCACAAATAGGTAATTTCACGAATTACAGATCCGTAAATAAACATCAATCCAAACATATAGCCTATAATTATTATTTATTTTTTTCATATAAGCTTTTAGAAAAGGCTGGTGAAGATAGAGCCAGACACCAAAAAAGAAGGCCTGTTTTTTTTTTAGTTTTCAGTGAATTCTGTGAGGGTCTATCCATGGCTATAATGCAGTCAGACATTTGCATGTACAGTAGGATTTATAGGGTTATGTATTTTTTCTAATGATTTCTAATGATTTTTTCTAATGATTTCTAATGATTTTTTCTAATTTCCATAAAGCTCTCAAATGACATTCTCCATTTACCTTGAATGAGTGACGTTTGGTGTCAATGACGGGCGACACAGTGCATTTTCAGTATATAATGACTAGAAACTTTCAAAAGCTGATGATGGAGGCAGAGTATTTTTGGCAAGCTGTCGCTTTTGACAGGGCAGTTTGTAAACGGTGAGAGATGTGGCGATTCTGTGATGCTCCAGTTCCATCATAATCCATCGGAGAGTTGACTAGATGATCAGAGAGTAGAGAGCAGTGGTCGAGTGATATGGGGGAAGAGGAAAGGACGTGACAGAGAGTTGGGGTCGTCTCTGGAGGCCAATAATGGGTGCACAGATTGATGCAGGGCTGTTGAATGATGTGGCAATCATCATCTATGTGGCAGAGGTGACCCTGATATTGCATTAGGAGGCCAGCCATAGTCATTTGACACCTTATGAGTCACCCATATTTTATGGGCAAATGTTAAAAGTGGCAACAGCGGCACAGGGACATGACCGTAAGCAATCACTCTCTCAAAACTGACTTCTGTCCCTGTGCTGGACAGAATATCCATATGAGCTGATGCACAACACTTTAAACATTTGATAAGAGGCAAATGATGTGTGGCAGCTGAAAATATGAGAATCATGCTAGTAATAGCATGACCCCACATGGTAACATAAATATCGTCATATAATGTTTATTAACAGAGTTCACGAGGAACATGTTCAAATTGCCTATCCAATCAGTAAGAGAGGAGGCTATATACTGTATAGCCGACTCACCTATGTTACATATTCAAAATAAGCGTTCGAGTTAATCATTAGTTGTCATGGTTTCTGATTAATTCACACCTGTTGCCTATTCTGTTAATGATCTTCCTTTGTGTGTTTAAGGGTGCTTTCACACCTGCCACATTTAGTTCGGTTGAATCGCATTAGAGTTCGTTGTCCCCCTTGGTGCGGTTTGTTTGGCCAGGTGTGAAGGCAGCGATTGCACTCGAGTGCGCACCAAAAACGGACCAAACAAGCATACCGAGACCTCCTCGAAGAGCGGTTCTTTTGTGGTGAGAACCTGATCCGACCTCAAACAGACCAAACTGCCAAAGACATGCGCATTTTTGGATTAAACCAGCTGCCATAGTCAGCTGCGCTGTGCATTATGGAATGAGGACTAATGTTTGTTGACAGTTTGCACTTTTAGCATGGCAGTTCGCGGACAAACTTGGAGTTGTGAGGAGGTGCGGAGCCTCATAGAAATTTGGTCTGATGGCCATATTAGGTCCCAACTTTCAAAAACTCACAAGAATAGTGAAATCTCCATAGTAAAAAGCGACGTGTTGTCTGCCGGATTTTCCTCGTCTTTGTTTACTTACGGGAGTTCTGTTGGAATTTTCCCGCACGTTAATTCTGACCAATCGAAGTGCAGTTATGGAAATACGTTCAAGACACATCTGGCCAACGAGTGATGTGGATGTTGTCACGTGACTGCATTTTGGTTTGTTCCATCAACTCATCAACAGATTCGGACCAGAGCACTGTGGTGTGAAAAGGAACCAAAACACCTGAAAAATGCAACAAAGTATCATTTGTCGCCCTTTGTCCGAATGAACTGAACTAAAGATGTGAAAGCACCCTAAGATGCCGTTTTGCCTCAGTATAAAGAACAGTAGTGATGGAAGAGATTCTACTCAAAAGCCTGTGGTGCTCAGTTCTCCTCATCTGTTAAATGCCATCTGTCATTTGAAATAATAAACTAATCAACTAACTGCAATGAAGTGTTGTCAAAAATCTGACAGCGAGTTGACACACAGACCAGCCTCCTCTCACTCATTTGTTTGATTTGCATTTGATGAATATTGTTGGGGCTTGAATTTCGGCGTGGGATTGTGCTTTTTGCGCAATCAATCTGGAATTTGACTCATTCCAGAATCTGACTCTAATATACTCTCTTATACTCTCTAACTCTAATATCCTAATATACCTGCTGCCAAATAATGAGATAATATAAAAAGTATCCATATGACAGTTTTTCTCCATGGTATCGATGTCAAAATTGTGGCCAGTGAAAATGCTGAGTGGCTAGTAACTTTGGAACACCACTAGCCACAATGGCTGGTGAGCAGAAAAGTTAATGTCAAGCCCTGTATCAATATGATCAAACCTGGCTTATTTTACTTAAAGCAACACCAAGGAACTTTTCCTCTGCGGTCGCCCTACAGGTTGGAAGCGGAATTGTCCATTACCACTGTCGTAAATAATTTAGCCTACTGCATCCTACTGTCGCACACACGCACTGTTTATCTACTGTCGAGTACGCTCCACCTATTGGCAATTGTAACGCTTGCCGCAAAGCAAGTCAAATTTGTAGTTTTCTTATGTCTCATTAGAACTACAGAAACGCAACGTGATCTAGCAATCTTACATAGCGTGGATATACCAGATAAAGGACCGCAAAGCGGTGGCATAAGTGCATTTCACCATGTCACGACTTGATGAACCACTGAAACGATTTTGGAAACATTATTTGAAGGTAAAAAACCCTACTTAGTGTTGCTTTAAGAGCCTGATCTTAAGTCATTCTAACCACAGGTTGACGGCTGTTACACAACTTTGCGATGCTGTTTGCGAAAGTTTGTTGGAACAACAGAACTTGCAACTATTGTTGTTTAATTATGTTTTTGGGAAACATTTACCTTTACTAACTGTTAAATTTAATTTCTTCTGTTCATTATAATAATCTCTCTATCTCTCTATTTTTCTTTCTTTCTCTCACTCAAGTCATGAAGGGTGAATATTGAGACAGACTGAGTAAATCTCTCCACTGATTGGTTCATTATCTCACTGTCACCTCACGCCTTGCGCTGAAGGTTACTTATGAATAAATAAATCGGATTCTGACATTAGCTCATCCTTCCCGTTTCCAGAATTAATTCCACTGTTGATTTCGACCTGGGAATAAATCCATTGCTTTCACGTTCTTGATGGCAGCTTTAAGCCGATGCTGTCTGCATTGTCAATTGCTAATGAGCTAGCATACTGTTTACCCGTCATGCGTGCTGCACTGCTGCACATGGGTGACGGCTGCTGGTTTTTAATGATCTTATGTGCCATACGCATCAGAGGCAAGGGACCACTGAGCTCTTATCAACAGATGTTTAAGAAACACAAGGCACAGCTGTTAGCAGAGTTGTGCAGAAAGAGCTGCTAAACTTCTACTACACATTCACCTTTTACTGCCCTTTTAGTGTCTGTTAGATGGATTGTACTTTTGTTGCTGAGGTTAAAGCGCACAAGCAGACCATCTACAGGATAAAGTGTACATGACTTGTTGACCTGCCTATAGGCACACATTACTAACGTGCTCTTTAAATAACAAAAAGAATATTACGGTCTATTTCACTTGCCTCAAAATAGTAACGCGCCAACACACCTAGTTTTCAGACCAGCACGCCCATGGGCGCACAAATGGGCACAAATGCATTTGCTATTTAAACAATGTGGCAAAGGACGTGAAAATGAAAACTGCGTCAGGCTGAAACAAGCATAAAACACTTGTGTCGCGCCTGGCGCTGCGGTGCACCGGGTGTGTGATAGGGCCCCTACTGTTACTGACATTAATTACATAATACATTGATATCGGTGAAATTCACTGCAAAACAACACAAAGAAGACAGGAATTTTTGAGAAATTCTATCTCAGGAAATCCTGTCGGGAGCGCACAGTGCTGAAACATCTTAGACAGCATCATTGTAGTTATTTCCCTGCTTTGTTCATAACTAACTGATGTTGAGAAATGATCAAGTTGCTAAAAATGTCTGTACAGATGTATACCCGTCATGATAAACATGAGCCTCTGATGTTGAGGAAGTGTTGAGATTCGCATTTGTCACATACTGTCAGAAACAGGACACCCTGCTCTTTGGGGCCTGTCAGTGTCTTTAATTCTTGCTGTCACCGAAACAGAGAAGGTTTTATTATTTGTTTGTGGGATGGCGAGACATGTCAGACCAAACTGAGGGAGTTTATAGATGAAATCTTTCTGGAGGCTGGCTTATGTCACAGCATGATGGAAGGGAAGACTCCAGTGACAGGTCAGAGGGCTGCTAGAATTGCTTTTGTCTCTCTGCCAGATGCTACCCAGTGGCCTCTAGACCTTTTGCTGAATGCAGGTTGACTGTGTATAGACATGTGATCTTTAAAAAAATAAAATAAAAAAGTGTGCAGCCGACAGCACTATTAAGACAAGTCATTAAGTCTGTCCTATAAAAAGTAGGCAACTTATTAAATTGCTGATTAAGATGGCACATTTTGGTCAAAACTGTTTGGAAGCTGCCTTGTCCATTAATATATTCTGAAATTTGGAAAATAACATAACTAACTTCACTAAAGGTGCAGTCTGTAAGAATGACAGCTAAGTGGTTGAAATAGGTACTGCAGTCCAAATTCAAAATATCAGAGGTTATTGTTTCCACCACACGCTCCTCCTCAGACTCGACGCTCACGCTGGTTCCCAGTTTGAAGACACGCAACAGGAACGAGCGCGTTGACAATGAAAGCCGAGGAGACTTACATAAATTGATTTATCCGCGTTATAATGACCTCGTTCATAGAGATTTTTAGATGGATACCGAGGCTTTTTAGGTTGGGTGGAGTCTGCAATCTCTGACCCAGTTTAATTGCTGGCTGCAATACGCTGTGTTTCCTGCCAACTGGCATTCCAAGGTGTTGAAATACTATTGTGTGAACTGGCAGATCACACCGACCAAAATAAACAGACATTTCAACACGGAACACACATTTCAAAGTAAAATAACTGGCTGTAGAAGTGTTTTTCAGAGAAACAAGTATGTGAACTCAGCATGTTTCCTTAATATCTGCAAACATATTATGGTATTTTAATGCTTTAGTAGAGTGAAAAAGTTACATACAGCACCTTTAAAGACATGCCTTCAGAAAATCAAGAATCTAGAAAAAGGGAGAAAGGGGAGGGGAAATGAATAACGGAAAAGTAAGCTAGGTGTTCCTCATTTTTATCACTGTTACATGTACTGCATGGAGATGCGGTTAGGAGATCCAAATGCAGCTTAATTTAGTGTAATACATAATCATAATGAATAAAACAGGCATAAGGTCAAAACCACAGCGCAAACCATCCAGATTATAACAAAAGTCCAAGGCAGAGGCAAATCCAGGGAGACAGGCAGAATATCAAGACCATGACACGGAAACCAGTAACCCTTATAAATGCAGTGTAACACCAAAAAGACTTTGCCACTAGTGAATGAACACACAGGGGCTGAATCCAAAATCGCCTATTCCCTACGTTAGTCCACTAATACTGTTCACTTGAATGAGTGAATGAAAAGGAATGAGCGAATTTGAATTCTTAGCCAGTAAGGTAAGTAAAATAATCAAAACATATTAAAAATAAATGTATTTGATACACAAAATTGTATAGGGTATTAAGACTTTTTTTTAAAGTAACCATGCAATCAAAATGGATAATTCTTATATTTCATGGAATATTGCACTATTTATCATAAATAATTTATCTGTGCACATAATTTTTAAATTCATGTGACTTTGTAAACTTTAACCAAAATATCTTCACCAATTCTCTTCTCTGATAGCCAACGTTCAGAAAAACAAGTTATCGCACCCCAAAACTCACTCAAACCACTCAAACACAATGATTTGAACACAGTGTTTACATTCTTCAGAGGCCAATCTGTAAAATATGGCTAATATATAGTAATATAGCATATTTTCTGTGTCACTACATTTGAGTATTAGGTGTGGATGTTCTCCGATTGCTTCTGTCTATAGTTGAATGAGATTGTGGACCAGTCAAAAGCACCACAAGGTCAGCATATGCTGAATGCTACATATATGAATCAATCCTGAGTGTAACGGAGCAAACACTCGACCCTTCTGTCATTAAATTTGAATAACAACTGTCTGTCAGGAACCAGAGAGCTGAGGAGGCATGGGTTAAGTTCCTTCTTCGAGTTGGAACCAAGCACGGCATTCCCAACGGATGAGTCCTGCTTTCTCTTTCCCATCATGGCAGTGGACTCGCTTGACTGTCTTGGATGCCCGGGGGTCTCTTTACCTTTGAATAATGAAGAGGGCATGTGCTCCATGTAGCCTTTAACACTAGCACACTGTGATGGTACATTAGTTCTGCTGCGTTTCAAAGAGGTCAGGGCTATTTATCAACTCTCAGGTAACAAAACTCCAAAAATTAATTCACGGATTCATTGACCCTTGCAGTCGAAAAGATTTAGGATGTGTTAAATGACTCTTCAGCTTCTTCATTGTAAATAAAGGAAGCCATGGATATTTGTAGTTTTCCACAGAGCAGGTGAAAATCTGGTACAACCAAATTGACATCAGACAGTCGTTTGAATCAAGTTTTAGCATGTGCCTCCATGTCTTTTATTTAAAGTGTTGAAAATCAAGTTTTTAATCTTGCTTATAAGTCTATGTGGTGTTTTAAAAATGCTTTAAGACACACCATGTGTAAATTCATAAGTCCATTGCTGAGTATTTTCTCTTTAAAACCACAGTGAACCAAAGACAGTCTCAAAAACACGGTCGCTGGTGTTTCTGACGTCACAAACTACCTAGTAACCAATCACGTAAACTGATGGATCTCTGAGCTAGTGTGCAGTCTTGACAAACCGGGACGGTGAAAACCCGGCCAAAACTTTAACTGCCAAAATAATGTGATATAATTTTATTGCCATGTCAATCAAGGTTGATAAGCACCAATTTTAGTTCTTTAAAACAAAATAACAATGATAAAATAAAAAAAAATCAATTTCCCAGGAAAGCGGATCAAAACGGCAATAAATTAAAGAGAATTAGCAAATATGACTAAAACGTCCAGGTGGACACTGTCAAAACGGCAATCAAGAAATTAACCGATGACTTTAACCCCCGGATGTACACACTGTAGAACACAACGCATTTAGCAGTCAAAAATGATTAATCGTTGGTTCAAACCTTTTTCAGCAGCTGTCAGGGACGATCAGAGTGCAGTCTGGATGGTGTAAAAGTTGCAGATGTCTGATTAGGCCAGTATGCACATGACCATTCAAGTCATTCAACTTGTGCTCTCAGAGTTTATATTTATTAAGAGTCATCGAGTCATCTCCCACTACAGGTGTAATCCACGTTTTGAGAGTTGCTCACCATCTCACTCTTTACTGTCTGTAGATACAAGTTACTGTATATTTATGCCACTAGCATTAGCGATCACTTGAACAGCCTATACAGCTAAAAGTTATTGCACTAAATCGCGTCTACCTGCTGATAGCTGATTGGCTAAAAAGTGCGTGCTCTTCGGCTACGTCAACACCAACGCCAGCTGACTCTGAATGAGCGTGTGTTTAGTAATGTCATGATGACTAATTTTATGGACTACATGCACACTTTAGTTTTGTTTAATAACCAATTAGACTTTAAAATGTTTTAAAACCGCGGAACTGACCCCAAACCAGGCCATTTTTTTTCCACCCGCACAAACCCTTTTTTACCAGCACAATCAAATTCAAAACTACCCAATTGGGCGGGAACCAATCTGACAACACTTCTGGTGTGAGTGAGTGGAGGCGGGGTTAATTTGCATACCAATAGAACTGCGTAAACGAGGTAAGGGTGCAGAGCTACATTCAAGCTATTTTAAGGCATGAAGAAGAAAAAAATTTCCAAGAAAAAACCTTTTGAATATGTACAGTAATTTTGGTGATCAAAGATAAGTTTTATAGGATAAAATTATTGACTAAAGGGGAAATATAGCAATGTAGGATAAGTGGAATTTGATCAATTTACCAGTTCCTGGGTTACTACAGTATTAACAATAACTATTTTAAAAGGTGGAGATTTCATATAAATTTGTACAATGTGATTTGTATAAAATTCTATGACCTTTTAGGGAAAACGTATGCATGGTCCACCCCTAAACCTTAATCCCATACCTTTTAATGTGTTTTTTTTATACATTTTGCATACTCTGTACCTTGTATTTCCTTTGCACTAATCTGTTTCACAGTAAAAAAAATAAAAAAATAATCCCCTTTCTTTCTTCTGTATTATCATCATGCTTTGCTTTGAATTTTTCATTTCCATAATATGTTTAATCTTTAAACATTTTGAGGCAGATGCATATAGAAAAACGATGTATACTTTTGCACAGCATCATCCATTGCAATCGACTGGCTGGTGAAGTGTTGTACACCAAGTGACCAGCATATGGCACTCTTGCTGCATCAAACACTCGTTGAGCAATAACATGAACCCACAGGGCTGCTGTTTCTTGCCTTTACCAGGCACGATCGCTCCAGAGACTGCGAGGGTGCTTTTAATGCCATGCCAAGCAAAAAGAAACGCTGCTTATCTTCTCACTGCCATACTAAGAGATCACCATTGTTCACCGACACATCTTTGGCCCATTACGGCCTTCCTGCCAAGGTCTTTGTGGCTTTTTTCTCTCCTGTAAGCTCTACAAGACAATCAGGGTGTAAGAACTCCCATTGGACGGCTCTCAGCCACCATGGGTACAGATATAAAGCACCATGGGAGCGGTCCCCCTAAAAGGCCTCGTTTTCATGTGAGGGATTCCAATGGGCGCTATTGGTCTTCACAGCTACTTAACGGTTGTTGTATTTCACAGAGTGAGTGAACATGCCACTCTTGTCTTGAAGAGAGAGAGGAGAGATTTGGCCGACTTCTGTTTGGTCTCTCTTGCGCTCCATGAGACTCATTTGTAAGGGGGGTGAGAGCTTTAAATTGGAGTTTTTGGCTGGAATGAGAGCGGCTTCTCAGAGGGTTGAACCACTTTGGATGTGTTGGGCCCTGTACTATACCAGCAGTTGTTCTTCATGTGATGCTGAAGACCCCCTACCTGGTGAAAATGTGCTTCCTGTGGTGACAGGAAGCTGGAAAAAGCACTTTAAGCTGCAGTATTTACATAATACTCTGTCTTTCCTGGGAATTAAAGGTCCTACGAAATAGTGTTTTTCTCCTAACTCTGAATGCTGGGAAACAAGCTGTGCTAATTGCTTTTTTTTTTTTTTAAGTCCAAATGGATGGTCTGCACATGATCAAAACTGGAACAATCATTTTTGATTCCTTGTTCAATTAAATGTTTCTTGTAAGTGGTTTTGTATGCTGAACTCTAAAGCATTTCAAGCTGTGTTTTTTGTATGAAAGGAACTATGGTAATTACATTTTAAAGTTTTTTTTAAACTGATTGTGTTGGGAAATCCTATCACGAATGTAAGCGTTTTTTTTAGTGCTAATGCAACCATATGAAGACTGAGCGTTAGGTGCATAATTTATGCTATATTTATGCATTTTATGTTATGCTCAAGTCTCATTGGAGATACAAGATGACAACTCTACGATTCTAGACAGAGGTGCGTTTCCCAAACAACAAAGTCATTCCCTGCTTAACTACCATAGTATGTATTGTTGGTGAAATTAACTAGTTAGTCACAACAGTTTTTTTCCTTAAAAAAATAGTTAATGGCGTTTGTGGAGTAAACTTTTGGTAATTAATCAGTTTGAGATCGAATGAATGCCAGATTATTTAATACAAACATGGCATCTGAGAAATGATTCGCTATATTTATTGTCTGTTGTTAATTTACATGTTTTAGTCAAACTACGCTTCTAACTACAGGTCAAGATCTGTATTCTTGCATTCATTATTCACAAAATTTCATAATAAGCAATACTGTACTACTTTCCATCATGTTTATTTAATTTGCACGCAACAAACTCATTGTGATTTAAGCAGAGGACTCTGGTACTGGTTTCATTGTATTCACTATTTGCGATTGTTCGTTGGAACTATGGTTTCGGAAAAACACTAAATTGTTGAACTGTTGTTAATGACGGGATTTGCGAATAGTTGGCCAACAATGTTTTTGAGAAACCCCAGAGCAGTTCACATTCTTTTGGATCTGAATTATGGATCTGAACAACATACCGTCATGGCAATTAGGAACTATTTTACATTTTGTGAATTGGTAGTCAATTTTTATTTTTTATATGATCTGCTTACGCACCACAGAGGGTTAGTTTTAGGGGTGGACCTTAAAGCTTTCTTAAAAAAAAAAAAACATTCATATGATAAAAATAATACAAATTCATATGATATGGCAGACCAATAAAATAGTTACATATTTTCATTGTTGATTCGAATTGGATCCGCATGTTTAGAGGTTTAGAGGCTGAAAAATACTTCATCACTACATTCATTCGCCTTTAAAATCTCTCGCATTATATTAAAGAACTAAGAAAGCATAGCAATATCATTGTAAAAAATGGCATATAAAACAATTACATATGAATAACTAAGCAGTGGTTTTGGTTTTACAATTGAAGTGAGAGAAGTTAGAACTTTTATAATAGTCAGAGTTTCCAGAGTCAACATTTGTAAAATTTGTAATCACATCATTCTGACATGACAAGATCATTATCGTCCTTGTGCGTACAATGATGAGAAATTATTGTTTTTTTTTTCAAGATTGTTTTTAAGACTCATTATTCTGCTCTATGACGCATTTCTGATTGACAAAGCTATTATTAGCAATATTTTAGTTGTTTATTGAATTCACATGATATTTCGTCATGAAAAAGCTTTTTGTACAGAGGACTGTGCTGGTTTCATTGTATTCACTCTCAAAATGATCCTTAAATAGGCAACCCAGAAGCCTACCTTGAGCAGCCTTATCAGATCATAAGACTATATCTAAAGCTCTCAGAGCCAATCCAAAGTACACCAAGGCTTTAAAATAATAAGTTATTATCCTCAATTATAGGACCAATCTCTTTGGTTTAGCCGGGTTATAAAAAGACATCAGAGGGCTGGTGTTCTAATAGCACTACTTCAATTCACTTATATTTCCCCTTCCCTTATGACATGTGTCTCTACAGAAACCTTTTTTTCCTCTTCCTCCTGGAACTAACACTAATACCTTCTCATGGTGAAGTGTGTCAGAGGAACTATATCTCCCATCCTTGTAGCATTGCAAAGTGTATTCCCCTGGTTGGAGTTTTCTGTGAGCTGAATTTATTGTGGGTGGCGGTGTTCCCTTACCACTGGCCTTTAGAAATTAATTTATTTCAGTACAGGTGTTCCCAATAACAGCACTGCCCACAGGAGGCACATGAAGAGAAAGGAAGGTGTTGGGAATGTAAGTGAGTGTTAGATTGGAACAGGAGATATGCAACTTGAGCTTTTTGACCAGACACAAAGGAAATGTTTGACGAGTACAGTTTTCTGTGAAAATGTTCATGTATTACCTATTGAAGCAAGCAGTGTAGGTACACTGTAAATAATAGTTAATAATAGTAAATAATATATATATTGTTGGTTTAACTTTTTTAAGTAAGTTACATGGTTGCCTTAAAATTTTGAGTTCATTGAAATAAAAAATTTGAGTTAATACAATGAAGGAGATTGGTTAAATCAACAGAAACTCAAAATACTATGTTATCTGAACCACATTGATAATATAATTTGATTTTATAAAAGAAAAAAGTTGTGATAAATCGTGAAAATATTTTTTTTTAGTGTTGGAATATTTGAAAGAGCTTGAAATAGCCAATCGGCTTTAGTTATGTCACTATAATAAATAATCTATCCTTCTGCTGCTCTGCTTGCAAATAAAACTGTCAGTTACTTATCAATTAGATGGTAACTTTATTATGAACTTACACCTTACATTGTTAATGCCTCTGTTTTCCTAAGAATCAGCACAGTGATGTTAGAGAACACTATGTATGGCCCAAATATTACAATTTGTACTGTATAATTTTAATACATTCGAATATTAGTTGAGGGCGTATATATGGTTTGTTTGCGCATCATTACGGACTCACTCAAGGATTTTAAATTAGTTGCATTATTAGCAATTTATATTATGTGGTATTTATGGCATGTTCTTTAATGAAAACAGGCCAAATGACCCAAAGACCCAAATGACCCAAAGACAATATAATTGTTAAATTGAATCATCATATCTGTTGCTGCTTACAGAATCTAACATCTTTTGCTGTTGTGATAATGAATTAAATTCTATATGGAACTGTTTATAAATATGGTTTGATATTGGAAATTGTCATACATGTCTGATCCCTAAAACATACTATAGCAGGACATTCCAGTTGAATTTAGACGCCGTTGGATGTTTTCTGTCAAAATAACCAGAAGCTGGACAGAGGCTTGGCATGAAAGTAGGAATTTGAAATGTGGTAAGACATTAATCTTAATGATGGATATGCTGCCTGCAGAGAAACCTAGAGAATCCCTAATGATGTTGGGCACAGTTGGAGAGATCTTGCCATCCAGATGATAATTCAGGAGGGAGTAGAATGTTCTTGGCTGAGTCATTTAGCAGCATAAGGGCAGTTTTGACAAGTTTGACCTTATATTCCTTTTTTTTTAAAAACTCTTTTAACTGGTCAAGAGAAACTTTACAGTTACTTTAGCATGAGACATCAAACAGTGCAATAGACATTTACAGTATAAAAGTTCCACTGAAGTTGACTCTGTTTCAGTTTTCAGAAGTTTTCTGAAACCAAGTGCAGTTTAATCCATGGTTCGAACTTTGTACAACACAAAACGATAACTGAAAGTAGGCTAAACGTGACTTAAACGTAAACTTGACTTGGTAAAGCATGGCGTAGCATGGACATGAAAATGTATCGATTGAGAAGTGCAGTTGAATGACAAAACAAAAAGATTTAGTTAATAGAATCAAGTTAATAGAAATGCAATTTGAATTTGTAATAATGTTGTTTTTATACCATTTTAACTCTTCAGTGAGGACTTTTGTTCTGCAGTATCATGATTTTTTTTTTACTTTTATTATTCATGAATAGTATAGTTTTCTTGTGCTTATCTTTAGATATGTGACAATCTGAACTAACCTTGCCAATGCTAGAATCCTATTAGCCTTAACACACTGTTGATTGTGCCTTACTGACTGCAAGAATTGAATAAAATTTAAATTTAAATTTAATTTTCTTCATTATGATTCCATGATGGTTATACCACTCTTGACACTATCACTTTAAGCCCCTCAAAATGTCATGGAAGCTTTGTACATTACTACTCTTGTAATTAAATTAAACACACACACGCACACGACCAGAGCTTTACTGCATATCTTTACTGCATATCTATCTAGAAAAACTACAGCCTGAAAGAAAATCCTCCTTCAGTGAAGGAATCATAATAGAGGCTCAGCAAAACATTGTGAATCTAACAGACATGCAGCACAATAATATCACAGAAATCTGATAGATGTCCTCTTTATGTGTAGCTGGAGTAGCAATAAACAACTCTTCCAAAGATTTGAAATATATATTTTTTTAAATAATTATCTGGGACTGACAAATTCAAACCATTGAGGAAAAATCAGTCAATGTTTATTTTGGACCGGTAGAAGTAATAAAATTGTACAGTAAATGTCACTGCAAAAAAGCTTGTGGGACTTTGACAAACTTATTGACCTTGGCCTTGTTGTAGTCATGTGGGATTTTGACTGCAAACAGGTTCAATCTCGCAGTCAGCATCGCACTGCAGCCGGAGTCAATGAAGTGTCAAAACTTATGAAGCTGCCACTACTGGCATTACGGTCCTCCGGCTGAGCAGAAATAAGACATGACACACTGGCTAGTGTCCAGTACAGTATGTAAGCCAATCTCTCACGTCCTTGCTTGCTGAGCAGGTGTCATGACATCCAACCGCAATGCTAGACATGGTCCCCATCCCATCAGATGTGGTGTATTGGACTAAATATTTATAGCCATACTTCACCCACCATTGGTAGGTATAAATTCAATTGTTCTCCCTGCAAACACCCTCTTAACCCTTCAATGATTTCCCTGTCAGCTGGTGACAGTATCCATATTGAAAGTGTCTTTTCTCAGTGACCAATGGTGCTCCTTGTCTTCTATTAGGTTAGTAAGCAGAAGATTGTTCACGGATCTTTTAGATTAGCCATCACCATTTTCACAATCTTTTTAACTCTGGCATGTTAGATTGTGTCGCAGACCATTCACCTAAGTGATTTATGTTTAAAACGGAGGTATTCTTTCTAGCTTATGGTCTCTGTGGTCTACTCAGCTTCAAACAGTAGAGCTTTTGATCTGTGGAAAGGGAGTCGAGGAAATCACATCTTTCTGTGCTGTTCTCAAGGTTGAGTCAATAACCTGTTAATGCACCTGCAGGGCCATGTGCATGACTCGAAAATTGGGAAGAGAAGTTGAGCGATATAAAATTCCATCTGGGTTTGCTGAGAGAGTGTCAGTTGGTCCATTGTTCTCCAAGTGATAGACACTTTGAGATCATCGGTAGATAGTCTGGACAACCAAGACTTTACCTGGCTGGGTTGTATACGTCTTCTTTATTAATTAGCAGTGTTCATTTGTAAACATTAGGCAAGCAGCAAGGATTAGAGATGGTTATGACTGCTGAGTGGTATTACACCCACTGCAAATAAGCAGTGGAGTGGAAAGTTGGTTTTTATACAGGTTTTTATAGGCTTTACATGTGCCTACTTTCAGCGATATTGCAAGTTATAGAAAACATAAAAAACAAAAAAACAATCCAAGCTTAGGCTGGTCTGTTTTGATGGTTTTAGAGGGGGAACTAGTAAGCTGGCCAGTCCAATTCAGCTCACAATTCTAATATTTTGTCGCTATATAGATATATTATTTAGTGGCGGAAACAAGCTTCCATATAACTGAAAATGTGGTGATGTTCACTCACCACAGAGGTAAAGGTGGCATAATATTTGTCTACTTGTGTAGCCTAGAAATCTAGACGCACCCTAGCAGCAGCAAATTTGATTTTGCAGCCAGTGTTGCCAAGCAACTCTCCAATGGCTTGCGAGCTGGAAAAACCAAACTCTAGTCAGGCCAATCACATAGTGTATAGAGTCGGTGGGACGGTTCTGGTCCCTGCTACTTGAAAACAAAGAAGATGGCTGCTGCTGGCGAACAGCGGTCTTTCGAATCGGCTTTGGCCGCGACTCTAGAAGACTTGGAGTTAAGCTTTTCTTTGAGAAAAGAACAAAGAACGGCACTGAAGTCATTCTTAAAAAAGGAAGATGTGTTCGGAGTTTTGCCGACCGCATACATAATCTATCAACTAGCTCCCCTCTGACTACGTCACCTTCATTGCTCTGGTAGGTTGTAGCGCTATCCTATTGCGTGCATAGGGAATTTGAAAGACAACCGTTTATCCCGCTTCTCGGATTGAGCCCTGCCAATAGTGTGTTCCCAGACCCAACATCTTGATGTCGGTCTGGCTTGTCAGGCTACTACTTGTGTGTATGATGAAGCAACAAATCAGTCATGACATCTCAATCAGTTCCAACCAATTACATATATTTTAAGCATCAGGGTTATAAAGTACAGTTAATCTCTACAGGTCCTTCTCAAAAAATTATCATATTGTGATAAAGTTCATTATTTTCCATAATGTAATGATAAAAATTAAACTTTCATATATTTTAGATTCATTGCACACCAACTGAAATATTTCAGGTCTGTTATTGTTTTAATACTGATGATTTTGGCATACAGCTCATGAAAACCCAAAATTCCTGTCTCAAAAAATTAGCATATTTCATCCGACCAATAAAAGAAGTGTTTTTAATACAAAAAAAAGTCAACCTTCAAATAATTATTTTCAGTTATACACTCAATACTTGGTCGGGAATCCTTTTGCAGAAATGACTGCTTCAATGTGGCGTGGCA
Source organism: Meda fulgida (assembly GCA_030578275.1). NCBI lineage: Eukaryota > Metazoa > Chordata > Actinopteri > Cypriniformes > Leuciscidae > Meda > Meda fulgida. The sequence goes on from CM060619.1 coordinate 17,378,232, forward strand.
TGGAGGCAATCAGCCTGTGGCACTGCTGAGGTGTTATGGAGGCCCAGGATGCTTCGATAGCGGCCTTAAGCTCATCCAGAGTGTTGGGTCTTGCGTCTCTCAACTTTCTCTTCACAATATCCTACAGATTCTCTATGGGGTTCAGGTCAGAAGAGTTGGCAGGCCAATTGAGCACAGTAATACCATGGTCAGTAAACCATTTACCAGTGGTTTTGGCACTGTGAGCAGGTGCCAGGTCGTGCTGAAAAATGAAATCTTCATCTCCATAAAGCTTTTCAGCAGGTGGAAGCATGAAGTGCTCCAAAATCTCCTGATAGCTAGCTGCATTGACCCTGCCCTTGATAAAACACAGTGGACCAACACCAGCAGCTGACATGGCACCCCAGACCATCACTGACTGTGGGTACTTGACACTGGACTTCAGGCATTTTGGCATTTCCTTCTCCCCAGTCTTCCTCCAGACTCTGGCACCTTGATTTCCGAATGACATGCAACCACTGAGCAACAGTCCAGTGCTGCTTCTCTGTAGCCCAGGTCAGGCGCTTCTGCCGCTGTTTCTGGTTCAAAAGTGGCTTGACCTGGGGAATGCGGCACCTGTAGCCCATTTCCTGCACACGCCTGTGCACGGTGGCTCTGGATGTTTCTACTCCAGACTCAGTCCACTGCTTCCGCAGGTCCCCCAAGGTCTGGAATCGGTCCTTCTCCACAATCTTCCTCAGGGTGCGGTCACCTCTTCTCGTTGTGCAGCGTTTTTTGCCACACTTTTTCCTTCCCACAGACTTTCCACTGAGGTGCCTTGATACAGCACTCTGGGAACAGCCTATTTGTTCAGAAATTTCTTTCTGTGTCTTACCCTCTTGCTTGAGGGTGTCAATGATGGCCTTCTGGACAGCAGTCAGGTCAGCAGTCTTACCCATGATTGCGGTTTTGAGTAATGAAACAGGCTGGGAGTTTTTAAAAGCCTCAGAAATCTTTTGCAGGTGTTTAGAGTTAATTAGTTGATTCAGATGATTAGGTTAATAGCTCGTTTAGAGAACCTTTTCATGATATGCTAATTTTTTGAGACAGGAATTTTGGGGTTTCATGAGCTGTATGCCAAAATCATCAGTATTAAAACAATAAAACACCTGAAATATATCAGTTGGTGTGCAATGAATCTAAAATATATGAAAGTTTATTTTTTATCATTACATTATGGAAAATAATGAACTTTATCACAATATGCTAATTTTTTGAGAAGGACCTGTATACTATCCTTTCAGCTAAATTGTGGCATCCACTTGCAATTCAATGCAATTCCTTAAACTCATCTCCTATGAGGCAATGGGCAACACTGGCATCTGTCATAATGTTTGCTTCTGCAATTTACCTGCTGTTATGAACTACATCAGCCTCCATCTGCCTGCAGTCACAAGGTGAAAATAGAAAAGCATCAGTGAGCTCACAGGGAGAAGACCAAGTGTTGTGTTATTAACACCTGCCCATGACATGCACATGAGACTAAACAAAAGAGAGCCAAAAAAGAACAAAGGAGTGAATTTTAAAAAAAAGTGTTTACTATTGTTTATATTTGAACATACCTCGGACCTTAAGTATTAAACTTTGCATGTTACTCGTCCCAGAACATTTGTGCTACAAACATGAATGACACCTCAGATCAAGTGGTTTGTTGAGGGCTGGTGTGCTACTTACAGTTTTTACCAGGCAGATAAAAGTGAACTTAGACTCCCCATACAAAACCACCACCCAGGATCCTACAGCTACGACATAGCAACATGCTAAAAATGCTCAGATCACATTAGCAGAATGCCATGCTAAAAACGAGTCCAAGTCAAGACAGAGACCTGGAGAGGGATTGAACGATTCAGATCGCGTACATATGATTTCCTTTGGGGAAAATAAAGTCTAGTTTTGCGTCAGTGTCATGCGACCACAAAATGTTTTTGCAGTGTTGTTGTACTCAAGATCAATACCAAGTCCAAGTGTTCCCAAGACCATGAAAATATGGTCCTTGATTTGGGCTCAAGTACTACAATGCAACCACTCAGAAAACCCTACCAACACCTCCGCATTTATAAAAATCTGGTTGAATGCTCCTGAAATCACTGTGTATGTGGCTTGCGTAGAGGTTATTTTAACGTCCTCTAATCAAGCTTGATGCACATGCACACACCAGGGAACTATCTCTGAATCCAAAGGAAAAAAAGAGCCGTTCAAGAGAACGCCTGTACAAAATATTACCATTAAATTCAATCCTAATGTAGTTTGAAACAAAAGTTTGGAAAAGTTCAAGCATGTTCATCCCACAAATGCTTATTTTTATTTTACAGATATCTAACTCCACATTTGTCTCCGTAATTAGGTCCAGAGGGAAAATTGAGCTGATTGTCACACTTTGCAGACACTTCCCCATTTCAGACAGCAGGCCAAACCAGTTTACCTTTATTGCTTTAGATGTAGATGATACATGAATATTTAAAATGTATGTAAATGAAGACATCTGTTCATTTTCCAGGCATTTATAGCTAAAAACAACTGATCCATTCTTCAATGGACTGTGGGCATATTTGATATATACTGTAGTCATGCAACATATGGAAAGCATTTGGTTCAATGAAAAAGGAGCCAATGTAGATGTGCTCAGAGTCCATGACTGCCAAACTGAAGCTGGGACCAAGGTAAGTTTTCTTATCTAGACACACAACCTGGTCAGACAGTGTGGCAGATGTCTTCTTTGGCTTTCACAGCCTAAGACATGAAGATGTTTGGTGTGTATGTGTGTGTGTTGTCCAAAGAACGAACCACATATGTAATAGCATATTAGAAACTTGGTGACAAAGCTGAGCTTTGAATTTCAAATAACTATGAAATTCGATCAAGAAAATGTGATGCTTTATCCTATGGTCTTAATTTTCGCCATTACCAACATAGTTAAATGATTCTGTATTTCCCAAAAAATGGTTCCAATAAACATTCTCAAACAGCTTCACACACTTGTGTGGTTGGAACTATATGTTCTTTATCTTTATCTTTCAATAAATGCTTGTTTTTCATCGAGCATTTCCTCAAAGCTGTATGACTTCTTCTGAATAACACACAAAAAAAATTATTTTAAAGAATGTTGGCAACCAAACACAATTTGGTGCCCATTAACTTTCATAATGTGAAAATAAAACCATTTCTTAAAATATATTTTATGTTCAACAGGAGAAAGAAAGTCATACAGGTTTGCAAAGATGTAAGTGTGAGTAAATGATTACAGAACTAATTAATAGTTTTACAAAACTCATCATTACATTTTTAAAGCTGAGATGATATAAAAAAGGGAAATACACAAACAATCTTATCTATTGTGTGAATATGCAATATATGTGATGTGTGAAGATCCCCCCCCCCACCCCCCCCCCCAAAAAATATATACAAGAGAAATTTACAGGATACCAATATAGCGTCAAACTCAGCATTGTTGAAGAACATGACACATAAACTGAAAGAAACCACGAAGAACCTTGGTAAAGAGCCATTGCGTGTCTATTTTTGGGCTCCGACTGGGGAATCCAGCAAAGAAAGTCACTGTGATCCCCCTGAAGACAACATCATGATGTTATTAACTAGGAATCCATCTTAATTAGAGTTTTCTTTTACCACAAACAACAGCAGCCATTGTAAATAAAGTTCAGGCTGAGCTGATTGTGACCTGAGCTCAGGGTTCCTGTGGGCTGAATATGGGCTCTCAGTGGCTCTATGGGAATGAGAACTGACTGGGGCCCAATTGTGATTTATGTCAGCCAGAGTTTGTGGAGCAGCAGGTTGCCAAGAGAAGATGAATACGAGACCCAACTGCAGGAGACAATCTGATTACACCACACGGCGGCCTTTCATCTTCATTTCGCCGCACCAAGGCCAAATGAGGGGAAGCCCCTGCAGTCGCCCACCTGACAAAAGCCACCGAAAACAGCAAGGTTGAGGTTATAACGATAGCTCAGGAGAAGGGATAGAAATCTTCTAATCAACATTCCTAAGGTTGTGGGATTAATACCATTTACAAATTGACTTGTAGCAATGCTTGGGCAAAAAAAAAAAAAAAGAATGGTTCTGGCACACCGGAAATTGGATCAGACATCTATTTTAGAAGGATTCCCAATGCCTGAGGAATCTTGCTGAAAAAAAAAAATGCTGGTCTTAGTGGGATTAGCTGGTCCCTAATGTAGCCAAATTTGTTCTGATTGGCATATAGTCTCCTAGCCTGAGCAAATTAAAAGTGCCTCTAAAAGCATCAGTACAGAAAAAATTACATGCGTTAACATTTATGATATGACCTGTCATAGAGTATGTTTAACAAAAAATAATAAGTGTAATCAAGCCATGTTTTTTTCTGTCCCAATGGCCTGGTTTTGGTTGTGGACTTTTAGTTTGTAGTTTCGCCTGGTTCCTGTTCCTGCTTCCTCAAAGCTGTATGACTTTCTTTCTTATGAAAAACACAAAAATATATATTTTAAAGACTGTTGGCAACCAAACACAATTTGGTGCCAATTGACTTTCATAATGTGAAATTAAAACCACTTCTTAAAATATATTTTATGTTCAACAGGAGAAAGAAAGTCGTAAGTGTGAGTAAATGATGACAGAACTATTTAATAGTTTTACAAAACTCATCATTACATTTTTAAAGCTGTGATGAAAAAACAAGGGAAATACACAAACAATCTTATTATCTATTGTGTGAATATGCAATATATGTGATGTGTGAAGACCCCCCCCCCCCAAAAAAAAACAATACATAAATATCGTAGACAATAGTTGAAAAAAAATGAAAATAGTGTGAAAGTGAAAGTAAGAAAGTTTAACAAAACATTTTTTGTTTAAATCCAAAAGGCCAAATGTGAAATTGCCAGTTTAATTTTGATCAGAGTCAGTTGAATGCGCATTACATTGCAAATGAGTTCTAAACACGTAAGAAGGAGTTTCCCAGATCTGGAACATATTTTGGGTTGAATAACCTGATCTTCAGTTTACTGACCATTCTAAAACAAGCAGACAAAACTTACAAAGTCACACCATTAGAAAGTATCAGAATTGAATGCACTGAGTCTGCCTGACTCTGCATCTTTTTTCCATAGCTGAACCTTTAGAAGATGGAGGAGGAGGAGAAAGGAAATGGAGGTGAGGGGTTAAAGACACAAAAAGGGACATGATGGGGGACAAGAGAAACCCATTGAACAGACACGCTGGTAATTAACAGCTGCCTTTGCTCTGGCTCCATTTATTATGCAGTAATCTTAGCAGTCCTGCCCCGTGACACCCCGCAGAATGAGATCAGCTCCCCGCAGACGCCCGACATCTGAATAGGGCCCTTTCAGCTTCCTCTCACTCATTACCGTCTGTATGTGCGACTCTACACATGTGTTTGGGCCTCAATAGTCAGAATGTGCCTTAAAGATATGGTGAATCTTTTGTGTTGCGTGCAAGTACTTCAAAAATAAGAAAGGTGGAAATTGTGTTCAGAGCCTATTGATTGTGCAGGGCAGTTAATGAAAGAGAGGAGAGGGGAAATAAGGTGTACCTTATGGAAAAAAAAATGAATCTCACTGTTATGATGGTGTTCTTTGGGCGTTTTTGTAAGGTGCTAAAGGTGTGCGCATAACAGCGATGGGTAAAGTTCAGAAATTTGGCTCCCTTTTAATTCACGAGTTGGATATTTCTCTTAAATTTCAAAACAATTTATAGTCATGACTTTAATTTAGTCTACCACATTTTTTTCCTCATACATTTATGTGGATAAATATTATCAGCATTTAAACCTAGTATGTCAAAACATTCTGGGAACTGAGGTGGTGCATGTTGGTTTCAAACACCTAGTAACTGTCATTTCCATTTAAAATAATCTTTCGTTAATTGTATCTAAATTAATAATCCAAACATCAGCAAGTAACTCCAGTGCTGGATGACCAAATAACCTTCTAATTCACTACACAGCAAAGTCAATAGACTGCATCTAAAATAGCATACTTCATAGCGATGTGAAGAGAGAAGTATGTTCGAATTTGCAGTATTCATTAAGCAGTACGTGAAAAGTACCCAGAAACATTGAACAAAAGTATATTTAAAAATGAACATTAACCAAGATTAAAACAAAGATTAAAAGAAGGGTAACACTTTCTATGTATGCTTATAATGAATTAGCTCCATTTATACTTATTTATAAGTAAGCATAAATCCAGAATTACTTGTAAGTCATGCTTTTGTCTTTTCAATGCGCATGCTCATAATCCATGATGTATAAGTATTAATTAGTCAGTCGTATGGTTCCGTGAATGTGTTCATAAAGATGCAGCCTGCATTGCTATTGTTATGAACTGCTCCGAGACTTGGAGGTGAAGATCCAAATGCAGCTTTATATAGAATAGTCGTACAGGCAGGGTCAAGAATGAGCAAACAGGACAATGGAGAAGAGACAGAGAACAAAACCAGATAACAGGCAATGGTCGAGGCAGGCGGCGAGAAGCAAGGTCCAGTAAACAATCCAGGTCAGGGTAAACAGAGAACGATCAGAAAATGGGGTACACAGTCCAAGGTCAAAAAGGCAATAAACAAAACACGGGAAACCGCTCAGAAATGCAGACACACAGTACAACAAGACTTCGCGGTGAGTGAATGAATTAACTTGATATATAGACTGAGACTAGCAGGATGACAAGACACAGGTGAATAAAATCAGTGACAATGAGGTACAGGTGAATGTGATCAGTGTGAATGAGTCCAGGCAGAGAGTGGCTAATCGTGACAGAGCCCCCCCCCTTTAAGAGCGGCTTCCAGACGCAAAAAAACAACAAAAAAAAAATACAAAAGTTCAAGAGGGTGGTGAAGCGGAGGTGGTCTTGGGGGAGGGATGGAGGGCCAGGTCCGTGCAGGGGAACAGGACCAGGTCACGCAATGGTCCCATCATGGAGAATGAGCGGACCTGGGTCGTGGAGCGTGGACGGAGTCGGCCCCTCGGACGGCCAGGGTGGAGACGGCCCCTCGGGCGGCCAGGGCGGAGACGGCCCCTCGGGCGGCCAGGGCGGAGACGGCCCCTCGGGCGGCCAGGGCGGAGACGGCCCCTCGGGCGGCCAGAGCACAGGAACAGCAACCAGCTCGGGAACAGACACCGGCCCGGGAACAGACACCGGCCCGGGAACAGACACCGGCTCGGGAACGGGAACAGACTCCGGCTCGGGAACGGGAACAGACTCCGGCTCGGGAACGGGAACAGACTCCGGCTCGGGAACGGGAACAGACTCCGGCTCGGGAACGGGAAGAGACTCCGGCTCGGGAACGGGAACAGACTCCGGCTCGGGAACGGGAACAGACTCCGGCTCGGGAACGGGAACAGACTCCGGCTCGGGAACGGGAACAGACTCCGGCTCGGGAACGGGAACAGACTCCGGCTCGGGAACGGGAACAGACTCCGGCTCGGAGGCAGCCATCTTGTCCGTAGAAACTGGCTCGGAGGCGGCCATTTTCTCCGTAGACACTGGCTCGGAGGCGGCCATCTTGTCCGTAGACACTGGCTCGGAGGCGGCCATCTTGTCCGTAGACACTGGCTCGGCAGAGGTGACGTGAAGCGTCTCTGGCTGTGCAGGCGTGACGTGGAGCGTCTCTGGCTGTGCAGGCGTGACGTGGAGCGTCTCTGGCTGTGCAGGCGTGACGTGGAGCGTCTCTGGCTGTGCAGGCGTGACGTGGAGCGTCTCTGGCTGTGCAGGCGTGACGTGGAGCGTCTCTGGCTGTGCAGGCGTGACGTGGAGCGTCTCTGGCTGTGCAGGCGTGACGTGGAGCGTCTCTGGCTGTGCAGGCGTGACGTGGAGCGTCTCTGGCTGTGCAGGCGTGACGTGGAGCGTCTCTGGCTGTGCAGGCGTGACGTGGAGCGTCTCTGGCTGTGCAGGCGTGACGTGGAGCGTCTCTGGCTGTGCAGGCGTGACGTGGAGCGTCTCTGGCTGTGCAGGCGTGACGTGGAGCGTCTCTGGCTGTGCAGGCGTGACGTGGACAGTCTCTGGCTGTGCAGGCGTGACGTGGACAGTCTCTGGCTGTGCAGGCGTGACGTGGACAGTCTCTGGCTGTGCAGGCGTGACGTGGACAGTCTCTGGCTGTGCAGGCGTGACGTGGACAGTCTCTGGCTGTGCAGGCGTGACGTGGACAGTCTCTGGCTGTGCAGGCGTGACGTGGACAGTCTCTGGCTGTGCAGGCGTGACGTGGACAGTCTCTGGATCGGTCGGAGGCTCAGGAAGGGCCTCCGGGCATTGCAGGATAAAGGAAGTCCTCTTCCTCCTCCTCCGTCTCCGAGAGGGTGCTGGGCTGGACGGGACCAGCGGTGAGGGCTCTGGGCTGGACGGCGCCAGAGGTGAAGGCTCTGGGCTGGACGGGACCAGCGGTGAGGGCTCTGGCTGGACGTGGCTGACGTGAAGCTCTGGCTGGACGTGGCTGACGTGAAGCTCTGGCTGGACGTGGCTGACGTGAAGCTCTGGCTGGACGTGGCTGACGTGAAGCTCTGGCTGGACGTGGCTGACGTGAAGCTCTGGCTGGACGTGGCTGACGTGAAGCTCTGGCTGAGGGGATACTGTGGGTTCACGGAGTTCCTCATCTACCACACCCACCGTATACACAGAACCGCTTAACAGAAGGGCCAGTTCAATATAGCTCTCTAATGTCCCGTGAGGCTCATGCAAGGGCATGAATGAACTGAGCGGTTCTGATAGCCCTCCTCGGAAGAAGATCATCAGGCATTCCTCGCTCATAGAGGTGAAAGGTGCCAGCTTGACAAAATCTTCTACGTACTCCTCAATCAAATGATTCCCCTGACGGAGACACAGGATTTGGACTGCTGTGTCCATGGCTGATATCGCTGCTGGATCTGGGTGTGGCGAAGTCTTCTGTTATGAACTGCTCCGAGACTTGGAGGTGAAGATCCAAATGCAGCTTTATATAGAATAGTCGTACAGGCAGGGTCAAGAATGAGCAAACAGGACAATGGAGAAGAGACAGAGAACAAAACCAGATAACAGGCAATGGTCGAGGCAGGCGGCGAGAAGCAAGGTCCAGTAAACAATCCAGGTCAGGGTAAACAGAGAACGATCAGAAAACGGGGTACACAGTCCAAGTTCAAAAAGGCAATAAACAAAACACGGGAAACCGCTCAGAAATGCAGACACACAGTACAACAAGACTTCCCGGTGAGTGAATGAATGAACTTGATATATATAGACTGAGACTAGCAGGATGACAAGACACAGGTGAATAAAATCAGTGACAATGAGGTACAGGTGAATGTGATCAGTGTGAATGAGTCCAGGCAGAGAGTGGCTAATCGTAACAGCTATCATGTTATTATATTAGTTACAATATTTATTTAGTAATTCAAATTTATTTCTGTCAAATAAGTGAATATATTGTTATTAATAGCCATGTTGTGTTTTTATAAATACTTATTGTGAGTGAATATACAGTTACTAACCTCTATAAATGCATAATTGATGGCTTTAAGTAAAGTGAAAATATAAGATGCAATTTTCCTAAAGCAAATGTTAACAAATCATGAAGATGTGCCCATACATTTTAAGTTGTTTACTTGTAAAGGTAACTAATGAACAATAATTTCTACAATAAAACAAAGAAAATAAAAAAACTGAAATCATTCATACAAACTGTTGAAAATGTTCATCTTTTTTTATGTTACATACTAGCAAAACACAGCAACAATTTTTTTAGTACAATTTCAAACTGCTATAAGCAATACCATGCCTATGACTGAAGAGATATAGATTTTAACAAATTCAAATTATCATTCATGACCTCTAAAGCAAAAATGAGCAATTAAAGTCTCTCTGGAACTATTTTATATGTGATCATTTATAAATCAGTGTATAATGGATTATGAAAATGTACATTGAAAAATCAAGTGCATGACTTTTAAGTAATTAGAAAAAATATAACTATAACTATAACTGTTCTTATAATGCAGTCAAGGTCTTAAGGAGTCTTTATAAATATATTTATATAATAGTAATACTTACTTATAAATAGGTATAAATGGGGCTATAATTCATTATAAGCATGGGTTTCATAGAAAGTGTTACCAGAAAGAAGAAATACATACAGTATGGAAATATAGGATAGGAAATGAAGGCAAATTTTCATTTTTTGATGAACAATCTCTCCATCTCAAACATATCCTAATACTGTAGCTAAGCTGCCATCAACACATCAGCTATAAGTATGAGTTGATACCTTATAAGACATTGCTTCTGATGGTTTGAGGAATCCCGATGATCACCATATCGGAGCAGATCTGTCATGCTACACCAAGACTCACTGACAGTGAGCTTCACAAGGGAAATAACATTATAGGAATTATGCTCTGACCAAATGAAGCATCTCTTATATTTAATAGTTTCTTCCAAGTCACCAACCAGCCTTTGATTCCAGTGCATGGGCATTGGTTTTCCCTTGCATCCCTCAATGTTTCTCCTCAACAAAATCCAATTCGACCATCAGTTTTCACACGTTCCCCTACAATTACCAACAACAAAAGAAATGGATCATAAATATAAGGAGAGACAACCTAATCATCTCATTATACCTGTGTGTGTCGCCAAAATACAATAGACTATTGATACCTGCTGATGTAGACAGTTATTTACTTACACGCAGGCGCAGAACGCATATGTTGACAGTTTCCTTTAGTCCTTTTGGTGTGTTCAAGCGCTGCTTCTTGTCCGAGACGTAGCCGATGAGAGGATGTCGGCTTGGTGCGTCCTGGGTTTAGAGTTTGTCTGGATTTGACATTGTCTTGTCTGGAGTTTGTCTTGATGTTGGCTCGAGGCAGATCTTGAAGGAAGCTCGATTGTTGACAGTTCACTGGAAATCCCCCAGCTGGCTTATCGAAAACTAGGAAGTAACCGTGCCAACGCTATCTCACGACCAATTTGTACAAATTCGTACGAGTGAGTATGAGGTGGCTAATTCGTACGATTTGTCTAAACCCCAGTGATGGGTAGGTTTAGGCGCGGGGTCAGGGGTAGGTCATTCGTACGAATTCATACAAATTGGACAACTCGTAAAATATGTACGATTTAGCAAAAATCATACGAATTTGTGCGAGGGAGTTCGCATAAATTCGTACGAATTAGCCGTCCATTTGGCAGATAAATCTAAAATAAAATAAAAATGTTAGTTTTGTAAAGCTGTACACAAAAATGTATGTTTATCTTCAAAAATGAGTTCTAGAATTTTGAGTAGCAGTGTATATTAAACTTAATATAACAGGTGAAATAATGGAAATTCAGGATTGGGGATAATAGTTTAGGAATTTAGTCAATGAAAAAAAGAATAGTTGGCCCCTAATCTGAATATTGATGAGGACACATAAATATCCTTATATCTATTGCAGTCACAACCCTGGTATTTTCAAGGAAAAAGATTTCTTGAGTTCGGCAGTAACCTTTTCAAATGAAACGGTGAAATTTTCAAGCACAAATGACATGGTTGCTGAGGATGCCGCAGGTACTATAGACAGAAAGAAAGACACTAACACTCAAGAGGCAAGTAGGAGCAAGCAGGAGACATATAGATAGGATAGAAGACAGTCAAAAGAGACCTAAGGGCCTGTTTGAACCATTTCTGTTCCTAAAAATAAATCTGGATGAATCCTTTCGCCTGCAGTGGAGCTGAACAAATGGTTCTCATTACCTATGTAACCTACCAGCGCATCTGTCACTACCTTAAACGAAAAAAGAAAATACTCCTCTCACATCACTCACCCTCTGATTGATGCGCCAGTCATGTGGTTTGTTGGCCGATTTGTTTGGACATGACCCATGTGGCGTGAACACAAAGGGCCGGCGTCCCCGACACCCGTACCGCGGTTTAAGGCCTTGAAGTAAAGCTGGGATCTTTTCACTCACTGGGATCTTTTTAGATGAAAAGGCAGTGAGAACTCTCTGTGTCCTCTTTTGTTGTGGTTGGGTTGCACAATGCCGCCGGTGACTGACTCTTTTGTAGTCTTATCAGACGAGCTGACAGTTGGCCAGAGGACTGTTATATAGGCTCGGCTCAATAGCTCCCTTTGGAAAGGAAGGACACTAGATTGAAAGTATCAGTGTAGTGGTTTATATCATGTTCTCTGACAGAATAGATAATCTAGTGTTCAAGATGTCTTATCATGACAAACACAAAAGATTGGGATAATTAAGTCTCATGTCGGGTTCAGGCTACACAATGTTTTGTTCTGTTACGATAGACACTCTGCAATTTTGACTCTAAAATGTTTGTCGTGGACAAGAAACATATCAGACTACAGACTTGCTTCCCGGCCAACCTTTTACGACATTCCATCGAGAACTAGCGACTGATTTACGGAGACAAGAGCATTTAACAAACAATGGCTACTGAAGCCATCAAAATATGGTGAATGTGATTTCACCCAGTGCAACGTGTTCCTGGATCAACATCTTTATTGATCCTTGAACAACATTCCAATCAACCAATCAACCAATCAGATTTGAGTTCACAGTTTGGGTCAAATTGGTACAAAGGTCTCATTCCCACAGAAGTAAACCAAAAGGCAATACAAGTTGTAAGAGTTTAGAGATATTTTGCATATTGTGGTGGGCGGTCCTAATGCAAATGACCTTCTGTCCCAAGTAAGATGTACCAGGCCCGGGTCTGGAGACTTGAGGAATCCAATTTCCTATTGTTAGCTAATATTTCTATTTGAAAGTGTTGGTCTAAAAGATGTTGCAGGAGGCTCAAGGCTCGATCTGTAATCAGATCAGCCTGTAATGCTACACTCTTAAAAATAAAGGTTCCAAAATAGGGGTCTAAAAAGAACCAGTTTTTGAACATATTAATAATCTAAAGAACCTTTTTCCACTATAAATAAACTTTTGTGGAACAAAATGGTTCTTTATGGAGTCAATGATGCAGATAAAGAACCATGAAATTAAATTTAACAGAATGATTATTTATCTTACACAAACCTTAAAAAGTTAATACAAAATTGACTTTTGGATTTTTGAACTGACACTAGGTGGAATGAGCGGCCAAATCATCTAAAAAAAATGGTTATTTTTAGAACGATTCACTAAAAGGTTTTTTGGGAAAACCAAAATGGTTCTTCTATGACCCCTATTTTGGAACCTTTATTTTTAAGAGTGTAAGTGTCTTTCAGACACTCTGCATTATGTACACTATTTTTCAATTTTTCCGTCTTTCACTTGTGTTTCAACTAATGTTTAATATAAACTGAACTGTTCAAGAGTATGCCTGGCTGTTTCTCACACAACTTTTGAAATGGACCAATGAGATTAGGACCAACTTTTCGATGAGATTTTCTATTTGATTTTGGAAGAAGGTCTTTTCTCTGTTGCCAGGTGGCTAATGTTGGTTGCGCTTCATTGGTTTACCTCTGTGAAAGCAAGCATTCACCACTGGTTAAGTAAAGGCAGAGAGGGTGGAAAAGGCATGTCCACCTGAAAGGCCAAGGCGAGACGCGTTCTTGATTGTATCCCATCCGTGAGGAGGTAAAGTAGATGAGCTTTTGATTGGCTGGGGGGCTGGGGGGATGGCGAAGATGGATTTTTGATTGGGTGAGAGAGCGCACAAGGTCCGTTCGGTCAGCCTTGAAGAGAGCGCGTCCCAGCGGAGGCCGTCATGATCAATGTGGTCATTACAGCTCTTCTTTAGCTCGACTGGAGAGCTGCTCCGGCTTGGATGTATGGAATACATTAAGGAGAAATGGGCTATAAAGAGAAGAGGTCAGTTTAGCTCCAAATGTCAGTCTATTCAATATACCAGCTGGCTGTAACATACCACCAAACTGTCTTAAATGACAAATGCAGAGACTCTGAGATGTTCCAAAACCACATCCAAAAGGAATTTTACCTTTCTGTAGGAAAATGACTTTTTTTTGTAGTATATTTTATATTTTTGCGAGTTTATATCTCACAATTCTGACTTTATATCTCACAGTTGCGCATTTACATAACGCAATTCTGAAAAAAAGTCCGAATTGTGAGATAAAAAGTCGCAATTACCTATTCAATTTTTTATTTAGTGGTGGAAATAAGCTTCCATAGTACCAAACCGCTTAGAAAAAAACATTTATAGTTGCAAATACATCTTAATTTTATACAATTTCTTCAAGATTTAGGGTACAACAACTATTTTTAGGGTACGTTTGGCAAGAAAATACTTTAAATTTCAGGGTTTGTCCTTCGATGTCCTTCATTTCTAATTAAATGTGTTACTTCTTATTTGTGAAATCATTGTACTAGCAATTTCTGAAGACAAATTCTAAATTAATTTCTACATCAGTCGTGAAAATGCTTTAATTTCTTATACAGAATCCATGTTTATGACCATGATACAACCTTTTGTGTTACGTTGTAGATCTCCTTGCAATGTCAACACTACATGTAATGTAAGGTACATTACATCCAACGTCGACATAGCAAAGAGATCTGCTTACAACGTCAAAACAACATTTTTGCAACATTGTGAAAAGATATATATTTAATATGTAACAAAACAACACCTGTCACCTTAAGCATGTTGAATAAACATTTTAAGGACTTTAAATGTGCATTGAGGTTATTTAGTCTAAGCTGCACTGATGTAGATGCAGCATCACGTTTTTAGTGACCGATGGCTTAGTATAAATGTACTTTGTATAAATGCTCAGTTAGCCATGATTAATTTATTCCACAAGCTCCTAAATGCAATTGTGCTAGTACTTTTTTTTTTAATGATTACATGCTTCCGCAACCATTATGATGCCAAAATAACCAGTTAGGCTGACAGAGGCCATTTGGATCCATATCTCAGTGTTGGTTTGAGCCTGGATGGTAAAAATGAATGTTTTCAAAGATTTCCCAGAGGGGAAAAGCCAACAGCTTTGTTCCTTTTCACAAGCTCAACTGACACTCGCACCCTCGGCCTGAACCATATTTGGATACCAGAATGACTGTTTGCTTGTTTTAATGGATTTGCTGTGTGGAACATCTCCAGACATATAACAGTGATTGTTAGAGAGTGACTGAATAGGAGGGAGAGAGATAAATGAATACAGGGAAACTGAGAAAGATACAAAGCCATTTGGGGGAGCTATAGGACCTAGCTCCGGAAGGCTTATAGGATAAAAGTGCTGCATTCAGGGATATATAGTTTAAAAGTGAATCTCATTTGAATGAAAACCTATTCAAGTCATATTTTACCTAAATTTTAACCTTAAATTTCATGGTAAAATATGATATGTTCTTGACAGGTTTTGTGAGATTCACTTTCTTTCCCTTCTTGTTTTCAGTTTTGTATAGAAAAACCGTGCAGGCTCATTGTAGAATGGAAAGAATGGAATAGAGCTGAATTTTGTGTGCCAATCCATTGCTCTTTCCACCAACCCAGGCACTCAGGTAAACTGTCTCCTAGAGGCATGTCAGTTTAACCCTATCGGATAACAACATTTGTTTCTGTTTGTCAGCCCACAGCTCTTTCACCCATGCTATGGCTGGAATTCCCCAATAATCAACAAACAGACCAGAGAGGAGAAAACAAGGGTGTAAGTAGAGGATACAGTGTTGAAAACAGCACAGATTCTGGTGAAAGGGGGAGGAAAAGCTATTATTTAAAGCTAAATTGCTTTGATCTGCTATATCCCAGATTGCTCAGACGGTACTCTTTGCAAAAGTGAGAGGAGTGAAAAATAAGAGGACTTGATGAAATCAGAAAGAAAAGACTTTGTCTAGAGTTTGAGGTGAAATCTGACGTTGCCTAAAATTCTTTAGGAGAAATAAATATGACTGAGATGTATCAATGATGGGAATTAGTTCATAGTTCAGATAGTCTGATCTTAAATGTTCAAGTTCAAATTCTTCCGACTTTGGTATCTGAGCAAATCAGAGGACAAGGACATTGTTGAAGACACTTCAGAGACTTTACAGAATACCTTTTTTTAAGGAGTTAGACGGTAGACTTCTGTGAAGTACATTGGGATAGTTCATAAAAAAAAGAGAACGATCTGAGAGATTTCTGTCTGAAAGTGAATTCACTGAAAGTCCATTACACTAAAACCAAAAGTCTTTATGCATACATCTTAATTTGTCTTACATTTCATTTTATTACTGTATAGGGCAGGAGTGTCCTGACAAGTAACCTGCGAAATAAACCATATTGTTCTGTCGGAGGCATCATAGTTGTCCAAAAAAACATTTGAGAATCAATTCACGAGCGTTCTAAATCATTAGCATCATGAAAACATCTGCCAAGTGTAGGCTGCAACATTTCCATTGATTGACGCGTTGCTTGTTGTATTGAAAACGAACCTGTCGGCTGAAATTGTAAAGGTTGAGATTATTTTGAGAAATCATAATGAGAATACGTCAGTGAATTGCCACTACAATTAAATAAACACGTTTAGATATTATGCTGCATTCCACTTAATTCAGAAAGTCAAAATTTCCATTGTTCACTAATAGTGCAATAGAGCGGATCTTGTCAGATTTTCAGCTAGATGCTTTCATGCAAACATAAACAGCATGGCTGTATCCAAATATGTCCCTATAGTTGGCGAAAATATCTAAATTCAGAGTATTTATGAAACAGTATCCCATAAAGCCTTGAGAGTAGAGTTGTGCATGGCATTGAAGTGAATGTATGTACTGATTACTACACACATTCATACTATATAGAATATACTTTTAAACGGTAGCTAAGAACTTATTCAAAGAAATACTATGGCCAATTTTATGATATTATGTTTTAATACTGGTGTACTGCGTTTACCAGCAAAGTTTGTACTTTTAGTGTAAAGTAAAATTATATGAAAAATAAGTAAAGCAAAGTGCTCTAGAAAGGCACCTGAACCTGTTCCCTAAACATTGTGAGACTATTTTTGTAAATCTTTGTCTGTAAATAATAATACACCAACAAAACAACATCTCCCGACTGTCAGACAATGAAAAACATTGAAGCAGGTCTAAAATATCTGGAGAAAGTTATCCATTAGCTTTCCCATTCACCTTAGTAATCCTGTTTACATGCGCACCGATATGCTAATAACTACCTAAATAAATGCAAACCTGATTGGCTGATGTCACCAAAAGTCCCAGACACTTCACTTCACTTCATGACTATCTTTAGCTATGATGTCAAAAGCAGATATGGAAAATGCTGTCTCACATGAACTCTTTTAAAAGAGTGTGATTTCGCATGAACTAGTACAATGTGAATCGTACGAAAATGTTGGATTTTAAGAAAAAAACAAAAGCATGAAGGTCACTGGAGTGCAAGCAGATCGTACAAAAACACAAATCTATACAAACTAGCCATTAGATTTGTGCAAAAATGCTTTTCATACTTGTAAGCACCCTCCAAAAAAAGATTTATGTTAGATTAGCATTAGCTTAGCCTTGTAAAAAGCTTTGGCCAGATAAATAAACAGTATGAAATATGTTGTAGCTGAAATGTGCTTCCTAACAAAACAGACGCTTACAGATGGCGTTTATTCCGAAACTAAGTGTGTGACTCAAAACACATTCTTTACATTGTCGAGGAAGTTGGTCTAACCACTGTAATTTTAAGTAAACCTTGTTTTCAGTCAATTAAACTCTCAGTGAACTGAAACTCATTTGGGTAGCCAGAGAGGCAACAAATGCAATATGGTTAATGGCATCATTTAGCAAAGAGCTGCGGCACACACAGATAGGCCCCGCTGAAGGAAAGAAAAGAGAAACATTACAAAGTGTAATTACTTTAAGCACCATTAGGGATGCAATTACTTTCAGGGAAAACAAAGTCCAGCTTTCGCTCTGCTTGAATTGGACAGAGAAAAAGCACACAGCTTTCAAACTTTGTCTTTTTCAAATTAAAAAGCAAGAATGGAAAAGGGCTATTGTCGCCGGTATTTCACTCTCAGAAAGACTTTCCTTCACATGTTCTGCTTTAAAAGTCTGTTTATTTTTTAAATAATTATTTCTATTAGCTGTTTATGCACCCATAGTGCGGTCAATTAGTGGTGTTTGCTAAAGCAATCATCAAGTAAAGCTATAGCTATTGTCTAATGCTCATTCCTAGGGTTATTTCAATTTTGTTGAGTAACTTTTCACCTAAGGTTGTGACCTGGGCCAGTAAGCAACCACCTGTAATGCCCAGAATCTCGAACCAACTACATAGCAACACGCTATTCAGAACACCTTAGCAAATAAACAGAATAGCACTAGCAACCACATATTGTAACACACTAACTTGCATTCAAAAAGTGTTCAATGTGCATTCAATGCGTTAAAACACACAGCAATGTGATAAAAAACCATTCAAAACACTTTTGGTTACAATACCTTGGCAACCAGCAAAATATTCTAGCAACTGCATAGCAATGTGTCATGAACCATTCAAAATACCTTAGCAACACCCTGGCAACCGACGGAACATAAGAGCAACTGCATAGCAGTTAGCAACATTATGCCCCAACCAATATGAACCCTCTAGTAACTGCATAGCTATTTGTTAAAAAACACTCAAAATACCTTAGCAACACCCTGGCAACCAATAGAACATACTATGAATTGTACACCAATGTGATAAAAACACACAAAACACTTTATCAACACCTTGACAACCAGTAGAACATCCTGGCAACTGGTCTGCGAAAAACAACAACAACACTCAAACAACTTAGCAATGTTCTGGCAACCAATAAGAACCCTGTAACTGAATAGCAATTTGTAAAAAAAAAAAAAAAAAAAAAACATTTAAAAAACCTTAGCAACACCCTAGCAACCAGCAGAACATAATACCCTGACAGCAACATAGTATCGGGTGTACCAGATGTGTCATACCCCAGATCTGGGCCGACACTATGGCTACGTTCAGACTGTCAGTCCAATTCCGATTGAAATCCTATCAGATTTAACAAGTGTGAACGGCAAAAAAATGAAATGCAATTTTTTTTTAATTCGTTTCAAGCTACATCCATATGTGGTTTGAAATCCTATTCAAATCAAATTTCTGGAAATCCATTTCAGTCTGACTGCTCTGATCGGATTTTGCATGGTTTATGTGATTTTCTCACGCCACGTAAAGCGCAACGTCAGAATGTGTTATAGGAAAGTCGCTGCAGAAACAAGGCTGTGTTGTTCCAAAGTGCCGGACGAGCAGAAAATGACAATATAACGTAGACATGTTTGTAAACCGACGGAGACGACAGGACGTACTAAAGCCATGCATACCAGCCTCCTACGGTTCTGCCGCTGCCTCAGAAGACGCATAGCGAGGAGACTACATATTTTCCATGATGTTAAATTTAAATATCCTCCAAGTTGCGGTTGTTGTTGTATTTGGCGTATTCCTGCCAATGCAACGTCATTGCCATAGAAATCAATGCAGATATTCCAGAAAACGAAAGGGCTGCATGGACACACAAATCGGATCTGAACAGTTGCGATACACAGTGTGGACGTCAATAAATTTAGATCAGATTCTAATCGGAAACCCAAATAATCGGATTTGGACTGACAGTGTGAAAGTAGCCTTTGTTGCTGTCTGGGTAGCAACTGCACATCAAAGTGGTAAAACCACTCAAAACACTTTAACAACACCTTGACAACCAGCAGAACATCTTGGCAACTGCATACAGAAGAGATGTGCTAAAAACCACTCAGAACCCCGTAGCAACACCATGGCAACCAAAAGAATCCCCAAAACACTACTCAGAACGCCCTAGCAATATTTTTAAAATGACTCAGGACACCTTAGCAACTACACAACACCTCTCTTGCAATCGCCAGAACATCCTAGCAACTGCATACAAATGTGCTAAAAGAAAAGTTAAAATACCTTAGCAACGGCACGTAACCAGCAGAACATCCTAGCACCTGCATAATAATGTGCTTAAAACCACACAGAACACACTGACAACAAGCAGAATATCTTAGCAGCTGCATGAACACTTGAACAACTGCATAGAAACGCACTTCGAAAAACAATCAAAATGTCTCGGAAACAGCCTGTAAGCACCAATAGGGATGCAATAGCTTTCAGGAAAAACAAAGTCCAGTTTTCGCTCTCTGAGATTAACCTTTTCTGCTTTAAAAGTCTGTTTGTTTTTAAAATAATTATTTATTTGCTGTTTGTAGTGCGGTTAATTAGTGGTATTTGCTAACGCAATCTTCAAGGCAAGCTATTGCTCAATGCTCATAGGGTTATTTTAATTTTGTCATACAGCAATGTGATAAAAACCATTTAAAACACATTAGGTTACAACACCTTGGCAACCAGGAGAACGTAGCAACTGCATAACAATGTGCTAAGAAAGA
Source organism: Meda fulgida (assembly GCA_030578275.1). Classification (NCBI taxonomy): domain Eukaryota; kingdom Metazoa; phylum Chordata; class Actinopteri; order Cypriniformes; family Leuciscidae; genus Meda; species Meda fulgida. The sequence goes on from CM060619.1 coordinate 17,398,571, forward strand.
ACCACTCAAAACACTGTAGCAACACCCTGGCAACCAGCTGAACTTCCTAGCAACTGCATACATTAACAATGGGATAGAAACCATTCAAACCACATTAGGTTTCAACAGCCTGGCAACCAGCAGAACATAGCAACTGCATAACAATGTGCTAAGAACCCCTCAAAACACTGTAGCAACACCCTGGCAACCAACATAACACCCTAGAAACTGCATACATTAACAATGTGCTAAAAAAAACACCATAGCAACATCTTGGCAACCAACAGAACACCCCAGCAACTGCATACATGAGCAATGTGCTAAAAATCCCTCAAAACACCTTAGCAACACCCTGGCAACTAACAGAACACCCCAGCAACTGCACACATTAGTAATGTGCTTAAAAAGTACTCAAAACACCTTAGCAACACCCTTGCAAGCAACATAACACCCTAGCAACTGCATACATTAGCAATGTGCTATCAACCACTCAAAACACCTTAGCAACACCCTGGTATCCAACAAAACACCCTAGCAACTGCATACATTAGCAATGTGCGATGAACCACTAGAAACACCTTAACAACACCCTGGTATCCAACAAAACACCCTAGCAACTGCATGCATTAGCAAACACTTTATTATGTAGTTAATTATTATTACTCAGTACTTAAATGTTTAACTACACTGTAACAATGACACCTTGAAATAAAGTGTTACTGAGCACTCAAAACACCTGACTACCAACAGAACACCCTAGCAATTGCATACATTAGCAATGTGCTAAAACCAGTCAAAACACATTAGCAACACCATGGCAACCATCAGAACACCCAAGCAACTGCATACAAACTATTTGAAATGCCTTAGCAACAGCTTGTAACGACCCAGAACACCCTGACAACCACTCAGAAGACTCGAGCAACTGCATAATTAAGTGCAAAAAAACACATCATAACCACACAGCAATTTTACACTACACATGATGTTTGACATTCAGGCAGATATCTAATAGAAAAAGTTCTGCAGCAACCAAAAGTTTGATTTGTTACACCATGTAGTGGTCTAGAAAAAATGTGATTTTGTTGAAATAATAAAAAAACAATGAAGGCTCATGGGACATTAAGCAGTGCTCTCTAAATGTCCCTTATGATATTGTCCTGGTTTTAGATCATTAGCTCTGTATGGTGTCCATTGCGTTTCATGTGGCAACTGAAGATAGTTTTACTGTTATTACTGTGTGCTCAATTAAACTGTGAATTCGAGTCCGTTTGCAGTGTTGTCTCAATGAATCGCTCATGATGACAGAAAGTGTGAAGGGGTTTAATGGTGTATGGTATGATAAGTAGGTGTACATTACATCCTCCAGTCCTTCTCTTTCTCTCCCCTAATTCATGACCACACAAAGGACTGGTGATCAATAACACCTGGAAACAACAATTTGCATATTTATTGCGTTCAGCTCTAATAATCCTAAATAAGATCTTTTAAAAGTTAGGCCGTCTGAGACATTTATGTGGCCACTGAATAATATTCAAAGTCTTTATTGTGAGTCTCTCTGTATTCCATATGGCATTCCTTCAGTGCTTTGTCTCCATTGACTTTGTATATGCTCAATTGATCTTTCAAGGCTGTAAAGGCAGCATTTATGCATTTTAACACATAATCTTTATCCTTTTATTGAAAATGATTCTGTTTTGTTAATAAGCTAATTGTGGATGTTTCCTTTCATCCCATTGTGTCATAAATGCACTCCCTTTATTGCAAAATAGTTTGGTTCAGACTGTATGGTTAATGGTTAAAAAAAACTTTATTTTATATTGAGTGTGTGTGTGGGTGTGTGTGGGGGGTGGGGGGTGTGGTTGTTCTGAATGGTAAATGTGTTCAAATCTAACCACTTGATATCTGTGTGCATTCTGCATTGTGACTGGTTGATTTTTATTTGATTTTTTTTGTTCGTTTTTTTGGTGGGGTTCAGGTATTTATGGTTGCTTGTTTCAGAATATTTTTTTACTTTTAATCTCACAATTGCATGTTTACACCTCATAATCTGCAATTTGTTTCTCAGAATTGCAAGATATAGTCGCAATTGCATGTTATAAAGTCAGAATTGCGTGATATAAACTCACAATTGCATGTTATAAAGTCGGAATTCTGACTTTAGAACTCGCAATTGCGACTTTATATACTGTTTATTATGAAAAAAAAAGTCTGAACTGTGAGATAAAAAGTCGCAGTTACCTTTTAAATATTTTATTCTGTGGTGGAAACAAGCTTCCATAGGTATTACCTAAGTTGTGGGGACAAAACCATTTTTGGTCCCCATGAGGAAAACAGCTTATAAATCATATTAAGTGATGTTTTGAAAATATAAAAATGCAGAAAGTTTTCTGTGATGAGTAGGTTTAAGGGTAGTATTAGTGTAGGGGGATTTAATATACAGTTGTACAGTATAAAAATCATTATGTCTATAAAGAGATCCCCACAAAACTTTGAAACCTGTGTGCGTGTAGTGCAGAATTAAATATGCAAAAATCAGAAACACACTTATAAATGAATGGGGACAATTAAAAATAAAAGCTAAAATACTTGTTTCAATATTGTAGCCACACGATACAAACAATATGTATTTGAACTTTTATCTAATTTTACAACATAATTGCCATGATGGTGTAATGGCTAAAACCCTAAACGCCTATGACTGTAAAAATAATTCAAACTGCTTTTACAGCTCAAATAACATCGTTTTTAGGAGTGCAACGATACCATATGTCACGATTCGATACATATCACGATACTGAACTCACGATACAATATTATCGCGATACTCCAAAACATATGGTAAAAGGTAAACAAAAAATGTACTGTTGATTCAAATGCTAAAGTTGGTATTAATTGGGTGTGTAAATGAATATGAATAGGCTTGGACTTTGTGCTGGTAACCCAATGCACCGGACAATAGTGACACCAGAATCAAAATATTCATGATTCTGAAGCTGAAAATACAGAATTATTGTAGACGAATATGCTTGCAGTCAGTCACTGACTAGATATATTTAAAATAATGTAGGCCATTTTTTACTGGTAGCCTAACAGAAGACATTTGGCATTATCAGGATCCACAAATATTCCCCCAATTGCATTATACATTATAGTAGTTTAATGTAGTACTGACACTAAAACTTTTTTTTTATTTTGGGTGAACTATACACAGTCCAATATTGCCACTATCCACGATACATGTTGTTGCATTTTTGTATTGCGATATATTGTGACACGATATATTGTTACACCCCTAGTTTTAACAGAACAAATCACGTAAGCTATTTTATATAGCAATTCATATAATTTAATAATATATAATATAATGTACTGGCATATTTACTTCCATTGTAAATTACCTGCATTTTTGTTGTTGTTGTGGAAACTGGAATGTTTCATGGCGCAACATTATGACATGTCCAGGACTCGTGTAGTGTCTTACGACATACAACAGTTAGGCCTACATGGCAGCCTATGTGTACGCAGCCTTCGGGGACGCAACCTTAAACTCAATCGCGAGGCTGAAAACAGACAAGTTGGTGTCTGGGGCTCAGGTGCGATTTCTGCAGACAAAGAGTCCATCCAATCTCAGCTGAGTTATTTAAAGGAGGAGCGTTTTAAACGCGCGTCAAGCCGCAGATGTTATCACCCTCAAGATGTGCTGTCTCCAAACAGTGGTTCGAGAGCCTGAAGACAGCTGTTTGTTTGTCTTTTGTAATGTCTCCAGGGAAGAGTCGCTGAATGAGACGGTCGGTCTCGACGGGGTGCAACCCCGCAGAATAAATCAATCAAGACGCGGAGAAGCCACAGAGAGGAGGAAAAGGAAATGGAATTTACTTTGTGGACGAGAGATGAGAAAATTACCCGGCTTCATTGCCATGCCGGTCCAGATAGCAGCATAATCTATGGACCATATCGAAACTGTGAGCAAAACGAAGAACTAAATATCCCTCCATCTCACTGAGGGAACGAATTATTTCTCCCCCGCAGTCATTTTTATGCAATTAGCCTGTTAAACATGGAGGAACCCCATTCGTCTTTTTTCACAGCCAATGACATTTATCAGGAGCACAGGCTCTGTATTATTAAAGGCTCTTAAGAATAGCACTGAAACATGAGTAGATTGCATGTAGTGGATTCATAATAACAGCTTTTGACAGGTAGGCTACTGCCTTCCCTAGAGCTGGGAGATCAGATGTGTTTTGTACTTTTAGGATGGTGTTGTGTAGAGGTGAAGTGTGTAATACTTTCTCATATCCATATTGAATATGCAAATATTCGTAGCCGTTTTGAATGTTGATTCGCCACAAATAATGTAAACACTCTCCGTGGCGCTTTCTAAACATATAATTGTGCATTCAAGTCTTCTCGGAAAGATCATTTTTGCGTTTCAATTGTTTAATCAATGCGCATGAACGTCAATGTTGTTGGTTCCTTAAGTATGTTTTTCATAAATTTTACCCATAGGGATTTTTAAAAAGTCTTAGTATAAGGCATGATCTAAGCCAACCAGCTACGAGGTGAATAATAACATTACAAAATTTTATTTGAAGCAAAAAAGCTTTTGAAAACCGACAAAAAATGTACAAGACTTGATCAGCCAAAAGTGGAAAATCATCTACTCACTGTCCAGTTTTACAATCTCATTATTTCTGGAAATTGTATGTAGACTTTCCAAATTGTTAAACTTTCTGTTCATTTTTGAAAATATCATGATGAACTGGAATAATCCAAAAGCCAATGGAAAAATTCTACTGGGTTTTTTTCAAGGGAACCAGGGTGATGCTAATTTCTGGGATAGTCTACAAAATACACTATATTGTCAAAAGTATTGGGACACCCCTCAAAATAATTGAATTCAGGTGTTCCAATCACTTCCATGTCCACAGTTGTATAAAATCAAGCACCTAGGCATTGCAGACTGCTTCTACAGACATTTGTGAAAGAATGGGTCACTCTGGGCTCAGTGAATTCAAGCACCGTGATAGGTTAACTACTAAATATTCCACGGTCAACTGTTAGTGGTATTATAATAAAGTGGAAGCAATTGGGAACAACAGAAGTCGCCAACTTTCTGCTGTCAATAGCTACAGACCTCCAAACTTCGTGTGGCCTTCAGATTAGCTCAAGGACAGTGCGTAAAGAGCTTCATGGAATGGATTTACATGGTCGAGCAGCTGCATCCAAGCCTTACATCGCCAAGTGCAATGCAAAGCGTCGGATGCAGTGGTGTAAAGCACGCCGCCACTGGACTCTAGAGCAGTGGAGACACGTTCTCTGGAGTGATGAATCACGCTTCTCTGTCTGGCAATCCTATGGACGAGTCTGGGTATGGCGGTTGATAGGAGAACGGTACTTGCCTGACTGCACTGCACACTTGCACTGCCAAGTGTAAAGTTTGGTGGAGGGGGGATTATGGTGAGGGGTTGTTTTTCAGGGTTTGGGCTTGGCCCCTTAGTTCCAGTGAAAGGAACTCTTAATGCTTCAGCATACCAAGACATTTTGGACAATTTCATGCTCCCAACTTGGGGATGGCCCCTTACTGTTCCAACATGACTGCACACCAGTGCACAAAGCAAGGCCCATAAAGACATGTATGAGGGAGTACGGTGTGGAGGAACTTGACTGGCCTGAACAGAGTCCTGACCTCAACACGATGGAACACCTTTGGGATGAGTTAGAGCGGAGACTGCCAGGCCTTCTCGTCCAAAATCAGTGCCTGCCCTCACAAATGCTCTTCTAGAAGAATGGTCAAAAATGTCCATAAACACACTCCTAAACCTTGTGGAAAGCCTTCCCAGAAGAGCTGAAGCTGTTATAACTGCAAAGGGTGGGCTAACTCCATATTAAACCCAACGGATTAAGAATAGGATGTCATCAAAGTTCATGGGCATGTAAAGGCAGACGTCCCAAAACTTTTGCCAATATAGTGTATGTCTGAGTTATGAATAACTCAGATTTTTGTTGAGCCTTGAGTTTCCAATTTGGGGGCATGTCTGTAAGAAAATATGGCAGAAGTAATAGCTTTATTTGTTGAAATGTATCATTTTTTAAATTTGCAATAACCAAGATGCATGTACTAAATATAACGACGCCATTTACATCACCTTCATAAATTGAATAAAAACATCAACAAAAGCGAAAAAACACACCTGATGTGCATCTTTTTAATTCATACTTTTGTAAAAGTAGAGTTAAAAAACCTTGGTGTATTTTCCTGTGATTTTCTAAAGCAATTTCAATGCTCTTGACGTCATAATTCAGACTTCCCAACTCATAAATACAGAAATTTTCTGTGGACTTGAATGCAACATGACATCTACGATGCTCAAACAATGGCGTGAGTTTGAAGATGGGGTGATCTCTTGGCTTGTGACCCAAAAATTAGGGCACAGGTGTGTTCTGACAGGGATGTGCACAGCAGGGAAAAACAATTATTGATGCAAATAATGTTTTTTAATGGTAATCGATGGTGTTTTGGCACAAATTCATGTGTAACTTGTTAAAAGTTCATCAAATCAGGAGGTGCTAACTAAAATGTTTTGTACTACAAATTATTGACTGCCAAGAATATGAAACCATACAGGAACAACAACAACATGGTAATCTATTCTTAATGTTAAATTTTTAAGGATTTTTGTTTAGTTTTGTACAACAAACAATTGTGGATCGCCTAAAATGACGCAAGTAAAAACAAAAAAAATGCAAAAATTCATTCAAATTTCAATCTTCTAGGCATGTACGTTCTCTTCCATTCATTTTCCAGATTCGCATTGCAATCTCACCAAGCATTTATCCAGCATCAATCAAATTGTCTACAAATGTTGCATATTGTACATAAATCTACAATTGAAATGTATTGTTAGTTCTGCATTGTAGTAATAAGAACGGAATATACATTGAATCATGAAAATGGTCCTAAAATAGGCTTTTTTAATTCCATTTTATTGCAATTATATATGATTCTGGCCATGTTCGTGAAAGTTTTATCCCCATATTCATACCAAAACGGACCACTCAGGACATTAAAGGTTGTTTGATAAACTTTATTAGCAGATTTTCTTGATTTACATTCAACAAATCAAATTAAACGTCAGGTCTTACACGTCATCTTGAGTCCTGCAAGATGACTTCACTCTCAATCATCACTGAGCCTTGACAACAAGTGCTTTCTTCTGGAAGCACACACACAGTCTGGACAACCTTTGAAGTACATTATACAGTCACCTGTCACGAGCCATCAATGACCAGCAGCCACCAGGGTGATGCAAATCAAAAACGTAGCCACATTCAAGTGATTAAAATGGGTTGTGATTGATATCTTTGGATCAGTAGGGCAAGTTGGTGGCACAGCATGGGTTTGATTAGGGCTGAAGTGGGCTGTCAGACAGGAGTAGGTGTCAAATACACACGCTTTGACATGAGGCTAATACTACACACGACACAAATACTGTTCACACACAAGAATAGCAAGCCACAGTTCATAATTCATAACAGCAGAGGCTCTTGGAAGCTCTAGAATTGCATACACGGATATCATTTCCACTTTAGTACATATGGGTGGATATCATTAAAACCGTCAAGAAATGTCAGGGTCATATTTCTCTGCAATAAATAAAAAAAATAAAATAAAAAAAAAAAGTGTGGTAATGAAAAATATAATTTCGTATTTTTTTTTAAAGAACAAAAAGCTTTGGTTAATCCTAATTATGGCATAAAATATAAAATAATTAGTCATAATAATGAGCTAAAGTCAAAATAATGACAAGAACTGGCAATAGGTCATATTTATGACAAATAAATAATACAATAAATGTAAGATTTTTTTTTAAGAACAAAAAGCTTAGGAGCATCCTATTCGTGGAATAAAATACAAAATTACTAGATACTTAGTCATAATAATGAGGAAAAAAATAAGAAAGCCTAAATTATGATTTTTTTTAGGGGGGGGGGGGGGGGTAATCTTTTAATCTCATAATTTCAACTTTCATATTATAATTATAATTTGCCAAAGCATGATTTTTTTCTAATGTGGTGGAAATAAGCTTCGATACAATCTTCCAGTCTATGAAGGACATGGACATTTTGTTTGTAATTGCTACAGAACATGTGTATCCTCTACAGATGCATCATGGGAAACCAACGCTCTCAATCACTAGCACAGCTCAAGGAACAACTTAAAAAAAAATGCATATTAAAGCAGCTGACATGCACTACGGCGAAAAGCAATTGCTCTGTCTGTCATAAACTCCATCCTTTGATACGGCAAGAACAATAAGATTTTTCAGAAGAAATAAGACGTCGGCAGAGGAAACAAACATAGAATTCATTATAAAAGAGGAAACATTCTCGAGGGGAGGGACGCAACCAGAGCACAGAAGAGCACTGTATTTTCATTTACATTCTGTCTGATGAACACTGACCCTGCAGTGTTACTCGTGTAGTCCAGCTCACTAATGCTACATGTACATGCATGAAATGTCCAGAAAACATTTTTTTTTTTTTAAGTATATACTGATTGGACATTCCATTTGAATAATAACAGTAAATGTTGCCTTTAAATAAATAACAGAATGTTACTAATCACGTGTAGATTTGATTTGATGAAGGCTACACTACTACATGATAGATGTTACTTCATGCTAACTTTTTAAAGGAACGGTTCGTCAAAAACAGAAAATTCTGCCATTCATTCACCCCCATGTTGTTCCAAACCTGTATGACGTTTAGTAAAACACAAAAAAGAGAGATTTAGCAGAATGTCGTAGCAGCTTTTTTCCTAAATAACGTAACCAAATTGAACAAGTTTGTATATACTGAAGGGAACGTTTACACGTTCACAAGGATCCGCGAAAACAAAACGACTATAAATGCTGTATTATTCATGCCAGGCCAGTAGTTGGCGATGTCACTTTGTAAAGAGACTTTATGCTCCTATGGACTGAACACGTAATGCGTGTGACGACACCGCTTTCATAAATTAACGTTTTTGTAGTTTACACAGATGAGAACAGTATCGTTTTCAAAAGTTAGCATTTTCAGGCATTTTGTGTAAATGAACGGCAAAAACGCATACATTTTTCCCGTTTTTAGTTGAAAATAGTGTCGCGTGAACGCCCCCTTATATTTTCTGTTTTCACTTTAACTTTAGTCATTTGTGTTTTTGTCATTTTTATTAGTATATATTTTTAAAAGATTTCTATGGACCTTGAATTTATTTTTATTTCAGCCTGAGTTTTAGTACTTACGGTACTTCAACTCATTTATAACTCAAAGCATTTTCGATTCTTTTTTAGTTCACAATAACAACATTGCCCAAAACAACAAAATTGGCAAAATAAGTTTGGAACTTTTTTAGTAAATGATGTCACAATTTAGATTTTTATTTATTTTACGAACACAAACCACAACCTTTCTTTGGTATTCCATTATCTTTATCGGCTGCATTATATCTAGACAAAACAGCAAAGCTGCTACCAAGAGGAATGTCTTCATAACCAAAACAGTTCACCGTTCCAAGAATCTGACTTTGGAATTCAATTAACACTACTCTCAAGACCAGCTCGATCGCGGTGGAAGACAAACGCCGACAATTGGAAGCCGTCGCACACAATAAGAGATATCACCAGCAACTTCAAGGACTAGAAGGGTTGAAATGAAAAAACATAGCAATACCAATGCCTAGCTGAAACCGCTAATCCTATCCGACACAAATCTAATACAGCCTGTATAAAGATGCTGTTGACTCCAGCTCTGTTTCCAAAGCATCTTCACAAGGATTATCTAGATATAACAGCATGACATTGTGCTGAGCTGAAGGTGACTCTTCCATTCAAAGAATCTCAATCCTTCATGTTCCAGCTGGAGGTTTCTTAAGTGAATTCATTGAGATCTATATTGCACAGTGAGTGTACGGGTCCTCAAACACCGGCTGCTCTTCGATTCCTCTCGCGAACAGCGTGATCAACTGGCAGTGGACCCTGAGACAGAGAAAGAGAGAAAGAAAGAAAGAGTCAAACAAAATGCAACCAATTCACTGGAAAAAAACAACTTGATAAAAACCAGCCCAGGAATATTGGAAATGTGTCCCTGAGGCAGCATCTCAGCTAAATGTTATTACGTTTACACACTTTGTGACACATTCAAAGTGGTGCTAAAAGCCGGATATGTTTGAACGTGAATCTGGCAATGTTTTATCATGTTGGTTGTTTGTACATATTGAGGGAGTTTGTGAAAGAATTGGTGTGTGGCGCTAAAAGGTTAATGCTAACCATCCCACCTACACTAGAGAAAACATAAAATAAAAACATTTTCTGAAGCAACCATGCCATTTTAGCTTGCTTTGACAAATCTTTGAGTGGTTTTATCTTGAATTGCGTTTCATGGGACTCGTAGCGTCGCAAGAGCATTCATTGGGAGCTGGTTATTTGGTACAAATAAGAAAATGCATTTGTTTATGAATCATTCCCTCTGGTAAAAGTATTAATTTGTGTGAAAAGGAATAAAAGTTTAGTTTTCATTTCACCTGGAAAATGCAGTGACTTGTGTGTATAGGCACGTTTTCTGAAAATAGGTTTTTCCAATGAGTAGGTTGCTAAAAACGATTTTACAAATCATTTAAGTACAGGGTTTCTGCAGCTATTATGAAGGTAAATGTAAGACTCAAGACCTTTTTAAGAACAAGTATCAAATGTAAGAAATAAAATGAAGGGATTGAAGGAATTATGTTCTTTAAATTTAAGATTTTAAGGAGAAACACTAGAAATTGAAAATGCATCTTCCAACAGATGTTACTTTTTACTTAATTTTTTAAAAAAAAGCTTGAATCGTTTTACTTAAAACCACAACAATATGGAAATCATTTTTCCAGTACCTTCTGAACAAACTGCAAAAAAGTGACGTTTCGTCACTTTTTCTCTATTTTTTCCAGTACAAAATCTAAAGATCCCTAAATCAAGATACATTTACTTCAGCTGTAAAATGACAAAATATGATCTTGTTTTCTGTGAAATTGATCAAAATGAAGTTTATGACTAAAACAAGAACAAATATCTGCAAATGGGCTCAGAAAAATCCGATTAATTTGATATTTGTTCTTGTTTCAAGCATAAACTGATTTAAATTGTATTACATTTTTCAAGACTTCAAGATAAATTTACTCTAAATGTAAAATTAGTTAAACATTTAGATATTTGTATTGGGAAAAAAAGGACAAAAATACAGAGGAAGATATATATGTTTTGCAATGCATGCAACATTTTACGACTTTACGAATTGAAGACTTTCTGCTCTATTTAACACCACTTTAAGGCCTTTATGGGTGTACGGGCAAATTAAGACTTTAAGACTCGCAGAAACCCTGAAGTATAATGGTTCGTTCAAATCCCAAACTATTTGCAATAGTAAAATTGATGCTTGCTTTAGCAAACACCACTAATACGTTGTGTCCTGGAGTAAAAAGAAGTGTCAGCAAGCGCCATAGCTGTCAACATTGCACATTGAAAATATGGGAGATTTCCCGGAATCCATCCCAGAATAAGGGATTTTTTTTACACGATTCTTACCCACAAACTTTTAAAAAAAGCACTTACCATTAACAGTCTAAAGAGTTTATAACTACACAATATATGTTAAAGAATGACAGACCAATGGATATTTTAAAGTGCTTTATTTATGAACAAAGTAAACATTACTTCACTCGCGCGCTTGTGTTTCAGTGATTTGTCGTGCTGCGAAAGTCGTTTTCCCCTCCATGACCAACACTGAAATTACAACGACAAATTTAGCAGTAGGCATAATTTGGACCTACGTGGCTGCTTGTCAGGTAGTGGAAGGTGGTCTCCCATTTACTCAAATACCGGCATAATGGCCTGGGTTTTAGTTGGTGGTTAATTCTGTGATTTTGACCGCCGGCGTCCTCCTGATCCATCATCGCACATCACACTCATCTACTCTCCTTGAAGTTCAGACTTCCCGCTAGTTTTTCCCTCTTCCTCATGCCCGCCGCTGCAACTGTCTTCTTCTTCGATAGTAGCCTAAGCTACTGTCTGTATACTTACTGGAGGTCTAGCAACCCAAGTGCAAGCCACTTCACAGACACTTGTGTGTTCGTAACACAATCAGAGCGTAAAAGTATGGGATATTTTACGGGAAAATACTAAAGCGGGAAGACAGCGGGAAAAGAGCTAAAATACATGAGAAACCCGGAAAAAACGGGAGGGTTGACAGCTATGGCAAGCGCTGGCCTGGTAAGCAATAAATGGGTTGCCGTGTTGAGTAAAAAGTTTTGCAGTTAAATGCATGCGCTATTAGGAGGTTCGGGGACTCTTTAATTTCCTCTAATTCCACTCAATACTCTGGAGGTGAGTTCAGTGCCAGGCGATTGCCTCTTTCGGCCGTGGTATCATCATCAATTATCTCAACAGGTTATTTGCTTACTCATTCGAGAAACAATTACTGAAGCTGAAAATGGAATAAATGAATGGACTTCTATTTTAATTAAAGGAGGTGAGCCTTTAACAGTGAGAGGGCCATTAAATTAGGAGCATTTCATTGCTACGCATTGTTGACACAGAACAATGGGGCGTGAAGGAAATGATGCGTTCGGGCGAGCTGTCATGCTGTATCGAGGAGGATAACTCCTCCTCAGCAGGCACAATGGAGGGAGCTTTTTTATTTCAATAGCATCTTTTGCACAGGCTGGCTCAGAACACAAAAGTCCATTTAGTATGTACCCTGTTTAGTATGCTAGTGCAGAGACAATCTGGAGCTCATGAGACCTCAACGTTTCAACTAAAGCTTTCACTAACCGACCGTCACTTCGGTGAAGCATGTTCATTTTGAGTTGGAGGAACATTTTCTGAAAACGCTTCATACATGGTGAAATCTCTTAGATTTATGAGGAAGTCTCAGTGTGAGTGGCAGTGATGTCCGCACCCCTTCATTACAATGACAATTAGAACTTGCTTGAAGTAACTAGTGCATTAAAAATATAAATGGCACACTCTTTTCTTTTGGAAACATGGCACAGTGAAAGAGTTCTCATTTTCACCGCATGCACCTTTTAATTTTTGGTCATTACCCTGTCAGAAAAATGTGTACTTTTAGGGGTACAGCAGCTTGTCACTTGGGCAGTACCTTTAAAGGGACAGCTTTGTAACTTAAGAGGCTTTTGCACCCGAGGAACCTTTTCATAGTTTCTAGAACTATTGCGCTGAAGTACCCGTTTTTTTGGCATGTTTGCACCGCAGGAACTAGGAATGAATTTAGTTTCTAGGAACTCCTTTTGGAGAAACTAATTTAGCTCCTACTTCAGAGTCGGTCTAAACCAGCACTATAGGAACTACCAGCGACGTTAGTATTTGTGGATTGGCCGAACGCATGCAAAACTTTTTTTTTTTTTTTTTTTTAAAGCTGAACACACAGATTATAGCCTATATATTTACTCCATATTACGTCCATAACTCTACGAACATGGAAAACAGTGATAGCGTTGGCTACGCAAGATCAAGGGTTCAATTCACAAATGCATGAATACATCAGGTATACCCTGAATGCAATGCAAGATAAAAGTATCTACCTAAATGTAGAAGTATTGGTGTATCTGGGGAGGAGTGTGTCCTACCGGACTTGAATTGCAGTGTGTGGAAGGATCTCTCCGTCACAGTTCCAGTTGCTCTGGGAAGGCATACAGCCACATGCTCTGTGCTCTCTGCAGATCTGACTGAGGAATCGCTTGCCTCCCGCTCCGTTCTCTCTCTCCATCAGGTCCACTTCGGAATCACACTCCTGATGTCTGGGGGTGAATCGGAACTGCTTGACCCGGTACACCTCCACAAAAGAGTGATCAAACTGTTCAAAGAAAAACAGAAGAACAAGTCAAATATCACTAAACACTACCGTTCAAAAGGTTTTTTAAGAGAGGGAGAGAATAATACTTTCATTGAGCAAAGACAGATGAAATTGACAAAAAGAGGCATTTCTAATGTTACAAAAAGATCTATATTTCAAATAAATGCTGGTCTTTTGAACTTTCTATTCATCAAATAATCTTGAAAAAATATCAAATATTTACTGTTTAAACTGTATTTTTAATCAAACAAATGGATCCTTGGTGAGCAAAAAAAACCTGAAAATTGCTGTAATTCGTATTTTCTAAGGAAATTTGGGATCTGTATACTGTAGATTTACTTACAAATGAAAATGTCAAGATTTGTTTGTTTCTTTGATGAGAAAAACTAATATATTGTGTATTCTGAAAATCACTGCAATCAATATTTAAGGTCTGTAACAATGCGCTGATTTAGGTTAGTTCTATCCTAAATATAAATCTTACTGGTTTTTCAATAAATAAATAAATAACTAGGGGCATTTGAAACGTGGACCGTTACAATGTTCCAATGCTAATGAATTTCTATGACTTTTCCAAATATTTGTGATTACTGGGTAAAGATTTAATAGAGATTGTACTCACAAAAGAGCCATTTCTAGACATTTTAATACTTCAGTAGTTAAGCATAAATAGAAAAAGACTAGACAAATTCCCATAACTTTCATGGTTCTCCAACCCTGCTGTGATGATGCACTTCAAAGAACAAGACTCCCTGCTCTTAATTAAAAACACATATGAATCTATATTAATATAACATGTATAGTAAGCAACTGGTGGACAGCAGGGATACTTTTTTTGAAGTGTGTTTGTTAAAGAGTGCTGTTTTTTTTCCCCAGGCTTTGATTAAAAACGAATGGATTTGCTTCGTCTCTTTCATTAAAACAATAATCCTACTGATATTTTCAGTAGTAGATAAAGCAGGTACCTGGTCGTCCTTATTGGTGTGCCGCAGCAGGTGGCGCAGGAAGTCGATTCGGGAGCACTTCCTGACGAGGATGAGGTCAGTAGTACCGTCTGCAAGGTGTGCTGACGGCGACAGACCTTTAGGACTGCGAGGACACGCACAACTCATGCTGGCGGCATTGATGGCCAAGAACTTGCCCCTGATGACCGTCCAAGTGTCCCGACACTCTGAAATACAACAACATCATGTGACTTCTAGTGTAGTAAGCAGTTTTGGGGGTGACGGATTACAAGTAATGCGAGTTACGTAGTAAACTAGTAAAGTAAAACATTACTTTGACATTGTTGAAGAGTAGAGGGTGCAGCTCAAATGAACCCAACACTGTATAGGAGTGAATTTGCATTTCCTTCAGCCTGAGGCTTAATTTCACTTATGAGGTTGAAAGGCATTTGCATTTTTCCAAAACAAATTGTTATATAAAAAAAAAAAACAAGCAAGCCCATCCCATGTGAGAAGAAGTAAAGCAAAAGTAGCATCACACATGACTTCACATAAAAATTAACTAAGTAATATAAGCAACTATTTTTTTTTAGGGAGTAAGGCAATATTGTAACCATGGTTTGAAATTAACACCCACCAACCTGGATAACGCTGTCAAATCACTGGCGTGTTACTATGTTTACTCACTTTGCTGGGGAAGTTCGTCTAAGCCAAATCTGCGCAGATTTAGCGCAAATCTTCAACTCGTGAGTCATCATGATATATTAAATACAGCGTATTGGGCAGAATCTGCGCATTTCTGGCTTACTTGAACACACACGTCACTAAGCAACAAATAACGGCGCGCTTGTTTATTTGCATTAAAGCAATAGCGAAGATTAAAAAGCATTTGGATAACAGAAAATACATTGTTATTTCCCAACATCCTACATGTTCTCTGTACTGTATTGATCTGTCCACCTAAAACACATTTTTGGTGAAAAGGATGGGAATGAATGAGGAAGGGAGGAGATGGCTGGATGACAGGATTTTGTTTGAATAAGAAATGAATGTATGAAATCCAAATTTTATATATACAGTGTGAATATATATATGACATCAAGCTGTGACGTAGTAAATATGGTTAATTTCTTCTTTTTTTTTGCTAGTAGAAGTTCTGAATGGCCGGTAACTTAAAAATTTAGAAGCCAAATTGGCCGGTGGGTGAAAAAGTAAATTTCAAACCCCGATTGTAACATTACTTTTAAAAGTAACTTTCCCCAACACTGACAGTAAGTGTATTCTCTGACCATCTGGATAATTAATTCATTTTTCACTATCTGGATTAAAACAAACACACAAACAAACTAAATAAAATCCCTCAATATTTTCAGCTTATCCAAGACTGTGGATGGCTATGAATGTCTAAGCAACAAACCAGAACACCCTGAAAACTCAGAACACATTAGCGATAGTTTTCCACAGGCAAATCACTCACATTTTAAATAGGAAAAATGAAAAAGAAAGTAAGGTGACTGTAAATCTCAAGGCATGTATAGCTGTGGCACTGGCTCACTGATGAAGGGCCCTTGACTCTCTTTGTCCTGTTTACATCATTCTTCCCACAAGAATCCATTTATACCACACGGTCTAAAAGCATTCAGGAAATCATCACGCACAAATGCCAATTTGGGACTGTGAGGGCAGAGAGTGTGTCTCTGTAAACAGCACTTATCAGTGCTCAGGGTAAACACACAGAATGCTGGGTAACGGAGGTGCCAGTTGTACGGAGGCTGCTGTGAGGCAGAGATAATATGCTGTGTGTGTATGTGTGCACTCTCTAAATGATCAGCCGGGCGGCAGCTTGAACCATTTGGCCTAATGTTCACAAACAGCGTGCCAGTCGAGCCGACAGATGGGGGCTTTACAAATCATGGCTGAAAATGCACTATGTTGGCCTGTACTGTGGGTGGGCGCATTTACCACAGAGCAGACATGAGACTTCCTGTCAATACCCGAGCTCAGTTAAACATTGGCAGAGAGTATTCCCAAACGCTCCTCACCAGCATCAGAAACACTGTCTTCATCTTTGCTGACCAGTCGGTCAGACGAGGTTTGTCGACAGATACTACACCTGCAAGACAAACAGAAACAGATGTTGATTTTTTTTACAACAAAAGAAACGCATCAGATGATCAGCTTTAGTTGGTTAATTTTACAGGTTCTGTCATGTTGTGTTCATGTTTGCTCCCTGATTCATATTAATGGGATTGTATTATGATTAAGCAAAAGACACAGTACAGCATTTACCCAGACAGACACTGCATTTTGTCTCTTGGAGTTCCCAGGTTTCCTTCAGCAGGTAAGAAGGACACGGTTCCCTCATAGTAGCGATGCGACAGAAACGTTTTAACACCTGTGGGGGAAAAAGAATCAAAAATTCCATTGCAAATTGCAGACAGACAAGAAAAGCCTATTTCAGTCTTGAGAGATGTTCCTGTGTACCCGAGATATCGTAACGGGCCGGGCCCATCCAGCGCTTCCTCTCGCTGTCTGTCAGCACATCTCCGTAGAACCCGTAACCCAACAGTGACACAGAGTAGCGCAGGAAGCGGTCTTCATTGTGCACCGAGCAGATGTCCATTGGCTGAGAATCACCTGTGGTAAAAGTCAGGATGGATTTCAGGAAACACAAACTGATGACGTCAGTATTCTGTGCCACATGTCATCTGAGAATAGTGCATATTACTGTACAACTAGATCTGTCTCTCCAAAAATATAATTTTAGGAAAATCCTGACATTATTTTCAACCTGGTTTAATTCTTTGTTTGGTAAGATTTTTAATATTTTTTAAAAGAAGTCTTATGCTCTCCAAGGCTTCATTTATTTGATAAAAACAAACAAACAAACAAACAAAAAAACACGAGAACCCCCCCCCCCCATATTGTGAAAATATTATAACAATTTAAAACAGCTGTTTTCTATTTTTATATATAGTAAAGTTTAATTGATTCCTGTGATCAAAGCTGAATTTTCAGCATCATTACTCCAGTCTTCAGTGTCACATGACCCTTCAGAAATCATTCTAATATGATGATTTGATGCTCAAAAAACATTTCTCATTATTATCAATTTTGAAAACAGTTATTTACATTTTTATTTCAGGATTCTTTGATGACTAGAAAGTTCAAAAGAACAGCATTTATCTGAAACAAAGCTTTCGTAACATTAAACACTACATTTCAAAAGTTTGGGGTCAGTAAGAATTTTATTTTATTTTTGGGGAAAGAATTAAAAGAAATCAATACTTTTATTCATCAAGGATGAATTAAATTGATCAAAAGTTACAATAAAGAAATGTATAATGTTACAAACTATTCTATTTTAAATAAATGATGTTCTTTAGAACTTTCTATTCATCGAAGAATCCTGACTTTTTTTCAACATTGATAATAAAAATGAATTTTTTTTTAGCATCAAATCCACATTAGAATGAATTCTGAAGGATCATGTGACACTGAAGACTGGAGTAATGATGCTGAAAATTCAGCTTTGATCACAGGAATAAATTACATTTGAAAATATATTAAAATGGAAAACAGTTATTTTAATTTGTCATAATATATAACAATATTACTTTTTTTATCAAATAAATGCAGCCTTGGTGAGCAGAAGAGACTTTTAAAAATCTTACGAATCCAAAAAAATTGACTGGTAGTGTATATATATTCAATTAATATGATAATTAAACACATTTTCCCTAATAATGGTAACAAAAGACATTTCTATTGTAAAGTATTTATATTATTATAATGATTTGATATTACAAATCACTGAATCAGTGCTTAAAATAAGTTTTAAGTCACAAGCCAAGGGAAGATATGCTCTTAAAAAAAAACAAAAAAAAAAACAATGACTTAATGACAATATTATTATCTTTTCATTTGGAACTTGGTGGCCACGAAATTCACATAAATATACGTACTATACAAGTATCATAGGCAGATATGGAGATGCCCACTTACCCACAACAATGTGAAGTGCTGAGGTGACAGGGTCATTTGAGCCAACTGTGGCGTAGCATACGCAGTCAGTCGAACCTGTTTCAAAAAACACATTTCATGGGTCAGGGGTTCAGAAATGGCCTAAATCTATCCTCTCATAATTCACTCTGAAAGTTAACGTATGAAAATCACACTTTCTTTTTCAATTTCAGTGGCAAACGGGGGCAGCCGCAATCTAACCTTCAATTGTGAACGCTAACCAAACATCACAAGCCAATGGAGGTTTTGCTCCATTCAGCCCTTGTGAGAATAAAGTTTTTCGATCTTGAAATGATTGTAGCTGAAGCATTGCAGGGCACTGTTATATAGAGAGATGAGATTTCAGATGAGTTCAGCCCTCTGTCTGCCTCTTATATATAAGCATGAGCTTGAATGTTTAAAAACACACCGACTGCAAACGTGCCAGACTAACTAATTCACATTTCCACTACTGGTTTCACGAAGGGGACAAAAATAAAAAACACAGTTTCTTAATTTACATATATATATATATATATATATATATATATATCAGGATAAAACCATACTGTGGTGGTACCATTACACAGTGATAGCACTTTGATATATAACATGATGATGCTTTCATCTATTAGACATTGAAGTCAAAGATGTGTCTCAAATTCCCCTGTTGTTCAGATCAGTTGTCACCAGTGCAAGATAAAGACCCAGGAGATGTTCTTAGAAACTGTCACTTGTCCTTGCGTGTCTGGACAACGTGAGATAAGGCCATAAATAGACAGAATTACACACGCTGATAACGTGACTGATAACAACATGGACTCTTAAGGGTTCGACATTGTCAGGTTTATATGGCAAACAGTAATATCAGAAAACACGATTCGATAGGCCACAGTCATTAAGATATCAATTGCTATCAGAGCTTTTGTAAAGGTGTCTACTTATTCTTCTTGTGCTTGTTGAGGCTGGTCATTTATTAATAATGTCTGGGGTCAGTGAGATTTTTTGGGGAAAGTGTGTATATAGTCATCATTTCTGATCCACAAAGGATAAATGAAGTGCTGTCTTAAGGCCCGTTTACGTCTGGTCATAGCTATCCGATCTTGAAAAGACCAGGTGTAAATGCCCTCTGAAACGCATTCGAGAGGGATTTAAATCTGATTGCTCAAACCACTTCAGGAGTAGGTTTGAGATGCATTCCAGGCGAAACCGAACAAGTTTAAATGCATTTGGTAGTTGAAGCCACATATGTACATTTTACTCCTCCTAAAAATGGTAAAAACATTAAAGGTCTGAGAGTGTCCTGAGTATCTCTTCAGGAAGCCGATGCGAAATATGTGTAAATAGGCCCTTAGGGTGACAATCAGGATGCATTAAAACTAGGGATGCCTGATATGAACATTTTGGCCGATGCCCATAACTCCGTATATTGGAAAGCCGATAACCGATATATTGGCTGATAAATCTAAATCCAAATAATTATATAATTTTTGAAAGCCTGATTACAAAAACAAAAGTCTCATGTCCCAATCACACAATTATAACGACGTTCTCATTATAATTTTATGTAGATTATATGACAGACTTGCACTTAACTCTATTTTCCTTTTTGTGATTACAATCATATTTCAAGCAATTCCAAAACATCATGGTGAACAGAGCACATCTGAAGTGTCTCAGCTGAAGGAAATAATACATTAATTTATCAGCTTTAATATATCGGCCAAATTGTCTTAACAGGCCGATAACAATAAAAATGAACATACATCGGCCGATACCTATATAATGGCAAATATATCGTGCATCCCTAATTTTAAACGTGAGAACTAGAGGGAAGATGCTGGGAAAAGATATTTATATAGACCCACACTTACAACTCACTAGAATTTGGTCAAAACATGGTATCTTAAAATGTTTCCTTTGTATCAGGAGTGCACATATGGTGTGAAACATGCTCTCTAGGCAGCTTACTAGGTTGTGAAAGATAATCTATAATCTCCCGCCGTTCTCCTCCAGTATGCAGCTGTGCCCATGAGCAGGTGTAAAACTTACAATGACTTGGAAATATCTCAAAACAAAACGTAATGGAACCGTGAGCAACAGATATTTCCAGGAACACAGCCAAAGATGTGATGTGCATGAAAAAAGCAATGAAATTCATGCAGAAAAACTGTCCTGGCTGCACAGACTCTGAGATTTGTGATTGTAGACAGGTGATTCCCAGTCCTGGAGCATCACCAACACTGCACATTTTGGATACCTCTTTTATATAGCGCATCAGATTAAACTCATCAGCTTGTTAAGAGTGCTCATGAACTGAATTGGGTGTTGAATAAGGGACAGGCACAAAATGTATTGGGTACATGCTCCAGTACCAGGATTGTGAAACTGCTGTAGACTAACCTGCAGGAATGATGCCGATGCGAAGTCCACATGGAACAAGGCTCTCCTCCATGGAGTTCTCGTCTACACCTGCATCTTGCTGCATACGGGAGATGAGGCCATGCATAATTTCGCTAAACATGCCATCTCCTCCAACACACACCACACTGCAGAGAAAAACTATCACTGTTTTCCATGTTCGTAGAGCTAGTTTCTGGAGTGTTTACACAGCTTTTTTTAAAAATGGCAGGTGCTGGTGTTTCGCGTGTGTTCGGCCAATCAGCGTACACTAATGTCACTAGTTCCTATAGTGCCGACTCTGAAGTAGGAGCTAAATTAGTTCATCCAAAAGGAGTTCCTAGAACTAAAATCCTTCCTAGTTCATGCAGTGCGAACACACCAAAAAACGGGTAAACAAAGCATTTTAATGGAAGTGCATGATCAAAGACCTAGCAATGAAAGTCGGCAAGGAAAACAGACTGTGTTGCAACCTAAGTTACTTGCATCTGTGCTAGAAGTTTTTACTTGAACACACCACAAAGTCCAACATGTAACTAGCACTAGCACATCTGTGTGAGAGGAAATAACTATATACCATACTATAACTATATACCAGTAGGTGCCAGAAGTCATTCATTTGAATTTGTCATTCAAAAAGGGAAAGTGAAACTAGAAATCTTCATCCCATACGGCCATGTTGTTATAAAAATATTGCCCAGGTAAGAGTTCAACATGCTCAATTGGCCAACAAGCAGCCAAGAGTCTGACTAGTGCCAAAGTCGCAAAACTGGGCTGACAAACGCATAACAATGGCCTGATTTTGACCAATCGCCAGCTTTGTGTGTCACGGCCTTAAGTGGTAGAAATAGTAGTAAGACGGAATTATTGTTGCTTGTGAGAGTAACAGATGTCATACCTGTACCGTAAAGTGTATTTTATAATTTTACAGCATTTGAACAGCTTTACTGTGTGAAGATGGATTGTGTCTAAACTGTTGTTAACAGAAATATATGATAAAAAGTACAGGAAAAATATCCAGATGCAACAGTCACGAGTTGTTTTCTGAATCTAGCCTCTGGCCCAGGTTTTAGGCAGCATCCATGATGTAATTTCCAAAAGCCACTTTACTTTAAGTTGCCATTCCCCAAGAAGCCCGCCGTAATCTGCCGCAGTGCCAGACCGATGTGCATTGATGTGCAAATGTTAATCTGAGCTTTGCTGCAGAGGACGCTTTCCTCGCTGGGCAAATTAAGAGTCGCCGCACAGCAACCACAATCTCCCAGCAGGATGCCCACTCACCCATCATACTTCTTCAGATCAGCCTCTGTCTTCAAGTGGTCCCTGGCATGATTTGCACGCTCTGTAACTATAGAAACAAAAGGGAAAAGCCACTGTTAATAGGACGATGACAGCGAGGCTGAGCATGGGGGGGGGTGGGTGTGGGTTATCATTATGTTCATCTGGCAGTTACATTGCATATTTCTGCTGGCTTGATGGAGACCATCAATCAGCTGCATCAAATGATAAAGATGAAGTCACGGTGAAAAACAATCCTTGGTACATTTCATTACTGGTTCTTTACCATCAGCACTGATGTAAAACCGTAACTCGGAGGTATGTGCTGAAAATGAATGGGGCCTAGGACAGAGCCTTGTGGATCACGTTGATGATATATGCCAAAGGTGATGTATGGAGCTTATTAAACCGTTGGCAGAACATCTTGTTTGGCTCCTCTAATGATTTGGTTTGAATGGTATTTGTCCAGCCAGACATGTACTTTACCATTTACGAAATGTTCTCATGGTCGTAAAAATAAAGACCCTCAAGCAACTGCTGAGTAAGCCTGTAAGCCTCAGCTCTAACAGCCAATATTCACACCAACCCAGGGTCTTCCTCTCTTTCAAACTTAATAAATAATGGATATCTTTGCATTCCTATGTTTATCGACTATCACAGTTTGCATTATGTCCAGCTCGGATGATAGATGGCGTTGTAAATAAAATCATATTCCTGGGACGGGTTGGCAGGTGGGGCCATTTGCCAACGGAGATCTATTTGTGAAGCATAAAAGCTCATTTTTTATTTAAATGTTAATGCAGGCAGCTGACAGGCACTCACCAATCACGTCAGTGGAAATGGTAGCCCGGGAAAAGATGGGGGCCACTTTGTGGTCATAAATCTGCTTCCCGCGTTGTTTTCCTCCGAAGGGGTTGATGTACACCAGCAACCTCTTTGGTCGATTGGCTGTGGAATTAGAGGCGGGCAGAGCATTAACAGTGAGTTGTTGTTTGACATGATAACAGTATTTCTAGGTTGTCAAAACTACTTCATTAAGTTGCTTTTGACAAACTTCATCTGATTCAACAATACAGAGAAGACCCAAACTGCACTTGTACATAGTACTACATTCAAAACACTTCTAAAAGTTACTTAGGTTTTATTTTTTAGATAAATATTCAGTTATTTTAAATTTACAATTATTTTCCCAGTCTAGGATTTTACACAACTCAATGCAAATTACACTACACTAAAAGCAATTTAGCAAATCAGAACATAATTGATTTTTAATACACAGCTGTACTGAACAGCTACAATAGAAACAGAGCAAACAACAAAAATGCCAGCCATCTTGAAAGGATCATGGTGTTATGTCAACCAGCAATTAGTGTTCATAATTTATAATATATAATACTGAATATGTACAATACCAGATGTGTGGCAATAATTTACTCTATAAATGAAAACATATATGGTAAATTTACACATAATAGGCAATGATTACAATTTTCAAAAGTATAAACACTTAACCCTGTAGTGCTAGACCGAAAAATGTTACTTTTTTTTTTTGAATTTTTTCTTCATTGGAATGGTACGAAACTTGGTAAAGGTTTTGGCACTTGCTATATGAAAAAAAAAATGATTTGAAAAGGTTAAAGGGTCCTGTAAAAAAAAAAATAGTCACACTTGTGATCCTCGTGGTCAAAAATGACCGCATTGGAAATGAACGGGAGACATTTTATATAATGAAAACTTTTGGTACTGCAGCCAAACAAAATCTTACTGAAAGCTATTTTTTGGAGATATGAAGCTCAAATTTGGAACACGACTTGTATAAATCTTCTTGCAGATTTAGAGTAAATGTGATTTTGAAAATATATAGTTCATATAAAAATATAAAATAGTATTTTTGTGGATTTTTCATTACTTTTTTTTTTTTAAGTTCACTTTTTTAAAAACTTTTTTTCACTTCAGCAATAATCTGCCAAGTGGCGCCTTTGAAAAGAGATCAAACTTAACTCTGTGCTCTAAAGCATTCAAGATTTACCAAAGTTTAAGTTGGAAATTACATTTTCAGGTTTATGCTCAAAAAGTGAATAAATGGATTATAGTGTAAATATAATTAAGTATAAAAAAAAATCCCCTATAAAACTAAAATATAGTGGATTCATTTCATAGACAAAAAAAAAAAAAAAAAAAAAAAAAAAAAAGGTCATTTTTGACCGACATGCAAAGAGCACCAGCGTATAGTGGTGTGAATATCACCAACCTATAACAGCAACTTATTTTGTTTGCTAGTTTATTTTGTAATAGAAAAATGAAAATTAGTAGTAAGGACGCACTCAACAATTCAAGCTGCTCCCTAATAGTTTGGATCCAAAGCAGACACAGGGATTGTTCAGAGCAACGGAAAGTCACATTGCTGCACCGCCAGCAGTGCTGCCTCGTCCTCTCTATGTAAAACACTGCAGAGAAACACAAAGGACAATGACACATTATTCCAAAAGTAAAAGGTGACCTATGGTCAAAATTGTTCTGATTATACACTCACAACATAGTAGATAAAACTCCCCTGTTAGCATGGGCCAGATGACAGTCTGGTCAGGCTGGTGTACCTGTGAAAGCGTGCTGGCAGTCCACTGGGCTCTGAGGAACCTTCTGCCATTTCCCAGTGTCTTTACTGGGAGAGTCATCTTCCTTTTCCTGAACCGCTATAATCTCACACACGGGAACACAGTGACTACCTGTGTATACAAGACCATTGGGTCACATTCACATAACACGAAAGACAAACACACATAACAAAACCTGCTACAAAAAAAGGAACCTCATAAGTGACCGGTTTAGAAGACTTCGGAAGCAACTTGCAATTCATCGTACAAATAGAGCTCGACTGAGGCTAGACCCTAATCAGCGTTGTTTTCAATTAGCTTTTATTTTTATATTTTCAGTCATTATTTAAATTTTAGTTAATTTTATTAACTTTGTGTGCTTTTATTTTTTTTAAGATTTTTATTGTTATTTCAGTTTAGTTTTAGTACTTCAACTTAATTATTTTAGTTGCCAAAGGTTTTCTCATTTTCATTTTAGTTTTTAAGTTTGATTCCAAAATTAACATGCTGCTAAGCTAAAGACAATAGAAATACAACAATTAAAATGGGCTTTCACCCAATATTTGTTCAAGTATTCGAAGTGTGAATATTTGAACTGACGATGAATTGATTGGATTCATGAAGCATTGCTTTTCCATTTAAATGACTTTAAATGGAATTTAATTATCGAGTCAACAAACATTAAACAGACTGTATATCAAGACTGTACATTATTTAGCAGTTATTGTTGACTTGGGATCTATCAATGGATATTAGTCAGAGTAGAAACCATAGTTATTTTTTGCCAATGAAAACGAGGTTTTTAAAACAAACTGTCCTTTAATTTGTTTTAGCATTTGAAGTCGATTATTATCCAACATAAGCAATTTACAATTGAAAAGTCATTTCAAAATCAATGCAGATTTTTGTAAACATGAATCTGTACACGGCTTTTAACCGTTTATGATGCCTTTCAGTCATTTATTATAAGCTAATTTCTCTCAAATGATTTGCAGTGTTTGTAATATTTTTTTTTTCAATAATGCCAGAATTTGTATATGATCACAGAAAATGCTTTTACTGAGACTTCTGTTTGCAAAATGTGAGGTTTGCGATTTCTTCATTTTGTTTGCTTTGCACTAAAACACTATGCAAATGTCAGTTTCCATCATCTCGGTCTCTGTGCTATGGAAAATATCTCTAAGCAAAGGAGGTTTTTCCATTCTGGCGGCTTGTGCCCAAACGAGTCAATCCTGTGTTGCTACATAACGCAGGCATTCCAGAAAACCCCTAAGAGAGGAAGTTAATGAGGTCTGACCTTGTTCAAAAGATCAGAGTTATGCGGATTAGAATAAAGTGTTACTTCAGAAACTTTACTTAATACCCAGATAAAGCTAGGGTAATGATTTATCTTATTTCATTTTTATACAGCCTAATGAAACCATTCATACGCCCAGATGTAGCCATAGACTCAGCATCATAACACGGAAACAACCTGATAAAAGTTTCATGATACTTGCATTAGGGAGTTCTTGTATAATGCATGAATACTTCATGAGGAAAAGGCTGGAATGTAAAGGTGCTGCAATAGAGTTATAGAGTTCATAAGGGACACTAGAAGCTTGTTGTATGCATTCTTGGCTTTTTGTCCATGGTTTAGCATCCACTGACCAAAAAAAAATAAAAATGCATGTATATGCATGTATGGACCTTATGGTAACTTTGTTTGCAGGCTTCAATTACTGAATGCTTGATGAAAGCAGTCAACCGCATCACTTGGTTAAATATTGAGATTTTTTTTTTTGTTGAGAAAATATAAAATGTGTCATGTTGTAACAAAAGCAACATTCTCTTGATCTGATCATTTAAAATCTATTCAGCTCTTTGCATTCATTTCCATTATAATTCTCCGTGTTTAATTATCAAAAACCAATGCAGACTGTTCTCATTTCCACGTTAAATTGTGTTAAAAAGAGGCAGTAAACTTGCAGGGGATAGAGGAAATACCACTGAACAATAATTGACATTCCAGGGTTCCTTGATCATTGTATCACAGCTCTCTCATAATGTATTTGGCAGACATCACAGGCATGTAACAGGATTCCACAAACCGAGTTTAGTAAGGTTTAGTTTTCTGCCCTCGAACAAACAGCATAGTTCCGTTCCAAAACCTAGTGATCTACTTACCTAGACAGTATTTTTAGGCATTTTTAGGTATTTTTTGTTTCAAACAATAGGGAGCAAAAAAATGCAGCCTTATACAGCGCTATTCTTTGTGGCTAATATTAGCCTACCTTTTAGGATTGTATGGCACAGAAAAAAAAGGCAAATAAATTCATTTAGGGATAAACAATTTTCATACAGAAAGATAAAATCTTTACAATAATTAAAACCACGGTATACATGATCCAAATCTCAACTGACTGACATATTTCCATCATTGCACAGCATACAGTTATACCTCCTAGGCACATTTGTTATTAATATCGCAAGGAAACATAACTGTGATTATTGCAGTAGCACAGTTAATTATTGCACAATTATGACATCACGCGGGACACAAATTAATGTCTTGAGGGCTGCGTGTTTATTACCACTAGGCTAGTGGAAACCTCAATTTTATGGCAACAATTTGAAATAACGATCCCAGAACATGTGCATTACTTATGGATTTTGATGCAGATCATGTTGCGGAATATGGCTCGTATCCTTCCGGGCATCCATTACCATGGAGACATGAGTTTGGGACCAAGCATTTATACCCTTCTCGCAAACTTCTGAAGCACAATGTTTGACCAGCATAACACACCATTCATTCACCCAATGTGACCTTTCCAGCAAAACCAAACATTTGTTTAATATGAAAGGGGCCTCTACGAATAACGTCTTTTATGTCCACACTACTTCAGTTACGTGCATTCTGAAAAAAACTAACTCATGGTGAAAGGGGTTAGATTGCATGGCAGACGGACATAGTACATGATCACACACTACAGCCAACGCTGACACAAGTCACACTGACAGCCTGAAGCTCTCCGCAGTGAAAACGAAGTAAAAACACGTTCATGTCTACATGGCAATAAATCATTTCGAAGAGTTAGAAAAACGTTTGCAAGTGATCTGAATGTTTTTTCTCCATAAACTACATTGGAGACAAATCAACAACAACACAAAAAGCAGCAAAACACACAAACAAAGCAAAACATAGAACAAAAAGGCAAAACACAAAACAGCAAGACAAAGCAAATCAAATAAAAAACAAATCAAACAAAACAAGCAAAATTCACACAAAAATGCTAAACAAAACAAAAAGCAAAACAAAAAAACACCAAATAAAAAAGCAAAACAAGACAAAAAAAGCTAAAAATAATAAATAAATAAGACAAAAAACTAAAATATATTTCCGCACTGATGACAAAAATGTAATTTAGGCAACTGGAAAAGGCTCTCACCTCTCATGTGAAATCAAAGACAAACACTTTAATTAAACCACGACAGGGCGCCTTGAACTACCTTAAACAGGGACACTTCATTTCATATGTGTCACGGCCCTGAGGAAACCATCCATCAAGACCTTTAAATAAAAGCGGTCTGTGTAATGTATCTTAGTACTGGAATTCACCCAGTTCTACACTTCTCCTCAGCATTCAGTGTTATGTATCCACGGCCTTGCGTAGGTGAAACCATTTCAAAAACTGGATTCGGTTTGGACTCACACTCAACTTTTTTTTTCTGACTATTAGCAATTTATTTCAATACATGAGATGGGCTATTTATGTATTTTACTTCAAACTTTATACTTATAACTTTATTCATTTTCTTTCTAAGAGCAGACGGTGAATTGCAGCATGTCTTTGCTTTTTGTATCAAATGGTTTTAAACTTTAACTAATTGGCATTTTACAGTAAAGCGAGTGAATACTTCTGGAAAGGTTGTGTTTTTGTGAAGCATATTATTTGTGGTCACTCTTTTGACCATGTTGTTCTTATGAAAAGGTCTAGGATTTTCCCAATGTAACCCGAAAAGACCTATTTCATGTTGAATGAGAGTGATTTTCTGAAAACAATGATTAACAACCCAAAACCTGGAGGTTAAAATATGACAATTCATGACAGACACCTAAAGATACATTAACAATCCCAGGCATAACCCATCAGAAATGAGAGTGTGTGTAGCAGACAGGAGAAAACACACAATCCAATTCCTGTAGATCAGTGACCGCCTCTGACCTTCCAGCACAGTCTGAGAACTCAACACTCAGCTTCAGTTACTGAATCCAGCCCGGAGCGTATGGAAAGAAAAACTGAACCCACTTTATATTAAGAGTAATTAAACAATATGTGCTAACATTTAAATTCATAATTTGATTCACTTTTTTAGGTTATATTTACAAAATTCTGGCATGTGATTACAGCTGTAATTAGAAAAAAAGTGTTTTGTAATACAACAAACACAATAAGGACATTTTACCAAAGCTTTTTTTTTTGTTTTTAAGCAAGTAAGAGTTAAAGTTAAAGACACTTAAAGGGCTGGTTCAGGATTTTGGACATCGGGCTTCATTTCCAAGTTAGCCTTAGTGTTATTTATCAGTGGAGACAGTTTGCAAAAATGTTCATCCAGTCGTTCCAGTTGCATAGTTCGCCGGTGCTATGCTAGCGCGAGTCAACGGTATCTGCTAGCCTGCCATTAAAAACTGTTTTACCCACTCCACAGTACACCAAAAGCAAATAAATGATAACGTCAGACTATCGATGTATATGTCTGTTGAGAGAATAATGTTAGAAATCAAACTACCCTTTCATCGCATTGCAATAGTTATACTTTGTTCCCTGTATTTATTAGCACAGTCTACAGCAGCAGCGGAGTGATACCAAGGCAACCACTGATAAATAACACTAAGGCTAACTTGGAAATGAGGCCCGATGTCCAAAATCCTGAACCACCCCTTTAATATAAAGTGGGACAGAAAATGATGCAAGCATGGACTTGCTACACACACACACTCTACTGTAAGCATGTACGATAAGATATTTGCTGCTGCTGCATAATAGACATTCATAAATCACATAGCAGATATAGGCAGGTGGAGCTGGGGGAGGTGGAGGGGTTCAGAGGAACTGATGCAGGACTAGCTTACAGCAAACAATGAACCAGACTATTTAAATGTTGAGCAAGCAATCTCATTGGCTGCAAGATAAGCAGAAGCCTATCAGCTTTTTAAAATGTGGGAGATCATAAAGATGATAAAATCACAGATTTAACAGTTGTGTTCCTATAGTGTATCTTGAGACATTTCTGTGGATCATAAATTGGAGCATTTCTGGGCATTATTTATGTGTATTGAGTCAGTAGCAGTTATGCTATATTGACTATGCTTCAAATCAACAATATTTTTGGCCATCACAGAAGTGTTCCAATTCAGCAGCAGTTTTAGGCAGTGTTGGGGTAACTCATTACAAGTAACTTGAGTTACGTAATCAGATTACTTTACAAATAATTAGTAAAGTAACGCATTACTTTTAAAATTTACAACAAAATATCAGAGTAACAAGTTACTTTGTTTTCCCATTTACTGACTGACAGGTCTCTTGTCCCATGTTGTTGAGACAAATCGAAGACACGTTGAGTAAAAATGATGGTTATTAGTTGCGATATTGTAGAAATGTGAGCGTGCATTTACTCATCTCACTTGCACAAAAACAAAGAATCAATATGAATGAATAAAATTAGTGAAATGCAGAATCAGAATAATATGCAAGCCTTCAATAAAACATACATCTGGCATTTAATCTCACTTTAATGACCAATGCACTTGCTTCTAACCTTCAATAATTCAGTTAAGCCGCAAGTAAAAATGACTAGCCTATACCCTAGACTTGTTTTTTTTTTAAGACACATGCTGAGTCAGTAGTGTTTGTAGGTCAACAAAACTGGGTTCCAGGTCAGCAGTGCTTTTGGGCATCACAGATGTCTTCTAAACAGCATCAATTTTTAGAGTCAGAAGCAGCATCGTACAGAAGTTCTCAGTCAGCAATATTTAGTTTGTAGCATTTTTGACCATCAATATTTCTTACACGTTTTCCTCTGGACTTTTCCACAACCCCCCTCCGGTAAGATGCCCTAAACTGCGGTCTACTAGGTAGGCAGCTCTGTTTGCTTTGAGACACACGCCACTAGAACAAACAAAAGCAGCGAAAACGCATTGTATATCTGTTATAATGTTATTATTGTATTAGATATGTAACTCACCAGGTTTGACAGCTCCATATATGGCGCGTCCGGTGTGTTTTTGGCCGATTTGTACGTCTTTCCACGCGAGAATCGCGCAGTTTAATGTGACCTCATATGGTCTGCGTTGAACACACAGCTCAGAACACAACAGACGCGGCTGCTTCTCCATTTCTGCTCTTAACAACACAAACACGTTAGTTATCTCACTTTCATCTTCAAAACGGGTGTCTACTATACCAGCCGACGCTTTAAATTATTATAAAAATGCTACAATTGCTCGTTATCTCCTGAGCGGTTTGGCTACATAGCGGTTTTCTCCTTCCTGATAACGTGGGAGGAGTTTAAAGATATGCGTCACTTATTATACCATTGTAGGAGGGGCGATGTGTTTGATTGACATACTTTTATAAAGTCATTGATATGAAGAAGCACAGTTTTGATTCTCCTTTCTCTAAAGTAGTGGCATGATGTGGTTTCTAGCCATTTCCAGATTGTGACTAGCAAAAAGGAAACAAATATTTTTCTGATGAATCGTTCTAAATTTATTGTACTAACATTTAATGTCACTTTATTTATTTGTTTGTTTGTTTGTTTGTTTCTGTCTTTTTTAGACCCTGAAAACAGTAGCTTACTCATTCACTTTCGTCATATGGAGAACACTTTCAGTTTGACCTAAAAAATAAATTATGAAATTATTATTCAATACTCTATCTTTTTTTCTTCTTTTTTTTTACCATTCTTAAAGGTTTTTTATTTTGGCTAATGTTTTTGTTTTAAATCATTTTCATTCGTTTTGACATAAATTCCCAAACAGGAAATATTTTAAAAAGACTACAAATCCACTTGTGATTGGCTGTTCAGCAGCCACTCATGACACCCTTTAGCCAATCACAGCTGCGCTTATGTGTAGTGGGTGGTACCAACATGGCGGCTCTCTGAGTTTCGAAGAGGAATTGAGGTGTAAATAAACTATTCGTGCATAATTTGCACAACATATCAGAATTTTTCTCTAAATTAATTTATGAGCGAGTATTCTGAAGCCAAAATATGTCAGCTGACGGCAACAAAAAACAGTTCTGGAAGAGAAACACAGCCAAGGTTCCTGGGAAGTGAGTGACGTGTTCATGCTAATGTCTGTTTGTTAGCTATGTGTGTGTATTTATATGTGTTCAGTTAGAGGTTCAGCTGATCGAACAATATCTGTCAAAGCTAGATATCACCAGAGGAGCTCCACATATGTAGAATAACATGTGTCATCAAAATCTGACCCTTTTAAAGGCTGTCTTAAACTCAGGTAACTGTTAATGTGTCCTAGCTGTACACATCCATGTTTGGATTGATCTCAATGATTGTATTAAGTTTATATTAATCATGAATATATTCTTCTAGCACTGACATCTGATCAATGTGTACATGGTGGTAACATTTGTAATACTGATTTAAGCTCTAGTTTAGTGCATAAAGGTATGTATTAGCCTGTTAGCTATGTGCTGTTGGGCCCCTCTTTTGAAACTTAAAGATTGGTACAATGATTGTTATACTTCGTTAATAGTAGTAATTTGATATATACCATGATACTGGATGATTACTGTATTCAAATACCATAATATTTAGAAGGTACAGTCGTGCATTTTGGTTGGTAATGACAGTTAAATATATATATATATATATATATATATATATATATATATATATATATATATATATATACACATGTGACACATATCTAATATCTTTTAAATGATGCCTAGTTGTTGTTGTTTTTTAAATCAAGAATTGCTTCATTACGTCTTGAACCTTGACTTGTCAAACCAGTTTTCAGTTCATATAAATAAAGGAGGGAGTTAAAAATATAGACAGATTTTTCTTATTAACATGCTCCGTAATGCTTTTTTTTCCTTTTTCACAGTATCCAGCATGTTTATGGAGCCCAACATCCTCCCTTTGACCCTCTGCTACATGCCAAGTAAGTGCAGCTATATTTAAAGGAAAATGTGTGTATGTATTTGGCATATTTAAAGATAGAAGAGGATCTTTTTGCTTTCAATTTAGTTTTTTAAGTCATTGCTGGTTGCAACCAATTTTACTTTCTTTGTTTCACATATTTAGTGAAAGAGTGAAATTCAACAACTATATATTATATAGGCCAGTGGTTCTCAACTCCAGTCCTCGGGACCCACTGCTCTGCACATTTTGTATGTCTCCTTATGTCTTACCTGTTTCAGATCATCAGCTCGTTAGGAGAGACTCCATGATCTGAACTGAGTGTGTCAGATAAGAGAGACATACAAAATGTGCAGAGCAGTGGGTCCCGAGGACTGGAGTTGAGAACCACTGATATAGGCCATATATTTCAGGGTTTGGCGTACGCATGGTTTTATAAATCTGAGAACTGTTGTGCGTATGCAAAATCAAGCTTTTTCGCGTACGCACACCTTTAGTATGACATCTATGGAAAGTTCTATTCATGAGGCCCCAGATCGTAATATTTTTTTTAGCCACTTTTGGAAATTTTGGAGGGCCATGTCAGAAAATGTTTTTCTCCATCAGCATCACGTAGTGACCTGGCCACTTTTCTGTAAGAGGAAAGCTCAAAATCTCAAGGACTTGAATTGATGCTGTATAGCCACTAAAGGAGTCCCAACCTACACCATACTAATAAATTAATAATTGATTGTGGTCTAAAAGCAGGTGTTTCGGGTTTACAGACAGAAGGATGGATGGATGATAGACAGACAGACGGATGGGTGGATGGATAGATAGATGATAGACAGACAGACAAATGGGTGGATGGCGGATGAATGGATAGATGATAGACAGATGGATGGATGGATAGATGATAGACAGACAGATGGGCTGATGGATGGATAGATGATAGACAGATAGATGGGCCGATGGATGGATAGTTGATAGACAGATAGATGGGTGGATGGTTGAATGGATAGATGATAGACAGATAGATGGGCCGATGGATGGATAGTTGATAGACAGATAGATGGGTGGATGGTTGAATGGATAGATGATAGACAGACAGACAGATGGGTGGATGGATGGATGGATGGATATATGATAGACAGACAGATGGGTGAATGTATAGATGGGTGGGTGGATGGATAAATGATAGACAGACAGACAGATGGGTGGATGGATGAATAGATGGATAGATGATAGACAGACAGACAGATGGGTGGATGGATTGATAGATGATAGACAGACAGATGGTTGGTTGGATGGATGGATGGATGGATGGATGGATAGATGATAGACAGACAGACAGGCAGATGGGTGGATGGATGAATAGATGGATAGATGATAGACAGACAGACAGACAGATGGGTGGATGGATGAATAGATGGATAGATGATAGACAGACAGACAGACAGATGGGTGGATGGATGAATAGATGGATAGATGATAGACAGACAGACAGACAGATGGGTGGATGGATGTATAGATGGATAGATGATAGACAGACAGACAGATGGTTGGATGGATGGATGGATGAATGGATGGATAGATGATAGACAGACAGACAGATGGGTGGATGAATGAATGGATAGATGATAGACAGACAGATGGTTGGATGGATGGATGGATGGATGGATGGATGGATAGATGGATGATAGACAGACAGATGGTTGGATGGATGGATGGATGGATGGATGGATGGATGGATGGATGGATAGATGATAGACAGACAGATGGATGGATGGATGGATGGATGGATAGATGATAGACAGACAGACAGATGGGTGAATGTATAGATGGGTGGGTGGATGGATAAATGATAGACAGACAGACAGATGGGTGAATGGATGAATAAATGGATAGATGATAGACAGACAGACAGACAGATGGGTGGATAGATGAATAGATGGATAGATGATAGACAGACAGACAGATGGTTGGATGGATGGATGGATGAATGGATAGATGATAGACAGACAGACAGACAGATGGGTGGATAGATGAATAGATGGATAGATGATAGACAGACAGACAGATGGTTGGATGGATGGATGGATGAATGGATAGATGATAGACAGACAGACAGATGGTTGGATGGATGAATGGATAGATGATAGACAGACAGATGGTTGGATGGATGGATGGATGGATGGATAGATGATAGACAGACAGACAGATGGGTGGATGAATGAATGGATAGATGATAGACAGACAGATGGTTGGATGGTTGGATGGATGGATGGATGGATGGATGGATGGATGGATAGATGATAGACAGACAGACAGATGGGTGGATGAATGAATGGATATATGATAGACAGACAGATGGGTGAATGTATAGATGGGTGGGTGGATGGATAAATGATAGACAGACAGACAGATGGGTGGATGGATGAATAAATGGATAGATGATAGACAGACAGACAGATGGGTGGATGGATGAATAAATGGATAGATGATAGACAGACAGACAGATGGTTGGATGGATGGATGGATGAATGGATAGATGATAGACAGACAGACAGATGGTTGGATGGATGAATGGATAGATGATAGACAGACAGACAGATGGTTGGATGGATGGATGGATGAATGGATAGATGATAGACAGACAGACAGATGGTTGGATGGATGAATGGATAGATGATAGACAGACAGATGGTTGGATGGATGAATGGATAGATGATAGACAGACAGACGGGTGGATGGATAGATAGATGACAGACAGACAGATATATATATATATATATATATATATATTTTTTTTTTTTTTTTTTTTTTTTTTAAAGGTTAACTAGCTATTAGTGTGAATACAACATCAACCTGAACAGGACACATTAAGCATTTTATCGCATTTCCTTATTTCAACTATTCTCAACCTGTAATGTATGTTAAAACATTAGCAATACAATGCATCTTTTTTGCTTTGGAAATCTGGTTTTGAGTAGCAGCTCATTGTGCATCAATTTAATCCATTTTTTTTCACTCAAAAATAGTACAAATTTATATAAAGCAACATTTTGTACCTTTTGTAATTTATGTATTAGTTTAGCTTGTTAATAGTAATTCATAGTTTTATAATTCTGCATTGGATAGTCTGAAAGGGATAGTTCACCCAAAAATGAAAATTCGGTCATCATATACTCACCCTCAATTTATTCCAAACCTGTATGAATTTCTGGTTCCACTTGATTTCGATGGACCACTTTAGACATTCTACTATCTATAAGTAACTTTGCAACTACATGTCAAGTCAAGTCAAGTCAAGTGTATTTATATAGCGCTTTTCACAATATAAATTGCATCAAAGCAGCTTCACAGTATCAATCAAATAACATAACAATGTTTGTTTCTTAGTGAAAAAACATCCAGGTTTGGTAGGGCTGATCAATGGTATTAATGCATGGTTAATTAATTTGAATAACATGTCAACTAACTCTCATTAGAGTATTAGTAGACTGTAGTAGACTGTTAGTTACTTAATTGTCAGTAGAATGTCTGTTAGGGATCATCAAAATAAAGTGTTATCAGAGATTAAAGGATTAGTTCACTTTAAAAAAAAACTTGATAATAATTTACTCACCCCCATGTCATCCAATATGTCCATGTCTTTCTTTCTTCAGTCGAAAATAAATTAAGGTTTTGATGAAAACATTCCAGGATTTTTCTCCATATAATGGACTTCAATGGGACCCAAGCGGTTCAAGGTCCAAATGACCATTTCAGTGCAGCTTCAAAGGGATTTAAACGATACCAGATGATGAATAAGGGTCTAATCTAGCGAAACGATCTGTCATTTAAAAAATAAATAAAAAAAGGTAAAGTTATATAGTAACATTTAATTTCAAGATCTGAGGTGAATTATCCATTGTTGCTTTTACAGCTACAAAGCTGGGAGCACTAAATGATCTTCAAAGTCACATTGCACGCTTTTAACATGAAATAAAGCACACAAACAGTACCTGATATAACAAGGTCTATAGACAAGTTGCTTTGGCCGAAATAATTTTAAACAGATCAAGTACTATTGTGGTAACCGATAACAGCCATTTTAATAAAGGTGTGAATAGCAAATCAATCGCCTACAGTCCGACTTTTGAACTTTATTCCTTTTTTATTGTTATTTATTCGGGACACACACATGGCCTACACACCTAAGGTTTAAGGAGGTCTGCGCGGGACTGTTTTTTTTTTCGTCCCGCTCCCACAAGGTTCTATTCAGCAACCGCTTAAAACACCGCAAAATTAATCTCGTTTCCAGAATCTCACATTCAAATGTCTCTAATGGAAAGAGAGAGATCAAGTAGCCAATAACAATTATAAATGCTATACAAAAATTGTGTTCGTGTCAATATAAAATATTATTTTAACATCAAGAAAAAAGAAAAAAATAATGAAATATAAATAACAAATGAAATAGGACAAAGCCTATGACTCAAATTTCTGCGGATGAAGTGTGGATACGCTGTCAAAAGATGTCGGGAGTGGGCTATTGTTAGACAGGCCGCCCGCTCCGTCCAAAATATTCACCAGAGTTCCGACCGCTACCGTCTTTATACTTTAAAATTTAATCTGCGGCTACGGCTTTTCTCAAGTAGTGGAAGAGTAAAAAAAATATTTTTTTATCAGGTAATACAAATAAAAATAGGCTGATTAAAAAAAAAAATGTTCAAAATAATCCGGCGGGCCAGAAAATATGGGCCGCCTGTTGCCGACCCCTGGTCTACGGTCTACGATATTTTGATATTTGGACTGCAGTACCTATTTCAACCACTAGCTGTCATTCTTACAGACTGCACCTTTAACTAAGCATTATCTAACTCTTTACATATGAGCTAATTAAACAATAACACTTTATTAATCTCAGTGACAGTGAATGAAGAACTAGTTTGTATATTGGCCTGGTTTCACAGATAAGGCTTTGATTAAGCCAGGATTAGCCCTTAGTTCATGAAGGATATTTAAGTAGCTTTTATAAACATGCCTTAGAAAAAACATTACTGATGTGCATCTTGAGACAAAAGAATGGGACTGACATATTTTGTGATGAAGTTATTTCTGTTAAAACGGCTCAAACATGCATTTTAGTCTGGGCGTAGCTTAAGCCGTGTCTGTTAAACCAGGGGATAGTCTATTAATGTATTAACTACAGTTTATAAACTATTAATTAACTAAAAACGAATAGTTTGCTAGTGCTTTTTTACTGTATGTGTATACATATTCTAAAGGGTTAACAGAAATCCATACAGGTTTAGAACAGCTTGAGGGTGAGTAAATGATGACAGCAATTTGCTCTGACAGCTGCTGTGACAAAGTGTACGGAAGTCTTCGGATTTTAATGAGTTTTGTTGCCCCAAATTGGGGTAACATAAGCTAGTAATTCACCAACATTGAGAAAAATGTTACTTTTTGTAGATGAGCAACTACCAATGGAGGTCAGAGAAACCAGAACAATATTGTCTTTCTCCACATGCAGGGATATTATTAACCATTATACATGCAACACCAGCGTGTGAGTTTGATTCATAAACTGTATATCAACAAAAGTCTCATCTATTTTTTGCAGTCTGATAAAAGCAGGAAACAAGCCTCCGTCTTCCACTACGCCAGGAAAACCAAAGAAAGCCACCACCTTCCAAGAGTTCGAGAGCATCACCAGTGACGCCTGGGATGTGGGAGATGATGATGATGAACTTCTCGCCATGGCAGCCCAAAATCTCAACATCGAGGTCGTCATGGAGACAGCCAATAAGGTGATAGAAAACCACACCAAGCTGCAGGAAAGAAGACAGCAGCAGATGGATAGCATGACTAAGCCTGATGGGAAAGACGACGAGGAAGAGGAGGAAGAGCAGGAAGAAGAAGAGGAGGAGGAAGAGAGAGAGGAAGGGGCAGAGACGACAACAGAACTGTCTTTCGGTTCAGAGGCTCTTCCACTGAGTGACAGCAGACTGGTGAAGTCACACAGTGAAGCCCCCGTCGGCTCGCCTAAAGGTCAGTCAAACATCAGTCTGTCTCTCTGACATTAATCTTTGGTTGTTAAGTTAATAACTTTGTTGTTATTGTAGCCTAAAACAAATAAAAGTGTTTTTTGGTCATTTAATAAAGCAAAATATATACGTTTTTATCACATGAAAAATGTAAACATAAATAAAAATTTAAACTAAAATAGTTTACAATGGACATTAAACAGAAATAAAAAAATTAAAGCTAAATAGAAATTATAACATAATTAATAGAAAATGAAAACTGCAAATATAAAGAATTAAAGCTAATTTAAAATATGAATAGTACTATAATACTAAAATAACAATGGCTTATGTTAATAATAATAATTATTGTTATTATTATTATGCAGTATTTCAGGTTTCCGGTGCATTTTAAAGCTTGTTGAAAAGATGTGTGCTGTGCCTTTCTAAA
Organism: Meda fulgida; assembly: GCA_030578275.1. Taxonomy (NCBI): domain Eukaryota; kingdom Metazoa; phylum Chordata; class Actinopteri; order Cypriniformes; family Leuciscidae; genus Meda; species Meda fulgida. The sequence continues at coordinate 17,438,259 of CM060619.1, forward strand.
TGATTGACTAGCATTGATAGAGACATGCATAAAAATAAAAAAAAAAAATAAAAAAAAAACAACAACTAAAAATAGAATACATTAGTCTCGATTATCATTATTTCCAATGTCGTGTTGTCGTCTAGATGCAAGACCTTGCTGCATGGGGAAGATCAACCAATTTTCATAAGACTTACATGAAAGTTTAGATTTCGGATCAGACCTGTGACCTGTTTCTAAACTCTAGCATTTCATTTTTCTCCTCGTCCTCTTCCTAGCTAATTAGCGCGACCTTCATTAAATCGGTTTTATTTTAACTTCTGGTAATTAACCGAGAGTCTGTAACAGGCAAATTGGAGTCAGTGAAATGTCAATCAATTGTTTTGTTTGCCACTGAGCTTTTTTTATGTTAATATAGGGTGTATTTTTCCACTGACCTGTCACTCAGACTTTCTCTCTGATGCTTCTGAAGAATAGAAAACTAAGTGAAAGCATCTTTGGTTTTAACTTTTAATACTATTAGAATCCCAGATCTTCATGATACTGAAGGCCTAAAAGATGCAATGTTCTTCAATTGAACACGACGTCGTTTTGAACAAAATTTGGCGAAAACAAAGTTTCGTCTCTGGGGTTCGTTTTACCTGCGTGAACTTTCCAGAAAACTTTGCAATGGCTGTTAAACGCTTTTGATCTGCCATTGGTCCATGATAATGACATAATAGGTCGGTGTGGTTCAAGAATTCAGCTTTTTTGAGGTTCATTTCTTAAAGGCCCTGACACAACCTACGTGTTCCGCACCATCTGCACTAGTCGGACCCCGTTGTTGTTTTTTTTTTGGCCAATTGAGCATGTTGAATCGCCGTCTGTCTGCAACTCTGAGAGAACTCTGATTGGCTGTTCAGTATGTAAGCTTGTTTCCGCCACAGAATAAAACATTTTAAAAGATAATTGCAACTTTTTATCTCACAATTGCGAGTTTACATCAGAGACGCAACTGCGAGGAAAAAAGTCTGAATTGCGAGTTTATATCTTGCAATTTTGACTTTTTTTTTTTCTTGCAATTGCGTGTTATAAAATCAGAATTGCGTCTCAATCAAATAAAAAAAGTCAAATACTAAGGAAAGTTTATGTCTCACAATTCATAACACACAATTGGGACTTTATAACTTGCAATTCTGACTTTATATCTCCAAATTGCGTGTTATAAAGTCATAAACATGCAATTCGGAGAAAAAAAGTCAGAATTTTGCGAGTTTTTATTTCATAATTCAGACTTTAGAACTCTCAATTGCGACTTTACATCACGCAATTCTGACTTTATAACACACAATTGCGACTTTATATCAGAATTGCAAGATAAAAAGTCACAATTACCTCTTTTATTTTTCATTCTGTGTCTGAAACAAGCTTCCGTAGTTCAGTGCACTAGAATAAAAGTGAAAGCGAGCGCTGAAGTCAAGACGTAATATATGCGCGTATATTTTCATAACAACATGACCCGCCTGTAGTGAAGAAAGTGATCAGCGTGATTTAATGTTTAAAATGGTAAGCAAGCGCTTCTTTATTTACGGTTTGTATCTCTGCAGTCCTAGTTTCGTTTTCCCTTTTTGAATGAGGAATGTAGACTTTTGATGTCTGCTAATATAGATAGTTATTTTCGCCGCTAGTTCTTTTACGTCGGGGTGTCACGGCCTTAACTCAGGTATTTCACCAACCTAGGGAAATTCTTAACCTCTGAGTGAAGAACGAAACAATGATTTCATTTGAGTATTTGAGTATACCAGACAAGGACTGTGTGTTCTTCCACCAGTACTTGCACTGACAGACAGTTCTGCCAGTCCTTTGTTTTGCCAGCCAGAGTGGCGATGGATGACTGTGATAATGGACTTCCTGTTGACGTGTTCTGCCTCTATTTTAATAGTACCTTGTGTTGACACTGTCAGCAGCCGTCACGCACTGTCTAATTTCTGCAGGGATTTTACACGAACATTTGTAAACGTTGAAGATGTTATGATGCTTAATGCAAGAATGATATCTCAAAGTCATCCATTTAATGCCTCTAACAAGCATACAATCACATTTTACAGTGACTTACAGTGTTTAGACAGCATGATTATGAGGCATTAGGACAAAATCAATTCACCGATGCATTGTGATTCTTTGACAAATGCGTGCAGCACTGCCAAAATAGCAACTTATAGCAAAGAATGTACACGTGAACCCATTAAACATACTTATTCTGACCCAGAACACAGAATAAAGTGCTTGTTTGTGTGTGTGTAAATATATATATTTTTACATAATATATATATATATAAACAATGACCTGCATATAGACTGGCTGTGTGGAACTAAATTGTGTGTCCATGGGACTAAACTTTATTTATGCAAAATATCAATAAATCATTCGATCAATCAATAAATGTCTGTATGTTTTTGTAAATGTATGACAAATCAAAAGAACAAAAGCACAAAGAACAAACAAACAAAGAACAAAACTGAAAACATAAAAACAAAAGATAATGTAATATTTAAAAATAGTTTTTAATAAAATAAAATAATCAAACTTTTTTTGTGAAGTGAGAACACATTCAACTTTTAGTCTTGACGTTTGTATTTAATGTACAAAAGGGTTGCAGAAGCACACACTTATGTTCAATTCAATTTCATTTGTTCACCCTACCTTACAATTTTAACACTTTTTATTGTACACATTGTTCCAGCTGTAAGAAAAACAATATTAAATAAAGCAAGATTTTTTTTTTTAAATGCCTACTATCGGTGAGCAAACTGTTGGGCAGGAAACTCTAATTTGTGTTTTTTAATATTTATGCAGTATTAATTACAGTAAGTACTCTGGCATGTGCATCTTCTCAGCCAACCTTCCCTGAAATTCATCTGATAGGATTAAAGTGCGCTTGCTTCCAAAAATTGAGACGTGCCAGGCTTAACTCCCAAATGATCGGTCCGTGTGCTGTTGCTGAAGAATGCATACGATTCTCAATTTCGTCATGACTCCCTAAATTGAAATAAAAATAGAATCTAATCTAAATGAATTGAATCATGTGATGCTAAAAGATTCCCACTCCGAATGATGATGGCACTCCGAATATAAGGTTCATCCGTATGAGAAGTGTTTCGTTACCACTAGCTGAGCATCTTGGGGTAACTCGGGGCAAACTGTGTCATGAATTGCCTTCATATTTACATTTAATGGGCTGAGGCATGTGCAGGCAGCGGTTTGTTCTCATTACAGCTGTGTTTTCTCTTGTTTGTGGGTCAGAAGTGGGCGTTGAACAGGCAGCACTACATAGACAGCAGTCACTCCCGCACAGGCCCACGATTCCACTGGTGGCCCGCATGGCGGATCAGAACACATCTGGAACTCCTGCCATGACCGAGAGAGAGGCGTCAAGACTCGACAAGTTCAGACAGGTTCTGGCTGGCCCTAATACTGATCTGGGTAAGATGCTGTTTTATGGATTTATGGCTTGACTATATGAATGCTTGGGCAACGCATCACAAGAACATGCGCAGAGCAAAGTCCAAAATATACTCTTTGAATGAAATTCATTAGACAGACATGCTTTTTGTTGATTCAAATTTAATTGAGCTGGAATCCAGAAAAACGAAACCGAAAACAGAATTTGGGGAAAAAAAGAAAACACACTGTAGCCAAATGAATGTCATTTGTTGGCCAAGCATTCGTGTTTTCTTGGATTATGTTTTGGTGCAGATGCAAATGCAAATTTGATCATTATTTAATAACCCTCATGTTGTTCCAAACTCATATACCATAAACTGTTTTTGTTTTACTGTTCGCCACACAAAGCTATCATATTTTTTGGAATATAGTGCATTAGTTTTATAGACCACTTTAATCTTTTCTTTTCCTCATCCTTTGTGGATGAGGATGGTTGCTGTGAACTGTATTAAATTATAAATAACATGCATGTTATTCAGAAACCGCATACAGGTTTGGAATGACATAAGCGTCTGTAAATAATTACAAAATGTTTATCAAAAGATAGGCCAGTGAATTGTGCACAATAATTCGGTAACACATTAAGGAAGTAAATAGTAATTGCTTTCACTTTAATGTCTCCCTGTCAATAATTGTATCCTTTAAAACTCATCTTTGATCACCAAAATTACATATTTAAACGTTTTTTTATGTGCCTTAAAATAGCTTGAATTTAACTCTACACCAGTTTCCAATAGAAAAAATTGTTCCGGTCAAAGTGACCGGCAGAGGTTTCGTTTTACGGACATTTTGATGATATCCTGGTCAAATATTGGCTCTTAATTGGTCAAGCTGAGGAAAACTGGAGGCAAGCTATGTAACTTAAAAAAATAACATAATCAGGCCGTATAGAATGCAACATGTTTATTAGCCTAACTTTCAAATAGACGGAAAAAAACATGAACGTCCGATTGGCGTCAATCAACGCCAATTGTTTTTACTCTGGTTTCACATTCATAGTTTAACAAACCAATCCCCCTTTCCCACATAACATATCTGAATAGTCGTCTATTGTTTTTAGTCAAGCGAACTTAATTATACACTCTCAGTATGTCTCATTTAGCTGGTAACATTTAAATTGGCCACCGTGAAATGACTCCTTGTCAAATAAACTGAAACAAACAAATGACTACGCCTATAACATTGTCTCGCGTCATTTTCGGCTACTTTTTACGCTGTTTTGCAGTGCTGAATTGTGCAGCTGCCGACTTAAAATCAAAACTTCCCAGTGTCTCTACACAACTTGCAATGCGTATAAGCCGTGTAACCTTGTTCTCCGCAAGGCGACTTCGCTGCTTCGTCTTGATCCGATTCTGCAGCGAGAACCTCCTCTCTGCAGGAACACTCGAGACAGGGATTACACAGGCTATCTTGGCGAGCTTGGTCCACTCTGGATTCTAACCTTACGCCCTACACTTCGGCTTTTTCTCCGGTGGTGGTGGTGCTGTCTGGCTTTGGACATCTGAGGCTTAAGGGGTTCCTGATTCACCATCGTCCATCGCGTCTGGCCTCTGAAAAAAGCTTTTAAGGCTAGTCTGCCTGGGCCTGGCCATATTTGAAACGTCTCACTCAATTTTTCGTTGTTTAGGTCTATATTACAGCCTTTTTAGGCGTGCGCTTTATTTGAAATGCAGCATGCAATGTTGTTTAACTTTCAAACGGTAGAGTCTGTTCCTTTATAACATAGCCAAAGGTCGGTGTATTTTTGCTTTATACATTTTAGGCTTATTCTCAAATTCAGATTGTGTTAGGTGGCGGGATTATTAGGCAATTTTAATCGGACAATTTGACCGGAGAGATTTAATTTTGTCGGACATTTCATTTTTTTCCTGGCCAACGAAACTCTGCTCTACACCCTTGCTTCGTTTAGTATACGTGGTTCTATGAATATGCAAATTAGCCCCGCCTCCACTCACTCACACCAGCTCAGAGATCCACTTGTTGACGATCACACGTTGACCTGATTGGTTACAAGGTAGTTTGTGACGTCAGAAACACCAGCGATTTCAAACCGTCTTTTTTTTTTCACTGCAGTTTTAAGTAGAAAATACTCCGCAATTAATTACTGTTGACTTATGAATTTGCACGTGGGTTGTCTTAAAGCATATTAAAAACACCACATAGACATAAAAACAACATTAGAAGCTTGATTTTCACCACGGGGGGGCTTTAACAGTTCGTAATCTCAACCGTCTCTGCATAGTTCTCATATCATTGCTCAGGAACATCTCTGGGGTTTAAGCATTGCAGATGGTGTCAATGTTGACAGGCCTCTGGAGGTTGGCCTGTCAGTTCTGGTTTCATTTGACTGGCTCTCAGGGCATCCCTGAATCAGTTTGCCTGCTGTTGCCGTTATTAGACATCTGAAATTATGAGTCAGACATGTGGCAGCAGAATGAAATATGAATGAAATCTATAATTAAGATGGGGTCTCCAACATGATAATGGATTCCCAATCCCCCAACTCAGCAACTTGGATACTCCTGAATGAATTGAAAGTGTGAACTATGGCGGTGGTTTTCACTTGCAAAACAGTTTCTTTGGTTTTTGGTGCGCACCAGGGTTTGGATGGCAGTGTTCACACACATCAAATGAGCCGCACTAACAAAGCAATTGCATCAGAGTTTGTTTTAATCCAACCAAACCTGACAAGCGTGAACACACCCTGAAACACTGCATCTTGAACTACACTTGTCTAAATGATGCACTTCGCTCTGAAACCACAAATATTTACTTCATTAAATCAGTCACAATCGCACTAAGCCATATCATGACATTTTATTCCGATATGTCGGGCAGCCTTGCATTTTGAACTTAAACTATAAAAGTGTTCACATAAAAAAAAAAAAATTCACAGTAAATTAATATAATTGTTTAATTCTAAAGGCCTGTTCACACCAAGAACGACAAGTATAAAGATAACTATATTAGCGTCCACAGAGGATGATATCGTTCTGTTTATTCTATGCAGGTTCTTGTCTGCTGCTTTAAATGCTCGAGCTCATTACAGCAGGATGGATTCTGATTGGCTGTCAATATTTTTATCCTTCATCAGGTGGATAAAACCGTTCTGAAAGTGATTCCAACTATATTGTTTCTCTGCCGTTATTGTTATAGCTGTACTTTGAACTTTGCTATTCTATAATTGAGAACGTTTTTTAGAACTATCTTAATCATTATGGTTATTGTTTTTGGTGTGCATGTGTCTGAAGGCTCAGAAAGGAGCTGGAAATTAGTCATTTAAAATACCTAACAATCTTGGTATGACAAACTTTGACCAACTTTTAAAGGGACTCCAGCCAACTTCTTTGTATTCATTCACTGCTGCGTACGTTACACGCACATAAAGTAAGTAAAGGTTATGTAAGGTTTTGAAAAGAAAACTTAAATAGGCGCAGTTCATTTCTGTCTACAAATAAATGTCAAGCATTGAAGTGTGAGCCTTTAGATCTTAAGAGAAACGTTTTAGTCTAACATGTCCAAACTTTTAATGTGTCGTGTATCGGAGCATTGTACCAAAGCGTCTTTGAAAATAGATAGAACAGTACGTAGACATTTAATTTGTCATATCTAACGAACAGTAATGAGCAAAAAGTGTTTTTTTTCCCTTTACAAGCTCTTGTTTCTGAAGCGATTGGTGCCATCTTTGTCTCCAAATTAATGAGGACCTGACAGATCTGTTTTTAAGAGAGATGCCATCAGATGGTCAGCTTTTACCTCCCTGAAATAGAGAGAGAGAGACTGCTACAATCACAGGACGCAATTACTCCCTGATGCTGTCCACTGTTGCCATGGCGATGCATCACCTCTATTGAACCCTCCTCTCTACCGTTTGACTACCTTTTCTCTCTGTTTGTATCAGACGAGGGAGCTGTGGTGCTCTCGTGGTCTTAACACCGCCGATTCTTCTGTTAGTGCTCAACCTCAATATTATAAATGCAGTCGGATTCAAATAACTTAGTTTAGTGGCATCTGTGGCACAGAAATTCTTTAAGGAATTCAAGAATAATATATTGAGAATCTGGCATTGAGCCATTGCAAGCATTCCTGGAGACATTTCATGTGTCGTGAATGAATCTAAAAACATGAAAAAGTAGAGAGAATATGCATGTACATTTGAATAGCGGTTTATGTAGAGTATGAAGTAGAATTATTCTCGCTTTTCTATTCTATCAAACTATTAAATGGATGTGTTTTTGTCAATGTTAACTTGCCGCAAAGCGATTCAAATATGCTGTTTGACGCCTGTTCCTCACAGTCACATGGGTTTAGAATATTGGAGTATATTGCAAGAGGTTAGCTCTTTTTTTTTACACTTAATTTTTTTTTTTTTTTTTTTTTTTTTTTTTTTACATATTTTTGCAATCCCTTTATAGGATAATCAGCTATTAATTATTTAATTAATTCTGGGATTAATATGTAGATACTTCTTTCCTCCAATTTGTCACTTGATTTCTGAATCGATAAATGACTGTACCACTCTGCTACATCTGTGTCGTATGCTGATGTTGAAGTAAACCTTTAATTGAGAACGAACTTAAAAATCAATGTTTATCAATGTTTTGACAGATTTTGCTGTTTGTGTTTCACATCATTAAGCAGTAGGCTAATGCTACTATTTCTCAATTCTGCCAATATGAGGTACGATGTTTATAGTTTAGCCAATTACATATATGACTGCAGGAATCTGAAGTAATCTAACAACACTGATTATTTTCCACATCCTCATTTGGTTTTAAAGGAGTCCTGTTATGCTGTTTTACATTTTTAACTTTCTTTATGTGTAATGTTGCTGTTTAAGAATGAATAAGGTATGCAAAGTTACAAAGTACAAAGTCCACTCCAAAGGGGCTTTGGGTTCACAGGAGCTGGGAACGATTTCTGGGAATGCAGTTTTTGGGGGAGCTAAAGCCGTGTTTCCACCAAAATTACCCGGAACAATTTGTCCTAGGAACTTTTTCCCTCAGAGCTGTTGCTGTCTGCGTTTCCACCGCGGTCTAAAGTACTGTGAAGATTAGGCAAATTAGTCCGGTAACATAGGACTGCACGCTACTTTCCAGTTCCCACTGGATTTCATCCTCTGAATTTAAAGCCTGAACTTCGTTGTCGGTCCGCAAGTCATATTTTTGTTGATTAGAAAAGCAAACAAATCTTACTGCACCCAATGCAACAAATTTAAAAAAAAATGGTGGTTGGAATAAAAGTCAAAATGCATGGTCAACCAATCAAATTGCGGCATGAACTCAACCAATCAGCATGTTCAGCCCCCAAGTCTCACCCCCGGAACTTCCTGAACTTTGAAAAAGTACTACCTCGCAAGCAGGGACTTTCTGAGGGGAAAATTTTACCCGGAACTTCATTAAGACCCTGGTTCCTGCGGTGGAAGCACACAGAGTACCACCCCAAAGTCCCTAGTTCCTGGGGAAAGTTCCTGCGGTGGAAATGCGGCTTAGACCCTAAGTCTAACCCAGCACAATAGAAACTACCAGTGATGTAAGTGTATGCAAAACATTGGCACCCACCATTTTTAAGTTTATAGCCTGTCTATTTACTCCACAAACATGGGGAAAAAAGACATAATGAACCAACACTTAAAGTGTGGTCTGGCTCTGGCCAAGCCGCTCTCAGCGTTGTCAAAATAAAGTCTGACGCACTGGGTGTTGTGTGGGACTTTAAATGTGACAGAGTGGCATTTGGGTATTTGACAGCTTACATCACTTCATCTTGGTGCGAATGCAACCAGGAAAATGGTCCTGAGGGAACATTTACTTCTTGGGGGATTGCCCCTGGTGGCTAGTTCCTATAACTACCCAGTGTGAAAGCCCCTTAAATGGAGTTCTTCTCTATATAAGTAAGCACTGTTTCTGAACTCCCTGAAATGACTACCCTCGTTTGTAGTCTTGAGTTTTCTGTAGACTGTGAGAGAGAGTGCTGGACTCTTGCATTGTCTTGACAAAAAATGTATGTACCTCTTGATGTAAATAACATCACAACATTTATTTCCATCAAGAGGTGCATTCATTTTTGGTCAAAATCTTGTATTGACAATGCAAGAGTCAAGCACTCTTTAAAGACTTTCAATGAATTTAATATCTGGACTCAAAGGTGCCAATTCATTGTGGGAAAATGATTCTTCATGCAATTCTCCTAACCATTCTTTCACAATTTGAGCCTGCTTACTGACCCTGTCTATCACAGTTAAATCATTAGTTTAAACTTATATAACATTTGGTAGCATGGCTCCAAGTAAAGCAAATCACAATTAAATGAATATAAAAATCATTTAAAATGGTTCATACTGTATATTATTTAGTTATCTCCTGAGATTGGTGATTGACATTTTCTTGGAGGACATTACTTTTTTTAAAGTGTTTTGGCTCTGTTTTGTTTTCTATGTGTGGATAGTGCTAAAATGCAACCATTTTATTAGTGCTTTATTGCAGTGTCAACATTTCGCCTGTGTTCACTTTCATGTATTTGTTTTATCTATTTGTAATTATGACTCCGTGGCAGTATCTTTTCATCATAGAGACTTTTGAGAAATCGAGAATATTGCTCACAGATATTGCTCACTTCATGTTCTCTGTTTAAGCAGTATACAACTGAACAAGGTCACCTGGATCTGATCTACAGTCATGAAGAACTCCAGACAGTTGTTCAGATAACCTTGGTGAACACTCAAATCTTAACAGGCAGCACTCGAGACACAATTAACTGTGGTAAACCAAGTCCCTGAAGTGAAGGAAGCGCTAGTTTGTAGATTCCGAGACTTACTTATTTATCTCAATGCATTTAAAGTTAGTATTTGCTCTCCCATATTTAATTTCAAGAACGTCAGTTTCTTTCATGTTTTTCCCCCTCCATTTGGCATAAAACACAGTATTCATGGTCATTCAGTTTAAAATGGTTACAACAAACTCGGAGGCTTTTCATATTTTCCATCGTGGCATTTTCTCTGTATTTAGTTTTTCCAAAAAAGTTTGTCCACCCTTATTTTTGGGGAGTTATTTACTATACATTGTAAAAAACAAAGTTGCTGCCTTAATCAACTTGGATGAAAATTGCTTAACTTATTTTGATGAGTTAAAGTAGTGTCAAAACATATGCTGTCATCAATTATTGATCAAATCATTTTTTTACAGTGTAGACATTTTTTTGTGTGGCAGTGAATATATTTGTAACAGCTTATTTGTAGGATTTAGTGGACAATATCTCAAACTTTTTCTTTATCGTAATTAAACACAAATACATATTAGTTATATTGCATTATTGAGATTTGAGTTTAACCTTTTTTTTTATTTGAACAGCCATGCAACCTATTTTTTTAGGTCTCCACTGGTTGAGAACCACTTTGTTAGAATATCTTACGCCCAACTTTAGTTCTTTCAGAGATATCTGAACTTGTGAATCAGATGCACTGGCCTGAAATCTGCACCGAAGGCAAAGTTTGCACTTTTTTACAAACTTTATTTCTGTCCAGAAATGTGTCTCCTGGCTTTGGGTGTACCTAGCTCATGACGCAATTCATATGAAAGAGAAAGAAAATTCATAATGCAATCAATGAAATACAACGGCGCAGTTATTCTAAGACCCCAGCGGAAGAATCTACTGTACGCTCTCCCCAGACACCTGAACTACATATCATTCTCAGCAGCCTGCGTTAATACAGTGAAGTATCTCTTTACCACAGCTGCATTACTTTATGGCTCTGCCACGTGCTGCAGTGTCCTTTATATGACTTATTGCTGCCATTCAATCCACCTTACAAGTTTTAGTGTCAAACTAAACTTTTATTGCCCAGAACAAAGACAGTTCATGTTTACGAGAGTATCATTCTTTCAGGACTATAGGTGATATCGCATTCCAACGAGTTAATATCAAAGTCCCTTTAAAACAAGTCATTTCACTCGGCGGCTATCTTTGCAGCGCCTCTCGTCTCAAGCATGCAAGTGCAGCTCCTATCTTTTTGAATGGTTAAACATCAAATTCTTCATGATGCCAAGCTTACGATTAAATTTCATATTTGAAATCATCAATGAAATCTGACTAACTGTCGAAAAAAAAAAATTGTTTCTAAACTCGAATCATGACAGAAAACATTTTACAGGCTGGATCAAGCTAATGCGCATGTGCAGTGGAAGCGCACGTCTGACTGACTCCGGAGCTTCTAACGATAGCTGCAGTGACGCAATGACTTTGCCAATCGGCGATTGGCTCTTATTTAAAAGGCGGGACTTATTCCGCCATATTTAGCATTGCACTTTTCCCCATTCAAAACAATACGAGTGACGTGTCTTGTGTAATTCTTTAGTCTTTGTTCATATTTTGTGGCCACAACATATTATATTGACAAAAGTATTGGGACACACCTCCAAATCATTGAATTCAGTTGTTCCAATCACTTCCATGGCCACAGTTGTATAAAATCAAGCACCTAGGCATGCAGACTGCTTCTACAAACATTTGTGAAAGAATGGGTTGCTCTCAGGAGCTCAGTGAATTCAAGTGTGGTACCGTGATAGGTTGCCACTGGACTCTAGAGCAGTGTAGACGTTTTCTCTGGAGTGACGAATCACGCTTGTCTGTCTGGCAATCCGATGTCTGAGTTTGGCGGTTGCCAGGAGAACGGTACTTGCCTGGCTGCACTGCAGTAAAGTTTGGTGGAGGGGGGATTATGGTGAGGGGTTGTTTTTCAGGGTTTGGGCTTGGCCCCTTAGTTCCAGTGAAAGGAACTCTTAATGCTTCAGCATACCAAGACATTTTGGACAATTTCATGCTCCCAACTTGGGGATGGCCCCTTACTGTTCCATCATGACTGCACACCAGTGCACAAAGCAAGGCCCATAAAGACATGTTTGAGGGAGTACGGTGTGGAGGAACTTGACTGGCCTGCACAGAGTCCTGACCTCAACCCGATAGAACACCTTTGAGATGAGTTAGAGCGGAGACTGCCAAGCCTTCTCGTCCAACATCAGTGCCTGACCTCACAAATGCTCTTCTAGAAGAATGGTCAAAAATTTCCATAAACACACTCCTAAACCTTGTGGAAAGCCTTCCCAGAAGAATGGAAGCTGTTATAACTGCAAAGGGTGGGCTAACTCCACATTAAACCCTATGGATTAAGAATAGGATGTCATTAAAGTTTATGTGCACGTAAAGGCAGACGTTGCAACACTTTTGGCAATATGTGTAACTAAGTGAACCGAATATGTCCCATTTCAGTCACCATAATGAATAATTTGAATGCAATGTAAGTGGCTTTAGGTAAAAGTATCTGCCAAATGAATAAATGACAATGACGCTATGAAAATATATTGTATGCTTGTATTATGACACAGAGCTTCTTCTACTGCCACTGTCTTAAGGGAACCTAATAGCCAAATATGAATACTGGGTTCTGACCCTCAAATGTTTCTTTTTCACTCCTGATGATAAGCACTACAGTGGGTTTGACTGAGAACCTTCGCGTCACCTGGCGAATGGAGTGTGTCGTTCATTTTTCTCTCTTTCTTCCTTTGCTGTCTCTTAAATAAACTCTCAGATGAACCACTGAAGTCCTGTATGAAGTGGCATTATATGTTTTCTTTTTAGTAGTTGTAGTACTTTGAGGGATTATAGAGCACATTCTGCCTGTGCAAGTCTATTCAGAGTTCTTGTGTTTGATTCAGTCTGCGGCAGTGTTTGAAGCACAAAATAGACCACTAGACGACTGTTGCGCAGAGCCAACACAATGATTTACAGGCTTGGTAAGGCATTCCAATCTATAATGTGGTTTGGAGACCTGGTGTTCTTTATAAAGAACATATTATGGACTGCGGTCGTGTAATATTCATGCACTCGTACTGGAGAACTGCAGTATGAACATTTGAAAGGAATTCATACATATTCTGTCATCATTTTGCTCACAGTTATGTTGCTCCAATCCTTTTTTCAGTTGAAGGTCAGAGATGCTTTGAAATACACAAGTCATGTGGACTATTTTTATGATACTTTCATGATGCATTAACTTTCATTGTACGAACAAGAGCAGCTTGAATTATTTAGCAAAACATCTTCTTTTAGGTTTCCATTAATGATAATCATATGGGCATGAGGGTGATTTTTTTTTTTTTTTTGTGACTTATGTATACATGTATGTATGTGTTTATTTATTTATTTATTTATGCGCTTATTTTACTTATTTTTTTGTATTTTTCTGTAAGAGTTGTTTGTGGAGGGATTGCCAACCATGCATGGGTTAAAAAGATAATAGATTTGTGGAAATGGCATGTATTCTTGAAAATGAGATGTGGCACTCTATTGAAACGCTCAGTTATTTTTTTGTGAAATATGCTTGTTTATTTGCTCTCACCCACCTCATTTTCAGTATGAATATCTCATTATGTATGAGACGGAGAGGTTTAGCTCATTGATGTCGAATATGATTACAATATGAACTTTGCGTGTTGTGTTAGCAAAACGTAAGCTGCAATAACAAGAGGAAAGCCATCTGGCAAGAAATCCGAATGACTCAAAAAAAATCATTTAGTTTTTTCAGAATATATCTTCATTGCTTCCTTGGCTTTTTTTTGTTAGAGTTAAGAAAGAAAGATGTGTTGTGGAAACAGTATTGGCACAGAAATAAACAGCCCTCACACAAATTAGATCATGAAAATGAAACGACTGCCTTCGAGTGGTTTGGCATGGATACTACTGTCCGCAAATGCAAACATTTACACACAACCTGCATACAAAATGGGGATCACATACAGTTCTTATGAAAACATCACGGTAATACCCCCCCCCCCCCCCCCCCACACACACACACACACTCACTGTATTCTCATTATATTTAGTGTTATGTAGTGACTTATGTAGGCTAGCATTTATTCTATTCAGACATTAGCAACAACAATAATAATTTTTTTGTTGTTGTTGTTGTTGTTAATTTTAGATACCATGGCTCATGAACGCTGTATGTAATGGAATTAATATAATTTATAACATGGTATAATATAATGTAATGTAAAATATAATATTATATATAATATCATATAAATGAATTTAATATAATGTAATATAAATTAATGTAATATAAATGCATAAGTTTCTTGCTTGATTAAGGCAAAATCATTTTTATTTAAGCAACAGATTTGATCATGCTCTTTTTTTTTGTTCTGCCTTTTGATTATTGGGTTAAATACGGCCCATGCATATTTTATACGGGTTTTGTGAGATTAATTTAGCTGGCAGCAATAGACACTTTTCAGGAGCAACTGTCCGGACGATCACAACCTCTTTTGAGGTCACCGTCTCCAGAGGGACAAAGACGGCAACAATGAGCTGATGAAATAGTGAACGTCTAATCCCCCCCCCCCCACCCGTTGTGAGATTAATGCCACGTGGAGGAAATATAACAGATAGTTTAATTAAGTGCCAGGGCACAAGATTCATCGACTAATTTCTGCAGCTGACAGCGCAAATGAGGGTTCAAAGGTGCGAGCCGAGGAGACACCCTTGAGTGGCTCTGTGTTTAATGAATGGAGCACTTTCCCGATAAAGTTCCAGCGAAAAGCAGCACGCACATTAAAGCTAGCCTTCAATGTGTCAAGCCAACCTACCGTCTTCATATACTAAACCAGCATACCTGCCTGGAGAGAACACACACTCATACCTCCGTCGTTACGCTTTAGCTTCACAGGTATTTGCTCAAGCACATTGAAGTCCGGCACACATGCATTCATTAGACTGGAAATGGTGTCTTTTATAATGGTGTATAGCTTAATGAAGACTTTGGAATGACCGGGATTACTGCAAGACTGACCCCTGTAAGACTGGAGAAACTGGAAGAGAAACTGGAAGAACTGGAAGTGAGGGATACTCTCTGAAAAAACAAAGGAAGTTAAAATTTGAACTCTCTTGCTCTATTACCATCCCCATTCAAGACACTATCACACTTGAGTTGATCTCCTCCTAATTTACATATCATTCCCTTCACCCATCCCTACCTGAATTCACCCATAAATCTAAATGGTTTAATAGGAACAATTATCATATACAGTATTATACATGTTTGATATAATTTGAAATGCCTAATTGCGACTGGTACTAAGGGCACAGTCCCAAAGAAGTAAACCAAAAAGGTTATAAGGTATGGAGACTTTAGAGATATCTTGTGAACTGCTGTGGGCGTGCCTCCATGTAAATCAACTTCTGTCCCCAGTAAGTCTGGGACGGTGATTAGTGCAAATTCCCATAGTGAACTCATATTTACATTAAAAAAGACGTTTCTGCCTTGGTCTGAGTAATTAGGGAAGATGCTGAAGAGGGTTCAGCTCGATTTGTAGTCCAAATCAGCCCGTGATGCGGAGTGTATGCAGGCATTATTTTCTAATGTCAGGTTCGCATCTTTTCTCTTTATTCCAGAGCATTTGTTGTTTTGTATTTATTATCTTTGAACTGATTCTGAAATTGGCATGATGCATTTACCTGACATAATGAATCGTTACATTTGATTTTATTCTGACTGACTCTGAAATTGTTTTCCCAAGTAGAATAAACAGATTCGTATGTTACCGTAAGTCTGCGTCAGATTAATGACGACTAATATTTGGCACTCATTCAAGTGTACTTGGTTCGCTTAGACAAGAAGTGAATTTCCGTTTAAGACCGCAAAATTGCTGCTTGACCAATCTAAATTTGGGTGTGTCTTACCTCTGTTTTAATTTAATGTTACTTTAGATAAGTGTACGTGGGAAACCACGGCATGGCCAGTCCAAAGCTATTATAAAAGAAGTAATATTAGTCAGTTTATATCTGTAATAGTGGCCATATCTCTGCCTGAAGTAAACGTGACTTTAATGGAGGCTATATTAAAGTATCTTTGATTGTATAAGCGTGAATGAGACCATCTCAGGTATATAGCCAATTACCTCTTATGCTTATGATCGTGAGACCCGCGTTAAACAGAAGGCATGAGGATCTCAGAGCAACATAGCTTCCTAATATGAACGGGTAAAATATTAGTAAAGAGTTAAAAGAAATAATCAAACATTTAATGATGTTCAGATACCATTAAAACCTTTTTCATTTATGGAGTCAGATGAAATGACGAGGTAATACTTATGAGAAAATGTATTTCATTTAATCTTGTTGTGTTGCGTAAAAGGAAAGACGGTAACGCGCAGAGACCTTCATCCGTTCTATCGGATACCGCCAATGGACCGATCTAGATGGGCGTACACCCCAAAAATCCACACAAAAACCATCATTTGCTCACCTTCATGTTTTTCCAAGCCTGTAAGACATCTTTTGAAGAATGTTATGGCTGCTCTCTTCCGTGCTTTACAAAATCCATCCATCTTTATTTCTTTATTTTCGTACATCAGTCCAACCATCCATCCATCCGTTTATATGTACGTCCATCCATCCATCCGTTCCTACGTCAGTCCATCCATCTCTATTTCTTTCCATTCGTACGTCAGTCCATCCGTCCAAATTTGCACTGGATTTCATAATCATAATTTCCATTAATCTGCAGATAAAAAAAAAAGGTCTGGGTGGTCTTTAATTGGTAATTTTGGTCAATATTTCATTCAACATTTCATTTTCAAATATTGCCATCAATAATAATGAATTACCGAATTATTTATACTCTTTAGTCTTCATTTTGTCCTGACAAAGAAACTGCACAAGAAACATCCAGCTCTGATATCAGTAAGGTTGATTTTTTATTTTTTAGAAAAATATTAAAAACGCTTTCCCCAGAAGGCTCTTGTATTCATGGCACATTTGGTCTCCTGTATGAATTTTTAAACCAACCTCTGATTTAAAATTCAGATTTATCTTTAATGTCAAATAAAATGCATGCGCATTACACTGCAGCCTATTGTCAAGGCTCTGAGAAATGACTAATCCATGTTCAACACATTATGATCGCTGCCATCAACCCTTGAAATATGCAATACAGATACGAAATGAGAAATATTTGCTATTAAAGTTCTTTTTCACTCTTTTAAGACTCTGCAGGGACTCTTTGTCCATTTTAAAAGTCCAATTTGCCTCTGAGATTTATTCACATTAGCACTCTTGGGTTCACATATCCACACTTATGCAGTGCTTATTGAAAGCATGGTGTGCCCATAGAATTCAAATGTTATAGGCTAAATCCATTTTTTGGAGGCTATCCACACTAAATATGCCAGATTATTGCGTCTCAAATCATTAGATGTTGAAAACAGTCTATTATCAAGGCATCTCTGATAAACTATTTACTATTGAGAGCATATGAACAGATGTTTTAATTAAAAACTTTATTATACTTTTTTTCTAGTATGTATACAGTATGTAGTATGTACATTTTCTGTATTCCTTCTTCTATTTGTTATGCAAAAATCTCCCATTATTTTTAACAACTTTGTTCATTCGATTAGATTGGAAATTTGTACAAAATAAAATTGAATGCAAAATAGCTATGTTTATTTCCAGGATGATAACTGGACGTCACTTGCTAAACTAAGCATGTGCACAGCTGGGCCTCATTCAAGAAGAATGAGCAGAGCAACTTTCTACTTTCTTGCAAAATCTGTGTTCACACTGCCGTTGACCCAGAGAGAGAATGGTTGTGTCTGTTACAAATATCCAAATTATTACAAAAGTACTGGGATAAAAGTTTAGAACTTGTAGTGATCAAAGTAGAGCAAGTCACCTTTTGAAAGTAACTTGACGCTTCAAATAAAGATTGTATCAATTACATTGTTACACCAGTTGGTGGAGACAAGTGACTGTTAAAAAATGGTTGAGTCATTGAATCATTACTCGAGATTTGTTCAAAAACGCAGATTCATCCAGTAATGAAACAAATGGTGTAAACAAACAATTCAGATAAATTCATTCAAATTAATTAAACATTTAAATAGACTGCAATTAACATTTTGTAAGGACCTCTAGTAAATTCCATGTTATTTTGTTTAGTTTTCTTTTCAGATCTCTCTTTAAAACTCTCAAAAAAAATTGTGCTTCTCAATTTATCCAGAATCTTGCAGCTCTAATATAGTGTGCTGTTTATTTTTGGAGTATACTGTAAGTGGTATTATTTTCTGAACATAGCCCATGTTGTCTTTTTCGTCAAATATTGCCCACAGTCTTTTACATTTTGGTTCTCTATGTGAATTTAGGCAATATTCTGGTGTTATCAAAATCAGTTTGCTTCAGGAAATTAAAATTGACCCAATTTTTAAGGTTGTTATTACACAATTCATGGTTCATGTTGTTATTATTATTATTAAAGTCCCCCTGTGGTTAAAATTAAGCTTTTAATGTTGTTTATATGTCTATGTGGTGTTTTTAATATGTTTTAAGACAAACCATGTGCAAATTCATGTCTACACCATTACTGAGTATTTTCTCCTTAAAACTGCAGTGAACCAAAGACAGTCTCAAAAACGCAGTTTGAAATCACTGGTGTTTCTGATGTCACAAACTACCTTGTAACCAAGCACGTCAACGTGTGATCGCCAACGAGTGGATCTCTGAGCTGATGTGTGTGAGTGAGTGGAGGCGGGGCTAATTTGAATATTCATAGAACCACGTATACTAAATGAGGCAAGGGTTTAGAGTTACATTCAAGCTATTTTTAGACATTAAACTATTTTTTTCAAGAAAAAAACCTTTAAATGTGTCATTTTGGTGATCGAAGGTGAGGTTTAAGAGATAAAATGATTGACTACAGGGGGACTTAAAAAACAACAACAACAAAAACAACATCTGCAGAACCACAGTTAATTTCAGTAATTATGCTCCAAAAATCCTGTAACTAATACTAATTACATTGGTGGGTTTTTACTGCAAAGCAAAACAAAAAGGCTGCAAATATCACTGGATGTATTTGAAGAAACCTGCAGCATTTTGTCCTGCAACATTTTGATGGTATTGCTTAATAATTCAGTCTATTCACAAGGAATAAACTCATAATATTCTGAGTTAGTGACTTACTGTCTAATAAAAATCTTTCCTTTCCGCAGATGAGCTTCGGAAGTTGAGCTGGTCTGGAATTCCTCGGCAGGTGCGCCCAATCACGTGGAAGCTCCTCTCAGTAAGTAGAACGATCTCAGCGCACAGTGAAGTCCTGCATCAAATGGTCAAACTCATTAGAGAACTACAGCGCACATCCATTACAAGATGAATCAAAGAATACATAATGCATTCTACATAAATACACATTTATAAGTAATTAGGCTTCCTACTAATGACTTCTAGGATGACATCAGCCTGGAAGCTCAGAGGTCCAATCGACTGAAAACGAATGGTGCATTAGACCGTTTCAGTGGTCGAACAAAACCTGAATCTGTGAATGAGCAAAATCTACTTCTGTTAGGCCGACTCTTGGACCACCTGAGCTGAATCCTTTACATAATAATTTGCTTCTTTTAAATCACGCATAAAGCTCTTTGGAAAGTTCTCAAATCATGCTGGGATATCATGAATCATGCTGGGCTTTTTTCATGTCAGCTGGAGTGTCTGCTGTCATTAAAGCTCGCTCTTTCCTTCCTAACTTTACCTTAACGCTCCACAAATAGTAGTTTTCATATATATATTATATATAGTAAATTAAACCATAAATGAAATTAACACATGTGTGTTTCTCTTGGTAACTGAAAATGCACCTTCTATACTTAATGGGAAATGTAATAATAACACCATAACAAAAAACAACAACAAAAAAAAAACGAATAAATAATAATGATGATAAAAAAAATGTCTTTCCTTTCAAATGGATTGGAATTCTACATCCTTTGAATTCTACAGCCATTCTTAATGCAAGTATGCAAATGATGTGAATTCTTGACCAATGCACTTCAAACATGTTGTCTTGTTGAACATACTTAAAGGGATAGTTCAGCCGAAAATGAAATTTGTGTCATTAATTACTCACCCTTGTGTTGTTTAAAACCAGTAAGACATTTTTGATGAAATCTGAAATCTTTCTAACCCCCATGTGTGTGCCATTTAAACTGCCATTTTTAACTCTTCTTACTTAAAAAAACAACCTTTTACCAGAGAGCTAAAATAGTGCATACTAACAAAACCTCGGATGTAATGGGTATGTGCTGTTTTCCGTTGTCGTTTTTTTTTTTTAGGTACAATTGGATCTGTCCTGTATACCATACTGAAGATATTTTTGAACGCAGTCCAGCTGGAGAAACTATGGAGATATGACAAACATGTTATTGCGAACTGTAAAAGGGGAAATAATCAAAGTATTTAGAGGGATTCAATAGGTGTGTCACGAGACACTTCTCTCACGAAACCAGACGAGACACGAGATTGGGTTCACGAGGATGAGATTTTTGAGAAAATGAGAAAAGTCATGAGAAATCCTCAATGACAAAATGTATGAGTGGAAAAATAGTCTGCAGGTGCATTTTGACTAATAATAATCTTGTAATGAATGTCATTTCAGCTCTACTTTGAGTATGAATTATCAAATGCATTGAAAGACAACAATATACAAGCACTGTAAAAGGTTTTGTCACAAACTCAACTGACTGGCTTCTCACCTTTATGACATGAGTCTCTTCAGACCTTACTGTACATGAATTATGAGCTTCCAGAACTTCTGATTGAGGCTGTGTGTGACCTCCTAATCAAACTGCTTTCCACAAATTGAACATAGAAATATAAACAGTATAAATAACAAAAATGAAGTGCAACTTAAGTGCAAACAATAAGTAAAAGTGCAACTATAATCAAAGTACTCTCTCAGTATTCAAAGTGCAAACAGAGACCAAAACAGAGACCAGAGCCACTACAAAGTTCAGAGACAGGTTTGATATTGGGAGAGGGGCTATTGTATGCAGCCTAATTTGCGTGCATCAGGGAGCTCACGTTTTACTTTCACTTTTGGATTCGTGATCTCACATGCTCTGTGTACAGGGAGCGGCGGTGCGGAGCGCACAGTCGTGGCGATATCGCAAGACAGCTTTTCACTTGATAAATCTCGTCACACCCCTAGGATTCAACCTTCAAATGTTTAACTACAAATGGGCATCTAGGAAGAGCAGTGTAGATAAATGTCTCTCCACTCCTTTGCCTCTTATGCTGGTTGATGCTGGTTCGGATCTCTCTCGGAGTGGTGTGAGTAGGGCCAGAGCCGGTCCGAGCCTTTTGGGGGCCCTAAGCAGAATTTGATTTGGGGGCCCCCTCCCACTACGCGAAGTCACCTGTGCTTGACGATTATTGACACAAATGTCAACGCAATAATGATACACTATAAATGAATACAGTGAGGTTATGTATTAATGCAAAGTAAATACTTAAAGGTGCTCTAAGCGATGTCACGCGTTTTTTAGGCCAAAACATTTTTGTCACATACAGCAAACATCTCCTCATTATCTGCTGGCTGCCTGTCCCCTGAACACACTGTAAAAAGACGCGGTCTCTGCAGACACCCCAGGCTCCACAAACGGCAACAAAACCAAACTGGGCTAACCCGCACCACGAAACATAACAAACTGTTCCAGCCAATAACAGACCAGAAAGATTTGGGGGTGGGGTTTGGGGAGTTAGTGCACGGATGAGGAGGAGGGAGGGTCGAGCTACCCTCCGTTTTGTTTGACAATACTTTAAACGTCAACAAGAAGTGACGTCACCCGACATCGCTTAGAGCATCTTTAATAATAAATAGATGCCTACTTAAATAAAAAAGTTTTAACTTTTACTTTACTCTTTTACTAACTCTTTGAAACTTCTGAAAACAAACTGTCTCAAAACCTATAAAATAAATTATTTGCTAAAATAATGAAAAAATTAAGAAATCAGAAACATAATAAGAGCAAGGGTTCAACAATGACAATTATTGTTGAAAACTGTAAAAATATTATTTCTCAACTGTCTCAATACAGTGTAACAATCCTCAAAATCTTTTTTATTATTGTTATTGTAACAGACTTTTTTGGATTGTATATGACAGAATCCAACAAAGTCTGTTACTATAATACCGGTGATGATGTACTGGCGCTCGTTGTATGTGTGTATGCAATGTATTTTTCCCCTCGGGGCTTGCCGTAGATAGGAATGGGTCGTGCGCACTTGGTACTGGAGTGTCGCGGGTTTTTCGAGTTAGTGATCTGATGTGCGGTATAATAAAGTGGAGAAGAGTTCAAACTGCTATGTTTATTATTTATTCAAACTGCTACCCTTACACCTAGAAGGTTACGTTCCCCTGCGTCTATTTAATCCAACTTAAACCGATACGGTGACTATACTCAGTTGCGCACGGATTGTCTATGCACGTGCGAGGTGTCTAGATTATGCGCACGACTTAAACGCAGACACAGCAGCAGTTGTAGGCAGGTATATTGATCATGAAATCAGAATTTTCTTGTCTTGAATTATTCATTCAGTCAGTCATATTCATTCATTCATTTATGTCACTTGTTTAAGTGACAAGCAGCCGCTTAGTTCGCTTATGCCTCGGGCCGGCCCTGAGTAGGGCCAGTTATATTGGGATTTGGATGGGCCAGCTGGTAAGAACTGTGCTGGTAAACCTCCCCCTGTCCCAACCAGTGTCAACCAGCATGGAAGGCAGGCTCACACTTGCTAGTACGCCCACTTCCCATGTCAGTCGACATTGGTTCGAATCCCACTCTGAGCAGTGTGAACAGTGTGAGGATGCATACATTTTAAGAAAGGGAAAAACCTTTTAATATTGACAAAAATATACACATTTTAAAATAGACTTTTATAATAGATGCAAGAGATGAAGTACATAACTGGTGTAAAGTTTCCCCCAGGACAGGACTGACTTGATGAGAGGGGTTATGTGTGGTCGTACCCTTTGACACACAGACAGGCGGCAGTATGCCCTCCTGCCACACTGATGTATTATGTGCCAGTCTGAAACAGGATGGAATGGAGGGGGATATTTGATATTCTGACCTCCTTCTAGGCTTGTGTGCGGTCACACACACACACAGAAACATCCAATTTATTCGTGTGACCTTCATTTGCCTACGGCTACCTCATCTGTCATCTTGACTTGAACCCTGGACTGCAGCCTCACTCAATCAAACCTCATCGATCCACGCTATTGAGCTCCTGCACAGGTGTGCACTTTGTGAGTTCATCGGTGTGTGTGTATTTGTGTTTGAGTGAGTGTAGAGCGAGCGTGAACAGCTGGAAAGCATCCTTTAGCAAGAGTAATGACCTGCGGAGGGCGGCATCACTGTTTGAATGGGCGCTTTAACGCGTGATCAATTCTGTGCATCCTGCTGACGTCTCACAAACTGCCACCGAACTCCGCTCAACGCTTTCCTAAGAAGAAATCATTTCTCTTTTGTCAGGTAGCCCCTAGACAATAAAGGCAAGAATCATTATTACTCGTACACAGGATTAAATTTTGTATTACAAAGTATTACATTTTGCAGAGTAACACATACAGTATTATTTCTGTTTGCTATGCAGAGACCAAAATGCCATGGAGACTTGATTTGGTTTTTTTTGTCTTTGGCCAGTAAGCAGCACCCTAGCAACCACCTTGAATTGCTGTAGCAATTGCCTAGAAACCGCTTAACATCACTGTAGTAAACCACTTATAACACCCTAACAGTCACCTAGCAACCTCTTAACATCACTTTACAACCACCTGGAATACTTCAATAATCACCTGGCAACACCCTAGCAACCACCTTACATCACAGCAGAACCTTATAAATCACCTAGCAACTGCCTAGAAACCACTAAATATCACTCTAGCAACCACTTATAACACCCTAACAGTCACCTAGCAACCTCTTAACATAACTCAATCAACCACCTGGAACACTCCAACAATTACCTGGCAACAACATCAAGCAACACCCTAGCAGTACACCTAATAAACTCCGCCCTCTCCGTGTAATAGAATGTGACGTGAGCCAAACTTCTTATCTTGCAGATATATGTTCAAGCGTTAATTTTTCCAATAAGTTTGGTTTTAGTTCGTTATTTAATGCTATAGAAACGGGGTGTAACATGCTCGCGATTAAGTGACGTAACAATGTAATCGGCAACGACCATTACTGGGATGTTTTGGCTTTATTTTTCTACAGTGGAAGGAAGCTGAGACATCCTGTAAATCTTTTTTTCTTTTTTCTTTTTTTTATACAGTTTATAAAAATCATCATCTGTCTGATCTTTCGACTTGATGCGAACACTATAGAAAAGTTTGCCTTGCAACAGAGGGTTTCATTATGTGAGGTAATGGCACTGTCGACAAGACAAAAAGAGCTGGTGTTTTGCTCGGAGTTGAAATTTTACCCACAATCCCCATGCTTCCCTGTTTATTTGTGGGCATGACAGCAATAACTCCTGAAAAGTACTGGCTTGTACTAGTTAAAAAGTGCAGTTATGATTGTTCTAAAGTAACATTTCGTAGGTGTGTGATAAAAAAAAATAAATAAAAAAACTTAGTGTCTCATATTCTCTTTGGTAACTATTTTTTGGAGGTGGAAGACCCATCTCTGTCTCACCCACCCACAATCAGTGAAATAGCACACGGTGGGCTTTAATAAATAAAAGGATAAAGCTGTGCAGATGATTAAATGGTGGTTTCAGTTGCACTAATACGAGGTGTTTGAGTAATGGTGTCCCGTCGTGAGCAGGTGGGAGCGGGTTGATGCAGAGCCAGTGCCTGGACACAGACCTTACGCATGTGTTCATCCAAACCCAGCTGCTGGGAAACATTTATTACGGGCCTGTTGTTCCTGGACCTCTGCACCTGCTGTGAACAATGCCATGTTCTCTCTCTCTCTCTCTCTCTCTCTCTCTCTCTCTCTCTCTCTCTCTCTCTCTCTGGCAACAAAATGAGAACAACAACTTCATTTCATGTTCATTTCACCTCATGCGGTGTTAATACACGAGTGCTAGCTCAGTGTTGTCGTCTTTTGTGGGTGTTGTTAATAACAACAGTTCTTTTTGTAGACGAAAACACTTTCATGCAGTATTTAAAATAGCTGGCTGAATGTAATAGGTCTGCAATGTTTTAAAGATAAAAGTGCACGACAAATAAAGTTATTGTCTTCTAATAGAGAATCGATTCTGAACTGCTGTCAAGCAATTCCAGTCTCACTTTCTGTTACACACCTTTGTAAAAAATTTGGATAATTCCAGCCTATGGTTTTCATTGGCTGCCTGCAAACAACGTCTAATTTGATCCGCCTCAAACACTGTAGTTGTAGCTGAGGCCTGGAAGAGTTTGGTTCATGTTGTTGACGTGTCGAGAAGATGCAGTTTTCATTTCAAAAGGATGAGGACTCCCTCTGGAATGTATACGGAATAACCGACGAGATCGTTTCTGTTCGTATCATTGTGTGTCAAGTGCTGAGGAAGAGCTGAAATTCATAAATGGTAGTGGGAAATTTGTTTCTGACGCCTGCTGTAAGCGTTAGCCAATCACAACAGACTGGGCCATCTGACCAATCAGAGCAGAGTAGGCTTTTAGGAGGGCTTTAGAGAGGCTGAATCTTTGAACAAAACGTTTTCAGAGTTTTTGGGAAATGAATTGATGTGCAATGTTTATTAAGAGAAAATTAAAGTGTTTTTTGACCTTAGGTGCGTGTAAACCGATTGTAAAAAAAACATCCAAAACGAAATTAAGAACCTTTAAAATACTTTGCTTCTGGAAGTTGGCACTCGTGTTGGTCTGAAGAGGCATTGCATTGATGCAGGAATCAATAAATAAGACCTTGTGACCCAACCTGACCCAGTATTGTGAAATTTTAAGAATAAACACATCGTTTAACATAGTTTAACGTATTTGTATTTATTTAGTGCAAAACAAGATGCACAGATTCTAATGGTCTTTGGTAATAGGTGTGTGAACATTTATTGTCAGTTTTGGAAAAAGACAGACTGACAAACATTGGGGAAAAACTGGAGAGAAAAAAATAGTTAGGTCTAATGTCTTGCCTAAAATTAAATATGAGACATAAGATGTGTGTAGAAAATAAAGAATATTCAAGGCACATGTAACTTGAAAATATCCTGTCATTTCCAATTTTTTTTGTTAGTTTTGTGAAATCATGCAATAAGTGTGATATTTAATTGTATGTAAATAGAACTAGGGCTGTCACGATTCCTTGATTTAAATTCAATAAAAAAAAAAAAAATCCTCGATTGCAATTTACCTGTGTCGAGTAACTGGCAAAATACCAGAAGTGGTGCATTGCAAGGATTCAATTAAGTAAATATATGCCCTGTGGGTTATATATATATAATATATGTGCTTTAATTATTTTACATGCGTATAGGTTTACATGCGTCTCAGAGCTGCTTCGTTCACAGTAAATGCTGCTCCACACAAACTTATTTACATACGTGAAACGTGCCTCAAACTCAATCTCTGGGTTTGGATTGCTTATAACGTTTATCTGGGTACGGAATGTGCCCCATTTCATCAGATGTGTAAGGTAAATCATTTATAAACCTTGGCCAACACAAGAAAATACATCAATATGCGTTCTGTTTATCGCGATTTCAAAATAAGTCTAAACCAAAAGCTCTGAGTTTGCATGTCCAGTGTCCACATATTCTTGTTTGAGAAATTACAGTTGCTGTAACATTTCTATCATATAGACGTGGCCAAATATTGAAGATCAAGTAAACATTTGAGTTAAGTGTTGTTTGGCCAATAGTGAACAAGGATTTGATCTGCTTTTAAGTGTAACAACACCAGGAAAAAAAAAAAACAATTCTCTTAAAATCTTACAATTTTTGGAACTTGAGATATGGTGGAAATAATATTTTGTTGGAAAATATTTGAATTTTCTTTGTTACGTCTTCCGTGATTCATATACACACTGTTGGATATTGTTAATAGAAAAAAATGAAACTAGCAAGTCTTGAAAGTGTTTTATAAAAGCCCATAGGGTCAAACGTGCCTACAAGATAAAGAAACACTCCCATGCACCCCATCAAGTTTAAGAACTACCCTATGGTTTTCTGTTAATAATGTGAACGTTACTTATTACTTATGTTCGTGTGTTAGACTTAATTACATATACATATGCTAATGGAGCGTAGACAAGAGCGCTGCTTGGCACACATACATCTTGTCACAGAACTCGACTGAGTGTGGAAGTAAAAAATAGCCACATGGGGGAGCGTCTTGTGTGATAAATGGATTTCTGTGCTTGTAGATTTTTGTGCAATCAATTACTTTATCAAGAGACTTTCTTTTCTGGGCCTGAACATCTGCTGTGTTCTCATTCTCTTGCTATGGCAGTAATAAGAGGAAATGTAACTTTAAATGTGACTGATATCAACTTGGTGGCTCCAAACTCTTGGAAAACCTTAACTTTTCTGAGTTTGAGTTCTGACTACATTTGCAGCTATTGTGCTAGTGCAGGTAAACAAACGTTTTGTTGGCGAATGCAGATCTATATCAGTTTGATGTCGAGGTGTCTCGTCTGGGCCGCTGTAAACATTAGTTTTTGTATTTACAGGGGTACCTGCCTGCCAATGCAGAGCGGAGGGAAAGCACTTTGCAGAGGAAGCGGGAGGAATACTTTGGCTTTATCGAGCAGTACTATGACTCCCGCAACGACGAACACCATCAGGACACGTACAGACAGGTAACTGACTATATTTAATTCTAGATGGGACACAAATTTGTGTTTTAAGACTTATTTTATAAGCATTAGAGCCAAAATGTTTTGTATTTGTTGTTAGTACTATGAGGTATGTTCGATTCTAACATACAATTAACTTAGCAGAGGAAAAAAAACTGGTCTTGAATAAAGCCAAAATAGAAAAGCGATGCGTGACAAGCTAAGTACACCCTATGATTCAATTGCTTGTAGAGCCTCTTTTAGCAGCAATATGTTGAAGGGATCATTTTCTATATGACAGTATCCGTCTCTTTATAACGTTGCTTCAGTTCATTGAGGTTTTTGGGCATCTGTTTATGCACAGCTCTCTTAAGGTCCAGCGGCAGCATTTGGGTCGGATTGAGGTCTGGACTTTGACTGGGCCATTGATTTTTTTGTTTTTTGTTTTTTTCTTCAGCCATTCTGTTGTAGATTTGCTGCTTCTTGTAATCATTGTCCAGTTGCATGACCCAAGCTTTAGCTGTCGGACAGATGGCCTCACATTAGATAGACTCTATAATACTTTGGTATACAGAGGAATTTATGGTCAACTCATTGACTGCGAGGTGCCCAGGTCCTGTGGCTGTAAAACAAGCCACAAATGATCACCCTTCCACCACCGTGATGGCCAGTTGGTATGAGGTGTTTGTGCTGATGTGCTTGGCATTCGCCTAACGTGGCGCTGTGCATTTTGGCCAAACATCTCCTCTTTGGTCTCGTCTGTCCAAAGGACATTGTTCCAGAAGTCTTTAGGTTTGCTCAGATGCAACTTTGCAAACCTAAGTGCTGCAGTGTTCTGTTTAGAGAGAAGCAGCTTTCTCCTGGCAACCTTTCCAAACATGCCGTTCTTTTGCCGTACATGTCCCGTCTTTTTCTAATTGTACCGTCATTAACATTTAACATGTTAACTGAAGCCTGTATAGAGTCTGAGGCGTAGCTCTTTGGGTGTTTTGCGTTTTCTCTGATCAATGAGCAGTGGGTCTCATGCCTGACCTTGGGGAGAATTTGCTGGGACGTCCACTACTTGGAGCACTGGCAACTGTCTTGAGTTTTTTCCACTTATGAATAATCTTCCTTAATATAGAATAATGGACTTCAAATTGTTTGGAAATGGCTGTATAACCCTTCCCAGATTGGTTGCAGGAACAGTTGCTTCTCTAAGATCATTGCTGATGTCTTTCCTCCTTGGCATTGTGTTAACACACACCTGCATGCTCCAGACCAGCAAACTGCCAAAACTTCTGCTTTTATAGAGTTAATCACGCATGCTGATGATAAATTAATCAAATACATTTGATTAGCAGCACCTCACTACTTATCTTATTTATTCCCATGGAAGCAGAAAGGATGTACTTAGTTTGTCACCCATGGATTTTCGATTTTGGCCTAGTTTTTGTTAAATAAATGATGACATGGTGTAATATGTTATGTTTTTTTTTTTGTTCATGTGAGGTTGTATTTACCTAATTTTAAGATTAGCCAAGGACCAGATGATACGTTATGTCCTGATACATAAAACCACATAATTCAATAGGGTGTCCTTTCTTTTTCACATGACTGTGTGTGTGTATATATGAATATGTATAAGATGTATAATATATAGGAAAATAGGTTTCATACAAACTGTATTGGTTGAAATCTAAAATGTATATTTATAGAATTTAGATCATATTTACAAAATGATCATGCTGATATAATATCTTGTAGTCTTTTCACTGATCATTTTCTTTGGGGGGGGAAAAAAAGTCCCTATTTTGTAAAAAATAATGGGTCTCATTCACTAAGCCTGCATACACACAAATTTGTGCATGAAATCTGCATACGAGGAAATCATGACTCACCAAAAACTTGTGTGCTAAAATTTATTCAAAATTTACTGGGGAAAAAAGGAACTGAAACCACTTGTACGCACTTACTCTTTTATATTTAATCTTAACATGACTATAATTATAAGAAATTATATTTTATTCATTATAAATGTAATTATATGATATTAATTATGTATATATTAAATGAATAAATAAATACATTTAATTTCATCATATATTTGATCATAAAGTGTGGGCTGTAAAGGAAAGATTGCTGAAAGCCTTTATATAGAGGACGTGTTTTATGCAAATGACTAACCTCATGCACGCGGCCACTCATTTGCAATACCCCAAATTCACTAACAATACAACGAGATTAAGAACAAACTAATGTGCGTACGCACGTGCTGTGAATTAGGCGAGATTTTTTTCGAGAAGTTCTCCCCTGCGTACAAATACGAACTAATCCGCGCAATTATTAGTGAATGAGACCCAGTGTTCCCATTTTGTACCTTATTTGTGGAAAAGGCCTCTTATGTCTAGAGAATGCTGCTAACTGAACTTTTATACAGGATGATGGCAATAATTAGCTGAATCAAAGACTCTGGAGATTATTCACAACTTCCTGGGATTTCCTTTTAACTTCCTGCACAGCTCTGCACGGCCAGTGCTAATTCTTGCTATAAATAGAAGAATTTTTAAGTTCAAAGCCAGCAGTTCAGTTTTGCCAGGGGTTTAATGTGATCTAGTCAGGGGTTTTGGTTGCGTTTTACCTATTGTTTGAGGTCTTGGCAGCAGCAGTATGTTAGCTTTGCCAAAAACACTGTTACGTTAGAAGCTCCGAGTGTTTAGAAATGCCACCAGCAGATAGTGTTTGATATTTAGAGGCGTTAGAGGAAAAGATGACAAGGAATGTTTAAAGCTCCAGTGAATTGGCAGGAGGATGTGAAGATCAAACTGTTGCTGTCACTCTGATCTGATAAATGCCTACCTGATTTAAGACTGCCGTCTAGTGATCACTGACGATGTGAGATTCAAGCGTTTGTTCTATATCTGGGTGATTCTCACCGGCCCGTTAAGAACATTTCTGGTATATCACTCCAAAATTATAAATAAAGAAGAAATATATATTTGTATATTTTATATATATATATTATATATATATATATATATATATATATTGCTTTTTACGATCATTAAGGCTTTTTTTTTTTGGCATTGTTACATTTTCATGACAGCACTTATCCCCAAGTCAGGAAAATTATATTTTGCACAAATAAAATGGAAAATAAAATATTTGTTTATATATTAAAATATTATTGTGACATTAGTACAATAATAAATGCTCATTACAATAATGCACATTTTGGACTGCGCATGTTGAACTTTACTGTATTTTCCATTTTTTTTAAAGTGATTACAATCATATTTCAGCAAATTCAAAACCATCATGGCAAACTACGCATCTGAAAGTGTCTCAGCTGAAGGAAGTAAATCCATTATTTAATCGGCTTTAATAAATCAGCCAAATTTTCTTATCTGGCCGATAACGATAACAGTAAAAATGAACATGTATCGGCCGATACTGTTATGGTGGATACTTGTGTATTTGTGTGTTTGTCATCTCTCAGTTCCATAACTCTCTATGTTCTTGACATCGACATTTTGTGTGTGTGTATATATATATATATATATATATATATATATATATGTGTATGTGTGTGTGTGTTTTCTGAACCATCAGATTCACATAGATATTCCCCGAATGAGTCCGGAAAGTTTAGTTCTACAGCCCAAGGTGACCGAGGTAAGAGGACCGATGGTCACGCCACATGCTTCTGTCCACCCAAAAGCATGTCACTCAATCATCATCCATCCATCTGTCTGTCTGTCAAACTGTCTGTCTGGTCTCGATCTCAACATTTTTTGGGTTGGAAAACTTGCGTTAAGGTGCACAGGAAGTAGAATGCAGAATTTAGGAAGTAGAATTCAGTGAGTTTCTTTTCAGGTGGAGCCTCAAACGGGCAGAACCGTTTCTCTTCAAGCTTTCTCGCTATTCCGTTCTGTCCTAACCTGCTTGTGCTCCTCTTTTTTTTTTTTGTGTGTCTCTTCCCTGCAGATTCACATTGACATACCGAGAACTAATCCTCTTATACCTCTCTTTCAACAAGCTTCTGTGCAAGAGGTGAGAAGTTTGCACTACCCATTTTACTCCGCTTGACTCGTTCTTCCTCACAAACCCACACCCAGACACATAACGCATCTTAAAGAAACAATCCACCTCAGAATGAGCATTCTGTCAACCTTATCTCATTGCAAACCCATATGATTTAATTTCTTCAATGGAACACAAGAGAAATCTGAAGACTGTGGTGGTCAGTGTTTACCGTACATTTAGAATGATTGGGAAATAAAGCTTTCAGGTTTCAAAAAGGATGCAGCTGAACCATGCAAGTGTCATAGAAGTGATCTATACCTTTCATTGATGTGTGTCAACAGTCGGAGAACAGACTAAAACCTATGTTGGTATTTACTGATAGTCTTAAGCAGATATACCCAAGTTTAGGGACATTTATTTATTTATTATTATTTAAAAATGTTAGCTTGCGTAAATAAAATGAAAGAAAAAATGATTTTTTTAAATTGACTATTTATATGATGGGAAAATTCTCGCAATAATGCATTGTGAGATTATTATTTTTTTCATTTTAAATATATCATATTTTAACATTAAATTAGTATACATTCTGTTTGTTTTAAATTTGTTAATTTTAATTAAATTTTTTTTAAAAAAAAAAACACAATGGGAATCATCATTGAGAAAAATTTGGTTTTCTGGAAAGTGCGTAATTGTCATTAAAATATACTATAAAATATAAGGGCTTAATTTCCACTCTGTTCCTTCAGAAAACATGAAATATAGTGCACAAGTCATTTGGATAATTTATGATGCTTTTGCATCCATTTTGAAGCTTTGAAAATTTTAGTCCCGCTTCATTATAATCGATTAAGCGAGTGTTTTTTTTTAAATCCTTCTGTATATCTGTATATCTCATACAGGTTTGAAATGACATGAGATGAGCACAAAATTTTCATTTGAGAACTAATCCTTTAAACACATTAAGCAGGAGCAGGTGGTGTTGCGTCAACTTTCCGTAGGTTGCATGCTGGCTTTGAAATGCTATGTATTTGTATCACATGATAGCATGCCAAAAAAAGTCTTGTAATGATGTCTGTCAATGATGCATGCACTAACAAATTTCAATTAGCGAACACACTTACTTTATGCCCTCAAACGCTATGCCCAAACGGACTGTGCATTCAAAATGGACAGCATGTAAAGGGACCAACGTTCTGTTCCAAAGCCTGAGCTGCTTTGCTCTAACTGAGAGGAACCTTTACATTTGACTTATTCTTACGTTTTGAGATAAACTACGCAGGACAGGCGCCCTACAGGACTGAAGTTGCCCATCCACGACCTTACAATAGAGAGAAACAGCAATTCGTCAAAGAGCCAACAATATTCGTTTTATAAAATGGCACATTTGTTTGATAACTAGATTAGGAGGCAAGCTAGAGACAGAATAATTCGGTCATATTTTGAATGTACAAAATGTACGAAATGCAATGTCCCAGCCGGGTTATGATCGTCAACTGAAATTAAAGCTATTCGAAACATTTCTGTTCATTAAAATAAAGCTGAAAATATAAAATATAAATATTAGATGAAAAAACTTTGCCTTGACAATAATCTGAAAGTTATAAAAACTAAAGCTGAAATAAAAATAAAAAATACCTAAATATACAAAAATATCAAAAGCACATAACTAAATGAATAAAAATATATATAAAAATGAACATGGAAATTAAATTAACATGTATAAATAAAAATATACAAATAAAAGCTAATTCAAAATATTCTTAACTCTATTGGTAACACTTTGCAATAAGGTATCATTTGTTAACATTTGTTAATATATGAACTAACAGTGAACAATATACTTTGACATGTATTAATATTTATTAATGTTGGATAATAAAAATACAGTTGTTCATGTTAGTTCGCACAGCATTAACTAATGTTAACAAATACAACTTTTGATTGTAATAATGTATTAGCAAATGTTAAAATTAATATTGACTAAGATTAATAAATGCTGTAGAAGTATTGTTTGTTCTTAGTTAATGCTAACTAAAGTAGTTACTCTAAAGTGTTAATAGAACTAAAATAACACTGGTCTCACCTGACAAATATTTAGAAAAATACATCAAAATGTATTGTAATATAATGCATAATACACATGGTTCATTTGAATGCACATACATTTTATGTATTTATTTAGATTTTTTTGCAATAATTTACCTAATACATTTTTTGGGGGGTCTAAATTTCAAATCAGACGTGAATTATTCTTCAAATATCTAAAAAAAATCAAGAAAAAAAGAAACGGCAGATATCATAGAGCTGAGGAGAGGGCGTTCCCACATCCGATGAATGATGTCCTGTGATTGGCTGAGGTTGTGACCTTCAATTTGTACACTGCTCTAGTGTAGTGAAGATCTGTGCGTATGCTGGGCGAGTGTTTTTGTAGGCCTGCCGCCAGAGTCGCACTTAACTACCCCCAACACGGCCTTTTAATTTCATATTCAATGTATTCAATTTTGTATGGGCTCTCAAGACATGAATTTCCATCGCAAACATAGATCTGTCGATGCATTGTGACCCTGAGCAAGATTCCTTCTCCACCCCCCCCGCCTTTTAAATAATAATTTCGCATTTAAAAGGAGAATCCAAAACAAGCAGTGTTTGGAGCATGGCGATCTTTTCTGTGGATATCTCCTAACCAAATAAATGGATAATATTTTCGCTCCGGGTGCTTCAGTGCACTCCAGCTCGCCCATTGATTTCTGCTGCCCGCTTTAGTGTCTAATTTCCACTATGTAATGGGCTTCTGGAGGAGATCTTGCCATGACTACCTCAAGGAGATGAGACGGTGGGGTTCGAGAGAGAAGAGGCAGGAGATGTCAGCTATGTGGAAAAACTCACATTATCAGTCTTTCATAAATGGAGCTTTGATCATAGCAAACAACGCAGTTGAGAAAGCCGCGCCATTTGATCGACACAACCGGAAAAAAACGAGCGCGAGCTGCCTTGTACACATTTATTGTTTAGGGCTCAACGTGAGAGATGAGTTTATTTGGGGATGACAGATACATTACGTCCTGAAAGGAGCGCTGGAGATGTCAGTTGCATGCGTCAGAGAGAAGAGAAAGAGAAAGTCTTCCATTTTCCCTCTTGATTTAAGTCAAACTTCTTGCTTTTTTCCTTTGTGCTGACAGCAAGGTGAGACGAAACACACACCAAAACTGTCACCATCACTTTGAATTAAGGTATTGCCTTCAAAGGAACGCAAAAAAGTCCCACACAAAAGTTCTTGTTTTTTTTGTTTTTTTTACTGTCAAAAAGATCAACTTAAAAACAACATCTGGAGTTAAAGAGCAGTTTCTCAAAACTCAGACAAGACTACATAAATGTATTTATGAACACGGTTTTACCAAGTAGGAAATGCTCCTGAATCACATTTTTTTTTTTACTCAAATTACTGATAAAAATAACAATAAGACAGAATGTGCTATGTATCATGATAAAAATAAAATATTAAACTGAAACTGTTGATGAAAATGACAATAATACTGACAGTCATTAACTTTGCACAATGTTTTGTTTTGCACAAAGAAAAAGTTATGTGCTAGTGTAAGTTATGAATGCACTTTTTCCTTAAAACACTAAAACACAAACTCATGTACAGTGAATATTGTATCTCAGTGGTGTATATTATTATGTTATTTTTGGAGCTCAGGTTTTCACAACAGCAAGGACAATTTTCACATGTTTTGGTTAAATATTGAAAATGTTTGTGACGCTTAAGTAAGGGATAATATACACCCAGGTGGTTATCGCAAAAAAAAAAAATCCAGAGAGTGTGATCAGTTATTGCGATAACCAGCTGGATATACATTATCCCACTTATTACACAGCCACATAAGTAAATAATTAGGCACAAAATATTTTAGGCACAGAATATTTAATTGGCTCATTAAAAACAAGTCTTTCACTAACAAAAACAGTTCCGGTGACGGGGACATAAAACTTTTTTTATCTTACCCGTTTATGATCTTATAATCCATTACAGTGTACAAAACAGTTGTTCTATACCAACAAGACAAACACTTCAACAATATTATCGTATACCATACTAGGTGTATATGACTTCATTCTTTCAGCCAAACACAATCAGAGTTATATATAAAAATATCCTGGCTCTTCCAAGCTTTATAATGGAAGTAAATAGAGCCTGAGTTTTTAAAGCTCCAAAAAAGCGCATCCATCCATCCTAAAAGTAATCCATGGGGTTAATAAAGAGAGAGAGCATCCGCGGTGTGATACGAGATACATGAAACAAGCACCGGCCTCACAAAACCCCTTGCCATTCGCAACAAGCTTTGCTTGCTTTCATTGTTTCACTTGTTTCATGTTTCACATCGAGATGCCATTTCCAACATTATAACGTACATGGTATCGTCTAGAATTTTGAGTTTCATCCTTTGCAAATACAGCTATGAGGAAATCATAAATGCCTTATTCTTGTTTCCTCTAAAAAACAGAATTAGCGTATCATTTGCGTCAAAACTGAAGGATACTTTGGGCTAAAGTTTATCCCTAGGCCTCATATACAGAGAAAGAGCGCCATCTAATAATAAATATGCACACAGCTACTTGCAATTTCTCACCTTGCTGTCTACGCCATTGAATGTGATGTTAATGATTAAAAAGCTCAGAAGGCTTAATTGATTTTCTTAATTGATTGCTAGCTGGGGGTGGCTGATCCCACTGTGTCTCTAATTAAAACCGTTTGAGTGACCTTCTACGTTCAAATTCTGCTGCTAACAGTTTTAATGTTGTATTGCATGATTCAATGTAATTGCTACTTGCATATAAATGTTGAACATATATGCTGATATCTTCTTTTTTGCAACTTTTTTTTCTAGATTTTTGAGCGAATTCTTTTCATCTGGGCGATACGACATCCAGCAAGTGGTTACGTTCAGGGCATCAATGACCTTGTCACACCCTTCTTTGTGGTTTACGTTTTCGAGTATATTGGTAAGTCAGTAACTCTTTTGGAATATGATATATGCATATGAAGTCTCATAATTATGTATTAAGGCCTTTGCAGACTCCTAAAACAGCACAGCTGTGTAAATTCTCACAAGTTTTTCTGTTCTTCGCTTTTTTGCTGTTTAGCCAGCATGGGTGTTATACCAACTGAGTTATGCCCAGTGGCATGAATTTTAATGTCATTTCTCAATCATATTTTACAATATTTGTCATGACCTGCCTGTTTAAGCTCTTCCAAGGATCTTGAGTTTGTCAGATTCAATCTTTGTGGTTGTTCCCAACGTCTTTCTATTTCTTGACCTTTACACCTTTGAACGTATGATTTCTAGTAGACTAAACTGGCTGTCCAGACTAATGATTCTGAAGGGCCCAGAGGGACTTATGGGACAGTAATATCCTGAACCATGCAATGAGCAGGGCTCGGCTCAATTGATGGACTCAACGGATGGAGGATAAAGGGCTTTTCCCCAGGCTCTGCGGTTGTTGGCATCTATGAGGATACATTTTTCCTGGGTCATTTGACCTTGTCTGATCTTCGAGGAATCAAAGCCCCCAAGTCCTGTCCAATTTGTTCTTCAGGCCAAAAACATACTCTACATAAGTACACAAATGCTTTGCATTTGCTGAAAGTGAAAGGTTACACCGCATCACTGCTCATTTGCACACATTTCTGCTCAACTTTGTTGGCAACAGTAGCAGTTGCCCATGTCGCAGCAAATCACTGACTTCCTTGAAAACTAGTGACTTCTGGTCAACTTTGTCACAGCAAATCACTGTCAGTGATTCTGTTCATGAATTGCGTTCAGTTATTTGTGTGATATGAAGTTTTAGAATTAAAGGGTTGGTTCGTCATATACACACCATCGCATCATTCCAAAATCATAAGACTGTCATTCTTTCTTTATTTTTTAATGAAGCCTGAGATATCTTTGTCCCTCCTTTGAAAGTCCATGTAACCAAAATGATCACATTAAAAGTCAAAAAAGACATTGTAAAAGTAATCCATTTGAATAGAACGGTTTAATCCAAGTCCTCTGAAGAGACAAAATTGCTTTTAGTCAAGCATGCGTATTTGAGCTTCTGTTGAATATATTTGATGTGCTCTATATATATATATGTGTTGATCAATGTTTCTATGTGAATAAAAACCTGTTGTTTTAAGCCTTAAATCTGTTGTTGATCATATAAAGCGATCGTGTCTCTTCACAAGACTTGGATTCATATGGAATACTTTGACAATGTCTTAATGAAAATTTTTTTAGACTTTCAGTGGAGGGACAGAAACCCCTCAGATTTTAATTTAAAACATCTTCATTTTTGTTTTGAAGAAAAACATCTTATTGGTTTGGAGCAGCACAAGTTTGTTTTGGGCCTAGGTCTTGAATGGTGCACAACATCTTGTCGTCAGAAGTCCCGCAGCGATGTTGCTTGGTTTTAATGCACCATTTGTTATTTCCTTATTGGTTTTCTTTCTCCCAGCAGAGTTTCTGCTGTTCACGTGGTAAAATGAGATTCTTAATTGCTCTTTCTCTGAAAGGCATACTTTATTTGTTTTGTATGCCTCTGTGTTTGTATACTTGTCAGAAGACAACGACAATGCCTGAAGAAAGGCCCCTGTTCTCTCAGGATAAAGATGTTTGGGGCAACTCTCTCTCTTCACTCTGTGTGGAGGAAAGTTTGCAGGAAAATGTACCTGGACCAAATTCCTCAACTCCACCCGGCGCAATAAGGCATGGTGCCATGTGTGACAGACAATCATTCAAAGTGTTCTATGTGGGCCAAGTGCTGACTGTTGAGGGCAAGCTGTTGCAAAACATCACGGCTTCACTCTGACGAGACACCCATATCCATCAATGTACATGTAACGGCACACGCCAAAGAATCCTTACTTGTCTACAGTGTTTAGGAAGCTACTTTAAATTGTGATTAGCTTGGGTAGATACAGTTTTAAAGTAGCTTAACTACATTCAGTCTCAGGATGAACTACGGATTAATAGTTCATTGAAAAATTACAATTCCACCATGATTTACTCACCCTCATGTGAGTAATGAGAGTCCACACCTTTGACGTTGTTTCTACTGTGAAACATTTTGAATGTTTGAGTCCCATGCAGTTACAATGAACTGGGACATACGCTTTCAAGGTTCAGAAACTTGTCCATGACTTTTGGACTACATTCCTTGTCTTCTGAGTCGTACAATAGCTTTGTGAGAAACAGACTGGAATTAAATTGGTTATCCACTAAGAAGCTTGACATCACCCTAGCTCTGCTTGGCTTATTTAATGAGAATCTTAGTTATGACTGATTTAGATGGATCAGTTTCTCTAGTTCAAATTTGACTTTGTCAGTAGATTCTTTGAAAAGATTAGACTCAAGACTATGATTATTTTAAAAATTGCTCATAAATCACTATTTATGTGGTGGATGTCAAGGTTTTCAGGTTAATCTTAAATTCTGGTCTGTTTCTTACAAAGCTATTGTGTGACTTCACATCACATGGAAAAAATTGGCACTTTCTTGACTTAATGGTACTGTTGTGGATAGGAATCTTGTAAGTTATTGCATGGGAAAGAATGACCACCTTCAAAATCTGTGTTCTAAAGTAGAACGTCTTACAGATTTGAAATGACATAATGGTGAGATTTAAGAATTTTCATTTTTCAATGAACTATGAAGTTTACAGCTACTTTTAATTAGTTGCTCCCCAGCGCTGCTCATCTGAATTACTCTGGATCAGAACATAAGCTCCTATTTAGTCAGTCCAGAATGAAATACGCCCACACATTCCTTTTAGCAGAATTGTGTTATTTGTTTTAAGCCACAGATCGTTCTTGATTCCTGCTTTAAAAAATGTATGATGACAGGGCTAAATTAGGAACCAGTTAGTGCTTTGGCTGTGTGTACCTTGCTGTTAGGCCATTTCATTATTAAACAATCATTTTCATTACTCCTGTAAATAGAGGCTAGAGGAGACAGGGAAAATCTTCATTGGGGCTTTTCTTCAAAATACATTTGAATACGATTTGCCTACAACAAATGAAATTTCTAATCTACTCTGTGAGTTTTGGGACTTAAAAGGTCAAGGTCTAATGGAAGAAAAAACAAACTGAAGTTAAATTCA
This sequence comes from Meda fulgida, assembly GCA_030578275.1. Lineage (NCBI taxonomy): Eukaryota > Metazoa > Chordata > Actinopteri > Cypriniformes > Leuciscidae > Meda > Meda fulgida. The sequence goes on from CM060619.1 coordinate 17,478,477, forward strand.
ATCCTATTGATTTTTTCTAGTAGCAAGGCTGCAGGGAACCCTTCTCGTGGTAGTCAAGCTATTGCACAGGAAAGAGGGCACCTGAATGTTTTTTGCAGTTTTTGATTGCTTGTAGTTTTACAGAGCAATCGGCCCACATTCATGATTCTAGCCAAAAAATGGCAAGGCAGGAAAAGCCAGACTGGCCAACAGGAAACCATTTTGTTTTAATATGGTGTCTAGTGGTGGTTGTATCTTTAGGAATTATCAATTTTTAATAAAAAAATAATAAAAAAAACTCAAATAAATAATTGTATGAACACTCGGATGGGTGAATTCAGTGCAATGGTACCTAAAAGTATCAACAAAATAAGTGCATGTAGCTCAATGATCATTCCAATCACTTTTGTTGAAGAAAATCCTGATAAATAAGCCTTTTTTTAACAGTAAAATTGGGTTTTCTGTGCGTAACAAGCACTTAATACTCCAGTCCGGTAGGTGGTAGAGAGGATTTTGCCAATACCGGTAACTAAAATGGAAAAATATGGCCATAACAAATATATCACCCATTTAAAGTCAATAAAAAGTCAGTCATGTTTTAGATTTAAACATTGTACTTTGCTCTTATGTTTCTTTTGCATATAACTACTTCAACGTTTTTTTTTTGTAAAAACTGGGAAATTAAAAATTATAAATGGATTATTCCTGTGCAGGTTTTGCACATTTATGCAGTTTGTGCATGTTTTGTCTTATGAAGCAACCGTTTAGATGTTCAAAAGCAAAAACCTAGGGATGCCCTCCCTGAATATGAAATCATACTGGATCGGCACAAAGCACAAGTGATGTATTTTTATTCAAAAGAATGAATTAAGTTTCCATTCTTAACCAACATATTGTAACTGTTATAAGGTTTCAAACAGCTAATGTTTTCTTCTAAAATTGTCTGCAAACATGCAGTTCTGCAAAGTAGCAATAGTTGAGCAAATGAATTGTCTTCAAATTGCCGTCTTATTGAATCATATACATACCATTCCCTGTGCATTTTAAATCCACACTTCATGTACAAAGCATGTCACTACAAACTCCATGCGAAGCCTGTGACTGTTTTTATTTCACTGTTACCAATAACAGATCAGATAGTTCCACAAAGCTACTATCTGTGCTGATAAATCAGTAAAAAGTTATATATCGCAAACCTCTAGTGGGTGGCGCATAAGAAAGTAACTCCTATGAATTTGCAATAACAAGAGTAAATTGACACATTTTCATTTTTGGGTGAACTGTTCTGTTAAATCTATGATACATGCAATAATAGGCTGCATCAAAGGCTGTCTGCAAGCTGTTTTACATACCACAGAAGAAAGGAGCATACAATTTTGTCTGTTTAAGTGAAAACAGTTCTTCATCAGAAGCGCTAATTGCACAAGCCAATGTAGAAACATGACTTGGTTTCCTGGTGGACTTATTAAACACATCTGTTGAAAGCACTTTTGACTTGTGGAAGTTATATAGAAATCTGATTGGAGCCATTTTCTCTCTGCAATATACATCAGACATTTTTAGTTGTAAAGTCATCTTCATTTGCCTTGGCTTATAGTTCTCTGTGTGAATAAAAGTTTCAGAACCACCAGACCCTTTCAATATCCCCATTCATTACACTTTTAATCATTTGCCTTCATTTGCATAGCTCGTTAAGCTACATATGTCTATTCTATCGATATTTTTAATCTACAGTGCCGTTCTTCATGGAAGTCTCCATCTAATCAGGCAGCCACTTTGTCTCGGAAGGTTTTGTTCTTCAGCTCCTCTGTTCTTTCCGTTTTTTCAGACTGGAGCTGTTTTCCCATTAGGCGACTATAACGTTTTATAATTAAAAGGAATGAGTGTGTGATGAAATGGTATGTGGAGTAGTGTGGTACATTGATTCAGAAGGAAGATAATTTACATCGTCTTCATGTATAGATTCCCCAAGAGTAATGTTCTGGAGGGTAGATGTGGATCAGTGGCACTACTGTTAAAGATCGACTGGATTAGGTGAACTATTACTGAGGAGGACAACACCATCAGTGCTGGTTGAAGGAATAAAGAGTTATCTTGGTGATCTGAATAGAGGAGAACAAAGATTTGAGATGTTGGTTGAAAATGGACACCATGTTGTTCTGTTGAGCTGGAAAACGTTCTTCAAAGATGGGGTGACCTTGCAACCCTAAGACTCTTGCATCATGTAAACCTTTGAGAAGCTTTTGAGGGTTTCTTCAAAACTCCACAGTTCAGTGTGTTCTTCAAACTGCACTGCACATTTTTGTCCCTCTGTATAAAGGGGTCAGTGTTTGGCTGGTTAGCATGAGGAATTGGTCAATCAAAGAAGATACATGCTAGCAGATTTCCTCCACAACACCATTTTGCAGAGGATAAACATTCCTTCAGCTTGAGCGTTACCGGCGGATATCCAGCATATACCCATCCTGGAGGCATCATGGTTCAGATTCCAAATAACCTATGTCTTTTACGTCATGTGCATTAAGTTCCCTAACCTTGTAACCGCTGACTCTTGCTTTCAGTCCATCTTCTGGAAGACCTTTGTGGGTTGTTCATTGACTAAGTGCCACAGGCCTCCACGGTTGAATAAAACAGTTAGTGGTGTGTGACCCACAATCGAGGCCTTAATGAGTATCGGTTTGTTCGGATTTCTTTCTTTGAAGAACTGAGCCCAGTGCTGATTTTAATGCAGGTCTGATTAACTTTCCTCATTTGCTCTAACGAGTTGTTAAGTGACTGCCTTGGGATGCCTGAGATGTCTAATGGCAGGTATTTTTCCTCTTTTCCTCTTGGTTGAGTTCCCTCTGAGCCTTGCCCTAGCCTTGTTGCTAGGTGAAAAGATACCGCTTTGGTTTTGTTAAGTAATGCACAACTTTCCATTTAACATGTTTGACAGTTTTGCATGTTTATTCATGCAAACATGTTTATTCAATGTTGAAGGTGTCTGAATAAATTTTGGTTTTATATGTTTGGTTTTATATACATTTTGGTTATATATATATATATATATATATATATATATATATATATATATATAACCAAAATGTATATAAAACCAAACATATAAAACCAAAATTTATTCAGACACCTTCAACATTTCTCACATTAACTTATAAGTTATTAAATCAGTTGATATTTCACTGGTTTTGGCCATCTTTCTGCTAGACTATCTCACAAATTAATTGGGTTAATAAGCTAATACCAATTTAGGTCTACCAATTACCAAGAAATGTTTAATTTTGTTCAGTCTGTGGTGTAAAAAGGGCATTAGCAATTAAAGAAAACACACTTAAGCAAAACATGGTTAGGTCAAAGGGTCTGAATAAATTTTGGTCCCAAATTGTTATAAATCTTTACTAGTAATCCACTATGTCACAGTTTACTTTATTTTGCTATCCTCACATAAATGAACGATAGTGTCCTGCACACACTAGTAAAAAAGGATTATTAGGAACACCTGTTCAATATCTCATTAATGCAATTATCTAATCAACCAATCACATGGCAGTTGCTTCAATGCATTTAGGGGTGTGGTCCTGGTCAAGACAATCTCCTGAACTCCAATCTGAATGTCAGAATGGGAAAGAAAGGTGATTTAAGCAATTTTGAGCGTGGCACGGTTGTTGGTGCCAGACGGGCCGGTCTGAGTATTTCACAATCTGCTCAGTTACTGGGATTTTCACGCACAACCATTTCTAGGGTTAACAAAGAATGATGTGAAAAGGGAAAACATCCTGTATGTGGCAGTCCTGTGGGCGAAAATGCCTTGTTGATGCTAGAGGTCAGAGGAGAATGAGCCGACTGATTCAAGCTGATAGAAGAGCAACTTTGACTGAAATAACCACTCGTTACAACCAAGGTATGCAGCAAAGCATTTGTAAAGCCACAACACGCACAACCTTGAGGCGGATGGGCTACAACAGCAGAAGACCCCACCGGGTACCACTCATCTCCACTACAAATAGGAAAAAGAGGCTACAATTTGTAAAGAGCTCACCAAAATTGGACAGTTGAAGACTGGAAAAATGTTACCTGGTCTGATAAGTCTCGATTTCTGTTGAGACATTCAGACGGTAGAGTCAGAATTTGGCGTAAACAGAATGAGAACATGGATCCATCATGCCTTGTTACCACTGTGCAGGCTGGTGGTGGTGGTGTAATGGTGTGGGGGATGTTTTCTTGGCACACTTTAGGCCCCTTAGTGCCAATTGGGCATCGTTTAAATGCCACGGCCTACCTAAGCATTTTTTCTGACCATGTCCATCCCTTTATGGCCACCATGTACCGATCCTCTGATGGCTACTTCCAGAAGGATAATGCACCATGTCACAAAGCTCGAATCATTTCAAATTAGTTTCTAGAACATTACAATGAGTTCACAGTACTAAAATGGCCCCCACAGTCACCAGATCTCAACCCAACAGAGCATCTTTGGGATGTGGTGGAACGGGAGCTTCGTGCCCTGGATGTGCATCCCACAAATATCCATCAACTGCAAGATGCTATCCTATCAAAATGGGCCAACATTTCTAAAGAATGCTTTCAGCACCTTGTTGAATCAATGCCACGTAGAATTAAGGCAGTTGTGAAGGCGAAAGGGGGTCAAACACAGTATTAGTATGGTGTTCCTAATAATCCTTTAGGTGAGTGTGTGTGTGTATATATATATATATATATATATATATATATATATATATATATATATATATATATATATATATAGTGTCTGAATAATTTTTGGTTTGACTGTATAGCCAAATAACATAATATTAAGGAATAACATAATATTAAGGGATAACAATATTAAGGGATAACATAATGTAACCTTAATGTAAAAAATGTAACCGTTACAAATAACAAATAATATAACATAGCATCAATAAAAAGTGTAATGCTTTTTTGTCACATTATGTTCAATGGGACATTAACAGAATAACATAACATTAAAAAATAAAATAGCAGTAACAAATCATCCAAAATTAACCAGCAGTGTAACATTAATTAATAACACAATGTAACATTGAAAGATAATGTGATGCTGCGGAAGAGCATAATGTTTCCAAATGGCATAATGTTAAGGAATAACAAAATAACATATAATATAACATTAACAAATAACAACCATAACAAATAATGTAACATAACACCGCTAATTAGCATTGTGTTAAGTTATAACATAGCAATAACTCATTAACAAATAATTAGGATTACATAATCTAACAGAAATAGATAATGTAATATTCACAAATAACGTTAACAGATAACATAACATTAACTTTGAAACGATTCATTTTCCATAAGCTTCCCATTTGTCTTCTTCCATAACTGAGCTATGTCTAAGCTTTGTGAGCTGCATATTCATTTTTTTTTCATCTCTGAGTGTAAAATGCCAAGAATGATCTGGAAAAATTGCCCTGTCACAAAGTCATTCGTTTTCTCTGACTAATCACGGTTATTGAATATTTTTGGATCTAGTTTAATTACTTGGCTATAAAAAGCTATAAATTGAATTTCTGCGCAGATCCTAGCTCTGAGAAATCACTTTTTTGTTCATTTACATCTGTGAAACATGTCATGCTTGACTTGGTCTAGTTTATAACAATTAACAAAATAATTTCTTGGAGTATTCTATGGAAATGTCACTTGGTCACCCGTACAAAAATGTTTCAGAATTATCAATTTATTTATTCTTGGTATCAATTTACAAGTACGTTTTATTGTCTAGCCATGCTTTTAATGGCTCATGAGTTTCCCATTACAGTACATGTAATGATTCCCCTTTTGCTTCTAATAAAGGCAAATTAATTCTTTAATGGGCTAATCTTGCATAATATTTCACACTCATGGAAGTTCAACTCTTTTTCTGCTGCTCTTGCATTCAATGCTAAGGTTGTAGAGGCAGCAGAGTTGTGGTGTTTATCCTGTATTTTTACCCAAGTCCCCACACTCTCAAATGAAACTATGTCAAGCATTGAGGTTTATTGGACTCTAGCCGTTCTGCATAACACACTCCCACTCTTGCACACAGAGCAGCAATAAAAACATTGTAACATTTCTGAAGTCGCAACAATTGCTATGGTTACATGTCCAGGGAGCCGTTTATGCCACTGGTGAGCAGTTTTGAGGCCCAAAAAACTACTGCAGTTTTGCAGGTTTTTTATGTAGTCTTAAGTGGATCCATGGGCCAAAACCCACACAAGAGCCATAACCTTCCTATGAGTATGTTGCAGATGAAGACACTTTGTATTGATTTGTATTCGTTGCATTTTTATATGTTTTTTTTTACACAAATTAGAATTTTTCTGCGTATTCGCTGAGGGAAAGCAGCCATGGTATTTTGTCTTTACTTGCTTTACTGTTCACTTAAGGCTGGATATATTTGTTCAAAATACTGAATAAATAATAACAATTTGAAATAGTAAAACAGCTGTTTTCTATTTAATGTTTTAATGTAATTTATTCCTGAATTTTCCACAGCCTAATTTTAATATGCTGGCCCCTGAAGTTGTGTACAGTAGTGTAGAATACAGTCTAAGTTAAATAATATTCTCCTTTTCTTTTCTTCTCAAGAGTTCTAGTCTGAAAATAAAAATTCCTCATCGTTGTTCCTCACCATTTTCCAGAATCGTTTGACCGATTTTCGCCTGGCCTATATGATAACTGCCGAAAACCACATTTATAGTTCCATTGAGGCACTTTAGGGCCCTTTCACACCTACCTTGTTTGGTCCGGATTTTCTGACTTTTCAGTTTGATCCGAATCAAAATTACAGGTGTGAAACCTCCCCCGGACCACGGCTTTTAGACCATTTACAGAAAGTTCCTATGGTTCTCGCAGGATTGCATGCAGTCTTCTCCTCCTTTCCTGCCGGTGACGATAAAATGTCCGCACAACGAGGTTGTTCATTTGGCGAATTTGAACTAGCCTCGAGTATAGTTGGTGCTGCAGATAGTAATGCCGCAATAATAAAAGTATAGTGGCAACGATATGCGTGTGTTCATTCATTCTTGTCAAAGTTCCCCATTTGACAACATGCTGACGTCAGACGCACCATCCGTTTACAAACCAATCAATGTCAAGATGCAGCCCACATAGATGATGACGACAGGACGCTAGTATGTCATGTAAAGTTCTTTAGTGCGCTCGCATGATTGCAATTTGAAACCAAACCAAAACTTACCGAATGTGTAAAATGTATCAAAACATGAACTTTGGTTCGGGCCCTTGGTGCCGACTTTCAGGTGTGAAAATGCCCTTAGTCATATCTAGAGACCAGAGAGTTTGATAAAGACTTGGGCTGTGTCCCGAAATCGCTCCCTATACCTTTAAATAAGGCACTATTTGAGGGGACAGCCATTTTTAGTGGTGTCCAAAACCATAGTGGCTGTTATTGAGTGCGCTCATTCAATCCCATAATGCATCGCAATAACAAGTGTATGACCGATGTACGCTCAACGACTAGAGAATACCCATAATGCACTATGAGAGTCGCGCACTGAATGATACGCGTTTGAACATGTTTTGCCAGGATATGGCACCCTCAGCTGGTCTAGCGCATTATCATACAAGTATACATTCCTTTTAAATTGATTATTAAATTGATTAATTAAGGTTTATACATGCTAGTTTTGATGGTAACAGAGTTTCAAATGATTATTATTAAACAGCAAGCATAAGCAGCAGCCCTTCAGGTGCACTTGGAATTGAAACTGTCCGAAATTACTCACTCGTTTTCATTCACTCTTTCAAGTGGACTATATTAGTGGAGTAATGTAGGCACAGCATTGGACTTTTTTTTTTTACATTGCCACTAGTGAAGGCCGACATCTGTTTGTCAGTAACTAAAATCTGCTATCTATATGAGTTTATTTCTTTGACTGAGCCCTTTTTAAAAAGCAAAACAACAACAGAAAATACTTACCTAATTAAGCACCAGAGGGGATATTTGGCCCTCAAAAAAGGCTGTTTTGGTGTTTCTGGAACATGAAATGAGTTAGTTTTGGGCCCCTCCTCAATACTTCCTCGTGGAACTTCCAGCGAAACTCAATCATCTGTTCTCATTGCAGATTGTTTCTTCCCTTACACTGACTTTTTCTTCATTAAGACTTGATGATGATCTCTATAGATCACATATGGAGCTACACCTCGTCTTTCAGCTCAATTACAATAATTACCAACCCAGCGATCGTTATTTCACCGTGTTGGAATGGTGTGTTTGCTGAGTTGAGTTCCACGTTAATTAACCTTGTCTTCAATTACAAGTCTGTGAATTCCATTTGATACTCATTAACCAACATAGCGGGCAGTAGTGGGTGGTACCGGGTTCAAATCTTAGGACATCTTAGGGGGTCAAATTGCATAATCCTCCAGAAAGCTCCTCAGGGCTGTCTTGGGTGATGGTTTAAAACGCTGGTGAAAGCTTACCGCGTCCTTTAACCTAATGTTGACCATATATGTTAACCTGCAAAAAGAGGACATAAAGCGCTACAGGGATGTGTAGAGTCAGACGTCAGTAATGATTGCAGCTCCTTGCAGTCGGATGCTTCAGCGTGCCAAGGGGAATCTACCCTTCACCCCTGTATGTAGAAAGAAGAAGCAGGCCAACAGAAAGTGATAGCAGAGGCCAAAGAGCCTGGCTCCAGTTGAAAAGATGTATTGTGCTTACAGCCTCTTTATGGTTACCTCACTTTGACAGTTCTGTCTCTATTTATATTTGTGTTTGCTGAAAGGATCATACTGAAGGAATGAACTGTAACTGTCATGTATTAATGGATTTGTGAACATTCCCTTAAATCCCTTAAACCAGTGGTTCTCAAACTTTTGTGGTCCCCCCCCCCCCCCACCCAACGGTCTGAAGAAGAACGATTCACTGTAATTGCAGTTCGATACCGCTTTATTAAGACAGAGCGCTGACCGCTATTCGCGCACTTGAAAGTCGTTGCAACAGCTTTTTTTCCTCTTTTTTTCTGCTGATCTCACGCGCCCCCCCTGCAGTATCCTTGACTTGACACGCCTCACACTTTGAGAACCACTGCCTTAAACTATATCCTCAGCACTCACAAATTCAGAAACGGTACCCTCAATTTTCAGTATTTCAATAAGTATGCACGTAAGTAACAAGTACTCATTAAACATAACCTCAGGTTTTCCATCAGTTGTTGGGGAACTTGATCCAATAGAGAGACCTGTATGCACAATAAAAACAAGGGGTCGTACTTCCTATTTAAAGGATCATAACACACTAAAACACGTTTTTTACACACGTATATTCTGGTTGCACAGTGTTGAAAACAATGATAGCACTCGTTAAGTTAATCACAATGGCTAATGGATTTAATAAAATAAAAAAAATCAGAGTTCAAACAAGAGCTGAGAAAATGTTTTTAGGTATTTATGAGCAAATTTCATTCACACTGTTGCACTAAGCATGTACCAGCACAGTGTATGGGCAAATTCCATCTGGTCGTTTTCAAATTAAAGGATATATATATATATATATATATATATATATATGTGTATATATATATATGTATATGTGTATATATATATGTATATGTGTATGTATATGTGTATATATATATATGTATATGTGTATATATATATGTATATGTGTATATATATATGTATATGTGTATATATATATGTATGTATATGTATATGTATATATATATATATATGTATATGTGTATATATATATATATGTATATATTTATATGTGTGTGTGTGTAACTGAAAAATCAAAAAAGAATGATCCAAAAAGTAACTACGCACTTATTCTTCATGCTTAAACGCCATTTCACAATGCGCACAGCGCGATAAAGCTGAGCGAATTGCCGATGAACAGAGTTTTCACACTGAATGTGAAATGATTGACTGCCTTCAGCTAATTCACTCCTGCAAAATAGGTTCACTCTTAAGAAAAATGGTCAGCCTAATATTAACAGTAGCATATTAGGGTTCTTCAGGTTGTAGCAATAGCAGAACCCTTTTTGGTGCTAAATAGAACCCTTTTATAAGGCTCCATAAAGAACCATGTTGCTATATAGGACCTTAATTATATATATTTTCATTGAAATTAGTATAGTAGTATCTTCATATTATTAATACTACTATCACTAATATTATTTTTATATATTATTTATTAATATTGTTTTTTAGTCCTCTATCTGCCTGGTTTTATTATATCGTATTGCCTCTATTTGGGTTTTACATTAAAAAAAAAAAAACATATTGTGTCAATTGTGTCAAACATTTATGAACAGTTATGTTCATGAAGGCCAAAATTAGCAAAAATGTGAGCCCTTTACCGTTTTAAAAGGAAAAAGTGATATAAAGTCATGGGATATCTTTAATGTTTTTTTTGTTGTTGTTGTTACTGGGTATGTTTAGACATAAAATAATAATTAAAAAAACAAACAATATGGATCATAAATTTCATATCTCTTTTACTTACTTGAGAGTATCTTTTACTGAACAGAGCTGATCACACTTACATATTCAGTTAAACTAAAAAGAGAAAAAGACATGATTGGTAGGAAACCAGCTAAATTTTAGTTATATAAAGTTATAATTTATTGACATTTTAAGAAAGAAATAATTTCCCTGTTGACAGTCTGTGTATAGCTGAGCTCCAGAAAATCAGTAATGAGGTGGCTTTGGCATTAACAGATTTGAAAAACAAAAAGGCGGGAGTAATGAACCTTAAACTGCAACACAAAGAACCATTTCAGCATATAAAGGGTTCTTCAGGATGCTACGGTTCTAAATAGAACCGTTACTACTTGTAAAGAACCTTTAAAGAACTATCTTTTTAGTGTGGCGCTGACCGAGAATACATTTTTCCTCATGTATGGATCTCGTAGGTTTCCCCAATTGGCTTTAACATTGTTCACTGCACAACATACAACAGTTAATTAAGATAAATAAAGTTTGATGCGCCACAGAAACCATCATGGAGTGCGTGTAACAGCTTCCAACTCTGATCTAAAGTAGATTTTGATTAAATAATGGGCCTACGTGCATTATTTGTTGTGTTTTATAGTAAACTGAAGGCTACAACTGCTTTTCATTTCTCATTCTTTATTGCGGACCGAGAACGGGTTGTATTCATGCCGTGCCGAACAAAGCTCAAGTGGACATAAAACTGGAACCGTTCCTTACCGTTCTTAAAACAGTTCGGGACAACGGCGGAAAAAGCGGATTTTTATAAAAAGCATATGCAGTAATTTGTCCCTTCAAGTTTGAATGTGAACAGGACCTCACTGGAACACAGGCCTCAACCAACTGTAACCAAAACATGGAGATGTTTTAGTTGACATGCGGAGCGTTATTGACCTTCATGACCATGGGCAGAGTTGGTCTTTACATATTTATAGGAATATTTCACTTCAAAATGAAAATTCTGTCATAATTTACTCAGCCTCAAGTTGTTTCAAACCTATATGAATTTATTTCTTCTGCTGAACACAAAAGAAGATATTTTGAACCAGACGGTTGATGGACCCCATTGACTTTTATAGTAATTTTTTTCATACTATGGAAGTCAATGGGGTCCATCAACTGTTTGGTTACTGGCATTTTTCAAAATATCTTTCTGTGTTCAGCAGAAGAAAGAAACTAATACAGGTTTGGAACAACTTGAGGGTGAGTGAATGATGACATAATTTTCATTTTGAAGTGAACTATTCCTTTAATGCTGCTAGTTTGAGTTAAAAAACAAACAAACATAAGATCAAGATAAAATAGAAATATCACTACAAAATATGTAACGTGTACATAATTTCATCATATAATAATAATTAGTCAAATAATTACAAATAAAGTTCCTTATTTTATTGTGTAGAAGACATTCTAGTAGAGTAAAGTCTACTGCAGTCCTGACATGGTTCAGTCCTGTAAATCGTTAAAAATATAACCTGAATAAATGCACTGGATTAAAAAAAAAGAACATGATTACCTATTGATTATATAATGTAAGAGGAGATTGTAAATCCACCACTTCATAGTGCTCAGCGGTCCATTAACTTTACCCAAAAATATCAATCAGTACTAATACGTCCTTTAACCATTTTGAAAATTCAGAAAAATTATTTTCAAAAGTTAGAGGTCAATTAGATTTTAACAGAAATTAATGCTTTAATTTAAAGAACCCTGACCATAAAACAAATCACGGTTTCCACAAAATACCATTAAGCAGCATGGCTGTTTTCAGCATGATAATAACAAGACATGTTTCCTAAGCGATAAATGTATGAATTATGATAAATAAGTTTATCAACTGATCATTGCAGGACTTTAACCTGTCTATGGCTTTGTAAAGTGGCAATATGTCAGAAAAGACCCTGGGATATGATTTTTTGCAGAAGGCAGTACAGTTGGTATGTTGTCGGCTCTGGTCTGTATCTTCACAGACATCTGCTCTTTTCCTTCGCAATGCGTCGTCCAGACAGATGGTGCGACGGTGACTTCACACGGTGGAACTGTGGTCATGGAGTTGTGCGCCTTCTGTTTTTGTGAATTTGTGTTTATGGGGTACATGTATGTGTGTGAACCTTCTTATTCTCACTTCAGTAATGATTTTCAGTGCATTTAACAGTGTCATACTTCATTGAGTCACCTCTGGAAAACGCGAAAATAAATAAGATCCAAAAAGATGTGCGACTCTGTGTATTGTGAACATAAGGATGATGTTTCTAGGAAAGGATTTAGATCCAATGTCATCGCAGTCAATTGAAAAGAAAAGTTAGTAAAGATCTAGGATCAGTTGTATGCAGATCTGTTGATATTTGACTCATTTTTGCAATGGTTTCTAAAGGCCACATAGGTGTCAAGAGTATAAACGGATGTATTTTATCGCATTAACTATGGACATGGTCCATAACAAACAGAAATTGTCCAAATACTCATGTCCTCATTTTAAACATTGTCTATTGTTTAATTTTGTAAAACCTATTTTAAATGCCTTTTTATGACCTTTTTTATAAAGGTCCGTGCACACTTTCCATACCACAAAAGGTCAAGTCACCTTTATTTATATAGCGCTTTTTACAATACAGATTGTATCAAAGCAGCTTCACAGTGATAACATGAAAATAATACAACAAAGTTTGTTTCTAGAAGAAAATTGTGTCATCATCCACCTTAAGTAAAGTAGATCAATAATATTGTTGAATATTTAAATGTCCCCAGCTAAGCAAGCCAAAAGCCAAGGCAACAGTGGCAAGGAACCAAAACTCCATCAGGTGACAGAATGGAGAAAAAAAAAACATTCTCAGTCGGGGGCCAGTTCTCCTCTGGCCAATGAACGAACAGTGTATGATTATGATTCAGGCAGCATTACAGGTCAGAAGTCAGATTGGATCAGAACATTCAGAATATTATCCAGTTCCATCTGGTGAATTCGGAGTCATCACGCCGGTATGGAGATGAGTTTGTTGAGAATCAGTGCTGATGCCTGTCATGTCGATGAGGCCTTCAGTAGGCTGATAGGCTGGCACTTCAGGGATGCGTTGTGGATGGGTCCAGGCGCAGGTCCACCATCTGATCTGGATACAGCCCGGATACAACTGACTTCTGTAAACAGAGGTATAAGGGAAGAAGGCCTTCACAGTGAGGGACTAGTTGACACTTCAGGACTGCGTTGTCGTCGCGTCCAGGCGCAGGTCCTTTATCAGATCTCGGTTGAAGTCCTATGTTGGACTTGGAGGAACGGTCTTAAGGTGGTTCAAATCTTTTTGAACAAATAGAACTTTTTCAGTTAAAATAGGAAATTCAAATTCTTCATCGCGTAAGCTAACCTGTGGTGTACCACAGGGATCTGTTCTTGCACCTACTCTTTTCTCTCTCTATCTGCTTCCCTTGGGATCTATCTTTAGGAAACATAACGTTTCTTTTCATTGCTATGCTGATGATATGCAAATCTATCTGCCTCTGACCTCTGATAATGAGCATGCTCTTAGTTGCTTATCCGCGTGTCTGGACGACGTAAAATCATGGCTCTCAAATAATTTCCTATTTTTAAAATGAAGATAAAACTGAAGCCATTGTTTTTAGCCCCTCCGAAACTAGTAGAAAAAGCTCAAATTTGGAATTCTCAAATTTTAATAACCTCATCCCAAGTGCGTAATTTAGGTGTGATGATCGACAATAGTCTGGAATTTGACAGGCAAATTGCCTCTGTAGTGGGCTCTAGCTCCTTCTACTTACGCTCTCTTTCTAAAATTAAATTTTTTCTCTCTAACGCCTCTTTAGAGGTTGCTGTCCATTTATAACATCGAGGCTGGACTACTGCAACTCTCTATATTATGGTGTTGCTAAGACTCAAATTTCACGCCTACAAGTCGTTCAAAACGCAGCAACGAGATTCCTGAAGGAATGTAAAAAGTTTGAGCATGTTACACCCCTTCTGAGATCCCTACATTGGTTACCGGTTCAGTATAGAATTGAATACAAAATTCTATTGTTGGTCTACAAATCACTAAATAATCTTGCACCATTATACTTGTCGGACCTACTTCACTTATATACCCCTAAGCGAGGGCTTAGATCGGTAAACAAATTCCTCCTCCAGATTCCCAGAACCCGATTGATAAACAGGGGAAATAGAGCGTTTGAAGTAGTGGGCCCCACATTGTGGAACAAACTCCCAATCCAAATTAAAATGGCCTCCTCCTTATCGGAGTTTAAATCTGCTCTGAAAACTCATCTATTTGATTCAGCTTGCAATATGTTATTGGATTTTGTACTCACTGATCCTAAGCGATCATTGTTTGTTTTATTGTGTATTTTATTGTAATTTTTGTACAGCACTTTGGTCGGTTGTCAGCCGGTAGTAAATTTGCTCTATAAATAAACGGAACTTGAACTTGAACTTGGATACGGCCTGGATGCGGCGGACTGCGGTAAACCTCAGGATAAACAGAGAGACCAATTTTAGATAATCATTCATAATCAACATTACAATAATCTAGCCTTGATGTCATGAACGCATGAACTAATTGTTCTGCATTTGTCAATGAGAGCGCATGTCGTAATTAAGATATATTTTTAAGATGGAAAAATGTGGTTTTACAGATACTAGACACGTGACTTTCAAATGAAAGATTGGTAGCAAAGAGCAGGTTTCTTACAGACGACGAAGACTTAATAGAGCAGCCATCAAGTGTTAGACAGTATTCTAGGTTATTACGTGTGGAAGTTTTTTGTCCAATAATTAGAATCTGTTTTTTTTTTTCAGAATGAAGTAGTAAGAAATTACTAGTTGTAGCAATGTTCAGGGAAGAAGGAGGCGGGAACCGGCGAACAATCAAAATATAATTTATTTAAAATAAAACAAACAACCAAAATACCGCCAGCAGCCCCTCGCGGACGACTGCTGGCTACCGAAAATAAACATAAGGAACTGCCAGCAGCCCCTCGCGGACGACTGCTGGCTAAAATAAAATACAAAAACAAAACAACTAAAACACAGGCCTGTTCCTCTCTCGATCATCAACGTCGTCGCTCCTCCTTTATGCTTCCGCTCCTCCGTGAGAGATGCGAGACCGGTGTGCCTCACATGTGTTGCTCATTAGCAATCGCACCACCGGCCTTGCGCCGTTCTCTCACGTCCCTCGGCCGTCCTGTTCGCCACATACCCCCATCGCCCCTCACAGGCCGGGGGGTACCCACGAGCCTGTGCCTACTCCCCCCCCCGGCGGCGGCGATCCCTGGGGAGTATGGACAGACAAACCGAGGGAAACGGAGACGGAAGCATGAGGAGCGACAGATCGAGAGAGGGGAGAGAGGAAAAAAAAAAAATTGGTCCGGTTCCCACAACGCGCTGCCATCTGGTCCCCCACCAGCTAGGCGATCTCCTCCGCTGGCGGTGACGCTGGGTAGCCCTCGGTGGACGGCTCGACGCTCCTCCGCCGCCCGGTGGACGGCGACGGCTCCTCGGGTGCCTTGGGCAGACGGCAGGAGTCCCCCGCTCCCTGCTCCTCCCCTTCACTGGTGGACGGCAGCAGGCTCCGCCCCACGGCGAGCGGCGGCGACTCCTCCTCTCCCTCCCGGATGGGTTGTTTGTTTTATTTTAAATAGTTGTTTGTTGTTTGTTTTATTTTAAATAAATTATATTTTGATTGTTCGCCGGTTCCCTCCAATACCCAGGCGGCCGGCAGCGAGCTCGACCGTCCCACCGGCAACTCACTCCAGCGCACCGCCTCGAGCGTCCGTGGCCGCGAGTCCCCCGCTCCCTGCTCCTCCCCTCGCTCGGCGGATGGCAGCAGGCTCCGGCCCACGGCGAGCGGCGGCGACTCGCGCACCATGCTCGATGGCACCGCGGATTCCCCACACCGGCGAGGACTCTCTGACAGCGCGTTCCTCCCTCTTCCCGGGTTTCGGCACCAGTGTAGCAATGTTCAGGGAAGAAGGAGGCGGGAACCGGCGAACAATCAAAATATAATTTATTTAAAATAAAACAAACAACCAAAATATATGGCTGTTCGCCACACTAGTCATCCAGTTTTTTTATATCAGCTAATCATTTCGTTAATTTTGTGTATTGTTAAGTTTCGTCAGGGCGTGAAGAAATATACAGCTGAGTATCATCAGCGTAACAGTGAAAACTAATTCCATGCTTCCTAATGACATCTCCTAAGGCAGGGGTTTTCAAAGTCTAAGAGAGTGGGCCTCCCTTTTGATACAAATTTATAAATAAAATTTTTTGGATCGGGTTTGCATCAGGTTTGCATCCATCACAAGCATTTTTAGAGGTGTTTTGACAATTCAGAGCCACCGAATGACGAATACGGAAAAACGCATACGAAAATTTCCCTAACACTTGATTTAAAGCTGCAGTCCGTAACTGTTGGCGCTGTAGCGGTTAATAAACTGAACTGCATGCATCTTGCGGAATGTATATGTCGAGTCACGCAGGTACTGGGTAACTCCGCAGAGGTACGCAGCCTAAAATAGTCCCAATATAAAGATTTATTATAGGTTTAACGTAGTGATTCAGGATTAGACAAACACATGGTTTGGAAAATGGATTCATGATGTACTCGCTTATTATATAAATTTAGTAGTGCTGGGCAACGATTAATCACATCCAAAATAAAGGTTTAAGAAATATTTGCATGTATATACTGTGTGTGTGTGTGTGTATACAGTCTGTGTATATATACATATATATATATACACACACACACATACATACATACATACATAATTTATATCATATATAAATATAGCCTATATACATCATTTATATCAAATATAAATATTTTATATATTAAAAACACTTTTTTCTTAAATATATACATGCATGTTTGTGTTTATTATTATACAAAATAATGATACACAGTACACACATATATTCTGCAGCAGCTTTATCACTTATTATTTCAGAACCCTATAAAGCCTACTGTATCATATTTGATAAGCTATTTTCTAAGTCCTCTAAATCATCAAGATGATCACAATTTAGCTAAATCAATCTACTAAATGTCTTCTGTCCTTAGATTAATAATAGATCATTCCTTTTTGTAGCAAATAGAAAGGCATTTAGTATAATTGTAAAAATGTTCCCCTTCAGGTAATGATACATTTGTCTTTTTGCTGTGAATTATTTTTTTTTTTGTATAAACAAAATAACTTTTGTATTGTTATTAATATTTCTAGATGAACATTTACTGGACTGAAGGTTTACTTTATTATCCATATATATATATATATTTTTTTTTTCCTTTTTTTAATTAATGAAAACTACAGAGCTTTGATCATAAAACGAATCAATGACATAATTTTACTAGGACATATTATTAGGAGATATAGAGTGACAACTGATATTTATAAGCATTCTAGCAAGTATTTTGCTATAGGCCTACTGTTATAAAAATCCCATTGATTTACATTACAAGCTATTAGGCTTTATATTGCTTTACATGGTTAATATTGTCATTTATTCAGACATGTTCAACTTTTTGAAGCCACTGTATATAAGGCTGCTGCTAATACCACAAACACATCATTTACTTGCAACTCCTCAGTTACCCACAGGAGGTGCTGTTGTCTTGTTTTATGTGTTCATCTTCTGATCAGCACCTCTTTGTGTGTCCTTGTTTTGTGATGAGTGAAAGTGCTGTTAAGGGACTCTCACAACTAGAGAGATTAACACACACACACACACCCTCAGATGCCTCTGAGTACTTTCATTCCTGAGCGGAAGGCCGGTATGTGAAAGCACAATGAGTTTGTCTGCCATTTGGAGGTCATTCAGGCCTAAACTCTACAGATTCTTAAATTTTCTCGCCGTATCTCTGGAGTCGTACTCCATCTTGGCTTCCTCTCCGCTGTGACCTGTCTGACAGCAGACGGTGATGAGCGTCTAGGATGAGCGTAGATGACCAGTGGCATTTTCCACTGTACTAATGCAGTGGGCGGCCTGGAAACTGGACGCCCGTTTGCTAAACGGCAGCGCTGCGAATATTCCCAGCAGCCCCACTGGTCCTGTCAGCCAGAGCTCGCCGTACTCTTTAAGGTTAGACTCATGTTGCCAAGGAGACAGAGCAGCAGTGTGTGTGTGTGTGTAGTTCTATGATATCCTTCCTCTGCTCAACCTGTGACTTGCCTGTCAGAGCCGTGGTTTGACTCATTCGCAGTGGTTACTAAATAAATCTATAGTTATAGAGGCTTTTGCCCCTATCATAATGCCATATTAAAATGTGGAAAACATACAAGGTTTAGGATGTCAAATTTAAATGGGAGTGTTCTTTCTTTTAAATGTGCCATTGCTATTGTCCATTACTAAAACTGAAATCATAAAAAGGTTAGTTGTAATAAAATATAAGTAAATACCAGCTAGTTGCCAAGGAATCATTTCTCATTTTCTTTATTTAGCTTGAAGTACTAAATTAGCAAAACAACCAAAAAACGGAAATAAAAATGAGTAAGAACTTGATGTATTTAAAGCATGAAAAATAGAGAAAGAGGTAATGATTAAAACCTTTAAATGAAAATGGAAAAAGTGTGTGAGAGGGAGAGAGAGGAAAAATGGGCGCACAAAACATATTTTAATTTGTTTTTATAACATTAAACGCATCTATGAAAATGTCTCCTCAAAAACGTCAAGTCAGCATGAGCAAGAATACACTCTTGTATACAAACCTCTCCTCTTTTATGATTTGTTTGTGCCATTTTATTATTTAAATCAGTGTAGATTTGTTGTGCGGGATTGATTTGATTATTTGAATATTAATTTATTTCCTCTTTTAATTATTTTTCACTAGATTTATTCTTTATTGTCTTGTAAGAATAATAATATGTGCAACAAAATGCTTAAATTGCATAAATCCAGCACATGGTCCTGTGTAGCATCCTTTAAATGCATGGTCTATGCAGATTAAGGCTTTTCTAGGACACTTTGCTGTTTATTTCTGCATCTAATGCTGATCACTTTACATTTTTGGCAATGCGAATCACCAACATCAGTGTAAACACACTTGGCAATGGTCAAACAAATTTGGCAATGTTCAGTTATAGTGTTAAGCTGTTTTAATAGAGAAAAATGCTTTTTTTTCTCTCTTTGTCTTTCACTTGTATTCTTTGTCTTGGTCTCTTTCTTATTTTCTTTTGTCTTTTGGCTCTTTGCAGAGGAAGAGGTGGAAAATTTCAATGTTTCCAGCTTACAGGAAGAGGTGTTGCGGAACATCGAGGCTGACAGCTTCTGGTGCATGAGCAAGCTCCTGGACGGGATTCAGGTAAATTGATTCCCTATCTGCCAGCGGTCGGGCCTGATACATTTACTCTCTGTGTGTGTGTGTGTGTGTTTGAGAGAGAGCAGAGCACCGCTGGGAAAGATACGAATGTGTCGCGGCGAGATTCCCCTGCGTGTAGGCGCCCCGTTCCTTTTCCTCTCCTTGCCGTTCCTCGCTCGGCCCTGTCTAGGAAAAAAATCCATGATGAATATTCTCACTCTGCACCACAGGACGTAACCTCCTTATCCAAAGGGCCTGGCGGTGCTGGAATTGTCATGGGAAAGCAAAGCGACCCCCCCCCCCCCCCGCCCCACATTCACTTTGTCTTGCCTGCCTCGTCTCTAATTGATTTAAGGCCATAAAACACCCGCGTTGTTTACGCAGCAGAGACGGGGACACTCACTTTGCAGTATGAAGGTAGGTGGTTGCGATCCTCATAGCCATATTTCCACAGTCCTCTCCCGGAAGACAGTAAAAGATTCCCGTGCGGCCTGGTCTGTCACTTTTTTTCCCTCCTTGTTGATAAAAGACTCTGTAATTGGGTGTTTCTGCAACTATGGACCCTTTTGGCTTTGTGGACTTAGAAATGAAACTCACTGAAAACGCATTTTTTTTCATTTAACTGGTTAATTTAATTTGTCCACTAACAGTGTCAGACAGCAGGAGAGGAAGATCATTTTTAGAAAATGTCATTTGGAATACAATTTCAGACTTGTTTGTCTTGCTAAGGCCAATTCAGAATTCTTATTTATTTATTTTTTTTGATTGCTTTGTTCCAAAAACTAGCGAGCTGCATTTGTAGGCATAAGGCAGGGGTGTCCAAACTTTTTTTTTTTTTAAAGAGGGCCAGATTCGATGTTGTGGACACACCTAGGGGCCGGACAGTGTGGAAATGAAAATTTCCTGATAATTTACTCACCCCCACGTCATCCAAGATGTTCATGTCTTTATTTCTTCAGTCGAAAAGAAATTAAGGTTTTTGTGGAAAACATTCCAGAATTTTTCTCCTTATAGTGGACTTCAATGGGGACCAACGGGTTGAACATCCAAATTGCAGTTTCAATGCAGCTTCATGAAGAATGAGGGTGTTATCTAGCAAAATGATAGATTTTCTAAAAATATATACATTTATATACTTTTTAACCACAAATGCTCGTCTTGCACTAGCTGTGATGCACCACGCATTACATAATCACCTAAAAATGTCACGCATGTTTAGTGTCAAAAATGTATAGGGTAGGGTGAAAAACATTTAAACATTAAAATCGTCTGACATCGTTGTTTTACCTATTTATTTATTTATTTTTGTAAATGGCATTTGATTTAGTCTTTGCACGTTCGCTTTGTCAGTTCTTCCACCTACGTCACGCGTGACCTTTCAACGTGATTCCGTAATGCTTGGCGCATCACAGCTAGTGCAAGACGAGCATGTGTGGTTAAAGTATATAAATGCTTATTTACATTTTGAAACTGCAATTTGGACCTTCGACCCGTTGTACCCCATTGAAATCCACTATATGGAGAAAAATCCTGGAATGTTTTCCTCAAAAACCTTAATTTATTTTTGTCTGAAGAAAGAAAGACATGAACATCTTGAGTGATGTGGGGGTGAGTCAAGTATCAGGAAATTTTCATTCTGAAGGGAAATAATCCTTTAAGATGCGTTTTGGTCGATCGGAAACAGGGCCGTGTAAACAGGGCCTGGAATGCTTTTATGGTAATTAGTCTATACAACACATTTAGTATAAAAAGAAATGAACAAAACTGATAGCTCATAACAAAAATTCCTGTAATTTGGCCTATATTGCATTACTTATTTTATACATTTAATTGGGCCAACGTGTCTACATTAATAATATAATTAAATTCAATATGAATGTCCCACATTTATGCCACAATACCATGGTTACAGTTAGTTACACTGCTATTTTTAACTTCTTTTTGCCCCTGAGCGAAGAATGAAAAGGAACTTTGCCGAGCGTTTTCCGGGCCTTTATGTTAGCAATGGGCAGCAAGGCAAAATTACAAAGATAAATATTCACACTTTCGGAATTATTGAATTACACCTATTTAGAAGTTGTGCTTAAATTCCGTTCACTTAACATTTACCTTGATTTGTTATTTTCTTGTCTTGCGCTTCATTTACACTGTGATAAACGTATTCATAAACAAAGTATTTTCACTAAATTAATATTGGAATGCTTTGAATAGTTCACTCTTTTTTTAATTATTATTACATCGTTATAAACATAATAAATCATGTTTTTTTTTTTTTTGCAATTTTGAAAATTGAAACTGAGATACTCAAAAAAACAAACAAAAAAAAAAAACACTTATTTAGGTTCTTACTTGGACAAAAGTGCCCGAAGTTAAAGAAACACCCAATTACAACGATGTGTTTGAAGTGAGTTCAGACAGAAATGTACTCTCACGCACACTGGGTTTAGACAATTGTCTCTTCACACGTAAAGAGCATTTGTATGCAGCGAATCAACCTTCCTCACTGGTATTAGATTGAAATGCTCTCCAGGCCCTCCAAAGCTTTTGTGGTATTTTGTCTCTAATTACTGTGGTAATTTGTGTGTACAAAGCAGATTCTCTTAGGTGCTAATGATTTTTCTCCCCCCTTTGTTTTCCTTACACCTTCACACCATTGCTGCTGATAGCTCTGAACACTTGCTCGCAAGTTTTTAGCGTCTGCAGCGCCTTGCTCTCTGCGTGTGCGTGTCGGTGTTTCAGAGTGGTTGTTAGCTCGGAAGTGTAGTTTTAGCGTGATTTTATAGTCTCAGCCATGCGTAATTGTGTTCGGGTCTCAGGAGAGCATTTGCGTTTTGAGGCGCAGGGTAGAAAAAGTTGTTTATTACAAGTATTGTATTTCCCACCTGTGTTTGACAATAGAGAGGGATATCATTGCTATTGTAATGCTTGATTATTTGAGATGGCGCTTTATGATGTACATTCTGGAGTAACTATAAAAGGGTTTTGTTTATGCGTCAACCTTGGTTAAAAGAATATTCAAAGATAAATCAGGCTCTATGAACATTGTTTGTGTTGTGCTGCTGATAACCACAGAAAATGGTTCCTCAGTTTGTAAAAACACACAATTTGCATTTTTAGTAGTGCTGTCAATCGATCAAAAAAAGTTAACTTGATTAATCGCACATTTTTTCTGATTAATCGCGATTAATCACAATTAAAAACACATTTACACTTTTTTCATATATATTATAATGTAATAATTTCACAGTTAATATCCAAATTATTGTGGAAACAACATAAAGACAGTATATTTTAAATACTTGTTTAATGGCATCTTTTGTATGAATGAAGGCCAGTATCACTCATACTAATACATCTGTTGATGTCTGGATAAAAATGTTTATAAATCGTTTAGACTAATCGTTATTAAAGCTACAAAGGTTCTTTAGTGAGGAGCAGTGAGTGATTTTCTCTGTTCCCTTTGTTCTGTGATTAAATTTACTGACAGACAGAATTAGTGGCCGCTGTCCCTTTAAGACCAGCCGCTGCTGTGGATCTCACACGCTCCTCATTCTCTCATAACTCTGCACGTTCATTTAAGACTTTATTTAACTAATTTAAGACCGCTCTTTTGTTATGAGGATACTTGAAAAACTGACATTTTGGCATAATTGTGTGTGTTATGGTTCAAGCGGGAACGAGAACTGTATTCTGGTGCGTGTGTGCGTGCGTCTGGACACTCATGGGCATTGCGGTATCTTTTGTCTTGTCACGCTCTAATGGTTTAAAAGCATTTGCATGAATAAGACCAGGATCATATAATGTAACGCTTGTCAAAGGATGACAGAAATTAAACGATGATGCTTTAATTGCGTTAAATATTTTATTGCGTTAAACTGGACAAATTAATCGCATGCGTTAACGCGTTAACGTTGACAGCCCTAATTTATAGTAATGCATATACAGGTGTGGCTTTAAATGTAGAAATATAATTAATAGTCTGTGCAAAATGTTGTCTTATTTGAACTCTGAAGGTATATAAATGTTTACAGTTAAGTCTGCTCAAGCATGCATTTTAGTCTTAAGCCTTGTCTGTGAAACCAGAGCATAGTGTTTATTCTTTTTAGTTTTGTGGCTGTCACCATAAACTATTATAAATGTGTAAACATGCTTTTAAAAAGATAGTTTTTTTTTTCAACTTGCATTGAACTTTGAACATTCCTTTAAAATAATGTGTCATGAACAGGATATGTAGATCAAGGCTGGTTTGTTCAGCAGAAGGTACCAGAGTTCATATTCAAACATAGATTTAAGTTGAAGTTGGACATTTGGGAGGGTTATACAGCATGCGACCATGCAGCTATGAGCCAGTGGTTGTCCTCCTCCCCAGTCTGTCCTCTTTAAAGTCAAACTAAATGCTTGCTTGAAGGGTTATGACTTATTAATAGGAAGACCTTAAGCCCCTGGAAAAATGACTGTGTTGTTTGTCCCTTGCTAGCTGAGCTGGTTGCTGTGTGTACATGTATGGATCCATTAGGAGCAAATCCATCTGTATTCTCAGCCCTGAAGAGGGGAAATGAGAAATGGGTGTTAAAGCAGACAGCTCACTGCAGAAGCCATTATCTGTGATGTCCAACCCTCAGGCCAGGACACCACAAAGCAGCTTCTGCCTCAGGACTGCGGGAGTTTGTGTCTATTCGTCTCGTATTGCAAATCAACGCGGTCATCCTGAAGGGCCACCACAGCCTGCATTTCTGCATTCGCTCAAATTTGAGACAATAATTTAAACAGTTGTCAGTAGCAGCAGTCAGGAAAATTATATATGTGATCAAAAACAGTCACAAAACATTGTCACAATTTCGCCCGAGTTACCAGTTTACATCAGACTCGTTCGGCCGGTGAATTGTTGTCTATGAGTTCGTTATATGAATGTGTAATATGTCTTGTGTTTGTAAGAACAGCACTGCTTTGTGTGAAGGAGACACCAGGGTCACCACTGTTTTTCAATAGTGTTCAAACAAAAATGTTATCTTTATTTTTTTCTATAATTTTCACTCCCTTTGATCCCTTTTCTTTAAAGAACAAGCGGAAATGTGAGGTTTATCTTTTTCTTTTCTTTTTTTCAATAGTTTCAGTTTATAGTCCTTTTACAGTTTGGGATGTTACCAAAGGCATTGGTGTTGTTTCAAAATGACATTGCTAAACAGCATCTAGTTCTATTGTAATCTCAATAATGCTGATTCCAATCATTTTATTCTTTTAGAAGAATTTAAAGAGTATTAATGAGTATTATTTGTTTTTCTAAAGTTGATTTATCCCTCCTTCTCACAACCGGTTTCAGCCCCGTCACATTTTTCGAGTTTGCAGATATTTGGAATCTTTTGGAATGTTACAATTCGATTCAAAATCGAGAATCAAATAGCAGCGAAATGAATAACAGCTACTGTTAGTTCCAATCGAGCGGGAGTTATTTAGTTTAAATTATACACACCTCATAACTGCGTTCATTTAATCTAGGCCGTGTTCATATTCGCCTCTCACGGCGTGAGCTCACGCGTGTCTATTGCATCATTAAAATGAGTGAATCAAGTCGACAGACATATCTATGAAAGGAAGTGACTATCATCTGGATCTGGTTTGCGTTTCCCAAAAGCATCGTAAGCCTAAATTTATTGGTGGTAATCTTTCTACGATCAATTTAAGCTTACGATGCTTTGGGGAAAGGCAGCCCTGATCAGGGGCCGATCGTTTGGGGTTAGAGATATATAATACAGGCCATTGCATTCTCAATATTTATTACTTCAGCCTCAGATATAGGACATGCTCTTTTATAGGCCTAAAGTAGCCTGTACACGGAAAGATCGCAAGAAAAGCTTGACGTGTGCTCGACTAAACATTATTTAAGGCTATTTTCTATTTGTTAAGATATTGATATGATCAGCTGTTGTCAAGTATAAGCTTCATTTATAATGTGTCTCTATTGCAAGCCTGGGCACTCTCTAAACTGCGTGGTGGGTGCTGCACTGTCGCCTTCTTTGAAACGACATCACATTATTAAACGTTTAGAAAATCGTTTTTTAAAATGTGTGAATCGTTTCGAATCGGCGGAAGATAGAATCACGATTCATGTGTGAATCGATTTTCCCCAACACCCCTAGCAAATATGAGATATTGATATATTCATTATTCATTCATTTTGCCGTAGTGAATAAGCAGAGACTAACAAATCTAACAAGGCTAAATGAATGACACTAGGGCAGGGGTGTCCGAACTCTTTCCTGGAGGGCCACTGTCCTGTAGAGTTGAGCTCCCACTTGCCTCGGCACACCTGCCGGGAAGTTTCTAGAATGCCTAGTAAGACCTTGATTGGCCGGTTCAGGTATCTGTAATTGGGCTTGGAGCTAAACTTTGCAGGACAGTGGTCCTCTAGGAGCAGGATTGGACACCACTGCACTAGTGGGTGAAATACGACAATCGCGTGCACATGTTGGAGATAGTGAAAAGATGATGGATGACAAGTTGGAATCATACCCTTAACACTGGTAAGATGAGGTAGAACTGACTGCATCTTCAGGCTACAGCAGACCATAATACACACCATCACCTAGTGTTGGACATTTAGGAGGACAGCTGATGTGTAAACACACACATTGAGCAGTAACTGAAGGAGGAGACCTTTGGACTCCAGTCAGTCATGGTGTAGGGAAGGAGACAAGGCTTGTCGGAGACAGTGGATCTGAGACTTCCTGTCAGCAAGAACGTAATTGACTCGCCTCTCACGGTGAACGCTGTGGTGGTGAGTGTGTTGTGTAGAGGTTAATAGTCGACACGTAACCTTCTGACTGTGGAGATTTGGGCGAAGTGATGTTTTAGAAACCATTACGCCAATGAAATGTAAAAGATAAACCCGGTTATATACTGTCTGTTCTGAGAAGTTTATTTATTTAAATCCCACTGGGAAAACTATTGAATACCACTTTTTTAAAGTTTTGCGATTATGAACTTATGAAGCTAGCAACCAAACACTACATTCTTCAGTGTTTTTTATTTATTTATTTTTTTCTTCAATGGAGGAATGGAATTCAAATGGATTTGGACACTCAACCAGTGGTGTGAGTTTGGGATGGCGACTGTCTGTTTGCCTGACCAATGACAGATGAGGAGTTTTCAAGAAACCTATTTGAAAGCAATCTTTGTTTTAGCAGTTCCATTTGCTGACGCTAGTGGTGCAGAAATGACACACTTTAGCTTTAAAGCCAGTGTGTGACAGATGACAGCAGGACTCTAGGGAAAACACTGGCAGAGAGACAGCTGTTATAAGACACTGTGACCACTCACTCATGCTCCTCATATGCTTTCTTGTACAGCAACTCAAATCTAAGATCAGTTTACTGTTACCAGATGCTCACTTGAACATAGAGGTTCTTGCACAGGTTGGCCATATTTCTCTGCTGACACATACTGGCACAACGTCCGTGCTTTGACACTGGAGACCATATGTCAGACTACAAAGTGCTGGACAGATTGCTTGATCTGGGTCCAGTGTCTGTGTGATTATAGACATAATTTATATACCATGTATATGTGACACAAAACTACCACTTTTCCATAGTTGTATTTGTAGAGGTTAAACAGATATTAGTAAACCAGCCGATTCTAGAAGTTGTACAGTAACCCATATAATATGTGCTTCTGAGATCTTTGCCCTTGTAACTATGACCAAATCACAGCCATGTTGATATTCAGAAAACCGTTCAATGGCAAGTGTAATACATTTTCAACATACACTGACATTGAAATGTTTGGGATCGGTAATGTTTTTGAAAGAAGTCTCTTGTGCTCACCAAAGCTGCATTTATTTGATCAAAAAGGTAAATTAAAACCCATAATATTGTGAAATATTATCACTATTTTAAAGAACTGTTTTCTAGTTTAATATATTTTAAATTGTAATTTATTCCTGTGATGGCAAATCTGAATTCACACCAGCCATTATTCCAGTCTTCAGTGTTGCACAACCCGCCTAAAACAGTTTTTGTATGATGATTTGGTTCTCATGAAACCTTTTTTTTTTCTTCAAAATGACAGCAATTATTTGAAATGGATGTTTTATTTGTTACAATGTATTTGCTTTTACTTTTGATCAGTTTGAAGCATCCTTGCTGAATTAAAGTATTAATTTCCTTAAAAAAACTGCATATCAATAGCCTGGTTTTTCATTATAGATTTGTGTAAAACTTTATTTTTTGATATTTTCTAAATGTCGATAAAAAAATACGAAATGAGGATGTTTCCATCAACCAATGTTATGCGACTTAAACCCCCAAAAAATTCTTGCGCGATAAGTTATTCCAAAAATCATGGCAACAGATTGTTGGTAGGTTTATGTATATCGCAGCCACCGCACTAGCCATTATTTTTAATCGAAGGCGACGTAGGCGTGTTATCCAAGCATTAATAGCAAGGAAAACCCTTCTTCTTGGGAGCAGCCCTGTATGATGTGTTTTCTGCGAGTTTCTCCCTCCTATCTTCTTCAAGGTCTTAAATTGTGGCATTTGTTTGTTGTTTAAAATCCAGTATTACCGTAATTCGTTTAATAAGACGAGTAAAGTCTTGTTTTCTGTCCAACCATACCATGGCGCTTTTTGACTTTTATGTACCGAAAGTTTATGTGCCGAATTGACTTTTATGTACGCCAGGTGACCTGTAAAAAAATAAATATAAAAAATTGCAGTTTTGTGAAATATGCAGTTTTGTGAAATATTCTTTTTTTTGAATTGCCTGAAAAACCACCTCATGGAAGCGTAAAAACTTTATTGCGATATATTGGAATTTTGGCAAAATAGACGTTTTCATTGGGTGTATTCAATTCGTAATTTCAATTTGCGCAATTTGATGGGTGATGAAAACCCAGCTATATTTAATTGTGTACAAATAATCTAAGAATGTTGCTTGACTACCCAAAAACCTGCTGTAGCATGAATTATTCCTACTCACCTAAATGTACTAAATTACGTTTGAATCATTCCAAACTTTTAAAATTTACTTTCTTCTGTGGAACATGAAAATCCCTGTTTTGTCCATGAAATTAAAGTCAATGGGGACCAGTATGGTTTTGACATTTTGAACAAAAATAGTTGAACCTTTATCCAAAATACCTTGTTTTGTGTTCCACAAAAGAAAGAAAATCATTCTAGTTTGAAAAAACTCTTTGATACTGTGAACTATGGAATTATATGTAGCAAACACACATCAAGCTGGGTAATACAAAATATCAGCACTCTGTTTCTTGTCAACCAAGTTAACAGACTAGAACTTCTGTAGCATAACTAGTTTGTAGCATATTGACACATTAATATAGAATTCATTTGAAGTCCGGTCACAGATCTTGTCCTTTCATGGTTTATTACACTACACCAAGCCCAAAGTAACTACATATAGTTAACATCAGACATTAAATGTGTTATAGAATATACAATATAATAACAACAACAACAAAAAAACTTTAATGTGTAAGTGAAAGTGGAGGTAAGTGACAAGAATATGTAAGAATATGTTTTCCTTTCTGGAAAAGCCCATTGCATGATGGAGATAAGCCAAATAAGAGGCATAAACCAGATAAGAGGTGACGGGGGGGCACCGAAAAAACTTGAGAGTGGCGGACAGGTGCGGTTATATATACAGGCTTGAGAGTGTGATGGAGGCAGATTATTGAGCTCATGTGAAGAGCTCTGCTGTGATCCGTTTCACAGTTGCTGCTGCAGATGCCTTGCTTGACTTTACCCTTCCTTTTTTTCCTCTGATCAGTGCTTCTCTTTACTAGGCTTCTTGCACCACACTGTTCGTCCACCTCTTTAATCCCAAGGGCTTCCAGCTGCTTCTGTTTTTTTTTTAGTTCTACTGCTCACACATATAAAAAATCATACTCGTAAGACTATAAAGCATCAGATCATATCTGAACTGCCTCGTATCAGCCATATGTTAAAATCAGATTATTTTTTACTCTTGTATATAAAGCATTCTAATGCTGTCTCACATGCTGACTTGAAGAACTACAGAAATTGTTTTAATTAGAGAACTTCAGAAATTTTAGCATGTATATCAGTTGGTGTAGCCAAGAGGTTAAATGTATGAGATTCTGCAAAGTGCTCTATTCACGTTTCTTTGTCTCCACTCTGCAAACATTTCACACTTCTTGCCACGTTTGAGACTCAAGCATCTGCCACCAACCTTTTGTCATGATCCTCTTAAGTGGATTCTCTTGGCCAAATTATTCAATACATATAATCACATCTTAAAGATAGCTTAGTGCACATATTTCTCAATGTGGAGAAGTTCTAATCAACATGATTACTTACTTGACATTAAATATTTATCATAGCTTCCGTGATTGAGCTATGTGCTGCTTTATCTCCTAAGTCAGTCCTGTAGTTAGTCAAAGTTTGTTTTGAATTTGTTCTCCTCACACAAACACATTTTTTACCAGAACATTTATATCATAGAAAACACTGATAATCATCATCATCTGATCAATATATGTTAACTATAATGTGATAGTTTTTTAAAAGTCATTTGGTTTCACTTCATTTGGATGGTCCCTTTAACACATTCTGTTGACTATAAGTAACGTGCACCTACATGTCTACTAACTCTCATTAGAGTGTTAGCAGAGTATTAGTAGACTGGTAGGGTTAGGGTTAGAATAAGTTGACATGTAGTTGCATAGTTACTTATAGTCAGTAGACTGGACCATCACAATAAAGAGTTATCAGATATTAAGCAGACAGTACACTATTACTCTAATGAGAGTTAGTTGGCATGTAGTTGCAAAGGTACTTATAGTCACCAGAATGTTCAAAAGGGACCATCAAAATAAAGTGTTACCAGTCATTTTTTCGACGATACAATATTCAGTAAATGTTATTATTACTGTGTAAATGACATTGTAAATTGTGTGCCCCTTGAGATATACATGTTTTTTAGGTAGTTTATAACTGTAATGTTCACTTTATTATGTGAACTTTACCGGGGAGAAGTTAAACAAGTGCAGTAGTCCGTAAATTGTCCCACTCGGTAAGGTTAATACACCACTATTAGACCCCCTACTGGTTCCTCTGTCAGCAGTGGGATAGGAGGGGGTTTAGGGGTGTGAGCCAGAGGACCATAAACTAATTAAGGTTGTAGAGAAGTGGAGCCCCTTTAAAATTGTTTATAAACCATTAGGGGGAAACACGTTCTCCCGGGGATCTTCCGTGCAATTAGAACCAAGGTCAGAGGAACAGCGGTAGGGGAATGGGGCTTGCTCAGAACTGCTGCTGTGGACAGAAAGTGGCATTTGCACTGGGGCAAATGCTCGCTTTTATTAATTTCCTAAATAAATAGGTGCCTCACGAGACCCTTTGTCAGTAAAATGCACCTTCAGTGATATTAATAAACCTCTTGCTTATTTAGCCTATTTTTCCCTCTCTGGCTTTCCCCCCTTTCTCTACCTCCCTTTTTTTCTCTCTGTATGCCTACTTAAAAGAAAAAGAAAGGGAACCATTTGCAAACCATTTTGCACATTGTGGCTCTTGGGGGTTGGTGTCAGATGCCGAAATGGAATGTGTGAAATTGGTTAAAGGGAGAAAGGGACTTGTTAATCATTCATTTACTAAAGAGAAGCAAATGTTGTTATATTTTGTTTCAGTTCCCGTGATTAGGAGACCGCTTGTTGTATTAAAATCAATGGCATTCAATGTTTCACATAAGCCACAGAGACTGGAGGTAAACAGTCCCAGTTGTATTTACCAGAAATCAGGCCTGTAGGTAATCTGTCCATTTTATTATCTCTCTCGTCTGTTATACCCCCCCCCCCCACCCTTGAATGTGGTTAAACAGCCAGGACAAATTAATTGCCTGTTGAGCTTGCTATTTTTAAAAATCAGATAAATATTTGCATGCAATGGTGGCAAAAAAGTAAATGAGGCCTGAGGCCTTAACAATTTGATTTGGCAAATTGCTCCTCTGCTTCATTGGAACAGTTTATTGACTGAAAGTGCGGCTCTGCAGATTGCATTGACACATTGTCCGACAGTTGCCTGCCAGCCTATACTTCCATCTCTTACAAATTTAGCATTGATTAATTCTTGATCTTTGATGCGAATGGCAAGTCAAGTTTTAGCCTTCAACACATGATCTTTGGAGCGTCTATGCTGCATGTCAGACCTCTTGCCAGAAATCCGTCCTAGGTTTTTTTTTTTTGTAAGTGTGAATTTTCTGGAGGACCCAATGGGTTGAGAGAGAATACAGATGAAGCTGCCCTCTTTCATCCTTATCAGCTGGGCGCCTCTCAGAGCAAAGGGTTTGAGATGTCCTTCACTCTTGCATGCTGAGACCAGCGAAGCTACAGCAGCCAGACAGCTACCAATACCATCCCAAGAGCACTCTTGAGACACTCAGACTCAGACATTCAGTCCCTCAATCTGTTTTTTTATTTTTTACACTCTTTTTCTCTCTCTGTGAAGAACACAGTACCGGGACAGCGTGTAATTTTACGTTTCCTCCTGGGCCGTCATGGCCCTATGCACAGTCAGGCTATATTCTGAACTGTTGTTTAAGCAAGAGGGGGCTATTGTCTCAAAAAATGTCAGCACATGTAGGATAATGTGTTCAAGAGAAGCATTACTTTATTCCACGTGTATCAGTGTTTTTTTGTGAGGGTTGCAGCAGGGGCCGCTCTTTTGTTTTAGAATGCTGAGTTATTCTCCTGCCCCCATGCCAATTATATTCAATCAGCCACTCTTGAGGAAGTAGCAGCAGGAAAAGCTTGAGTTTTCTGCTTGGCTGCCACTCTCTCCTGTCCCTTTTTTACTGACAGCCGTATGCCTCCGTCTCAGCTCACTGAGCCCCACAGTCAGATGTCTGATAGTGCAACCTGTCGCTCATATTATGCCTGCCACATAACCTCCCTCATTAACTCTCCTCTAAGCATGCACATGTGAACGCACTAAGCTCATGAACCATATCTTTAAAAGGCAAATCCATCAGCCCCTGGCCACAATAACATGAATATGATGTGCATTGTGTGTATACATTCTCAAGTGTCTCTTTTTGTCTATCAGGATAATGTAAAGGCTACACCATGGTATTCACTGAAGAGAGACAACAGACGTTAAGCAGCAAAACATGATGATTCTGCCAATCATTCATCTTCACATTGTTTCAAACCCATTTTCATTTCTCAGCTCTTTTCCATAGTGGGCACAGTTGTCAGGCTCCAAAAAGGACCATAGAAGTAGTCCGTATGGCTTACTATCTCACGTTGTCTGATTCCATGCCATAACATACTGAAATTCCCTTTATAAAAGCTCTTAAATCTTATCTACATTCCCTTTTCAGATCAAAACTAAGTGCCTTGATGCAATGCACCAGGTTTGACATCATTAATGCAAAAATGCCATTAGTTCTTACTTGTCTTGTAGCAGAAAATTTGCACCATTTCAAATTTGTTTCAAATATGTTTTGAAATCTGTAAGTAATTGTATTTCTTCAGAATACTTTGAATATAGCACATGGGGCATATAGTATACTTACATGGTGT
This sequence comes from Meda fulgida, assembly GCA_030578275.1. NCBI lineage: Eukaryota > Metazoa > Chordata > Actinopteri > Cypriniformes > Leuciscidae > Meda > Meda fulgida. The sequence continues at coordinate 17,511,786 of CM060619.1, forward strand.
CATTTTTATCCATTTTGGAGCTTGAATTCGGTAGTGAACAGTCTTCAGATTGCCCTTTTGTATTCCACAGGGGAAGGGGGGAAACGGGCTGGAAACAACACAAGAGTGAAAAAAAACAATTGCAGAATTTTCATTTTTCAGTGAACTCTTCTTCTAAGACTCTGTGACTCACATAGAAAAGAAGAGTATAGTTTATTTAAAAGAGTGAACCAGGGAAGCATTGAATGCAGACATTGAAATGTTCAGAAGATAAGCTCATGATCCTGGATGTTCATACTCTGCATTGCTGGGTTATTTCTGATCCAGCTTTGCCTGGAAAAGCAGGAGCGATTGAGAGAGGAAAAGAGGGCTGCTTAGACTAATGGAAAGGCACCAGCAGCCACAGAGAGAGTGTAAAAGCCCTCTCCTCTCCATGAATAACACAAAGCTGAGGTCTTATTATGTGCTCGGGTTATCATGGGTCATCATCACAGCTCCAAATCCTTTCAGCAGGCCTGCTGTTTGCATCAAGCGGATCTTTTCACCACTTCTTATCAAAGGACTGGCCTTCATCTCTTCAGATTTACAGTTATTCACTTATTTACAAAAAAGTCACTGTCACCTCTGTTGATTTCAGATCACCTTTTTTGTTCAGTCTGTGGCTTTATTCTTTTTCACCCAGTGGAGAAATCAGTCCCTTTATAGGAAGTGTCAAAGGGAGATTAGTAGTCTACTGAAGATGAGTGATAGACAGTTAGGACAGTATAACCCCCCACCCCCCCACCCCAGCTTCAGTTGGAAGCTCCAGTTGCTCTACCGGATCAAGGATGGAGTGAACAAAAAAGGATGCCATGAAGCTTCAGCTTGTGCCCAAGCCAAAGCTTCAAACAAATCCCTGAAAAGGGGATGCTCTCTAAAGAGTATGCAGCGGGGAATTTAGCACCTGCTTGTATCATCAGAGCCCTTCCTGTCTCAGCATGTTATAGTGGTCCAAGTCAAACTCTTCCTAGTTGTCCTTTTCAAGATTTCAGGATCCTCTAAACTTGGTTCACAGCTGGTTAATGATATTACTATGGATACTGGATTATTTACAGCTCCCATGGTTCAGTGTGTAAGAGCAACTGCACTTCATTAAGGCATGGGTGCTTTAATAAGGAGACATAATTACAGTGGTCCCTGGGCAGGCTTAATGAATGCTTAAGACTGACCCACTCTTCCTGCCTCAGAGGTAATTGCATTGCATCCATGTGTCTCCAGAACATGACATACAAGGAGCAAGAGAAAGAGGCATTTAACTTGCTCCTGCCATCCAATGGATTTCTTATCAGACGTTGTCTCCAGGGCAATCTCACAGAGTTAAAGCAACAGAAAAACAACAAAATTAAACTGTTGATCTCTTTTCGCTCTATATTCCATTGGAGTGTTCTTGAAGTCAGTTTTGCCTGTTAGCATAAACAAGGAAGGAGTCGTTTCCATCAGCTCCATTACTTGGTTTTTATTTCTGCAGTGTCATGCAGGGGAGCTCTGCAAGCACCAAAATCTCATTGGAAGCATAAACAATTAGAGAGAGAGAGAGAGAGAGACTATGGAAGTTTACAATCAAATGATATCATAAAGTCCTCAAGTTCCACAAAGAAAGCCATTAAGAGCATATTGTCTGGTGACTCCTCAGAAATGTCATGACACTACAATGTTCACTTTTCAGCTACAGTGTAAACTACCTGTTCAGTTTGTGACATGTCATAGCATGATACTTCCTGTCAAGTGTTACATTTTCTGAATACTTCCGGATCGCTTTGGATGAGGAGCAGATATATTTTCTTTCATTAGCTAAACCTCCCAGAAAAATGTATTTTGGACACAGCATTGTCATCAGTTTATGTGGTCTTAAAATAGTGTAGAAAAACATTAAATTGATAGTCCCGTGTTTGTATCCCAATGGATTGTTGTAACTGAGTCAATTTTGACTTTTAACATACACTTAGCACTTGGTAGGTATGCAAGAGTTGGAGACAAGACTTTGCCCACGAGATGCCCTTGTTCTCAGATCTGGCCTGATTGTTACTGTAGCTTGAATCGTGATTCCCACTCCTTCCCCCACAACAGGGTCGATTTGCCCTAACTCTCAGGGACTCCTGCAGAGATAGATTAGCCCGACATGGAGCGTTAATGTTCACTGAGCCACAAGCATCCTCCAGGGTCAGTGCTCCAGCTGAAGATTAGGTGTAGACCTGTGAAAGTAGGCCAAGCACGGACTCGGCCGCCGACGCCCCATCTGTTTCAGTGCCGCCTCATTGTGTTGCCCCTTTAAAGTCCTGTATCGAGGTCACCGCAAAGAGGAGGTGGCTTTTTTTAATGGTCGGGAACCAGCTATTCATGTATTCATCTAAGGCACCTCTGGAGCGCAGAGGCTGCACATCTGAGCCTGAAGGACAGCTGAAATTGTTTATCGTTTAATGACTTCTCTCCCCTCGCGGGTGTTTGCCGCCTCAGCTGCTCCCAGGCTACATTAAAGCATCCTGACTCTCTGAAGTCTCATCAAAGATGGAGCCATAGACCTACTCGCATAGTGCAGAATATCTGTCTGTCCACCTTTGCAAGTTGAAGACTGATTACGAAAATCCTTCTCTTTGTTCAGTCCTGGGTATTTGCACTTGTTGGGGTTGCCAAGGCACAGGGGACCATGCTATTTGGCAAGCAATTAGATGATTGTCCAAAGTGTATAATTAACTCTCCTACGGCCATTACCTCTTGACAAATTTTGCATCCCTCAAAAGAGCCATTTGAGGTTGATCCAATGAAAATTGACTGGAGTAAAAAGCCAGATAATACTGATATCAGTGAAATTTATTGCAAAGGAAAAGGTTAGCCACCATTTGAATGTAGCTTCTGTACAATTACGAAACTCCTTTGCCACTAAAGTTTCAAAAGTTTGTATAAGGGTGTCCCTATTAAGTATGATATAACTCTGCTTGATAAAGTGTCACCATTATTGTCCTGAAACTGTCATCTCTCCATTTTTCCAACGAAGTTATACATTCTCATGGTCGTCATGGCAGTGATTTTGATGTTAAACTTCATCTAAAAATTAGGAGCAGCTTCTGTCTTTCCATGCATTCAAGTAAATGAGTAAGATAGATTAAAAATGTAGTCAGTGAAGGTTGAAAGCAAAAGTACAAGACTCCTAAAACCTGTTGTTTTTTCTTTTTCTTTTTTGCTGTACTCTGTCCTACACACACACATTTATATGACCTTCCAAGTTATTAACTTGCTCTGTTGCATGCTACATCTTTTCCTCACACAGTTTGGTTCAGGGGGGAGTTTTCACAGCAGGTATCTTTTGACCCGTTTACGGTTGAGTATCCCTCTCACACACAATGGATACGTCCACCGTCAGTCAGTTATTTTCCTCCTTCACATCAGCAGTTTTATTGGTGTGAATGATGGCTCTGCAACTTCTGTTGATTATGTCCATGGCTGACAATCTCCTCATAGCTAACCACCCAATTTATCATCCCTAATCTACAGCTTGTTTTACGCTGGCTCTCAACAGCTGAATTTGTGCTCAGTTTCTATGAGCAGTATAGCTAGTCTAAGTTTCCTCCAGTGGAAGCGCAAAGGGAATCCCACTGAGACTTGGGGAGAGATAGAGGTGGGTGGGGGTCTCTTAAGTAGCTGTCTGGTCAAGAAGGGTCTTTTAACGTAGGCTGAAATGATTGTGGTAATTAAGCTGCACTGTGGGCCACAGGACCTTGATGAATATTATCACTTAATTATAGGGATCACTATTCCCAGCACGCCGTTGAGCTCTGCCAGCACACAGTTTCCTTCCCAGTGTGGATGGGCAGTGGTGCATGCATTTGTGCATACATGTGCATATGGATGGGTGTTTTCAGTGTGTGCTGTATCCAATGTGTCATTGTGTTCGCATCTCTACATTGTTTACTCGTCCCCATCTAGCCAGTTTCAATGTATTATGTAACTATTACGTTTACCAGCTAATTTTTGAAATATTGCTAAAGTAGAAATATTGTGCATATTGAGTGTAGAACCTCTAGAAATTATACATTTGCCAGTACATCAAAACTAAATGTAGCCTATCAAGAATATACTATCATAAACATCTAATAAGTGATATTGTTATTTGTAACGTGTTTACTACGATGTTATTCATTATTAGTTTACACTAGCCTGACATCGTCATACTCAGATCGTAGTCAGAATGTGAGTCTGATACTGCTCCATTGGGCTGTGATTATGGGGCGTTTAAACCGAACCAGAAGAAACACTCAATTGAATAGAACCTACAACCAATCAGATCAACAGAGTAAATGATGTATGTTGAGGATTTCGGGCTTCCGAAAAGGAGCTGGCAATGACCGCCATGATGCCCATTTCGGTTGCTTCTTTCACTTGGTCCTCCATGAGTGCGACCAAAGGAGAAACAACAATGACCACAAGGTTTTCATTGCGCCCCATCTTCTTAGCGACCATCGGGGCCAGCTGATAAATTAAACTTTTGCCGAATCCCGTAGGAAGGACGGCAAAAACATCTTTGCGATCGACATGCCTTGACAAATGTTCTCTGTTCCTCTTTTAAAATGAATGCGTTGTCTTCTATAACAGATGCGATGGCTGAATCTACACATCTAAATTCTCCAGCGGCAGCCATTCTTTGTTGTAAACGAATTCAACCCAAGCGCTCTTTGGTGACGCGAATGATTACGTTTCTGTCTATCATCTGTCCATCATCGTATAAAGCCCGCCCTGACAATATGATTGATCCGAACATCTTTGGTTCGGGCATACTTTCTTCACAACGGATCAAGTCCAGACCGAACTTCCCACCCTCAAATACTGTGGGCGGGGCTAAGTTCATCTGGCATCCAGGCTAAGTTTACACCAGTGTTACTTGAATTATTTTATGCCAGTTACAATTGAAAAGTTACTCATTTTAAGTTTAATATTAGGTTGATGTTATTCTTTTCAAGTTTATGGCATCTGTTTAAACTTAAGTATTGTTGGCATACGGTCTAACTTGTAACACTTATAATACTTGTAACATTATCATAAGGAACAAATTAACATTTTTGTGCTGTTGTAACCAGTAACAATGGAATTAAGTAAAACTTAAACATGCAAAACAAGTTTTGTCACAAAATCAAACTAACGCGATTTAAATGTCATGTTAACCCCCCCAAAAATAATTCTTACAATTTTTATTTATTCATTTTGTGTTTATATCATGTATGAGCAAATTTTTGTAGAGTTTTAAGTTTCTCATATTACTCTCTTTTCCCTCAAGGACAACTACACTTTCGCCCAGCCTGGTATTCAGAGGAAAGTGAAGGCATTGGAGGAGCTGGTCAGCCGGATTGATGGTGCGTACACTCCATATTTTCCTTTTTTCTGCCCGTGTCCTCTCTCTCTCTCTCTCTCTCTCTCTCTCTCTCTCTCTCTCTCTCTCTCTCTCTCTCTCTCTCTCTCTCTCTCTCTCTCTCTCTCTCTCTCTCTGTTGTTGTGCCCCCCCCCCCCCCCCCCCCCCCCAGCTGCAGTGTCAGCCCCAATCAGTGCACCAGTGCTTTGGCCTTTAGTAGAGAGCGCTCGCTGCTCTGGCCAGGAAAGCAAAAGTCATTGGAGCATAAGCCTCTCTCATTACTTTCTATTAGGTGACCGTAATCAGAATTCAATGCCCATTTCTCAGAGACAGGAAGCCCTCTTCTCTCCTCCCGCACAAGGCCTCTATCTCCTCAGCCTGCATTAGACCCAATGATTGCTTTAATTTTTGAGAGAAAGACTGCAGTCAGAGCATATTGTTGATGTATTCACCACACTCACTTTGTGTGGGAAATAGAGAGAGAGACTTTGTGTTTCACTCTCATCAGTTTTTATGCTTTATATAGAATTGCTTGTTTTTTCTTCCACTTTTGTTTTGATTGCCTGCTCAATTATATACTTTTGCTCTAACAGAAGCTTTCTTGTCTTTTCCAGTGTGATTATTCTGTTATTTGTGAAACCCATCAGAGTGAATAAGTAGCTGATTACAACAGTTTTTGCTTTTTACAAATAAATTATCCTTTTTCCAAACATATGGACAACTACCTTTAGGCAGATGTTTTGTATCTACATATGTCTCTTCTGAAAAACAAAGTATACCACCCTGAAACCTGCTAAAACTAGATGTTCCTCTAGTTTTCATCAGTCTTGCAGCTTTGAATCAGGAAATGTGATGTATTTCATCGAGACAAGCACATTAACATGGTTTAATGAGCCTGGTGATTGAGCAATATCAGTTGAAGTGTTTGTGCTCGGGCTTGTTCTTGAGTAACCTTCACATTGTCAGGCTCCAGAGCTTTTCGCCTGTCACATTTATTGTGTTTAGCCACTCTTGATTACAGATAATGTCTTCTATTAGACATTTAAATGGGGTTTGGAAGTGCCTTGCAAAGAAACCAATGAAAGGGAACAATTGATATTTGGGATTCATGCATATGACGCCTGCCTTTTTTTTCCCTTTCTTTCTTTTTTCTTCCCCAGTTTTTAGCTAAACAATAACTTCTGCTTTGTTAGTAATTCTGAAGGATGCCTTTAGTGATCCTGATTGACCTGAGTCCTCTGTGACTATTTTTTTGTGAGGGCAGTTTTTTTTTTTTTTTTTTTGTCATCTTAGTCATGGCCTACCATTTGGTGTATATACAATAGGTTTATAATGTAACACAATTTAATAATATGTTAATAACACAGTGTGTTATTTAACATGATGTACTCAAAAGTATAAACTTCATCATTGGGATACCACAGTTATTCAATTATCTGCCCCATTAATAATAGAAAAAAGGTATATAACTCAATCTCATGATTTCATATGAATTTGTACAATGTAAATCATACATAAACTGGTTTTCTTAAATATATATAAAATACATAAAACCAAAAAGAAAGGTTTTCTTTTAGAAAAAAGTAATTGTGATGGTCCACCCCTAAACAGAACTGTCACTGTGCAGATCGTACGAATATGTACAAATGAGACTGGACGAATTGCACTAATTTGCCAAAATGTAAAATACTTAAAAATTTCTATGAGATTGTGTTGGTTATTCGCAAATGTTTGTATTTGGAAAAGGACCGTCACACCGTGTCCTAACCAGTTATGATGCAATTAGATTTCAGCAATAGGCAATTTGTCTGTCCACACTAGACATGACATGACTATAAGAGACACAACAAAATTAATCACAATCCATCCCATACAATCTTTGTCGTGGAATACACTCGTTTGTTTAAGTGAGTTCACAGTCTGAACGTTCATGTTTCTTTTGTTATTTTCAAGATCTGAGTTATATGATCCATTGTTGCTTTCATTATGACTGTTACAGTTATACTCAATGATACACATACTCAAATGAAACCATTTTTAATAGTATACAAAACACAGTCTGTGCCTGAACTGTCAGCCATAATGTCGTAGAAATACAAACCATTCCAAAAATAGATTCCCCTATCACTTGTATCATATCACAGTCACAGATGGTTTGGACAGAACCTTGGATTAACATAGAAATGATCGTGTGTCATGGCATCATGACTGGTTAGGACGCAATGTGCGATGCGTAATGGTTGATGCTTTGGCTTTGTTTTAAACATGTTTTAAATGGTGGAGCAAAAATAGGTGATGTAACTGGCAGTATTTTCTAAAATGTAAATGACAGAATATTGAGTTCTGGATTATTCAACTGTTGGATAAAAGCAATTTCACACTCCTAATCATGCGTTTGGTCTAAATATCAATATAAGTTTTTGTTTCTTTCCCAAACAGCTGCTCAAACAGAAATGAGCTTTTTGTGAGTGAAGTTTAGATGCCAAACACCCTTTTCACATTTCCCATTACTCCTTCATTTTAGTTAATCTACTCTGATCAAACCTAATTTGATCGAGTCAATTGGGTGGGGATTTCTTGTCCACATCAGATAATCACTTCTCTTGATTTAGTCCTATGGGTCAGTGTGCTGTGTTCTCAGAATAAATCATTGGGTTCGACTCGGTAGGACAAGACGCAAATAGCAATAGTATGTTTTAATTCTTGCCACCTGGGCCAACAGGGACAACATGCCAAGAAAATAGGGTCACAGCAGAAAAGCTATTGGTTTCTCACTGCTTTCCAAAGGGGGATACTCTGCAGCCAGCTGAGGGAAAAGTTTTGTCGTGTATTTTTCCTAATGAAAAGCAACAAGGCCTTAATACAGTTAATACAGCAGGGTCAAAGTGCGCATATCGTTGCATTTTTTAATGTATGACGGCTCTCTCTTACCAGCATCCCTTTATCTTGTCCTCTGAACAGCCCTCACTCAGTTTGGGTTTCTGTTTCCATATATAAAAGACGTGCCAGAGAAGGGAGGGTGTAATTGCTGGTCACTAGAGAGTTGGTATTCTGCCATGCTCATCTTCATCAGGCTGCCTGGATTACTGTCGCATTATTTCCAAATTTCCCCCTTGTAAGGACGGCACATGTCGACCTTAATCAGGCTGCTCTTAGATCTGGCACTGTCGTGGTGTTTTACATCATATTCTCCCCTGTAATAAAGTTGGGGATGTAAATCAATCAGGCGAACCCTTTTTGCACTCTTTTCTTCGCCGACTACTCTAAGGCACGTACATGCTTGGTCACTCTCCTGTCCCGAACAGAGGTTACCTCTTCCAGCACTAATGAGGCTGGGGGTTTAAAACATGCGGCTGCTGGGAAGGTCTGAGCCCAGACCTGCAGTGTAGTGATCAGGGTATACGTGGCGCTGCTGACGCATGATGCTCCGACACCTGTGTTCACGGGACGTGTTCGTTCTGTCTCCGTCACCATATGGCTCCGCTCAGTCAGGGTACAGCTAGGGCATGTTTGTCAGGGCCCACAGCGGCCCACCGACATGACAGGCGTTCCCCGCAGGAAGCCGCCCCGGCACATCAACGAGAGAGGCCGAAGGTCTTCTGACCTTGTAGCTGTGAGCTGTCTCTTCCTTCTCGCTTGTGCTTGTGCACACCCAGATGTTCGGATACAGATGCACTGTTGAGGTCACGCCTACAAAACACCTGCTTTTTTGTTATGCTTTTGAGAGCCACTGGCGGGAATAAGGCCAGTAATGAATGTGCAGAGGGAAAGAGAATTGCATCATTTACTGGTTTAGAGTTCTGAAATGCATCAGAAAGTCTTGCAAGTCCTCTTACTGCATAGTACTTTCAGAGAAAAAGAAAGTTTATTTGGTCAATTAAGAGTTGTTTGATATTCACTTCACCCATGGTTTGCACCAAAGAAGACCAAGATTTAATTTCAACTTGTTTGATCAATCAGTTGCAAAGCATTTGAGCAGGGTTTTTCAGCTGTAGTGCCCCCTATGAGCAGTATTTGGCTCAACTTGGCGAGCATGTCATGTTGTTTATGTACAGTCTTTTTTCTGGAAAATTACAATATTCCAATTAAAAAATATATATATATCAAATTTGCAGCTTGGATTAAAACAGTTGGAATAAAAAATTGGAATTGTGTGTGTGTGTGTGTGTGTGTGTGTGTGTGTGTGTGTGTGTGTGTGTGTGTGTGTGTGTGTGTGTGTGTGTGTGTGTGTGTGTGTGTGTGTGTGTGTTTAAAATTATTATTTTTTTTTTTTTTGTTACATAGAGATTGTACCTGTGACTGGTTGCCTGTAAAGCTGAATAGAGAGGGCAGCCAGATGGCATGAACATAGTTTGATGTGAAGTGTGCGGTGTGAGCACACTTTTGTCCCATTTGTTTGTACATTCTGTTTGGTGATATGTGCTCAGTTAATTAGGACTGCAACTAATTATTTTTGGTAATTGAGCACTTGCAAATTATGCAAATAAATAAAAAACTAAAATAAAAGCATGAGCATGAAATTGAGCATATGAGCTTTTTTCATATAATTTTTTGGTATGAGTAAAGTTAGGAAAACAGTAAGTTTCTGGTGATTGTTCATACAAATCTGACTGCCACAGTGCCAGCTTGTTGTGGGTGGTTGCCAGGGCATTTCTTGGTTACTTACTGGCTCAAGTCTATGCATTTCTGGCCACTAAATATTGTTCTGGTCCATCCTTAAATTCGAGGGTTTTTTGTTGTTGTGGTGGTGGTGTTTTTTTATCTACCTGGCAAAAATAGGTATAGTCCTCCCTTCAATAAACCACCTAGTTTGATGTATCTTTTCCGACATACAAACAGTGCACAATGAGTTACATGGTATTTTTATATGCATATTGACTGCTTGACTCTGCAAAACAGCAATAAATCACAACTGAATGACTTTCCAGCATCATTAGGGCAATTATAAAATTTCATGAACTAGCACTATATATGGAGTAAGGCTTGAGAAAATGAAGTTACTTTGTGAAACTGCTGTAGAGTTTGACTGAAATAGCACATAGGGGCTAATGATACTGGTATGTGCAGGTATATAATTTTAAATGTCAGCGCTATAGAAAGACCTTCGGTTTTATTGTCATAGAAACTTCAATTGTGGACTTTGCACTGTGCTTTGCTGTCAGGTAAGCTAAAGAGCAAAGAAGCCATTCCTTTCTACTGAGAACAACTCTACAGACTGAAAACCTGACATTATAACACCTGTGTGTGTGTGTGTGTGTGTGTGTGTGTGTGTGTGTGTGTGTGTGTGTGTGTGTGTGTGTGTGTGTGTGTGTGTGTGTGTGTGTGTGTGTGTGTGTGTGTGTGTGTGTGTGTGTGTGTGTGTGTGTGTGTGTGTGTGTGTGTGTGTGTGTGTGTGTGTGTGTGTGTGTGTGTGTGTGTGTGAAGTCTTTTTGTGTCCTTTGGCTGTGTGACGTGCATGCAGATGTACTCTCATGCGTAACCCCATGCATTTTGTCATGGTTCATTTTTGTCAAGCCTTTACCTGTAGTGCAATGTTGAATTTTACAATGAAGACCGCTTTATTTCTCGCTGTATTTCGAACTTGGTTCTCTGTCTCTTGCTCTGAGTCAGAAAATAAAGTGTCTGGTTCTGTGAAGTCATTGTGACAGATCAAGCAGATCAAGCTACATTGATTTATTTTACATTTCCGTCTCCACCAGGCCCTAAGCGGCCTGCCAATTTCCTCACCGTAGAGCGATCCTATGCTTTAATTATCTGCCTGCTTTTCAAAAGAGCCGCAGGCGCTTTTTATAGGATTTTATAGAACACCATAACCACCTTCAAGATATGGCCATTTCCACTTCCTGTTCTCATAATTGTGGTGAAACACCTTTTATTAAACTCTTACCATCACAATGATTTCCAAGCAATGCCTAGGGGTTTGTTAGAAATGGATTAATATATTATTCATTATTATATTGACACCTTATATACAGTTGTGGTCAGAATTATTGCCACCCCTGGTAAATATGATCAAAGATGGCTGTAAATATGAATCTGCATTCAAAGAATTCGCAAAAATCGAACCTGTCATCATAGTAAAAGAATTGAAAGTGTGTGTGGGGGAAACAGATTATGAAATAAATCAGGACAGCACTAAACTAGGGATTCAACATATTCTTCAAAAATGGGATATATTCTAAACCTAGTGGATAATTCTGATTATCTATCACCGAAAGTCAATTAAAAACAACCATCCAAAATGTAAAGATTAAAAAAAGAAGCTTTTTTAGAGTTTCAAGAAAGTAAGAACAAACTGAAAACTTTTCTATAAAAAAATCCACTTTGGATATATCCTAAACAGGATATCTCTTTAAGCTTTGGGGCAACAGGGTATGTCAGATAGAATTTTAAAGAAAGCTCAAATTTTACTGACCCCTATACCATTTTAATGGGGTAAATATAATAATAGGCCCAATTTTAATAAACACAGAATAAAGCCCAACACTAATATTTAGAGAAAATAATTAGACCGCATATACTACGGAAAAGGACCTAGATAAGAGATAGGGGGGTGCTGGCCCATAAAAAAGATTGAGAGCCACTGCTTTACATGATAGTCTTTATACAGTACGGTACAGGAATTTGTAGAGGAATCAACTTTGTTTCGTAATTGATAGATTTTGCATCATCGACATTATTGAACTGAAGTGAATCAACATTGAACTGACTCAAAGTTAATTACTATTGTCTTCTGTAGAGCAGCTTATAAATTAATTTAACTCATTTCATAATTGGTTTACTGTACAAAACTATTGACCCGAACTGAATCAACCCCGAAGTGACCTCAGATAAACAATCACACTATTATCTTTTAAGAGCTGTTTTGCAGCAGAATTTGGATCATGTTTGATGAAGATTGCCTTGTTTATTAATGTGAAACTGCTTTGACGTGCTATATAAGCGCTGTATAAATAAAGATGACTTGACTTGACCATCAGATGGTATCTTGGCAGAATAAGTTTCATCAAGGGCTTTATTCCGATGTGCAAGCATGAGTTCAGTGATCAATGACCATCCCCAACATCCCGATCAGCTGAATGTTTCATTGTTCTGTAGCTGCACTTTCATTTTTCAATGTCTAAACTGGCTTGGTAATAAGAATATGCTCACAATAGAAGTTTAATACACCGATCAGACCGCTAGAGAGATGAAGAAAGAGAATAGGCAGGAAGTTGCCTTATATGGAGAAGACCAAGAGAGTACATGAAAGGAGAAGAGAAAAGATGTATCTCCATTACTCGTTGAGGACATGTTTACTTACACATGTCTACTTACACATGACTTTCCCATTATGTTATGATAGGTTTGATTGTTTTTGACCACAGTGATCTGATTTGATCTATTAGCCATGGTGCTTGAGCTGGCCTGACCATATCTTGTTTGATTTCCCATGTCCTTTTAATATAAGGTTTTGGGATTCACTGTCCGGGAGTTTTCAGGGGTTTTTTCCCCCACCAAAATTTGAGGAATTAGTTACGTCCATAACACTAATATGGAGTAAAAGAAAGGTAAAATCTTGATTTGGTGGTGGGCTATTTTGTCTAGACCAATAAGCAACCATCCAGACCAAACCACACAGAATATGTACATATGTTCAGGACAATTAAGTATAATAACAATAATATTATCAATAACTTGATATATCCATGTTTAATGTATAAAATAACTATTAAGAAGTGAAAGAAATACCGCTACAAAGTGATCCATGCCATGTTTTGCAGATGATCTATCGTCATCTTTAATGGTTTTCTGAAGAATTTTTTTTTGAATATTGAATAAGATGTGAACAAAATCTCAGATATGAAATTTGTACACTTGTTTTAGCCTATTATTCGACAAAAAGAAATGCACGTAAACCGTGATGGAAACATTTACAGAAGAAACTCCAAGTGAATGTATTAGGGATTTAGAAAGTATGTGACTGAATATTTCATTCATAACTGGAAGTCACCTTTTTGACACTTTTGGAATCTTAGATCTGCACTGCAAATTCATAATGATGGATGAACGCATGTAGTGCTGCTGTGCTGTCATTCCCAGTAATTAGACATGTTTTAGTTTTGTCTTTTAATATCTTATCAATATTAATGTCATCGCTAGAATTCCCCAGGAAGTGATGATTTTGTTCTTTTGAACAGAAGGTATGGAAACACAGGTTTTGTCTCATATTGTTTTTGCTAAAGTCTATTCTGATTTTCGACATAAATTGTCAATTTAGATGTTTCCCATTTTGTATGCTCTTGAATCATTGTGCATTTCCATCCACCACGTTATACGCATTTTAGAGTGGTGCAGGTATGACATCACTTTGTAGGCCAAAACGCGGAAGCGAGTTAGCATTTTATCACTTCCGGTTCGATCGTCCCGAACTCAATGGGTTTTTTGAATGGGGTTTTGGTTAAATGGCTGAAATAAGGTTTGTGGTGAACACAAGCTCAAGACACTTTCACGTTTTATTCTACGATAAAAAATGCATCAGTATTAAGGCCTGTTCAGACCAAGAACGATAAGTATAAAGATAACTATATTATCCACACCAGCGGATGATATCGTTCTGTTTATTCTATGCGTGTTCTTGTCTGCTGCTTTAAGTGCTTGAGCTAGTTACAGCAGGGTGGATTCTGATTGGTTGTCAATATTTTTATTGTTCATCAGCATTATAAAATCTTTCTGAAAGTGATTACAATGATATCGTTTCTCTGTGCCGTTACTAATATAGCTCTGCTATTAATATTAAGAACGATCTTTAGAACTATCTTTATCGTTATCTTTATAGTTATCACCCTTGGTGTGAACGGGTGATTTTTTTTTTGGAAGCTGTTACGTTTCTTGAAAAAGGTGGTTCCTAACAAGTGTCTAAATGGGACTATTAAGGCAGTCGTGGAGATTAAGCGTCCTCACGCTGAAAAGGTAAACATTTACAGCCTTATTATGCTCATAATTGTGCTCTTAGAAACTAGTCTTAACTCAAACGTTCTGGGGAAATGTTTTTAGATTAAAACGGAAAGAGTTGTTGGAAGCTTAGTGACGGTGACGTTGAATTTGTGGGACCGTGGTGTAGTTTGTTTATAGCCAACCTTTAGCTTTTCACTTCTGGTGACTGCATTTAGGCTTCAAAGTTGTGTTCATCTGTGATAATGATCTTGAAGGACAAAAAGTGTAAGTATAATAAGCTTTTGTTGATCTCAGAGCTTGTTTTTTTTGCGACAATCCAAAAGCCTATGGGAAAATCCTATTGGGTTTTTATGGAGGGAACCAGTTTGATGGTAACTACCGGTTGGCCCACAAATTGACGTCATACCTGCACCACTCTATATCTTAAGGGAACCTCTTGTCGTGATGGAGCCCGTTGCTTGGGAGTGAGTTATTTGTGTTGTTGGACATCATTTTATTAAACGCTGCAAGGAGACGCAGAGGCATTGATGAAATATCTCATATGGGGGCTTAAACGGCTGCTATGCTCAATGTGCCGATGAGGAAACTTCAATAAAGCCTACCTTTATCGAATTCCGTATGAATGTCAATGGCTATGTTGGAAGAATTGCGTGCCAAGGTCAGACCTTTTGTTAGGCCTAATGCACAATGCCATGGTGTTTTACATACACAAATGGTCACAACACGTCATCGGTATGCGAATAAACTGTTTCCATCACCTTAATGCATATTTTAACTAACGCAAAACGAAAGATATCCTAGAGCATTTTGAGAGTTTATTTCGCATGTCAACCGTTTCCATCCAGTTTTTTTATTTTTTGTGCGCATTTTTCATTCCCACCTGAGATTGCGCTTTCATTTACTTTTCCCAACCTCACTTACTTACCAAATCTGTCCCATCCCGTTGTCCCGGAACATCAGAATTTACAAATGAAACACCGCTTGAGCCCCAAATCAGCATATTAGAATGATTTCTGATGGGTCATGTGACACTGAAGACTGCTGTTTATTCCTGGGATGCAATTGTACATTTAAAAATAGATATAATAGAATAAGAATATAATAGAAAACAGTTATTTTAAATGACAATAACATTTCACAATATTACTGTTTTTACTATATTTTTCGATCACATAAAATGCAGTCTTGATGAGCAGAAGATACCCAGTGTCTAGTTTGAATTGCATCATGTTTGGCGTGTTTATATGCATAATTTATATATGTAAATTAGATGGTCATTTTTAGTAAATTGAATTTTTTTTATGTATAACTGTTGAATGCGCAAGAAATCTCTCTCTCTCTCTCTCTCTTTCTCTCTCTCTCTCTCTCTCTCTTTCTCTCTCTCTCTCTCTCTCTCTCTCTCTCTCTCTCTCTCTCTCTCTCTCTCTCTCTCTCTCGCGCTTCATGTCTCCTTCACACTCCACTCTCATTAGGAAACCAAACACACTATTGTCACCGTACGCTTTCACTTCGTTTCGAGGGCTTGTAGTAATTAGCAGTCATATTAGACCATAGCCCATAAGAGTCGTTTAACGCTAAAACAATTCTGTTCGTCAGAAGCGCCCCAGAACGTGAACACTGTTTCCTCTTATCTCGTCTGTTTTGTATGAATACATTGAGGTTCATCAGCATGCAAATTGCTCAAGGTGAATTTATTTATGTAAATGAGGACACAATGTGGGCTTTTTTCGACACAAATCATATACGGTTATAAAGCAGACATTAACATTTCAGGTGAAGAAGTGCAGAGGCTCCTTCGAAAATAATGAGTGAAAAAAAAACTTCTGATAATCTGAATGAGACCTGATTTATTTTGTTATTTTATTTTTTCTTCTTTGGGGTTTTCTCTTGCAAATCTGGCTTTGGACATCAGCTTTCTTTTTCTGACCCCAACAGAAAAACCTCAGCTGGTATAAAACAAAGCTCTTTTATTTCTTTTTGTTGTCATTTCTCCGTTTGGACTTCTTAAAGGGATAGTTCACCCGAAAATGAAAATTCTTTCATCATTTATTGATTCAGCATGTTGTTCTAAGCCTGTATGAATTTATTTCTTCTGTGGAATATAACAGAACATACTTTTAAAGAATCAAACCGTTTTGGGCACCATTGACTTCCATTATATGGACCAAGCAACACTGAAACGTTTCTCAAAATATCTGCTTTTATGTTCCACAGAAGAAAGCAAGTCATACAGGTTTTGAAGCATGAGAAGGTGAGAGATGATAACACCGTTTTCAATTTTGGTGGAACTATCCCTTTAATTCATTTGATTTCTCTTGGCAGCACAATCTCTTCCACTGCTGAACATGAAAGTATCTTGCGCCGAACTGTAACTCAAATTGCCCAATTCTGTTTTTTATGAAAAAATGTTCCCCCTTGCTCTCATAACTTTCAAATATGGTCCAGCATGTCCATTTTAAATACGCATAAAAAAAAAACCCAAGGCAATACTAATAAAGGTGCCGTCAAGGTCAGCGTCAAATTGCATGTCAATTAATTATGAAGAAAGAAATTAAATAGAAAATGATTAAATTAGTTTAATTCATTCATTTTATAAATTATTATATTAATATTAAATGCAAATATTACATTTAGATTATTATAATGTAATGTACCACTATATAATGTACTACATGATTAAATTATGTGATATATGTATTATAAATTAAATATTTATATAAGGTGATTTATATATTATTGAGGTCAGGCCCCATTTTTTATATGGGAATTCAGCAGGGCAGATAAGGCAAATATTGAGTTAGATTGGCACAGTAATTGCATGAAATCCAATACCACAGTTTTTATGTCTTTATGTTTTAACTTTTATGTCACATTGCAAAAAAAAAATCAAATGCATGTTGAACTTGTTTTCACATATAAGTCGCCCAGAACCAAATTGATAATGTTACATAGACCTTGATTTCTGCTGATCACACTGTATTCTGAAAACCGGATCTGTTACATAAAGGGGAAAAATCATTTGGGCCACCGTCAGCTGTGAGGGAAAAAAAAGGGAAGAAAGAAAGAAATGGAAAAAACAGCTTGTTTCTTGGCTGTTTTGTGCTGCCTTGGTCCCTGATAAATGTGTGCATTATACTTGCCTGTTTTCCATTTACTTTGCATGAATCAACTCTTTGACTGAGGATGTGGATGTGATGTGGATTCGTAATATATATTATTGGACTGTTGTGGGCAGTTGTGGCGTAATGGTTAGAGAGTTTTAACCATAAGGTTTTTGTTCGATTCTCAATACAAAATGGCTGAGCAAGGCACCTGACCCCCAATCGCTCCCCAGGCGCCACAGTGAATGGCTGCCCTCTGCTCCGTGTGTGTGTGTGTGTGTGTGTGTGTGTGTGTGTGTGTGCGTGTGTGCGTGTGTGTGTGTGTGTGTGTGTGTTTGTTTGCTACTCACTGATCCTAATGTGTGTGCACTAACTTGGATGTGTTAAATGCAAAATTCCGAGTATGGGTTACGATACTTGGCCTTCACTTCACTTCTAGCTTATGAACAAGCACAGGAAGTAGTTTTCTGTCTTGGTGATAAATGTCATCTCTGACATCTTGACAGCCAATGACTATGGCTACTGTCAACTGTCACATCTCCAGATCTGTGTTCAAATTCATTGTGGATTCAAAGTGAAACAGTGAATAAATAATCCAAACACGCATACATATTCAGAGAACGGAAGCATTAATGCGTGAAAAGGTTGGCTGGTCCAAACATTTTTTATAAATGTTGTTGTCATTTACTCTCCCACATGATGTTTGTTTACTTTAATTGCAACTTTTCCATAAAATGATATAGTGAGTGTTATAATGAATACATGACCAGGTGTTATTTTGGTATCATTGATATACTATAATAGTTTGTATTAATATTGGAATTTTTTTTAATATATATTGTCATTTTATATATGACCCGTGCTGGCAAAATGAGTCGGTATGCGCACAGGATAGTTTCAAGCTACAAGTGGAGCAAGTTACAAGGCAAATAAGTGAAAAATGTAGATTTTGAGTTTTTCACAAAAATGAGCTCATTAAATTGAATGTGATTAATTATACGGCACATCATGTAATTAATACTTAGATTAAAATGTATATATATATATATGTATATATACTGTATATATCAGTCTCTCCAGTTTTTCACTATTCCGCGATCGCCGAATACAACGCAAAATCAACAAATTTCAGCCAGTCGAGTGCCTTGACTGACTGACTGACTGACTGACTGACTGCCTGCCTGCCTGCCTGACTGTCTGACTGTGTGTGTGTGTGTGTGTGTGTGTGTGTGTGTGTGTGTGTGTGTGTGTGTGTGTGTGTGTGTGTGTGTGTGTGTGTGTGTGTGTGTGTGTGTGTGTGTGTGTGTGTGTGTGTGTGTGTGTGTGTGTGTGTGTGTGTGTGTGTGTGTGTGTGTGTGTGTGTGTGTGTGTGTGTGTGTGTGTGTGTGTGTGTGTGACTGACTGACTGACTGACTGACTGACTGACTGACTGACTGACTGACTGACTGACTGACTGACTGACTGACTGACTGACTGACTGACTGACTGACTGACTGACTGACTGACTGACTGACTGACTGACTGACTGACTGACTGACTGACTGACTGACTGACTGACTGACTGACTGACTGACTGACTGACTGACTGACTGACTGACTGACTGACACCGCCTGTCAGCGTTAAGTGTATTGAATTCTCTTTATAGTGCTTGAACAAATACACATAGCTACAATTACTTCAAAATATTAATCTTGGTGAGTATTTATGTAAAACAGTCAGTAATAGTTTTACGTAAGTTTGTCGTTAAGTTTGTCATTACTTTAGTAGGTCTTAAAGTGACAGTAACCTAATTTACCTGCTGTTGTCAGCGGTGTTAATATTAATCAAGCAACAACAATTAATGTTAATATTTACATAGGTCATGTAAATTCAGGTAAAAAATTGCCCATAGGTTGTTTTAAAAGTAAATTTAATTTTAAGAATTTGATTAGACCAAAATAAACAAGCTTTATGCATTTTGTCTGTGATTTGTGTCATGTATGACTATTGTGCATCTGACATAATACTATTATGGTAGATGTGATATCCTAATTATAAAATATAAAAATCGCAAAATTTGTGAATTTTTTCTGGAAATTACCACCACTTTGATTTTTTGTCATTTTGATCTCAAAAATCACAAAAAAAATCGTGAAATCCTGGAGGGACTTATATATATATATATTAGGGGTGGGGAAAAAAATCGATTCACATATGAATCGCGATTCTATCTTCCGCCAATTCGAAAAAAAGCGATTTTCTATAGAAATAGAAAATAGCCTTAAATAATGTTTAGTTTAGTTTAGTTTAGTTAGTCAAGCACTCGTCAAGCTTTTCTTGCGATCTTTCCGTGTACAGGCTACTTTAGTTTTTACATACAAGAAGCACTTTCAACATGGCAAGCGGTTTTCTGTGGTAACGAACTAATACTCGCCTATAAAAGAGAATGAACATGTCCTATATCTGAGGCTGAAGTAATAAATATTGAAAATGCAATGGCCTGTATTATATATCTCTAACCCCAAACGATCGGCCCCTGATCAGGGCTGCCTTTCCTCAAAATTGATCGTAGAAAGATTACCACCAATAAATTTAGGCTTACGATGCTTTTGGGAAACACAAACAAGATCCAGATGATAGTCACTTCCTTTCATAGATATGTCTGTCGACTTGATTCACTCATTTTAATGATGCAATAGACAAGCGTGAGCTCACGCCGTGAGAGGCGAATATGAACGCGGCCTAGATTAAATGAACGCAGTTATGAGGTGTGTATAATTTAAACTAAATAACTCCCCCTCGATGGGGACTAACAGTAGTTATTCTATTCGAGAATCGATTTACAGATGTACAGATACAGCTGCTTGCCCCTGAAGGTGGGCCCTTGATCCTCCTCTTTCTCTTGGTGTCTGAGCGGGTTTCGGCTGGCAATGCAGTGAGGGCGAGACAGAGGGTCAGTGTAGATGTAATTATGGGATAGATGGGCGGGGGCAGAAGTCGGGCAGAAGTCCATTGCTCAGCAGAATCGTGGCAAACAGCTCACTTGTCTTTCTGTGAACTCTGACCTCCGTTCCCCATCCTCCTCAGAACCTGCATGTGTTTTGCTGCATTGAAGGTGGAAAGAGCTTGCAAGCAAATGCATTCTGCTCGCTGAAAAGCCTTATTCTGCTAATAAAGCTGCAAGGCTTATTCTGACATATTTTGAATATTCCTGAAATTACATTTCCCCCAAAGTTATACCTGGAAGTTTTTATTGGGGTTGGGGTTGAATATATTAGTGCTTAATAGTTTGTAATTAATACTTAATTGACACTTAATACTTTATAGTTGTATTTCATGCAGACACTAACTTGCTCCTCCTTTATATGAAGAACATGTATGTGTGTGTGTGTGTGTGTGTGTGTGTGTGTGTGTGTGTGTGTGTGTGTGTGTGTGTGTGTGTGTGTGTGTGTGTGTGTGTATATATATATATTTTTAAATTAATTAATCCTTTCGTGATTAATTTGAGAAGCCTTTGCTATTAATTAGTTTGTTCATTCGACAACCCTTTTACTGATCATTATTTTTAGATTTACTGTCAAAACTCTTGATGAGAATTATTTTAAAAGATTTTAAATGCACTTGGAATATGATGTTAAACTAGAAGTTTTGTTTTTAGTTTGGACATATTTATCTGTCGCTCACCCTTTAATTGGTTTAAAAATATAAGGATTTCGATTTGCAGTGCTAATAAGCAAAATTGGTGTGTTTTGTTTCGTCAGTATATCGCTTCCGTTTCTTGGCAGTGAGATGTATTCAGCGTTAATGAGTATAAGTTGTTTATTCAGGAGGGCTGGATGTGAGAATGACACTGTCAAGGCAAGTGTGAGGTTTGACAGAAGCTGATCTTCGGCGTGGGTGTGCTTGCAACTAGAGCTTGATATATATACAACCACAATTCCAGAAAACTTGGGTCATTTGGAAAAATGCAATATCAAGAATCTGAGATAATTAATTCTCTAATTCAATTTCCAGTTTTCGCTGGCCAAATGAATTGTGTTTTGTAAATATAAACACATTTTAATGTTGCAACATACTCCAAAAAAGATAGGTCAGATGCTAAATAAACATGAAAAGATAACAGAATATCCAGTTCAAGAACTGTTTTGAAACCGTCCACAATTAGCAGGTCAATTGGTAATTGGTGAGGTTATCGTGATTGAGTCTAAAAGGAGCATCTCAGTCTTTGCAAAAAAAGGTGAGTCATGGCTCACTACTTTGTGGCAAAGAGATTTGTCAAACAATTAAAAAATCACATTTCTCAAATGCAAGATTGCAAACTCCTAATAAATATCAATTTGTATAGGGCAAGGCAGGAAACCTCTGTTGAATTTGGGTGAGACTCCAGATGGCATTGCACAAAGAAATAAAAATGCTACTGTGTTAAAAATAGCCACATGGGCTCAGGAGTGCTTTGGAAAACCATTGTCACCATTGTCTGCATTAAGAAATGCAACTTGACGCAAGGAAATTGCTATGCATCAGTTCTATGCAGAGATACTGGCGAGTTCTCTGGGCCCGAGCTCATCTCAGATGATCCAAAACGCAGTGGAAATGTGTGCTGCGGTCAGATGAATCCACGTTTCAGCTTGTTTTTGGAAAAAATGGACATTAAAATCAGAATTTGTTTATATTTACAAAATACAATTAACTTGGTCAGTGAAAACATTGAACATCTTTTCTTTGTACTTTTGTCAGTTAAATGAAGGTTAAAGAAAATTAACAAATCACAGTTTCTTGATTGTATTGCATTTTGTAAAATGTTCCCACTTTTCTGGAGATGGGGTTGTAGTATATTGTCCTTATGATGACATTTTCTGTATGACATTCGTATGATATTTGTAGAGTAAATTCAAATGTCATACGAATCCAGAAGAACCATCATCTTAAGCAAACAACCATAGTTGCCTCGATATTCAAATGTTTATTAGAAGACGTAAAATACAGTTCTTGTGAGTAAAATATTTCAGAGGTATAATCCCATTAATAGCACTCCAGGCTGACTAGGAACATTAAATGTTCCAGCCATGACTTCCTGTTTCACAGAAAATATTAGGTAAAACAAAGGTCAAATTCCCTAAATCATCTATCACAATTGGTAAAACAAAATAATATAGTTCTGATGTGCAGCAAAAGATAAAAAGTGGCTGTTAGAAAATAGCTAAAGCATTAGAAATTCCATTGTTCCACCAATAATTAAGAAGTTCCAATAAACTAAATATGTTACAAATCTGCCTGGAAGAGGACGAGTGTCTATATTGTCTTAATGCACTGCAAGGAGAATAAGTTTGAGTGCCCAAAGCCTCTCCAAGGATCACAACTGAAGGATTGCAGAAATGGGTCTGAAAGCCTCCAAAAATGTCAAACAGCACCTAGATCGTGAGGGAAGGATTCAGGAAAAGTCATCTGCTTTCACTCCAGCATATTCAGTTGCCAGACACTACTGGGACTTCAAATGGAACTTCAAATGGGACTGAATTCTGTTGTTAGATGAAACTAAAAAAAGAAGAACTTTTGGCAGCAAGCCCAAAAGCTGGGTTTTTTATGCACACAGGGATAAATAAAAAAGTACCACATGCCTAGAGCATCATGGATTTGCATCATGCATCATGGATTTGATCAAATACCAACAGATAAAAAAAAAAAATCAACCTGACTCCCTCTGCCAGAAATCATGTAATGGGTCGTGGTTGGATCCACCATCAGGACGATGATCCAATACAAACATCAAAATCAACACAAAAATAGGTCACTGAGCACAAAATTAAGGATCTGAGCCATATAGATAAGTTGGTGAACTGAAGAGAGTGCACCAACATTTACCTGGGAATTTGAAGGATCTGGAGAGATTCTGTATGGAGGAATGGTCTCTGATTTCTTGTCAGGCGTTCTCCAAACTCATCAGGCATTATAGATGGAGACTTTATTGAAGAACACTCTATTCATCATAGATTCCTGAAAAAAGTAGCACTTTTTCCACAAACAATATAAAGCAGCACAACTGTTTTCAACATTAAAAATAATTGTTTCTTGAGTAGCAAATCAGCACATTAGAATTATTTGTAAAGGATTGTGTGACACTGAAGACTATATTATTATACTGTTGTATTATATAAATATAGCTGCAAGCAGCAATTAAGGGGTGAAGCACAAAGAAGGCACAATAAACCAGGCCATTATGGCTGGAAGCATCAGACCAACTGCGACAATGAGCAATTAAAAGCATATTAAGATTATTTTAGGCAAAGTGCCTGAAAAATCTAAAACATAACTTTTTGTCGACATAGAGTATTATCTGGTTCAATTTTCGTGAAAATCGGAGTAGTAAAATCCTAGGAGGAGTTAGTAAAAGTAGGTTTTTCGTAAAGTTCAAAATCGATGCAATCGAATCATCTTGAGCCAAAGGAATCAGAGGAAAAAGGAAGAAAGTTTCTAGGTTCAAAAGTTATTAGCATAAACATGAGGGAAACTTTGGACAGGTGGTGGTGCTAGAGGGATTGGGTTAGAAATTCAAAATTTGCTATGGTGACAGTTCAGACTGTCCTCTTACTGTGTGCCAAATTTCATAAATGTCTCTCAAGCGTGTCTATGGGCTGCCAGAACGGAAGAAGAAGAAGAATAGGAGTGATTAAAATAGATGTCTACGCACCTTCAGAGCTTGGCCCCTGATTATATATAATTATATATTGTGAATATTCAGTATATCACCCACAACCCTCAACCGTATCCTATCATACATGTGATGGCCAAAGATTGCCATCTTTGTCAGGAGGCGAATGAAGATACCTATATTTCACGCAGTCATGCATGTTACACACTCTACCCATCAGTAGACTCGTGCGTCCCTGTTGATTAAAGAGACACCCATAAATAAAGCTGCCGTTTCTTCTCTAACATAACGCGCTCAGACATTGGGTTGACAGCTGAGTAATTACCTCATGCTTACATGACAGCGTCGCGCACATGATGGCTTGGACGGAGAAATTCTTTACGGCTTTATTAGGGTGTTATGTCTTACGCCCTGCAGGCTGTCATCCATGAACTGTGTCTGCTGTCTGTGAGCGGGAAAAGCGGCGAGGAGAATAAGTGTTATTGTTGTGTTGTGTCCGCCGAGCGCCTGTCATTTATTGTTTGGTCTCAATTTTACTGAAGAGCTTCTAATGATGCTTTAACTGTTTGCCATAGATGAATAGGGGTGATTGATGACAGGGTGGTGATTTATTGTGCTGTTTTTTTGTTTGTTTGTTTTGTCCTGAACAGAGATGGTACATCGCCACATGCAGCAGTATGAGGTGGAGTATTTGCAGTTTGCTTTCCGTTGGATGAATAACTTGCTAATGAGAGAACTTCCTCTACGCTGCACCATTCGCCTGTGGGACACTTATCAGGTAAAAGAGATGTGATCAATTACATATAAAAGCTATGCAAGTGTTTTCAACTGAAAATGGTTATAATTTACTCACCCTTTGCCCCTATTCGCCTTTAGAGTTAGTTAAAAAAAATGTAGGTCTGTGCAACGATTAATCGCATCCAAAAATAATTTGTTTACATAATATATGTGTGTGTGTATTGTGTATAATTATTTTTTTATGTATAAATACACACACATGCATGTATACGTTTAAGAAATATTTGCTAGTAATTTATGTTATAAAAATATCAATTTTATGTATAAATAACACATTTTTCTTAAATATATACATGCATGTGTGTGTATTTATATATAGAAAAAAATTATACACTTGTACACACACATATACTGTATTATGTAAACACTAACTTTTATTTTGGATGCGATTAATCGTTGCACAGCCCTAAAAATATATATATGATTTCTTATAAGTGCAACTTTATCTCACAATTGTGACATTTATATCTCTCAATGGAACAGAATACAGGGGTCTTAAATTAAGTTTTGATTTTTTGTATAACACAGAACGAGGTTACATGCACATCATACGCTAATAACTCCCAAAAATCAGCTTTACCGGTTTACATCCAAACAAATAACACGGTAAACCGTGTTTACAGGACTTTTATTCATAAATCAGGTTATTTCCTGTTAGTAGCATCAAAATGTAATCATGAGTGTATCTGATTCCGAGTATTCCATTTGCTGTGTCGGTTGTGATTTAAAAAAAAACCCATTAGAAACCAAAGAGTGTTCCAACATGTCAGTGGGAAACTTACAGTGTCATATATTCTCCTCTCATGCAGTTACAGATGCAGCATTTTGACTGAACCATTTCTACAGTACGTCTGCTGCACATGATGAGAACACATTTTTATCATTTCTTTGGTCGAGATAGAGTTAGAGTTTGTGATGTATTTCCTCCTCCCTTACCGCGAAATGCTCACTCTAAATCCGCTTTCCTGTCACATATCACACATGAGCGCTTCAATAAGCCGACTTAACCCAGGTTAACATGCTGGGTGAAATAGGGGTAAGGGGCAAAACTCTAGCTTTGTTGATCGGTTTATGCGTAAGCCGTTTATGGCCTTACACTAATGAAGGAAAACGGGTTACATGACCATTGACATCGTCGACTTTTTGATCTAGAACCTTCATATCTCGTAATTGCTACTTCATCACAGTTTTCATTTTAGACATTCTTATAATTACTGTTTTTATCTTCTACTCTGAGGCAGAAACAGAAATTCCATAGATGTTGGCCAAACATCCTGTGTATTTTCTGTTGGCTTTGAGAGGATGGTGACCAATAGTCGTGGGTTGTCTGAACGAGTAGCTGATTAGCCGACTCTGATGTCATGAAATATGTTTTAATCATCTAAAAAGATGTTGTCTGCATGTGTCTTGCTGTCGTGACGGTCCTATAAAGAGGATGTATTTTAAGAATCAACATTTCTGAAAAGGTTTTACTGTCTAAAAACTGAAGCACTGCAGACTAAATAAGTCAATAATAACAAAAAAAAACTATGATAAAGAGATATTTAATAAAGTAATAATACAGATGCAGGTTTTTGTGAAATGGATCGCAAAAAACGGTTTAAAATTTAAAAACTGTTCTTTACGCAAAGCGATTGCATGACCTCAGAACATTTGGTTGCGCACAAGCTGTAGACCAGTGGTTCTAAACCAGGGGCCACTAGGAGCCTCAGCAAACTTTGAAGGGGGCCGCGGGATAACTTACAAGTATTTTAATTCAATGATTGACTCTAATTTTAATTGAAATGCTAAAAAAAAAAACATTAAATCAAGATGCAAACTGAAATCATGTTTCTTCTTTCCCCTGCTCAATAACTATCAGTTTTAAAGAAGTTCAAACCGTTCTTGAAACTTCTGGAATTAACTTCTGTAATATATAGGTACTCCCAAGTTTTGTTTCTGAAAACAAGCATTTTTATAATTATTTCAGAAGAAAAACAGAAAATATATTCAGTATTATATAAGACAAAGAAAACCTTTGACATTTGGAATTAAAGACAATTTTAAAACATCCACCTTATTATATTCCATTACTAAAAAACACCATGAAAATGTATCTGCTTCTATATATAAGCTGACATTTCTGAAGGCAGTTGCTTCACATTTAGAGTTTCCTAGGTGTAGATGGCTAGATTTCCAGCACCAAGCCATGAAAAGACCCAGAGCATGAAAAGAGAAGAATCTTTAGCACAGCCAGGAGCTTCAGAGGTGTTACTGACATCTAACCCAACACTTTCACGCTGTTCGCTATGTAACAGAGCTGCCATTTCCGAGTGAATGCAACGGCCCTGTCGCTTCCGTGCACTCAGCTCGAAATAGTTGGAAAATTATACTTAATTCTTTCTTTGAAAGATTTTTGAATTACTTTCCTGCTAATTGTGTGCCATTATAAGTATTTCTTTGTCTCTTGTTGCATGCTCTATGCTTTCTGTCAACTACAGACGCCTACTGTCTTTCCTTCCATCTCTACAGCAAAGCGGAAATGCTTTCAATGGGTAACTGTCCCTTTATTCTACTTGACTGATTTGGATTTTACACAGATTGTAACTTTTTTCAATAGACAGTTCACATGGTTTGTTTGCCTAGCTGTTACTCACTGGGGACGTGTCACTGGATTCTATCGGACAACACCAGCCTTGTCATTGATGCATGTCGATGTGTACGTTAGCGCCACAAAAACAATCTCTTGTTAGGCCAGTCACTAGTCAATAAGACTAGGATATTGCTTAACATGCACTATTGATCGTTTATTCCAATAAAGAGAAGGCTGATAGGATGCAGCGCAAACACGGTACATTCAAATGTTTTTTTTAAGGAAGTTTAACTTCAATCGATGGCTTATTTTCTTTGGTGAAGGTCTCAGTTTTGGTCAGGTTATGATTGCAGGCACTCTGAGTTGCTTCCCGATATTGATTTTGCCAGCTGAGCAAACTGTGAAAGCAAGGGCAAGAGGAGATAACTGTGGCAGGATTTGCAGCAGCAAACCATTTTTACTTCCCATCAGTTTTCCACTGACGTGAGAGCCGAACAATGTAACTGAGTTACTATGTAACATGCCTACAAATTAACGTACAGGACTGTCTTTGTTTATGACTATTACTCAGAATTTTGGGAATGTAGGCCTACAGTAATGTATCGCTCGATGTAATAGAAGGGCCAGTAGCTATGTTTCCATTCAAATTTGCAAATTTAACTTGTGCACAGAATTGGAATATCGCATAAAACATTTAAAGCACTGTTTTCATCGTAAGTCTTCTAGAGAACAATGTCGTCAATTCCTTGGGAATTGGCACAAAATATCTGGAATTAAAATGGAAGTTGATGCAATCGGGGAAGCCACTGTTGCTCTTTTTTATGTCATAAATGACTTGGACCTCAGAGTAATTGTATTTACCATTTAGATTTCAGAATGACATTTCAGAATGACCAAACCAACATTTGAGATGCTGTGCAAAGAAATCGGTCCAGTAATCAAGACATCTTTGTGAAATATAATTGTAGTGTTTTGAGTGGTTTCTTTGGCAATTTGAGCTGCTGATTTTGTCATTTAAAAAAAAAAAAAAATTCCAGCCCAAAATTACTTTGGTGGATAAAATGGTGCGAGATTGGGCTTTGGAACTGTGTTGGTGTAACAGGGCAGCGTGAGTAGGCAAAAGCAAGAGAGAACTGATTGTCAGGGCAAGTCTTGATTTATCCAAACCTCCTCTTTCGGAAGCGTTGGCAGTTGATGCAAAAGTTTTACAGCTCTTAAAACCTTTGGATGACTTTCCTGTGTATATATTCAAACTGAGGAGGTCGATCAGTGTTATTCAAAGAGAAGTGAACCAAGTGAATCTGTCTTTGAAATGAAAGGTGATGTGTGCCCTTCTGAAGACTTCATGATGTGACATTTCCAATGCGTAAACTTGTGTGCATTGACCTTATAGTGCTATTGTGGTCATGGCGTCGTAGCCTACTGTTACCTCGGCCAAAATCCTTTCTCACGCTTCCATCAAATCACTGGGCCATTTCACTCATGTTTGGCCAGAAGCTATGAAAGCCGTGCTGTCAGGGCCGTGAGCTTGCTTGAAAGTGCTCGCTCGGAGAGAAGTGAACCCAGCTCAGTCGTCTTTGAACTCAGAGAGGGCCGTGGATGGAGGACTTCAGGAAAGTCGTGTTGTGTGCAGTGAATTGACTTCAGACAGAACATACTCATGGAAACTTTTACTGAGCTTGTTGAAAAGTTCTTGTCAAAGTCAAATTCAAAGGTTATATGTGTAGTTGAAATAAAAGTACTTTCATATACAAGTTTATTGCACATAGGCCACTGTTTATAAGTCATTGGTAGGCTGACTTCCTGAAGATATGCGAACAATAGAAATGCACAATATCTCAAAAGGAAAATCCACTTTTGATGCTGTACATTGTTGTATTGCTTAAATTATCTTGTGGCATTTACAATGATTGATTTTAGTTTTGAGTTTTTTTAATTTATTTAGACAAAGTAGAATATCAATATTGGTAATTTATCGGTTATCGGACATGATCTTGAATGATCTTATTAGCAGTTGTTTGGCATCATCCAATGGGCATGACTCCTGAGAAATGGAAGATGGGGGTCTTATTCATTAAAACATGCAGAACTAATTTCAGAGTTTAAGTGGTTTGTAAAACCATTCTGAGGTAAATTGTTGGATTATACATGAACAGAGCAATGTATACAGGTCCTTCTCAAAAAATTAGCATATTGTGATAGTTCATTATTTTCCATAATGTAATGATAAAAATTAAACTTTCATATATGTTAGATTGATTGCACACCAACTGAAATATTTCAGGTCTTTTATTCTTTTAATACTGATGATTTTGGCATACAGCTCATGAAAACCCAAAATTCCTGTCTCAAAAAATTAGCATATTTCATCTGACCAATAAAATAAGTGTTTTTAATACAAAAAAAAAGCCAACCTTCAAATAATTATGTTCAGTTATGCACTCAATACTTGGTCGGGAATCCTTTTGCAGAAATGACTGCTTCAATGCGGCGTGGCATGGAGGCAATCAGCCTGTGGCACTGCTGAGGTGTTCTGGAGGCCCAGGATGCTTCGATAGCGGCCTTAAGCTCATCCAGAGTGTTGGGTCTTGCGTCTCTCAACTTTCTCTTCACAATATCCCACAGATTCTCTATGGGGTTCAGGTCAGGAGAGTTGGCAGGCCAATTGAGCACAGTAATACCATGGTCAGTAAACCATTTACCAGTGGTTTTGGCACTGTGAGCAGGTGCCAGGTCATGCTGAAAAATGAAATCGTCATCTCCATAAAGCTTTTCAGCAGGTGGAAGCATGAAGTGCTCCAAAATCTCCTGGTAGCTAGCTGCATTGACCCTGCCCTTGATAAAACACAGTGGACCAACACCAGCAGCTGACATGGCACCCCAGACCATCACTGACTGTGGGTACTTGACACTGGACTTCAGGCATTTTGGCATTTCCTTCTCCCCAGTCTTCCTCCTGACTCTAGCACCTTGATTTCCGAATGACATGCAACCACTGAGCAACAGTCCAGTGCTGCTTCTCTGAAGCCCAGGTCAGGCGCTTCTGCCGCTGTTTCTGGTTCAAAAGTGACTTGACCTGGGGAATGCGCCACCTGTAGCCCATTTCCTTCACACGCCTGTGCACGGTGGCTCTGGATGTTTCTACTCCAGACTCAGTCCACTGCTTCCGCAGATCCCCCAAGGTCTGGAATCGGTCCTTCCTCAGGGTCCGGTCACCTCTTCTCGTTGTGCAGCGTTTTTTGCCATACTTTTTCCTTCCCACAGACTTCCCACTGAGGTGCCTTGATACAGCACTCTGGGAACAGCCTATTTGTTCAGAAATGTCTTTCTGTGTCTTACCCTCTTGCTTGAGGGTGTCAATGATGGCCTTCTGGACAGCAGTCAGGTCGGCAGTCTTACCCATGATTGCGGTTTTGAGTAATGAAACAGGCTGCGAGTTTTTAAAAGCCTCAGGAATCTTTTGCAGGTGTTAAGAGTTAATTAGTTGATTAAGATGATTAGGTTAATAGCTCGTTTAGAGAACCTTTTAATGATATGCTACTTTTTTGAGATAGGAATTTTGTGTTTTCATGAGCTGTATGCCAAAATCATCAGTATTAAAACAATAAAACACCTGAAATATTTCAGTTGGTGTGCAATGAATCTAAAACATATGAAAGCTTAAGTTTTATCATTACTTTATGGAAAATAATGAACTTTATCACAATATGCTAATTTTTTGAGAAGGACCTGTAGTTCCTCTCCAGTTCTCGATTCACTCAAATTCTTTCTTCTCATATTTCATGAATGAAATATATGTATACTTTGTGATTCCTTTTGATGCTGCTATAATGCTGCAATATTATCTTTTTGAAATAATGTCCAAAAATACTAAAGCGGTGTAACTGATACACTTTCTTCATACTTCGTTTTAAATATTCAGTAAAACCATATTTTATTGAACACTTTACTGCTCTTTTCTGCTCAAGTGAAGTTTCAGAGATTGGAAATTTAAAGTTATTCTTATTCTCTGTTTTGCCAAGTGCTCGATTTTGGACCCTAGTGTGAATTCC
The DNA here is from genome assembly GCA_030578275.1 of Meda fulgida. NCBI lineage: Eukaryota > Metazoa > Chordata > Actinopteri > Cypriniformes > Leuciscidae > Meda > Meda fulgida. The sequence goes on from CM060619.1 coordinate 17,543,231, forward strand.
TCAACAGAGGCCAGGAATAGAATGTAATTCATCCCATGCATTTTTAATGCATAACCAAATAGTCTGAAAATGACTGCTCGCACTCACTCTCTCCCTCGCTCGCCGACTCTGACAATCTGTGTCATACTAACTCACCTTAAAGATCTTGATGGCCCGAATTAGCCAAGTCTGAATGATGAATATTTCATGGCCTTTTGAAAACAGAAAGAGTACCTTCCCTTGTATCTCTCAGGGAGACGGTTTCTGTGCCATTCATGGTGCAATGTGACTTTTTCTTGATCTGTGCTGCTTGTTGTCATCACTTCTGCTTTACTTGCTGACTCATGTTCTTCAGATATTTTTTTTTCTCTTTTCCCCTCCACAACTCCTCAAGAAAACCTCTACACAGTAAACAAAAATCCAATGTAGTGCAGTGAGTAGTGCATCAAAGCTCATGGTCTCTGCAACTGCCCAGTTTGTGTGATATTTACACCGTTACCAAATAATTCTGTTTTAATAGAGGAGTCTAAACTGGCATTATCCAAAGTGTTACATACATAGGCTACATACATAGCCTATGTATGTAACACTTTTGGATAATGCTCTGGATTGTTGGTTCAATCTTGTTGGCACTTTCTAAACCTTTTGAGTGTGTTGTATTGGGGTGGTTTTTAATCAATTTCACAAATAATTACAAAGAGATGGCAAGTAACACATTGACTTCAACAGTTTTTGAAGTAAAAAAGACTTAAATAATATTTTCTTGTAAAACATACTCCAATAATCTTTGTAAAAATGATTTTTCAAAGTTGTAAATAAGAGTATACACCACATTGTGCTTCTAAAATCTCAAACACTGTTTCTCAATTATGTTTATAGTTTGTGTCCCAGAAGTTTCCTTTGAATATTTAATGAACAACTTTAAGGCTTTTTCAGAATGCACAGCGTGATTCACAGTAAAATAAATAAATAAGTGAATGCTGCTCCCCTGACTCTGCCTGCTGTTTACAGAGCCTAGGGCTGTCACAGAGACAGGTGTGATTTCTCAGGACACCTATTTTAGTGATATCTGTCAGGTAGTGGGGGAAAATGTATGCATGCTTTTCCAAAATTGCTTACAGCACCTTTAATTTAACTAATTTAGAGCACTTATCTTTGCACAAAGTTCAAGAAAGGCTTCTTGTTTCTTGCCCAACTTCACATTTTATGATATTCCCTGGCTATACCTCAAAACCTAGTTTCTTGTCTCGTTAGATGGCACATTTCGGAATTAATAGGCTTTCTCTCAAATTTTAGGGAACATTGCATATACATAATATAATATAATCATTTGAATCTACCAAATAAATATTTTAAAATAAAGCATAATTGTAAATATAATTTGTGTACTATTATTTGTTTTATTGTTCGTTATTATTGTTATCTAACTAGGTTTTGAGATACCAAGGCTCTGTAGACTTGGAAAAACTTACTGTATCAAACGAAAGCAGTTTTACTAATGTGCTGATACTCTCTCATCAATGAAGCAGAGATGTATTATTTGCAGTGGCAGTATTGTGCGCAGTGCCTGAGGTGTCCTCCCCTCAGTCCAATTACACTTTCAGTATGTCTTAGTCTACTTGAACCTGGAAACAGTAATAGTCCCTCTGTGGCCCTTTGACACGCTGAATGTGTATCACAGCCATCTGCCGTATATGTGTGTATGTGAACAGCGGAGGCTTATGAAAGCTATTATGCTTCTTGACGTCCTTGCTATAATTACCTTTGTCTTCGATATATTATTCCTTAGTGTGGCTCTAAACACGTTCATAACACTAACACATACCACTATAAGTGTTCAGGTTCTGGTTAAACTCCCTTGAGTGAATCCTAAGGCAACCCTACACTTCCAACAGTATGTATATGTGCTTATTTAATGTTTGAAACCTTTCTCCTTTCATGATGCAGCTTGTTACCCAGCAGGTGGTTTTGTAGTTTCCTTCCCTCCAAATGCATCAATAGCGTGGCCTTCAATTATTGAGTCATCATGCACAGCTGAAAGTGAACAAGGATGTTTTGTGACCCTTCACAGTCAATAGAAGTCAGTGGACTAAAGAATAAATGTGTGTGCATCTGTCTACATTGCCCGCAGCAAGGTCTTATGCTCTTTACTGTACAACCACATCGCATACTCAGTACTCTGATGCGTTTGTTGGGTTTCTCAGCAGGGGGAATAATTAGAAGCCCAAGGCTAGCAAGGAGTCTCTTTTAATGGTGTGTGCTCACACCTCTAACTGCACGTCACACACCTTGGCACCGACTTTGGCGAGATACCCCCCAGGATGAGCATTTGATATCGCCGACAAACCTCTCATAACCTGTTACATGGTCTTCCTTTAGGGGGAGCTCTGAGATTTTTCACTGGAATTCATCTTCTTGGTCTACATTTTCAGTTCTGTTCAAGCCCCAGCTAATACATTTCTGTGAGAGGGTTATCATGTGCGGCTAAGTGTGAAGCGTGATAGCGTCTATGCTAAAGAGCATTGTGTCCCTGGCTCCCCCTGGTTGGTGATTGATCCGAGAGACTGCCGATCTTGCAAACTTCTCTCTGCTATAGAGCCAGGGGGACTTCACAACGGTTTGTTGGCATGCCGTGAATTAGCAGATTCAGCTCAAACACTCGCAATGGTTGCTGCGTTCCTTCTGTTCACTGGTGCTTGTTAGCCATGTACAGTTTAACAAAACTCCCCCAGCTCAAGCCTTTTGCCTCCGTAATGAGCTAGAAGATTGCTTCTGCTAGGACAGGCTCATCTGCAGTATCTCCCAAAGGAAAGAACACTAGCTTTAGCCAATTCCAACTACGCTCTTCTGCATATTCCTAAAGGCTTGAATACCAATGAAATCTTCCCATATCTAGAATTCACATCCAGCAAGCACTTTCCTTTCCTTTCATTTCCTTTCCTTTCACATGCTGTTCACAGGTCTGGCCTTGCATGTGTGTATTGAATACATCTGTGCACCAAGCTGTAGTTCCATTCTTCATTTTCCTCATCTGTGTCGACTCCTGATCTAAAACCTTACCGTAAGGCACATTGGACAGAATCTTCCCTACAGGGATTTGAACCGGCGACCTGAATCCCTTTACCTGTCCCGTGGGGTTCCCCTAATGATTGCCCTATGTTTTCTGACACAGAAAAGGCAGTACCCAGAAGGCAAGGCCCAGGTCACTGGCACAGCCCCTTGAACATCAATATTTCAACACTTCATCTCCACTGCTAGCTCCTTCATAGTTTCTGCTCAATCACTTATAGAGCAACAGCTCACTGGGTGCCCTGCACTCAATCATTTACGATAAAAGTGTTAGCAAAAGTCAACCCTGCTGCACCCCTTTTGAGCTGAAGCTGACTTCAGTGAACGGCTGTGGACAAATTCACTCTATAATCGAACCGGACTTAGTGGATCTCAGACAAAATATTGATTTCAGAGAAATTTCTATTCCTATAGTCCTAATTCCTTTTAGGATTATTTCTCAAAAAAAAAAAAATTGGTCATCATTTACCAAAAGGAGACCTTTAAAAAGTTTTACCATTTGTACTTTTTCTTTTGTACACTTGTGTTACATGGACTCACAGAGATTGACTATTTCTTTATAAAAATCTTCTTTTGAGTTAATCTGAAGAAAGAAGGTCAAGGTCTGCATGAGAGAGTAAATAATAAGAGAATTTTCATTTTTGGGTGGAATAGCCCTTAAGTTATTATCCATTTAAAAACCTTGCCATCATAACTGTCTTTCATTCAAGAAGTAGAGTTCTGGGATTCTCAAACGAATCATTATTTGAAATCAGATCAGTTGATCCAGTTTTCAACAATGGACTGAATGACTTGATCTTGAGTCAAACTTATTAGGTTGTCGAGTTCATCCCACTCAGTCCGGTCGCAGCAGTTAACAGCTTACTGAAGGAGAAGGTTATCTGTAAATAGCATCTTAAATTTCTATTCCTCACACACCTTATGGTTTCAGAAGACTTAATCGTATGACTTTGTAACAATACTTTTACGTTGCTTTGGCTCCCTTTTTGAAGTTTGAAAGTTCCAGTTCCCATGGGGACTAGTTGCATGAAAAAGTATAAAACCTATGGCCAGATTAAGTTCTTTGTCTGGGTTCACTCTCACTTTCTCTCGCCCTCTCTGTAATTCAAAGTACATTGTCCTCTCTTCCTAGCTATGGAAAGCCCTGTCATCTTAGGTTTCGCATTTTTGTTGTCAAAAGTCAAGTTAAAAATAGTTCAAACTTTTTGGGTCCTAGTGGACTGTGTATAAGTTCACCCGACAGCAAAGGCCAGAACTCTGTGTAACTGAAATTGGAAGGACAATTTTGGTTGATGAAACGCAAACAGCCCAGAACTGCATTGGGGGGGGGGGGGGGCATTGCAATATGACCGAAAGGGTCATATTTTTTTCCAGATTCTTTGATGAATAGAAAGTTAAAAACCACAAAAATTGTTTGAAATAGAAATATTTTGTAACATTATAGACTTTTGATTCTTTATTGTCATTTTCGATCAATCCACACTGAATAAAAACCACCTTATGCAACTTAAACCAAAAAATCTTACTGACCCCAAACTTTTTAATGTGTATGTTACAAATATTATTGTACATTAATAACGGCTTTATTTACATGATCAACTACAACAGGAGAACACAACATAAACAGCTACCCCAAGGTGTCCAACGGCAGTAATATTTTGACAGGGGCTTGAATCTGACATAACACTGGCGAAGACGTGGGCATTTATACACTCGTTCACAGTTTTGCAACCTTTTCCTCCTTCACATACACTGCAGTTGCTGTCTGAAATATTTCACTCATACAGTCTTAAACGTGCACTCTTAGATCAACACCGGGTCATGACTTGTCACAAGTGTCATGTTTGTTGCTATTTGATGTTTCACTGAAAGATATACACATCCTCCCAAATTATAGAGGTCTCCCTTTGACATTTGACTGCACACATGCTCCCAGACAGTGGGCGATATTTTTTTTTTCCCCCACTGACAGCAGGAGTCTCACATCTCCCAGGTAGAGAGAGGTTTAATAAAGTAATAAAGCACAGTAGCAGAGAGCGTGTCACAGCTTGATACCCTCAGACGGTCATCTTCCCTGCTGCTCTGATTAAGGCCGGTAGGTTACACCAATAGGCAATCATCACCCTGAACATAACTCAGAGCGACCCACTCCATTTCGTCTGTGTGCTCTCTCTCTCTTTTCTTGCTTGAGGCTGAAAGATGGGTAGATATGACAGTTGTGAACTCTTCGATGTCAGATCTACTCCATCTCATCTGACTTGTTGGTAAATCAAGGCTGCGTTCGCGTTAGGAGCGCCTTTAATATTAGAATGGTAAATAACTGACTCTCTAAGGATTTTGAAGATGGAAGTATAAACTGACTGCAGGCTTTTTGCTAACCAATGATCTCCAATGAGTGGCATCAAACTACTGCCAAAGCACTCTGACTGCTACATTCCTGTTTATTATGACAGTGTACCTCAGATCTGTGTCCCAACAGATTTTGTATTATGGCTGTAAGCTTACACTTGTATTTACATGAAAATCCATCAAGACATTACGAGGTTCTGCTTTGAACGAATACCGTTGTGAGTAGACTTGTCAAGAGAGGTTTAGAAAGATTTGCTCCCCTAATGTAATTAACGGTGCCTGCTAAGGATTTGAACAAACCCTAACAACTCATCCCGTATGTGCTACAGACATTAGTGAAACCTCAAATCATGGAACTTGTTAATAAGAGGTTTGTCTATGCGATCAGAGTTTCGGGCTAGAAAACAGCCGAACAAATTTCATTGAAGGAGAGACTCAAACCATATCTAGGTACCAAAGAAAGCACACAGAACACCCTAGCACACTCATAACGGTGGCCTGGTACCTATCCATCTCATAAATTAAATTACTGCAGAAAATGGTTAACAAAAACAGTCGTGGTCAAAAGTTTACATACACCTTGAGGAATCTGCAAAATCTCCAAAAAAAACGTTTGAACAGGATGAAGATTTTTTGGTAAACAGTTGGTAAATTGTTCTTATTTTGTTTAAATATCATATTCTTTTCCAATTAGTACTGCCCTTCGGAAGCTACAGAAGATAATTACATTTGTTCTTTGATATGTTATAATTTCTCCGCTGTATCCTTGGATGTTGGTACTCAAACGTGGACTACGTGTGTTGAGTTTGTCCTGGTTTTAAACTTATCCCACCTGAAGTGTGCCACCAGGTCTTGCGTCACAACGTTCCAGAATGGACCACTGTGTCTATTCCCCCACTGGCTCCATTAATTAAGACCCATCATCAAGCGTTCGCCCCCCGAGGGAGAGACAGACAAAATAATTAAAATGATCAATGAAGAGAAACTACAGCCCATCTAAAGGTGAACCCAGCCATCACTCCCACATTAAACTAGACCACAGGCTTTAAAAAACACACTAATAATGCATACACCTTCTCAGAACTTATAGCAGCTTTTCTTTACAAGACAATGATTACATTTGGACATAAGTAGTACCTTCATAGAGAAATAGTTCACCCATTAATATCTTGTCATCACATTCACCCTCATTTTATTCGAAGTCACCTTTATTTATATAGCGCTTTTTACAATACAGATTGTTTCAAAGCAGCTTTACAGAGATAACAGGAAAATTCTCAGTGGAACACAAAGGTGGAATTCATCCAAGCTTACTTCTTTTCTGCAAAAATGCTACAAAATGGATTTTTTTTTTTTTGTGAGTAACAAAGCAAAATTGATCACGGTATTTAATGATAATCTTCTTCCCCGCTGCAACTGGAACAAAATGCACTCAAGTTGGCTTCTCAAGACGCAGCTCTAGATTTGACACAAAACGGTATTAATTCTCATGATTCGTTACTGAATGCAATCCAGTAAGTTTGAATATGTGAACGTGCAAATTATATAATTATATTATAATTGTCTTATAAATTATAAGACATTCTGCTAAACATCAATGTTATGATCCATGGAAAAGTGTAAGTTATTAGGTTTTGAACAACTGTAGGAAAGTGATATAGGTTTTGAACAACATGAGGGTTAGTAAACAATGACAGAATTCAACTTGCTCAAAGGAAATCAGAAAATGTAAAATGGCGTCTTAACAGTAATTCACCTATATCTCTTTATTTATTTAAACTGTTCCCAGGGATTAGTTCTTTTAACAGAATCAAATTAGCGGTGCATGTCATCAACAGAATTATAAATACGTGGAAGAAAGCCAGAGCTCTGCATTATAGAGACGGAAGTTCATCCCCGCACAGCTGAACATATGCAGATGCCCTTGCAGCTCGGCCTTGTCTATTGAGCGTCTAATTAAGTGCATTTCACGCTTGTGTGGTCACTTTGACGAGGAGGTGACTGAGAATGACTGCGGGGTAATTGGACTGGATGTACTGTGCGCCGTCTCGAAACCACTTCCTGCCACCGTTGGCGTATATTGCGCTGTTTTGTGTGTGGTGCTCTAACACGCGGTACAGTTGGGAAGATTTCCATTGCCCGCGCTTACCCTTGAAGGGGAGACCTGTCCTTCCTGTTTATTGCTGGAAGTAACGCGTCCATTGATTTTCATTAGGACCCTCTGTCCGTGTCTGGCATTGCAGATTATCTTCCCTTCCTCGACGTGCGGAGCTCATTGCACCTCCAGCTGGAGCGGTAACGCCACGTGGGCTCCTCAGGTGGCATCTCACGTAGCTAGACTTTTGGCTAACTGCAAGAAAGCATCCATGTAGAGGAAGATGCTGTCTGACTGATATGTCAAGAAACCAACCAGTTTGTTTTCTTATTTAGAGGTGGGGGACATATATGGTGGAAAACGGCAGCCGTGGTTCCCAGAACTACACAGTAAAATATATGGTAGCAGTGTGTGTGTGTGTGTGTGTGTGTGTGTGTGTGTGTGTGTGTGTGTGTGTGTGTGTGTGTGTGTGTGTGTGTGTGTGTGTGTGTGTGTGTGTGTGTCACATGTTCTGATTGGCTGTGATTTTTGCATCAATTTTGCTTTCAAGTGTTGACAGATGACTTGCTGTCATACGCTCCTTGGACTACAGCTATTTTCTATGACGGTATGTTCATATTCAGATGAAGAATAGATTGGTTCAACAGGGTTATCACAGTACAAGGTGTTTGAGGAGGATAACGCGCACCATTCCGTATCCCATTCAGCAGACACAAGGCCTTGTTAAAAGGGTTACTATTATTATACCCAATAGGCCTTCACACAAAGGGTCAAATTGTTTCAGTCTGCCCTTTCATTTCATTTTTTTGTTCTTCTGCACCGTCAGAAAATGTGTCAAGAAACCTAAATGAGGATATTAAATAAGTGGTGAGAAAAATAAAATGAGAAACATGAAAGGTCAAACTAAAGGATTTTTTCTCGTACTCTTAATAATGAAAATTGTCATAAACTCTGGCTTCTTTCTATGTTCCTAATTGTGTAGCACTTCATCAATTTCACCTGAAGTCCCCTTTTTTAATGTTAATAAAAGTTTCTTGCACTAAACGAAGGTTATTAATTATTTTAGTTTTCTATTTTCTGTTTTTTCAACCGTACCTTTAAGACTTCTATATGTAAATGACCTCTCCTCTGATTGGATGAACTTTGTGTACTAGCACAGTTCGCAGTGTTGAACATCAGGTTCTTTTTCTGACCTTCTCCATGCGTTTGTGTACTTCTGACAAAAGGGCAACTATTGGCTCAGTTACTGTGTTATTGGCACAGTGTTAGACTACTTGGTCTACTGGCAATATTTTCTACGCAATAAGTAAATAGCCATAATCAACTAGCCATTTAATTTGTATCAAGGAGTCAATCATTGCTTAGGCTTCTTTTTGAGTTTCTATAACCGTGATCAGGTGCTTTTGTTTGGGGACTTATCATAGAAAGTGGTCTTGCTGCTTAATGGACCATTGTGGAATGGAAGGAAATTAATTAAAAATGTAATTATTTTTAACCAGGTTTATAGCTAACTAAAACTAAAAGAATTAAAAATATATATTTCTGTTAATTGAAAAAAAAATACTAACTGAAAAAAAAAACATTTTAAGCTATTTTCATGTCTTATTTTTCACTGATTAAACGATGTACTAAAATACATTTAAAATTCTAATTTAACATATAAAAATTAATAAAAGCTTTTTTTTACTAATACTTAAATTTAAAATTGAAATTGGAAATAGAAAAATAGAAAAATTTGAAATGTTAATAACTATCACAATTATGCTAATATGACATAGTTATAACAAAACAACACCGAAAGTTACAAATTAAAGTACAAAAATTATCAAAAAAATGTAATCTAGTCGACGTCACTAATAGTCTGTCCAACAGTTGGTTGTTTATCACAGCGATTCACAAAAGTTTTTTGTCAGTTGAACCCGTTTGACCTAAAATATTTAATAATATTTATAGTTAATAATTAAATAAATTAACAAATTCATTCACAGTTGTCCATCATTCTTATAATTAAATAAACTTTTTCAACTTCTGCAATTTTCTCACAAACCTCCAGGGGTGAACCCCAGTTTGGGTTATCTTATTGGCAACATTTATTTATTTAGTGCACTGTTAATAGCAATGTACTTTTAATGTTGTTTTTTTTTGTTTTTGTTTTTTTTTACTTAACCAAGCTGTGTTAAACTGTGGTCATATTTTAATGAGCTGATGTCATAATGAAAATGTCAGAATGTAAATCGATACAACCCCTTCCATTGTGACAATTGATGACACTTTCATCTTTGTGTTCGCAGGCGGAGCCTGAAGGATTCTCTCATTTCCATTTGTACGTGTGTGCTGCCTTCCTGGTGCGATGGAGGAAAGAGATACTAGAAGAAAAAGATTTCCAGGTAAGAGAGTTTTGTGTGGTTTCTGTGTCCTTGCGTGAGCCCCGTCCTCCCTCATTAACTGGCAGGGTCGAGGGGTCAGTGCGCCTGCATTAGTGTGATGACAACAGCAGCTGCTGTAAGGTGACATTGTAGCGTCCCTTTGAGACTCTTCTATTTCCCGTCCCCTCGCACACTCACTTACTCGTACCATGCGATTGAGAGGTAAAGGGTTTAGGCATGGAGGCTTGGAGAGGGCAGATGTGTCACCAGAAGTACAATGCGAGTTTGTTTATATTAACTCCCACTTCTGGTACTGAATTATTTTCTCTTTTTTTCACCTCATCCTGTCAATCAATCAACCATCACAGCTCAATGACTTTAAAGTTTGTTTGTTTTTTTTACACATTGTTTCAAAGCAGCTTTACAGAAAATCAAGATGTTCATGTTATAATATTTCTATGGCTTATAGTTGCATTTATCAGTTTGGTTGATAATACAACATGTTGTGGTGACACAAGCATTCAAGCAGTTGACATATGCTATAAAGTATGGATCACCCTAATTGAGTTTATAAACTATATAAACTATCAGCTTACATGAGTGTACTGTATGCTTGCAGGTAAAGTAGAATGGATTATATATCCAATATTTGTTATATTGATGGGTGATAATATAGTTACAAATTTTCTGCATAACAATCAAGCAGTTTAAAAAAAAAAAAAAAAATATATATATATATATATATATATATATATATATATATATATATATATATTAAACAGCTTGATTGTTATGCAGAAAATTATATTATATATATATATATATATATATATATATATATATAATTCTTTTTTTATTTTTTTTTATGTGTACTCTATGTATCTGAGTAAGGTTAAATATATACTTAGAATACTTATATAATTCATTATTAATTATTGTTATTAGTCAACATGAAATTTTCTTTATTAATACATTTGTTTTATTTTCTTTCTTTTTTTACTGGGTATATCATAACAAATAATGCAAAATGTCTTTGTAATAAATTATATAAACTTTTTTTTTCTAGTTGATGTTACTGTACAACTCATCCAAAATTCTGTCAGCATTTACTACAAACGTATATGATGATTTTTTCCTGTGGATCAAAAAATGGGAATATTTGAAGAAAAAAAATCACTATTATTAAAAATTAGAATTTTATTTTATTTATGAACTAAACTTTCATTCAGCGAATATGGAACGCCCACTTCTGCCAACTAATCAGTTACTTATCGATTTCCTAATAATCAAGCCCCGTCCTACTTTTCAAATATTCTATTTCCATCAGAATTATATAGTTACAAAATTAAAAATGGGTCTGAACAGCATTCACACTCCAGAAATCCAAATGCTACTTTTCTCTTTTTAAATCTTTGCCTTCTCTTTAGACTTGCATCTCTGTGGCGTGAATAGACTGCTCAGTGTGTGTGTGTGTGTGTTGTTGAATATGCAGCGAGTCAGTGGTGTGTATCAGCAGTGTGTTGTGGGGCGGTTGATTTATTGTGTTTACAGTGCCCAGTGATTCCGAATTATCCCCTGCACCAGCTCTGCAGCACACGGCTGCTGTTTGGCATTCAGACAACAGCCCCGGGCCTCAGTCTTCACCCGCCTGTGCCATGTGTCAGCAGAGAGATTATTTCTCCTATTCTGTCTCCTCATCCTTTTGTTTCACTGTATATTCCTTTCCCTTATTTGCTGATTTGTTTTCACACACATGGCCGTTGATAAGCGATAGCCTATGGTGCCCTGCAAGACTGCCATGCCATAGACCAGTTAGAGATATAGTGGTGTTATGGGAGTGTGTGGCAAAGAAGTTGACTTTGGTGTGCCCTAACCTGTGGTTTCACCTCCTTCTCTGAAATCGACTCTGGTCAAGTTGCCCTAGATAAACAGTTCCCCTACAGTTCCTTGCTGATTCTTCCTTTTTTGTTCTAGAAAGTCTTCAAATAATTTGCTAGCTGTTTTCCAAATAAAGTTTCCCGATTTAGAACGCTCTCCATGTGCTGCTTCCGTCACATGGGTGATTGATGTTAGCATGTTGCTAAGATAACAAAACTATAGTCTATTAAAAATAAATATGGTGATGCCTTCAGTTTTAAAAACAAAATAGCTGCCGCCATTTTTATTTATTTTTTGTTTCTAAAATTGAGCCATTACTATCTTTATTTTTTATATATATGGATGGATGGATGGATGGATAGATAGATAACACTCAACTTTCAAGTTCTTTCAATTTGATCACAAATTTCACACACTTTTTTTTTTTGTTGACACTCTTTAATGTGTGACAGATTACTGTAGATGCCATAGCTCATTAGTTAGCTGGAAAAATTACTCAAGGAAAAATTAGGAGTCATTTTTACAGACACTGTTTATAGAGGTATGTCAACAATGAATTAGAGTAGAAACATAATTATAGATATAAAAAACTTTTTGTTTATCAAATTTTTATTTTAGTGTTTTAATTATTCAATTTGATTACTTATTTGATTATTATATACACATTTTCAGTTTAGTTTTTTTTTTTTTTTAGCTAACTGGAATTTTCACTTGTCTTTGTAAAAAGTGAATTTAGGTGCATCAATTATACATGGACCACAAAAAAATCCAGGGTAAAATAGTCTGTATTTATAATCAGCAAATCTCTCAACTTTTCCACTATCTTGAATGGCTTTTTTCATTGAGGTTGTTCACGGCTCGACAAGAAGGATTGCCCGGTGAACCGAACGTGATGACAGTATCACTGGTCCAATCAGAACAGTGTTGCTTTGTCACAAAAGTTTATCATTTGCACATGTTTAAGTCTTGCCAATTTAAACATTCAAGTGATTTTAAACCATTTAAGCACAAGACGACTCAAAGGAATTATACACGTAGAATTATGTCAAAATGGCCGCTTTCGCGAATATCCTCTTAAACACAGTTTATACAGTTTACCTGTTGTTGCTGTGCATTCTGGGGTTGCCTTTTCTGCAATGAATGAATGCACTCTTATGTAATGCTGAGAAAAATGTGAATAGTACCAGTTAACATAAAAAACACATTAAACACACATTAAATAAAGATTATTATACATGACCCATTGTCATAGAATCGAGACAATGGTTTTTGAAGACTCTGAAAATTCTCTGAGTGCACTTCCACTGTAGGTTAAGTTTGAAAATGTCTTTGATTCTTCTTATGAAGATAATTGAAGACTCATCGGGAGAGATTTAGATTGAAGGAAAGACCTTATGTAAAGAATGAAATAAGTCTCCATTCAGACAAGAGTGAGTTATAATTCTCCAGCAAATCAAACTGTGAAAATTAGACTAGTCTTTTGGGACGCAGGTCTTTCATATTAGTAGATTGCATGAGTGTGCAGTATTCGTCTTAAATATGGCCTCTGGCTTCTGCTCTATCTTTCTCTCACTCCTTCGCATCATATCTTTCTAAACATAAAAAAAAGGCATTTTTATTTTGGAATTTATTCCATTAGGACCGGCCTCCAAGAAATACTTAAAGCCCCATATATTCTCAGAAGCTGTAAACATGCAGTTCTTGAAGAGAATGCTAACTGAGAGATGGATTGCTGGGTGGGAATATTTTTCAGATTTTTCAAGTATATCTTGCAGACAGCAAGACTAAGGAATGGATTTCAAGAGAGATTGAGTGTTGGTTTCTAATGAAGCTTTCTTAATGAGCGTAACAGTTAATGGCTCTTGAAAATGAGGAAATCAGGAATTGTATAAATCCTTAATTAAACACAATCCAAAATAAATTGTTGCTGTCGTTAAATAATGCTTATTGAAAGGAATTGTTCAATTGCGACTTACTTTCTTGTATGGAACACAAAAGGAGATGTTTACTGTGATTCATAGTCTTCCGAGGCTTCAAAAATGATAACACGTCATAAATATCTACTGAAGTCAAAAATCTACTTAAGTCATGCAATTGTGTGAGAAACTCATTCAAACTCAAAAATCTTCCACTTTGCTAAATTGAACTTTTAGTTGCACTTGCATACAGTCAAATATCAAGACACTTTGCATCAGGTTAAATGACAATAATACCAAACATCATTGGTTCTCGCATGTCTCAAAACCTGTACATCCTGACAGGCGACGTACTCAAACGGATATAAGATAGGGTCATTTATTAGCTCACCTTCATTGTATGGAGAGGACACGTCTGAATATTTTCCTTACGTACTCCACAGAAGTCATACAAGTTTGAAATGAGATGAGGGTGAGTAAATTATGAGCAGAATGTGACATACCAGTATAAATAATGTAGATTCTCTTGCAGGTTTATTAACGTGTCAAAAGAGTAGGCGTGTCTTGTTTTACTGTGACTTTTGTCTGACCCCCTGGTATTTCTAGGCGTTCGTAATGGCTTCTATTCTTGGCAGGAGGGCAATTAATGAGTATTGAAGCAGGGGGAAAATCTTTACTGGGACAGAATAAAGGTTAAAAGGACTAAACCACAGCGACCTCATGCAAACCTGCAGTATGAACCAATCTGACCCGCTTTTACCCTTCCTGCACTCATCATAATGTACGTAATGACATATTGTTGTCTCACTTCTAGGTGTTGGGAAGCAGGAACTGTTCTTATTGAGAAATGGTACAGGTTTTGACTACATACAGTCAACCAAAAATTATTCAGACACCAGATATAAAACCACATTTTTTTATATGTTTGTACTAGTGGGTGGAGGACACTATAGTTAATTTATGTAAGCGAGGATAGCAAAATATTTACACTTTGACCTGATCATGTTTTGCTTAAGTGTGTTTTCTCTAATTGCTAATGTGACCTTTTTACACCACAGACTGAACAAAATTAAGCATTTCTTGGTAATTGGTAGCTGACAGCTATTCAACCTAATTCATTTGTGAGACAGTCTAACAGAAAGATGGCCGAAACCAGTGAAATATCAACTGATATTGCGAATAAACTGCGATAATGTGAGAAATGTTGAAGGTATCTGAATACATTTTGGTTTGACTCTATATGTTGTCATGACAGTCAACACGCCTTCTATTGGGTATGCATGTTCAACTTTCAAGCATGTTTCTTACAACCAATCTGTATAAAATGTAACATTTTTTAATTCAAAATCATCTTAATATTTCACAACAGGGTTCTTGAGGTGAATGCAATAAAAAAGTGTTAAGGAACTGTATTTTTAAAGGGAAAATTTTCCAAAAAAACAGCAGTTGTTTAGCTGGAGCATGTCTCCCTGGAAATATATCTTTGCTTACGGACACTTAGACCTGTTTTTTTTTTTTTTTTTTTTTTTGTGTCAGTCACCTAAGCTGTAAATGTCACGTGACTCGTAATTTTTGGAGCCACAAGAAAATGACGCCCTGACAATACCAATACCTGACAATTTTATACCAAGCCATCCAATAAATTGGTTAAACATCTAGTTAATACAATAAAATATTTTAAAAAATTGTTGCTGTAAAAAAATACATTTCATCCAAATGCGCAGTATGGAGAAAGGACCACTCTAACTTGCCAAACCTTCACCGTTTGGTTTGTACTCAGTAGTTTATTGTGTCCTCCATAAGTATCAATGTGTACTGCATCAGTCCAAGAGCAGCTCCAGTATAGACTCTGCTCTCGAGCAGATGATTCTTTTTGAAGGCAAAAAATAAATAATGAAAGCAAATAAATTGGACGCTAGTGTGTTTAGATGAGAAACTCTAATGCTTGGATAAGTGAGCGTGGAGACATAATGGCTGCCGCTATCTGTGCTCTAAGCTCCTCTTATTCACTCCATTTTACTGCCGATACTAATGACGTCTTTTTATTTGTTTTTTTACTGAAACTCACAGTGATGCTAGTAAAGATCTGAATAAAAAAGAGAGGGCAAGGCCATGTACAGTTGAACATTGGCTGTGAGCTGCATGCGTCTTCCCTGCGGAGTGGCACGGCAGGTTACAGACAGCCAAATGTCAACCCCTGATGCCATTTAGTAAGGGCAATATGCAGCAAATGAGCTCTCATTAGGGGTTTGTTTATCATGTAATGAGAAAGCCTTTGGTGCAGCTAACGGCCCGAGAACCTCTTCCCTCTTATGTCTGTGATTACCAATTTTCTCTTTATCGATGGGATTTTGTTTCGCTTTCTGGAGCCCCGTTGTCTCAAATGCCTACTAGAATACCAAAATTCATAGATAACTATTTCCGCACTCCCTGTTCAAAGGACAGTGACCATATCACCCCGAAATCGTTGTTTTCTTCAAAACATGTTCTAAAAGCATAAATACACTCTACCCTAAGATACCTCATCTCTATGTTTATTATAACAGAACGGAACAGAATGGAATCGCGGAATCCAGTCTTAAAAATAGAATTGACTGTATAAGCGGAATGTCATGGAGTTTGGCAACATTTTTAATGGATAAATCAAAAGTAGGGCTGTACACTTAATCAAATCACTAGTGTATAGACAAGTATAGACTAGTAAATCACTAGATATAGAGTGTATGTGAATATTAAACCACAAAAACACTATATGAGGATGCTCTACATTAACTTCATCTCTAGAAATTTCACCATTTCAATTGATAAAAACTATTGTTACAGTAACTGCACAGAAACTCAAAGGTCTTCACTACAACCCACTACAATATTATGACATAAATATATTACTTTTCTATGGTATAGTGTACAAAGTAATACAAGTAAGTTTATTAAAATATATATTCTTTTAAGGATTATCGCATAATTTCCCATCCATTTAAACATTAAAGCTCTGTAGTGCAGCACTTTGTTTGCCAAAAATGAAAGTAATTATTTGATTTTCATTTGGTTCATTTAAAAGATGCTTTAAACATTAATTTGATTACCACTGTTTTTGATCATACATTTATATTAAAGCATTAAAACAGAGTCTATCAAATTTCAAACAAACACAGAATGTCTGAAAGTATATTGGGTGAATTCAGGTTTATAGGGACACTTTTTCCCGGTCATCCCAATTATTGAAATACAATTGATCCTTTTGATAATTAAAGTTTAATTAGATCATAAAAAAAACTGTGAAAACAATCAGAAGGGCCTATGACTATTTTACCACATTGTTGTGTCTGGATTGGAATTAATTGATCAAACTCTTGAAATCAATTGTAAATCGAAGCAAAGGTGAGGCTACATGGGGCAGTGGCTCTTTTCTCTTTTTTTCTCACTTTGCTTGCTGCAAAGCATTCTGGGATTGCCTTTTCCGCTGTGAAAATGTGCGCCTCAACCTTAGATTTTAGCCAAAGGAATGTTAGTAATGTTACTGTCTGCCTTTTGCAACAGCCTTAGCTTTGAGGATGATACCTTCAAAATGCTGTTTAGTTAGGCTGCTCACAAGGTCTTTTTCCAGTGGGAGCTGGACTTTTTTGTCTAAATCACTTTTTCACTCATGCTTCCTGTTTTCAGGACATAGACAGTCATTGCAGTCAACTCAAAATAAACACACACATCACATGAGCTCACTCTATCGCTATTAAGTTTGGCAGTCTCGCTTGCACGTCTCAAAACTTTAACATGGCAGTTCTCTCTAAACGCTGCGACGCAGTCGAGTGTGAGCTCTGATAACGTGTTTATGCGTGGATGGAAGGAGGAATCGGAGAAATCAATCTTCCACTTTGGAGTTTTAATGGGTTGATTTAAATGGAGTTTACGGCAGAAAGGGAGCTAGTTGAATCACAAAGCAGCGTTTTAATATGTGTGTGTGCATGCCAGCTATCTTTGGAAGAGTGTTGACTGCACAAGTAACCGCCGAAACCTTAGTGCAAGACCCCAGGGCAGACCGCTGCTATCTCTACAGCACATGAAGCGGAAAACATGGAGTTATGTGCAATTATTATGTCCACCATACGCAAATGTGAGGCTTAATTAAAAAGAGGTCTATATATTACGCTGTCCATGAAATACGATTATTCCCTCTATATTATGAACACCTTCATACTGGCTTCATTAGTTGTGCTTATTAATATAGCTTGTGATTTGCACTAGCTGGACATGAACATGGACAATATCTATAGTTATTTCTGTGCTTTATTCACACCTAGTTTAAAATAGCAACACGCGCTTTGTGTTTGCTGTGGGATTCAATGGGGAATTTAGACTTTTTGAATGCCACAGACACCCAATATGATGATCACTCTGTGAGGGACCTCTCTTCTAAAATGTAATTTAATTTCTAAAAAACAATTTTATAGTGTTGAAAAAAAAACATCTAGCATGATACTGTTAAGACAACATGTTTTTGCCATTTAAATTAATATGGAATTATTAATTATATATATTTGTTCTTATATCTTAGTGTTAAAACTGTGTAATTCTTGTTGGGAATAAAACAACTGACACTAACATTGCCCTGGCAACCACCGAGAACAACATGTAACCACATAGCAACACACTTAAAAGAATGCCTTTACAACCACATCACAACACCCTGGCAACCATCCAAAACAGCCTAATATATTCCCGGTGAGTTTGGAATGGACAAGCACCATGGGTTTCCTCAGAAAATGAAAAAAAAATCTAGTTCTGTATGAGACACTTCTTATACTTTCATTTGGAAATGTTCAATAACTCATCTACGAATGTAACAAATGCAAAGAAAATGTCATCCTTGCTTCCCTCTTGTCTTTCGAAAATTGCTGAATTAATAAAAGTAAAAGAAATGGCAAAGAACTCAAGAGGGGAAGCTGGGTGGTTCACGCCTGTTACGTTCATTATGCTGCTAAATTAAAAAGCAGCAACTATCAGCTCCTAATGTTTTGTCTCGTTCCACCTCAGGTGGTTCAAACAGCCGAAACTAAATGGATTCGCTGTCTGTGTGAATAACTGTGAGCAGACAAACTCTTAATTTGTTGTGCGGGCTCTTAGGAGCGTGTGGGTGATTGGCTTACCGCTCGAACCTCTGAGCTAATACAGCTTTTAAACTTGTGTTCTCAAGTGCATCACTGAGATTCTTCATTCCATCAAGTGCTAGTGTGACAGAACACTAAATATGTTTGCCCACTGTGCCAACTTAGTTGTAGTAAACTACTATATGATTTTGTTAGTGCAGTGCAAGCCAAGTGTCAGTTACGTACAAGTTTTTGTATGTTATTAGGGGATGGTTTTGGTACTGTACCTTTAAGGGTGAAATATCTCGCAAACTGAATTGCAAAAACAACGACTGTTTAAACAGTTTTCCCACAGTGTTTACACCCCTTCAGAAAGTCATCTTAGAAATGACTTGTCAACAATTCAGGTTAGAAAAGAATACTGACATCAACTATAAGACTTCTATATATAAATATATATTATTATGATTAACTTACCTCTCAAACTGTGCATGTGCATAATAAAGTGTTATATTACAAGCAGGATGTGAATTACATGGACGCCAAAACGTTTTATTAATTGGGTGTTTGCAATTGCATACACTAAACTGATTATATTCCATATATCAGATAAATACTTAGAAAGCATAATTTTACACATAACTTCAACAGCATAACAACATTTCAGTAACCAAAACCAATGATATTTCAGGCAGAGCGTGCATTATGAACAGCTGTATTTTTATTAACTAACATTAGCAAAGATTAATAAATACAGTAACAAACGTATTGCTTATTGTTAGATCATGTTAGTTAAAACATTAACTAATGTTAACTAATGAACCCCTTATTGTAAAGTGTTAACCAAAACAATCTTATCAAGAATTCAAGATAAAATTTGCTTTGGGAAAGATGTAAATCCCATGAAAATTCTTTAGAAATAGATGACCACTGAAAGTTACGAGACTCAAGAACCAATGTAATTTGCTTTTAGTGACTTCATACCTGATGTGAATATTGACAAACTTCCTCCTTGTTATCTATCTCTGGATAATGGGCCAGTTTCTGAATATGTGCTTGTACATAAATGTGGGCGTTCATTTGTCAGTGAGCAAATGGCTGTGACGTCAATCGAAGGCAGTTCTGGGTTTTTGCAGCTTAGTTTTAAAGAGCAAGAAAAATCCCACATTGTCCGTCTGCTGCTTTTTCTCTGCAGTGCAAAAAAGCACTTTTTCAATTAACTTCCAATTTTACATGCATATCGGATATATACACCGTTAACAGCAAGCTGTAATTGAGTGTGAATCACTATCTAATTGTTTACAGATCGAATGTTTAATTTTGTTCAGTTTGCTTGGTTTGACTTGAAATTATTTCAAAGTGACAGTCCCATTTTGTTTCCTCTTGGGGGCATCTGCAAGTTTATTATTAGTTTTTTTTTGTGTTGTAGAGTGTAAGATTACAGTTAAGCAGAGGTAAATTTGCATGCAATGGGAAAAAAAAGCATCTCTAGAGATTTCTAGTAGTGTAGATATTTTCCTTGCCATCTTGTTACTGAGTTATAGTGTTGACTCTATTAGGACGGTTGCATTGAAGGATTAGGTGAAATGAACTCTTCATGATTAATTGAAAACCTTGCACATTCATCAGAGTGCTAGTAATTTTGTCCACACTAGAGCTTCTGGAGGAGACCCGCCGGTAATGATTAATCGTCATACGTGCAGGTCCCGAATCAAGAGCAACCCTCCTGCCTGTAAATGTGCTTTAATACAGTTTAATGATAGAGTGTCACTGTTGTAGCAGGAAGCTCGCTCAACGAGAGGCAGGGACAATTTATCCGAAAAGAGACATGGAAAAGCATGAAGGACTTAATATCCTGGAAGTAATTACAGCTCTCCTCCTTCCCCGCGCACCCGAATGCCGAGACTCAACCTATCGCTTCTCCGTCTAGCAGAAGCCTTGATAAACAAAGCTTTTTATAAAGTTCCTCACAATCAATCACCACCCCTCTACCGGTTAGTCTCACGAGTGTTTAAAACACAGGGATCAAACGCTCAGGATCTGCAGAGCTGCGACTTTGCCTTTTGATGGAGTGACTGCGCCGCTGTTCTTGAGCCCCTGATCGATTCTTACAAATTCAGGAGGGCTCAGCAAGAAGATGAGGGGCTAAAAGTCTCCGTTCGACGTAATCCTTGGTGGCAAACATTCCTTCACCAGCATTGTAAATATAGTCATCAGTCTCTTCTGTGCTAAAGTTGTTTGCCAACAGCAGTCATTAGCGAGGTGTCGTCATGGCGCTGGTTTATCTGTCCGAATGTCTGCATCAAAACTCACAAAATTGCAGCTCTGACTTGGCTTGAATGCTGCTAGGTTAAAAAACAATCATGTGACACTTATTTTCACTTTGCAAACACAATTCAATCACCACCGATGATAAGACACACGAGAATATAACAATAAAAATTGGATTGCATCAATCGAATAGCGCCAAAACAGCACCAAAAGCGACAAACTTATGGTGTACAGCAATGTCACTTTTGAAGAAAATCCTCTTTAAGTCAAATTAGGCCAACCTTTAAAACTAGCATTGCTGTACACCATAAGTTTGTCGCTTTTGGTGCTGTACTGTATTTATTATTGATGTCCAGTTGCACAGCGTGACTTGATTAAAGTCTGTCCCAGTTTATTGCTGTCAAACTGCAATGTAATATATGCATAATACGACTTGGGAGTGGTGTCGTAGTAGGCAGTGTTGGCATTAGCTTTGCAATGGAAGATCTTGGCTAGTAATGGAAAGGGACGATTCGTGAACCTGGAGAATTACTGGGATCTGCCATTATCGCTGAGCCCCGGAGCAAGGCACTTAACCCCAGGGTACTCTAGAGGGACTGTTCCTGTTGGAAATGCAATATATGTCCCTTTAGATGAGGCTGAATCTGCTGCATGTCTAACTAACTAACCGTCAGTTTATTTCAAAATAAATATTATTTTCTATTTTAGGGGATTCTCAAAATGCTATGCGGATAGTTTTGCCATGTAACAGCACCATGCCAGATTTCTTAATGCATGTGGCAACCATTTTGAAAGTATAGTTTATGAACACCCTTAATACATTTAGAAACATCTGCAGGTAAAACTTCTCTTAAAGTCAATATGAATTCCAAAACATGGTCTTATGCATGATTCATCATTCCACAGAAATGGGAACTTACTAGATCAGGTTATAAAATTTGGCAGGCTCTCAGTAAAGATGCTATTTTATTTGTGTTAACAATGTGCAAGCCAAATAGAAATAATGTTGGGTTCTGCAATAATTTGGATACATTTCCGGCTGTTATTTTTGTGTTTCTTTCTTTCAGACCAACACAATGCCATAAAAAATGAATGTTTTGGTCGTGTATGATTGTCAGTATTTTCCAATCCTATATTTAGTATTTTAACTTGAATGCTGTGTTGCATTCAGAAATGTATTACATCATGGGGGAAAAAAGGCCTGTGAATGCCATTTAATATTGAATGTAATAATGGCCATTGGCAACGTTGTTACTATGTCCCTTAACTAATAGTTTGCCATCTTTCTACATCCTCCAGAGAAAAAGTCCCTAAATGCAACAAAAATGATCAGTCTTGCATCAATTATGTTAGCTGGATATGTAGATCATTAGATACTTCATTTATATCCAATTATTCGGCTTGGCTCATTACAAGTAATTAGTGTCCTAATCTAGTTATTTGTCGAAAACTAGGCTGTTGATTAGGAGATTTGGCTGTCGCACAGATGGGTTATGTTTTAAGTATAGTTGACAACAGTTTTGCACACACATCAGTGATTTAGTGAGGTATGCACAATTTTTTTTTGTTTGTTTTGTCAATCTTCTGATGACATCTGATTTGATGATCATGTATTTCTCAAAAATACATTTGCTTAAGTGTTCAGATACTCAACAGTTGTGGAAAGGGTAGATTACTCTTCAAAATCTCTTGGAAATAGCACCTACACAATCTTATAATGATCTTCAGGGATATTATTCACCCTCAAAGTGTTACATACTCTCACCCTTCTTCAATAAACAGTCTACTTGAATTCAAGGAGAACATGGGTGCTTCACAAAAATGATTGGAGACAAATCCTAGCCTATGAAGGGTCTGTTGACATTTAACGAAAGATTGAATCTGCCGTTACCTGTTGGAGTGCAATATATTCTGCACTGTGGAGGTTTGTGTAAGGAAATGAACTCCAAATCTCTTCAGTTGATTTAATTGCTTTCTTGTGTGTGGGTGTGTAACTTTAAGAACATTACTTGGCTATCAGTCATTCCCTGTAGCATTATTTCTGGAATCACATTTTTAGCACATCATGACTTCTTACCTTGAGATAACAATCCTCAGAATGTCAATTCAATATGTTAAAGCTGCAGTCCGTAACTTTTTGGGGTTAAAAATTATCCAAAAATAAATTTTTGAGCAAGTACATAGCCAGCCAGTGTTCAAAACTACTTCGAGGTGGATATTTATAGCCTTTTCTCACAGCACTTGATATAGTTAAACGTATTCATTTGATGGCGGATACTTCAAACGAGTTCCAGAAAAGTTCAAACTGGAGATTCATCCATTGTAAAAAGCAAAAGACTTAAAAAAGAGACTGCAACCTGGCCCATGCAAAAAAAAGGATAAATATCTGAAGGGCATTCAATGTAGTCACGCAATGCTGATGTTGTTAACATTAACAATTTGAGAACAAAGTATCATTTGCACAGTTTGACGTGATATGATAAGCGATCGTTAGATTTAATCAGCCCGATTTACTGCAATGCTTTTTTCCCCTTTGTTGGTCAGAACAAAAGTGAATGTTACTTGTTCAGATGATAAAAGTAGAATCTGTGATTGGCAGCTGCAAATTCGCCTCAAAACATAGGATTCATCTACGCTGTGCCGTGCCGAGGCACAACCCACGTAAAGTTGATAATTACGCGAATAGCTGTAATTGCACATTTCAAACAGAGATGGCGACAGAGGAAAAACTACGGACTGCTTCTTTAATGTTCAATTAATTATGAAAAGTAATGTGATTAAAATTGTATTTAGTTCTTCCTTCTGATCTGTACATAAACTCTGGAATTAGGATTTTAAAGTTAGAATTCGCAATTAGCGACTGTATGCAATTAGTTTACATACTCCAGAGAGGAAGTCCCTAAATGCAGCGAAAATGAACAGTGCCCAATCAATCATGGTGGTTGCCTATGTGGATCCTTTATATCACTAATTTATTTCCAATTATGTGACTTGGCTCATTACTAGACAATTAGTATCCTAATATAGTTATTTGTTGAGAAAAAACATCAGACTGAGATGACTGTGTTGATTAGAACCTGACTTGACTATTACATGGATTTCATTTTAAATATAGTTGACAGGTATAATTATTGATGTCGGTATCAGTATGTAATGATACTGTGCTCAAGTACTTGTTAAAATGATCAGAAACCAAAAAATACATAAATAAAAAAAAAATATTGCCTTTGTGGAACTGTTATTGCACAAATAGAACAGCTTAGTCCTCCAAAAATGCAGGTATTGGCTAATACCAAAAAGAATGCATTTGTACTCATACTCACAACTGTCTGTTTTAATACTCATATTGAATACTCAAGCATCAGAGCATCAAGCATCTACTTTATACATCGTAAAAATTATTATTTTCTCTTTTGTCCTTTGGTGTTGTCCCTCAACTCATAACATTTAATAAAATATCCCAATCAAGTGCCTGTGGAATTGCAAATGGAATTCCACATAAATATTTTCTTACATAGTCTTTGAATCATACATACAAGGGGTAAATGGAAGCCTAATGAACACTTTTGTAATACAAACAATATTGTTATTACTCTGCATTTTTAATCTTAGTCTAATTGTCTATGCTCAAGACGGAACCACCGAAGACTGTTTAGTTTAATTTCTCACCTAATGCCCCATGCGACAACACTGAGAATGCAACAGTCATTTGCATTGGCTTACAACTTGCGTTCTGTCATGTTACGGTATGCAATGACGTGGGAAATCAATTTAGTGTATCTAGTGTTGATGATGATGAACAGAACAGTCTGCAGCTCTTATGTGCAGTATACAATCCATATCAGACAAGTTTGATTGTTCTTTCATCCTTGTTTGTTTTCTTTACACTCATCCCAAACTTGGAGAGAATGGTGGATTTAAGTACATTTAGTTGAGATTCTCATTAGTTCTTGAAGGAATAATCAAATGAGGATTTGGCTTATTAACTGGCAAATGTCTGAGGCACTTTGACATTCCCGTTATCACAAGATACATTCTTGCTTTTTTCCCTGTATCCTTCTCTTCTACTTCTCGCCTCCATCCATCCCCCTTGTACCCCTCTGTGATGGAGTATTAAGCGTTCTCATTCTCCTTCATCAGGGCCAGCAGGATAGGTGAATTAGGCTGGGAGATTGAGGCTCTAAGCCGCTGTAATGCAGTCATTGACTCTGAGGCCTGCTGGAGCCGCCTGACGCTGCCTTGAGTGAATTAGACTTGGCCTTCTATACCTAAGAGAAATGGGCTTCCACTGGCAAGGTCCTGACCGCACTGAGAAACACACAGCTTGGATGGCAGCTCGCTCTCTTCACCCTGCACTTAAGATTGAGCAGCCAAAAGAATCTGTGATTGAAAGTTATAATAATTTCGAGAAGTACAGTGGTGCTTTGTGATAGCATGGCTTGACCTCACTGAAGAAAAAGATATAAACAACTCTGTGCTGCAATGCCTTCCCTTGTCCGCTAAACGCCAAGGAAAAACTCCTTCCAGCAAAGTAAAGACGTGGCTTGCCAATGCAACACTTCCTCACGGGATGTATGTGTATTAGGATGCTCAAATGTCTTCCAGCAGCCGACTAGCCGATTGTTGTAAGCAAATTTATCACTGGGCATTGGCAAGTTGCTGTACTGGTTCATTGTCACCACATCACATAGCTACTAATTTGCATAGAGAAATACTGTGCAACTTTTTTTGACACAATGACATTTCACATAAGTCCTTAAAAATGTATTTAAATGGTTTATGTGACCTTTTAACTTTCATATATTGCTAAGAAATGCTGATGAAAAGGATTCTAAAGTAGGGGTGGGCAACTCTGGCCCTGAAGGTCCACTGTCCTGCAGAGTTTAGCTCCAGCCCTAATCAATCACACCTGTAATGTAATTTTCTGGCAATCCTCAGGACCTTGGTTAGCTGATTGTGCTGAATTTAATCAGGGTTGGAGCTAAATTTTGCAGGACAGTGGATCTCAAGGGCTAGTGTGTCTCACACATGTTATATTACCAAGAAACATGTCTGAAAGATGGGCATGATTTGAAAGTGTCCAAATATAATGAAGAAACATGTATGATTGGTGTATATGACCGCAAAGTGTCCATATATGACTAAGAAATATACCGGCTCAGTGGTTGTGACTGAGCCTAGTATTAAGTCCACCTTAACACTTCCTTAACAAGTAGTTGTTAAGACTACCCACCCCCTGGTTGATTTGAAAATGTATATTGCTGCCGTGTATGTGCATACAATCATTTTAAACAAAATCTCTTTATCCTCCACAGGGTCTAATGATTCTGCTCCAGAATCTACCTACAATGCACTGGGGAAATGAGGAAGTTAGCGTTCTCCTAGCTGAAGCTTACCGGCTGAAGTTTGCCTTTGCCGACGCCCCTAACCATTACAAAAGATGAGGCTTCGCCCAGCACAGTCACTGAATATGACAACCCCTACTGACCTCGGAGGCACCGCTGTCCATGTGATGATACTGAAGTGAAAGGGTGACATTTTTTATGGGGCAGGGAATGTGTACAGTGGACTTCAACTGTTCCTGGAATTTTTCCACACTTCTACTAATATAAGCACTCCGAATGCCATGAGTCAACCGGATGTCAAAATCATGCGCTCTTCAAATACACTAATTTAATCTTTGTTTCTTATTTTTTTCTTCTTGAATTTAATCACAACCAATTCCAAGATTTAGTTTTTTCACGCACTGAATCTGCAGAAAAGTTAATTTAGATGGCAGGATTCCGCAGTACTCGAATGGAACAGTAGGATGGATGCTGGCCCAATTGATTAATGGCAATAATCAGTCATTACTGAGAAAACATGGTTTATAAACATTCGCAGTAAGATCGTTTGGTTTAAACAGCGTCTAAGAACTCTTATTTTAACCATGGTCTACCTCAGGAAGTGGCCAGAATATATATCATTTTGTCTCTATGTCAGAACAGTGTGCCCATAAGGCATTGGAATGGAGTCAATGAAATTTGCCTTATTTTGGCTGATTGAGTTTTGTGAAGCACAGGTTCAGTCAACAAGGGCAGCTGGAGACGAAAACCATTTTGATATGGATATAATAATCTGTACTGACTGTACAAGGCTTTCATTAATAGATGGTTTGGGCATATCAGCTTCTGACTCTTGACATTTTGTCGGTATTTGAACAGTGCGCTGCTTCAATCATGTCATCAGGCTTTTAAATTTGTGTGTCAGTTCTTACAACTAAACTGCACTTGATAAGTATATTTTCATTCTTTTTGTACAAGATATATTCTATAAATCAGCTTTTTTTAATAATTTCTTCTTTTTTTATATACTGTTTACATGAGCCTGTTAAGTTGTGCCTAACTCTAGAGATTGACGACATCACAGATATTTATTTTACATTCATGATCATTTAGGATGTGGCAAAGCAGAATATTTGCCTTTACAACATTCACGTCTCCATGAACAGTGAATCAGCAGCTCTACTTGGTATCTTTTGGCTGTTTGATGGGCCATAGAATTGAAAGAGTTTACTGTAACTGACATTCAGTGCCTGGACAACATGGAGTTCAAGCTACGTGCGGTTGCTGGGAGATTTTCTGGATACCACGTTTCTTGACTTCAACCTACAGAAATGTCAGAATGGATTTTAAAAGAGGTGTGAATGAAATGATCTTGAATTAAATAGCTTTGTACAGAATTATCATGTTTTTCAAAGATATGTAAATAGAAAAATGTGTAAATAAATACTATATATATAAATATATATGATTATCATTTGTTGAGTTTTTATTTTATTTTCGGTTTGTTTAACATTGTTGTGTGTGGTTTTTCACAGTCATTTAGTACTGTATTGCATTGCATTAAAAATCTACAGTAACATACTGTAAACAGCTATATACAGTAGGAAACTGTTGAGAATACATTCATATTACTGTGAAAACAACAGAAATCCTTTACAGTGTGACTAATGTAAATTGGAATAATGATGACATTTTTTCAAAAGAATCATGCGTCACAAGTACAAGAACACATTTCTTGAAGTTACATTTTATTTGTAAGGACAATATAGATGGGGTGATCAGAACCTTGATGTGAAGAAAATCAAAAAATGAAAAACATACACATGTATTATCAATATATTATTTGTGTGTTTGTTTATGTGAGAAGAGAGTAAAGATGGATAAAGCCAATTTCACAAAATTCACTTTAACCAGAGACTTCGATCAGACTTGTCTAGCCCTGTATCACCCTTAAATATCTCAGATCCCTGCTTGTACCCTCATTAAAGCCATTTCAAACCCATGTTTTCAAAATCACCATCATTTTGACGGTTCTTCTATGGGGTAGGAAGCTGTCAGGTCCCTGTGGTCGCGTGCTGCAGGTCTGCTGATTAGAGTCTTAATATGCGTTCTGCATCCAGGGCGGGAGTTCCTCTCATTAGACTGACTGATGTTCACAGTGGCAGGTAATTAACGGCCCGCAGAAGCTCTGCCAGGCCATTCACATGAATTAAAAACACATTCAAATCACCATGGCGCCTGCATCTGTGATGTGCCATAAAATGAGAACCTGGAAAAGTGATGGGATATGGAGTTTATCAACGCAGAATGAATGCTGAGCTGATAGAGTGGAGGTTTTTTTAATATTTTAATATTAAACAGATAGCACACGTACGTCTGCAAGGTGGCTGTTAAAGATCACTTCATCTGGAAAGCATCTGCTTTTTACTAAAATCTGATAGACGTCTTTAAGATGTCAGTTTTACATTTTAAATCATAAACATCTTAAAGATATTTTCTGACCGTCTATTTGACATCTGACAGGAAACTTCTTGTGTTGCAGATGAGCAAACATAAAAAAAAACGTCAAAAATTAGCATTATAGCCAGATAGCATACAATGTCAAACTGAAAGAAAATGGGAATAAGGTAATGTGATGTAATGAATGAACAGTTTATTTTATGTAATAGTAGTTAGACGATACTTGTAACTTTTGCTAATTTGAAATAGCTAGCTAGAGTTAATGCCAGTTATTTTTACTTTAAACCTCATGCGCTGTTTTTTATGAATGTTTTTACTATACAGTTATGCAGTTTTGGGGGGAGGGCCGATATGGTAGGTTTAATTTTAACGTTTATTTGATTAAATTAGTAATGTAGTAGTTTATTTAAAATAGCGGCATTTTTTGTACGATTCGCTTTAAAGAAGATGTACATTTCTTAGTTTCATTCATGGTGATAACATGAAGAATATAGATTAGTAGATTAGTGGAAGATTGCTGCTTTCTACAGGAAAACAAACACTGCAAATCAAGGAACTAATAATGTGTCTGCAATGAACACAAAATTACTGTAACAATCAAATATTACAAAAGTAAAGGCTTAAATATATAATTTATGTATTATATCTGTTCCATAAGTGACTAAATATTTGAACATTTCACAATGTCAATGCTTTAATACACCTTTTTTGTCACATTTATTTCCTTATATATTGATTTATTTCAACATCTGACCTCAAAGAAGAGCAGCGGTGTACATTTAAAATGTAAATTTTAATAGTCATGTCAGCATTAAATTCCTACTTTTTTTTAGAGAAGCTTGAAAGAACTATAAGCTATAACTCCATTTTACTCAGTAATAGTTTTACAGTTTCAGGGTTTTACTTATTCAATAAGTGCAGAGATATACGTAATTCACTATGATTTCAACACTGTAGCTTCTTTTCAACACTGTAGCTTCTTTTCAAGTACTGATATACTGGTTAAGGTCATTATGCTGTTCAACATTTTTCTCATATACTAGATGGTTTCTAAAAGCTATTGAGCAGGAATGCCCAGGGAAAAACACAAAATACTCCAGCTAATGTTATTACTGATGATTTCTTACCACCCAGTGACAGCCATGTAAAAGCCATCTATAATACTGCACATTACAGCTCTAGAAATCAAAAGGATGATAACAAATTACCCAGATGCTTTGATTCCACATCTAATTCACATCATGCCTGTTTTTCAGTTGAATGAATTTGAATAACACATAGCTACCTTTTGTAGGTAGCACTACATTGATTATTAAAAAAAAAATGGATGAAAAAATCTTCAGGAATCCAAAAGCCTTTATGCTAAGAAATGCTGATGAAGCCTTTATGACATCACAAATTGACATTTGAAAAAAGAAAAACTTACATCATTACAGTATTGACAATGGAAATTTTTGCCCAAAAAATTCGCTCAAAAAGTCATATTTCTAAAGTAGGCTTGTGTAGCGCTATCTCACGACCACTTCGTACGAGTGAGTATAAAGGGTCAGGGGTAGGTCATTCGTACCAATTCATATGAATTGCGTAAAATATGTACTATTTATCAAAAATCGTACGATTTCGTACGAGTGAGGTCGTATAAATTTGCACGAATTAGCCACCCCGTAAAATAGATGAGATCCGGTTGACTGTTCATATCTTAGGTTTGTCATTTCATGCTTTTTCATGCTTTAAAATAAATCTTGGTCTACTAGTTTTTATAAAGCAAAATTTAAATAAATAAATGAATGAATAAATAAATACAAATGAAAAAAAACAAAAAAAACAAAGAGGCTCAATTTTCCAAAAATGTATCTCTATAAGTCAAGTCACAAACTATAATCCAGGTCTTCTGAATCCATAGTTCTCATTTGCAGATGAGAATATTCATATTTTGAAACACCATCACTGGTCAAGTGAACATAAACTAAAGGCATTTGGCATCAATGACATCAAACTGACATCTAACATCTAAAGATGGCATTTGTCTGACCACAAGTTTTTTTTTTTTTTGTGCGAGCTCTGCCAGATGGGAAGATTATAAGTAAGTGATTCCTTAAATTTGGGTCCATTTTAAAATGGAATATAGCACAAGTCCAGTCTTAAAATACCTCTTCCTGTCATGTTTTAAGCTTGTCAGGATCTTTCCCCATTTACTTTCATTGTATGAAAAAAAGAAACTTCAACCCTCTACAAGTTTAACAGAAGCACATGAGAGTGAGTACAACATAAAAGAACTGTCATTTTCTCTGTTAACTATTGCTTTAAAGCTTATGTGAGTTTGACTGCATCTGAATTATGAGCTCTTAGTTCAGTATAGCATAAACTCACTTAGCTTTCGATTCTGACCTTCCATCATTCCCAGACCAAGCGCATCATAGTACAGTTTCTAATGGTCGTTGCTCTTGGGTCTGCGAGATCAAATGCATATATAGCCTCTGAAAGTTGTTTTCACAGAAATGATTGAGCAGGACAGACTCGCAGAGACAAATGCTGGACATTCCAGCTCTGAATCAATTTCAACAGGCCCTTGCTCATCTGTCCTTGGACTCTGTCAGCTCTCTGGTCATATATCTGTTACTCAGCAGACTGCGGTAGAATCATCTGAGCGCTGACGTGTTCTGCGATTGAGACATAAGTGCGGTTCACGTCAGGACGTAATTACCTTTTGTATATGTGGACCATTACGACCTGAGGAGAATGTACAGTCCTAATAATAGTACGACTATTATTATTACTCATAGGGTTAGATAGTTGTACAAACTCCTAACACTATTTAAATTCGATGCGGCAACTCGTCCCTCATCACTTGTACTACATACTCGGATGATAACTTGACATGACTGATCTTAATTACAATTTGTTCGATCTCCACTGTCGTCGCTCCTCCGTGAGAGATATGAGACCGGTGCGCCGCGCAGGTGTCGCTCATTATCAATCACGGCCCTTGGCCTCGTCCTGCTCGCAACACACGGCTTGTCAACATACTGCTATTTATATTATATTATTTTGTCACTACGCATTAACTTACAGAGAGCTGATTACAACATGCTAGCTAACTTCTGCAACAAAATCAAATGGTGCAACCAACTTACACACAGAGTTAGGGGTCGTCCAGCTCTAAAGGCGCATTATAAGGCATTCTAGAAGTCCAACTTTAAAAAAAAAAAAAAAAAAAATAGCTCTTTTCATTCCACTGACCTACGTCTTGCGTTTTTTTAAACAGCAAAACATCTTCTGTGTGATCCGGTCTTTAGTTACAACCGAAGTTGTTAGTGTGGACTGCCCGGGAGTCTAAGAAACATTGACTATTTACCATTGCACTAGAGTTGTCAAAAAGTACTGACTTCGGTACCAAGTTTTCTAATTGTGACGCTTTGAGTACTGATGAGCGGAATGAATGAATGATGAGCGGAATCGTAAACGCCTCTGATTGGCCATTGTGTTCACGCGCTCATCGGATATGTCTGTGATTGGCTACAATGATCAACGCACGGGAGCGTTGAGAGCACACAGGAGTGTTTGAAAGTGTTTTAAAAAGCAGGAGCGTTTGAAAGCACAAGCCGCCTGCTTTCAAACGCTGCCGTCTGTATCTGTGTAAGCGCTCGGTGAAGAGCGTCATTGATATAAATGTAGGCTACAACATGTTTTTGAAGCGCTGATCATTGTAGCCAATCACAGACATATCCAACGCTATATCACGACCAATTTGTACGGATTCGCCCAAGTGGTGGCTAATTTGTACAAATTCGTACGACTTCATTCGTATGAATTCATGCGATTTGTCTAAACCCCAGTGATGGGAAGGTTTAGGGGCGGGGTCAGGGGTAGGTCATTAGTACAAATTCATACAAATTGGGTACCTCGTAAAATATGAACGATTTAGCAAAAATTTTACGAATTCATACGAGTGAGGTCGTATGAATTTGAACGAATTAGCCACCTCGTAAAATACGTACAAATTACTGTGAGATTGGGTTGGCATATCTGATGAGCGCGTGAGTAGCCTACAATCAAAGGTGTTTACGATTCCGCTCAACATTTTTTTTTTTAATTGACAACTCTACATTGCACCATTGACTGCAAGACTAAAAACCATTCCAAACACTCTAGCAACATGATAACAATTGCATGGCAATGGGTCATTAAGAAAACCTGATCAACCACATAGCAGTGCTCTCTGTCCCCCGTGTAGCAAATGCTACTGGGAAACACCACTCACTCTTTCACAGAAAGAAAATGTAAAAAGTTTGGTTTATTTTTACTCAGGCAGTGCATTCCTTTCCAGCCTCCTGCTTCCATGTTGCAATAACTATCAAAGCGTCCCTGTATCTGCTATTTGTTGTTCGCCTGGAAACGTTTGGTTAGGCCTGTTAGCTCTGCCTGGCTGTTTCCTCCATGTTTCATCAGATTGCCCTGTTTTGCCCACCATGACATCTGTGTGACACTGCTGTAGCTTCCCTTTCGTCACCAGGCTGAGCTGGGTACTGCTCGCAAAAAAAAAACTTGCTGTGAATCACAGCGCCTTTTGGCCTTCATTATTCGGCCTGCCTCATTAGCAGAAATGATTAATATGAATCCTGTTTTAGTGAGAAGCATTGCTTGGTTTAAAGCGGAAAGGATGTGGGTTGAGGATAGGCGTCTAGGGAGAACTCAAAGATGTAACGCACAAATAATCCATCGCCCACACATCAAGATGTGCAGCTGGTTCTGCGCCTGCCTGTGATGGATCTATGCATTTTCCATGATGGTCACCTGAGGGATTATGCTTCGGATTATGAACTGCATCATTAACAGAGTTGCACTCAATGCTGTAGATCTGGTGGAACTGCAGAAGTTGGCAGCTATTCCAGTAAAAGGGCAACAGTTCCGAAGGTTAATGTCCTGGGGTTAATACACCTTTCAAGCACATGGCTTAACACCTATCCAAGAAATGTCTCTAAAATTGAAGGTTGTTAACTGGTGACCCGAATCAAGTGCTTAGTTTGAATATTTTTCAATTTAGTTGCCATAGGTCAATATTGAAAATCATAAAAGGTTGTCATCAAGCCACATAAAAGCAATATTCATTATTGTGCAAATCTAAATGTGTCAATATGTGCAATCCCCCCATACCACTCCCACCCCAATTAACACATAGACATAAAATCCTTCGGAAACACTTTATTTTGATGGTCCACTTTAGACATTCTACTAACTATAAGTAACTTTGCAACTACATGTCAACTAACTCACATTAGAGTATTGGTAGACTGGATGCTTAATATCTGATAACACTTTATTTTGATAGTCCACCAAAAGACATTCTACTTACTGTAAAAACCCAACAGTCTTCTAACAGTCTGCTACAGTCTACTAATACTCTGAGACTTAGTTGACATGTAGTTCCAAAGTTAGTTATAGTTAGTAGAATGTCTAAAGTGGACCATCGAAATAAAGTGTAATC
The DNA here is from genome assembly GCA_030578275.1 of Meda fulgida. Classification (NCBI taxonomy): domain Eukaryota; kingdom Metazoa; phylum Chordata; class Actinopteri; order Cypriniformes; family Leuciscidae; genus Meda; species Meda fulgida. Next base: position 17,577,507 of record CM060619.1, read on the forward strand.
AATCCTTCAGTATCAAATATATATTTAAGCACCATCCATTGGCCCAATGGCGGAATTCAAAGGCATGAGTGAACTGGCGTTTCTGTAAAGTTCACTTAATTTCTAATAATTTTGTTTCAATTTGAGCTCCGTATTTAATCTGACTCCACTTTTAAATGACTCTGAAATTTAGACTTAGGGGATGTTTACACTACAACAATGTTTTTTTTTTTCGTGCACAGATGATAACAGTATCAAAACGATCCCTATTCACACGGATATGCAAAAAAACAAAGTCTAAAAACGCTGTATTATGCTGCCAGGCCAGTAGTTGGCGATGTTGCTTTTTAAAGAAACACTACGCACCTACAGACTGAACCCGTAATACGTATGCGCATGACGTCACCATTTTCACAAATTAGTCTAGTATTCACTAGTATTCCCTTACTCTTCCATCATCCGTACATTAGGGACCCGACGTCGCACAGAGTCTCAAGCTAGCTGGGTCGTGGATCTCACAGACACAAGTTCGTCAGTTCTGATTTTAAGATGCAGGGTTAACTTTAAGTCGGCCGCTACGTACTTGCTCATAACAAAAAGTATATATATATTTTTAGTCACGTTCATACAACTTGCGAAGATGATGTGCCCCATGCTCCATTCATTTAATGAATGGGCCTTAGGTTTGACCTTTACTGGACACAATATTTGTGGAAACACTTTAATCTACTAGTCAAGAATGATTTCAGAAGGATACAGAATCAATCAAATATAACATTTTATTTGTCAGATAAAAATGTATCATGTCAATTACATAATTAAACAATAACAAGCCAATTCAGAAATGACGAATACATGGGTTTTCTGTTTACAAAATCCCAATGACTGTTTTGCCACTTTCCCTTAAATACCCAGACCAGAAACAAGAAAACTTCAAATCTAAATTGTAAATTAGACAATAGTTGTACATTTGTATAATTTCTATTCCATTTAAATGGCAGTTAATGATTAGGGCTTTATTTATTTTTTATTGAAAGGTTGTTTATTGAACCAACCAAGTGGCTGATCCAGGAACATGTCCCATTTGGCAAAATCACAGCCTAGACACCCGACACTGTTAGTAAGAGGACTTTTTCAGTGTAATTCAACAAGTGGAAAGGTTGCTCTATTGCCTGTAACTTTATGTGCATTTGGAAGAATCAAATCTCTTGTTATGTCTAAATGATGTCATTGCTGGATGTCGATATATAAATGAAAATGAATATGGATGTTCTCATCTACAAAAGCGCCACTTGGTCCCGCCTGTGATAAATGTCAGAATGTATTGATAAGATCAGGGGTCACGAAGTATGGATTTTTAGAATAATTTAGTTACCTTGTAAAAATGTCCTTTTGTCAGCAGGTTTTTGTTTAAGTCTTTCCAAGGGACTTTTTTTTAAATCTCGGTGTTTGATTTGGCTAAGCAGAGAGCAGACGCTGACGTGTGATGTGTGACCCAGACATCCTAAACACAAGTGAAACAGGACCTTCTTCTGTTCTCACTCAAGAGAACTCAAACACAACTTTAAACATGAAAAGGTGTTCACTTTTAATAGATTAACTAACATTAACTAACAATGACCAGTACAGTTGTACAACATTTAATAACCTTTGTTGATGTAAGTGATAAAAAAATATTTGTTCATGTTAGTTCACAGTTATTTGTAAAATTGAGATTAACATTAACTAAAATAATAAATGTGGTAACACTTTTATCATTCTTAGGTGACGTAGTTACACGTGACTTGTACTTACTATAGTAATAACAGTTAATTATGCTTACAAGTAACTCATTGTTACATATAACTATAAATTATGCATAATTGCATGCAAATAACCCTAAACCAAACCAAACCAAACCCTAATCCTATAGTGAGTATATGTAGTTACTTAATATTACTTAAATATACAATTACAGTGTAACAGAGACACCTTAAAATAGTGTAACCCTAACCATGAACCAACTATTAACCTTAACCTTAACCCTATAGTAAGTATGTTAGTTATTAATATTACTCAGTACTTATTTTTGTAATGACATTGTAACAACACCTAAAATTAAAGTATAAGCATAAAAGCTGTAGAGGAGTCTATGATTTGGTCATTATTGCAGTGAGTATTATGTTTCTAACACGTTATATGTTTGTCAACAGTTATCCTAACCCCAAATGATGGAGTGTGTAGCTTTTCATTTCTTAAACAAGCATAGAAGACACACATGCCATATTCCAGGATGACAATGTCAAGATTCATCAGGTTTAAATTGTGAAAGAATGGTTGGGAGAATGACATAAGGAGAATCATTTTCACAAATGAATTGGCACCTTTGAGTCCAGACATTCCAACATTCCAATCAACCAATCAGATTTGAGGGACAAGTTTACAGTTTGTCAAGTTTAGGCTTACAACCAGGTTTAGGTTCTTCTACATCAGTGTTATTCACCTATATGTTGTTGGTAGGGTTTTGGCTTAGGTGTAGGGATAGGGATGTGGTTAAGATACAATTTTTCAGACAGGATTGTTGTTACAGGATCAACAAAATATGTTTGCACAGGAACAAGTCTAACTCTGCAAAATCAGGATGTGTGAGATGACACAGCTTACCCACTGACACTTACTGTGCTCTCCCATACTGTTAGATATTATTTACTTCAAAGCTGAAGTTAATGTTGACTTTATTCACTAAGCACTCGTTAAAACTCATTCAGAGTTAATCACAGCGATTTATTTCTTTTCTAAGTCTCCGGTGGCATTTCAGTCTAGACGGACATTGTTTTCTGTGGCAGATGTTGTTTGTGACCTTTACAGGAAACGGCAGAAAATTGTTCTAGCGCAAATAGCCAGCAGTAGTTAAGCAGCTGGGACAGATTTTCTGGGTAATGAATGCCCCTCCGAGACGCCACTTAAAACGGGACGTGTGTCAAGGCTATAGAATTACTTTTGCCCTTACTTTGTCCTGTGCCGAGCGAACATGTTCAATTGTTGTTGCGAAGGTCTGAATAAATTCAACGTTTTTCTAAATCTCGTTATGCATTTGCATTTCAATGCGACAAGATGTTCATTATGATTCAATAATGCCAATTATGAAGGGAATGTGAATATCATCTCACATGGTTTCATTTCAAACATCTCATCTCTTTCATATGATCCCTTATGTTTGAGCTTTAGATTGAGTCGCCTCCACAGGCCACGAATACTAATAGAGCTTGTTAGATAGCAGATTTGCATTTCTCGGCGGTCTGCGTGATATGCCGTCTTCATGATATGACGATGCGTGACCCAGCAACACTAATGGGCAATGAATGGAACCAGAGTTAATGTACTTATAGATCATGCAAGACCCTTTTAGTGATATTTATGGAAGACGGTCATTCATTCTATGTATGTTAAGTAAAGTATGGGTCTCCAACACCTACTAACTTGATTGATTTTGCTCAAATATGTTTGAACTCTTTAACCCTCCCCACCTGCCTGAAAAAGACACACTAAACCAATGGGTCCTTGTTATACCTCACAGATTCAGCTGTGATCTTTGTGGAAACTTGCACTGCTCTAACTCGACCCTGCTGAGTCATTTCGTTGAATTGTGTTGTGCTGCACTTTTCATGCTAATTTGGTAGAATTGTCTAAAGTGCTACTTTTTTAGAACGATTCGTGCCTTCTATACATTCATCACTAGAGCAATAAAGAATGGTACACTGATTGTCAGTCAGAACAGACATGTCTAAAGATTCGCTGTCTTCTCAACATTCTTTTCCATACAATAACATTGAATGGTTAAGGAGGCTATAAAGTCAAAAGAACATTAAAGCATGAGTCATTTGCTATATTTCCACGTTCTCTGAATGATTAACAAAACGATAATAAAATCATTATGAATGCTTCCTTATATTCAAAGTCTTTCAAAATTGGTTATGAGACGTTTTGATGTTGTCAAAAGCTATAGGAATCATAAATGAGAATTTTGGTGCCAGGGTCAAAGGTAAGACGACTTAAAATATAATACAATTTTATGACATTTTTTCAGTTTAATTGTGTTTTTTCTTGATAGGTCTTGTCATATGCCGTTAGCAGATGCCTTTATCCTGCTCAAGCTACAGTACCTTTACATAAACATTTAGGCCTGTATGTGTGCCATATTAGTTAATTTTTATTATAAGGACAATGCATATTAACATGACAAGTCAAAATATGACATATTGACATATTTGCATGTTAAAAAGCCAAGTTTTAAAAGAAGAACGAAATCCATTATAACTATTTAATTCTCTAACTGACGTTGGGATGTCATTCCATTCTTTTGAGAATTTAATAGAGAAGGCAGACTGACTAAAAGCAGTTTTCCTGAAATGAATAACACAGTCCGTTCTAAGTGTACCTCTAGTGAGACGACTGTTATCCAATCTTAAACTCAGAAACTCACTAAGCGGTGGTGGGGCCAGGCCATTAAGAATTTTATAAGCTAAACAGCCATTTGAAAACTTAAAGTTTTCCCAACTCAACAATTTATATTTTGATAAAATCTTACAATGATGAAAATGACGTGGTTTCTCATCAAATTTTTTTACTCTGTATTGGTAGCAAGGCGAAGTAGTTGACCTGAGACCAAGTAGTTAGACAATAAGTCATATTATTCATAAATATGTTAATGCAAAATGTTTTAAAGCTGTTCTTCTCTGTTGTTATTGAACATTTGTGTAACACTTTGTTACAGTGTCCTTTTTACATGTGTTATGACCCTATGGTTTGTGTTTTGCTATATCTCTGTTGTTTTGTGAGTTCCAGCAGGCTGATTGATGCTATGTCCTGATTGGTGCACAATACTTTAAAAGGCACGTCATCACTTCCTCTAAAGAGAGAGATATCTTGTGTTTTGAGCAGAGAGAGTGTGTGATTGTATAGTGCAGAGCTTGTGTGTATGTGTTAGAAGAGTTTGACTGTGCTAAGAATATCGGAGATTGTGAGTATTGCTTGTTTGTTTGAAATTAAACACTTTTTGTACCTGATGAACTTTGTTGGCATATTTGACTCCTTTGCTTGTTTTCTGATAGTGATTTGGACTGCCTTTTCAGTTTGTTTGCCTGTCTGTACAGTAGTCAACATTTGAAGTGGATCAAAGAAGTGAATCAAAGTTCGGGTAGAGCGGGTATTGTTCAAAATTCAACTTTGATGAAAAAGTTTTAAATGTTGACTAGTGTATATTGTAAATGCTGAGTATTTGGAAAAGTAGGGAGACTGACTCCATTTCTGTTTATTGTAAACTGTTTTTATATCTTTTTTTGGACAGGGAGTGAGGTTTGTAAATTTTTCTTTTCTTTTTTGGGTTAGGGTTTAGGAAAGAGGTTTAAAAATAAGGTATGTTTGTTATTTTGGCCGAGTCAGCTTCTGAATCAAATCAAATTCTGAATCAAACGAAGTCAATAAATGTATCATTGTTCAAATTTACTGCATTTTTCATGTCTTCATGTCTACTGCAAGTCTTTCATGTTACACCCTTTCCCCTAGACGGGGCGTAAAATGAAATTAGGGGGCTCATCTGGGATGTAGAATGTAACATGTTACATGTAGTTACTTTAGTAATAATAAATGATGATCTTCATTTTTTAGGGGAACCTTCCCTTCAATGCCATATTAATGCCTTAACTAATTTGAATCTCACAAAAACAAGTCATATTTCACAAAAGAACATCCACTAGAAGTTAGTCAATGATGTTACAGAATATTGATATGAAACCAAAAATGTCAATCTACCATTCATGAATTTGGTAACACTTTAGAATACTGTATCTTACTTACTGCATAACTAATCAGGAATTATTAAAGAACCAGTTAGTAATTCTTCATTAACTACTTCTTCACTGCTGTTAACTACTAAGTAAGATGTTTTAACTAATCAGTATATAATAGAATTTTATGATTGTGTTAAGTAACAGTTAGTTATTCAATAACTAATGAATTATGTCATACCTCCTGAAGAACTATCATTAATTATCTATTAATTAAGGTTCAAGAAAATTAACTATGAAGTAACTACTAATGAACAGCCATACACAGTAGTCACTGCAATAATCCTTTTTTTTAAAGCATTGTAGTGGTGGAAGAAGTACACAAATCAAGTGCTTGAGTAAAAGTACAGATACCCCAATAAAATATTACTCCATGCAGTAAAATTATAATTAGGCCATTTTCAGAATTACCTTAGTAAAAAGTACAAAGGTAATGAATTTTTAAAGTACTTAAAAAGTAAAAAGCATATTATTATACTTAGTTCTTATACATTTTAAACTTATTTTGCACCATTCAAGTTCTGGCAATATCACGTTAGCCAACATTTTACAGTGATTTGGTGATGCAAGAGCGGGCATTTGCATCCTCTTCTGGCGCCGATTTGGTGCATTTCTTCTGCGAAATACAGGTTTGTGTACGTTTTATTTAATCTATACAATCATTGCTGTGCTGTTAATCATTTTATTTTATTCAAGGCAACATACAAGTACCCGATGTCAGTTATATCATGTATGTTATATCAGCCTATAGCCTCCCTAGCTGAGTCTCTTTTTTGCGTGATGGAAACGCCTGATCCCTTGCATAAAACAAATGATTTTATTCATAAAGATAGTAAATCTATTTACAACAGATGTTAAAATATGTTCTTAGAGCTGTGCACTGTTTGTTTCTGGGCAGGTTATGGAGTCAGTCACAGCATATTTTGTCTATGAATGAAACGGTCTGAAGTTAAAGCAGTTTCCCTGAACACGAGCCCAGCTCCCGCAAGAGATCCAGCACCACTGCCGTGGAAACGAGACCAGTTGATTACTTCAATTACTTTTAAAGGCTTAACTTTAGATTTTAAATTTTTTGTTAAATGAGTTTAAATGTAGGCAGTATGCATGTTAAAACAAAATATCATCTGAAATAAAGGAAGATATCATGTAGCTTAAACGAGTCATTGTAGTGTATTTTACAAAGGTTATAGATGATTACGTTAATAGTGTTTTTTTACAGTAAGTTTTATTTGAGTCAGAATTATGTGGTAATTCTTTATTAATTACTAATGGGTTCCCTATATTTTCACTTTAGAATACTGTTTCAGGTTATAAGTATGAATTATCTAATAATTCTTTATTAATTACTAATAAGTAAGTTCCCTATGTTTTCACTTTCCCTCAGTCATTGCCTCAAATACATGAATTTACTCAATGGCATTCTATGCTGAGGAAAACAGACACACACAGTACTGTATATAAAATATCAAAAAATATCTGAGGTTAGTTTTGTATTAGTTACTTCTTAGTTATTTTTCTTGTACCTTAATTAATAGATAATTAATGATAGTTCTTCAGGAGGTATGACATAATTCATTAGTTATTGATTAACTTACTATTACTTAACACAATCATAAAATTCTATTATATACTGATTAGTTAACACATCTTCCTTAGTAGTTAACAGCAGTGAAGAAGTAGTTAATGAAGAATTACCTATTAGTTCTTCAATAATTCCTTATTAGTTATGCAGTAAGTAAGAAACAGTATTCTAAAGTGTTACCATGAATTTTGGCATGGTTGGAACTTTGTATTGACCAATCAGATGACAGGACAGGAACTATCCATTTTATGGAAAATAACTAACTAACCAAATAAATCAACTAATAAAAACATCTTCCCAAATGCAGTTCTTACAAGACAGGTACATTTTCTTAATTATCATGAAAATAAATTCACAGGGGAAAAATAAATGGGCTTGATGAGCGTTTCTGTAGGTGGCACACGCTCATTGCTACTGTAAGCAGACGGCTGGCAATATGTGTCGACCGTGTGTGTCTAAGCGTGACGACAGCTATAGATGTCCCAGCCAACAGAGCCAAACGCTCGTATTTATGGATCAGTCCCAGAGCAGTACCAGCCCTGCGGTCCCTCATCCAAATCCGACAGAAGTGGATCTAACCATCTGCTGAATGTGGAGAGACAGTAGCCGCTCAAACTGCCACTGTGCTTCATTCCCCGCGTGCTATTTAGAAACCATCTCCCCGAACGTCAAAGTGGGCGGCAGTACATGGAAATCTTGATATGTTACAAGACGACAGCAAACATTGACCCTATACGTGACCTCCAAAATCATTGAAATGAGTCAATGTTGTTTTTGGGTCACAAAATGGAACAGTTGAAGGTCTCCCGCTTGGGTTTCATATGTGACATAACAAGTGCAGCCCATGCTATGCCTGACAGCATCATTAGAGACATATCAGGCGCTCCAAACACCTCTGGGTGACATGCACTACGACACGATCTTGTCCTTCTGCCTGTTTGACGCTCAGGGCTAAATCAGTCAGCGTTCTAATCCAAGAGGATGCATTGCTATCCAGAGACTTCCCAGATACGGCTGATGGTTTCTGAGAGAGCTCTGTCATGAATTGTTTGCTTTCTTGTGCTTACCCGATTACAAGCCCCCATAGCAAACAGTCTCTGCTCCAGATACATAACTAAGCAGTTCTGAATGAACCGAATTGTTCATTTCAGCTCTTCTTGTGTGAATTTCACACAAACATGCCCGGGTCTCAATACAGCCTATAATTAAAAGAAAGATGTAGGAAACTTCATTTTGTTTGAAGCATAAAAGCACTGTTTTCTGACTGTTTTATTAGTTTGTAATATTGTTATTTCTGTTAACACAATACATTTTCCCATCAAATTATCATTGCCATTGTTCTCACATATACAGGTATTTTTGTGCTATATATACCATGTATTATATAACTGAGCAACACTTTATTGGTAACACTTTACAATAAGGTTTCATTAGTTCACTTTGAAAGCTTGTTTCCACAACAGAATAAAAAATAAAAAAGGTAATTGCGACTTTTTATCTCACAATTCTGACTTTTTATTCTCACAATTGCGAGTTTATATATCACAAATCTAAGAAAAGATGGCAGAATCGTGAGATATAAACTCACAATTGCGTGTTAAAAAGTCAGAATTGCGAGATATAAACTTGCAATTGCGAGAAAAAAAGTCTGAATTGCGAGTTTATTTCTCGCAATTGTGCGTTTATATCTCGCAATTCAGACTTTATAACAAGCAATTGTGACTTTATATCATGCAATTGTGACTAAATCTTTTGCAACTCTGAGATAAAAATTGGCAATTATCTTTTAAAATGTTTAATTCTGTGGCAGAAACAAGCTTCCATAGTCAACATTACTTAACTACATAAGTTAACATGAACTAATAATGAACTGCACTTCTACAGCATGTATTAATCTTTGTTAATGTTAATTTATTGTGAACTACCTAAAAAAAAAAAAAAAAAAAAAAAACGAGCAGCTCTATTTTTATTAGCTAACATTAACAAAGATTCACAAATACAGTAACAAATGTATTGTTCATGGTTAGTTCATGTAAGTTAATGTTAACAAATTAAACTTCCGGTCTGTATTTTCAGAGCGATCTTGCGTATTTATGAATGAACGGCTCGTTTTAAAATATTCCCGGTCGACTGATATTTGTTAAGAAACACATCTGCTTTAAACATTACAATCCTCATGATAACTTTACATTTAGCAAATCCACTTCAAAAGCTAATTACTCCTGGACAGCATAGCCATAGAAATATACAGAGCGACCGCAAAAACGGAAGTTCAAAGGCAATATTCTAAAGATGGTCCTTGTTACATATTACAAACTATTACTGTGTCAGGGGCATTTCCTCCAAGGAGACAGGGGAGGCAGTGCCTCCTAAAAAAATAGTATGAGAGAATAATCCATTTTATAAATATAATACAATGCAAATATTTAAAAAAATGTGACATTAAAAAGCATATTAATCACTCGTTTTTCTAAAGTAACACTTTCCAACAGCGACACCAACAGGTAAAGTTACAGCGGGAATCTCTTGCTGCGTCAGTTTTAACAGACCCCCTAAAGTGTGTGGTGGATTTTGTGGCGGGTGATTGAGAATGAATGGGTGAAAGTCACGTGAGAAAGTCAAGTCGTCATGCTGCGATTGGATGTGATTGGCTGTGATCGGCTATGTGATAAACGTAATTGGTGCACGTGATAAATCCCGCCTCTTTATTTTGTGCATCAGCCTGAATGAAGACAATGATGGCGTTAATGGGAAGACTAATTAAAAAGTAAGTAAACAGCTCAGCCGCTTGGATATCACCGCTTTATTTCACATCAAAGTCATCACATCAAAACTTGAAATGGCCTGAAAACATGATGACTGTGGGGGTGTGAGGGGGTTTAATAAGCAATCAGCTTAAATTGATACTGCCTTTAGTTATTATTTTGGAATAAATGTAAACATGCTCGAAACACTAACTTGATGAGATGTTTAAACTTTGTTTATTTAACCAGGAAAATGTGACAACATTAAGTGTTACTGGGACATTAATTTACATTTAATAATAATAATAAAAAAGCAAACAAAATTGTACCACTGTACTGTATGTTACATTACATATAGTAATGAAAACCAGAGCAGGTCCATATAAGGTGCATTTATACTATGTATTAACTGTATATAAATAATTATAGGTTGTTGAGTTTTATAATAAGTTGCATAAGATTTCATTTTCTATTGCTACTATTATTGTTGTTGCTGCTGCTCTATTTTTTAGTAATGGAAATCCTACAGTTCTAAAAATAAACTTTATTTTCTTTAAGCAATTACACAATAGTTTCACATTTCTCTGATATTGAGGTGAAATATAATATTTCTTGACAGGTTTCATGAGATTCTCCCTCGAAGGTACAATGGAGCACATGATGTTCATAACATTATATATTACATAGAAATGCTCTTGGGGTGCCTGTGTATTTGCAGTATAACTCATGCAGGGCATTACAGCTGTGTGATGTAATCACCATGGCAACAGATGCCGACTCTCAATGTGCAGTCTGGTAGCCTGCATATGTGTTGTTCACAATTTACTGACAAAATAGACCTTAAAAGACAGAAGAAATGCAATTTTATTTTGGTTCAGACATGTCCCTGAAACACATTAATATCCAGTGAGATTTAGGGGAGGGAGGTGTCGTTTATTGAGAGAGAGAGAGAGAGAGAGAGAGAGAGAGAGAGAGAGAGAGAGAGAGAGAGAGAGAGAGAGAGAGAGAGAGAGAGAGAGAGAGAGAGAGAGAGAGAGAGAGAGAGAGAGAGAGAGAGAGAGAGAGAGAGAGAGAGAGAGAGAGAGAGAGAGAGAGAGAGGAGCTATTTTAGGAACAGGGTCTGCCTGGATATGGTTTAAAGCCTCATTTCAATTTCTGATGCAAGCCAAACTAAAGTTGAGTCAAAACTCTGGAACAAACAAGTGCACTTGACTGCAGGAGGTCAAAGGTCGTGTGCCTGATGAAGCTCTGAGTCCTCATTGAACCTGAAATCACACACAGTTCTACAACACTCTGCCCACTAACAGACTTAATTAACTGGGCTTTCAGAAACCCACTAATTGTTCCCAGAGAGCAGTGTCAAACACAACAAAATACTGCTCGACATCCACTCACCCACTTCTAGACGTGGATTAAAACCATCATTAGTTACAAAAAAAACGCAACGTCTTTAAAGAAAATTCATTTCTGTAGAAAAGTTTTTTTTTTACATGAAATTGCTGACAGTCCCCTCAGCGCAGATGGGTCATTCTATGAAACAGATCCCTTTAACATTATGAAAAGCTGATTTTTAAAGGTAGTTTTTCCCTTATTGAATTTTTGTTAATGTACTTGTGTAAAATATTTTAAATGATGTACACTCCATTTATATAGGTAGCCTAAAAAAAACGTTTTATATGGAGATCACATGACAACACATATGCTAGTCACATTATTGGACATGTTTGCTTGCTAAATAAATGAAACATAGCTTATATATATGTATTACGGAAGCGTATTGCATTCACTTCAGGAAAAAAAATCTACTCTGTTTTTCTGAATTAAAGAGTTAATTATCTCGGAATTACGAGATAATTTTTCATGGAAAAAAGTTTTTGCTCTGTTTTCTGAATTAACAAGTTAATATCTCAGAATTATGAGATATTTTTTCATGAAAAAAGTTTTTGCTCTGTTTTTTTTAATTAACAAGTTAATATCTCAGAATTATGAGATATTTTTTCATGAAAAAAGTTTTTGCTCTGTTTTTTTAATTAACAAGTTAATATCTCAGAATTATGAGATATTTTTTCATGAAAAAAAAGTTTTTGCTGTTTTTTTTATTAACGAGTTAATATCTCAGAATTATGAGATACATTTTTCTTGAAAACCTTTTTTTTCACTCTGTTTTTCTGAATTAATGAGTTACTCATAATTTTGAGATAATTAACTCGTTAATTCAGAAAAACAGAGTAGATTTTTTTCCTCAAGTGAATGCAATACGCTTCCGTAATATATATATATATATATATTTTTTTTTTTTTTGCAAAACTTGTCCATATTAATTCCAACATATTAGGAGTTGGCAGTCATTATCTAGTCATTCAAATCCCATATGGATTCATTCATTGGAGTAAACATGGCACTCGCTTTATAGAATTGCTCATACTTTATAATAACTGCAGAAGAAACGCAACGTTCGCATCTGTGAAACTGTGCGTGTCTTTACACACCTTGGCACTACATGCAATTGTCACCTCGGCTGCTTTGCGGATGTGAAACCACGTGAGCATATCAGCTTTCCTCCCTCTAATCCAAGCTGATAACACGTCTATACACTGTACGCGTGCCTTTGACAATGTGGAAACAGCTTTGTTAAGAACAACGTTTTTGTGTCATTAAATGTCAGAATGTACTGGTGCAGAGTCGCGGATTTGTCTCGTTTCCTTCAAACATACCTGATGCCATCTTGCACCTCAGTTATCAGCTGTATTTACTATAAAATGAAGCATCAGTATTAATAGTCAGCTTATACACAGTAATATTGCTGAAGTGTTCATTTTGTTGCTAGGACGATTGGTTAAGTAAACTGTAATGGATTGTAATATAATGTGGAGGTAAGATTAAAAAAAAACAATATTTAAAATCAATATTTCATGCCACCATCATTATTTGTGTGGTAAAAAGCTGTGTAATAAGTGATATGACTGTATATTATCCTTTAAATGTCCAACTTGTTTGTTAGTCTAGGAACAAACTGCTTGACTGTTTTTCTTCACGGAAGCTGTGGGTTTAATGAGCTAATAAAATATTTAAACTCAAATCAATATTTTGTGTCTGATTATTATTAATTTATGTGGCAAGGAGTCATGTAATGGCGGGATAATGTTTATCCAGCTGGTTATTATTGCAAAATAAACCCATTATAAACAAACCTTTTATAAAAAACTTGAGGACATTGATTACATGGTTCAGGTGTGTTTAATTAGAATTGGAGGATACGTTTTTACAAAACTTTATTTACACTTTTTTTTATTTCTTTTTTTATGGAGCCCCTGGTGATGGAAAACATATGAGATGGGAGGAAATAGTTGTTATTTCCATCATGTTTTGGCAGTGAGTGCAAAGTTTCTCAGGGAACATCTAATCTCTTCTTCTTTATTTAATTTTTTTACTAATATCACCATGACTTTTATGTCCACGTCCATCCAAATAGTTCCTTTGTAACAATTTATTAATTGGGTAACACTATATTTCGATAATCCACTTTAGACGTTCTACTAACTATACATGTAGGCTAAGTAACTTTACAAAAACTCTGCAAACACTTTTGGTAACTTTACCAAAAGTGACGACCATTTGTTTTTTTATGACCCTAAGAGTTCAATTAAACGGTCAAAATATGAAGATAAAATGTGCATCACTTTACATTTTGCTACCAGATTATATGTAATATCTAATTAATTAAACTTACACTTAAACTTGTTTCCTCTAAATCTTGCAATTTCGGGGAACACGAGTCTTGCGTATTTACTTTTTTTTTTGTTGTCTGGGTATCGGGACAGGCCCAGTTACCCTCCAGGAACACCCCTGCCATACCATATGTGCATTATATTTCAAGTTTCTGAAGAGTTTTTAAAATCTTCTCTTACATGTGAACACATACAGACGTGCTGCCTCAAACCATGGAGCCAATCAAGAACCAATGACATTGAACATCATTCATTTATCCTTCCATGATCACAGTCTGTTCCAAATACCTCGTAATGCCTCTCTCCTTGTTTCAGACATGCCCACCTTGTGGAAATGGGTCCACCTGTGATTGTATGACAGTGCACACGTCTGGATGCACACATGAGCTTCTCGCAGAGACAAAAGCACGACTTTGTGCGTGTCCTTGTCTTGGTAAAACACATCTTTGCTGAATTGACTTCTACCTCTGAAAGCTCTGTCTGGCTGAGCTCAGGGCAAAACAAATTAGTGCCTCGCGACTTCAAAGTCTCTCACCAAGGAAACAGCTGAGAGCTGGACGGACTAGTGACGAATTCAGCTGGATGGAGTGAGCGTTTGATATAGAGGAGGACACTTCAATCCCATAAGATTCTATCAGAACTGTGTACATCTATATACATTACAGCTTTGATCCAGACAGGTTTCATTTATCTGTCCACCCACAAACCGCTACCCCAGGCAGTCAGTCATCCATCCATCCTTATAACCAAACAAAAGCCATCATCCATCCATCCATCCATCCTTATAACCAAACAAAACCCATCCATCCATCTATCCATCCATCCATCCATCCATCCATCCATCCATCCATCCATCCATCCATCCGTATAACCAAACAAAACCCATCCATCCATCCATCCATCCATCCATCCATCCATCCATCCATCCATCCTCATAACCAAACAAAACCCATCCATCCATCTATCCATCCATCCATCCATCCATCCATCCATCCGTAACCAAACAAAACCCATCCATCCATCCATCCATCCATCCATCCATCCATCCATCCATCCTTATAACCAAACAAAAGCCATCATCCATCCATCCATCCATCCATCCATCCATCCATCCATCCATCCATCCATCCATCCATCCATCCATCCATCCATCCATCCATCCATCCATCCATCCACATACTTGAAACATGAATTTAATTAAAGAGCACTTGAAAACATTGATATATCAAACATTGAGCTTTGCCACATATTTGAGTTTACATTTGTTGTCATAAATGTTCACAATACTGTATGGCTATTTTCACTTTCAATCACCTCTGCGTTCAATAAGACTTATTTTTCCTTGTTATTTATGTATTTCTTCATGTACACCATGCATACATTTATATCCAGAGCATATTTCTGAAAGTCTGGTATACCACTTTATAGAAATTATTTCATTACACCATTACAAATACTTTCAATACAGCATTCATATATATGTAAACGTATAGAATAGCATAGTTCTAATAAGGGCACATTGTAACACAGTGTTACAACCTGCGCAACTGGGATTTGCTATATAGCGTCTTCTGCTAGTTAGCGAAGCATTAAAGAACCATATCAACTGTTAAATAACATATTGGAGATTAACAAAATTAGAGATGAAAAATTAGCATAAGAAATTTACTTTTGCTATGGTTAAATACATTTTCAGTGATATCTTCCAAAGATTTCTGAATTTTGACGCAATGTTTTCAGTTAATATGGCAACTAGTAAATAGACTAAGTTTCGTCATGCTAGCATGTGTGAAAGTATTTAAAACAAGGCTGTTACAACTATCCCCGCATTAGGTTGTGCCCGCTCTCCCCCATATATATACATATATATATATATATCATAAGTTACAGAGTTACAGTGAAGGTGCTGCATATCAGGAATTACATCTGGTACATGTGGAATCCACATGTATGTGGCCCGATGTGGCCCGGATCTGGGCCGATCATAATTCTGTGTGAAATTGATTAAAAGTGCTTGCTGTTTTACTGCCTTTACTGTTAATTTTTGTTGGAAACTGCAGTGATACTGTATGTGCGTATTGGTACGTATTTTGCGTTTTGCAAAAATATTGCCACAGGTACGTTTTTCCAATGAGCCTGTTTTGGGGAATTATACAATGCTTCTCTCGACAAAACCCGAACAATAGACGGCGGTTGAAATAACATGAGAAAGAGACAGAAAGACACAGCTGAGAGGAAGGACTGATGATATTTGCTCTGTAATACCTGCTGCTGAGGGGGGATCAGTGAGTTGAAAAGCTAATAGTGGCCCTGGTGCGTGGGCACAGCGGGGGACATCACTCGACTATAGGCCTGGGCTTTGAAGCAGTATAGCAGCACAGGTCTCTCTGTCTCACTTCCAGCACTACTTTTTGCCAGAGCTTGCAGCGGCTGTGATCACAAACCAACCCTGACGGGCTGGGACGCCGATCCAGCTCATTACCAACGGAACTAATGGAGCTTGTGTCACAGGTGTGTTAGAGACTGCACTTGTGTGTGCGTCTTCAGTGAAAAATGTGCTTCATGCTTTGTGCATCAAAGGTTGAGACCTGTATTTGTCTGTTTAACAGATGATTAGGCCTTAATTTTAGGTTTGGGTTATAAAACTTAGTGAGCTGTCTACATTTAATGAATCTAAAAGCAATACAGGTGGTCCTGCTGTGAACGCTGTTCCAAATGGGAGACTGTCTTTAAAGACATCTAATTGTGCCAATTAATTGAAGTTCAAGTTCAAAGATGATTATAAACCCAAAGGACGATTTTTGGTGAAGCATAACATTTTTAACCATATTATACAAAGCACAAACAACAAACACAACATTCTGACATCTTACAAGTTTAAAATCCTTACAGTGTCATGTTTTGAGTTTGTTTGTTAATTTTATAAGTTTGTTTTGATCTGTTTTTCTGTTCTGTTCACGTCTGAGGGTGCATTTACACGACAACGATATGCTTAAAACAGAGAATTTTTTCCTTTGAGTTTTCAGCGTACAGAGGACACCATTCTTAAATGACTAAAAATGCTGTGTTCTGCTGCCAGGCCATTAGATGGCGATGAAACACTACAGGCTTAACACGTGATACGCATGTGCATGACGTCATCGTTTTCAGAGGTTCTTGCTTTTTGTTGTTTACACGGGGACCGTTAAAAATAGATTTAAATGTTTGCGTTTTCAGCCACCCAAAAAGCAGTTGGCGTGTAAACAAACTGCCAAAACGCATAAAAAGTTTAACGTTTTTAGTGTAAACGGTGTCTGTAAACAACCCCTGAGTTTCTAGGTTAGTTTTCTAGTTAGTTAAGTAGTTCTTGTCATCCTCTGTTCCTTGTCTGTTTGTCATCATGGTTTCTGATTGATTATGGATTCTGTTCAGGTGTGTCTTTAATAGTTCCTTTGTTTGCTCAGTGTATTTACGCCCTATGTTTGGTCTTGTTCAGTTGTTTGTTATCATTGCATTGGGTTTGGTTGTCCTGGTTGGGTTCATTGTTCCTGAGTTCTGTGTAAATAAAAACTTAAACTACTTGCGTTTAGATCCTGTATTCATCTTTATTGCAACCAACTGTGACATACAGCAGTGGGAATAAAAGATTGTCTACACCGATTGCTTTTAAGTTTAGGCACACTATAATTTATACCTGAAGGGAGCATTTTAAATTCATGGAACAGTGGATGAGTTCAATCTGCAAAAATCGCTCTAGCTTTCTGTAAGACAAACTGTTCAAAGCTATTTGATAACCCGGTCTACTTAATATCAATAATCTTACTAGCTTAGTTGACAATGTCATTCAATGAGTTTCGGTGCTTTACATTTACATTACCATACCAACAGCATATAGAGAAGCAAAGTACAGATTCAATATAAGATTTATAGTTCATGATCATAAGAGACCTACTGATATTAAAAGTAGAGAGCCTCCGAAGACAGTTTAACCGTGGCTGGCCTTTTTTGCATACTTCAATATGAGTTTTAAAATGCAACTCATTATCAATGACCAGCCCAAGATACTTCTAACTGCCAGCTCATTCCACCATTTGACCTTTCACTCTAGTTGGTTGAGGGTCCAAAGGACTAGATCTAAAATCAATAACCATATCTCTGGGTTTTTTTTACATTTACTTGCAAAAAGCCACGTCATAAAATCATTCACCACTGGACCATGACAATTCTCATCCTTAGTCAGCAAACTAACAATAACAGTATCATCAGCAAATTTTAAAATGAACCAATCTATGTGTTTGCTCACTCAACCGTTATATTATATTTTATTATTATATTATATTATAGTATATTAAATGTAGAGCCAGGTTGAGAGAACACATCCTTAAGGAGAACCTGTGGGCATTATAAAGGTGACTGAAAATGTGCTGTTTACTCTGACTCTCTGCATCCCTTAAAATACCCAAGATGAAATGTTGACTATGGCCAAGACACCTTTATTCATATAGCACTTTATGCTATAAAGATTGTTTCAAAACAGCTTCACAGTAATAAACAGGAAAATACTGTAACTATCAATAGCATTAAGTTTGGCATGTTTTGGCACAAAGTCATGGCTGGCCATAGGGGTCTGTGCCGATACAAAAGGTGAAGAACGAGGAGGAGGACGAGACTGCTCCAGAGGTGAGACCCGAAAGACACCCGGCAACTGTAAAGCTGGACTGCCTGGAAGAGTCCCAGAGGGCCAAGATGCAAGATCTCCTGAACCACTTTACATCTTTGTTCTGTTTTAGGCCTGAATGGACAGATTTGATCCACCACACCATCCACCTTACAGATTCTCCCCCTTCATGACAGCGACCATACCAAATACCCAAAAGACTTGTTATCCCTTTGAAGGAAGAGATCAAGATGATGAAACAGCTAGGTGGGATAGAAGCCTCCACATGTGAATGCAGTAGTCCCCGCATCATTGTCTCGAAGAAGGATGGATCTTTGCATGTCTGTGTCAACTTCTGTAAGCTTAAAGTTTGATGCCAACCAATGCAGAGAATTGGCAATCTGTTTAATTGGATAGGACAGGTCCAACCTTGGACCCATGTAAGGGGTACTGGCAAGTACCCTTGTTCCTGATTACAAACCATAAACCACGTGCTCTATCTTTTAAAAAAAAAAATCTACCGCCCAAGGGGCTGTTTACACAACACCATTTTTAACTAACAACACATCAGTTTTTACACATTTTGGCCGTTCATTTACACGACAACAGCGTTTTGGTTGCCTGAAAGCGCAAACTTTTGAAAAACGAGTTCTAAAGTGGATGTTTTTGAACACTGTCTCCATGTAAACAACAAAATCGTGAACGACGTCATGCACATGTGTCTTACATGTTCAGTCTATAGTGTTTCATCGCACTCTAATGGCCTGGCAGCAGAATACAGCGTTTTTAGTCGTTTTCGCGGATTTGTGTGAATGGGGATCGCTTTGATAATGGTGTCGTTTGTACACTGAAAACTCAAAAGAAAAAAATAAGTCTTTATTAATTGATGATCTGCCCTTGTAATAATAATTTTTGTAAAAAAAAAAAAAAAAGGAATACAATTTGCTAGCTGCATCTAGTGTTTATTTCAGCTGGAATTTGCCGTGGATTGTATGCATAAGTTTTTGGAGTTTTGCAAAAATGAAGGTAAAATAATACTAAATGAAGGTAAAATAATGCTAGCATGCGTAGCATTAGCATGTTCATTTTTATCCTTTGTCAGTAAATGTATCATTCTAAGAAAATTATGCTTACTTGTGAAATCTCTGCAGGCTGTAGGAAGATGACTCTGCCTAGTTGCCATGGATACATTCATTAAAAATAACCATTTGAATGCTTTAAACTTTATTACATTTGAATTGTTTTAATTGTTGTTGGATCCCTGATTATACACTGAAATTGCTAGTAAATTTCACAAATAATTATAAAGAAACATCATGTAGCATTGAATTAACATGACATGTTTAAGTAGAAAGAGTGAAATAGTATTTTCTTGTTTGACTATACTATCGTGATATATATGAATATCAGGATATCATGAAGACATGTAGGTTGACTCTTTTGACATGGCTTGGTCAGTACGGAACCGCATAGCAAGACCCCCCAAGCTACATTACAGAAGGCAATTTATCTATGTAGCAAGATGCTTATTACATAGAGATTGAATGTTTAAATTAAAGGATTCTGGGGGTTTCTGATGGACCAAAAGGCGGCAAACTTTCTATTCCCACCAGAGCCTTAAACATTCCAATTTCCTCTTTATATAAATATAAAGTGAAGTCTTTTAATTGATGCGACAGATGTGTTGCTTATGAGAGTTGAAGATCACACACATTTATGCCCGTATTCCTTGGGAAACCGTCCTTGAAAAAACTAAAACTGACGGTGCAAGAACTTTTCAACACATTATAGACATTTTGTATCCTGAGGGAAAACATCTGTTTGAGGCCATATGGATCTTACACCAAAAGACAGAAGCATATACTGTATTGAACTGATGTTTGGTGCTGTGCTGACATTCGGCTGGGCACGGCGGCAGGTTCAGTTATCAGATCCACAGATGACACTTTAGAGGGTGTCTCTCACTGCCAGAAAAGGCGTCCACGAAAGGCTCCAGTGACTGTGCACAAAGACGCATGGAAATCTGACAGCAGCATCCTGTCTAAACGCAGTCTTGCATGAAGCTGTGAAATATAAAAGAGCTGGTTTAAAAAGTTGGAGGTGGTGATGGGGTCCTGGCATCAGGCCACTCCACCAGGTTTCCCTGAGGCACTTACTGTTCTCTGTTCTCACACACACACACTTAACCTCTCATCGCCACGGCAACATAGTGTTCGTTTCTTGCAGATCATGGAGCGTTGAACTTTGAGACACCTTGTTGAGACATCTGTGGCATCTCAATATAGTCTAACACTATAATGAAGACAGGTGAGCGTGAACCAGGAACGTTGCCTCTAATTGGCACCATGCAGGTAAGCGCCTCAACATCTCACCAATGAATTATTTATTACTGATGTAATTAGTCTGATTAGTCAAAATCTTGTATATTGGTTCACTTTCTTATTACAGTCATATGACATGTTTTATATTATCATAGCGTTCAAAAGTTTTTTTGTTTGTTTGCTTTTGAAAGAAGTATCTTATGCTCACCAAGGCTGTGCTAATTTGATCAAAAAGTAAAAGAGCAAAAACAGTCAATATTGCAGAATATCATTACACTTTTAAATACTTGTTTTTCCTGTATATCACTGTAAAGCTGATTTGAAACAACCTGTATTGAATAAAGCACTAAAGCACCATAGGCGACTTGACTTTACATACTTATACTTAAGCATGAAGCTGGCTAAATTCGATTTTAAATGTAATATGCAAAAATAGCAATGTAATGTGTAAAGTGGTAATGACATGCTTTTGACATTTGTGTCCACTTGATATAGCCTATATATATATATATTTTTTTTTTTTTTGCATTTCTCATACCCATATGTGCGATATTTGGAGCAAAATGATGATTCAAGATCTGTTATGTACTTTGCTTCTGCTGTTTCCTACAATATAAAACCTTTCAGTATAAATCCAAATGCGTTATACATTTTCATAATTAAAAAAAATTGTATTATATTTATTATATATTTACAACTAATTATATTATATTAATTATTTCAACAACAAATTAATTCATTTATATAGATTTTTTTGTAAAATGCTGTGGAAGACTATATTAATCCGTCACATGTGTTCATTTGTTTGATTTTCCCGCCACTCATCAGTAACCATGGACATTCATTCATCACAGGAGGTCATCATTTAGTTCGTCACCACCATGTATTCATTTCCTCTCCGTTCACTGTTTCTGTCGGTCGATGTTTGCGTGTTGTGTGTGTTCTCTCTGTTCCTGTTTTTGTTATATTATTAAAGTATTAAAGTCCCGTCTCCCTTCGTCTTCATCTTCTTCATCTTATGACAAAAAGATCAAATTGCATGAAAAATTAAGTTATTGTCTCCTAAAAAAAAGAATTGATTCTGACCTGCTGAAACGAGTATTTACAGTCTCACTTCCTTATGTGTAACATTTCTATGTAGGTATGTAACACATTTACATAATGCCATCCTAAGGTCATCATTGCATGTCTACTTCTTACTTTGACCCGCCCTCAAACACAGTAGTTTTTTCAGCGCTGAGAATCCACTTTGCATGCACTTCCAAAAGACGAGGAATCACGCTGGAATTTATATAGTAAAACCGATCTAAAAAAAAGTCTATTTGATGTGATATTTACATCTGGAAGACGTATTTTCAAGAGTGTTTGCTCATCTGCAATACGTCTATAGTACGTTTCCTGTCAGATGTCAAATAGACGTTTAGAAGATGTCAGTTTAACATGCATTCTAAATCATTACATCTTAAAGACATCTTCTAAACGTCTATTTGACATCTGACAGGAAACGTCCTATAGACGTGTTGCAGATGAGCAAACACTCTTAAAAATACGTCTTCCAGATGTAAACATCACATCACGTGTTTGAAGAGTGTGCATGTGCGAACGTGCTCTACTATGTAAGAACGAGCCAAATATTGAGTCTGGTAATAAAGCAAAACAACTGAGAACAATTAGAAATAGTCCTCAGATGACATGTCTGTAATTTATATTAACAAATCTAGCGTTAACTGGATCTCAAACAGTTTCATTAAAATTATTCCACCACGTGCGAAACCTTCATGGTTGAATGATACTTTGCGACAGTGGGTTTCGGGAAACAGTCATGACTAGCTAGTTGATTTCTCTAACGATGCATCGATGCATCGTACTATGGTAGTGAAACAGCGAGTTACATCGTTGTACGGGAAACGCACCCCTGGCTGACAGTAAATACATATGCTAGAGTGTGATAAGAAGAGAGGCATACAGCTGAACCCCCGCAGACTCACTTCTAGCTCACATTGATCTGGATTGTTTGGTAAATTGTCTGATCATGTGAATATATGTATATTTTAAAAACAGAAGTGGTTACATTTAAAAAAAAAAAAAAAAAGAATCGAATATCCAAATGGGCAAGGCAAAAAACTGTGGTCAATTAACATGTACAAGTCCATTGATCTAGGCTGAATTTAAGTCACAAAAAATAGTGATATGTTCTGAACAATATATATTTTCAAGGTGGTTCTTGTGAATGCAGTTTGCATGAATTATTGATGTTATAATATTAAGTATATTATTGAGAATTGTTTTATGTAAAGAGATATGCACACAGCTTTTATATTATATATTTTAAGTCCTAAAAGTAAAATGACAATAGCCTACGGAAAAGACGTGTGTAATTAAGCCTGCAAAGAATGCTGTCTATCCACTAGTGAAAACAGAAAATAAATATGCTGTCTATCCATAGGTGAAAATCTAAAATAAATATATCTCAATCCAGAGGTGAAAATCTAAAATAAATATATGTCAATCCAGCGGGGAAAACGGAAATTAGCGGCGAACGGAAATGACGGAGAAAATGGAAATGACGTAAGCTGTCTATCCACTGGTGTCCAGCCAGTGGCGTCTAGCCGGAGATGAGTCTGCGGGGCTGCAGCTGGATGCTATTGGATAAGAAAGACAGACTAAATGTCTTTATTTATGTCCTAAATTATTTAATTGGAAGAGTAATTATTATAACATAAATTGATTTAGCACTAAATCCTAATTGTAATCGTATTGCCCATGATTATAAAAGAGTTGTTATTAATTCTATATATTAAGATGATACTGCCTCAGTCAAACTCCTTATAGAGCCCCCTTATTTGGTTTAAGCCACTGCCCCTCAAAATGTCTGTGCACGGCCCTGGTTGGCGTACTGTTTTTCACATACTAAGCATAGGGAAGTAAGTAGGCAAGTATTCGATTTCGGACTCAGCGTCTGTGTATAAGTGCTAAGGAAGCCTCCAGAGCTGAAATTCAGATATGGCAATGGCTGTTTCGTTTTCAACCCACGCTGTAAGCGGTAGACCAAACACAACCCAGACAGCAACAGTGTCGGCCCAGATCCGGCCCACATCTGAAACACATGGATTCCACCAGATTTGGGCCGGATCTGGGCAAACACCATGTTGCTTTCTGGGAACAGACAGGGCCGTCTGACCAATCAGAGAAGAGGAAAGGAGGGGTTTAAAGAGACTGGATTCTTTATTGAGCCATTTCAGACCCTGTGAGAAGATTTTTTTTTGTTTATTTACCTTTGATGCATGTACACCTATTGTAGGACCTCCAACCAAAATTAGGAATGATTAATAACATAATGGGGTACTTTATACTAGGTTTGCATACATACTGTATATATATATATATATATATATATATATATATATATATATATATATATATATATATATATATATTGCCATTGAATCAGCAGTGTGCAGCCCTGCTTTGTATTAGCACTGGTGAACTACCTACAGCATTGCTTAACCTACTAAAGTCTCATAAAATTAAAACTTTAAATTAATCTCGAACAAAACTTCTTGTGCAAAGGGGTGTTGTGTTAAAATTGGCTGAAAAAGCAGGCATGGAATATACTTTGAAGATCCTGAAGTAGTAAACCATTAGTGCTTCTTTACTGTATGAGTTACTGATCATACTTTTTGTAGCACATACAAATAGCATGGGATCTAAGAGTCAGCTCTTATTTTCCTTATTGATTTGTGGAAATATAGAGGTCTTTGCCCCAAGTATTTAAAGTTTTTCATTCTGAAACATCACAATGACAGAGTTTTCTTCTTTCAACAAGAGTAAGATTCACAAAGTTTTTTTTGTAGGACACAGAGACACGCGTATTTATCTTGGTCAGTGTATCCAGTGGGAGCTCCTATACACTCCAGTTGCTTTGAGTTGCCGCCGTGTTCTGGCTCTTTCACACACAAACACAATCAAATGTCAAACGCACTACATTCACCGTACTGTCGGCATCTTTCAGTCCCTCTCCCTCTTCTGTGAGAACACGTCTAATTGCAGAATGCTGTTTCCTTCTCTTTGCATCATGTGTGAGTGTATTTGATGTGTAACATCACACTGTGTGTTAGGCTTTCTTTGCACTCTTTGTGCATATACACACGTTTCTACATGTGAGCATGCATATTTAATCATGTTGTATATGCATGTGTGTCTTCGAGCTGCGCATAGCCATTGTCTAAACTAAAGCATACAACTTTTATCTACTTTAATGAGAAAAGATGAACTGTTTGGGTCATTAAACTGAGAGTTCGGACATTCATTTTTCTATGAGTGGTCCAAGATATTATATAAATTATATGGTAAAAATCATTTTATATAGTGTTATAATGCACTCCACATATCCTGTTAATACGCCACTGAGCCACATACACTACCTGTCAAAAGTTTGGGGTCAGTAAGATTTTTTTAAAGGAAATAATGTTTTATTTAGTTTTTGTAGTAGTATTTGACTAAATATTGTAATAATATATCAGAATATTACTGTCATATTTCACCATATTACTGTTTTAATAAAAACAATAAATAAATAATAAATAAAAGACTTGGTGGTGAGCGTAAGAGACTTCTTTAAAAAAAATTACAAAAAATCTCACTGACCTAAACTTTTTAATAATCAAGAAATGTTTTGCGCCATCAAATAGTCAAAGTTTTGTCTGACCCTAATGATTAGACAATATGGGACAGATTTAATAAACAGGGCAAAATTAGCGTGAGAGCACAATTCCAAAAAAAGCGTAGATGGGAGTGGAAAGTTCTGCGTGTGATCTACTGACGACACGCAAATTAAAGAACACAGTTCATTTCCATAATGACCAACGCAATCTAGCAAGAGCAGCGTAAATTAGCGTCTGGTTTAACACATGCTTTTATTGCAGCAATAAATAATAGCGCAAACACCAGTAAATTGACAAGCGCAAACCTTAGTAAATCACCTTGCGTGATTCATTTAATTGCTCTCCTCCCATAAATTTTGCGTCTGAAAGAGAAACTCCTACAAATGCATATGCAACAAGGCCTGCCACAAAAATAACCCCCTCCACGCTTTTTCAGCGCTAATTTTTCACTGCCTGTCTTTAGTAAATCCTGACAGTTTTTTAACACCAAAAGAGGGTTTGCGCTAGCGCAAGCTTTTAGTAAATCTAGCCTAATTCTTCTTCTTACTTATAGATTGGAAGTTTGATGTCTGGTCTGGTCTGGCTCTGTCCTTAACAGTCTTTTTGTGAAGCTGCATTACATTGCAATGCCTGAAATTTCATTGATATGAATGTGAACAGGCTGGCTATGCTAGAAGTATTTGGGACAACAGATGAGGATGAATTAAAATATTTGAGACAGTCATTTCCCTGTGGAGTCAATGAAACCATGGCCATGTTCTCCTTTTTGATACAGCATTCAGACAGCTCTTAGCTGGAAAGGAAACCATTAAAATGTCCATTCACAACAAGAACGATAACTGTAACAATAACTGTAAAATTGTAATAATCGGGCTATGTTCTATAGAACACTCTATAGTTCTATGAGAAAAGCATTTAAAGCAGCAGATGTTCTTGGTGATAAAAATAGAAATAAATAAAATGTCACTGGCTCCAGACAAATGCCTAATTTTTGCTCACGGATAGAATGAAATGATGGTTCCCCTACACTGAACATTAATTCAAAGTGTTCCAAGGCCTCCTTCACATATGGCAATTATTTGAGGAGACAAAACTGGTAGGACTATAAAGATTTTCGATTTTAATGCAGTAGAACTAGTCTGATTCTTCTTCTTTAGGGAATGAGGCTAACATGCTTTTAAAGAAACAATTCCTAGCATCTACAACTGACTGTACAAATAGGCCCAAACTTAAGCTGCACTTACATTGTGTTGATTCAGGGCATTTTTTTCTCTGTTCTTTTAAGTTACTCAAAGTAGAACTACTGCAGGGGTAAACCCCTATTAGAAGCTTTCTCCAGCTTTGCAGGGCATAACATTTGTAGCGTAACCCAGTAACTGAGCTCAGTCTCAGAGTTAGATCCAAAAACGTCCACATCATCATCATAATTTAAGAGTGACGTATGTCAAGTCTGCGAGATTTAAAACTTGCAAACCACCTATTTTGATGGTCCACTACATTCTGCTAACTACAAGTAACTTTGCAACATGTCAAATAACTTTCATTGGAATATTATAGACTGTAGTAGACTTAAATAAGGGTTAGGTGATAGGTTTTGGGTTATAAGAATATGTGGATCTTGAATAAGGTTTGCAGCAATATGAGGCGTGAGTAAATAATGACAGAATTGACATGTTTGTGTAAAATATTTCTTTAATATCAAGATAACCAGATGTTACAGCACTTATTTGCATGGGGCTAAAAGCTCAAAAGAACTATTGAACACTTAATTCTAAATTGCATCTTCAAATACACCCCCACTCCTTCTGGCTACAATCAATATGTCATAGAGATATGAAATGACAGTCTGATAGGTACTCTGAAAGTCTGTGAATTTGATCGATCCTTTCCAAAAGTGAGCCTGTATCCATAATCTTCTCATGCCAAAGCTAGCGCATGCTGAGCATTTCAAATTGTAACGCTCTGATATTGAAATGATCTCTGAAATTGGAACAGCACTACACTAGCCTACATACTATTTCGAAATTTGATTTTAAGGACATTTTTGTAATTTAATACTCTCTACTTTGTTGTGTCATCACACATCGCATCATTAAGAAATAGTTTCCCCTGTATTTGCTTTGATAAGATGCAGGTAATGCCTTACAGGGTCATATAAGGCTTCGGAAATTGTGATATGAACCTGAAAAGCTCTCAGTGAGACCTCTGTCATTAGGTCATGAAATGTATGAAGAAGAAGTACAAAAAATAGGCTACCTTCTTAGCATTCATCTTGTAACAGAAGTTAACCTAGTAACCTCTACAAGAACCAACACGCACACACATATAAATGCACACACACAGGTTTTTACCCTCAGTGGGCTTGTGGGTTATTATCTGTGAACCTCACTGCCATCAGTTGGAGGCTTCATTAGCTGTGGCATTTAGGGGAGGCGTCGCTATACGGCCAATACAAATGCCAACGTGTCGTCCGTGCCGCACATATTACTCTGACACGCATGGAAAGGTTAATAAAGTCTATGAGTGGAGGACATCCATGCTCAGATTTGGAGCTTGTTCTTGCTAACACATCTGAGGCTGCTTTTTAACAACATTCAGGGTTTTTTTTCTCATTAGAGAAATGTAATTGTATCTGTAGAATGCCATTTGTTAAGTACCTGGGGAAACAGTTAGCCATAATCATAAAAATAGGGTTCTGAAGTTAATTTTATAAATGAAATATATGTATATGTACATCTTTTAAAATTAAGATTTGGGTTTGCAGTCTACCGTGGTTTCACCTTTAGATCCTCTCATGAATGTATTCATTTGGGTTGAATAACCTTCAGAGTCAGTTTTTGGCTTGAAACTTTTGATGAGGGGTGTCAACTTAGTATGTAGTATGAATTTGTTTTTTGTTGTTGTTTTTTTCAGAATTGTTGTTTGAATAATATTGGCTAATTACCAGTTTTGCATGTATACTATGCTCTTGGAAGTTTTTTTTAGGCTTTTGAACAAATTTTATGCACACCACACTATAAATAGTTATATGAGCATTAAGTTATGACAGCATATGTTTTTACATTGCTTTAACTCATCAAAACAAGTTAAGCAATTTTAAACTTTTTTTAGTAAGTTATACAAGATTCAACTTATTTTTTTAAAGTCAGTTTAATGTAATTTAAGTTAAATGACTGAAACATCCATGTTTTTTTACAGTGCAAGGGTGCATTTATTTAATCAAAAATATACAGTAGAAACAGTAATATTGTAAAATATTATACAATTTTATGTATATATATATATATATATATATATATATACTTTTTTTATGTATACATATTTTTAAATGTAAGCCATTACTCCAATCTTCATTGTATCACATGATCATCCAGAAATAATTCTAATATTCTGATTTGATCATTAAAGCAGTAATTCAACTTAATTTTGGAGACTTTTTGCGCTCTCCGTCTGTGCACCAGGTTGTTCAACAAGACAAAAAAAGGGCAGGTGGTTGATAACTTAGAGGGCCATATTTTCAAACTTTTGCATTTAAACATAACTTGGAAAAACAATAACTACTTGTTCTGACACTATTTAAATACTAAAATTCACTTTTGAAACCCGCTGTATAAGAATTCTTTCGTTTGAGACTCAGATGACATGCCTTTTCAAAGCTGTGTGCTCATTATGCCAATCCAGTCTTGATTTATTGCTTCTTAATTATTCATTTGTGGGCTGTAAAGCATTTGTGCCAAATTTACACCCCTGAGCCCATGACAACCTTTAATATGGTTGTTACTGTAGTCAGAACGAGACAATTGCAGCCACACAAAACACATGATTTGAACCTGTTGCATGAAGAAATAATATCGCTGTTAATTTTCTCACGACTAAGAATAATTTTTTTTTTTTTTTAATCTTTGTAGTCTTGTGTGAAAATCAGTCTCACTTGACTCAGCAATGTAAAAAATAAATAAAAATAAACATTTTGGTTACATCTTTCTCTTATTGACATCTATTTGCTGTTGGTTACTACTTGTCCATCGTGTTCTGTATAGTGGCAGATTATACAAGCTCTTTAGTCGCTGTTGAACTTTGTCTGCTCACCTCTTTTGAATTGCCAATAGTCACTCGTCACTAAAATGGTCAACACTCATTGAATGACGCTTTAATGGTGCAAATTGCTGTTAGAGAACACAACCCTTTATTCACCAAAATTAAAATTCCATCATGATTACCCACCCCGAATAAAGCTTCTTTTATTTCATAGCAAAAAGTAGATGGTAATTTATAATGCCAAGCCCAAAAAACATTTAAAAAGCCTTATAAAAGTATGATGTCTATTAATATGCCTCTATTGTCATGGCTCGAAAAGAACAGTCAAGGATTCAATAGCAAGTGAACACTGGTGTTTATTAACACAATGTAGTAAAGAGGCAGTTTAAGTCCAGAAATAGGCAGGCAGAAAAAATCCAGGCTCGGCAACGCAGGACTCAGTGGGAAGATGGCTAAAAAGGAGTCATCAACGATCCTCAGAACAGGGCAGAATCCACAAAACAGGGAACAGGAACTGGAGCAAGGAGTAAAGACGATGAGCAAACCGGAGAACCTCCACAACCATCTGACAAAGACAAGACGAGGTGACAAACAATATATAGGACATTCTCTTTCAAAACAGCTGGCGCTGATCAGCTCATCAGCGGAAATAACGAGCCGTGCTGATGAGCTGCGCCCTATTCATTCAACACGCGCACACCTAGCGAGGGCGAGTCAATGAATCCATGAACCGTGACATCTATATACTAAATAAGTGTTCTGAATTGCTGGAGAAGTCCCCTCTGCAGACACTCAAATCTTTGACTCACTTGTGTGTATTACAAAAATGCTGCCTTTGGGTGCGTCACAGCAGGTTTGGGGCCTGTCTCAATACATGGCCACTTGGGAGAACAAACACGCAACAGAAAGTAATGACGCAAGACTTAAAAATGCCAGAGCTCAGTGCCCTTATTACATGGATCTCTAAATGCTTGATTCTGATTGGTCAGTCACAGTCATCATCAATAGCAATGCTGTAAAATAACCGCTCATCCGGGTATTTCAATTCTGTATCAATTTGAGTTTACATATTTTATTAGCTCATTACTGTCACAGTCTCACACTGTTTGGACTTAGTTTTCAGTTTGCACCGTTTACCTTAGTTGAGTTTGTTGTCATGGTTACTGGTTTGGAATGGTCCCTCTGTCGAACAGGATTCTACAGTCTGGCAGAGTGAAGACAACATGGTTCCTCGTTCCCAGTCATCCGACAGAGGGAGATTCCGAGGACTCCTGGCTGGCTCGCCAAAATGTGGTAGATTTGTTCCCCTACGCACCTGACATATGTTGAGCTTAGTCTTTGACACCCTGAAAATATTATACTAGTTGAGTTACCTCTGAACGCTTGAGTTAACACAATCTAGCCCTGCCTAAGTGTCTCACAAAGACCCGAACAACGTCTAGCCCCCCATCAAACACTATCACTTGGGAATAAGGTGTCTAGTGTTCTTAACTTGCCCCACACTATCACTTGGTAGTAAGGTCTCTAGTGTTTCGCTAAATAACTTGTTCCACTAACTAACTTTGCTGCGCAGCAATAATATACAGACAGACTTCAGCAAATGTCCTTCAAATGCTTTAATCATGGCTGGGAGATCTTCCCGAGCAGTTCTCAGAGAATCTCCCCCAAGTAACAAGGCCGGAGGATCTCAGTCAATTTCCATTGAGAATCCCACCGAAAACACGGATACAACAGTTTTTATAGAATGGGAGGTATGGCAAAATTACATGAATTAGATTGGTTCTTCATAGACAAACTCTTCTGTTACTAGGTAAAGCAAACTTTGTTTTAATGATTACTTCATTGTTAATCACAAGTTCTAACCTAGTCATCTGTCTAGTTTCATTTCCCATATATGTTATTTTTACACTCTACAGGGGTATGGCAACATAAGCCTACAACGTTCAAAAACACAGAACAGAACATTTTAGAACATGATGTTTCAAAGTTTTAGCATGTTAGATAAGGTTAGATGTTAGAAACATGGTTAGTTTAATATTCAGTTTAAAATTTCCATAACAGTCTTCATTTGAATGTATTTGGATTAATTCACAACTGGACAAATAAACACATATTGGAGGAAATTAGAAATTCTCAGTTGTTTCCTCTGATCACATTATCTTAATACATTAATGTAATACATTAATGCTGAATAAATTCCATGTGCTTTGTTTTGATGTACACCTTTATGGCACACCAGAAATGGCAAGACAGTCATAGTGTCGGCCCAGATCCGGCCCACATCTGTGCTTTATTTTGATGTACACCATTATTGATTATATAAACAGCATTGATTTTGAACGTAAACCACTGTCTTAATTTTCTGCAGGCACACCAGAAATGGCAAGCCAGTCATAGTGTCGGCCTAGATCCGGCCCACATCTGGTACAAGTGGAATCCACATATACCAGATGTGGGCCGGATCTGGGTCAACACTATGTTGCTGCCTGGGATCCGCCTGCGAAAAAAAGAAAAATGTTGAAGGCAGACCTTGTTCAGGCAATGAGTGCTGCATTCCTAAATCATCTCAATGAGTCAGAAGAAAAGTTATTCGCCAGAGAGGAGCAATTGCTGCAAATGCAGAGGGAGTGGGAGAAGGAGGCAGAACTTCAGCAAAGGGAAACAGTATTGGAAATTACAAAGGATATGCGGGCAATGCAACAGGAGGCTATTAGCCAGTTTGGCAGCATCTTAGCAATATTTCCTCCAGGTGGTGCCCAGTCGTAGAGGCCTGGAACATCATCAGTTCATGTTGCCTCACAAGATTCTGCACCATCCACAGTGCCACACAGTTATAGTGATGAGGATCTTTATGAAAGGGTGATGACCTAGTAATAAAAGCTTGATGGTTTTATTGGATAAGTCACCCAAAACTGAAAATTCTGTCATAATTTATTCACCCTCATGAATGTAGTACAAAAGCTGCATGACTTTGGATACAGAGTTTGAAACAAAATGAGGGTGAGTCAATTATGTCAGATGATTGTAATGCATTTGACTTGATTTAAGCACATTCACATTTCAATCTTTTAATCCAGTATAACTTTAGGTTCTGAAGCCTGAAGTGTTAAAGCATGAAAAAAGAATAGTACTGTTCAACAAATTAATATTTGGAAGAAAATTTAGATTTCTCTGAATTCAATAATGCTATATGCTTGCAAATTTACTTTTCAAACTTTTAAAGTTTACATTAATACAGCAAGTATATTTTTTGCAAACAATGGTCAGCAATGCATCATGAATGGAAACAGAAGATGGACTGTCATCCCTGTTGTCAACTACAGGTGTTTCACACTCTTGGGGACAGTCCCAGTTGTCCAGGTATTGCTCACGGTGGAATTCACAGAAATTATGCAGAACGCAGCAAGCTAGCTCTACATCTGACACAGTGTCAATGTTAATGTAATTTCTCTTAAGACATTGATAGCAACATAGTGTCGGCCCAGATTCGGCCCACGCCCTGTACGTGTGGATTCCAAGTGTACCTGTACTCACACGATGTAGCAAACCACCAAATAACAGCTGCAAGTCGTCGCCTGTAATCAATTGGCTTTCGCCAGTTTTTAATCGTCCTTTGTAGAGTTGGTTTGAGTTCATTAGCCAAGGTCATAATAGTATCTCGAGCTAAAATGCTTCATTGCTGCTTATTAATAACTTATTTTGCTTCTCTTGTTTAGTCGTTGCGTGATTGTTCTGTTGTTCAGCCTTTGTGGGTCATCTGCGGTAGAGAAGGAAAAAGGTTAAAGTTGCATGCATGTCCCTGACTCTTGAATCACCATGTGAATCATTTCACCTTAGGCAGGACCCTTGTGTTACCAAAATAACTATCTGTCCCGTCATGCTGTCTGTCTCGACCAAGCACAGTCTTTCATGTAAATGCTTTTTTTTTTTTTTTGCCTCTGTTTGATGACCTATTTGGTCATAAACGCAGATGAAATCATCCGTAGTTGGAAGCTAAACCTCGCTTGTCTATAGAGACAGCATTTCTTCTCCAGAAAAGATCCCACCAATATCTTCGTACATTTCAATCATTGCCTTTACACTCCCTCTCGCCTCTTCTGAAATTGTTCTTTTCTGCGATCATGTCAAGATGGTACAATTAATCCAAACTCATTTAAAGGACACACACCACTGGTACTATTTTCTGCTCTTTTGGAAGCCTTAGTAAATATGACCAATAGATTTGAAGTTTTCCCATTACCCTCCGTTCACCTCAAATCATCAGTAAGCGGCTGTAGAGATGGCCAGACAGACAATCTAATAAAGCTGTAAATTCACGACGCTCCAGCGGCTCTTGGAATATTTCTGTCATTCCCGTCCTAATCATTTTACAGGTCATGTTCCATGGCTTATTGAGATGATTATTTCGCCACGCTTTTGTCTAACCTCTGTAACGCTTTTGAGCAGCGCAAGAATGGGACGATAAATTTCTCTGTAACAACCTGATTTAGAGCTGTCATAAAATTGATAAGTTTGCCCATGCTCATTCGGTGAGTTGTCACAAACAGCTCAGCTTTCATTTTTAGATATTGGGCTTTGTCAGTCTGTCATAGATTGAGGGTCCAGCAATGTCACACACTATGCTGAAAGCCTCTTCACTTCGCTGCTGCACTTTATACACAACCTTGAATAATAACAAGCCTTATGAAGATGATTTGTGAATGTGAAGGAGTGACTTACAAGCTCTGTATGAAAATAAAAACAGACAATAAATGTAAATGTATTTAAATATGAAGGAATAGTTAAAAAAACGTCATTACAATTCCATCATTATGCATTAATCCTCATATTGTTCTAAAATCCATTCAAATTTTTTTCTTTTGAACACAAAATGTGCATTTTTGAAGAATATCTTGTCCAACATTTAACGTGAATGTTGAACATGTTGATTTTAGATAAAGATAGTCTGTGACAGAGTTTTTAAAGCAAATCACTTGATCTAAGTATTTCTAGGAAATCTCTTTTCAATATTTTTCACTCACCAGTATATTGTAACTATGGAGCCCCTAAAAGGAGATGGTGATGGAAAAAATATGAGGTAACACTTTACAATAAGGTTTTCATTAATTAACATTAGTTACCTAGTTAAAATGAAAAAAAAGAATAAGCAATACTTCTACAATATGTATTCATCTTAGTCAATGTTAATTTCAACATCTAATACATTATTAAAATCAAAAGTTCGTTAGAGTTAGTAGAGTATTAGTAGACTGGTAGGGTTAGGGTTAGAATAAGTTGACATGTAGTTGCATAGTTACTTATAGTCAGTAGACTGTCTGTTGGAGGACCATCACAATAAAGCGTTATCAGATATTAAGCAGACAGTACACTAATACTCTAATGAGAGTTAGTTGACATGTAGTTGCAAAGGTACTTATAGTCACCAGAATGTTCAAAAGGGGCAATGATTACAATGAAACATGCACTACCATACAATATATAGCACATATTTGAACTAAAAATGGAAATTTACTGTTTGTACGTGGCATGTTGAAGCTGTGTCTTTGCATGTGTTCATGATTTTAAGGACAACACCTGCTTTTATGTTCACCGTGGCTTGAGCT
The DNA here is from genome assembly GCA_030578275.1 of Meda fulgida. NCBI lineage: Eukaryota > Metazoa > Chordata > Actinopteri > Cypriniformes > Leuciscidae > Meda > Meda fulgida. Next base: position 17,612,627 of record CM060619.1, read on the forward strand.
TCTTTTTACCCTGGAGATCAAAAAAGCACTTTTTACATAAATTGTACATTCATAGTTCTTCCAGTTTTTTTTTCCTTCAGATTCTTTTGGCCAGTTTCAAACAAAGCCTCTGTTCAAAAACTTTGAACAGCCTTGTTAAAGCAGCATCCGAACACCCTATAGACAGTCAAATGAAATGCTCTATAGAGACCCTACTCGCAATTGATTTCAGCTGAGGCTGATGTTTGTATGTTGCTAAGCGACTTGAAATGCAATACAGAAAATCACAAAGAATGCACACACATTTTTGTAAAATTAGATTTAAGGTATTGAAAGTTTTGAATGTGTATTGCATTTGTGATTATATTTTTCTTGACTCCTCAGCCATCTTGAATTCACTTTTGCAATAAGCTCATTGCTCAGTGCATTTTGAGATTGTCGTCAAAGACAAGAACAATATATAAATTATGCTACTTTTGAATTTTGCCAACACAATATACTGTATCTTAAGGTGTTTCACTGGAGTTGGGAAAGTCATTAAAAATCTACATTTTTGCATGACCACTGTGTGAAAACAGCATACTAGTTATTTGTTGCAGACAAAAAAATCTGTCTTACCAATATGAGAAAATCGTGTGTATGTAAACCCTTTCTTGCGGAACTGACCTGTGCATATTTCCCAAGGGATATGAAGAGGATCAAGAATGCCGGTGAAGCTCACAGTGAAAATCACCACTAAGAAGATCACCGTAAAGAGGATATGTGTGGCAAATTATTGCTTTCTATGAGCTGAAGTTATCAAAACCAATTTGTTTTCTATTACCACTAGCAAAAACACTTTTCTTTATATTAGCATTCCACCACATGTCACAGTTGAAAGGTGTGTGCAGATAGTGTTGGAGCAACTGAATGCGTGAGATCTGGTTTGGTTTTTCAATTCATTCAGAATTGAACAAAGAATGCCTCTTAATATCCATTTCACTTCCTGTATTTGATTTGATCTGACAAACAGAATGCAGACTTAAAGAATTAAAATAAAACGGATTTCAGTATAGTTATTAATAATACGTTTAATTTGTATGAAATACTCATATACACACTATTATTCACTATAATAAAGGTAAAAAAGAAACCCTTGGTCTTTTTCCACATAACTGAAGCAGTTACAGGAAATTAGGAAGGTATGAATTTATTTAGGAAAAAGAACCATGGCAGACATTCACGAAATTGTGCAATCTGTGCAAATGGGAATAAGGGTTTGATTCCACTTCATTTGGATGCAACTTTCATATTACGACTTTAGTCTTATAATGCAATTTAATCTCTTACTTCAATAATCTCTTAGTTTTGACTGAACTTTCAAAATAAATTACATCTCAAACTCATAAAAGTCATATTACCAGATTCTCATAATATGACAACTTCAAAAAAGAAGTTTTTTTTTTGTCAATGTTGATGCGGTACTAATATGCCATCGTAGTGATTCACCGCCCCTTTAAGATAAATGGATTTGCAGCATAAACTCTAGTGTGTAGGCACCTCTAAGACTGAAGCTGGACACTAGCTAACACTTGCTGATACTCTGATGAGCCAAAACTTCTTCCATTCCCACGCAGCTTTTTGGAAGCAAAATATCAAACGTAGAGAGAAGTTTTCATCCTGAAAAGGCAAATACGGAGCAGTTGTTTGACATGCCCCTACTCCCATTAAATTCATATCATTCCTCTGATTTCATTTCAATGTTTAATAGGCGATCTGGTCCATTATTCATGCGGAGGCGGACGTACTGTAGTGGAAAGGGTGCAGATGCTTGGCCCTGGAGGAGGGGGTTACTGTAAAATAGAGTATAGCTAATGTCCAAGTGGATTGCTAATATTTTGATACATGAAGTCTAAAGCCAGATGGTTGTTTTACTTGAGTTATGAGGTGACTGTGGGATGTTCTCAGCAGTCTTGCAAGTACAGTAACAGTATCAATTCATTTTGTTTAAGTTACACCATAATAAAAACAAAAAAGCAACAAAAAATGTTTTTTTGATAGTTGTTACAGTTTGTTAAGTTGAATACAGTCAAAAACTCTTATTTTTTACTAAGGCAGAGTTTGCGTGTGATGGTATGTCAAAAAAATGATTTTGGACAGACTTCCGAGGCAGTGAATAGAAATTACTATCATAGTAATTAAATATTCACTCAGTTATCACCACAACTAGCTCCGTTTTGTTGTAGATCAGTAAACCTTTATATTGATCTACAACACAATGGAGCTAGTTGTGGTGATAACGTCTCGGTTACGTATGGTAACCCTCGTTCCCTGAGTAGGGAACGGAGACGTCTCGTCGGAGGAGTTTCCAACGAATTGGGATCACGCTAGGGAGACCAATTGCCTTCGAGTGAACTTAAACGAGCCAATAAGTATTGGCATGCAAGATTTGCATTCCGCGGCCCGCCTACCAGTGCGGGTATAAAGGCGGAAGCAAGCGCATACACAAACGTTTTTCGCTGAGGAGCCGAACGGTGTCCAGTCCTCCGCGAAGGTGCAGCAAGCATGGCGACGGGACGAGACGTCTCCGTTCCCTACTCAGGGAACGAGGGTTACCATACGTAACCGAGACGTTCCCTTTCGTTCGGGAACTCCTACGTCTCGTCGGAGGAGTTTCCAACGAATTGGGATCCCTAACAAAACGCCATGGTGCTGACCCCTTCCAGCGCCCAGCTTAGCTCCCGGCATAGCAGTTTCTTACCTATATGAGGGGAGCTAGCTAGGAAGAATCGCACTGCTGTTCCGCAAGACCCGCTCAGTGGATTGGAAAACACTGGGAAAGCGTGCCCACCCCGTAGGAGGGAACGCTGCGGAAACCCCGCCTGCCCGAAGGGAGGCACTGGAATACACGTATGTACTAACCCGTAGGGTAGTAAAACATACGGCAGTCCTTGAGGTAGTCCCAGCCCGGGGGGGTGGGAGCGTACTCAGCAAGGACGACAGAACGGGTCTGTCGAGGGGAAGACACGGAGCTAACCCGGAGGGTAGCTGGAACGTGGAAGAAATGGGTCGCCGAAGGGACCACTGTTAAGGCCACCCAGTCTAATAACAACTCCTACGAGAGGTAATAGACCTGGCGCCGGGCGATCCGCCTCGCCTGGTGCCGGAGGGGTGATGGAGGAACTCACGAGGTTAGCCGTTTGTTGGGGAACCAACGGAGCAAAAGACGCACGTATCTGGCCCATGGGGCGGGAATGGCGTAGCAAGCCGACACACCCTAATTCCTCGCGCTACTGGCCGTAGCGAGTACACGGGAGGAAACAGGTTCAACACGGAGGCTATAAAACCTAGCGAACGTGTTAGGTGTCGCCCAGCCCGCAGCTCTACAGATGTCTGTTAGCGAGGCGCCTTGAGCCAAAGCCCAGGAAGAGGCAACACTCCTAGTAGAGTGTGCCGTCAACCTGGGTGGGCAAGGCACGTCCTGGGATTCATAAGCCCGGACAATAGCATCCACTAACCAGTGGACTAACCTCTGCTTGGAGACAGCCTTCCCCTTCTGCTGGCCTCCGAACAAACAAAGAGCTGATCTGAGGTCCTGAAGCTTTGCGTTTTGTCCAAATAAACCCGCAAGGAGCGGACGGGACAGAGAAAAGCTAGGGCTGGGTCTGCCTCCTCCAAGGGCAGCGCTTGCAGGTTCACTACCTGGTCCACGAAGGGAGTGGTAGGAACCTTGGGCACATATCCGAGCCGGGGTCTCAGGGTAACGTGAGAAAGGCCCGGACCGAACTCTAGGCACGATTCGTCGACCGAAAAAGCCTGCAGATCCCCTACCCTCTTAAAAGAAGCCAAAGCCAACAGGAGAGCTGTCTTCATAGACAAGATATTCAATTCCACTGAAGGCAAGGGCTCAAAAGGGGGACTCTGGAGTGCTCTGAGCACCAGAGATAAGTCCCAAGAGGGTATGGGGTGCAAATTACGAGGAGGATTTAGTCTCCTAGCACCCTTAAGGAATCTGATGACCAGGTCGTGCTTCCCCAACGACTTACCTTCAACTGTGTCGTGATAAGCTGCTATTGCGGCAACATACACCTTGAGGGTGGAGGGAGACAGCCTTCGCTCCAACCCATCTTGCAGAAAGGAAAGCACGACTCTGATCGGGCAAGTTCGGGGGTCTTCCCGGCGGGAAGAACACCAAACGACGAACAGGCGGTAAGCCACCTAGAACCTCCGCGTCCCGTCCAGGGACCAAACATGGAGTCTCTAGAGGTCTGGACGCGGGTGCCACAGGGTGCCCCGTCTCTGAGAAAGGAGGTCCTTCCTCAGAGGAATCGTCCAAGGAGGGGCTGTCGCGAGGAGCATGAGTTCCGCGAACCAAGTCCGGTTGGGCCAATACGGCGCAACGAGCAGGACCTGCTCCTCGTCCTCCCTGACCTTGCACAAAGTCTGTGCAAGAAGGCTCACTGGGGGAAACGCATACTTGCGAAGGCCCCGGGGCCAACTGTGTGCCAGTCCATCTGTGCCGAGAGATCCCTCGGTCAGAGAGTAAAACCACTGGCAATGGGTCGTGTCCGGAGAGGCAAACAGATCTATCTGAGCGGCTCCGAAGACTCCCCAAATCAGTTGGACCACCTGGGGATGGAGTCGCCATTCTCCCGGAAGAGGCGGCAGCCGTGAGAGCTCGTCGGCCACACGGTTGAGCACACCCGGGACGTGAATGGCCCGAAGCGACCTCAGATGCTTCTGACTCCATAGGAGGAGATGGCGGGCGAGTCGCGACATACGACGGGAGCGTAGACCACCTTGAAGGTTGATGTACGCAACGGTCGCAGTGCTGTCCGTACGGACCAGTACATGTCTGTGCAGAAGCAGCCCCCTGAAGAGGCACAGAGCTAGACGTACTGCTTGCAACTCTAGGCAGTTGATGTGCCAATGCAGTTGAGGCCCCGTCCACAGACCTGAAACTGCATGCCCGTTGTACGTGGCCCCTCACCCGCTGGCAGAGGCATCTGTGAACACAACAGCATGCCTGGACACCTGGACTAGGGGAACTCCGGCCCGTAGAAACGCAGGGTCTGACCAGGGACTGAAGGTTTGGCGACAGTGCGGGGTAATGTTGACCCGGAACGTGCCGCTCTGCCACGCCCATCTCGGGACTCGATCGTGAAGCCAGCGCTAAAGCGGTCTCATATGAAGCAAGCCGAGCGGCGTCACTGCGGCTGCGGCTGCCATATGCCCCAGGAGCCTCTGAAACTGTTTCAGTGGAACCGCTGACCTGCCTTGAAAGGACTTGAGGCAGTTGAGCACTGACTGGACGCGCTCCTCTGAGAGGCGCGCAGTCTGACCGACCGAGTCCAACTCCATACCGAGATAAGAGATCCTCTGCGTGGGCAGAGTTTGCTCTTGTCCCAGTTGACCTGAAGACCCAAACGGCTGAGGTGTTGGAGCACCAAGTCCCTGTGTTCGCACAACAGATCTCGCGAGTGAGATCTAAGCCAGTCGTCGAGATAGTTGAGGATGCGAACGCCATGTTCTCTCATGGGAACAATGGCCGCCTCCACGACTTTCGTGAAGACACGGGGCGACAGGGCCAGGCCGAATGGTAGGACTTGTACTGAAATGCTCGACCCTCGAAAGCAAACCGAAGAAAGGGTCTGTGTCGAGGAAGAATCGAGACATGAAAGCACGCGTCCTTCAGGTCGATCGCTGCAAACCAATCCTGGGGACGGATGCATTCGAAGATGCGCTTCTGCGTGATCATTTTGAACGGGAGCTTGTGCAGGGCCCGATTCAAAACTCGCAGGTCCAGGATCGGTCGTAACCCACCGCCTTTCTTGGGTACAATGAAGTAGGGGCTGTAAAACCCAGACTTCATCTCGGCTGGAGGGACCGGCTCGATCGCGTCCTTCGCCAGCAGGACGTCAATCTCTTTCCACAAGACAGGGGCATCGACGCTCCGCACACGAGTGAAGCGGATACCCCTGTACTTGGGAGGCCGGCGGGCAAACTGAATTGCATAGCCGAGCCGAATGGTGCGGATGAGCCAGCGGGACGGCCCCGGAAGCACTAACCAGGCTTCGAGAGACTGTACCAGCGAGCCCACCCGAACCACCGGCGCACCCGCGGAGGGGCAGCGAAGTGGAAGGCAGGGACCTGACTCCGGAGGCATTGCTGCGGCCGAGAGAGAGGTCTGGGTGTGCAGGGCAACACCTACCTGCTTCCACCGAGGGGCAGACGGCAGGGAAGGCCCGGAGGCGTTCGACTGCGGGCTGTCCCGAGGCGAAGGACGGAGGGGAAACGAGGAGCGAGGCATGGAAGCGTCGGGTCCAGGTTTCCGCACCTCCTTGCCCAGCGGGAGACAAGAGTGACGAGGCCGTGGCGGCGACACTGTCGTCTGAGCGCTGGGGTGAGGGGAATGAGAGCGGCGAGGCAACGTGGCGTCGCACACTGCCATTCTGACCCTCTTGGACGGAGGAGACTGATAGTGGCGAGGCAATGGAGCGTCGTCCTGGACTACCAGTCTCGCTCGGACGGAGGAAACTGGTCTTATTGACTGCCAGTCTCGACCGTGAGGGGAAACGAGGAACGAGGCCCGGGGGCATCGAATCCTGATTTCCCCTCACCCAGCGAGAGACGAGAGTGACGAGGCCGTGGCGGCGTCACTGCCATCTGAGCGCTGGGGCCCGTGAACTACTCAGAGGAAGTGGACTGCTCAAACTTTGGGCACCGCTGATTCTGAATAACCAGCGGCGGAACAGAAACGAATTCTCCACCCGGCCCTCCCCGGGGGAAGGAGTGGTGATGACACGCACTCCCAAGAGCAGAACGTCACATACTCTGAGTAGCTCCTCTCAGGGTTGTTTCCCTTTCCTTTTGCTGGGGGAAAACAACTCCGAGCGGGCTGGTTTTGAGGTGCTTCTGGACCACAGTGTGGACATCGTCTAACCGAGGGCCAGCGCTGTGACTTATCACGGTCAGTCACTAAGCACAGCTCAACCCCGAGTTAGAACTACGCACGTGCAGTGGTAGTGAGAGAGGAAAAACTTCTGCAGATTTAGGCATGTTTGGCTTGCCATATTGGCACCAAAATGCTTCCATACTGCCAAAATTCTTCACACACATCCAGGCACTTTAGAACAGCCCAGGAAAGTGTGGCTGTTAAGTCTGAATCTTCAGCATGAGAACACTGGGAACTCCGCATCAAATTCAGAGTATAACAGCCCTCTCTCCGATGTAGCGATCGACATCTGTCCTCCCTGGGGCCCCGAATGAAATGCCTGATCCCTCATGAGAAGGACCAGAGACCCATCCGAAAGCCTAGACGGCACACGGCACGCTGAGCGGCTCAAGCCTTTACGAGAAAGGGGAGACGAACAACGTGCCGACGTGGTCATGCACTCCTGAGAGAACATGAACCACCCACGAACGCAGTCTCAACACGCTGATTAGGCATGTGAAACCGTGATCGTGGCCGTCAACCAGGCATGCAAGATAGTGAACGTGGCCATCGCTTTGATGACACACAGCACGCCGGGCGCTCAAGCCTACAGGCAGGCGAACAACGTGCTGACGTGGTCATGCTCTCACAAGAAAGCATAAACCACCCACGAACACAGTCTCAGCATGTTTGCGATGCGCTAGAGGAGTGAGTGGCTCGTGCTCACTGAACCCTCAGATCACCAATGTTATTTGCCAAAGTAGCCCTCCCCTGGTGCACCAGAAGAGAAACTAGATCGGGAAATAAGCAAAGGGACTCACCTCACAGAGGCACACGAGTCTTGATCTTGACCGCGCATCTTGAGCGGTTCTCCGACGAGACGTAGGAGTTCCCGAACGAAAGGGAACTGAGTGAATATTTAATTACTATGATAGTAATTTCTAGCTAGAAATAATATAAAAAGTGGAAAACGTTAGTGGAAAATGTACATTTACACACAAACTGACCACCAACTGCAAATTTGAGATGCCATATTTATTTTTTAGCTCAACTGTCAAACTGTCATGGAATGGAACGTATGTAAGCTTGTTTCCACCAGAGAATAAAACATTTGAAGAGATACTTGCGACTTTTATCTCGCAATTGCGAGAATTAGATCAAATTAGAGATTAGATTAAAAATCGATTAGATGAAGGTATCTGAGGAGACATTGGATTCGGACGTGCATTGATGCCTTCCTACCTGGGAATGCATTATCTGAAGGCTGCATTTTTCAGATGCTGTGTTTCCCCTGTGTTTCCTGTGTTTATGTTTGTCTCCATAGTTACTCATTAATTCATTACCTGTGTCTTATTTAACTTATTATTACCTTGTATCTATTCCCTTCTGTTTGTGTTTTACACTTTCAGATGTTCTGGTTTTGGTACCCCTGTGTTCATCTTCCCTGCAGGACTTTCTTGTATATATATAATTGTGGTCAGAATGGCCAGACTGACCAAGGCAAATCCGGAGGAATGGCGGGAGTCACAAAGTGTACGGCGTGGACTGTAGCATTGTGATCCTCTTTCATCTCTCCGATGGTGAAGGGGGGTCCGCTCTGATACAAGACCCATTCCACTTACTCCTGGAAGCTTCCTAGAGGACTGTAAAACACACACACAGGCTTTCGTCGTCATAGTGGACCAGATGGTATAAGTCCAGGAAATCCTGCGTGTGTCTCTCAAGGGAGCTTTTCCTCTGGGAGAGGAGGAGGATTCAAACTACTGCTAGATCCATTTAACAAATGGAAACAGAACTGGAACACATGCAAAAACCAATACAAAACGAACACAGGCAAGATACACATGACAAAAGCAAACACAAACTCAGAAATCCCTTACAGATATTAGAAATCGTATTTTGTTTCATTTGTTTTTATTTAAATTAACAAAATGGTTTGTTTTAGTTAACAATAACAATCCTGATTTCCTTCAGTTTTATATTCATTACATAAAAAACGAATAAGGTATGTTTATTTACGACTAATTATCAGTTTTGTCAGGACCACCATCGTCAAATATGATTGACAATTTGCATAAAGTTTGGATTTGTTGTATGGTTCCATTCTGGGCGAGAACTCCCTGCGCATCCATGGAGCCTATGATGGATAAGAGTAGGGAGAGCAGCAATAACCCCTCTTAGGGTAAGAATGACAGAACCAACATGAATGTATTGCAGATATCATTAATTCAAGATTCGAAAGTACAACATAATTTGAGAATTTACTCTGATTCAAGAATCAGAATGCCAAATCCTGACTGACGAGAGGAGGAGCTGGGGATGGAGGAGGGTAAATAGCTCCTGAGAAGCGCGACAGCTGCTGATAATACTGATGGAGCTTATATATGTATTATGGTGATAGGCGTCGTATTCCTATAAACACACGTGGATCAGCTGAGAGTCAGCTGATGCGAGCTTGACTAACGTGACCTGCCAAAACCGACGCTACGCTTGATTTAAAAATAAAACAAAAAGGTTAGGAATGTCAGTGGGAAAAAAATGGTGCAGAGGTAGCGCATATGCTATTCCCTGCTGTCTCTGCCATTATTTTACTCTCTTTAAAAGCTTAAAAGCCTATAAATAAATGAACACTGACAATAACAGTGAAATAGACCATTGTAGTTATAGCGCCATTACAGCTATTAACTATACCACTATAACTATTGTCCCAGGTCTCTTACATCTTTATTACGTTATTTATATCTCTGCTCTAGTGTTCTACTACAGTTATGATGTCAGTGTTCATGAGAAATACAATAGAACGCTTTTTTTTACAGGTATTGTGTTGTCATTAAGCTCTATTACCACAACATCTATTGTTTATCAACATTTTGAACATTTCTAAATAGCCCGACTTCAAGTACCTTCCACTAAGATCCCATCTTTCTGCTAAAGTTGCATAGTTTAATAACTTCTGTAGGTAAAAACATCTGAAAATTCAATAAAAACTGCAGGCATTTCTTTTTTATTAACTATTCTTAGTAACCATGATAATATTATAATCATACTTCAAACCATGCATGACCAGCATTTGCTGTGTCATTTCCTGACAGCAAAAGGGAAAACAGATGAGTCAATGTTTCTCTGTATGGAGAGCAGCTGTTCCACAATACATTGATGCCAATGAAGAGAGACACTAACAACCCAGAGAGAGACATTTACTGTATATAATCTGTTTGTGTTTGGTGCCCGGAGAGCTCTGGAACACATCTGCGGAAACCAAACACAAAGGCTGGAGTGACAACACAACGAAATCCTCACAATTTGAGCATTACACAAATTGATTTCCTCAACCGAATTTGAACTCTCGGTGCAAGAAAGTACAGAGAAAAAGAGCACTGCTGGAAATGAGGAATAGCATCACCTAGAAAGGCGTATTAAATCAATAGTTCACCCAGAAATTTAAATTCTGTCATTATTTGCATATAATTCACTATAATACCTATAGAATAGTACCTAGAATACTAGAATAATTTCTTTACCATTCAAGAACAGTTCATAATAACCATGTCTGGCCAATTAAAAAAATTACCGTTACACTTTATTTTGATGGTCCCTCTTGAACATTCTGTTGTCTATATAAGTAACTTTGCATCTACATGTATGAGTAGACTGTCTGCTTAATATCTGCTAACTCTTTATTGTGATGGCCCTCTAACAGACAGTCTACTAACTATAAGTAACTTTCCAACTGCATGTCAACTTATTCTAACCCTAACCCTACCAATCTACTATTACTCTACTTTATGTGAGAAAAAATGGCCCTGTCTCAAATGGCACCTTGAACACTCTCAGGCTTCCTACAAGTACTTTTGCGAAGTAACAGCACCTTGTGGACCAATGCACAGGCAGAAACAGTGTCGGCCCATATTCGGCCCACATCTGGGCCGTGTGGAATCCAAGTGTACCAGATGTGGGCCGGATCTGGGCCGACACTATGTTGTTGTTTTGGTGGCCACATCCATTAAGTCCACAAGAGCTTAGGTGTCCCATTTGTCGTTTAATGTTTCAAAAGGGTGCTCGCGAGTGCCCCCTTTTGTGGCCGATATGCACCCTCTATGAGCCCTCGATTTACCGAGCACGCACTGAAGCAGACTTCTACCTGACAGTCAAAGTGACAGTCAAAGTGCATACTAGGATAGAGCAACAAAAAAAGGAAAGTTTTACTAAGTTTAGTGGGTTTATGCCATCAGGTTAAATTTTTAATGTAATAAATGACAAAATGTTTTATTTTATTAATTTAAGGGTAATATAACTCACATATACCAAATGAATATTTCTTTCGTCCACTGACCCATAATCATTTACAGTAGAAGGTTAAAACACAGGCCTGCAGACGTATGTGGAAAAGATTTGCCATGACAGAACATCATTTATAATTAAAAAACAGAGTTTGAAACTGGTGACCTGTTGCTCTGCTGTTTATTTGATGTAAGATAATTCTCCAAGAGTCCCCAAAGCACAAAGTCACAGGGATCACAGAGACAGCAGTATTGGGCCGCAGAAAAAGAATCCTCTTTGACATATATGACAGGCGACAGAGAGCTGACATTGCACACTATTGTTGAGGACCGTCATCCGTGAAGCGCTGCTTGAAGGCGGAACTCCTAGCACATTCAGAGCTTTAATTCAATCATGCACACAGAATAATGTAATGTGCTGACAGAGTTTGTAAAGTTTGTAATTTAATTCACTTTGATATGATCCCTAAGGATGAAAATAATTTGATATTTTCATTCTCAAGCAAGTGAAATGGTATTATGTTAAGCCTTAATATTTATGGAGTGCAACTATGCATGCTTCACTCATCAGAGTTTACAATGTATGCAAAGAAAAATTGTAAGCACCAGCTGGTTGCACTGCTATGTTATAGAGTAGTTCTAATTAGATTTTTTATTTAGTTTTTTTTATTAAATGGCCATATATTTTAAAATGGTTATCATAAGTTGATCACTGGTTGGATGACTAGTACAGACTTCAACTTAATGAAATGTAATACATAATTGTCGCGGGGGGGGGGTGGGGGGGGGGGGGGGAGTGGTTCCGCGAGGTCTGTAATGGGAGAGAGATAAAGGAGACGAGCGGTGCGTAAGTAGGTCAAGTGCAAATGACGAACACCTGTGTCTCATTGCAGTAATTGGCGTGGAGAGACCGGATATAACCTGGGTTGCATAATCCACCAGAACTAATGCAAAGCGATGCCCTAGTGCCGATCGTTCCAATGGCCTGATGAGGTCCATGCCAATACGTTCGAAGGGGACCTGCATAAGAGGAAGTGGGCACAATGTTGCTTTTGGAGTGGCCAGTGGATTTACCAACTGACATTCCCGACAAGACGCGCACCACCTGCGCACGTTCTCGTGAATGCCCGGTCACAAAAATCGGGTCATTAGACAATTAAGTGTTGCTTTTTGTCCCAAATGCCCGGCCATTGGATTACAATGAGCCGCCTGAAAAAAGCATTTCCCGACAGCTTTTTGGTATCAACAACTAAGTCACATCTTGTTTTGACTGAGTGTCTTGGGTCACTCGATACAACTTTTCTTTTGAAATAGCGAAATAAGGATATGAGAGCGGTCGACCTGGTTGGAGAAGCTGCCCGTCGATGGAACGGACCTGTTCAAAGGCATGTTTGACCGTTTCGTCCTGGGACTGTTTCAGGGGAAAATCATCATGCTCTGAGAGGATTCTCCTTTCGAGAGCACTCCGTTCCCCTGGCTCATCTCCCATTGGTCCCGGCTCAGCTTCTCCCACCTGAGCAACTGCCCCCTTCCCCCGCTGCTCTTTCTTCCAAGAGACATCCGCACATAAATATCCCAATAACATTCTAAAGTCTGGCCAATTTGTCCCCAAAATTAGCGGATGACAGAGGTGCGGGCTAACAGACACCTCTACCTTATGCTTTTGCCCCCGAAATTTAATAGCCACCGACACTGAGGGATAATTCAGCGGCTTTTATCCAATGCCTCTGGTTGAATCAGGCTTTGGTGAATGGAGGTTTGGTTACATCCTGAATCCACCAATGCCTGATACGTACCCCCTTTGATACTCACAGGTATCTGGTACAGGCCAGCTTGATCGGGGGCAGCCTGCGGAGTGTCCGGGACCAAGATCATTGTCTGGACACCAATCTATAAAGTGACCCGGATCCCCACAACGCCAACAGGCCAGCCCAGGCCTCCCCGCTGCCCTAGTGGCAGGAAGCGGGTCAAGGGACTGGCGTTGAGAGAGCGGAGGTACGGGAGGTGCGACGGGTGTGGGAGACCTCAGTCCCGCCTCCCTGGGCGGAGCTCTGGGACCGGTTGTCAGCTCTGACGCTGGCCCACTCCTCCATCAGGGTGCCGGTCGGGGTGAGAACCGACGCTCCTGGTCGTCCCTCATGCCCAGCAGTGCTTCATGATGTTCCTGATGCAGACTCGTGAGCGACTGGATGACGTCCACAAATGGCGATCCTGGCAGAGACTACATGATGACGGTGGGCCCTCTTCTTCCTTCCCGGGTTTCGGCACCAGAGTGATGAGGTTCAGTTAGCAAGGAAGAAGACAGGGTCGGCGTGACTGGGATTCGTATAACTTTATTTAAAGAACAAACAAAAGGTGCGCCCACTGCGCGTTCACCGTAGTTCACTACAGCACAAATTAAACAAAACAAAACTCTTTCCGCTCTTTCTCTCTTTACTCGTCAGACAGCTCTTCCCACAGACTCGAGTCCTCAGTCCACCTCTATCTCCCGTCTCGCTTTCCACAACGGCTTATATCCGGTCTCTCCATGCCAATTACTGCAATAAGACACAGGTGTTCGTCATTTGCACTTGACCTACTTATCCATTGCTCGTCTCCTTTATCTCTCTCCCATTACAGACCTCGCGGAACCACGCCCCCCACCACAATAATATATAATGTATAATATAAAATGGAACCCAAGCCCCAAAGTGTTTCTGCTGCTTCACCTGTGTGCACAGCAGCACTAGGGGTGATAGTAGGTCCCACTTTATATTAAAGTGGCTTTCACACTGGCAGTTTAGTTAGAAATAGAGTACGGTTTTCATGAAAAGTTGGTAATATGAAAGCTGTCATGCGGAACCGAGAGCACTAAACGCGAAACTACCTATGGCGCAATTCTCGTTCATGTGAAAGCAATTCGGGTTGGTTTCAAGTCCAATTTTTTTTGCCCTTCCTTTGCTAACTCTATTGACTCGGATATACGTCATTGCTTACGTTGCACTATTGCCCACTACTGGCGGAACCCTTTGCAATGTTTTTAAATGGAACACCCTTGAAATCTGATATGGAGCTGATTTATTATGTACAGTTTTTTTTTCCTTATAAATTTGTTTACGCACCATTCTATAGGCCTGTATGTATGATTATGCTGATGAAAAATTAAATATAAACAAATATTAAATATTAATATATTCATATTGTGACATGGAGGGCAGGGCCGAGAGCATTGGGAACAGAGCGAGGCCGGTGTCGCAATTGCTAATGAGCATCACCTGCGCGTCACACTGATCTCGAGTCTCACGGAAGGAGATCCGGGAGGATAAAAAGAGGTGTGACTTAAAGTATCTACAAGTATTATGCGGTTAAATGTCGAAATGAATCCAACATCATACCCTAGAGTTGTGTGGGGTGGGGGTAAATTGAGCATGGCATGCTGTGACATCACAATTGTTAAACTCCACTCCTGGCAGAGACTGCATGATGCCGGTGGGCCCTCTTCTTCCTTCCCGGGTTTCGGCACCAGTGTGATGGTCAAGTCCTAACCCTAACCCTAACCCTAGACACACACTCGCAAACTTCCCAAAGCACTCACCCTCGGGGGAATCCCCGCCGCCATTTTCAAGTGCATTCAACTTCGTAAAGTGGACAAGGGAAGTTTATTTGGACGAACCCTCAACTCCTCGATTTTGACAGAGGGAGCAAGTCTACTCAATATGTACACTTCAGGCAGATTCATAGACCACAATGCAACACGATTGTGACGTCACAGCAGATTGCGCTTAATTTACCCCCACCCCACACAAACTTTAGTGTATGATATTGGAGTTATTTTTACATTCATACTTGAAGATACCTTAAGCTGACTTTTTTTTTTTTTACACACAGTTATAGTTTATTGTATTGGTATCATTTCAGTTTGTGCAATTTTTTATATTTTCTCCAACAGCCCAAACATACATACACGCTTAAAGGGGAATAAAAAAAAATACATCAGCTGCATTGCGGCCATAGTGATCAAGGGCTTAAGGTGTTCCTTTTAAACACATTGCCAGTAATGGGCAACGTAAGCAATGACGTACATCTGAGTGAATGA
Organism: Meda fulgida; assembly: GCA_030578275.1. Classification (NCBI taxonomy): domain Eukaryota; kingdom Metazoa; phylum Chordata; class Actinopteri; order Cypriniformes; family Leuciscidae; genus Meda; species Meda fulgida. The sequence continues at coordinate 17,627,874 of CM060619.1, forward strand.
GACTGAGGGAAGTTACCGAGGGAAGGGCATAAAAATGAACTTAAACAACTTAAGCTTGCAGAGAGCAGCAAATGAATGACTCACAATCAGCTTTTTTCTCAAAAGAGTCGGGTTGTAAGTAGCAGAAGGCCTTCATGCGACGCACATAGAGTAGATGCAAGTGTCGTTCATTCTGCTGCATATAAAGCACCAAAAGACTACACACAATTGACCTGAGTTCAGTTTTCTATCATGCACGTTTGTGATGACGTAGGATGAATGCAAATGCACAGGGTTTCAATAGAATTAAGTGTGTGTGCTGGGCGCTTCATCTTAAAAACAAAATAAACATACAAAATATTACAGCGGTGAGAAAACAGTAGTTAAGAATGAGCAAAATAGTGTAAGCCCAGATTCGGCCCACATCTGGCACGCGTTGAATCCACATGTGCCAGATTTGGCCCGGATCTGGGCCGACACTATATTGCTATCTGGGATCTTATCATAGCAATGTGGATTTTTGCACAAGCTCTGCAATTCAGCACTCCAGTAAAGTTGTCATATTTATTTATATTTTTATACAATAGATTGTTTAAAAGCAAGCAGCTTTACATTGTTGAAATAGGCAATTTCCTCATAACTGGTAGATCAAAACCCCTTTATACAGATATTGCTTTGGTCCACTTTTGATTAGCACAAATCATCTTTCCCATCTACTACTCTTTACACAGGTGACAACTTATAAAAAAGAGGTATTTTTTAAAGATATTATATAAAGGTTGCCATGGAAAAGTGTTTTCCCCAATTTTTCCTCTATTCATCATTACATTGGAGGTGACATAAGGTTATTACTAACGCAAAAATGGTGAGATAACAAATTCAGAAAAGATAAAAAGTATTGATTGCGCTCTAGGGAGGCCCATGCATGAATGGTGCCATGTGACCCAATCTCCGGTTTATCCCTTCACTCCTTCTCCTGCCAACAGCTCCACCCTCCTACCTCCCACATCATAAATCCCATCTACTGATTGACCCCTCAATCATTCCCCATTCAAACCTTAAAATAACAAGGAGTGCTGGCAGGAGGAGATGGAAACATTGTGTCCGCCCACAGAGGTACTTAATTGTTTAAAAGATTATTATCTCATTAATGTACGGGGGGCGACATGGGGTTCAAATGATTTATGTAAGGTTCACCTATTCCTGATTAAACGAGGGGTTGCAGGAAAGCCACTACTGTGCTTGGAATGCAATAGTATCTTACTGGATGTACACTTGTAGTACATTTACATTTGTAAAGTACAGTTTTTAAAAAAACTGTATAATATCATACTGATAATATAATATTACCAAAATAAAAGACAGCTTAAGTGTACTTAGTTTCATGTTTCTTAACATATTATTTTATTTTATTAAAGTTGTGACAAAACCTTATTACATCTGTCATGTCCTCATTACATAGACATTTAATGTGGTCCAGTTATTGTGTAAGTAAGAAATAAGTTTTGTATTTTTTTAAACAAAAGCCCAGGTAGATTTCACAGCAGATATTACTTATTATTCATCAGTTGGAAATGTTTAAAGAATTTGAAGATGGAAAGATGGGAAACACCATGTTCAGCATACATATTGTTGAAAGTTTAAGAATAGTATGATAGTATTTTAAGAGAACCATAGTGCAGTAAAACAGCTGTTGTTGATCTCTGTATTTCTACAGTGTGCACATTCAGACACTCTTTTCCTCAGTGATGCACTGCCAACACACTCTTTAGAGACGCAGAATGCGTCCCCCCTGCAACAGACAACTGTAATTCATGGGCATAATTAGAGCGATTGGAACAATGTTGGGCCGTGTCCAGGCGAGACAGATATGGGTCAAAGCAGTTAGCCAGTCATCAGAGAGATAGCAGGAGGAAGGGTAGAGGCTGCTGACGGGTTCAATCCCAGAGGAGCCTTGTGATTGACAGCAGCACTGCTTCCAAAACCCTCCCTCAGCATCTGGCCAGCTGATTGGTGGGTCACATGCCTGTAGAGAGGATCTGGCAACAGCCCCCCCCCCCCCCCCCACATGCTGTTCATAGTGACTTATCTAAGCACTGGGAATATGACAGAAACGTTCTTAGCCATCCAGTTTATTTATTGTTGGGCAGTGTTTAAGGAGCTGTTGCAGTGACAGGTACAGGGGTAATGTAATGGATCCATAGAGAATTAGGAGGAGGTGCAAGAAGTCTCACAACTGCATCCAGGAAACGAATCAAGAACCTAAAGTTTATGAATATGAACTACAAATGGTTACCGAACAATGTAACAAAGAAAGTGAGCTTACACTGTAATGTTAGAAATACAAACGTGTTCATAACTACTGTGAAAGGATTAGATCACTCATTTGTTTCCATTATTTACTTATCCTTGTGACGTCCTTAACCTGTATGTCTGTCTTCTGCGGAATACAAAAGAACATGGTTAAAGTCACTTGATGCATATTGGATGGTGATTCATACTGTCAAGCTGAAAATGGGGAAAACCTACTATAAAAGAACCATTTAATAATTTAATAACATTACACTGCATCCCAAGTCTGCTGAAGTGAATTCTTATTGTAGTTTGAAGTGAAAGAAATCTGCTAAAATTTGTTTATTTGGGGCCATTTAATATTCAACAATATTATTGATCTGCCTGCACCATTATATGTTATATGAGCTGGACTATGATGCTATTTTCTGTATTATGTAAGGAATCATGTGAAAATATGTCTTTATTAATCAATAATCTGCCCCTGTAATCATATTTTTTTGTGGAAAGGAATAAAAATTGCTGTTCATTTCAGCTGGAATTTGCAGGAAGAGGCACGTTTACCATGAATTGTGGGTAGAGGCACAAACACCATAAAGGCTCCAATACAAGTATCATACAACCATCTTCTGAAATATAATTTATGCGTAACATCTTCAAAGTCCCCCTTTTGTGTTGCACATAAAAAAATAACCTCATACGGTTTTCGGAATACAAAGATTGGAATATTTTGGCGTGCTATTCCTTTAAGCACTTTGGATTAATTTTGCAGGGAACACTTGCTTTATTTTCATTTTAATTACCTCTGCTCTTAAAGGAGCACATTGTTAATTTAGCTCATAGATTCCTCTGCTGGTCTTTCCAGGCTTTTGGGGGAGTAGATATGTCCCAGGTAACAGCAATGGCAGCATGTAATTTGCAGCAACCCACTCTGTCACAGGGACTTTACAGTACAGTGATTGTCAAGGCAGATATGGCGTATTTCTAACCCCTAAAAGGCAATTACTGCAGCACACCCTTCGGGAGGCGATAGAACAGAGAGAAGTGGTTATAGGACACAATGAAGGTGCTGACGAGAGGTCTAATTAGAGCGCACATGTTCTCTGACGTGGCCTGAGAAGATCAGCTTGGCATATAATACGGAAGCTTAATGCATGTAAGCTGCCTTTTTTCCAGGCCCCCAGCAAGCCTTGAGCTAGAGCAGCAGCCATCATGGACAATTACAGAGTCCAGCAGCCAATTCCACAATGCACAAGTGGTCATATTTGTCCAGAGATTACAGGCCTCAGCTACCGGGTTTGGTCAGAATAAGTTTCGGATGGTGTCTAAATTGACTGTTGTGGCTGCAAGACTCAGACCCTTAAAACGTAAAGTTCCATAAATAAATATATTTTGAAAATTATAGATATTTTCCAACCTTATACCATGAAGAAAAATTGCTCTTCGAAGACCTTTTCACCCTCTCGGTCTTAGTTGAAGTTTTTTCAACTAAAAACGGGAAACTTTTCATGTGTTTTAGCCGGTCATTTACACGACAACAGCATTTTGGGGGCTTTTTTGGGGGCTAAAAAGGGGATTCATAGTGGAAGTTTATGAAAGTGATACTGCTACACAGGTGAACACAATGGGTTGTTATGAAAACTAATGAGCACACCAAGGCAACCAAACTCACACAGGAACTAACATAGGGGAAACTAGTAACAGATGTTCTACTGACTTTAAGCAAAGACTATAGAATAACACAAGACGCGTCACTTGTATTGTTTTGAATGGGGGGAAAAAGTGCAACGCTCAATATGGCGGAATAAGTACCATCTTATATCAGAGCCAATCACCGAATGGTAAAGTCATCACGTCACTGCAGCTGCCGTTAGAAGCTCCGGTTCCTATAGAAACAGTCAGTGAGTACGAGGTGGCTAATTATTACGAATTTGTATGATTTGTCTAAAGCCCAGTGATGCATAGGTTTAGCGGCGGGGTCAGGGGTAGGTCATTCAAATGAATTCATACGATTTGGGCAACTTGTAAAATAAGTACAATTTAGCAAAAATCTTTAGAATTCGTACGAGTGAGGTTGTATGAATTCGTACCAATTAGTGAACTTGTAAAATACATACGAATTGCCGTGAGATCGGGTTGGCATTAGCTTGATCCAGTTGAAAAATGTTGGTTTCTGTCATGATTCGAGCGGTTAGAAACAAAATTTATGAGACAGTTATGATTTTAAATATGAAATTTAATCGTAAGCTTGGCGAAAAGTTTTGGATAGTTTAATTTCTCCCCATTCAAAGAGCACTTGCATGCCCGAGAGACTTTTCAAAGATGGCCGCCGAGTGAAATGAATTGTCTTAAAGGGACTTTGCTATAAGTAACTTTACAAGTATGTCAACATATTTTACTAACCCTAACCCCTTTTTTGAAATCACAATTTTAACCAGAAAAAGATTAGATTCAAAGCGGCTTTACAGTGATAATAGGAAATTAAAGTAACAAATATTGTTTTGGCTTTATAGCAGCTCTAGAATAAAGTTATTTTCCAGCTAAAGTTAGTTTTGATTGATTCACTTCCGTTACAGCGATCATTAGTTATTAACTTAATAACCGCTTACACAACACAGTTTTAACAAAAAACTCTTAAGTTCTCTCTACGCAAACTTTAAAACTGCGAACCTGTGAGAACGCTGATGGCGTGCACATGCGTATTAAGAGTTCATTCCATAGGTATGCGCATTTGAATATATGCGCAGGCATGTAGTCCTTCCCTAAAAATCCAACCCTCAACAAACTACTTGTCTGGCCTTAAAATTTATAATACAGAATTGTATCGCTTCGGCGTAGCCACGTGAACAGGAATTATCCTGACAATGATTATCTGTACAGGGGTAAAGGGAAGGGACTAGTTGACACTTCAGGACTGCGTTGTCATCGCGTCCAGGCGCAGGTCCATCATCAGATCTGGATACGGCCTGGATCCGGCGGACTGTGGTAAACCTCGGGATAAACAGAGGGTCTGATAGGTCTAACATATTTGTAACACGGAGTCGGTTTTGCAGCCTTGCAGATGTCATAGATCTGCTGCAGAATTTCAACAGCATCAAGATTAATTCCATGTGATAATATTAGATCTAGAGTATGATTACGACAATGAGTAGGTCTAACTCCAGTTGAGTTAAGAATGTCTTTAAATCCCAATGCATCTTTTTCATTATCTACATGTATATTAAAATCACCAACAATTAGGACTTTATCTGCAGCCAATACTAATTCTGATAGAAAGTCGGCAAATTCCTTGATAAAGTCTATAAGGTGCCCTGGTGGCCTGTATACAGTAGCCAGCAGAATTCTCAAATGTGATTTATAATTAACACTATATATTGTTACATTAAGCACCAACACTTCAAAAGAATAATATTTGAAACTAGACTTCTTAGTCATTTTGAAAATATTACTATAAATTACAGCAACTCCTCCCCCTTTGTGTTTCGGATGAGGTTCATGTTTATAACTGTAATCTTGTGGGGTTGACTAATTTAAAGTAATGTAATCATTTGGTTTTAATCCGGTTTCTGTCAAACACAGCACATCTAGGTTATAGTCTGTAATCATATCATTAACAATAAGTTCTTTTGAGGTAAGGGATTGAATATTCAGCAACCCGCTTTATCATTTGTTCATTTGTATTATATCTGTTTCTTATTTGTTGAACATCAATTACATTTTTAACCTTAGATGGGTTTGGAAGTTTTTTGTATTTCCTAATTCGGAGAACAGACACAGTCTCTATATGATGATATATAAGTGAAAGAGGCTCTCTGTGATGGGATTTATCTGACCTTGGTGACGCGAGACATCTGGCAGATGGTCGGTTAAGCCAGTCTGTCTGCTTCCTGACCTGGGCCCCAGATTGTCATGTTTGTGCTCTAAGACTATGAGCCATATTACTAAAGAGAAGAGCAGCACCATCCCAAGAGGGATGAATACCATCTCTTTTCAACAGGTCAGGTCTACCTCAAAAAAAATTTCCAATTGTCTATGAATTCTATATTATTTTGCGGACACCACTTAGACAGCCAGCCATTGAGTGAGGACAGTCTACCAAGTATCTCATCACTCCGGTGAACAGGAAGGGGGCCAGAGCAAATTACAGTGCTTGACATTGTACTTGCGCGTTCACACACCTCTTTAACGTAAATTTTAGTGATCTCCGACTGGCGAAGTTGAACATCATTAGTGCCGACGTGAATAATAATCTTAGATAATTTACGATTAGCATTAGCCAGCACTTTTGAATTTGCTCTGATGTCAGGCCCTCTGGCTCCCAGCAAACATTTGACTATTGTGGCTGGTGTCTCTATTTTCACTTTCCGTGTAATAGAATCGCCAATAACTAGGGCACATTCAACAGGATTTACAGTGGGGAGAATCTATTTGAAGTTGTAATCGAAACGGAAGAGCAGTGTTTTGTCCCGTGACTACAGCGTCTCATAGTCACCCAATTGCCCTGCTGCACAGGCTCTACTTCAGCAGGAACCAAACAATGTACAGAGTTCACTAAGCTAGTTGCATCCAAAGCAGTATCTAAAGCCCTTGTACTCTTACAGTTAACCTCAATTAAAGTTTGGATGCGTGTATCTAGTTCTGAAATCTTCTCTCTCAGCCTGACTATCTCCCTGCATTTATCACATGTAAATCCTATGCCTACAGAGAAGCCTATGCTACACGTTACATGAAGTGCAAGTCACAATAAGAGGAGATGACATGACTCACCGTGTTTGTTGGCTGATTCTACTTACCACACCTTTGATGGATTTGTAAAAGGCGCAAGCGCACAAGCTAAATAAATAAATAAATAAATAAATAAAGAGCGCATGGATGGCACGCTAACAGGCTAGCGAATTAGTAGCTTGTTGTGCTAGCAATGATTTCGATTGAAGCTAGCGATGTCAGGTTAATATGTGATGCTGAGTAAGTTATATTAAGCAGTATAAACAATAGGGAATGATAGTAAATAATGATTCAAAACAGAAAGATATACAAAGCTACAGACACAACCCAGTCAGCAAATTTCCTTTGGCACAGATTTAGCACAGATAAACAGCTGAGCTGTGGCCCAGATTAGATTGTGTTTGCCGGCCCAGGTATGGCCCACATCTCCTTTGCCAGAACTGAACCAAAGGAGTGCCATAACTCCACCAAGCATGAGCCAAATTATACAATTTCATGTGGCCCATGTGAGCCTTGTATGCCATTTTAGTATGGTTGAATAGTAAATCTAACGGCCCCTATGTGGCCCACATGCAGCTGACAGTATGTAAGTCTTATTAACTCAAAGGTAAATGAAACACTCAACAAAAGTACTCAAAACTATTTAATTTTGACAAGTGTTGAAATAATTACAGCTAAAAGGTTTTACTTAATAATTACAATAGTATTCAGTTAAAAACATTTCATAAAAATAAATATAATTACACAAACACAGTTGAATTTAATAATTACAGTAGAATTCATTTGAAAACATTTTTTAAGAATAAATATTAATAATATAAAATAACATTCAAAGAGTCTTAGACTTTAATTTTTTACACCAAAAGTCATTTTTTAAAGCGTGTATTAATGTTCTGTTAAACTAGTCTAATGAGAGCAATACAAATAAATCACAGTAACCTGGTAAAGACTAAAGAGAACTTTAAAGAGAAATTGAGAAAGTTATAGAAAACATGAAAGGTAAAGAGTTGAGAAGTTTGTTGATGTGCAGGGAAGTCTCTAATGAGGGTCGGCAATGTGTTGTTCGGCCTCGCGTTTCTTCAGCCCCCCCCCCCCCCTCTCCGTCTCGCACCCGGGTGCAACCATTTGATGAAATTAAATTCAATATCTTTATCTAAGGCTTTTCCAGTAAGGGGATTCTGCCTGACTGCACCTGCAATAAAGATGAATGTAAATAATGTTAGCAGCAATACAACCTGGAAGCTAGAGCTGCAGGATAATGGAAAAATAATCATTCATGTGAATTATTTCCTTTAATATTTTAATTGCAACTATTAACAGATTAAACACCTCTGATTGACCACTGTATGAACATTTTTTCCAGTATATTTTATATGTGGGCCATAATAATACCATCATTCATTGTGACAAATTATTCAGATTTTTTTAAAGAATATATTTTTAGAATACTTTTTCCACCAACCGAATTCCCAAAAATTCGGTTGGATTGTGTTGTACAGTGTTGTAAATCCCAAAAAAATGTACACCACTGCATGTATTCTTCTTTAAAGAAGACATGCATTCTCTAATGTAAAAGCACACCAACACAGATAGCATAAATGTCACGTTTTAGTCCAAAGACGATGAAGAAGATTCAAATTGAAAGTGCACAAACACACGAACAATAATGGGCCAAGTACTGAATGCAAGGAGGAACTTAAATACAGATAGGTGTAGGTATGCGCTGGTATGAGACTTTGACAGTGTGATAATCTTAAGCAAAAATAGTGTGATTATTTTTTTTATTTTTCATAATATATATATATATTTTTACTTTACAGAACAACAGTAAAATTACAATACTAACATTTATGGATGTCTTGCTTTCAAAAGTTAAACCACTGAGCTTTTATTTTGACACAGAGCGCTTGCAGAGAAGCAATTACTGTGATGCAGCGCAACTAGAAAAATCTTTAGCCGAGGGCAGCCCTGCATGGATATAATAAAATGATGCTTGGAAAAGAAACTTTTGGCAGTCTAAGTGAGTTTGACTCATACATTGATCACTTGTGTTGTTAATTAGATGATGGAATGAACAGTTTAAGACTGTTGAGAGTTCATTTTAGTTTCTCCTACATTATGTTGATTATTAGGGACAAGAAAATTGATTATTTGTCAAATATGAATGACGTTTGAACATTTTTCGCCGAAGATTTCATTAACAAAATGAACACTAGCATGCACAGGGTTGCCAGTTTGCACAGATAAAGTAAAAAATCAATTTAAGAGAAAAGCTGTTTAGGGGATTTAAGTTCCGAACCATGAATACGTGACTATTACTATTACTGAGATAACAGAAATTACAATACGATGTTCTGTAAAGCGGCTTTGAAAAGTTGTGTATTGTGTAAAGTGCTATTCAAATATAATGACTTCTAAAAAAGGTTCTCACCAATGACAACTTCCTTTATGACCAGGCTTTGGACACCAATCCTCCCATTGACTCCTCTCCAATTCACAAGACGTGCCACAGCAGTTGAAAAAGTGGCTTTCAGCACTCTCCACACGGTGTCTTTCAAGTCAAAGCCACCAACCAGACCCAGATAGGTGATCTGATAGGAAAAAAAACATTGTGTAAGTGGTTGAAATATGCATTTAAATAGACCTCCCTAAAATAAAAATGATGTTATATTCAAAGATGAACTATAAACTATCACTTACTCCATCTGAAACTATTTTCTAGGTTTGTAATATGGAAATTCTAGTCATTGCCCCACCCATACCGCACATTAGGGCTGGGCGGTATGACAACATATACCATAGCAATAGTATATAATCTCAATCATTCGAAATGTTGCTATATTGTGTTAAACATATATGCGTAGCACAGAACTATTGAAACTTTAGCGATGAAATGCATGTACATTAGAATAATGTGCTGGACAAAAAGAGTTTAAGGGATAGTACTAGTGTTGTCAAAAGACTCGGTACTTCGGTACCAAGTCGGTACGAAAAAAATTAAACTGTTACGGTACCAGCTTTTCTTAAGTAGAGAGTACCGGGTTAATCCGGTTCTTGACGCGCTGTCCGAAAGGTACTGGTATCAGTATCGTGCATCCCTGTTTATGTCATTAATATCAGTCCGTCAGAAAAGCAATTATAGGCTTATTCTTGGCTGGATAACTCTTAGCAGGTTTAAAAACCCTTTTAAAAATAAATATGAATGCAGTTTTGGATTAAATAAAAGTACAGTCAAGTCAAATAAAACACGTTTTATCCCCTGTATAGTTTGATAACACTACAATAAGAAACCATTCATTAACATTAATTAATGGATTATCTAACATCAACACATTGAGTGAACAATATATTTTTGCAACATTAATGTTAAATGTATTAGTACATTTTAAAAAGTGCTTCACCTTCTGAGAATATAGTTCCCAGTATGTATACGGCCTGTGTCTCATATGACCTTCTTATTTGTACACACTGTGACTATACAAATCACAACATATAAATAGGAAAATGTTGCCGTTATTTTGTCACTTATTGGGAGCAGTATGCTAGCTGGAGCCATTTACTTCCAGTCTTTGTGCTAAGCTAGGCTAGCGGTGGGTGCGTCAGACAGAGTTACGGCACGCACGGAGATGAAAAGGGTATGTGTGGACTTATCTAACTCTGGGGGATACGGGGAATGTCACAAAAAAGTCACAAAAAGTCGGCGTGTTCCTTTAAGCACAATAAGACAAGAGAAATAACTTAATGTGGTACACATGCTGACTTGCACAGCTAAAGTGCACACACAGAAAACCAATTCAGTTATCTTTCTTTTGTCAAAATGACCATCGTGTGGAGTACTCATGTTAACAGTTGGTTATGTCTCAAGTGAACATAAACAGTTGGGTGTAAACTAGATGTTTATTAGTATAATCAGTATAATTAGCAGCCTAATATACTTATTGCTATCTGTACCATTAATGCTAATCAAACAAGAGAAAATAACTTAATGCTCTTGACTGAATAACTATTACACTGCATTCACGCGAAGAGTCAGTGTCAATGGTTGATGGAGGGCGTGTCTGAAGCTTGGTGTTGACACAATTGTCATAGTAACAACAGCCAATCACATTACTTCCAGCTTGGACTGCAACGCGCTAGGATATTTGCATAAAGGCGATCTGATTGGCTGACACCTTCGTTGGCGCTTGTAAAGTTGGAAATGTTTCAACTTCTGCCGCAAACAACGCCAGTGACGCGACACAACGGAACCCATAATTCAGTTCGGCAACGCATGACTTCAGCCATTCAAAGTAAATTAAAAAATCGTTAGCGCTACGACCCGTGTGAATGCACAGTTGTAGCTTTAATAAAAACAGATTTATATTTAGTTCATACAGGGAAGACTATGAAGTATTTTATTTTTACATTTGATTATTTAATTTCTTTACTGTTTCTAACTACTAGGCTACATTTTATTTCTTACCAATTCAGATTTAGCATCAGGGTTCATCTTCAGCTCAGCCTCCAGGCACTGGAGAGACTCTACATCTTTTACAGGAAGACGATCTCTGAACTTGGCCCCATCATGGACATCAGGCCTTGGGCGATGTGTTGACTGTAGAATTCGCATAATTGTATTTTGCTGGTCAAGAAGCATTTCTTGTTTTGTCAATATCTCCCTCAGCAAAACTGAAAGAAATTAACATGCATATTAGCTGACTGACACATCAAGTCAATGTGTTGCATTAGGACTTGATATATTCTCCAGAACAGTTTAGATAATTTAATACATTATTTTCTAAATGCCATATGTCCAAAGAACATTTTTCTCTACAACCATTCATCATAGATATTAATCAAGAGTATTAAACCTGTGTTAATTTTGAAGTTGCATAATTGTATTACATACTTTGTAGTGGTTGGTTTCTCCTTGGGACAGATTCTGAGCCTGCTGGCTGTAAGTAATCCAACTCTGTTGGAGGGTGACTTTTTGGGAAGTTATCTAAACTTGTCTGGCTATTTGACTGGAAGAGAGCTGGTTGGTAACTTGTTTGTTGCAGACTAGCTAGCTGTTGGGAGAGGTGGTTGGCTCCATGCTGGTCCCTGACTAACTGGCTGGTAGAAAGGGGATTGATCACTTGCTGGTGGCTGACTAACTGGCTGGTAAAGAGGTGATAGGTCACATGCTGGATGTTTACTAGCTGGCTGGTAGAGAGGTGGTAGATAACTAGCTGATGGCTGACTTGCTGGCTGGTAGAGAGGTGGTTGTTGATTTGCTGGTGGCTGTTTAGCTAGCTATTGGAGAGGTGGTTGGCTCCATGTTGGTCGCTGACTAGCTGGCTTGTAGAGAGAGGGTTGTTGAATCACTGGTGGCTGACTAGCTGTCTGGCAGAGAGGAGGCTGCTGTCTTGCTGAAGAGGGGCTTCGAGTTAACTGACTAAATGTTTGAAATGCTGGTGGCTTAATATGAGGAGGTGGTTCCAAGGCTTTAAAATTTTGCTCTTCATTATCATCATCACTGTCACTCAAAAGTTTAAAGTTTTGAAGTCTAAACTTTTTCCTTTCATAGAAAAATTGAAATTGGCACAAGGTTACTACTGCCATTTACTGAAACAGATATTTGCTCAATTTAAAAAAAAAAACATAATAATAATAATAATAATAATAATAATAATAAAATAAAACTCACAACAATACAAAAACTCATGTTAGAAAAGAGAAATGTTTGCTTACATAATTCGTCTTGGTTTTTTAGCCCCACTTTCTGTATCAGACTGAATGTCAGAGAAGATTTCTGCTTCAGGGAGCTTTTTCCTGGCATCGTCATAGTTGTCTAAAACACACATGCAAGACTAAATGACAACCTCATATTCTAAATAGCCCCTTTCACACATACAGTCTTTACTGGTAAACTACTGGTAAATTAACATTAAAATAATGTTGTCAATTTACGGGTTCAGAATGACATGAGGGTGAGGAATCAATACCAGAATTTTAATTTTTGGGTGAACTAACCCTTTAAAGGTCATTTCGAACGGGTGACATCAGAGGTTACTAGTATTCTGGTACTGATGTGTGAATGGTATCTTACTGGTAAAAAGACAGAATGCTATTGCGTGTTTGAACAGCACCTTTCTGTGTCTAGTGGAAAAGTTGTACTTGTAATTTTACAGTAATTTACCAGGCTTACTGTGTGAAAGGGACATAAACAGAATAAACATGAGCATAATTTATAAAATAATTATAGATTGTATAAAAATTGAAAAGTTGATAGACTCCACAGATATTCTAAACACAATACAAAAATATTTCTTTTGCAATAAAAATCTGGTTTTTGTTTTAAATATGTTGATAAAGCACAAAACTTATAGTGAGACATTAAATATTTGTCACGGATCTATGAAGGAGGACTCAAATGCAGAATGTGAGTTAACAGATTTATTGACAGACAGACGACATGAAGTGGCGGGAGAGGTGAACAGTCCAAACAATAGGCAAGGATGACACAAAGACAGAAGTTGAAGCTAGCCGAGCTGCTGTTGATAATTGCACAAGATGTCTGTAGGCTGGAGAGTAGCAATGGTAGAGCAGAGTGAGACCAGAGAATACCAGCAGTAGCCAGACAGGAAATCCACGTACAACAGCAAGGCACACTAGGATCTCAGACTCAGCACTAGGCTTGCTCCAAAGCAAAAGGGAGAAAGCAGTCAGGGACGCTCTGCTTAGCAGGACAGGTCTGGAACAAGAGACAAGACAGACTGAACCGAAGCCAAAACTAAAGCACAATAAAACCTTTACAAAAGAAACACTAATGACTTTGGTGACAAACTATTTAGCTCAGAAGTTCACAGTGGCACGGCATAATGAACTGGCAACACATGAGGGAAAGAGCACACATATAAAGGGAGCTAAGAACAAGAGGAACAGGTGTACACACTCAGGTAAACGGGGACTCAAACAAGGGAGCAGAGAACATGAGGAACAGGCGGTAAAACTCGGACAAGCAACAGGTGACAACACTCTGACAAACAAGGATTCAACTAGACAAGAGGGCGTGGTACAGGGAAACAAGGAGGCAGGAACAAAGGAGCACATGGCAAACACAAACAAAACCACATGTTTAAGCACAACACAAACATAGAGACATGAAACAAAGACATAGACAAAGCTGCCAGGGCAGAACCCTGACAATATTATGTATCACATATATTTATTGGGGTTATACATTAAATAACTACCTGTTGTGTAGAGAAGCTTTACTTTAAAACTTTTCCACTCTCTTTGGGTTTCATTGCAAGTTTCACTGCCTTTGTGAGGCTCTCACCTCTTAGACGTGGCCAGACACATTGGTCAACCATCTACCCAACCGCTGGGCACCACTTCCACCTCATTTGTTTCCAAAAAAGAACAATATGGAAAATGCCTATTTAACAAAGAAGAAAAAGTACATGAGTTTCAAAACTGAAAATTGTGTTCATACTTCAAAATACGTTCATTTGAGTTCCACAGAAGTACATCATACAGGTTTGGAACGACATGGCCTATCAGAGGTGTTACTCAGAAAGTCAGAATCCGCTTAACACAGCTAATCCTTTCATTATAAACAAAAGTTTAAGTATGTAAATAAGAGATGTATTGTATACTTAAAATATCTTTTATAATTTTGGTACTCCTATCTATATACTGTATATATGTATATATATATATATATATATATATATATATATATATATATTTTTTTTTTTTTAAGGTTAAAGTCTAGGCTTAGTGATCCCAGGAAAATGGGGGGTCCCGTGGCCAAACCAATTGAGAACCACTGTACTTTATATTTTTATCAACAATTCATTAAATGCTTAATAGTTAATACAAATTGAAATGTGAAAATTCTGTCATCATTTACTCATCCTCGTTTCATTTCAAACCTGTATGACTTGTATTTTTCACAAAATTAAAGTCAATGGGAACTGAAACAGACAATATTGACAATTTAATGTGTATAAAATATAACTTCTTTTGATATTGATTCTATTAAATTTGCAATCATAGCTATATTCAGGAAAAAAACATTATTATTAACCTTTATTTAACTAGGCAAGTCACAAAATGAAAGTCATCGTTTACTCACCCTCAAGTTGTTTCAAACCTGTATTAATTTCTTTCTTCTTCTGAACACAAAATTAACAAAAAATAAAAACCATTTACTTCCATAGCCGGAAAAATAAACATACAATGGGGTCCATCAACTGTTTAGTTACTGACATTCTTCAAAATAACTTATTTTGAGTTCAGAAGAAGAAAGAAATTCATTCAGGTTTGGAACATCTTGAGGGAGAGTGAGTAAGTGATAACAGAAATTTTCATTTTTAAGTGAACTATTCTTTTAAGAACACATTCTTATTTTCAACAACCGCCTGGCAGAAAAGTTAAAACCTCCAGAAAGATATACAAAGCATAACAACATATTGCTTGCTCATATGATAATGCTTAAATATATCAAATAAAAATACCAAAACTCCGATGGGGCATTTTTTCTCCCTAATATTGAAATTTGGATGTCATTCTATTAGGCTATGTCACACAGTGAAAACCTCCACTCCAAGTATATATATATATTTTTTTTGCGATGTCAGCTTCCACATTGTTAAAACAACAATTAAGATGTTATTGTAGACGATACATATCACACACTCCTACCTAACAGTAAGACTGTAGCTTGAGCTTAATTTTGGCTCTTTAAAATGAGCTGGTGGTGAAATGGTGCAACTTCATATCACCTTATCTTACAATAACAACAGGTTTTATCAACTAGGGTGTCAGACACTTGAATTAAAACAAAAACAACAATTAGATAAAACTTACCAACTGCTTCTTGTACTGGTTTATCGCCACACTCCCCATATTTAATTTTTTTTGTTTCATGAACTTGTGCAGAATGTAGTAAAGGTAAAACAACAAAATTTTCTCAAAGAGGTAACCTAACATACTTATCAATACTGCCATCAAACTCTGAGATGCGCAAGTCTTCAGAGAGTTCCCTCACAACAAAAATTCCCAGATCACACAAATTCATTGGAAAGTCAAAGAAAGAGCTTCTATGTTTATACTCTTTGTACACAAGAAATACTTTTCCTTCGTTTAAAATGATGTTCACAACAGTGGCAAAACTATTCTGTATTTTCACACAATTGTCTCCTTCAGTTATTTTAATGACTAAACCACCAAGGAAAGCCTCTTGAAACTGATTAGCTGCTTTTGAAAACATCACAGGAACAGGGCCATTGTTGTGTTCACGTCTAAGGGTCCTATTGATGGTTTCATCACATGCATTGCTCTTGGCATTTATTTCGGATAGCCTGAGAATGACTTGGGCCAAAGGATTGCTAGGTCTTCTGACAAGCTTTTTAAGAGTGCCCAAGAAATTTTCAAAAGGAAAAGCAGAAAATTCATCTAAATTACCATGCTGCTTTACATCCTCACAGAGGTGCACTAATCCATGCACATTGTAACAAAGAAATTCCTGACCATGTAACACGCCGAAATGTTCAACAAAAGACACTAGACATGTATGAGCAAAGTCATTTAACAGAAAGCAAAATTTCCGACTGAGAAGAATATAAATAGAAACTGACAAAAGCATAAAATGGCTGTACACTGGTGAGGCCAGGACATTACAAAGGACAACTGGACCAGTGTATAACAAGAACTGTCTCTGTAGCTTTTCACCTCAGTCTGTGTGTTAGTGGTCTTGGTTTACATGCAAAATCAGAAGGAATGTAAAATCTCAACCCTACAAGAGAATCTGAAATTACTTGACTCAGCCGGGAAGGTAAACAAACACGGAGTGGCCCTGAACTCAGCCAAAGATCTAAAAGTCTCCGCATCATCCCAAGACAAACAAGATGCATGTAGTCATGAGGAAAATCACCAACCATGTCAATGTTTGTTTCTATTAGAGGAGACTTAGCAACATGATGGTCTTCATCTATCATCTGCCGGAAAGAGAGGTCTGTCCTAAGTGGGGCATTCATTTCAGTTAAGATCAATCGGTGTTTGAGATACAGGCCAGTTTGAGTACATTTACCACAGGCAGAGTGGCCAGTGTGACTCTTGATGGCTTTGATAAAAGCCCTAGCAGGTGCATCACATACAACAGAACTAACTTTTAAAAAATAACCATTTGCCTTTAATGCCAAAACCACAGGTCAGTGTTTTCAATTCAATTACAAGATCATTCAAATATTCGTTCAAAGATTTTGGTTTAGAGCTACCACAGAACAGTCCGATTACAAAGGCCCTCTTTACTTTACAGTCTTGAAGAATACCAAGTATTGGCCAAAACTGTTCAGAGTTGATATTAAACAGTGGAATGCCATCAAAGTTTAGCTGCAGTCTAAAAATGTGTTGGTCAGGAACTTTGGACCACATGTTTTCAAATGCTGTATTTAATGAATTTAGTATACCGAAGTAATGAAAATCTCCACCAGCTATCATTTGAGTCTCGTAAGAGATTTTTGTTCTAAGCAGCGTTCTACCATCTTTAGGAAGGAAGGGATGATGCTCCCTAAGTATAGTCAAAAGGGCAGACAAAGCAATCATAAAGATTCCAAAATGTACAGCCCAGCCTGCCAGTGAAGCAACCAAATTATCACTCACTAAACTCCCATCATCAGGTTGGTCATCATCAGAAACCAGCTCTGATGATGACTCAGCACGGGGCTCCTCAGAATCTGACACAAGCGTGGTAGATAAATGATCTGAGTGCAATTTCTCCTCACTATCTTGAACGTAACCAAGGGAGTCAAATAAGTCATTTACTCTTTTAACAGCACTCCTTCTAAGGTTATTTGGTTTACATTTACTACCAACATCCATGATGATAATTTGAAGGGGAAAGTCTCACTGGATAAATCTGTAAGAAAAACAAAAACAAAATCTGTTGTAAAAAAGGAAGCGGGTTAAAAGTAGGCTACATAGTGATATCAAGCATAATTTCAGATATTAATATAGTGCAGAATTTGTTAAAATAATATAAATTATAAGCATTTCAATGAACAGTGTACATGTACAGTGAAGGGACAGGTTTAGCTCACTTGGTTTTGTCACGACTACACTAACTTGTGGGAACATGAAAGTATGAAAACTGATTTTGATTTGAATCTTTCTTATTTAGTATTTGTATTATACAGGTCCTTCTCCAAAAATTAGCATATTGTGATAAAGTTCATTATTTTCCATAATGTAATGATAAAAATTAAACTTTCATATATTTTAGATTCATTGCACACCAACTGAAATATTTCAGGTCTTTTATTAATTTACTACTGATGATTTTGGCATACAGCTCATGAAAACCCAAAATTCCTATCTCAACAAATTAGCATATCATGAAAAGGTTCTCTAAACGAGCTATTAGCCTTATCATCTTAATCAACTAATTAACTCTAAACACCTGCAAAAGATTCCTGAGGCTTTTAAAAACTCCCAGCCTGTTTCATTACTCAAAACCGCAATCATGGGTAAGACTGCCGACCTGACTGCTGTCCAGAAGGCCATCATTGACACCCTCAAGCAAGAGGGTAAGACACAGAAAGACATTTCTGAACAAATAGGCTGTTCCCAGAGTGCTGTATCAAGGCACCTCAGTGGGAAGTCTGTGGGAAGGAAAAAGTGTGGCAAAAAACACTGCACAACAAGAAGAGGTGACCGGACCCTGAGGAAGATTGTGGAGAAGGACCGATTCCAGACCTCGGGGGATCTGCGGAAGCAGTGGACTGAGTCTGGAGTAGAAACATCCAGAGCCACCGTGCACAGGCGTGTGCAGGAAATGGGCTACAGGTGCCGCATTCCCCAGGTCAAGCCACTTTTGAACCAGAAACAGCGGCAGAAGCGCCTGACCTGGGCTACAGAGAAGCAGCACTGGACTGTTGCTCAGTCCAAAGTACTTTTTTTGGATGAAAGCAAATTTTGCATGTCATTCGGATATCAAGGTGCCAGAGTCTGGAAGAAGACTGAGGAGAAGGAAATGCCAAAATGCCTGAAGTCCAGTGTCACAGGCTGATTGCCTCCATGCCACGCCACATTGAAGCAGTCATTTCTGCAAAAGGATTCCGGACCAAGTATTGAGTGCATAACTGAACATAATTATTTGAAGGTTGACTTTTTTTTGTATTAAAAACACTTATTTTATTGGTCGGGTGAAATATGCAAATTTTTTTGAGATAGGAATTTTGTTTTTTTTATGAGCTGTATGCCAAAATCATCATGAGTTTTAAAACAATAAAACACCTGAAATATTTCAGTTGGTGTGCAATGATTCTAAAATATATGAAAGTTTA
This sequence comes from Meda fulgida, assembly GCA_030578275.1. Lineage (NCBI taxonomy): Eukaryota > Metazoa > Chordata > Actinopteri > Cypriniformes > Leuciscidae > Meda > Meda fulgida. The sequence continues at coordinate 17,647,184 of CM060619.1, forward strand.
ATTTTTATCATGGAAAATAATGAACTTTATCACAATATGCTAATTTTTGGAGAAGGACCTGTATATAATTTTAGTATTATAACAAAGATAAAATATACAAACTATATTGTGATCATACAATTTTATTTAAAAAAAAAAACTATTAAATTGCTCAAATCATGAAATATGAATTCAGTCATAGCACCCACAGGTTATAACAGGTTGGGGTTCATATTTGTGAAAGGTTAGAGAATGTTAACATAATTGATAATGTGATTGTTGCAAACATCTCTGCACGATCACACATTAATTTTAAATAAAGTGGAGAGAATGGTCAAAAAGCAAAGCATGAACAAGCAGTCAAGTGAAGTTTTAGTTTTATTAAATGAATGTACAATTGATACTTTACAATTGAAATTAACATTAACATGCTGTAGAAGTGCAGTTCATTATTAGTTCATGTTAACAAGGTATTTTAATCAGGTATTGTTTCAAACGTCATAATTTTGGTATTGTGACAAGTTGACAACACCTAAGTTAAGTTACAACTTAATTTTAAAGAGGGAAAAGTCACGAGAAAAAGTCTTGATAGAATATCATTTCAGAGTTAAATAAAAAAGATAAATACAATAATGCACACGTATTAATAATATGTTTATTTTTGTTGTCATTGTTTTATTGTTATTATTATGATTAAATGATTGTGTGAACACAAATTAGGATTTAGGTGACGAACATAACACCGACGTCGGACCGCGTCGCCTGAATTCACAAATATATGATATTACACATGACATACGATCTTATTTTATATCCGCAAGTGTACTGTTGACTTATAGCCAAAAACATCTGAATATAAAACGGCAAAGCAGCGGACCCGATAACGTTACGTTACATTAAGCTTTATTGTATAACGCTCGGTAAACTGAGGAAAATATTAGCTAATTCGACCCCTTCCTCAATGAAACGAATAACTGAACGCTTAATAACATGCAATATTGACAATTAATGCTGCATATTTCAATTATATTACTTTAAAGTGTCAAAACATAACTTACTTGAATGAACACTGACAGTCGTGAAGAAAGCAGAGTAAATGGCACCCGCTGCCCGCGTCGCAGTCAAATACGCGCCGTAGTCTCCACCAGTAGGAGGGAAGGTGCATAGCAACCTGAGGTTTGGAACGGCGGATGTCTGCCGCACGTGATTTCAGGATTCCTGTGTTTTTTCATGTATAAGCCAAATGTTTACCACATGTCGGTGTTTCTCACTGTGTGCCATAGATCAACCACATATGGTTCTCATGTGTTAGTTGTTATCTGGGCCATATACCGCAAAGTGAGTTGTGAACCAAGAGAGCATTTCCCGCAGATTTTAAAGTTATTATGGCATAACAAATATGGTCACAATCTGGCCCATATATGTTCAGCCATGCCACATCTAGGCTATATGTGCCACATAATACCCACTAGTGGCTCAAACGTACTTGCTATCAACAGCAAGGCAGACAGGAGCAATCGATCAAGGCAAATCATGCAGCCCTAGTTGCTCCTGATATAATTATGTTCACAGTTGTTTTATTGTTTTTATCAAATATCAAAATACATGCACATATCAAAGTTTTTGTAATTCAGAAAGGATTTGGGTTATATTTAGACCATCTCACGTCATCTTTCGGCCGTTTACAGAGGCCACAGGGAGGCAGTAACCTGTTTTCTCTGTACGGTTGGATGAGCACCTGGCCCTTGCAGCCGTCCACACAGAACCAGAGGGAGCGCAGGTCATTCACTCTTATTAATGAGGGGAGAGAGTCTAATTGAAAGGAGAGTGCACCTGTAATATATGTGTGTAAAGAGAGCTGGGAAGAAAAGCAAGTAGCCAGCTGGGGAAGTAACTAAAGTCTCAACACACAGGTCTCTCAAAGTGCTGAGTCAATTGGAAGTATTTGTGTTTAGGGGATATGACTCTCTCCTCTCTAGAGTCAAGCACAGCTGCCACCCACACTGCAGAGTGCTTCATTATCAAGCCCTTGCACCTGCAGCTGCCCTGTAAAGTGACACAGTGCAATTACTACTTGAATAGGAATGAACCTTAAGCAAATGCCAGTAATGGGTAGAGAAAGGGATGTTGTGGGTGGTCTAGTTCTCTCAAAAACTACCTTAGGGTTTTATCTTTATTTTCATACTACATTAGATGCGTTCTGCTGCTTTTATTCCAGAGTTGTCACAATGACCGTTCCTGTGCCAAAATGTGCTCCCTTTCCTATACACTGTATGCATAATGTAGTGTAAAATGAGTAGAAAGATCGAAGTCTGGGGCAAATTGAATCAGTTGCACCAGCTTTGTGCATTGTATTTGTAATGGATTAGGCAAGGTGGTGGTCTTATAGCATCTTAGGACATGAGTAGTGCAAAGAGAAGAATAGAAAACTCCCCTTTAAAACATACAGAAGTATGAATACGAAAACAGAATCTTGATGAAAAAATGTAGCTCATGGAAAAGAGTGTTATCATTCTATGCCTGTAACCAAAATATAAATCCTGCATCTGAGGAGAAATGGCAACCAAACATAAAAAAGAAGGAAAAATCTCACAAAGACCAAAGGAGCACCTCTTGCCAAAACAAGGATTATATTACAGTATGTGCATACTATGAAAATAGGGTAATTTGGACCATTGTTTTGATAAAAAATGAATAATCAAGCAAAACCTGATGATTTATAATTAATCATCTCAGTCATAATCATTTATTATTCATCATTATACACTATACATTAATATATAATGTGAAATGAAAATGACTAACACAAGTTTATTGCAAGGAGAAAATCTGTTTTTGTTGGGGCGAATACAGCTCTTAGTTTTACTTAGATCATTGTAATATAACACTGCATTTTATTGATGTCATTTTGTATACATTTTGTATATGTATATGTGTATCTTTTATATTTTATTGTAAGATATGTTTTAGAGTTTAGTCTTACCAAATGAGATAAAAAAATCGGAACGTTGCTAAATTAAATAATAACGCTGTAAAAATTGTAAAACAGTGTGTATCTCTCATCATACTTAAAATCTCTTTGATCTAACCATACAATTGGAACTATTCAATAAACTGGCAATGAAAGAAGCAGCATGAATATTATCAAATTGTAATGTAATGAGGTGAAGGACAAATCTATTTCAAGCCTTATGGGAAAGTTAATAATAAAAATGAGTTATTGGAACTATTATCTTTCCTCAAGCAATAGTATGTTAAGTTGCAATATAAATCTACACATTAACAAGAAGTTCCTCAGAGAACGGACCATATAAACATTTTTTTTTTTATAATTTATTTTTTCCTGACAGTCCCAACAGCTGTATTTTAAAAATAAAACTTTACGTTCCGAATCCAAAATACACACTTTTTTTTAACATACAGTGTACATATCAAATTGCTTTGTTGATAATAGAATTTGTTATGAAAAGAAATGTGGTACATTTGGAAAAAAAAGTTCAAACTACAGTATATGGTGTCTTTAAAACCACTGTATGTCTCCTCTCAAGTTTCAGAAAAGATCTCTAAAATGTTTAAAACTGTCCTCATATTTACTAACATTTGCCTAAATGAATAATATCCACCTATCCATGTATCCATACAATCTCCAAACCCTGCATCCTCTGTATGGTCACATCATTTTTTTAATTATTTTGCAGAGACAACGTAGGTTACTATTTAAAACAAACGGTAACTCCTGAGTTGTGAAGACTCTAAGCAACAACATTTTCCTGTGGGAACAATCATGTGACTTTTGAGGTTAATCCAAGTCAGCACTGAGTGTACAGCAAATCTCTTTTCCTATTTCTCTCTTTTATAGCATTGTCAAGACCTATATTCATTCTCATCCTCAATCCCACATCCACCCACTTATTTCTGCTGTTGTTCCCCCCTCTCAGGGGAGCCTGAGGTGGTCACTGTGAAGAGGGTTTGTAGAAAGCAAGTCCACCATGTGCATGCCATAGTTAACTATTGATCTACAGATCTACAGACCAGCGCTTCCAGTCCTCTGAATAAGACACACTGAACACAGGACGTTCACTCAGGGCTGGCATTCAGACTCCCCTGGTCAAAAAATATTGATTAATTTTTTCAGTCCCTCATGGTTTGTCTTTGTTGTCTTTGAGTCTATTTCTGAAAGCTGGTATAGCACCTTTATGGAAAAACTTCCATAAAATTATACAAGCATATTGTCACGGCTCCACCAGACCTGCACGCTCCGCCCACTTGTTCACTCTCCCCTGAGTACTGATTCACCACACATGCACCTCACATCTCACGTCCTATAAAACATTCACTTCCCCTTCACATCCTGGTCTCGTCTATTGCCAGACACTCAGACTCTACCTCTACACTTACCTGATCTACTTACCCTCGATGCCTGTTCTGCAATTCTGTTCCTGTACTCCATCTACCATCCAGCCTGTTCCGACCACCATCTGCAAAGGACATTACTAATTACTCATCAGCTAAGTTCCATTTGCCATATTTTCATTGTTGACTAACTTACCACTTACATCTGCTGGCCTCCGTGCTTCTGTTCATAATAAACTCCTGTTATATTGCTACTCACCTGTTTGACTCTTCACTATCTGTGACAGAAGACCAGACCAAATGCAGAGCCCCACGGAGGCCGCAACGGATCCACCACGTGATCTGTTCTCCGAGTTAATCCACGCTGTCCGTTCCTTGGTGTCCCATTTCCCTGACGATCCACCTGCCTTTCCTGCCGATGTCCTTCACGTTGCACGCCAGTCACTCTCACCATCTTCCGTTGTCTTCCAGGGCTGGCATTCAGACTCCCCTGGTCACAAAATATTGATTCATTTTTTCAGTCCCTTATGGTTTGTCTTTGTTGTCTTTTCCTTTGACAGCCTCCCATATGGCAAGTGCCGATAAACAAAAGCCTTCTGGGTGATTAAGTGAAGTTAACGGAAGAGTAATGATTAATGAGATAGTTTGAAGAATATGGTAAATGGACTACTTGGCATCACATATTTTATATTTAAAGTTAACAGTGTCAAAGTGGACCATATAAAGATATTTAATTATTGTTAAAGGCTATTTGTATGCTTTTCTAAATCCTTCACAATCATTCAGTTAACAGTGTAAAAGTGGACCTTATAAAGATATTTAATTATTGTTATAGGCTATTAGTATGCTTTTCTAAATCCTTTTACAATATTTAACACATTCATTTCATACTGATAAGGAAAGTTATGTCAGTAAGAACATAAAAAGAAAGAACTACAACAACAACAAAAAAATGTGTTTTAGGGTTTTGATTAAATGGTCCAGAAGAGAAATATAATCTTCCACAATTCACTGCAAACTCACACATTCTGGTCTGGCTCCATTCTGGTACAGAACACATGTTTTCCAATCAATTCCGGATCAATAAAATCAAGGCTATCTTTTCCCCCTGTATCGCTCAGATAGACATTATGAAAGTAAAATGAGTTGCAAACTCTGCTTAATCTTGACTTTAAGAGTTAAATAAAACTGAAAAACTGCCAACGTATTAAGAAAAGTGCGTCATTGTTCAGATAAAATGTTGATATACAGATAGATAGATAGATATTATACACTATTTTCAGATATCTTTAGCTTTTCATGTAATTGTAACTTATTTAAATACATTTTAAGTACCTGAGCTCGACCAGAGTCTATTTCTGAAAGCTGGTATAGCAACTTTATGGAAAAACTTCCATAAAATTATACAAGCATATTGTCACGGCTCCACCAGACCTGCACGCTCCGCCCACTTGTTCACTCTCCCCTGAGTACTGATTCACCACACATGCACCTCACATCTCACGTCCTATAAAACATTCACTTCCCCTTCACATCCTCGTCTGGTCTCGTCTATTGCCAGACACTCAGACTCTACCTCTACACTTACCTGATCTACTTACCCTCGATGCCTGTTCTGCAATTCTGTTCCTGTACTCCATCTACCATCCAGCCTGTTCCGACCACCATCTGCAAAGGACATTACTAATTACTCATCAGCTAAGTTCCATTTGCCATATTTTCATTGTTGACTAACTTACCACTTACATCTGCTGGCCTCCGTGCTTCTGTTCATAATAAACTCCTGTTATATTGCTACTCACCTGTTTGACTCTTCACTATCCGTGACAGAAGACCAGACCAAATGCAGAGCCCCACGGAGGCCGCAACGGATCCACCACGTGATCCGTTCTCCGAGTTAATCCACGCTGTCCGTTCCTTGGTGTCCCATTTTCCTGACGATCCACCTGCCTTTCCTGCCGATGTCCTTCACGTTGCACGCCAGTCACTCTCACCATCTTCCGTTGTCACTTCCGCTGCCTCTGCCTTTCCCATGGCCCGTCCAGCGACATTCACCGGTGAGGCGGAGGACTGCAGCGGGTTTCTCCTGCAATGTTCCCTTTACTTTGAAATGCAAGCTCATCAGTTCCCCAAGGATTCAGCCAGAGTTGCCTTCGTCATTTCTCTATCCGGCCGCGCACTCCAGTGGGCACAATCGTTGTGGAATGCTAAAGCCCAAGTCACCAAATCACTCACCAAATTCATTAATCACTTCAAAGAGGTTTTTCGGTCAAACGGCGTCTGAACTCTCCACCCACGATCAACTGTTTAATCTCCGTCAAGGTAAACAATCTGTCAGAGTTTACGCCCTACAGTTTTGTACACTAGCGGTTGGAACGAAACCACCCTACTCGACGCCTTTCGCCACAGCCTCATTGCTAACTTTCGCCAACTTCTGGTGGTGTATGATGACTCGATGGGATTGAAAAGTTTCATACAAAAGACCATCCGTGTCTCTCAACACCTAACTGCCTGTTTCCATTCTCCTGCTGCATGTCCTCCGCCCACAGCACCGCTGGTCGCTCTTCCAGCACCTGAACCCATGCAACTCAACGCCTACCATCTAACCCATGGACAGTGTCACGCCGGATTCAACACCATCTGTGCCTGTACTGTGGAGGAGAAGGTCATGTCATCAACCCCTGTCCTGTGCGACCCCAACGCCCGGCGGTGAGTACTATCCAGATTCCTCCTAAGATTCAAACTTTGTCTCGTACTACAGTGCGAGTCTTAACCTCCAGTGTGTCGCAGCGCAAGCCCTCATCGATTCTGGTTCATCTGCAAATCAGTATGTGAATTAATCCAATGAGAGTTGCACCCTTGTATAATATTTTCTCACAAATGTCTTGTATATTTTTCTAGCACAAACACAAGTACATAACTACAGCTGTGACGAATTTCAAACACTGTTTCGCTTTCAAGTGACAAGTTTCACGTGATCTTCCTTTTGCACCAAGTGCACCGTGAAATGTGGGGCAAAAGTGAGTTGTTCATCAATATTCATGAGTTTCCCGGGCATGCGCGTGGAACTGCTCATTCTAGTTCACGCGATCGTTTCTCAGCAGGTTTAATGGATTATTTAAAAAAAAAGGTAAATATAGTTTCAAACTTTAACTACTATTGTGCACCATTTCATAATGTTCATATTTTTATTAGTCTGCATGTTTTGTGCAATCAATGACTCGGCTAAATGATTGCTGGCAATTCATTCGTGTAGGCCTATAAAGCACAGCAATCTTCAACTTGTTCATTTTGTTGTGCTTTTCCTTTGTACATTGCAATGCTTTAAAGCTATTGTTGTTTGTTGAAAGTCACTGCAATAAAAAAAAAATTTTACAAAAGAAATAGAAATTTACAGAAAACCATCACAAGGTTTAAGGTTCCACTCTTACTGTAAAACCAAATTCCAGAACACCTGAATGATTCCAGCAAGTAAGCAACACTTATTTCCAACATTACCATTTAATTTACGTATTGCTAAGCTCTTCTGACACCTTACCTTATGAAGCTTTAAATCTGTCATCTCTAGGAAATAACTCCACAACCGTATCAGTGGCCTAATAAACATTTTTTTTCACTCTACACTGATGTTTCTCTTTGTCATTTTCTTTGACCTTATGTGTGCCTGGATGATACACAATGATGATCATTATACAAATGCATTTTCTATTTTGTTGCACAACAAACACTCATTCAAAAAAAATATAAAAGTCATAAAGTTCCATTATTACGAGTTTAAAGATGTAAAAGGGGATGATTACATAACATTTATGTGAGACACTGTTGCTGTGTGTGGATACAAAAAAGACAACCAAGAAACATCAACTAAACGTCAGGGAAACGTTTATTCTCGGAGAATGAAGGATTTGAGACCTGTTCAATTGAATAACAGGTTCGTAAAAAATAATACACGAGAAAATGAGGACAAACGAGTGCCGACAAATCATTGAAATAAGCAAAACATAACCATATCTAATTTTAAACCGTACCACCTAAACTAACTGCCACCTTAAAGAAAAATAGAAACAAAACCGAGATCTTCAGCGGGTACGCCGCCTTAATTAAACTATACTAACTAAAAACAGAAGTACAATAGTGGCGAACACTCCACGCCTGCCTAACACAACTGTGAACGTGATTTCACCAAGTACCACATGTTCCTGGATCAACATCTTTGTTGATCCTGGATCAACTTTCCAATCAACCAATCAGATTTGAAGGACAAGTTTACAGTTTGTCAAGTTTAGGCATAGAACCAGGATGAGGTACTTTAAACATCAGTGTTATTCACCTATCATTACCCTCTGATTTTAGGGAAAAGTTATGGGTAAGTTAGGTTTAGGAGTAGGGATTGGGTAAGGAATACATTTTGGGACAGGAATGTTGATCCAGGATCAACAAAATATGTTGATCCAGGAACATGTCTTACTTGGCAAAATCACGGTGACCCTAACGCAACAATGGTTTCTACCTCCCGTCCTATGCTTTCGCAATAGATGAAACTCAGTGCTCCAGATGTAATCGGATTAGCTAGGCATCTCTCAATGTTTATCAAAACTCAGGTCAGGCAAAAGCGCTTACTCAAATCGTCAACAATAAAATTATAAGCGTGAGTAGTGATAGTGGTTTCAACGACATGCTCAGAACGCGCAAGTTGGGTGAGATCTGGCGAGGATCTGTCTTCATATTTGTGGATGGGCATTTTAAAGCCATGGCACAGTAGTGGATTGGTTGAACAAATGATGACGCCCCCACAATGACGACACGTGCCCGCAAACAGCCAATGCCCGATCAGCAATGACTGGAGACACCGAACAGAAACACACACACAAATACACGTGGAACGTAACATCGATAAACATGTATGTTCTTCATTGGGCTTCAATAGAGGCACTTCTGACTTGAACTCTTGAAAAATGAAACCTTTAAACTTTGTTGGATCGATGTTAAATCACGACATTCTAGCATTTTCATCACTTAAGATTTACATGACAAAAGTTTAGAATCACTATGATTTAAGAAATGTTATACTTTTATAGCAGGCAAGGTCAAGGATGTCTTATATTGATCACAAATGCAAAGACATGTTTAATGTTAACTTTTTTATTTTTGAAATAAATGTTCTTTTGTACTTGGTATTCATAAACAATCCTGAAAACATATGCTCCATAATGATTTCCACACTTCATTAAACAGCACAACCATTTCAACTGTTATCATAATCAGAAAGGTTTCTTGAGCAGCAAATCAGTAGTATTAGAATGATTTCTGAAGGGTCGTGTGACACTGAAATCTAGAGTAATGAGCTCTGCCATCACAATCATTTTTTTAAACATTAAAATAGAAAACAGTTGACAAAAAATATTTCACAATATTACGTTTTTTTCAGATACAGTACTACCTTACTTAGTGGTCTACCTTACCTTAGAACCTTACTAATACCAAACTTTTGAACAGAAGTCAAGTCAAGTGTATTTATATAGCGCCTTTCACAATACAAATTGCATTAAAGCAGCTTCACAGTATCAATCAAATAACATAACAATGTTTGTTTCTTAGTGGAAAAAACATCCACGTTTGGTAGGGCTGATCAATGGTATTAATGCTTGGTTAATTAATTTGAATATCCCCAACTGAGCAAGCCAAAGGCAACAGTGGCAGTACTGTAGCCTATATATTATTATATCAAAACCAGCACAAGCACACCTTGCAATCAAAACATTTAATAAAATATTGTTACATTATTTTGCCAGTAGGCTATGTATATTTGTAAATATAATTTTTTTTAGAACATCAAATTGGTTGCTTATTATATTCCGTAAAATAATCTCGTGTTTCTTGTTTCCCTCATTTACAGTAACCTAGTTGTACCAAATGTAATTTATCCATTTTTGTCCATACAATTTTATTGAATCCAAATTGTACTTAAGTATTAAAGCAACACATTCATGCTTGTGTGTGGTCTTAAATGATTTGGCCTATTTAAATGAAGAAGAATTTAACAACAATCACCCCAGGATATGCGTAAAAAAAAGTGTTATCCCACAGATACAATTTATGATGGTTGATTTAATTTATTGCAATAAACAAATGATAAAATTAGTAAATTAGTAAAATACACAGTTTTAAAGCTTCGCAAGGTGCAATTTATGCGACGAGTTGAAGTTTGCTTGCCGGCCTACACAATGTGAATGTCAGCAATCATTTAGCCTAGTCATTGACGAATGCACAAAACGTGCAAACTAAAAAACATGAACTTTATGAAATGATGCACAATTGTAGTTTAAGTTTGCGCTGAAACTATATTTACATTTTTTTAAATAATCCATTAAACCTGCTGAGAAACGATTGCGTGAACTAGAATGAGCAGTTCGAATGCCCGGGAAACTCATGAATATTCATGTAGGCTCCGCCCACTGCCTCTACAGATGCACAACACACTTTTGCCCCACATTTCACGGCGCGAAACTTGTCACTTGAAAGCGAAAAACAGTTTGAGATTCGTCGCAGCAGATTCAAGCAGTTGTAGTTATGTACTTGTGTTTGTGCAAGAAAAATATTCAAGACATTTGTGAGAAAATATTCTACAAGTGTGCAACTCTTGTTGGATGAATTCACATACTGATTTGCAGATGAGCAACATTTCTCCGTGACGTTACATTTTTTTATGTAAATGTGTTTTGCACCATATTCACTGCAGCAACTGCAGGAGAAATGCGAGCGTGTGAGTTTCTTAATTTGTGATTTGTACAGTAGGATTTGTGCACCTGCAATGAAGAATTTGAGAAGGTGAAACTGTTGTGTTGTGTTTGTGGAAGAGAAAAGAAGTCTGCAAGTTTGCAACTCTTAAAACATTTCTCTGTGACTTAAAATTTAGTGATACACATGTGTGTCTATTCTCTACAACTACAAATTTCACTGTCACAAGTTCAGTTGTATTGCACCTTCATATGTTGGTGTGGCGGCTTTATAGTGTGATTCTCTCTCTGCTGATGGGAGCAGATAGGCCCTTTCATTATTTCTAGCACCGTCCTGACAACAGTGCGCCACAGAGGCACTGGTGACCTTGCCGACAGGAGTCCTGCATTAAACACTAATTAGGATGACTTTGGGAGAGCAGCACCACAGGAGAGAAAGAAAGGGAGATACAGAAATACAAAACATGATGAAAAGAACAGGTAACTGTACTGTCTCTCAAAAGAAGAGAGATACTAAAAATATACAGAGATCAAACCCCCAGATCACTGATCAGCCTATAGATCAACAATAGTACCTTGAATTCTAAGAATAAAATAAGGCACAATATACTGTGCTAACATGAAATGAAACTTTCTGTATTGATTTTTCGCAGGTATTTTACCATTACTGTGTGTTTCATTTTGTTGTGTATTAGGTTTGAAGGAAATGTCCTTAAACTTAACAGAAAATGTTATCACTAAGTTTCTGTGGATTACACCAACCCTGAAACTGAGAATAATTATTTATTTATATATTTTGAATTATGGGATATCAGTTTTCACACTATTTTCTCTGAATCTGACATATAGCCGGTTTCATAAACAGCCTCAATGTCTCACGAACTAGTTTGACCAACAAGCAGTTAGACAAGAGGTAATTAGCCTCATTTTAAAGATTTAAATTAGACCAGTCTAACTTTTTATGTAACTGAAGATGACTACATTTTTAAGACTAGTCTAAGCAGTTTATGCAACCGGCCACTGATTTTGGTCATAACTCAGCTTTGACAAATATGTAGTAGTCCATTTTGCATGTTAGAGTAATAAATTTATAAATGTATATAAACATACATGTATAAAATGTATATTACAATATCTTTTTTTTGTAAAGGTTGTTAAACAAGTGAACACAATAAACCCACAGCGGCATACACTGAGATAAGAGTCAACTATATAATCAAGATAGATTTTAACTAAAAGATTGAATGGCTTTAAAGTACAATGGATTTAATCTTTTTTTCTTTCTTTTTTGTCCCTGGGCAGTGTCTATTAAATGTTCAATAGCTTTTTTTTGTAGTCAAGACTTTAAGGTCTATAATGTCCATATAGAAACTGATTACCAAAGCAGTAGCCCTATACTCTACCCTGTAATGTACAAACAGTTGAAAGTTGAGTCATATAATGTGTAGTGACAAGATACAGTAGTTAGTCTCAGATTCTGACAGGATGCCCATGGCATGCCCACAGTTCATTCACTGACTGTCTGATGCATAATTCACTCAAAGAAAAAAAAGAAAAGGAAAAAAAAAGCTGCTAAATGCTTGTGATTATTGGGGATTTATAATCAGTTCACTACTTCGGTGTCTAGAAATAGTAATTAAAATCCCCACAATGATTCAGCAAGTTACATTGTTACACGAGTAGGTGGAAAACTTAAAGGTGAAGTATGTAGTTTCTGTGACACTACGGGCACCCCAAACTCACACCCTTGGAAAGAGACTGGAAAAGCTGGAAAGAGACTAACAAATCTGAGTGGACCGCTCTCAATGTTTAGATCAGAGTTGAGCAACTCAAGCCCTCAAGACCCACTGTCCTGCAGCGTTTAGCTTCAACCCTGATCAAACTCATCTCCACTGTAGCTTTCTAGTAATCCTGAAGACTTCGATTAGCTTGTGCAAGTGAGTTCGATAACTGCAGGAAAGCAGATCTCGAGGGCCAGACTTCATCCCTGATTTAGATGGTACCTGGGGGCTCAATGTTTACACTTGTAGGGGAAGTTAAACCCATGAATGGCATACTAATAGTAGTCATTGAACAATAAACTGGGTTAAGAGAATGTTCCTCCTGTGGTCCCAGGCCTCTCTTTCTGAGGGCACTTTACATCTCTGGGTACCTGAATTTGGGAGCAGACGTCCTGTCGAGGCAAGGGGTGATGCTTGGGGAATGGAGGCAGCTCTCCAAGGTGGTGCAGCTAATTTGGAGGAAGTTCAACCTGTTTGGGTCACAGGAGAACTCTCATTGTCCCCTCTGGTTTTCCTTCACTCATTCAGCTCCTCTGGGGCTGGAAGCCATGGTACAGCCGTGGCTCAGGCTTCGAAATGTACGTATTTCCCTCCATCGCTCTTCTCTCTGGAGTTCTAGAAAGAGTTTGCCAGGATGGGGTTCTACTTCTACTGGTACCCCTGTTCTGGCCAGCCCAAGTTTGGTTTTCGGATCCGGATGCCCTCCTAGATGGCCTCCCATAGGGAATTCCCGTCAGGAGGGACCTCCTAACATTTTTTAAGAGAGTAGGAGACTTACAGGCCTTGTCGGTTGCTACTTCCTTTTTGGAATTTGCTCCAGGTGAAGCTATTCTTTACTCGTGACCGGGCTATGTACCTAAGGTACTACCCACTACTATGGCCCGGCCGGTGGAGAAAATCTGACCAGTTACTGGTATGCTTCAGGCCCCCTAAGAAGTGCTGCCTGGCTACAAAACAAACAGGTGGATTGTTGAGGGTATCTCTATGGGTTACTAGGAGCACGGGCTGCTTTCATCTCTGCTTTCGTCGAGAGATCGACTACTTCAACCACTAGTCGGCGCTGTCAGAAACAATTGACTACTCGAGCGCCCATTAACCATAAATTAATTCAAAATGGCAAACGCAAACGTCACCAACAGACACCACACATCAGATGTGTGGAAGTATTTCATCAAGGATGACAAAAAAAATCTTAATTTGCCAACTCTGTAAGGGGCAGCTCACATATCGCGTCTAAAACCACTCTCTTTCTTTCCACAAAGCGCTTGCACTCCCATGCCATCTGTCGTTGCTATACAACCATGAACTGCGCTCTCCATGATGACGAGGAAGTATCAGCAAAAGATTAATGATTTCTAGCACTTGCATTAGCATTACTACTGGGATATATTTATGGAGATGAGAAATAAAACCCCACCCTGTACAGCTATGATCAGCTGTTCAGCCAGGTTTCGATGTTATTGAAATGCAAGCTTATCAGTTGGTTTTTGTCTCATGACCTGCGGTGCGCTTGCGGCATTCTGTAAAGTTGAGAAATGTTCATCTCGTCGCAGGCATAGGTACGCCTGGAAAAACAAGCTCGCCGCACCACATGCGCGTCTTGACCTCGTCGCTTCCATTATGAGCGCGCTTGCCGCACGCCTAAATTTGGAATAACAAACTTTTTTGGAATAACAAAAAAGACGCAATATGTGAGCGGCCCCTAAAAGCGGACATTATGTCTGAAATGAAAGGCAAAAACGCCTATTTATTTGACTTATATTGAAAATATGTAATGTCATAATTATAATGTTTTGAGAGTTTACTTATGTAATTGTTACATTAGGCTAAGAATTAATAAACATTTATTGATAAGAACTATTTCATGTCTTTTCATTTACAGTAGCATGAACCACGAGTAGTCGAGTAACTCGAGTATTGTTTTGATAATAAATCGACTAGCAGAAATCAGTAGTCGTGCAACCCCTACTCTGTCCCAAGTGCTCATGTCCTGAGCTGTTGCTGTTGCGGTGAAGCAGCTTTTGAGGATGGTTCATGTTCCCATTGCACAGTCATATTCCCATATGGGAATATCGCGCACACCAATTCCATTGGCTCGTTTCAATAGTACTCGAAGATGACTGGCTCCCTGGTGTGATCCCAATCAGTCGACACGTCGACTACGTCTCCGTTCCCTCCTTCAAGGAACGTGGGTTATTATGTAACCGAGACGTTCCCTGAGAAGGGAATGAGACGCTGCATTCCTTTCCCATACTTCCTGCATGCCTGAGAGCAGCTTGCTTCAGTCGATCAGAAGGCTAAAACAGTTGTGATGTTCCTTTTATAGCTTCCGTGTTCCGCCAGCACACATTACGGGATGATGTTGCACCAATTAGAATTGGACTAAGTTGCACACGTGCTTCAGGCGCTGTCACACTGAAGGCATTCCCCAAAGTGTCGTCATACGACACAGCATCTCATTCCCTTCTCAGGGAACCATGGTTGCATGCGTAACCTGAGATGTTTTCTGTTCTTATTTTGGCACATACATAGTACCATTGCTCTTTGGATGTGTAGCTTCTCCTCTATTAAATCTGGAGAACCATCTACACACAATGGTACATTATGATGTAAATTTGATAATTTTCTTGTAACTGTAACTTAATATATCCACAAGCAGAACTTCGTGAACATAATAAACAATAATGTGAACAATAATCTGTGATTATTTTTCTTGGAAAGACAGAAATTTTGATTGCAAAGTCAACAAACAGTTCCACTAATTTATTTAGTGTTATCTGTACAATCACTCACAAAGAAAGTTGTGCCATTTAATGAGTTCCCCCGCCATTATGAGTTCCCCCAGTATTGCAGTATCAATGATTTATTCACTTGACTCTAAACATAATACTTTTATCATTGCTAAAGCTAGTGATTTCCATTATATCTGCATACTGTTTATTCTAATAATACAGAGAATAATAATAAACCCTGAGATATTATGAGTTGTTGACACACTGAATATCCAGAGAAACACAAGATTTTCTAAAATCCAGGGAAGCTACTTGTTAAACTTTAATTGCCTAACTGTTCAAAATTCACAATTAAATGATCAAACTGCATGGCATTGGAGGACTTCTGTCAGCTTTGACAGGTCCTTCAGTGACATAAACAGTCATACTACATAAAAATACATTTCCCTTGTCACGTTATGGCAGCAGTGGGATAGGGCAGATGTACGGTGTCACTTTCCAGAGGGTTGCTGGAGCCTGGCATAGGATGGACAGATGTTGTGGATGAGTGGGTGAATCTCTGGCAAAGGAGAGAATAGTGTGAGCAAACCTTCGGGCTCCATCACAGCTGTCCTCCCCGGCTTCTTCCTCTGGTCGCCAAAGCCATCCGCTGAGCAGCTCATTTTTAAATAATATTACTAATTATCTGCTAAGTGCTTTTATTTTACATTGTTTACAGAGGGGGAAAATAATGCGATTTCATTGTCACATGTTTGCATTTTTCATGTATAATCTTAATAAATCAGTGTTCAGACTAACTAAAAGTATTCAGAAACCAAGGAGTACATTCAATTTAAAAGAGATGTTTGTGTACATTTTCTATTGATCATGGCAGCAGTTGTTCATCAAATAATGGAAAAGAGCATATAACTGGGCATATATCCAGCCGTGCCAGTCAAGCACATTTTCAGCACTTGAAATAGCCTGCACGCTGTGCCTTATAAAAGCTGTACAATCCCACTAAAGTATGCCAACTGATGCTAGTTTGCAACTGTTGCATTATCCAACTGTAGATATATAATAAATGAAGAATTGTTATTGCCATCAAATCAACAGTCTGTTGATGAGCTCACTTCAGTGTAGGCTCTGTAAAAGTGTGCATCAAGGCACAAGCATTGTGAGCATTGATATTGCCCACAAAGGGGAAACTCGTGAGCACCCTAGTAAACCTAAATTGATAAATGGGACACCCTACGCCAGGGATCAGATCCAGTCCGAGAGGACCGTTGTCCTAGAGTTTAGTTTCAACCATAATCAAACACACATGAACAAGCTAGTCACGTCTTCAGAGTTAATTGAAAATGGTGACTATAAGTAACCTTGCAACTACATGTCAACTGACTCTCATTAGAGTATTAGTGTACTGTCTGCTTAATATCTGATAACTCTTTATTGTGATGGTCCTCCAACAGACAGTCTACTGACTATAAGTAACTATGCAACTACATGTCAACTTATTCTAACCCTAACCCTACCAGTCTACTAATACTCTACTAACACTCTAATGAGAGTTAGTAGACATGTAGGTGCAACGTTACTTATAGTCAACAGAATGTGTTAAAGGGACCATCCAAATGAAGTGAAACCTAAAATCATATTTATTTTCTCCATCAAAAGTGTGCTTTCACTTTAAATGAGCATGAGTAGCACAACAAAAATAGAACCCCCGCTTCACTGCTGCTCACGCGACGCTCCTGCTCGCGGTGTGAATGCACTCATTGATTAACATGCAAGCCGGAAAAAATACGCGCCGCTCACGCTTGCGGTGGCTGCGATCAGCTCTGGTAGCCGTTTCGTAATTACAATGACAAATGGAAATTGGGAATTGATTTACTTTTGTGACTGTGCCACTAAAAACTTTCTGGGCTGAGTGAAAAGAAAAAAAACTTGTAGGCTCAAACCCCAGCTGTAGAGTGACGATTTTGCCCTTGAGCAAGTTAACTTGAATAAGCAAAAAGCCTTGCCTTGTAATCTTATGTTCCAACTAACTTTATTTACAAAATAAACAGGGCCACATTTTATTTCATGTGGAATTTAAGATGGCAATGCTGTTTGTGTGTAGCAGTGTACTGTACATTCCTCCAACCCTGTTTTGTGTTGATAAATGAACATATTCAGAGAAAGATTAATGCAGTCTTTTAAACAACGTTTGATTTCTTGAGGGTCATAACCTGGCCGCATTGGCAACTTTTTTTCTCTTGTTTGTATTCTTTTAAAAATGTAACCGTAACACCCATATAAATATTTATGCTGCACTGTGCAAAGATCGGTTCAGTAACTTCATTCAAATGTTGAGACAATGTACCCACTTAGGCATGTGAGTCAAGTTCTTATAGGCTCATGAAATCAAAATTTAAACCTATTTACTTTCTTAAAAGACATTCGTAGTCTTTTTGGTTCCTCAAAAAGTTTTGTAATCTTTCATCAAAATAATATTATAAAATAATAACTTGCTCTGCCTCTGAAAAACTTTCCTTATCGCCTGATGTTTCAAATTCATTTGATTGTTTAACCCTTTCCTTCCAAACACCTATCTAGTGAAAGGGGTTATACAGTCAAAGACCCAGAACCAGATATTTGAAAGAGACCCGGAGTCAGAATTATAATAAATTAAAGAGAAGTTTTACTGAAGATAGTTTGCCGTCTCATCTGCAGAAGTCAGTTCCTGTTTTCGGTCGAAGTCCACAGTAGTCGATTGTCGAGTTTGCGCGCACGATCATTGGTAACTAAGCAACATCATATCATAATGTCATAGAATATCATCATATCAGAACACCACACAGCACCGTCATCGGCTGACAGCTGACAGTCTGAGTCTCCACTGTTGCTTAGTTACCAAAGATCGCGCGCACAAACTCGACAATTGACTACTTTGGACTTCGACCGAAAACAGGAAGTAAATACAGGTATGTGAGCAGGCTGAATTAACATCATTTTTATTAATATCTTTCACATCTACTGCAGTCAGGTTGACTGTGGTCACTCTTAATAACACTACTCACATGGCTGTGCACTTGTAATGACAAATCAAGGATGTTAAGAGGCTAAAAGCAGGTTTAGAACTTGCCCCATTGAAGTCAACAGGGTGCGAATTTTAAAAAGAGGATAACATGGTGTAGGCAACATCGATTTTTGTCGTTTTTGTCTGTACTGACAGCACTCCAAATGTACAAAAAATTTGCTCAATGTTAAAATTGACCGGAGTTCTCCTTTAAAGACTCATACAGGAGTTTTTCAGCCGCCCCGCTTACAGTTACAAAGATCACAGCAGTTATACCACTTCCAAGGTCTAAGCTACGTCATTGCTGACAGGTTGAATGATTCTGATTGGCTAAGAACACATATAGTCTAAGCAAACTTTCCACACATGGATAGATAGACTGAAGCATATCTCCATATATTATGCAGCTGACAATTGTCTGTTTCCCAACTTTTTGGGAAAACAAAAAGACTACGAATGTGTTTTGATAAAGTAAATAGGTTTCAATTTTGATTTCATGAGCCTATGAGGGACAGTTCAGCAGGCATCCCTAGGCATGGCGACGAGACGCAGTGTCTCGTTCCCTGTTCTCAGGGAACATAGGTTACAGTCGTAACCTGAGACGTTCCCTTTCAAAGGGAACTTGAACTGCGTCAAGCGCTATGGGGAGCGAGATACCCACGCTGCCATGCTTAGGGGAGTGCATGCCAAATCATGGTTGTGACAAAAACGCCAAAAACCGGCAGTTTCACTGGAATGCCAAAAACACTCCCCCTTCGGGTCACATGCAGCTGTCAGTGACAGTATTCTCCACGGTCACTGCCCAAGCTATAAGCCTCAAAGAGGCTTTCGATACAATGGAGGCCTACCAAGGCAGCTCAAATGCTCTGGAACCAACAACTTCTGTGGAAGGGGTTGCTTTAAGGGAATATGGCCAGGGGCTCCAAGGAGTCCCGTCCAGTCACTTTCTGAAGGGGACATGAAATCAACCCCACCTGCCACCAGGGAGGCTGACCTGGTCTAATTAATGACCTAGTCTTGCCAACAACCTGTCTGTTTCCTGAACAGAGTCTCTACATATTTTGCCTCACCTGTGGAAGCATCCGTTAGGGAGAACTGCAGATAGTGACAGTAAACACTCGCAGACCGGATCATAGAGACGGGCATCCTGGAGAGTAGAACTCAGCATAGCGCTTTCTAACCCTTGCGAACAAGGGGAGTAACTCTGCCCAATCCTGGATCTACACAGTGCTTCATGCCATCTGGAGGCTGGGCACTCTGCAATGAACCCTAATAGGGGAGTGCCTCCAGCTCTAAGGTTTACATTGCCAACAAGCAGTGTACTCAGCAGAAGCGCTATCAACCCTTTAAAGTATGGTGAGTACAACTGGAGAGTAGGACTCAGCATACCGCTTTCTAACCCTTGCAAATGAGGGGAGTGACTCTACCCAATCCTTGATCTACACAGTTCTTCAGAGCCCTGGAGGCTGGGCACTCTGAAAGGGACCCTATTAAGGGGAGCGCCTCCAGCTCTAAGGTTTTCATTGGCAGAGGCACAGGCAGTGTACTCAGCAGAAGTGGTATCGACCCTTTAGAGGAAGGGGAGTACAATTTTACGCTACCGAACTATCGGGCAGACCTACTGTAAGGCCTACAGCTTCGAAAGTCACAGTGCTTCGGCTCTAAGGGAGCGTATTCAAGCCTCCCAGGTGGGAGGCGGAAAGCCAATTTGTCTCTACCTGAGCCTGGGTGGTGAAGGGTGATATCATATGAGCTATGGGTAGCTAAGTACTCTAATAAAATACCCTGTATTTCTTACAGGACAGATTTACATTCTCTACTAAACCCAAGGAAATGGAGACCACAATAAGTGGCCAACAACATTCAACCTTATGACTTGAATTATTTATTCAAGGGGCTCAGCGGAAAAAAAAATCGAACTTAAAGCCTAGCGGAATAACTCACTACCATACTCAGCTCTGAAGGGCAGAGGTCTGAGTATACTGCTTCTTACTTTCTAGAGAGAATAAGGCCTGGTAACGCCCATGAGATATCTGCATGGGAGGCTTTGGAGATAGCCTGCTACCTATGCTGCTATCTACCCCATAACACCACTAGCATCTTACACCCAATGCAAAGGCAGGCCTTGGCTAGACGACTCTTCTAATAAGAGGAGGCCAGTACTAGGAGCTACTAGATTTACCGGAATAATTCATTCCGATGGCTCTAGCTCTAAGGAACCTACACTCAGATACTGAGAGGCTCGAGGCGAGAATGCTTGCAAACCGCTACCAATTTCCTAGTTACTAAGCCTAAGACAGAAATCAGGGTCGGCCCTGTGAGGGCCGACACACGAACATAAAGTGTCTGAAGTTCAGAGCTATAATCTCACTGATTCTCTAAAGTGAGAGGAGAACTGCTGCTTTAGTATAAGGTGGCTAATAAGGTGGCCTGAAGAGGGCCAGCCTTGTAGTTCTATCTGGAGCTTGACAGAGCGGTGGCCTCAGTAGAATAACTCCCGATAGGGAGGAAGCCATCTCACACAAACTGTCTATTAGGTGCTCGGATGAACAGTGGCCTCACTAGAGAATTTTTCATACAGCCAACCTGTTCAACAGTAAGCCTGACGACTCTAACATAACAGGAGGCCTATTGGAAGGGTATGCATAGCCTACCTATATATGGGAACTTCAGGGCCCTAATTTCACCATCCAATGCTACAAATCTGTCAGCAGATCAGCCTGGTGTGCTTGCATTATATGCAAGGTATCACCAGCCAGACCCGCCACCATGTATGCCCTCCCATATAAGCGTGCAACCATATCTTAGTGGCTTAAGAGGCAGGGCTGGAGCACTTAGTGTTGATGCCTCTCCAGTCGTGAGATAGTTTAAACATCTTGTCAATTGGGGTATCGACACATACCCATGTTTGCGCATCCCCTCAATATCAGCGTAGTTTGCTGATGGCGATGAAGGCGCACTGAATACGGGTTCTTCCATGCCTTTCTGATCTCATTGTGTAGATCCGGCAGGAATGGAAGGCTCACAAGAGCTGGAGCTTTATGGCTGGAAAGAAACCATTCGTCACGAGTAGTCTCTTCCCTAAGGCGCTCCCACGTCAGCAAAGCCTCGTTGAAGCGCGTTCCATACACACTCAACAGCTTAATATACGCGGTGCAGGATGGCTGTGAGGGTTTGGGTTTTACATCCTCTTCACCCTCATCAGCCATCTCCTTCTCTCTTGGGCTGGTTGTTTTTATACATAGCAGAGCACTCTTTGCTGGATCAGAGGATGTTATTTTAACAACACATCCTCATCCCGCAGCTCACTCTCGCGAGTCTCTGAAGAGCATGAGAGATTAACAACTCTCTTAACCTCCTCAGCGAACTCCCCCTGAAAAGCCCCACGATTCCAGTCTCTGCTCTGCCTCAGCGCGAGCAGGACCTGAATCGCCTGGTACAGATGTCTGTCGCGCTTCCCTCGAGAAGAGGGCAGACGAGAGTGGAGTTTCCTCAGAGAAAAAAACTCACAGTGGCCTTCGAGAGGGAACATCTTTCCATATTTAATTTCTGGAAGCCGGAATAAATGAGCAAGCACTGTTACTGCATTCAGATATCAAATACAGACTTTAGAGAATACATGAAAAGAACATTTCAGTAATCACACTGGTAACTTCTAAACAAAGTAAAATCTCCAGAGAAGTCATTAGAAGGAAAAATATTGATTAATACCTTAATTATAATCACTCATTACATATACATTGAAGCAGCAGTGGATTACAATCCACCCCCTTCAATAGAGACAAATTTTCACCATCTAACATCTGATATGATCAATATTCAATATCTATAATGGATGTAGTGCCTCTGCAGACACCATATAGTAACCTGAAGCTGAAGTGTCTCAGAGATGAGTGTTGTTGAATGTGAAGCTGTGTTTTAAAGACTAGGTCTTACAATCAGCTCTGAAAGCACTGAATGTGATTTTTTTTTTTTTAAACACACAGCCAACCGATCCAGAACTAGGCATGAGCAGCCAAATGTCTGTATGGCCCACCCAATCAGAATCTAGGCAAAGAAAGCATTAATCTTGTATTTTTATAATTTGTGCATTGATTTAAAGTAATCTGAGGTGGTATGTGTGTTGACAAGTTTGAGGGAGGGCTGTAGAATGCCCCCCCCCCCCCCAAAAAAAAAATAAAAATAATAAAATAAATAACACCAAACAATTTTCTATATTTTTCTGTTTTTATTGGCTGAAAGCAAAAGCACTCTACACTTACGACTCGGTTCAGTAGCAGAGAAGCAGATTCTGAAAGGACACGACACGACTAAAAACATTAACAAGCAGAAGTATTTAAATGCAATGCATAGATTTTTGGTGCCTATAAAGAAATCTGTTAGTGGCTTCAGCAGCAGTGACCGTGATGTGACCACTATTGTTTCACAAACTCCATCTTTCCCAGTTCCTGCTTCAGAAATAGACAAGTGTGGGTATCTGCAGGTTGGAGTAATGGGTGTGAAGAAAGGTTGGGGCGTGCTGAAGGTAGGGGCATGGAGAAAGGTCTTTATCATTGGTTACAAAAGCTGTCTGTCAGGGTGTGGGGTATAGGGTCAGGGGTTAGATTCTGTATCAAGTCACCTTTCCCTGCTGGCAGCTATCTTGAAATATATCCATCTCCATCCACCTCAGCCCTGAGGAGTCTCGTCCAGTGGCAGAAAAATACTGGACTTAAATATTAAATGCACCATCCCTGCCAATATTAATAGCGTGCGTTTGGGTCCATATCATGGTGGTTTATTGCTGGATGGTACTGTTTGCATCCATGCCTTAAACATCTGCGTTTTGTGGGATGCAAGTTTGTCGCAAGTTTGGTATCGCTAACGAGAGAGATGTTGTTTGTACCTTGCATGATTCTACAAATTGGAAAGCAGCACTGGAATTGGAGAGTTGTATGCAGAAGCATGCATGAAGCCACTGTCATGTGTAGTCTATGGCAGC
This sequence comes from Meda fulgida, assembly GCA_030578275.1. Lineage (NCBI taxonomy): Eukaryota > Metazoa > Chordata > Actinopteri > Cypriniformes > Leuciscidae > Meda > Meda fulgida. Next base: position 17,670,787 of record CM060619.1, read on the forward strand.
CAGCTGTATGTATGTAACCCTGGTTCTCTGAAGAGGGAACGAGACGCTGTGTCGAGACGCTGTGGGAACGCCCCTGGGTCATTGCGTTGTGAAGCACGTGTATAATCAGTCCGATCGAAAGACGAGGCGTCATAGCCGGGTGACGTCATCGTGCAGGAAGCTATAAAGCACACCTGAAAACAGACCGCGCTAGCTTCTGAAAAGCCGAAGCAAGTCGATCACAGGCATGCAGGGAGTATGGCATTGCGACGCAGTGTCTCGTTCCCTCTTCAGGGAACCAAGGGTACATACGTAACCTGAGACATTCCCTTTCAAGGGAACTCGAGCTGCGTCAAGATGCTGTGGGAACACTATACCCACAACGCCATAATAACAAATGACTGTTCTGTGTGAAGTCATTGCGCACACTAAGAAGCAAACACCCTAGACCCCGGAGTGGAGCCTAGATCCAAATCATAAAATCTAACAAATGTATGCGGTGAGCACCAGCCTGCCGCATCTCAGATGTCATGGAGGGAAACCCCCGATAATAAAGCCTTTGAGGCCGCCATACTCCTGGTAGAATGGGCTTCATAAGCAAGTGAGATAGCCTCGACTACCCACTTCCTCATCCTCTGGTTGGATGCAGGGTAACCTTTTCTAGGTGACCCGAAACAGACAAATAGTTGATCCGATTTACGCCACAGGGCAGCTCTGTGTACGTAAGCATCCAAAGCCCGAACAGGGCACAGCAGATTAAGTTTTCCCTGATCTGGTGTATTAAAAGGTGGAGGACAGAAGGACTGTAGCACTATTGGGCCCGTAACATTAGCAGGGACCTTAGGAATATTACCCTGCTCTAGTGCGCAGTGCAGGTCTCAGCCTCAGGGTGCCACAAATAAAATGAGTATCGAGAGGATCTCTCCCTAATGATGCATCACCCAGAGGAGGGTGGTAAGCAGGTGTAGATGCCACATACACCTTCAAGGTGGAAGGAGATAACCCTGCAGGGAAACGCGCTTGCAGATAATCAAGTACTGTACCAACAGGGCAGTGAATAGGATTCAGTTGGCTTTCTCAGCACCAAGCAGAGAACAGTTTTCATTTCAGTGTATACAGTCTTCTCGTGGAGAGAGCTCTAGACTGGAGTATGGTCTCAACGACCACGGTCCAGAGACCAAATTCTATGAGCAAGCATCGCCGTGTGACCTTGATCATGCGAAACGGAGTTCCCCACAGACAAAACCCCTTGGTCATGAGCCACCACTGCAGGGGTCTCATGTACCGGAGGCCAAAAGTTATTACGTTGGATGCAGCTTCCATGAGACCCAACAGTATCTGAAACTGTTTCACAGTGAGTGACTGGCCTAGTTTTACCCCATTTACGGCTGAGAGAATCTAAGTAGTACGTGCCGGTGACAATTGTGCCCACATCATTGTCGAATCCCATACCACACCTAGAAAAGTGGTCCTCTGAGACGGGAGGATCACACTCTTCTTGGTGTAGAGCCTGAACCGCATCATATTTATGTGAGACGGAACGACATCTTGATGCCGAATTGCCATCTGCTCAGACTGAGCTAAAAGTAACCAATCGTTGATGTAATTCAACACGCCCTGGAGTCTCAGGGGAGCCAGAGCTGCATTCACGCATCCTAGGCAGAACGGAAGAATCCGATATTGGTACGCTTCACCCCGTAAGCATCTTGAACTTGAGTTTCTGAACCCTGCGGTTTAGTTTGCGCAGATCTAGAATAGGACGCAACCCCCCATCCTTTTTTGGAACAATGAAGTAACAGTTCTAAAACCCTGACTCCCTGCTGGGAGGAGGAACCCTTTCTATGGCCCCGTTTCGTAGAAGAGTCTGTACTTCCTGCTCCATAACCAGAGCCTCGCCTCTCCGTGGGGAGGACCCCTAAAAAACTTGGCGGACGAGAAACTAACTGAATTCTGCAACCCTTTTATATTGTATTCAGGACCTAATGAGATATATTTGGCAGTAGTTTCCACGCTGCCAGAAATTCTACTAAGGGAACCAGTCTCTCGAGACTGGCCTCTGGATTTGGTCGAACAGTCAGTGCCCTGAAACGGCGAACCGGCAGGGAACAACCGAACTGGCAGCACTGCGACCCTCCTCAGAGAGTCGCCCCTCAGAGGGCTCAGAGGAGACACAGATTCTTGAACCCGTCTCTCCCTGGAGGGGACCACCCTCAGAAGTCTGATTGCCTCGGCGTGGCAAGCCTTTGTTTCTGCTGCACTCTGTGCTGCGAGGAGCTTGTAGACAGCCTAGACAGCTCCCGAGCAAGAAGAAACTTCTGGAACGCCACTGATTGCTTCTTCACCTCCTGAAATCTATCGTCGCAGAATAGACTCGAAGGCATCCTCTATCCATCATATCAGATCAATTTAGCCATAAATGATGCTCAGTGGCCACCAGGGCTGCCATAGACCGGCCTATTGATTTGGCCGTCTCCTTGGTGGCCCAGAGACACAGATCTGTTGCGCAACGCAATTCTCAAATTGCGTCAGCGCTGACTTCCTCGCAATCATCCATGTCCCTCAGCAGATCAGCCTGTTATGCTTGCAAAATTTACATGGTATGCCAGCAGCTCTGAAGTGGCTTTTAATGGCTTGGTGGGTAACGCCGGGGCTTTTAATGATGACGCTGACTCGGGAGAGAGATAGCTTGCAAGCGTCTCTTCTGCCTGAGGCATCGTCACATAACCATAATCTTTAATACCCATAACATTACTATAATAAGATGTTTGAGGATTAAAAACACAATAAGCAACGACACGATATTTCTTCCACGACTTCGATACCTCATTGTGGAGATTGAGAAAAAACAGCAAACCCCGACGAGGAGGCTGTGATCTAGATGGTAAATATCTTTCATCTAGTAAACTTTTCTTACATTCCTTTTGTTTCTCGGCTGGCCAGTCAATATTAAATTTGGCGACAGCGCGAGTTACAACCTCCATAAGCTCCTCATCAACAGGGGTATGAGACGGCGATATCTCATAATCTCATGCGTCAATGCTGACGACATTCAATTCCTCAGAACTGGATAATCACAGCATTGGTGCCTCATCCCGGGCAGAAGAAACCACAGCGCGTGCTTCTCCCTGAGAAAAGGCAGAGGATCTGGCAGGTGAAGGCTGAGATAGGGCTGGGCCTGTCTCAAACCCTACAGTCAGATCCATTTGCGAACCCCAGGATGTGCGTCACCGCTGTGCCTCGGCAGCAGAACCTTGAGAACTGACTGGGCATGCTCCACTCCCAAACAAGCAACACAAAGCTGATGTGTGTCCCCACCCGTGATGAAACGAGGGCAGGGAACAACACATCGCTTAATCTTGCTTGCTCACCATTTTATATATATATATATATATATATATATATATATAAGGGGACTATAGACTGCATGCTAGTGGGCAAAACAGATTTTATGTGAACAGCATTGGAGGTGTGGTTAAATTTCTCTGTGTAAACAAGCAAGGACTGCGTGGAACCAAATAAACCACATCAACCAATCTGCAGGCCTCTTTCTTAACTTTGGTAACACTATTTTGATTTTTCCTTTTGAACATTCTGTTGACTATAGGAACTTTGCAACTTCGTCAACTAACTCTCATTGGAGTACTAGTAGACTGTCTGCTTAAATATCTGTAAACACTTTATTGTCATGCTCCCCCAACAGACAATTTACTAACTATAAGAAACTTTGCAACTAAATGTCAACTTATTCTAACCCTAACCCTACCAATCTACGAATCCTCTACTAACACTCTAATGAGAGTGTCACAGTCCTCGTCTGCACCTGTCTGTCCTTGTCTGCACCTGTCTGTCCTTGTCTGCACTTCACTACCAATAACCTCCTTGTCTCCACACCTGAACTCACTCCCTCACTTACCAGCCTGTTCATCGTTATCTTCATCAGTGTCACCTGTCTTCACCTTGTTATGTTTGATTCTTGCTTGTATTTAGTTTGCTTCTGTTCAGCCTGTCCTGGTCGGTCGTTGTTTCATGTTACGTGTAAACGTATGAGTGATCTTCTGTCTGCCTGCAAACTAGCCTATGTCTGTGCTAATTGTATAATATGTTCTATTAGAAGTAAAGATTATTTGAATTGGATCTGTTGACTGCTGCCTCTTCATCTGCCCACACCACACCCGTGACAGAACGACCGAACAAGAAAAAAAAATGGATTTTGCAGCAATGGAGATCCTCCTTCTCTCCCAGGAGAACCAGTCCCTCGAGGCCCACACACAGAGGTATTTGAACTTAGTACCCCATGTTCATTATGATGACACCAGCCTCTGTGTGTTCTTCCGGGCAGGTCTCAACGCTGAGACCAAAGCACGCCTGCCCAGAGATGGGCCTCGGGGGAACTTTGTGGAGTGGGTGCTGGTGAGTTGCAATTCTCTCCGTCGGCCTAGGAGAAGAGGATCCCGCCAGCACCCGTTCTGAGTCTCATCCCGCCGAGACCGTTTCACTGCTGGTCCCGTCCAGCGCAGAGCCATCGCCACTGGTCCCGTCCAGCACAGAGCCATCGCCACTGGTCCCGTCCAGCACAGAGCCATCGCCACTGGTCCCGTCCAGCACAGAGCCATCGCCACTGGTCCCGTCCAGCCCCGAGCTTCCTTCGCCGCTGGTCCCGTCCAGCCCCGAGCTTCCTTCGCCGCTGGTCCCGTCCAGCCCCGAGCTTCCTTCGCCGCTGGTCCCGTCCAGCCCCGAGCTTCCTTCGCCGCTGGTCCCGTCCAGCCCCGAGCTTCCTTCGCCGCTGGTCCCGTCCAGCCCCGAGCTTCCTTCGCCGCTGGTCCCGTCCAGCCCCGAGCTTCCTTCGCCGCTGGTCCCGTCCAGCCCCGAGCTTCCTTCGCCGCTGGTCCCGTCCAGCCCCGAGCTTCCTTCGCCGCTGGTCCCGTCCAGCCATAGCTTCACGTCAGCCACGTCCAGCCAGAGCTTCACGTCAGCCACGTCCAGCCAGGTGGTTCTCCGCTGGTTCCGTCCAGCCCAGAGCTCCCTTCACCGCTGGTCCCGTCCAGCCCAGCCGAGCCCCCTTCACCGCTGGTCCCGTCCAGCCCAGCCGAGCCCCCTTCACCGCTGGTCCCGTCCAGCCCAGCCGAGCCCCCTTCACCGCTGGTCCCGGCCAGCCCAGCCGAGCCTTCACCGCTGGTCCCGGCCAGCCCAGCCGAGCCTTCACCGCTGGTCCCGGCCAGCCCAGCCGAGCCTTCACCGCTGGTCCCGGCCAGCCCAGCCGAGCCTTCACCGCTGGTCCCGGCCAGCCCAGCCGAGCCTTCACCGCTGGTCCCGGCCAGCCCAGCCGAGCCTTCACCGCTGGTTCACATCAGCCACGCCAAGCCTGTGCTTCACGTCCCGTCTGCCCAGCCAGAGACTGTTCACGTCCCGTCTGCCCAGCCTGTCCCTGAGCCTGTCACTCCCCCCAAGAAATTTTTTTCGGGGGGGGCTATAGGTCCTCACCGTGGCGGCCCGAAGGGTCCTCACCGCCATGGCCACCCGAAGGGTCCTCACCGCCCTGGACGCCCGAGGGTTCGTGTGCTCCGCCCTGGACGCCCGAGGGTTCGTCTTGCTCCGCCCTGCCCACGTCCTGCTCCGCCCTGGCCACGCCCACGTCCTGCTCCACCCTGGCCCGCCCACGTCCTGCTCCACCCTGGCCACGCCCACGTCCTGCTCCGCCATGGCCGCCTGGTCCATCCTGTAGTCCGTCCTCCTGCACCCGGTCCGCCTTCCGGTCATGGACTCCAGGATGCCCACCCTCCCACCCCTGTTCTAAGGCGTGAGGTCACGCCTACCGGGAGTGGGGAGTAATGTCACAGTCCTCGTCTGCACCTGTCTGTCCTTGTCTGCACTTCACTACCCAGAATCCTCCTTGTCTCCACACCTGAACTCACTCCCTCACTTACCAGCCTGTTCATCGTTATCTTCATCAGTGTCACCTGTCTTCACCTTATGTTTGATTCTTGCTTGTATTTAGTTTGCTTCTGTTCAGCCTGTCCTGGTCGGTCGTTGTTTCATGTTACGTGTAAACGTGTGAGTGATCTTCTGTCTGCCTGCAAACCAGCCTGTGTCCGTGCTAATTGTATAATATGTTCTATTAGAAGTAAAGATTATTTGAATTGGATCTGTTGACTGCTGCCTCTTCATCTGCCCACACCCGTGACAGAGTTATAGACATGCAGGTGAAACGTTACTTACAATCAACAGCATGTTCAAAAGGAAACATCAAAATCAAGTTAAACCAAGGATTTATTTCTAGAAGATATAGTAAACCTTACATTTACTGTTACAAAGCTACATTTAGTTGTGGATGTCATCCAGTGTGATACATGTGGGAAAACTTTTTCCATTACCACTACTTGGCTAAGTATGATGCTTCTGGTCTTAAACAAATTTGATGGACAAGCCATTATGATGTCACAAGGTGCATTATTGAGAATGAAAACATCCTTCTCAGCATCCTCTTAAATATTGCAGAGGATGATTTTGCCAGCCCTGATCTGAGCACTGAGGCAGCAGGCCTTCTTGTCGGTCTTCTTGGTGTCCTGAAACCAGCTAATACTATTCTCCAGTCTTAGATCATTGCTGAGGTTGTCAGTGCATCCTTGGAGTCCCTAAAGGCAATTCGTTGAGATGAATTTGAAGAGGTGGTGATTTACACCCTTCCAAGAGAAGAACACTGAATACATAACCAGATGACAGTGTTGTGTATTCCACAGTGGGCCACACTGACTGTGATAATTCTACAATTCTTCCCAGTCTGTCTCTGAAGAGATCCGTGCTTTCTATTCTCGACAGTGCTATTGTTGAAATGAGAAGTAGATTTTCCACAAAAAAAGGTTGACTTGTATTATGCCAACGTCTAATGCATTTCTAGATGCCACATTGTTGAGCCCTCTACATTTGCTTGCTAGCACTGCTGATAGTGCAAGTCTGGCAAATGGAATTCTGGTTGCAAAACCTATGCTTAACAAACAGTTTGGTGAAACAGACCTGTCAGCCTCAAAGAAGCATTTCCAGAGCTACATAAATTGTATATAACTGCCCTTGTCATTGGGGTGTCCTCAGCATCATGTGAGAGTTCCTTTTCAACTATGTCATGGGTTCTGACCCCTGTCTTCTGTCTGTTTGTCTTTCTGGCACGATTAAGATATCAGCGGAACATTCAAATCTGAGTTGGCGCTGCCGCTGACCCAAAAGTCATATATAGATAAGAAACAGCTTCACAAAATCTGTGGTCTTTTCAATTACACAGTATCATTATTTCTGTGTTACAATAATTCAAATTATCACAGAATCACTGGGATAAAAGTTTACAGTTCGGATATAAACACTGATGTCTACGGTAGCGACTAATCAAATTAGAGTTAATCACCTTTTGGAAGTAACTTGACATTTAAAATAAAGGTGATGGTACTTTGGTATGTGACTTATTCCCAAGATAAAGCGTCATGATTCAAGACGTACCTGTGATTTTTTTTTGCACCCCGTTGTAGCAAATAAGCTAAAATGAAAGATGAATAATTAATTATAACTTTTAATTAGACATATTTGGATCAGTTAAAATAATTAACTTGATGTAGCAAAATTAATACAACAATCAACTAACCTGTTCGTCCAGCAAACACTCAGTATTAATTATAGATTCATTCTAAGAAATGTTAATTTCTGGGCTATGGGAAATACCTTTTTACTGTACAGTATACTCAGAGCATGTAGTCAAAATCTGCATGATTAGGAGAAAAACAAAAACACCTTTGCGGGTGAACAAGGCATTTATTAACTAGATTAAACACTTAGACTAATCTAACATACATGCATAAAGTTTACCAAGGGAAAGACAGCTGAAATAGAATACAGTAAAGCAAGAGGTTATAGCATTGTTTGAAATTCAGCAGATCTAAAGCCTTGAGCAAACCATTAGTTTAGTTCATACCCTTTAGAGGTAGGGATACTTAATGTTTTGAATACTGAGACTAAGTTGGATACTTGCATGTCTCACCCATTTGAATAAAACTATCCTGATACAATTTGTTGAGGCTCCAGTTGATCTTTTCTGATGTTGTCTTGATGTGAGAGAACCATTTGGACTCAGAGGATCTTTGGTGATTGGAAAGACAAGGCCGCAGTCTGGCACACACTTAGGGGGCCTTGGAAGATTTCTAGCTCAGCATCATCTTCACGTCAGAATTTCTCAGAAAAATAAAATGGGTGAACTTGTGATCAATGATCTATTGAAGTGTGAAGATTGCTTACACACCTCTAAGAGGGTGTGAAAAAAAGTTGTTCCTTTGGAGGGAAATTATATGATCCTTTATGGTCTAGCAGTACATTTGCATATGTAATTTGATTGTGTGTTTAAGAGAAGAACCTCCAAACTTCTTATAATACTAATGTGTCACAGAGCTAGTCAAATGTAATGTAAATGAACAAATAGAGAACAAAAATTGGAGTTCATAGATACCAAACATACTACACATGTGATTTTAGTTAACCATAGTATGCAATTCTAAAACATTAATCCAAAAGAGTTTGAATTAATATATAGGCCAAACCCCATAAAAGGAGAAATCAGGAGATGGGAAAATTGGATACACGTTTATACATTTCTCAAGTGGTTATCAAATCCATCATCTTAAACCAGTCTAAATTGATTTTCAGGTCTCTAGGTAATTAAGAGGTTTTATAGTTGCTCCCATAGCCTTTTCAAGCTGATGTTTAGCTGGTTTAACTGGTTGGCCAGCTGGTCTCCAAGATTGACCAGCTGACAAGTATCCCTTTAAAAACAGCAAAACAGACAAGCCTAACCAATTTGGCCAGACTGAAATACCAACTTATTACCTTAGGCTGGTTTACACTGTCTGCAATAGGGATATTAAAACAGATCTTTCAGTATAATAAATGGGTATAAGGTATGTATTTTTTAAGAAGTAAAAAATAAATACTCTTCTAGCTTTTCTTTACCACCATGCAGAAGGGCAGTGGAGAGGTCAAATGTCAGACTCCATCGGAAATACAGGGGTCACGCTCCCTGCCTTCTGTAGAAGCGGGTCGATACGTGATCCGTGGGGTGAGAGAGCGAGAAGAGGCTTTTATGATGACAGACGCTGTGGCTCTGCATCACTGCAGGGTGTGAGAGAGAGACTCTGGGTCTAGAGAGGAAGAGGTCAGGTTCATTTGTAAGTTGTCAAACACGCACGCTCAGACAAAGATCAAGAGTGGCTTCAGGGTGTGTGGGCAGACCTCCTGAGCAAAGCTTCTGTTTGATGTTCACTGACGGGAAGAGGAAAATTGAATCAATGAGAGGGTAGAGGAAATACATAGACTTTCAGGTGTAAAGGTCCAATGGAAATCCTAGCAAAATGAAATGAAAATGAGAGTGTGCTGTTTAAGGCTTCATAATTATTCTGAAACTACACTGAAATTAAGTCAAGAGTTTGAAACGATAATGAACTCTGGCTTAATTTTCAGTCAGGGGAGAATGTAATTTTAATTGTACAATTATTATGATTATTGTCAAACAATGTTTCATCTGTTCACTGCGTACTGTGTAGATTTGAAAAATCATGCTTTTCCCCATAATTGCTGAATCACGGAAGCTACACCAGTTACTTTGCCAAGAGATCTCTTATTTATTATTTTTATACATGTATCAGACAGAGAGAAACAGGAATAGCAGAATAATAAGGCTACATGAGAGGTCTTCATTCCAGATGTCTCTGTTCCCCATTACTCTGTCCTCTCACCCCATCATGCCAGCTGTAAATGGTTTATCTGTGTTTCTCCTCCCTCACCCCCTCATGCCTCTATTTCTCCTTCCTCTCACCCCGTGATGCCTATATGTTTCTCTGAGTCAATACAGTAAGGATTGAGCTTAATTACACCACTCTGGAACTTACAACTTCCTTGTAAGGTAGCAAAACATGTTGCTTATGTTTAAAAATGGAACGTATGCCTAATGCTTACACATGGCACTATCCACTTTCCACATTATCTACTGACCCTAACCCCTTTTTGACCAACCTTAACCTTACCCCAAATGTTATGACTTAATGTCAACAGAAAGTTTAACGGGGACCATCAAAATAAAGTATAACTTTTTTTCCTCCGTAGACTGTTTCAAAACTAGAATTTGTAGACTAGTCTGTTTATAAAAAAGTTCAAAACAAATCTTCATTCTGGAATTTGTGGTACACAGACTTCACTTGTCTCAAGCTGATATGCAATATTGATATGCAAATATCGCCAATTCAATCAACTCATAAGATGAACCAAAGCACCTTATATATTTGCACTTTATGTCAGTTATGTTGCATTAATGTCTCGTGAGCCTTACAAATGTGGTATTATATTATGCCACATTATGCTATTTTGTATTTCCTTTCACATCCCTTGAGGCATCAAGTTGACATCTTTTGCTTTTGTCAGAGCTAGTTGCTGTGAGCGGCAGACACCTGAGGTCTCCTAAACTCCTCCAGGAAGAGTTTCTCTTATAACACTGTCCTTCATTCCAGGCTGACGGGATTTCTGTATTGATTTCTTTAGAAACAATCCAAACCTAGACTTTATATCTTCCACATGGGACAGTGCCCTATCTTCTTCACCTCTGGGCTCACCGTGATAACATTTTCACCTGACGCTCTACCGTTCTAAACCTCTTTTTTTGAGGTAAATTTAACTTCAACCTCAGCAGGGTCCTTTATCAGCTAATTCATCGTCATTGGTTGATTCATGGTTTGGATCCCACCCATTGTGGTTCTGTGTTTTAGTCTGATCCAGTTTTTCTTCTTCAGTTGCATTGTTCAGTTCTATTCCATAATAAAATAATGATCAAGAGTGTCTTACAATAAGTGATTTACTCATTATGTTGCTTTGGAATAAAACAAGTTTATTTCTAACATTTTTTTCATATGCGTTTTTTTTATTGGAGCGTATGGTGCATGGCTTCTAAATCTACGAAAAACACAGGAAGAAGGAGGCACAAAGTATAATCAATATGATTATGAGAAAATTGAATTAAATTGAACGTTAATGCATTAATAAATGTAAACGTATAGCTTTAAACACATCATTCTCATTTATTAAGCTATAAATACAATAAAAGTGTATAATATTTAGGTTACACTATATTTTGTGTTAAGGTGTCCTTGTTACTGTGTAATTATACATTTAAGTACTGAGTAATATTATTTAACTGCATGCACTTATACTATAAGAATAGGGTTAAAATTGGTTGGTTTAGGGTTAGCTGCATGTAGTTTTATACACAGCTGAAGACATAGACATTAACATGACGTATATGGTACACTGCAAAAAATGGTAACATCTAAATTAACTGTTTTTATTCAAACCCAAAAACATTATTTAAAAGCTAAATACATACATTTTACCAACAATATTTTAATGAGTTAAATCCGGTAAATATTGCTCTTTTAACAATTATCCTAATTTTCCTATGAAGATTGTGAGAGTGTAATTTTGTTTTCCTACATTGAAGCTGACAACTAACCACACACACAAAAAAAATGTTTAGATTGCAAAAACTGTCCCCATTTCTTTATTTTCAGAATGGTTTATTTTGCTTTGATTTACATCGAACAAAACAGCTCTTTTAAATCTGGAATTTTGTTTTTTTCTGATACTAAATGATAACTACCAGCAATTCCCTCATGATTCACACCTTCAGAGATGTAATTACCAAAGCGATTTGCAAGTCAGATGATATTGAGGTGTGTGATGATCTTCAACAGAATCTCAACCATTTACAAGCTGAGACACTCAAAACAACTGCTTGGCAACTACTTGGGAAAAAAAGCATCAACAGTGTGTGTGTGTGTGTGTGTGTGTGTGTGTGTGTGTGTGTGTGTGTGTGTGTGTGTGTGTGTGTGTGTGTGTGTGTGTGTGTGTGTGTGTGTGTGTGTGTGTGTGTGTGTGTGTGTGTGTGTGTGTACAAGTGAAGTGGGAGATTTTAAGAATTATACATACATTTTAACATAACTTATATAGAAATATTAGCATCAGGCTGCTTCAAACTCATTAGGACTGGTGGCCATTACCAATTTTAATGACTCTAATAATGCATGCAGACAACGAACATCTCTGGACAACTGAAAAAACACATTTTAAATATAATATGGAGGTCTCTAATTCACACTTTTCACGATGGTGTCAGTTGTAGTTGTTTTCTTTTTCACTTTTATAATTAACTGTGCAGCTCTTTAAAAGTGATTTTAATATAGAGTAAATTTGGGGTCTTGCTTGATAAAGAATAAAAACAAGTGTTTACATTTTTACAATGAAGACGTTCATCAAAAAGGTTGAGATGGATTTTAGTATTTGACATCTAAAGAATTGCTCTGTCATGAGCACATTAATCAGTTAAACCAGATACTATGACTATGACATAATCACCACCATGGAAATATAATTTCATTCACTTAAATATGATTAATGAGGCTCAGAGCTGTAAAACACATCTCCCTCTCTCACACACACAACACTCTCTTCTATAAATCTGTAATCATTTTTTTCTGGTATATTGCAACTGCATATGTCAGCAGTGTTAGTGTTGTTTGCCTATAATTCTCATTTGAATAATTCCATACAGTCCTAAAAGACCCTGATTTCTTCCAGAGATATTTTCTGCATCACCATTTTTACAGTGTTGAAGTTATTGTTTGACTTCTTGAGCATCTAGACTGACAACTATATTTATATTCTAAAGATAATGCCCTGAGATTAACCTGTTAATCCCAGAAAGAGTGTAATCACAAGATACATAATGTATATGGGTCCTTAGGAAAAAAATCATCCATCCATCCATCCATCCACCCACCCATCCATCCATCCATCCATCCATCCATCCATCCATCCACCAAATTTATGTTTTGTGATACGTGTGAGGTGACAATGACACGTTGCAACGGCCACATAGTGTTAAGTAGTGTTCATGACATGAATGTTGATATGCCTTTAAGATTACTTCTTCTATGTGAGCGCGCGCGCACAGTGTGAGTGAGAATGCTCGCGTTAAGAGGAAGATGACCGCTCTGTTGCTGACTGCTGTTTTATTATAATGTGTTTAATTCCACTTTGATTTGTGCCGTTTTACAGAGTGTTTTATTTTCCAAGTTACATTCTCTCTTTGACATGTATGTGAAGAGTGTGCTTAACTGAAAGGAAACAACTATAAAAGACTTGTGAAACTACCAGGTCGTTTGCACTGTGTTTCCTATTCTTCATCTGGGCAGACTTCAGACTCTCTGACAGACGTTACAACGTCCAAAGTCAATATGCCAAAGCGTTGCAGAGTAACAGCCTCAGATTCAACTTAGCACCATGCCATCAATTTCGTTGATGTGTTATTCAAGATGGTTTGGTCTATCAAAATATTTTAGTAACTTTTTACCTGCATGATCTGAAAATGATCTGAGCCAATTTTGATGAAAATTGGACAAACGGTCTAGGAGGAGTTTGAAAAAAAGTAGGTTTTCAAATTAATTAAAAATGGCGAACAGCAATTTCGACAAAATATGGCATAATTAGTATCATTGTTCACTTAATATCATTGTTCAATTCATAATTTGTATCAACGAAATGATGCGTTCATGAAATATGGAATTTTACGACAAATTTCAAAATGGCTGATCCCCAAAATGGCCATTATGGGAAAATTGGGTATCATTCCCGGTATGCTGCACTGAATGCTTTTTTTGTTTTGTTTTTACTGTTCAGAAGTTATACAACGCTTTATTTTTTTTCATATAAAATGCTGCAAGTAGCCTCTGGTCATACTTTTGATGACGTGCCAAGATTCGTCTACTCTAAAGCATAGTGAAGGTATAGCCTCGCATTTATTTTCACGTGCTCTTCGGCAAATTCGTGTGCGAGTAATTCGAGAACAGTGTGGTTTATCAAAAAGCTTTTATTCACTTTTTGCCATTAGAACTTTAGAAATGCTAGCATTAGAAATGCTAGCTCACCAATGTGAGAGATAGCGTGAACGTACTCTGACAGCCCTACCAATAATAATCCCAAATGCTCTGATGGAAAACTGAGATAAAGAACATAATCAAAACTGAATCCCACAGGAAGGTCTGCTTTACACAAACATGATTTTAAGCAGTTTAGAGCAGAAAATAAACATTCACTATAACATTCAACATTACTGTAACATTTATCAGTGGAACACAATTAGATATGGACAGCTATTGTAGATGCTTCTCTAATAAATTCACTCCATTTGCAGAAAGTAAGGGCTCACATAGAGCTAAAAAAGAAAATGAGATGGATATGCAACAACATATGAGTGAGTAAATGATGCAAAATAATTCTTTAACACTGCTCACAGCTATGAAAAAAAGTATGTTTTTCATAATCACCTGCCAACAAGGGTTGAAAGGGGAAACACTGGGCAGTGTATTGCAGGCGTAAAAAGAATGAACACAGAAATAATTTTAGTTTCTTGTGCCAGACTGGGACATAAACTGTAACTGGGAATGAGAACAGCCAAACTGGACAGCTTGTGTGCAGGAGAGATGGGAGCCATTCTGAGCCCTGATCCTCACTACCAAGGGCAGTTGGATTTTTATGTGAGCTCAAGGCCAAAAACCTGCACAAACATCTTCTGCTATTCATGCAACCCATGCTGGCAACAGTAAGAAAGCAAAATTGCTGCCATAAGTACAGCGGCCAGACTAAACACAGGCCAACCAATAGTCTTTTTTTTCTTTTTTTTTTAATAACTAGTTTCCTTACTAAGTATCTCCAGTCAGTAGTAAAATTAGACTTAATGGAAAATAATTAGAGTTGAATAAACATATAAAAATCACCCAAAAGATGAAATTCTCTCTTTTGTTCCAAATCTGTATGACTTTATTCTATTGGTAATGTAGGTTATTTTTCCTCTTTTTTTTTTTTTTTTTTTTTTTTTTTGTTGTTGCAAAAACTAACCCTGTCACTGCCAGAAAATGCACATGAAGGGGACTGGCAAAAAGTTGATTCAAAATGTCAAGCTTGTATTCTTGTATATATAAGTGTGAAACTGAAGTCAGATAACGCTCTGTGTGACAAACAGATAGGAATGTAGCCACTTATTTTCAGTGAACAACAACTTAAATGTTGATTCGTATCTACTAAGCTGTCATATTGCGTGTAAATTAGAGCTTGACAGCCCAAGTCACTTTCATTATATCGACAAGAGTGGGCAGGATATTCTTTGAAAAAAAAGTTTCTTAAAACACCTAAGTACAGTTTTAAATAGTGCACTTTGTAATAAATTCAAATTAAAAGTTTCAATTTAAAGTACGTTTTACATTTTAAATCAAGTGTTTTAATTATCTTTTTGGTCCTTTAAATAAGTACATTTATTTTGATGAGTTGACAAACATACTAAATCTTAAATGTTAACAGTAGTGTGTTATTCAATATTACATTTAAAGCTAAACTATTTTAAACATACTAAATTGCAACCTCATTACATTACTTTACAGTAATTTCTAATGTATTTAAATACATTAGAACAAACATTAGACAAACAAGTTCAAACGAAATGACATTACATATTTTAATTTACCATAAATGCTTTATAGTACTGGCAGTACATTTTAACCATATTTTCAAGACAACAGAAGTGTACTGTACATTCAATTTTATATAACACACTTAAGTATATTATTTCAAAGTATATTACTACCGTAATAAGTACCTTTATTCGAAGTATACTAAAGTGTACATCTTCTTGGACTGGAGAACATTTTTTTTTTTTTTTTTGGGTGATCTTTAAAAATATTTTTACAGTTTTTAGCAACTTTAAATGGAAAATATATTTCATACCTCCTCAGTACACACAGTCTCGCACCATATAACTCAAGCAAACATATGTCTGGGTTGGTGTTCCCGAAGTGTGCAGTGACTACACTGAGCATTCGGCTCAAACTGTTGGCGCTCGTGATGGGATGACATTGGCCA
This sequence comes from Meda fulgida, assembly GCA_030578275.1. NCBI lineage: Eukaryota > Metazoa > Chordata > Actinopteri > Cypriniformes > Leuciscidae > Meda > Meda fulgida. Next base: position 17,686,753 of record CM060619.1, read on the forward strand.
CCATTTGGCTGCGGGTGTATATCACGGCACAGATTGGGGGTTGTGTTGTACGCTGACGTTAGGGTTCTTTTGATCAACCGTGAGGGGAACAGGATGTGACAGGGTGAGGGGGAATGGGAGGCGAGGAATAGGGCCAACAGATCGTCCCTTCTGACAGCGGCTGGCCTTGCCGGAGCAGATGGAGAGAGAGAGAGAGAGGCACACAGGTGTGACATTGATCTGACGGGACTGGTCCTGCCGGTTTTGATCTGCGAAAGGAAGATGAGCATGTTTGAACTACTGATGAAAGCACCAAGCTGTCCGAGGTCACTACAGAAAAAAAAAGTGAATTCTTGGTGCTGTACATTAACATACGTTCTTGTGTTACTGTGGCAGTTATCTCAAGTCAAGTCAAGTGTATTTATATAGCGCTTTTCACAATATAAATTGCATCAAAGCAGCATCACAGTATCAATCAAATAACATAACAATGTTTGTTTCTTAGTGGAAAAAACATCCACGTTTGGTAGGGCTGATCAATGGTATTAATGCTTGGTTAATTAATTTGAATATCCCCAACTGAGCAAGCCAAAGGCAACAGTGGCAAGGAACCCAAAAACTCCATCAAGTGACCTACTGGTGTCCTAAAACTCCATCAGGTGACTTAATGGAGAGAAAAAAAACCTTGGGAGAATCCAGTCTCAGCCTCAGACAGTCCACTGTCCATTTGCTTGCATATACTGTACAGTAGACACATGAAACACGACATCACTTTCTCGATCTGGCAAGCTCTTTTCTGATTGGCTGACTGTATACAACCTCTGGTAGTAAGGGCACCCAGGGTAATGTCACTGTTTTTATTGAGAATGCAATTCATATTTGTGTTATAAATTACTTCTTGGTTTTCAACTGCATTAAAGTATACAAATAAGCTATTTATACCCCAAAATTCTTCATACACTGGACTACCAGTAAAATTTAAAACAATTTGGGGTCAAAAAGGATTCAGACACTTTGACCTGATCATGTTTTGCTTACGTGTTTTTTTCTTTAATTGCTAATGCGACCTTTTTACATCACAGACTGAACAAAATTAAGCATTGCTTGGTAATTGGTAGACCTAAATTGGTATTATCTAATTGTGAACTTAAATGTAACATCTGACAGCTATTCAACCTAATTCACTTGTGAGACAGTCTAACAGAAAGATGTCCGAAACCAGTGAAATATCAACTGATTTGATAACTCTGAGTTCTTGGCATATTGTATTACCATTTTCTAAAATATTGTGAATAAACTGTGATAATGTGAGAAATGTCGAAGGAGTCTGAATAAAATTTGGTTTGACTGCATTTTCATTCAAGTGTTTGTATAGGGTATATTTTGATCCTTAGTTATAACACTGCACCAGTTGAATATCCTCTCTGAAACATTAAAAAATTGCCCATTACACACACACACACACACACACACACACACACACACACACACACACACACACACACACACACACACACACACACACACACATACACACACACACACACACAAAAACACATGTTGGTGCAACAGCATTATGAGGACTCTCCATAGGCGTAGTGGTTTTTATGCTGTATAAACTGTATATTCTATCCCCTTAAACTGCCCCTATCCCTAAACCCACCCATCACAGGAGACATTCTGCATTTTTACATTTTTAATAAAACATTGTTTTTTATGTTTTTTAAGCTATTTGAATTATGAGGACTTTTGAAATATCCTCATAAACCACCTATAAGTTGTAATACCAGTGTAATACACATGTCATTATACAAATTTGTGTCCTCATGAATCACACAAACCAACAAACAAATTTCAAACAAACTTTCACGTTGTCATTATGGGGTACTGTTTGTAGAATTTTGAGGAAAATAATGAATTTAATCCATTTTGGAAAAAGGCTGTAACAAAATGTGGAAAAAGTGAAGCGGTGTAAATACTTTCTGGATGCACTGTACAAACATAAAAATATCATTCAGGGCACTTCTGATCAATACAATTCCAGTTTTGATTGTGAAATACAATGATTTATATAGTAGGAACAATAATTTGTTGGTCAAATATTAAATACATGCTGGAAGGTTTGACAAAATTACCAAACATTATTCTAAAGATTGTGGGTGTTAGGACAACAGAGATCAACAGGAAATAAAAAACATGAAATGGAGTAGTGGTCACACTGTAACAAAAGTGCATGAGAGATTCCTTTCTCAGATCAGCTAAGTTGCCAAAAATCAATATAAGAGGGGAAAGCGATCGGTTCATGTTGGCAAACAGGCTGATGAACTGTCAGAGCCTGAGAAAATGTACTTGTAAGACTCTCATTGGCAGGATTAAAGGAGAATTTAGCACTTTGAGTCTATTTTCTAGTTTGTTTTGGATGAACTAGAGTGGTGGACACAGAATTTTTGATGCTGGGTCCTGTCTTGACTTCTTGACTCTTTTAGAATCGCCTCTGACCGCTTCAGAGTGGCTGTCAACGGGCATGCACAAACATGTCCTTAAAACAACCCTTAACGTTCGTTCAAAACTGTGCAACTCAACAAGTGGTTAGTGGTGTTCGTCAGGACCCATTGTCAAAAATTATGTGTCCACCACTCTAGTTCATCCAAAACAAACTAGAAAATCAGCCTGTTCTCACGTAAATGCGTCTCTATAGCACGCAGTGTGTATTATCGTGTAATTTATACGCGAAAATGAGTTTTTACGTGTATAGGATACGCAGTTTTCGCGTGCATTTGATACGCAGTTCATTTGCGTGTAATACACACGCACCCCACACCACTAATTCTACCCATGCGTATAATACACACGCACCCACACCACTACTAAACGTACCCTAACCAACCCATGCGTATCCTATGCACGTAAAAACTCATTTTCGCGTATAAATTACACGATAATACACTGCGTGCTATAGAGACGCAATAAGTGTGATCGGGTTAAGAAAATAGACTCAAAGTGCTAAATACCAGAATTCTCCTTTAACTTAACTTAAACTGATTAGGAATGTAAACTATATGCAAAATCTTAAATGCTAGTTTATATGCGTCATTTAACCATGGCAGTGATACATATCACCAAATAGAAATTAGGCTTGGCATCAAATTGTTATAAATTAAACAAAATGGAGTTCACACCTTTCAAACCTAACAGATTTCCATATCAACACATAATGTATTAATAACTTCAACTTGCGACTACTATAAATATATCTAGCTTTATCCACACACATACAGTATGCTCACATAAAGTGACATACAGTGCGAATCTAAAAAGCTTGATTGTTTATAACGTCATAATTTGTAAACTATGCCCAGCACAAAACTGCTAAATGTGGACATTTTAGGCATTAAGTAGGCAACATACAATAATTATACTTGAAATAATGTGTATTGTGGAAAGCGTTTCACAGACTTAAAGGGTGTTAGTTCATCCAAACACGAAAAAAGTCATCAATTACTCACCATGTCGTTCCAAACCGTAAGACTTTTGTTTGTCTTCGAAACACAAATGAAGATATTTTAAATGAAATCGAAATTAATTTTAAATGAGAGAGTTCTGTCCCTCCATTGACAGTCCATGAAACTATCACTTTTGTGCTTCAAAAAGTTCATAAGGAGATCATAAAACTAATCCATATGAATCAACATGATAACTTAATTTGATTAATAGATTGAATTTAGACTTTTATTCACATTTAAACATTATCAGCGAACATAAACAGAAGCTCAACCGTACCTGCTTAATGTGTGAGTTATCAACGCATGGTTATCAACTGAAAAATCCCAGCTTCACTCGATCATTGACAGATATTACATATAGGTAAAAACACTGTGGCATAGCAGTTAGTAGTTAGTAGTTGAGGCGAGGATCTAATCTCAGCTTTTTATTAAACAACAAGATAATTCAAGAATAAGAACAAAATACGATGGAAATCACAAACGTAACAGGCACAAACTGGCATGGACAATAACCAACAAGAAACTAAATGAAACAGAGGCTATATATACACTGGATATAATATGAAAAGGTTAGCATAGTAAGCAAGGAAACCAATCAAACTGGAATAAAAGCAGGAAATGTGACAATAAAGACACAATGGGAAAAATATCAACTAAGAGTCTTTCGAAAACTTCAACATAAGAATCTACAAGAACACAAAACATGTGTAACAGTTATGTTATGTTATGTTTGTGTTTTCTTTAGTTCCTGCGCTTCCTTCTATGGTTACTCATGGATTATTTCACTGTTCACCTGTTCCTTATCTAGTGTTCTTTGTTTTCATTAAATATACAATGGTAATGTTCTGTCATGAAACTCTAGATGGCGCAGGCTGACAGGTCCTTAACTCAATTTGTTAGCGATCTCATCATTATCTGCATTGCACAGCTGATTGGTTGCTGTGGCATCAGCAGCCAATGAGCTTCCTGCTCAACATTCAAATAATTGGCATTGTTTTGCTGTTAGCAGTTTGCAGCGCTTTCAGAAATCCTCTGAAATTCAACATCTAAGATAAGTGAACGGTCTTTCTTATACTGTCACCATGTTTTTTTGTTTTGTTTTTAGCATAGTATGCTTTGTCAATTCCTTATGAAGTAACCATACAAGGTTTTAAATCATGTGTTATGTTAACAGTCTGTTTAATGATTAGAGTGAATTACTAGGCATATTAGCAGCTAGTGAGCATGCAATATTGTGTGTATGCAGCAGCAAGCAGACAATGAAGTTGCCATAGGGATACAGAGACAAAGCATTGCTGCCATATGAACTCTTTAAAGTGAAATGGGCTTTCACTTTCGCATTGCATTTTAAAAAAGAGCCATAGCAATTCTTAGTAGGCTACTTGTACAGCAAGAGCAGCAAGCAAGAGCAGAAAGTTCTTTCTCATCTCTATTAACCAGCCCTTATAATGGGTTATGCAGCAGCAAACGGTCTTCTATGTTCTATGCTGTGAGGACATGCCATCTAAACTACGGATATGAGAAAAGAATAAAGTGAAATAAGCATTTGCGCTTTCAATGGGTTCACCATATTTATCTGTCTATCTCTAACTACGCGTTCATTTTGCTCTAAAAAATTTTTTTTCATTAGCTGCACTAATGTGTGTGGCGGATTTCAGCTGCATGTAGTGTCAGAGTCACACTTCTGTCTTTCATTATTGCTCCCAACAGGTTTTTCACTTATCATATAAGAGTTTTAGGGTTATGTTAATGATATTATAAAATGACTAAAAAGGGGTCCTATAATGCCCTTTTCACAAGATGTCAAATAAGTCGCTGATGTCCCCAGAGTGTGTATGTGAAATTTTAGGTAACACTTTACTTGAAGGGGTGTGCATAAGACTGACATGACACCGTCATAATCATAACATGACAGATGTCATAAATATGAAGGAGGTTTTATGCATGTTTATGACAGCTGTCATTAAGTGTCATTCGGTCAATTATGACATTTTTAATGCAAATATGACATTGTTTGAGATGTCTTTGTTATGACACCTTGACATAAATCAATACATCATAACCTGTCAGTGTCTTTGTCATGACAACTTGACATTTCCAAGACAAACATAAATTGTCATAAATATGTCATAAACATGACATAGCAGATTAATTAGCAAACTTAAGAAACCACTTAGCTTTATGGGTTAACATTTCATTAAATTGTCAGGTGGTTGGTTTTGACATTGGCTGTCATGAGGCCATTATAACTGTGTCATGAATGTTTTTCTTGACCTCAACTACAGTGGTACAAATTTAATTTGTCATTAAAATGTTATAATGGCTTCATGACAGCCAATGTCAGAACCAACCACCTGACAATTTAATGAAATGTTAACCCATAAAGCTAAGTGGTTTCTTAAGTTTGATAATTAATCTGCTATGTCATGTTTATGACATATTTATGACAGGTTGTCTTTTCTTAGTAATGTCAAGTTGTCATAACAAAGACATGTCAAACAATGTCATATTTGCAATAAAAATGTCATAACTGAGCGAATGACACTTAATGGCAGTTGTCATAAACATGCATAAAACCTCCTTCATATTCATGACATGTGTCATGTCATGATTATGAAGGTGTCACATCAGACACCCCTTCAAGTAAAGTGTTACCAAATTTTATTTCAAAATACCCTACAGATAATTTTTTATTACATGTTTTATAAAATTGTCACTCAAAAATGCACAATTTTTGTGTGTGTCTATCACGGTTTTGTTCATGTCATTGTCATGTTTCTGTATCTTGTCATGATTCCCTGTTTGTCATGTGATCCTGCCATGTGTCTTCTCATTGGTTAATCGTCTGATCATTGTTCACAGTTGTTCCTTGTCTTGTAATTAGTCAAGTCAAGTCAAGTCAAGTGTATTTATATAGCACTTTTCACGATATAAATTGCATCAAAGCAGCTTCACAATATCAATCAAATAACATAACAATGTTTGTTTCTTAGTGGAAAAAACATCCACGCTTGGTAGGGCTGATCAATGGTATTAATGCTTGGCTAATTATTTTGAATATCCCCAACTGAGCAAGCCAAAGGCAACAGTGGCAAGGAACCGAAAAACTCCATCAAGTGACCTACTGGTGTCCTAAAACTCTATCAGGTCTAGTCTGTGTATTTAAGCCCTCATGTTTGTTATGTGTCTTGGTCTTGTATTTTGTTTGTGTAACCGCTGTCGGTGAGTCTTATGTTTCATGGTTTGCCAAGCCATGTCACGTGTTTGTTTTGTATTTTGTTTTATGTTTTGGATCTTTTGAATAAAATGCACTTGGGTTTTACAAACTTGCCTCCAGTGGATCCTTACGTTAAAGTGTTCCTTTAAATGCAAGTAATCTGCTGCTGCTCCCGGCACAGTGGACGGAGCTTCAAGAGTTTGTGTGTTGGCATCTTCGATTACCTCACACAGACACCGACGGAAGTTTTAAAAACTTGTAGCCTTTTATGTTCAAACATAAAAGTTGTCTGACAAAGATGGAGAGACTCAAGAAGTGACAACATGTAGAATGCAATAGGAGATTTCTGAATGGTTAGTTGATGAATGTATGTAGCTGATGTGGAGTTAACTATCTTCTATTCATTTATTAGGCTATTCTGTCATGACAATCTATAAATCATGTTCCCAGGGGCTTGGTTTATGTAAATTGTAGGCTTAGTGATGTCACTGACCCGTGAACAAGCTCATTGTAGTCCCTACCAGCAGTTTGTTGTAGTCCTTAAAAAGCGATTTCTGTAAAATAAAATATCTCCCTTTGCTTTGAAGTTTGAGCGTCGTAACTTTGCAGATTTAGTTTATGATCAAAAGGCAACATTACACACTAACTAAAGTTACAAAGTAAAATCATAATCAACCACCCCTTTAAGCTATGATACTGGTTAGGTAGTTGCTGTTTTTTCTCTTTTTTTTTAATCTCTTTCAGCTTACAATGTGATATCTATTGTTTTTACACGGCTCTAGGGCTCTGTGGAATACTTGATTCTGATTGGTTGCGCCATCCAGCGGTAAGTTATTCCCAGATAACAACCACTGAAAACAGAACGCAGGCTCATCTGGCTCACATTTTGTGGATGTTTTGGGAATGTTGTTGAGATAATATATTATACAATGTTCTCAATAAAACAGTAGCACAATGTTCCATAATAACAGAGGAGGAACATTATCAAATCAACGTTTGCAAAATGTTATGAGGATATCATTGAGGCCTGAGATGACAGAATGTTTTTTTATAAAACGTTGTTCAATCTGAGATCAATATCTCTTATCCCCATAACTATTTATGTGGCAGAATTTTGTGTAATAAGTGGTATGACTGTATACCGTATCCCTTCAATGTCCGTCTAGTTTGAACATGCCGCGCTAGCAACTGCTCTCTCCTCAGCTTTGCATTTAAAGAGCAAATAAAATATTTAGACTCAGATCAATATTTTGTGTCTAATTATTTACTTACGTGGCAAGTAGCCATGTAATATGCGGGATAATGTACATCCAGCCGGTTGTTCTCTCAGAATAAACCCCCTACAGGCTGATGGAAGACCTCTCCTCATCACCCTGTCGGCGGTTTATTCTTAGATAACAAACGGCTGGATGTGCATTATCCCTTACTTAATGAGAACACAAACATAGATATTAAAACATAGTCTCATGGCCCTTCAAAGCTGCAGCAGTGCATATATATTGCCGGTAGATCTGCATGTCAGGGGGTGTTTGTCCTATCCTGTCTATATTTTTCCATATGTGCAGATATATGCATGTCTGCCAATGCAGCAGCTTGTTTTCTTGACTCAGCAGCATGCATATATTGGTTTGTATTGTCTATTTTTCGTGTCTCTTGCTTGGTTAGGGGGTTATTCCATGTATGTTGTATGTGCAGCAGCAACAAGCATATCTGTGTATTTACTGGCAGTAGGAAGTCTATTTCGCCAAGACCAAATACATTAACATTGCCACATCTATTACCATGCCAATCTCTCAGAGAGTTGACATGACTGATTTTTTTGTATAGATATACAGTACATAGTATCTGTATAACACTTAAGTGTAATTATATGCCCTGATAATCATGTTTTAATGTTTATGCTGTGAACTTGCCCTATTGTAAGAATAATAATGTTAACACGTTTTGTACAAATCAACATGATTGCTTTAGAGCTGAGGATGCATTGCACCCACACTATTTCTTGAACACGCAGGTATGACACATCTCACTGCATTAATGTCATACACTGAGAGCTTGGGAGAGATGCCCACGCATGGATGCTGTTATCAGAGAAGGGCAATTGAAATGACAAAGTCTGAAAGTATTGGATTAGGCTGTGTGTCATGATGCAGTCAGCGGTCTTTCAAAACCCCAATGATAAGCGGCGCCACATCAAGAATCTCTCATCTGAGTTGTGGGCTTTTCCAGTTTGACTTGACATATCTGCTGGGCTTCTGTTGCCGTTGTCAGAATAACACACAGAGACATTTAACAAAAAGCTAGAGGAGATATATGCACATTTAAGTGTCATTCGGTCAATTATGACATTTTTAATGCAAATATGACATTGTTTGAGATGTCTTTGTTATGACACCTTGACATAAATCAATACATCATAACCTGTCAGTGTCTTTGTCATGACAACTTGACATTTCCAAGACAAACATAAATTGTCATAAATATGTCATAAACATGACATAGCAGATTAATTAGCAAACTTAAGAAACCACTTAGCTTTATGGGTTAACATTTCATTAAATTGTCAGGTGGTTGGTTTTGACATTGGCTGTCATGAGGCCATTATAACTGTATCATGAATGTTTTTCTTGACCTCAACTACAGTGGTACAAATTTAATTTGTCATTAAAATGTTATAATGGCTTCATGACAGCCAATGTCAGAACCAACCACCTGACAATTTAATGAAATGTTAACCCATAAAGCTAAGTGGTTTCTTAAGTTTGATAATTAATCTGCTGTCATGTTTATGACATATTTATGACAGGTTGTCTTTTCTTAGTAATGTCAAGTTGTCATAACAAAGACATGTCAAACAATGTCATATTTGCATTAAAAATGTCATAACTGAGCGAATGACACTTAATGGCAGTTGTCATAAACATGCATAAAACCTCCTTCATATTCATGACATGTGTCATGTCATGATTATGAAGGTGTCACATCAGACACCCCTTCAAGTAAAGTGTTACCAAATTTTATTTCAAAATACCCCACAGATAATTTTTTATTACATGTTTTATAAAATTGTCACTCAAAAATGCACAATTTTTGTGTGTGTCTATCACGGTTTTGTTCATGTCATTGTCATGTTTCTGTATCTTGTCATGATTCCCTGTTTGTCATGTGATCCTGCCATGTGTCTTCTCATTGGTTAATCGTCTGATCATTGTTCACAGTTGTTCCTTGTCTTGTAATTAGTCAAGTCAAGTCAAGTCAAGTGTATTTATATAGCACTTTTCACAATATAAATTGCATCAAAGCAGCTTCACAATATCAATCAAATAACATAACAATGTTTGTTTCTTAGTGGAAAAAACATCCACGCTTGGTAGGGCTGATCAATGGTATTAATGCTTGGTTAATTATTTTGAATATCCCCAACTGAGCAAGCCAAAGGCAACAGTGGCAAGGAACCGATGGCTGTGTGTCATGATGCAGTCAGCGGTCTTTCAAAACCCCAATGATAAGCGGCGCCACATCAAGAATCTCTCATCTGAGTTGTGGGCTTTTCCAGTTTGACTTGACATATCTGCTGGGCTTCTGTTGCCGTTGTCAGAATAACACACAGAGACATTTAACAAAAAGCTAGAGGAGATATATGCACATTTACAGAATTCACAGGCACACATTTGACTGTTTATGCCATTTCTTTCACCATAGCACTAGATAAAGTATGATATTTCATATTTCTCTACAGTCATAAAGAACAAAAGACATTCACTAATCTATTATGCAGTACGCACTGCCTGATTCAAATTGGAAAGTTTGAGGTTTGTATTAATGTAAAATTATAATTTTAATTAGTGAACAATTTTACATGTGCAATTATTACCTTTTATCAACTAGAAAAAATGCAGGATGGAAATTACGAATAATAATAAACTGTGCCCTCTGACAGCGTCGCATAAGCGGTCTACGTTGTTTTAGAATCCAATTCACTAGATATGAATAGTCTGTTTTAAACATAGAAAGTGTTATTAAATACACCTTAAAATGTCTATGTATGCCCAATTATAATCATCTTTTGATGAATTACTGTTTTATTATATAATTTGCCAATGGGATGATAAAAAAAACCCTCAAAATATATTCACTCTGTCAATATTTTTTTGTCAATACGTCAATATATTGTGTATGTTTTGTATGTAATATATATTTTCAAAAAGAAAAAGAAAAAAGAGGATCCACTTCAAAGTTGAAATTTATATAATTTATTGTGATATTACTCTCATTGCATCAACCCAAACAGAACAGCTAAAAGATTACCAGCAACATCTGCTGCTTTAAGAAAAACAACTATTGATTCGTGGTATTAGGAAAATGAACATACGGCCTGCAATTGCAATTAGTATGTTGTTCCTTATGGGTGAGAGTGTGCAGATGTTCTCTAACTAGTTTGATCAGAGCCGTATGTCACTGTGACATCACGTGAGCCCCTGTGGGAAGAAAGCTAGTGTTACAGCACTATAGCCATCTTCACAATACAAAGTATGAATTATATATATATATATATATATATATATATATATATATATATATATATATATATATATATATATATATATATTTGCAAATATGTATATATATGGAAGAAAAAAAAACACCATATCTAATATTCTAGAAATAAATCTAAGAATCCCATATGGAACAATATATTTAGTACTCATACATATTTTCAAATATATTTGCAAATATATATATATAAAAAATGTCCAAATAAGTATATTGCTAATAAAGATTTTGTATTCATTAAAAAAAGTATATGTATTTGAGAAGTATTTTTAGTCTAATTTAATTTATTTTTTAATGGGATCACTTGCGAGAGCCTATCTACTTCGAGTGAAACTAAACGAGCCAATGCACATTGGCATGCGTTAATTTCCTCACAACGTTGTTTTTCTGCTGAGGAGACGGACTGGAGACTCGGCCGTACAGTAGAAGCTAAGCAACTGTGGCGAGGGGACTCACGTCTCCGTTCCCTCCTCAGAGAATGAGGGTTACCATACGTAACCGAGACGTTCCCCTTCGTCAGATCACTACAACGTGATTCAGTCTCCTCACTCCCCTCAGGGACCTGACGATCAGGTAATGCTTTCCCAATGACTTACCTTCAACCGCATTGTGATGTGCGCCAATAGCGACAACACACACTTTGAGGGTGAAGGGAGACAGCCTTCGCTCCAACCCATCTTGAAGGAAAGAAAGCACGACTCTGATCGGACATCTTCGGGGGTCTTCCCGGTGGGAAGAACACCATTCAACGAACAGGTTCCACTTCAAAGCGTAGAGGTGCCTCGCTGAGGGGGCTCTAGCAGAAGTGATGGTGTCTACCACCGCTTGGGGTAAGTCACCTAGAACCTCCGCGTCCCGTCCAGGGACCAGACATGGAGTTTCCAGAGGTCTGGACCCGGGTGCCATAGAGTGCCCCGTCTCTGAGAAAGTAGATCCTTCCTCAGAGGAATGGGCCAAGGAGGTGCTGTCGCGAGGAGCATAAGTGCAGGGAACCAGGTCCGGTTGGGCCAATAAGACCTGCTCCTCGTCCTCCCTGACTTTGCATAGTGTCTGTGCCAGAAGGCTCACTGGGGGAAACACATACTTGCCCCAGGAGCCTCTGAAAAAGTTTCAGTGGGACCGCTGTCCTGCTCTTGATTGTACTCAAGCAGTTCAACACTGACCAGACGCGCTCCTCTGTGAGTCGCGCTGTCTGGTTGACCAAGTCCAACTCCATACCGAAATAAGAGATCCTCTGCACAGGGGAGATTTTGCTCTTGTACCAGTTGACCCGCAAGCCTTTACGAGAAAGGGGAGACGAACAACGTGCTGGCGTGGTCATGCTCTCATGAGAGAACATGAACCACCCACGAACGCAGTCTCAACATGCTTAAGCCCAGGCAAGTGAAACAGTGATTGTGGCCGTCAAATGAGGACAGGTAACGACCGCATCCAGAAACACGGTTTGAATGACGTCTTGAAAAAGACGCAGTGTAAAACCGTGTATGCTCTTTCAGGAAACTGCTCTCTCTAGTGCTGAAGCACCCAGGGATGACCGCGGCTACACAAATAGGATGATAGTGCAAGCGTGCTGTGAGCACTCACATTCTCATTGAAGGCGGAACATTCTGAGCTGTTTTGCTCTTTGTGAGATCAACGCTGTCTGCGCTGTAACACCAACACCATTTTGAAGAGGCGTTCTCTTTAAAAAGCAGACTCGTCTTTTGAAGTTAAAACACTCTCAGATAAGATTGCAGAACAGGAACAGCATTCACCGTCTGGCTCCGAAGCGAAAGACAACAATGCGAGGCACTTGCTGCTCATTATATGCTTGCGCCACGATGCACAGCAGCTGGTGCAATTATCGCATGCCAATGTGCATTGGCTCGTTTAGTTCCACTCGAAGTAGATAGGCTCTCGCAAGCGATCCCCATTCGTCAGAATCACTTCTGACTCGCGATGTAGTGATCTGACAAAGGTGAATTTGTTATTGCCCCTGCCTCCTTAAATTTGAGCTTGTGAAGCTACATTTAATATATATTTTGTGTATATATACGCAAAAAACTTAGTGAGTGTGTGTGTGTGTGTGTGTATATATATTTATATATATATATATATATATATATATATATATAGACACATACATGTATATACATTCATTTTTATATATTATATATTAAAAAAATATGGTTATACATTTGGTGACCAGTGGCTGTCAGACATCGCAAAACCTACAAAAGCACCACAAATTGAGTCTTCACGACTTTTGCTGTAGGTCTTGTTTAGCTCCAGAGAAGAGCTGCTGGTCCAGCGAATTGAAATATTTTCAGAGAATAGCAATCTAAATATAGACAACATTTATGGTGCTTTTAATCCTTTTTGGAGACTGATCAGCTGATTGGTCTGTCAATGTCACAATAAACTGTAATTTTATGGAGGATGAAGATACTGGAAAAAATTATTCTGTGATCCATGGAAACAATAACAGCACTCAGATTTGGAATGACATGACGTTGATTAAATAATGAATTTTCTTTTTTGAGTGAGTTAAGTTATTTTAAGTTGTTATTCACTGCAAATTTTATTCCCCACCATATCATCGTTCAAATCTTATTTGAAGTTCTACATATTCAAACTTGACATCTCAATTGGCTATGAGACACACAGCTAATTTATTTTGTTGGTCTCAAAGCCAAGCTGTCTGTCATCAGTGGTTATGCAATTATTTTATTTAATATTACTCTACGCTCTCTTAGCTTTGGGTTTGTTTTTCAACAAATAGACTTTATGCAAGGATATTGAAATTACCCACATCTGGGAAATTTATTACATTTGAGTTTTGTTGTATCCTACTCTTCTTGACAGCATCACAGAAAAAAAGGGTTTAGCCTTCCAGTCAGTGGAGTGTTGCCATGCATTATAGACAGAAGGTGAAAGAGACAATAGATGGAAAACACTAGAAAAATTCCTTCGAATTCCCTATGTGATTCTTGCGACATATTCCGGTCTGCTACGCACTCACCTTGTCTTTCAAGTGGCAAGTGGGTTTGTTTTCCCCATGAAAGTTTACACCAAATAGCTCTACTCAAATAGTTCTGCTCAAACCACGTAAAAAAATGTGTCATTTATGTTTTGATATAATAGGGGGGAACAATAACCAAATAAAACAGACAAGGAAAAAAGAAAAAAAAAATTGGAGGGGGAAAAAAAAAAAACAAGGTTGGGAAAAAGGTATGACAGCCAATTAACGATGACAGGATGAGACTGTGAGTGCGCCCCCTGTACAGGGCCACAGTCGAGTCAAAGGCCCTATTTGGAATCAGACAGAACTGGAAAAGCATCCCTCGCTCGATTTACCTCTTTTCCCTCAGAAGCTTCATGAAACGGCAGGCGGAGTGAGGGTCTAATCCAGCAGTTGACAAGACCTCAGGGAATCGTCCCGTCTGCGGCAGATTCATTCCCTCTGTCTCCTCTGATCCTCGCAGCGGGAACGGCGTGTTGTGGAAGACAGCTCTTTCTCGACTTCTCTTTCATACTCTTTCATTTCTCACTCCATCTGCCAATCCAGCGCTTTTTCATCGAACACATACCGAGAGGAAGATGAAGACTATTCCCTTTTGTCCAATGTCACACTATCCTCCCCAGCTGATATAAAAAAAAATGTGTGTAAATGTGCTGAAGTTTCTGAAGAAAGCTACTTTTATGACCTGACTCCGGTTTCTGTAAGTGACCTAACGGCAAATGATGAGCCCACACATTTCAAGAGCCAACGTGATCTCATTAGTATTCGTAGGTGGGTGTTTTTTTTCCAAGAATGGGCACTTTTGGCTCTGTGGACTGTAGAAAATAAATTCACTTAAAACACTTTTCACAATCTCACTTGTTTATTTATTCAGACTGGAAACAATGTCAGTGTATATACAGTGCATAGAATTATGTTCTTTTTGTCAGTTTTCTGAACATCACGAGCTGATGTATCTTTCTTTCATCCTTTTTTGTAAAAGTGGAATAACAGTGGAGGAGATGAATGAAGGAAGGAAGGAACAAAGGAAGGAACGAAGGAATGAAGGGAAGGGGAAATAACGGAAGTAGAAGGGAGGTGAAGGAAGGAAGGAAGGAAGGAAGGAAAAATAACGGAAGTGGAAGGGAGGAAGAAGAGAAGGAAGGAAGGAAGGAAGGAAGGAAGGAAGGAAGGAAGGAAGGAAGGAAAGAAAGAAAATGGTGTGTATATGTATAAAACCATGCATAACGCATCATATGTTAAGAAAAAATCTATGAATACAAATCAAAAATAAATTATTTACATGTTGAAAATAGGTATTTAATGTCTATAATACCTCTAGGTACACCCAGGTATTTCTGCATATAATTCTAGCACCCGTGTTTTTATTTAGGTTTGCTGACATTCATACAGCAAAATTAATTTTAATGTATTAAAATGATTTATTCATATATTTCTATTCACTTGACAAAATAAGTGAAGAGAATTTAATTAATAAATAATTGTAATAGGGTTGTCATTATCTCCATCATTTACTGAATAAACAAGAGTACTGAACTGAGCTGTCATGCAAAGGTTCCAAAAATGTCAGTCTTTAAAAAGATAAATATTATACAGTATGTAGAAAGTGTCCATACATTGTTCATTTAATCTGTCACAGTGTGCTTGCAGGCAGACATGAATAAAGTTGCCAGCAGTTCTCATGATCAGATCAACAGCTGTGATGATAGTTAGTGTCCATGGTTACTGATAGGTGGCCGGAAACTCAAACAAAGGAACACAGGAGCTGAAGAATTACAAACTAAATGTCCATGAATAAAACTAAACAGAACAGAATGGTGGCAGTAACAGTATATTACTAACCTGAACATTGTAGCAAGAGCAGATCCATAAAGAATTTAAAGGCGAAGTGAATAGAGAAGTATGACAGCCATTGTAGTGCTATTCCTCCTGTGTTGACTACTTTAAGGTTAGTCTGTCAGAAACTGGTAAAATGATCATAAGATGCTTTTTCTGTAGCTATTTTATAATTCATGTGATTCTGTGTTACTCGGCCACTGTGAAATTCCCTTCTAAAGCCTATTGCTTACTGAAGTGCTGAGTACACAGCACCAGTGTTTCTTCATTATGATCCTTCAAGAGCTTTTTCTTAACACATTTATTGAATAGATATTAATTGTACAGTGGTAATGAATGCAATGTGGTTCCATTCTGAAATTATCTGAAGGGTTCAACACTTAAAATACAGCCGCAATTCTAACTAGCATCACATTTTTTATTTACATTTACAATTCCTGTCATAATTGCAAATTATATTAAGAGAACGTTGTACAGTTCAAACAAGTTCACATAATACATTCTGTCATTATACTGTATACTCAACCCCATTCCGTGTTAAACACATACGACTTTTATTATTTTATCATAGTAAAAGTATCATAGTATCATATAGTCCATGTGACCCGTCATATTCCAAATCTTCTGAAGACATTCGATTAATTTTGTGTGAGGAATAGACAGAAATTTAAGCTGTTAAAATAGTGTCCAATGGAAATGAATAGCCAAATACCATATATTCATGTGAGCCCACGGCACGTTGCCATACTGTTAAATGCACCATACAGATCAGACAGAATGCAATGATTGGACAAAAATTGTTTTGGTCCTGAGACTTCAACAGAAGATATGTGTACATGTTTTAATATTTAGACCACTTCTATTATTGATTGCTATAAGGATGTGGAGAGTTTCAACCGATATAACAAAACGTGTTTATGAAATAAAATGCCTTAACATGTCACAATGTGTTTTTATTGTACTAACTTGTTTCGCCATCAGCCTTACAGAAATGACATTTTATTGCAACATTGGCTCATTGGAAAATCATGTGTCCAAAAATGTACCTAAGTGAACTAGTTTCTAGTTGAAATGAACAATAAAGGCAGTCAAAAAACAACAACTTTTATTCCTTTTTAAACAAATTATGATTACAGTGGTATATTAGTGATTAATAAGACTTAAAAATTTAAATTTACCATACTGCATGATTTTTACGTTTTCATCACATAACCAGCTCCATTTTTTGTCCGTTTTTGAAATGTAATAGTACACTTCTTCCCAACAAGAACAAAATTGAAGTAGCAACAATAATAGTTGTGGTAGTCTAAGAAAAATAAGAAAAAAGAAAAACACTAAATATGATTTCATTGTGTATTTATCAATATTTAATTCACAAAACTTTCCAATTTAAGACAGTAATGGAGTTGTTTCAAGCCAAACCAATTCACCGCTCAACCCGATCACACTAATTGCGTCTCTATAGCACGCAGTGTATTATCGTGTAATTTATACGCGAAAATGGGTTTTTATGTGCATAGGATACGCATGGGTTGGTTAGGGTAGGTTTAGTAGTGGTGTGGGTGCGTGTGTATTATACGCATGGGTAGAATTAGTGGTGTGGCGTGCGTGTGTATTACACGCAAATGAACTGCGTATCAAATGCACGCGAAAACTGCGTATCCTATGCATGTAAAAACTCATTTTCGCGTATAAATTACACGATAATACACACTGCGTGCTATAGAGACGCATTTACGTGAGAACAGGCTGCACCGCTAGAGAGAACAAACTTTTGTTCAGTTTTCAACTTTCGACTCAAACTCTGCAAGTTTGAGTTACTGCAAGCCCTTGTGAGAACTTCCTCATGTACAACAAATATATCACTGTTTATCACACATAGAATGTTGATTTAAAAATAATCCAGTGTATTCTCTACCTGTGTGTAGTTTGTCTGTATGTGGTGTGATAAAAGAAAAGGAAACGCATCAGTTCATTAAATCTTGTTGAACACCCCCATGCTTTTTGTTGAGTTTCTTAGCTGTTGCCGTAGGGTAGACCTGAAAGCAACATCACACTATATCATTTCAGCAACAAATTAATTGCGCTCAGCTCTTCATATTGAGTCTGGATGTCATTGTTTACTGAAAGAGAAAAGGAAGAGCCAAAAGCTGATGTACCAGACAGATGTACTACATAAACGAATCGCACTGCATCTACTCTAGGTGAACACCTGCTCTGGGTGCTAGACTGTGTTCAGCAAAATCACCAACATGCTGACCAGAAATAACTTGAAGTTCAGTCATGGAACTGTATGGTGCAAGCTGATCGGTTATTTTTCTTATATGTAATCTTTCAGCAAGATGTCTTGTGTACTTCATGGCGTGAGCTGGTACACGGAAAAACAAAATGGTGTAGAAACTACATTGGCTTACTATAGTAATAACAGTAAATTAAACCAAACCCCAACTGTAACTGTAACTGTAACTGTATAGTACATGTGTACACGTGTAACTAAGTCACTTTAAAATAAAGTGTTACTGAAAATGCACTTTATAATAACTGCATGCTATTAATCATTAGTTAAGCATTAGTAAACAGTTAATTCATTATTTATAAAGCATTAATAGACATTAATAAGCAGTTTATAAATACAGCTATAAATGCTTTATTCTTGATTAATAAGCACATCTATAATGTGTTTAATAATTGTATTTTCATTCTTTATTAATGATCAAATTAGCGTTTCGAAATTAAGTATTGCATTATTTACAAACCAGTTATTTAGGAGTTGTCAGTGGTTCATCAGATCACTTAGAAAGTGTAAGTAAATGATTAATAAACTATTTATATGTACATTCAGACATCTTAAATATTTCTATGTTCTGTGTCACTGTGTTGTGTTTGTTTCCTTTTTCTGTTTAGAAGATAACTGAGCCTTTAAATCTCCTTTGTAAATGCTTCACAAGGCATAACAAGTCCTCACTTTAGATGAGGTCACAAACATAGTTAACTGACCACTAAAAAATGCTTTATAACTACCTGAATTAACCATGAATTACAGTAGAAATACATGTTAATAAAGCATTTATTAACACACTAAGTAACTATTACTATATGACTGAATAAGAAGATGAATGAAGGTTCATTTAAATAGTTTATGAATCATTTACTTACAGTTTCTAAGTGATCTTATGAACCACTGACAACTCCTAAATAACTGGTTTGTAAATAATTAAATACTTCAATTAGAAATTAGAAATGTATTAATAAAGTACAATTATTACATACATTATAGATGTGCTTATAATTCAAGAATAAAGCATTAATAGCTGTATTTATAAACTGCTTATTAATGTCTATTAATGCTTTATAAATGATGAATTAACTGTTTAGCAATGCTTAACTAATGATTAATAGTGTTACCATATTTTCTTGTGAAATGTATTCCAAAAATCTTTGTTGTATGTTCAACTTAAAGAAATATGTTTTGCAGTGTAGGTCTTGACATATAATCTGTTAACCAATAAGTTTGCATGCTTCTTATGACTCGGGTATGCTTCATTTTCCGCATCCCACTTCAGTTCAGTTCACCGTGCAAGCTTTTTTAAAGTATAATTCTTTGACCATGAGCGTGGGCTAGGCGCTAAAGGGACGGATCTCCTAAAGGGACATGGTGATAAATGAGATGGGAGCTGAAAACCTTTAGCGATTTAGCATTCTCTCGAAAATGTTTTGAGTTCTCTCGAGAAACTTTGCTTTCATTGGCAAAATATTTACATTCCCCCGAAAAACAAAATTTCTGAGTAAGTTTCTTCGGGGAAAGCAACGATTTTGCAAGTGAATGGAAAGATTCTCAGGGAACGCCAAACTTTTGCGAAAGAACTTAAATGCATTGAAATATACTTTGTACCTTTTGGGGCTTAGCACATTCAAGTGGACCGCTCAAATCACATGCATTTCTATCCACACTGAAACAGGGCTGCACACAGATAGCATGCACTTCAGCAGACCCAACGCTATCTTACTACCAATTCGAGTCAGTATGAGGTGGCTAATTCGTACGAATTTGTACAACCTCACTCGTGAGCCTTTGTGAGAACTTCCTCATGTACAACAAATATATCACTGTTTATCACACATAGACTGTTGATTTAAAAATAATCCAGTGTATTCTCTACCTGTGTGTAGTTTGTCAGTATGTGGTGTGTGATAAAAGAATCAGTTCATTAAATCTTGTTGAACACCCCCATAATTTTTGTTGAGTTACTCAGCTGTTGCCGTAGTCGACCTGAAAGCAACATCGCACTTTATCATTTCAGCAACAAATTAAATGCGCTCAGCTCTTCATAGTGAGTTCTACGGTTTGTCTAAACCCCAGTGATGGGTAGGTTTAGGGGCGGGGTCAAGGGTAGGTCATTTGTACGAATTCATACAAATTGGGCAACTCGTAAAAGTCATATATGAGCGATTTAGAAAAGAAAATCATATGAGTGAGTTCATATGAATTCGAACAAATTAACCACCTCGTAAAATACGTACGAATTGCTGTGAGATCCGGTTGGCAGACCATATAGAAGACGAAAATTACGTCACGCAGAAAGTCTGTGTGAAAGTCAAACAACACTTCCGATAACACCCGATGTTCTTGTAACGTCTTAAGAAGATTAGCATCTACACTAATATTAGTCTATCTCATCCTCATCCCGAGGTTACCGTAGTCAGCCAGATCCGGGCCGTATCCAGATCAGATGGTGGGACCGGACACCGCCTGATCAGAGACTGTCTACTAGACAATCCCCTGTGAAGGCCTTGTTGACATGACAGTCACCGGCACAGATCCTCAGGTGAGACCACAAGAACCAGACAGTTCCTCCGCACAGTCCCTATGGCCAGCTTCGGCTCCACACCAGCGTGATAAATCATAATGACACCGTTTTCGTTCTGTGGCCAGAGGAGACTGTCTGGTTTCTCCCAAGTTTTCTTTTCTCTCCATTCTTCACCTGATGGAGTTTGGGTTCCTCGCCACTGTCGCCTCTGGCTTGCTTATAGTTGGGGACACTTAATATTCAACACTATTACTGATCTGACTGTACTGATACTGTTGTATGAGAACTGAACTGAGCTGGACGATGGCATTTTTTTTTGCAGAACTACTTTATAGATTAAATGAACTAATTAAAGAATTGATGATCGTTACAACAGATCTGAATCAAAACTTGAACTGACTTCAGCTGAACAACAGCCGAAATGCAACGTTTTTCTGTTATCACGGCTTCAAAACAATCTGTACTGTATAGAGCACTTCATAAATAAAGGTGACTTGACTTGGAGTGGAACGTGGGACGTAGGAGGAAAGTATACTTTAGGCTTTATACTACATCAGTGATTTGCTGTAATATATCAGTTTTCTCTTCCTCCTCAGGACAGCCTGTCTACATCTTTTAATGTATGTCTATGTACAGGCACAACAGCATATTAATGCATGTTGCAGCATATCTATTGTGTCTTAGCAGAAGTATTTTTTTTATTTGCTCTGTCGTAGCAGCGTAAGCAGATCAGAGGAAAAATTTATTGCTCAGTGGTAGCTTCTTATAAGCACAGGATACTTAGTTGTGATTCTCATTTTATATCTCATTTTTGTATCGCTATAGCATTTCAGATGTTTCTCCTAAAAAAAATGTATGGGAAATAAAACTTTTTAGGAGCCGCACACTCTCATATATAGGCATCTGGTGATCATTGAGAATTACAGACATGCAAGTCCATTTATGTTTTGAGAAATCATATCCGCTTCATTTTTGTTTGATTTCAAACTGGCCCAGCTTTCTCTACACCTACGGGTCTGACAAATGCTTAGTCAGAGACTTCTCTAGTGTGTTCTAAGTCAGCGGTTATAAAATGGAATCAAAGGTCAAAACATTATTTTGTCAGAATACATGGATTTATTTGAATCGACACCAGTGAAAAACAAGCTTTCTACGTATCAGTGTAGCATCTACAGTATCAGCAATGGATTAACTGTCAACACTAAGCACCCAAACACCCCTTCACAGAAACATCAACAAATTCCAGAAAAGTGCAGCTGTCAATCAGTGCAATCATTCCCATTTTTCTAATGCACTTAACACTAGTTACTCCAGAGGCTGAACATGATTTTATGGCAGCAGATGAGAATATTAACATCAGCAAGTGTTTATCAAAGACCATACCGTTTTTTTTGAGAAGCTCAACATGAGATTCATTACCTTCAGAGAGGAGCTTTTGGCATCAGTCCATTCTAATCTGCCTATTAATCAACATCCCCTGTAAACTGCAATCATCAATCATACACATCCAAAACACCAACTCTCTAATACCAGCACGTTCGCCTTGATTCAAAGCTCTTTATTGTTTCACAGACTCTGATTAAATAAAGGAGAGATGGTTCTTTTGTTGCCTCAGATTTACAGTCTTTGCTTTACTTTGTCAGTAAGAGTTTAATAGAGCAAGAATTGCCGCCTCTCTTCTGGCTGTCATTTTTCTTGTGATCTGAAGTTTATTTACGCTGCTAAAACAGGATTGGATAGTCACGGCTAAGGGACTTTGTTAGGTACAACACGGTGGATTATATTCACTGTTTTCATAATACAACTTTAAGTGTCTTCTCAGTGAATATTATGTAATAATATTAGTTTTAGGTCCTGAAATAAATGTACATTCATGTTTTAATTAAATTATTATAATTTTTTTTTACATTTTTTTTTATAGATTTTAATATATATATATATATATATATATATATATATATATATATATATATATATATATATATATATATATATTTCATTTTTTATATATTGCACTATGATATATCTACTATATTTTATACATTATTAAAATATGCTCTGTTTTAATTAGTATGTGTAACGATGATGCAGAGGCAGAATGAGAATCCATTTGCAGAAGTTTATTTGTGAGATTCACCTTAAGCCCTTGTGAGGAGGCTGGCAGTGGGTATAAACAAACGTAACCGTCAGATAGTTTCACATCCAATGGGGAGATCCAAAAGGCATAAGTCACCAAATAGGCAAGGGGTCCAAACAGTCAACCAATACAAAGGGATAATCCAGGGATCGTAAAACAGAGAAACAGGCAAAATCATACACAGGCAGTAGTGAGTAGACAATAACGCTTGGTAAGGCAGGATAAACTGGCAATACTTCGCGAAGAGTGATGTTTACTTAGTTTGTACTTATTCCTCAAGATGTTCCTCATTTGTAAGTTGATTTTAATTAAAGCATATTCTTAATGTTTAAATGTTATAAATAATTATAATGTTTATAATTATAATATTTCATAATTTTATATTTGGTGAGTTTTTTTTTTTTTTTTTTACTTTTTATGTGTCATCCAGAGATGTTTCCTCCAGTGGTTTGGTTCATCCCATCAATTATTCCTATTGAAAAAATGAACTGGACTGTGAAATCTTTTAGTTTGAGGACATAATGATGTATCAGTGCTGATTACACACATCAACAGGGAACAGGAATGTATTATAATGCATTTCTGCAATATCAGAAATATTGGTCTCTGGAACTTAAATTACTGTCAACTTGTAGGAGTTCAAGGCAAATATCTTTAGATGGTCATCTGTGTTTTCATCTGTGCACACACTGATGCTTTCTGCTGACTGTAGAGCTGTTAGCGGCTTTTGGTGGCACAGGAAATGAAGGCGCTTCTGGCTTTTAATTATGTGTGGAGTAATGGGAGAGAGAAAACATCACACCAGCCCAAATAACCATGAACAAAGACGATGACAAACATACACACAATTTCCATGTTGGAAACAAAAGGGGAGAGGAACATAAAAACAAACACAAATACTCTCAACCCAACCAAATAAGCCCTTCTATTCAAACAGATACTGCCTGAGGTTTAATGAGTGCGTTTGCTGAGTTTAAAAGACGGCATAAAATGGAAGTTGTGATTGTCTTTTCTTCCTTATTGTGACATATGCAAACTGTAGGAGCCACATTTAAGTTTCTTATGTTTTGTTTTTTGTGCATTTTGTGAGGGTGCACCCCCTTTAGGTGGTAACTGGTGTTACCCAACCTGGTTAAAAGAGATGCCACCTGCGCATGACAGGGGAAGAGCAGGCCGCAGGGAGACCGTTCTTGACCTCGCCCGCTCAAACACCTGCCTGACACGCTGCTCTTGTGCTGACATTGTCTTGCAATTAAACTCTTATCATTTTTGCATCTCATTGCATCTTTTGTTTGTATTTTATTTTTATTTAAAATAAAATAAAAAACCGACATATTCTCGGACAAAACCATCTCGTTGGATTATTGGGTGCGAGTCAAAACACTGTGAATTACCTGCCTTCTCAACTCTGGGAAAAAAATGTATAAAGCTACAGGAAAAGCCAGAATCCATTTTTTATTATGGCCAGTACACAAACAAAACAGCTTCTTGATCAATAACATATGTGACTTGATTTTGTCGATCTGGAATTGATTGGCTCATCGGATCGCTGTTGTTTGTTGCTGAAATCTCATGTGAGTGACATGTTTATGGAGGGGATAGGTTATTGTCCTTGCCCTTGCTTCGATGAACGTCAGAGCAGATATGCCGTTCCATGAGAAAAAAAGAATTGTCTATATTGATGTCATGGTGGCTTTAAGATCTCTTTTGATCTTTAGTTTCCTTGCTGAGTAAATCAGCCAGTTGTGGTCGGCTGTTTTCCTGGCTAGTCTTAAGATGGATTGTTTTGGTGGTTTTAGAGGTTTGAGCACATGTTGGACGAGCTGGGAGACCAGATGTTTAAGAATCTGCCATTGGGAAAAAATAAATACATATATATTAAATTAACAGTCTAAACCTAAAAATAAGGTCAAGTTCAGTTTTTGACCCACATTAATTATATTTATTTTGTTGTTACATTTACTTTCTTAATGTCTTGTGAAGAGTAAATGGATCCTGAAATCACAAGAGTAGTCTCTTCACAAGTTCAAATTTCCATTTAATCTTTGAAACTTGTAAAGGTAACAACAGGCTCATCGGAAAATCGAGCAAAAAAAACGGAGCATTTTTTATCTCGCAATTCAGACATTTTTTCTCTCACAATAGCGAGTTTACTTCTTGCAATTTTGACATCTTGTCTCAGAATTGTGTGATATAAAGTCATTGTGTGTTATGAAGTCAGAATTGCGTGATATAAAGTTGCATTTGCGTGTTATAAAGTCAGAATTGTGAGATATAAACTTGCAGTTGCTAGAAATAAAATCGCAATTCTGACATTTTTCTCAGATTTGCATGTTTATATCTCGCATATTTATATTCTGACTTTATAACACGCAATTGGGAGATATAAAGTCAGAATTGCATGATTCGAGTTTATTTCTCGCAGTTGTGAGTTTATATCTCGCAGTTGTGAGTTTATATCTCGCTATTGCGAGTTTATATCTATCTATTCTGACTTTATAACACGCAATTTGAGTTTATATCTCGCAATTTTGACTTTATAACACTCAATTGTGAGTTTATATAAAGCAATTCTGACTTTATATCTCGCGTTCTGAGAAATAAACCAGCCATTCACCAGACATTTCATTTTCCAAACTGCTGCAATACTTCATACTACATTACAATGTGTCGTGAAACTCAAAAGAAACCATTTAGCAGAAATATTGCCATAGGCACGTTTTCCCAATCAGCCTGCATTGATTGCATGGTAAACAGACTGGTAGAAAGACTACAAATTAAAGGGTTAGGTTAGTTTATATGTAGTTGACATTATAAAAACAACATGCAATTGGGTGGTTGAGGTAAGCAGTCGCTTGCACTGTATGTACTGTGATTGACAGGACTAGATGAACAAACTCCTCCACAACTTTGTTTAGAAAGTTTCAGAGTTGAAAATACATGCTTCCAATGAGGCATGTCTCTGACTTGTGTTTCAGATGACCAGAGAATTACAATCTTCTGAAAGTACTTTATATTTTCAACAAATCCTTCATTTTGATACGCTGGATGAGTAACAATGCAATCTCCTAGAGTACCATTAACAATCTTGGACATCTTAATTTCAACACTTTCATGTTTATCTGTGATGTTACAAGTAACATCAGCTCAAAACAAAATACAGTGTCGGAGTTCAACAAGCTGTCAGAGAAGTGCTACATGATATTTAATTTGGGCTCACATTATTGATGTTCAGTGTTTAATCTACTGTGAGGAAGTACATTTGTAAGCGGTCACAAATTCAATACAAGTCTGATGTGATATAGTATAGCTCCACTCTAGGGATACATCAGTGTTCAGGGAAGTGGCCGAGAGTTCCCCTGAGATTCCACTAAAATGGCTCTCCACAGCACACTTGGGGATTTTGTGTGAACAGAAGCACCACTGTGGAAACCAGTTATCAGATAAAGTTAATATAAGTCGGTGTTAACTGTCAAACATGGTATAGATATGTGGCTTTATCCATCAGTCAGTGTGGTAAATACACATTAAAACAGACATAGGTCCTGTCTATTGTAAAGTGTGTTGTTTAAGCTCAAATGCTAGAGCATGACACTAACAATGCCAGGATTAGAGGTTTTATACCCAGGAAATGATTGATAAATTGTATGACTTGAATGCAAACGTCCGCCCAATGTGATGGAATTGAAGCTCAGCTTCGTCTAGCAAGTTTGCACATAACTTGGACTACAGTTGGACTTGCTGTTTTGCACCTGCTCCGAAACAAAAGGTGATGTGCAATGTGTGAAATCCTTCAACTATTCAACTATGCATTGTGTTATGTATATTCAGACACCGAGATGAAGACTGTACCTCAACTACTGGATGCAAAAACCAGCTGTGGCTTGATTAGAATTGTAAACATACTTGTAACATACTTTGGGCCATATTTTAACGATCTAAGTGCATGGTCTAAAGCTTGCGGTGCGAGTGCACTTATGGCGTGTCCGAATCCACTTTTGCTTGTTTAACGACGGGAAAAATGGTCGGTGCTCCCTGCGCATGGTCTAAAAGGGTTGCCCCCCTTGGGTTATGGGTGTGTTTGGGGAGTAACGTGCAATAAACCAATCAGAGTCTTATCTCCCATTCCTTTTAAAAGCCAGCTGCGCTCGCGCCATTGTGGATTCGCTATTTACAAGGGCCGAATCTGAAATCGGAAAAACTAAACACTTCTCTAGCGAGGATACAGATCTGCTTGTGCGCGATGTAAAGCTCGCAAGCAGACCAACTACGGGACAAAGTGCTCGTGCGTTGTGGACCCACCTATAGGCACACATTACAAACACACTCTTTAAATAACAAACAACATATTGCGCCATTGACTTTAGACCAGGTTTCAGTTGGTCAATGGCGCAGTCTATTTCAATTGCGTTAAAAATAGCACCGCGCCAACAATGCACCTGAGCACACCTTGTTTTCAGACCAGCACGCCCTTGGCCGCACAAATTGTCGCAAATGCATTTGCTATTTAAACAACGTGGCACAAGAACATGAAAATGATAACTGTGTCAGGCTGAAACTAGCAAAAGACACAAGCCTGGCGCTGTATTGCGCCGAGTGTATGATAGGGCCAGTAGTGTTGAAAAAAAATTACTTTTCTAATAATATTTAGGGCTATTTTCTTTTCTCCGATTATTTATTGAAGATTTAAAGGAAGTTTCTTGATTTAGTTTTAGACGGTCAAATTTGTCTAAGTTGTTTTGTCTTAAAATTAACTGCAAAGAACAATACAAATGAGACAATTGGGAACATACACTAAGAGTAGAGATATAGATTTCACATGCTCAGATCATTTGTTCTTTGCATAATTTGATGAGAAATATTTGAGGACGTACTGAGATCTCTGGCTCTTCTGAGGGAAAAACATCTGGGGAGACCTTCAGGAAGTCTTCAATTATCTGTTCAACACACATCTTATTGCGGTCTGGGTAAAACAATTGAGATATCATCTCATGCGTGGTGTTATTGCGTTGTTCCTCTGTATGTCGCCTGTTTTGAATTCAACTTTGAGCAAAGTCTCCTGTGAGCTTAATATGAAATGAGTTCCTGCCTATGCACTTCAAATCAGTTACTTAGAAAGTTCAATTCAAGCATGCTGTCACGCATGCTAAAACTACGGTTTCTATAAGCATTGTGTTTGTTGTGCATTGTTGGGAAAGTTCAGTAGATCTTCCTTTTTTTCAGACAGCTAAAACAGTTCATCTCTCAACATCCCTCCACCTTGAAGGAGAAACATCTTAAGTAAAATCTTAAAGTGTTAAATTTAGCATCTGCACCTTGTGCCCAGGATCTTTTCAAGTTGCTCTGCTCTTAGCACAGTGAAAGCACAAAAAGACTTGAGCTTAAAAGCATCTGTCACAATAAAGGTCATCGCTTACAGGTGCTAACAAGATTAAAAATGTACAGCCAGCCACTGTAGTTCTTTTCATCCTCTAAAGAAGGACCATTTCAGACTTGCCTTTGACTCTTGCCGCCCCCTGACCTCACAAGCCCATCGGTGTGCATTGCAGAGTCTTCCTGTGGCCTTTCTACTCCGACTGCAGAGCTAGGACTTTCAGCATGGGTTGTAATTGGATCTTTTCCTCAGTGTATGTCTCTTTCTGTCTATCGTCATAGAGGGATAACTGACACAAGGTGAGTAAAACCAGCATAATCAGCTTACCTTCAACGCTGGGAACAATTCATTATACACAATGATGACTTTATTCTCAAAGAGAGAGTGTGTGTGTGTGTGTGCGTGTGTGTGTGTGTGTGTGTGTGTGTGTGTGTGTGTGTGTGTGTGTGTGTGTGTGTGTGTGTGTGTGTGTGTGTGCGTGTGTGTGTGTGTGTGTGTATATGTGTGTATTTTCTCTGTCTGAGAAAAGTAGCTTTCAACTCTGTAATCTCTTTTATACTGAACCACAGGGGAGGGCGGTGTAACAAAAATGATTACATAACAGTATGAGTAATTTTATATAAAGGTAGGTACATATAATGAAATACATCAAATATATATCCTTGTGAAAAAAGAATATACCAAAATGTACTTGAAATACATTTTCTATAATGCCATGTATATAACACATACATTTACATATTTATGTAAATGAATATGAATACTCTGCAATTGTACCATTAGTACTTAAATGTAAATTTAATTTTGTTCTAGAAACAAACTTTGATGTATTATTTTCGTGTTATCACTGTGAAGCTGCTTTGATACAATCTGTATTGTAAAAAGCGCTATATAAATAAAGGTGACTTGACCCGACTAAAATACTGCTGATGTCACGTGTTGTGTGGGAGAGACAAAACACAAATAACATGAAGATGATAAAGAAGGCAACAGGCTTTAATTCCAACAGGTAAATCCAACGAGGTACATCCAAACACAACTGAGAATAGACGGGACCCGACAAAGACACACAAACAGAACTGAACTTAAATAGTGAAAGGATAACAAGATGATTGATAGGTGCACAGCTGAAACATTGAGTGTCCATGACAACGGACTAACTAAGTAAGAACGGTACTGATTGAAAACAAGAGTCAATGTGGTGTGAGAGTGTGACAGCTGAGGTCCAACTAAAGATATACTTAAGTATATTTGACTGTGCTAAAGTGAAACTATTGCAAGTATACTTTAGGTGCACTTTAAATATCGTTCCTTTAAAGACTTATATTATACAGAGATCATATTGTACTTACTAATAATGATTATTAGATGAAAGAAATTATCATTCGTTTTTTTTTTATCATTTAGGATTTTTTTGGTGGGGGGGGGGGGGGGGGGGGTCTGTGAACGCACATCAATTGAAAACAACTCAAAGCAGAGTTTCAAAAACACCCACAAATAATAATTTATTCATTTTCTTCAGTTGATTGGAACACATTCTGTATTGTATATTCATTACTCCATGTTTCTTCAACCCTCTGACAGGTAAATAATGTAAAACTGTCCAATCCATTGACAGCCCCGCAAATAGCAAAACATATTTCAAATTCTCCTAAGCACCGTATATACACTGTCATGCCACCCAGCTTTATATCATGGCATTGTTGAATTCTTCATTCTGAATGGTTGACACTCATTATTTTCCTGTAACTACATGACTATAGACTGCAATACAGTGCAGAATCACTATGCTAATTTTCAGAATTTTAACAATAAGTTCAGATCTCTGAACAGTTAGTTTCTTGTTCACACCGGATTTGAATTTTGTTCGTTGAATTTTGAACGTTTTGACACATGCATGTTTGCAAATGAGTAACTTCGATTGTCTTCAATTTGCAAAAACTAATACACATGGCTTTCAAAACTGATGAGTTGATTCTGTATGCTGTATACATACAAATGTGCATATATTTATTTGTGCAACATTGACTTTTTCCAGTAAACCTACTGTTGAAATCTGTATCTAAAAATCTGAATGTTACACACAAAATAAGCTAGATAAAATAGTCCAAAAAAAAATAGAACAACATTTAAACATTTAAACGTTTAACATTAATAGTTAATACTATTTTTACTTCTATTTTTTGTTGTAAGGTGACCTTGGGTGGTCTGAAAGGCGCCTACAAATGAAATGTAGTATTATTATTATTATTTTATATGTTATGGTTAGAATTAGTTAGTTGCATGTAATTATGCACAATTTATAGTAATTACAATAGTAACACATCATCTTCCAAGAGCAGGAAAAGGTAGATCAATCTGAATGTTTTGATCTCCAACTAACAACAGTGTAGAAGAGGAAAAAGACCAGTAGACTGCAGAAGATCGGGACATTTTCAGACAGAGACATTATTTTCCTTATGGGCAACTTCAACGCCAAGATTGGATCGATAACACGATACGAGCAAGTCATGGGGACTCATGGACTAGAAACGATGAGTGAGAATGGAGAGAGATTTGCAGACGTGTGCACTTAACAAACTGGTCATTTGGAGATAGTGTCTTTCCCCACAATTGGATCCACAAGAGTCCTTGGGTATCTCCAAACAGCATGACAGAGATTCATATACAGTAGATCACGTCTGTATTAGCAAGAAGTTTAGGATATCCCTGCCGGATGTCAGAGTTAGAAGAGGAGCAGACGTGGTGTCCAACCATCAGTGGAGATCCTGTATGCCTTCTTTGAGGGTATCTGGGAAGAAGAGAAGGTTCTGAAAGACTGGAACGAGGGATACCTTGTAAAATGCCCCAAGAAAGGTGACTTCAGCAATTGTGCCAACTATAGAGGCTTCACACTCCTGTCTGTACCAGGGAAGGAATTGGGTCCTCCTGGAGAGAATGAAGGACACTGTCGACCCACAGCTTCGAGATCAACAAGCAGGTTTCTAGCAGAATAGATAATGCAGAGATCAGATCGCAATGCATCATAGTCGAACAGTCGCTGGAGTGGAATTCCTCCTTGCATATTAACTTTGTCAATTATGAGAAGATGCTTGACAGCTTGGATCGAGAGATCCTTTGGAAGCTCTTTCGACACTATGGCATCCCAGTCAAGAAGGTTAACCTGATTCGAAAATCTTATGATGTATGGCTTGTAGGGTCATCCATGTAGGGCAGCTCACCAATAACTTCCAGGTGAAACCAGGAGTTAGACAAGGATGCTTTTTGACACCCTTCCTGTTTCTTTTTGTCATTGATTGAATTATGAAGGAATCCACTAGAGAGCCAAGGAACGGAATCCGGAGGACCTCGTGGATCCAGCTCGAGGACCTGGACTTTGCTGACGACCTTGTACTTCTCTTCCATGATAAACAGCAGATGAAAGAGAAAACTGATGCAGTGACAACTATTTCATCTCAGATTGGCCTCAATATTAACAGAGATAAGACCAAGATCCTCAAGATAAAACCCACAAACAAGGATCCAGTCACGCTGAATGGAAGTCCCCTGGAAGAACTCCAGTCCTGGGCAGCATCATTGACCAACAGGGCAGAACAGATGCAATTGTCAAGCCAAGGATTGGCAAAGGAAGAGTGGCCTTCATACACCTCAAGAACATCCTTGACAACAAAAATTAGCCTGTTCAACACTAACGTGAAGTCAGTGTTGTTCTATGGAGCTGAAACCTGGAGGATGACCAAGATAACCATCAGGAAGGCTCAGACCTTCATCAATAGCCGTCTCAGAAGGATTCTCCAGATTCCCAACCTTTGGGAAATGACACACCAACTCCCTGCTGATAATGAAATCAGGAAGAGAACATGGGGCTGGATAGGGCACACCCTTTGTAAACCGCCAACTAACATCAATAAGCAGGCATTGAAGTGGAAACCCCAAGGAAAGCAGCGAAAAGGCCGTCCAAGTACTAACTGGTGACGTGACTTTAAAGCTGACATTAGTAAAGCGTATTGGCTATGCCTGGAAACAGTTGGAAAGAACGGCCAAGGACAGAGGAATATGGAGATCTGCAGTTTGCTGCCCATATCTTGGCGAGGGTGACTGACATAAGTACATGTTAACTACATGTAACAAGGATACTGTAAAATAAAGTGTTACAAGATTTTATTTATTTATTTCTTTGTATGCAATTTGAAAGAGAATGTTCTACGTATTTAATCTTTGGGGAAAAAAAATCAGATTTAAAGTTTGGCTAGGAAACCAAAACTGTGAAAATGATTGATATCAATACAACTGTCCTTCAGTAGTGGTGTAATGGTAAATATAATTTCATATCTTGTGTGATTTCCAATAGAGTCATAATTTTGTCAAATATTTTAAAATAGAGTGCTAAAAGTGCCCATATTTCAAGAAACACCATTCAAATATTTGACTAAATTATGTAAATACAGAGTCATGGTTGGTGTAGCAGTTAATTGTATTTCATTTCTCTGCCATTGGCAGGTGTGGTGAAAAGTTAATTGTCAACTGCGGTATAAATGCAATAATTGGCACCAGACCACTAAATCATTGAAATCTGTCATGGAGAAAAATGCCATGATGGGTGTGCTTTAATTTTTGCAGTCTACCATTAATTATTCCTTAGTTTTCTATATTAATCTCTCTCAACATGGGTCTTTTCTATTAATTTGGCATGGGCCACAACTTTTTCAGAATGCCTTGGCAAACACCCAAACATCTCTTGGATTCTTAAAAACTCTTTCGTTTTACATGTGGAACTAAGTGTCTGCCATCTGGTGACCTAACTGCTACCAGTTCTCTCCCGTTGAGGCAGTGCGTGCATGAACGCTTCGCCAGGCACTTGCAGAAAAAGCACCAGCCAAAGAATAATTGAATACAGTACAGTCAATTTCTCTCTCCTTCTTGTTACACATTCAATGTATTCCAGCTCCAGTTGTGCAAATATTGCAAACATATTATGGCCTTACCCTATCTTGACAGTTCACCTCCTCCCCAAACGCTCACTGCAGGGCATTTTATTATCTTAATGGATACAGACAGAAGTCGGCCGGAACCAATGCTGTAAACCAATTGCGATAGGAATCCACAGGGATACGAATTCACATCTCCTCGCCTGTGACGGTGTGTGTAGTAAGATTTGGCTTTCATTTGTTAAAACGAATGAGCTAAATACTGTTGTCTTGAGTGAAGACTGTATCAAGGCATCAGGAAAGCATAACAGTGAAACAACATGGTCAGGTTTCAGGTAAAGGGATGAGGCGAACCGCGTGCAACACAGAACACAACACATGCGGACAGACGAGCACACGGCCCAAGCAAACTTAAAACCGTATGCTCACACAATGAGACCAGACCACACTGAGAATGAGCGAATGCTCGCCCAACGCACACAAAGGAAGACAAACACACCGAGCATGAATGTCTGAACGCCCGCCCAGAACCGAAACCAAACTAGACTGAAGTGCCAGTGTCCGAACACCACATTCTGCACACAAAACAACATGGTCAGAAGAGCGCACGGCCCATGCAAACTCGGAACTGCACACCATGATAGGGCTGAGGGCTCTGTCACCAAACTAAGAATAATAGACCGAAGTAACAACACTGACACAACAGGTAAAACTAAATAGGATACTTCCACCAAAATAGTAAAAAAGTGAGCATGGGGAAACTAATTTATTTGTATAGGGTATGCAAGACATTTGCCAAAATCATATATAAACAACTTTTAAAATATTGATATTTTGAGGTTATAGATAGATGAGCAATGTTTACTCAGTTGACAAATACTTAATGCAATGACATTTTTGTATTTGGAAAAGATTCTATATGGAGTGTAAATAGTGGTAGGTACTGCTGTACTAAGTATAAATAGTAACAAACTGCCTCTTGATTACAAACATAGAGTATTGTAAATATAATGAATACACTAAGTACTAAAGGTAAACTATGTTTAAAAAAAATGGTGTGCAGAGTAAATAAAAATAGTCTGTTGCAACAACGTTGACTATTTGCACTCTTGACATATCTAGATTTGACACTGCCATATATAAAGCCTATATGCTATTGTTTAAATTTAACTTGTGTAAGCGAGTACCCAAGCGCATTTTTTTTTGCTTGTTTTTTTTTCAAAGTGAGCAAAACAAAACAAAAAGACTAAGCATAACTTGACACAACATAACACTCACCAAAAAAGGTTTAGAGTGAACAAGACAAGACAAGAGACTGTGGAAACATGAGGTCAATAAATACACACAGATACTTTGACTTGACAAGAACAGGATAAAACAATGGACCAATGACAACATAGGACACATGACAAGGGGATCACATGGCAGGAACATGACAATGAGCATGAATTACAAAATAAAATACATGAACATAAACAAAATCTAAAACAATCTGTCACAATTTGTCAATGAATAAACATTTAAATATAGTAATTAAATAACAAATAATGTTCCATAAAATATATGGTAACACTTTACTTGAAGGGGTGTGCATAAGACTGACATGACACCGTCATAATCATGACATGAAACCGTCATAATCATGACATGACACATGTCAGGAATATGAAGGAGGTTTTATGCATGTTTATAACAACTGTCATTAAGTGTCATTCGCTCAATTATGACATTTTTAATGCAAATATGACATTGTTTGAGATGTCTTTGTTATGACAAGTTGACATTACTAAGACAACACAACCTGTCATAAATATGTCATAAACATGACATAGCAGATTAATTATCAAACTTAAGAAACCACTTAGCTTTATGGGTTAACATTTCATTAAACTGTCATGTGGTTGGTTTTGACATTGGCTGTCATGAAGCCAGCATAATATTTTATGTTTTTGTTTTTTGTTATTTCACATCATACATACGAAATGGAACCTTTGTGCAGTTATTTAGTATGAATGTGAAAGATACTAAGGGGAAACACGTTAACTGGACATTGATATTCCTGATCAGTTAGTAAGGTGTCCACAGACAGGTTGATGCATCAAGAAATAAATGCTATGCAGAGTATCAAATGCTTGACAACGTGTCAGTGAGTCGAAGGAAGTGGGTCTTCTGAAGACAGGAAGTCTCATAGGAGACTGCATCCCTGGTGAGGTGTCAGCATCATTTCTCCCACTGCTAGAGTTGAAGAATAAAAGCTTGTGCAGTAAATCATTTGTCAGATGGTCCACACACTCTTGTGATTCCCTCATGGAGTTCTGGGGTGGTTCCATATTTGACACAATGACTGAAATATAATATATAAAGCTTGATAAATAGTTGATTAAAAGGAAAAGTGGATGATAACACAACAAACGACACTGCAGATGTAAACTTGTAACCTGCAATTGTTTGTTGACACAAGTGTTTTTTGCTAGTTTCAGCCCAACTCAGTTTTCATTTTCACATCCTGCGCCAACGTTGTTTAAATAGAATTTGCATTTGCACCGATTTGTGCGCCCATGGGCGTGCTGGTCTGAAAACGAGGTGTGTTCAGGTGCATTGTTGGCACAGTGCTATTTTGAGACAAATGAAATAGACTGTACCATTGACCAACTGAAACCTGGTCTAAAGCCAATGGTGCAGTATTTTTGTTGTTATTTAAAGAGTACATTAGTAGTGTGAGCCTATAGGCAGGTCCACGTGCGTATCCTCTGCTTATTACACACACAGGGATGTGCAGCAGCACACAAACATCCCAAATATAAAAAATAAAAGGATCACAATGAAAAAGATTAATATTGTGCGCTTTAACCGCGTGCAAAAGTAGATCCGTTTCCTCTCTAGAGAAGCGTTCAGTCTTTCCACTTGCAAAATCCGCCATGTAAATAGCGAATTCCACCATGGCGCGAGCGCAACTGGCTTTTAAAGGGAATGGGAGATGAGACTCTGATTGGTTTATTGCACGTTACGCCCCCAAAACACCCATTACTCATTAAGAGAATAGGAACAACTCTTTTAGACCATGCGCCGGGAGCACTGACCATTTTTCCCATCGTTAAATTAGCAAAAGTGGATTCAGACACGCCATAAGTGCACTTGCGCCGTGAGCTTTAGACCATGCGCTTAGATCCTTAAAATAGGGTGCTACATGTTATTGTCTAGCTCTATTTCAACACACTCTCTGAATTATTTTAAGTGAAAACAAATTGGTGGTTAATTTGTACAAATTTGTATGATCTCATTCATATGTCTCCGTACGTTACGCCCCACTAACAGTTACTAAAGGTTACCATCATTACATTTACATACAGATCACATTGTATGAATTCATACAAAATCGCCACGTCATAAAATTGTGTTTTTTTTTTCAGGAGATCGGGTTGTCAAATTAATGATTAAATGAACTGCGCTTGTTTAGATGTCTGTTAGATGGTTTCTTCCCCGGCCTAGACGGCCTAGAATAAGCTTCAGATTCTTAAAAGTTTTCGAATTTTAGATCTATAGTCGTATTTCAATGCCATTGGTGTGATGCAGTTGTTTGCAACACCAACCAGAGTATGTTAACTCAGAAACTATTATACATAATGAATGTATCTGGGATTTAGCACTCTTCTGGGGAATATCACACTGACTTACATTACATAAAGCTCAGACTGTCAGAGCTGAACTCGAGCTCTATTAACGCTGTGTAAGCTGTGAGTGTAAGAGGGATATTGTGTAGAGTCATATCTGAATTGGTGCAGTTGTATGAGAAGTCTAAAAGAGGACTAGCTTCACATTTTCAGGGGCACTTTACAGTCGTACTGAATTTCCAGCCATTTCTCCAGTTAAATTGTGGCTGTGGGCTACGCTCAGACAGGGATCTTCATTCTGCTCGGTAGATGAAAGGCTAATTTCTCAGTGGGTTTCCTTATTGCCTCATCCTCGTTTATTAAAGTTAGTCTAATTTCATTTATTAGGCAGAAAGCAATCACATGCGTCCAACTATGTGTATATATTATTTTCTCTCGCCTCAACTAGGAGCATTTGCACACACAAAAAAATTACAAGGGATCTTATTACAAACCCATGTTTTTTTGCTCTAGTCAATGTTTTTCACTTTTGATGACTGTTTATTATTTGTATTATTATTATTATTATTATTATTATTATTATTATTATTATTATTATTAATATATATAACTCTCATTAGAGTATTAGTAGACTGTCAGCTTAATATCTGTTAACACTATTTTGATTATTCTATTACTTACTGAGTTTTAGGACACCAGTAGGTCACTTGATGGAGTTTTTCGGTTCCTTGCCACTGTTGCCTTTGGCTTGCTCAGTTGGGGATATTCAAATTAATTAACCAAGCATTAATACCATTGATCAGCCCTACCAAACGTGGATGTTTTTTTTTTCCACTAAGAAACAAACATTGTTATGTTATTTGATTGATACTGTGAAGCTGCTTTGATGCAATTTATATTGTGAAAAGCGCTATATAAATACACTTGACTTCACTTGACTACGAGTAACTTTGCAACATGTCAACTTATTCTAACCCAAACCTAAACACCTAACCATAACTGAACAGTCTACTAACAGTCTACTAATATTCTAATGAGAGATTGTTGACATGCAGTTGCAAAGTTACTTAGAATTTTTTAAAAGAGAACCATGAAAAAAAAGACCCTCAAATGTTGGTAATACCAACATACTGTACATCAAGTTTGACTACCACTTCTTAAATGTTGTGGACTGACACACTGTTTACATTCTGTATAAAAACGAACTTGTGTTTCATGAGTATGAAATTGACAAAACTAATTTTGATTAAAAACACAAAGTACAAAGTAAAACCATTGTGTCAATTGCCATATGCATCCATTTGCTTTAATTAATTTCACTTAAAGTTTACTTAAAAATTAATAACTATGAAATGACTTGATTTTACAAAGAGTTTTATTCAGAAATGCATACTGCTGTTTCATGAATGAGACTCACTGCATATAACAGGCAACATCTGATTATATTTATGTATTCGCTCGGAATGCCCTTTAAGCCATTTACAACACATTAAAAGTAAACATTTTACATATTGTGTGTGCTTGGGATTGAGACCCTTGACCTTCACTTTGCTAGAGCAAAGCGTTACCACTTGAGCTTGAAGAAAAATAGAATATTTTGGGAATATGATTGCCTTCAAATGAATACAAATACATAAATACCCCAGATGCCCTTGACATTAAATAAAACATTTGGCCAACAGAATATGGACAAAGCCCTAGAGACATTCTGGGCAACTGCATAAGGAGGAAAGCATTATGTATATTTATTGCCTGTAAGTTCTTGGCAGCAATTCTTAGGATTTACAGAAGTGTGCATTTGTCAAAAGGGATCAAGTCTGTATATGCCCAACCTTTCTCAAAACCCCTAAATCATCGTGGTATAAAATGGTGGTCCAAAGAGAGATCAGAATCATGTAACTGCCATCTGCTGTATGTATACAGATGCATGCGTTCACAGTGAGACGTCCAGACAGACCATGCACTTAAGAAGTGGTATTACAGCTCACTGCAGAGAGGACAATAAAGGACCCATCCATCAAACACAGTCACCAGGAGAGAGAGAGAGAGAGAGAGAGAGAGAGAGAGAGAGAGAGAGAGAGAGAGAGAGAGAGAGAGAGAGAGAGAGAGAGAGAGAGAGATCGCTCTGTTCTAATAGCGAGCTGTCTACTCTCACCAAGACCATTTTATTTGATTAAAAAATAACTTTAAAAACAGAAATATTATGAAATATTATTACAATTTAAAATAACTGTTTTCTATTTTATTGTATTTTAAAATATTATTTGTTCCTGTGATATCTTTTCAGGAGTAATTTTGCCAGTCTTCAGTGTCACACAATCTTTCAGAAATCATTTTAATATGCTGATTTGGTGCTCAATTACTAAGGTTGAAACAATGCTGCTTTTTGCTGCTTTTTATATTTTTGTGGTCATTTTTGTGAATTTTCTTTGATTGACAGAAACTTCAAATAGAAAAAAAATGCATTTATAAGAAATTAAATGTGTCCCTGTTGATAAAAAAGTTAATTGCTTAAAAAATAGTAGTGCACCATGGTTTCCACAAAAAAATTAAGCAGCAAAAATGTTTTCAATATTGATTTTTATATAATAAAAAATGTTTCTTTAGCAGCAAATCAGCATATTATAATGATTTCTGAGGAATCTTGTGACACTGAAGATTGGAGTAATGATGCTGAAAGTTTGACTTTTCCATAACAGGAATACATTTACATTTATATACACAATATATCAAAATCGAAAACACTTATTTGAATATTATTTCACAATAATAATGTTTTGACTGTTTTCTTTTTATTAAAATAAATGCATTATTTTTGAGCATAGGATACTTTTTTGGGCCATCACCAGATCTCTGGGTTTCCATCAATCTTTTTTCTTTTCTTTTCTTTTTTTTTTTCTTTTTTTTTGTATATATTGAGGCAACCTCAATATAATGTGTAAAACAAAATTCTGTATCAAATTTACAGTTACTGTAAATCCGGCCTCTAGTTCATAAACGCCAGAGGAGAACTGGCCCCCGACTGAGCCTGGGTTCTCCCAAGGTTTTTTTTTTTTCTCCATTAGGTCACCTGATGGAGTTTTAGGACACCAGTAGGTCACTTGATGGAGTTTTTCGGTTCCTTGCCACTGTTGCCTTTGGCTTGTTCAGTTGGGGATATTCAAAATAATTAGCCAAGCATTAATACCATTGATCAGCCCTACGAAACGTGGATGTTTTTTCACTAAGAAACAAACATTATGTTATTTGATTGATATTGTGAAGCTGCTTTGATGCAATTTATATTGTGAAAAGCGCTATATAAATACACTTGACTTGACTTGACTATAACATAGTTCGGAAATGGAAATGCACAATGTTTGCATTCTTTTTAGTCAAGATTTTCATAAATGTGTTTAAAAAATGTGAAACATTTAATTGGAAACCTAGCACATGCTGTCTTTGTAGCTCACTTAGTTTTGGAACTGTGCCACATTCGCAAACTGTTTGTTGCTTTACATGTCAGACTGTCACTTCCTGATTAAGTTGGTAGTTTGAGGGAGATAAACTGAAAAGTGTAACAGACTTTATGCCTAAAGTCATGGCTATACGACGAGTAATAGCCTTCGCAATTAATATATAAAATATAGGTTTGCACTTTACATTAAGGTAGGGTTTAAATTTCCTTGAGTGCCTTGAAAGGGTGGCCTGAGAATAAAAAAAAAAAAACGCTTGTAAACGATTTATAATGCATTTATAAATGACTTGTTAGTCATTAACACACTACGTTATAAAGCCTTTACAAAGGGAACCTTAATGTAAAGTGTTACCCAAATATATAACATGAATCCAGCCTCTTAATTTCCCTGATGACCGATGTTTCAATCTCTCTCCTTCTGTCTTTCTTTCTTACTGTTCTTCGCCAGCAGGGATATCACTAGCTGATATACAAATAAGTGACGGGGTTAGCAGGCGCAGATGTCTTTCGCGGATGTCATTGGCACCACTTCTGCCTGCTCTCCTGACTCGATGTGCCACAGACGCGGATTGAGCACCTGATTGGCAGCTAAGAATGCTCTGAAGAGACAGGAAATACCCCAAATAACCACTGAGAATCTGTAGCGGGACAAGCTCACATCATCTCTACCAAAACCTCTAAACATGTTGACCTGTTTTTCTGAACAAAGAGACACCATTTCTGGCCCATTGACTTGCCCCTCTTCACTTTAATGACTACAGTTTGTGTTGAAAAATTCCCTGCTCACTGTAAAAAAAATAATAAAAAAAAAAATTACAGTAAAAAAAACCCGAAGCTGTGGTTGCCAGAAATTTACCTTAAAAAAAACAATGTAGCAACAATTTAGGTTTTACAGACTTAAATTAAATTTACAGTAAACACCTATATTTAATTATATGATATGATGTTAATTTACTAACCTATTAAAGTACTAATATCTGTTTTGTACCAATGTAATACTCTGACAACCACCAATCACAGTGGTTATGAGAGTCACATGATGAATCAAAGCTCATCACAAGCAGTTTTACCACAAGAGAGTTAATATTAATACGTAGAAGCTGCACAGTGTCATTCACACAAACACTAAACACCATCATGGTAACACATGGCACATTTTAAACACATTATAAAAATGCAATAAACATGAATTGAACAACATTAATAGTAACATAAAACCCTAATGTACATAACTGATTAGAAAAAAAAATAAGAAAAACTATGAAGAAACAGTTATTTCAACAAAAATATATCAAATGTGAAGTGTCACGCCGATAATTGTGGGAATGTCAATTTACAGTTTTTCACTGTAAATTATACAATGACTAGTTCTTTTTCACTTCCAATGCAAATTTAAGGGGATTTTACTGTAAAATTACATTAAATGTACGGTTAGATCTATCACACACTCATTCACAATGTACGGAAACTTTGTTTAACAGTTTAACAGTTAACAGTTTTTCACCGTAGCATTTTAACAGTCTTTTTCTTTTACGTTTAAAATCACGATAATTTTTTACAGTGAATGCCGTCAGAGACCAAGAAATATAGCAACTTTATTTAAGCAAACAAGTATTATTTAAGTAAACGTCCAGCATCCACAAGTGGCTCATTCCCACTATAATAGTAAACTGATGCCCCGTTCTATTTTTGACATTTTGATGTTTTACTTCATTGGAATGGTACGAAACTTGTGAACACTCACAAAAAAAAAATCATGGACGTGATTCGAAAAGGTTAAATGGTCCTGTAAAAAAATAGTCACACTTGTGATCCTCGTGGTCAAAAATGACCGCATTGGAAATGAACGGGAGACACATTTTACTGTATAATGAAAACTTGTGGTACTGCAGCCAAACAAAATCTTACTGAAAGCTAATTTTTTGAGATATCAAGCTCAAATTTGGAACACGACTTGTTTAGATTTATGGCTTTGATTGTCTTGCAGTTTTAGAGTAAAACGTGATTTTGAAAATATATATATCATATAAAAATTGAAAACAGTATTTTTG
This sequence comes from Meda fulgida, assembly GCA_030578275.1. Taxonomy (NCBI): domain Eukaryota; kingdom Metazoa; phylum Chordata; class Actinopteri; order Cypriniformes; family Leuciscidae; genus Meda; species Meda fulgida. Next base: position 17,729,209 of record CM060619.1, read on the forward strand.
TGCATTTTTCATAACAATACACGTAAAATTCCGTTAATTTTTTTAAGGTTCACTTTTTTAAACTTGTTTCACTTGAGAAATAATCTGCCAATAGTGTCATATTTGAAAACAGATCAAACTTAAGTATGTGCTCTAAAGAATTCAAGAGTTACGAAAGTTTAAGTTGGAAACAGGTCTATGCTCAAAAAGTGCATAAATGGATTATAAATACAGTGTAAATATTATTTAATATAAAAAAATCCCCTGAAAATACAAAATATTAAATAAAAAAAACATTAACAAAATATGGTACATTCATTTAATTGACAAAAAATTATAATAATTCAGTCATTTTTGACCGACATGCGAAGAGCACCAGAGGGTTAAAAAAAATAAACATTAGATGAATATCCAAGTAAATAACATTTTTAACAGGACTGCTATCCCATTGCTAAGGTTTTTTATTCCAAACCAATCCTAAGTATAAGCAATATTAATAGTGATGCTAATCTTTTCTGACAGAACTTACTAATGAAGCTTTCCTTTGCAAGTTCAAATAAGTAACAATTAAAATCCCCCCAAAAGTAAAAAATTATAATCTGTTCCAAAAATATTTCTCAAAAAGTTTCTCATATGCTAATATTTGATTGGTTAGATTAGCATATTGAGTGTACATAAACAATAGTTCAAAATAATTTATTTCAGGGATTAATTGAGTCAGCAGGAGGGAAAGATGTAATGAACACTTAATCAAGCTCAAAACTGCTGAGCGCAAAGGACACAATGTCCTTATCTGTCAAGCGAATCAATAGTGGTGCAATGAAGAGCTGTATTCTGAAGAAACAAGAGGAATGTTGGTCAATTTTGACGTTGCTATTTAGCCACTTTTATATCAGCACATCTCAAATAAATCAGCTCTCATTACTGTGTTTCAGTTACTGTATACAGCTGACAAATATTTCCAAACTGCACTCTGGGACAGAGAGGCATAATGTCCTGTCCAGAATAAATGTCTGCCTGTCTTTCCATGAGTGTTAGAACAGCTGCACGCTCCATTCTCTCTCTGATTGACAGTGATGGAAGGGTGAGGCAGGGAGGGTGTTAGTGAGGGATGAGAGGGAAGAAAAAGCAAGTGAAGAAGAGTTCTGGAGTTGAACAGGAATGATAGATTTTACTTTGTAGTGCTGACAAGACTGTACAAGCTTCAGTGGCTGGATCACTAACTGGCAGGGCAGCGTAGAGCCAGAAACATTTTGGATAGCGGCACAAAAAAGAAAAAGAAAAAAAAAAAAAGAAAAAAAAAGGAAAAAGAAAAGTCAGATTTAGTAAACCTTGTAAACCCTAAAATCAAAAAATAAGGGCTGTCCAAATTAACATGACGTCTGTGTTTAGTAAATAAATAAAGATTAATTGATTGATTGATTAATTGATTGATTGATTGATTAATTTATTGATTAATTGGTTGATTGATTCATGTATTGATTTATTAATTGGTTGAATAATTGGTTGATTGATTTGTGTATTGATTGATTAATTGGTTGGTTGTTGATTAATTGGTTGATTTATTTATTTATTTATTTATTTATTTATTTATTTATTTATTTGTTGATTGATTAATTGATTAATTGATTAATTGATTAATTGATTCATTGATTCATTGATTCATTGATTCATTGATTCATTGATTAATTTATTAATTTATTAATTTATTAATTTATTAACCGTTCTTTCTTTTTTTTGCTGTTAACACATTTATATAATTTGACATGATAACTTCTGAATTCTGCTCTGTGAATTCCATAAACTTCCTAGAACGTACAGAGCTGATTGAACCATATCTGGGTGAGCTTTCCCGAAGCAAGTAGAACATTAGTCAGATGTAAGTGATACTTAATCTCTATGATACGTTCCCTAAATCATTGTTATCTAAATAGCATGTAATAGAGTTTCTAAATTAATGAAAGCCTCTGAGCATTTCAAAGCCCATTACATGCAACTTAAATAGATATTTTCTTGGATTCTTAATAGTTTATTAAGGGCACCTTGGTACTTTGTAAAATGGTCTGGATGATGAAATAACTTCAACTCGGCCTAAATGTAACTAGAATATTGAGGTAGCGATATTCAATTCAATTCAATTATTCAATTATTTGTATAGCGCTTTTCACAATACATATTGTTTCAAAGCAGCTTTACAGAAAGTGCATATCAGAAATGTACATGGAAAAAATATATTTAGTTAATCATGTATTAATTTAGGGCATAACATATCGCCGGCGTTGAGTCGTCTCTTCACAGGCGTTTAGTGAATCTCATCCCAAGTGTTGGGCATCTGAAGTCTCCGTGAGAGGCTGGATCCAGTCTGGACCTACGAACGCCATTTACCTCGAGACTCGCGTCCCGAGATAACAGCAGAAAAGCAGATGGGAAATAATTAGCATAGCTGCTGTTCATAATATTAATGCATTCGATCTGATTCAACAGTAGTATAAAAGGTAAGCATTATGTGAATGCTTGGCTAAAGAGATGCGTCTTTAATCTAGTTTTAAGCTGGGACAGCGAGTCGGATCCTCGAACAATATCAGGAAGGCTATTCCAGAGTTTAGGAGCTAAATGTGCAAATATCCTAGCAATGACCAGAAGCCTTGAATTTAGTGATCTTAAAGAACGCAATGGATTGTAGGGCAATAGAAGGTCTATTAAATACACAGGAGCTATACCATTTAGGGCTTTATAGGTCAGTAGTAATACTTTGTAATTGATACGGAACTTAATAGGTAACCAGTGTAGAGATGATAAAATTGGTGTTATATGATCATATTTTCTTGATCTAGTAAGAACTCTAGCGGCTGCATTTTGCACTAACTGTAGCTTGTTTATTGAGGATGCAGGACAACCAGCTAATAAAGCATTACAGTAATCTAGTCTCAAGGTCATGAATGCATGAACTAACTTTTCTGCATCAGAAACAGCATGTTACGTAGCTTAGCAATGTTTCTAAGGTGGAAAAAGGCTGTTCTTGTAACATATGAAATATGATTTTCAAAAGACAAGTTGCGGTCTAGTATAACACCCAGGTCTTTTACTGTAGTGGATAAAGTAACAGGACATCCTTCTAGATTAAAGTTGTATTGTATGAGGTTTTGTTGGTAGTTTTTTGGACCAATAAGTAATACCTCCGTTTTATCTGAATTTAATAGCAGGAAATTACATGTCATCCAGTATTTTATATCTTTAAGACACTCTGTCAGTTTAGATGCCTTAGTGATTTCATCTGGTCGTGATGAAATATATAATTGAGTGTCATCAGCATAACAGTGGAAATTAATTCCATGTTTTCTTATAATATTACCAAGAAAACATGGAATTAATTAAATATGGATATGATAAATTCTTAGTAACAATATTGATTTTATTAAAAAAACGACTTCAGATTTTTTTGGTTTCACTTTATTCTGCTCTCTTGAACACATTCTGTTAGCTAAAGTAAAGTTGCACCTATGTCTACAAACTCATTAGAGTATTAGTAGAGTAATAGTAGGCTGGTGTTAGGGTTAGGGTTAGTTGACATGTAGTTGCAAAGTTACTTATATTCAATATCATGTCTGTTGGGGGCCAACACAATGCAGAGTTATCAGATATTATGCAGACAGTACACTAATACTCTAATGAGAGATAGATTACATAGGTGTAACATTACTTCACAGAATGTTCAAAAGGGACCATCAAAATAAAGCATTACCAAGTTTTTAATAAATAATTATTATATTATAAATTGTTGGATAACAAATATCAGTAGCACTTTTTAGGCAGTCCTGTTAAATTAAAATAAATTCAAATAAGTAAATATTTTAATATAATGTTATATTTTATAAGTAAATTAAAATAATAAATTAAAATAAGATGATATGCTGGAAACATCAGCCAATTGTTGGATAACAAATATTGGTAGTTAGGCAGTCCTGTTCTATATATATATATATATATATATATATATATATGCAGAAAGGAAGTCCCACAAATATTTAGAACAAATATCTTCGTTTTATAGAAAGCAAGTATTCTAGAAATCAAACCCAGAAGAGACATTTGTCAAAACTTAAGTAATTTTTTTTTTTTTTTTTTTATGATGGCATTTAAACATTATCCAAGCTCAACAAGTAAAATATAACCCACAGGTGAAACATTGTCATTCATAGAAATGTCAATGCCTTCATATTAATATGCTCCATGAAACATGCAATAAAAAAAATGGAGCCATGAAGTTGTCTAAATAGTTGTCTAAATAGTCCTTGACATGGGATTACTTTTCTAGGTGAAATAAATGATTTTGCATCACCAAAGGAATAATGTTAGTACACATTATGTAAACAGAAAACATCACATGACGTTTGTGTATCCTAGTGTGGATTTCATTCATCATATTTACACTGTCAAGACAACATTTTTACATTAGTTTATAACAATATTTCATTCGTTTATAGACCAGGTTAGTAGGCAATATTATCACACTAGTCCTGTGTATAATATATTAATAATATAAGCATGTAGTTTAATAAGATTTAGTAATAACATAATTATAACATCATCACAGTATATAACCGTAATAAACATATGCACCTTCATAGGACGCAAAACATAAACATGCATCGCATATCTAATTGAGAAAATAGTCAGATTAGTGTTTTTCCTGATGATCAGATGATTTCATTTCTACATCACCCCTTTTAAATCCAAACAAATATTCTTTCGGAATGAGCTTAGTCGGAGAGATTGAGGTGTTTACATAAATATTTTCAGTCCGATTGAGCCATAAATACTAAACAAATTACAGCTGGTCCAAAACGCAGCAGCTCGAGTTCTTACTAGAACCAGGAAATATGACCATATTAGCCTGGCTCTGTCAACACTGCATTGGCTGCCAATTAAACATCGCATAAATTTTAAAATATTGTTGATTACTTACAAAGCACTAAATGGTTTAGCTCCGCAGTACTTGAGCGAGCTCTTAACGCATTATAGTCCTTCACGGCTATTGCAATCTCAAAATTCGGGCCAGTTGATAATACCTAGAATATCAAAATCGACTGCTGGCGGTAGATCCTTTTCCTATTTAGCACCAAAACTTTGGAACAGTCTTCCTACCAATGTCCGGGAAGCAGACACACTCTGTCAGTTCAAAGCTAGATTAAAAACACCCTCAAATCCCGAGGTTTACCGGAGTCCGCCGGATCCAGGCCGTATCCAGATGGACCTGCGCCTGGACGCGACGACAACGCAGTCCTGAAGTGTCAACTAGTCCCTCCCCCGTGAAGGCCTCCTTCCCTTTACCCCTGTACAGATAATCGTTGTCTGGTTAATTCCGGTTCACGTGGCTACGCCGAAGCGATAAAACTCTGTATTATACATTTTAAGACCAGACAAGTAGTTTGTTGAGGGTTGGTTTTTAGGGAAGAACTACATGCCTGTACACATATATTCAAACACCCATACCTATAGAATGAACTCTTAATACGCATGTGCACACCTTCAGCGTTCTCACAGGTTTGCGTTCTTAAAGTTTGTGTAGAGAGAACTTAAGAGTTTTCTGTTAAAACGGTGTCGTGTTAGCAACACTAAGTTAGTTGTTAACTAAGCTAATAACTAATGATTGTTGCGACGGAAGTGAATCAATTAAAACTAACCTTAGCTGGAAAATAACTTTATTCTAAAGCTGCTATAAAGTCAAAACAATATCTGTTACTTTAATTTCCTATTTTCACTGTAAAGCTGCTTTGGAACAATCTACATTGTTAAAAGCTAGATATAAACGAAGATGACTTGACTTGACTTGACTTCAGCAAATCACTCACCACCTGAAAAGAAAAAGACCAAAAAAAGACCTTAGTCAAGCAAGGTTTGTAATGAAATGTTGGTATTTTATCCACCAGCTTCCCAAAATCAATTCAAGAGGAGATCATGAGCATTCTAATAACAGTTGGGAGGAAGTCATTTTCCCAGATGTCATCAGACAACCACTTCGTAGTCATAGATCATTGGTGAAATTAAGGTCATCTGGAAGATTTGCACTTTGATGGACTGGGGTCTCAGGTAGGAGTCATGACATTAGACTTTTGTGGTTGTCCAGGAACATGGCCCAGCTAATTCCTGAACAGAAGGTGACAGGCGGCTGAAGTAATTAATCTCATTCTCTTCTGTTGTCTCCGAATAAAAAGCAATGTCAACTTGGCAGTGGTGCGAGGTAGTAGACGGTAGAATCAATACTTTTGAGGGGCCCACAAAAGCTGTTTGTTTTGTTTAGTTTATTTCCAATTTAAACAATTAAAATCAAACACAATTACTCTGACTTGGATTGAACAATAATGCAAGTGAACTGTAACTTCGGGTTAAACGTTTACACAAGTCTTTTATCAACCTGGAAGTGTATTAACAGAAGAATCATACTTAATCATACACAGTGTTTTTGCGTGATGTTCAATAACCTCATACTGTACATTTCCAAACATTCAAAAATGACAATTTTTGTAAGTGTTATACAAATACCTACGTAGAGTATAACAATGAGATTGGGCCTGTTTGTTAAAGCTCTTGCATCTGGGGTTATACTTTGATTCTGCTTGTAAGGCAATACAATTACCGTTTTACACATCTCCACTTATACATGAAGGAGGTTGTAATCACTGCAAAACCATGAACAACCTGCTCGTAATTTCCCAGCCAGAGCAGAAACACATCCAGGGACCATTTCAGATCCCAATGAAATGTATTCATTACCATGCAAATTGGTTTGGGAATCGTTGACTAAAAGCATTCGCCATACTTCATTTGAAAGTACGTAAATGCAATTAATGGGACAGTATTCAAAAGCAAGCGAATTTGCAAGCAGATAATTGTTATTGTTTGGATCCCAATAAAATATATATATATTTTTTTTTTTCAAAGGAAGCCGTTCCGTCACGTCATTGTTGACACAGACTTCATTATGCGGTGATAATCCGCTTTTCATGTGGAAGTGAATAATGGAATATTAACAAAAGCGTACGTAGAAGTGATTTCTGAGAAGCCTGTTCATTTTCTGGCCGCTGTACAATCAGGGCAAACATCTGAAACAAATGCTACTGAAGATATTTGCACGCATGTATACCTAGCAGCTTGTGAAATGAAACACAATATGAGAAAGAATTGATTGGTATCAGAAAAGTGATGCTTGGTTGCGCCTTTGCACACGTAGGCTTGCTGGTTATGGCAAAACCTCATTTTGTTTTGCTTTTGGCAGGATGTTTCTAGCAATAATTTAGGCTTTCGGAATTGAGCCGTTGCTGAAATTACTGTCTTGAATTTCACCCAAGTAAACAAGTCAATAATCATCGCACTTCCGAGTCATATAAAGGCTGCAGGCAGCGTTCAATGGTAAATGGATGTTAATAGTGAATCCACAGAACTAATGATCAATTTGCTTGTTAGTCTAAGAATGTTTCAATTGTAGCACCATTACTATTTTTTTCCACTTTTAACAGGTGAAGAGAACTGCATTAAAAGATCAACACAGCCTATTTCTCTTCGATGAGCAAGAATCATTTCAGCCCAAAAATGAGAAACATGCTCTCATGTTGATAATGTGCTTCCATTAGATCTGGAAATAACAATGCTATTTCACAGAACAGGCAGATATCTCTTATTTCTACAACTCACACCACAGCCCTTGGAGCAAGTCACGTGTGTCTGGGAATAAATTACTTTAGAGGGAAGCTACCACAACCACTATCAAATAATGTAAAGAAAATGGCATGTTTTATTCTGTGAATGAGAACAAACAAAATGTGGATTGACTGTTGATTCCTCTCGGATCTGACATGATCAGACTAATTGTGGGTCAGTCTTCCAGGTCAAAACTGGTGGGTTAGGATTGAACTATACACTGTAAAAACAATTCCGTTAAATTTACGGTAAAAAATCATTGCTGTGATTACCAGAAATGTACCGTAAAAATTATGGTAGCGACATTTTAGGTTACTGTCCTTTTTCAATATCTGATATAATGTTAATATACCAACCTATTAAAGTACCCATTTCTGTTGGGTTTCATTGTAATACTCTGACAACCACCAATCAAAGTGATGAGAGTCATACGATGAATCAAAGCTCATCACAAGTAGCTTTTCCATACGAGGGTTAATATTAATATAAAGAAGCTGCACAGTGTCATTCACACAAACACTATCATGGTAACACACATGCAATTTTAAAAATGCAATAAACATTAATGTAACAACATTAAATGTAACATGAAACCCTAATCTACATAACCAGCAGCCATATCACCCTGTGGCCCAAGACTGGTTGCCCACTGAAGCTAAGCAGGGCTGAGCCTGGGCCGGGTTTCCCGATAACGATGTATCTTAGCTCTTAAGAGCTCTCTACGTGCAAGGTTGCGAACGCTCGCCACAATTCCATGCGCGTTTCCCAAAAATGCACTTAACATGAACGCGCGAGAACGCGTTCTACGTGCTACTTAAGCATCGCTGTCCATTCGCGAAGTGCTGAAATATAACCTTATATGGCATCGTATTCTGAACGTTTAATCTAATAATCATTATTTATGGTGGGGAATCAAGACAAGTCTATATGGGTATAAAACACCTATACAGGCTAACAAAATGGCTGAACAAAAACAAAAAAACAAGAGAAGAGACCTTTCAAAAAGATAAAATTAATGTCCTTTTAGAGGAGATAGAGGGAAACAAAGATTTTATTTTTAACAGATTTAAAGGACACCATACAAATAAGGAAAAACAAAACATCTGGAAGGACATTGTCACATTGCAAAATAACTGCAACCGTGTTCAAAGATCAGGGAAGGAAGTCTGCAAGAGATGCCCAATACATGGCTGGTTTTCGTGCACGTCAGCACGTCATTGACAGATTTTTTTTTATTCATCCTTATTTTGCCTGGTCTGTAAAGCATATTTCCCAGATTACTTATTTTATGATTTTTTTGGTTTTTTGTTCATTCGTTTAATTTAGATGTGTATTTCTATTTTTTTCTTCCCTGTTTAATTATCTCATTTATTAATTTAAACAAAACACGAGTACAACAAAGTGTACAATAAATTACAATCAAAACCTGTATATTATACTTACGTTGCAGTGTAATCTGTTAAATCTAGATAAAAGTGTAATCTGCCGGTTGTCCTGCAGGTGACCTCATAAATCTGTCTTCTTACGATGCACTTCGGGATTTACGATTACTCCAGAGCACTCGTAGTTCTACGAAGATTTTCAAGTGCTACTTAAGTTACGATGCTTTTGGAAACAGACCGTAATAATAAGATCAGTCGTACGATCGTTTTTACGATCAACAAGCTTTTGGGAAACGCAGCCCTGGTCAGTACCTGGATGGGAGACCTCCTGAGAAAACCAGGTTGCTGCTGGAAGAGGTGTTAGTGAGGCCAGCAGGGGGTGCTCACCTTGTGGTCTGTGTGAGTCCTAACACCCCAGTGTAGTGACGGGGACACTATACTGTCAAAGAGCACCGTCCTTCGGATGAGACATTAAACCGAGGTCGAAATTAAAAATGGCCAAAATTTGCCCCTTGGCCTCTGTCCATCATGGCCTCCTAATAATCCCCATATGATTGGCTTCATCACTGTCTCCTCTCCACCAGTTAGCTGGTGTGTGTTGTGCGTTCTGGCACAATATGGCTGCTGTTGCATCATCCAGGTGGATGCTGCACATTGGTGATGGTTGAGGAGATCCCCCCCCCCCCCTTCCATGTAAAGCGCTTTGAGTAGCCAGAAAAGCGCTGTATACAGTAAATGTAACAAATTATTATTAATGAATTATTAAAGCTACCGTCGGCAAATTTTTTTTATCATATTCAGTGAAATCGACACTATAATCCGACAGAACAACATAAATAAAGTGGTTTTAGAAAAAAAAACGAGCTTCTAACTCCACCTGGAGCGTATTATTTGTTTTGCAAAAATCCACCGCTCCCGGTTCATTGTGCCCAATCAGCGCAGGGGGGTGTGACATCTGACTGTCAAACACAGGTCGTGCACACGCCACCCCTCGCGCACGTTACAATCACATGCACACCCCTGAAGTTCGCGCAGTAACGAAGAGTGATGGCGGAAAAGATTCCAATTCCTCAGTTAACCTCAAGAGCTAGGAGGTAAAAAAAAAAACAACAAAGGAAAAGAGAACACCTGCTGAAAAGAAAGAAGTAAAGAAAGAAAGCGCCCGTAATAAAACCAGGATCAACATCTGATCGGCATTTGAAAGGTGGAGAGATTTACGTGCTTTAATTGGGTTCAAGCTGCATGCAGAGCTTGAAACATTTCTTCTCAACAGGTAATTGTGCTTTATCAACCAGTTACTTTATTTCTTAGTGTTATGTTAGTAATCTAAGTATGTTTGCCCAAATGTGTTGATATGGATAGCTAACGTTAGCACTTGTTGGGCAGGTTCGTGGTGCACACGCACTGACGAGCACGAACTCGGTGGGAGGGTATCCGTTGATAGTGGGGGAGGGGCACGAGAGTTGTAAACATTCGACATTTTGCCTAAGTCCACTCAATCTGCCAGACTTGCCGACTGCAGCTTTAATATAACTGATTAGGAGAAAAAAAAAAAAAACTAAGAAAGACTATGAAAAAACATACAAAATTGTGGGGGAATTGTGCGTCAGGTTGTCAGAAATGTCAGTTTACGGTTTATGATATACAATGATTTCCAAAAACTTCCGGTATTTTACTGTAAAATTACATTAAGTGTACTGTTAGATCTATCACAGTTATTTACTGCATATAGAACGGAAACTTTCCATTAACCAATTAACCTTAGCATTTTTCCATTAAAATCACAATCATTTTTTCAGAGTAAGTGAAAGAGGATTTTTAATTAGAAAAAAAAATATGTAGGGAAAAACTGTATTTCATCAAGATTTGATTAGATCATAAAAAGATTAATCAAGAATAGAAATTTGTGATGTAAACAGAAGCCATTAATTAAGTTTTTTTTTCTTTCAGTCATTCCACTATGATATTACGTAAACATCAACATCACTTATTTACAAGTGCATTCTTTTTAAACAAAGCACTTTGACATGGAAAAATAACAGTCAACTCCATTTTAACCTTAAGTTTGCCAACCATTCAGAAGTGAAATTCTTTTAACTCAACTATCTATGAAATTCCTTCTTCTTCAGAATGCAAACATACAAGCCAATGGAACATGGTTGGGTTAGTTTAGGGATGGGTACCGACCCGAAAACATACCTCCTTGTCTTGTCTTGTCTTCTTATTTATATAGCACTGTGCTATATATATATATATATATATATTCTTTTTTTAATATATATATATATATATATATATATATATATATATATATATATATATATATATATATTCTTTTTTAATATATATATATTACTTTAGTTTGAGGTGAGCATAATTATGTGGCTATATTTTTAAAATTATATACAAGTCATGCATGTGCTTTTTCAATGTGTATGCTCATAATGCATTATACACTGATTTGTAAATGATCAAATAAAAACTTGCAATTTGCAATTATGTCTTGAATGGATAATGTTTGCATTAGAGGTCATGAATGGTATATGGTACAATATATATCTCCTATAATTGGAATTATACTTAAATTATTATTAATTATACTTAAAATGTATAATGGGCACATCGTCATGATTTCTTAATATTTGCTTTAATAAAATTTCATCTTATGTTTTCACTTCACTTAAAGCCATCAGTTATGCATTTATGGAGGTTGGTAACTGTATTATCACTCACAATAAAGTATTTATAAAAACACAACGTGGCTATATAACAATATATTCACCAATTTGACAAATAAATATTAATTACTAAAAGTCATTATAATATAATAACATTATAGCAATGCAGGTTGCATCTTTATAAATACTTCATAAATATAAATAATATATAAACATAAGACTGACTAATTCATACTTATAAATCAGTGTATAATGAATTGTGAGTATGTACATTGAAAAAGCAAATGCATGACATAATTAATTATAGAAATAATATAAATGTAACTATAACTGTTCTTATAATGCAGTAAAGGTCTTAATGAGTCTTTATAAACATATTTATTTAATAGTAATACTTAATTATAAATAAGTATAAATGGAGCTATAATTCATTATAAGCATGGGCTTCATAAAGTGTTACCAGAAAGTAATTTTTTTAAGATGCAGAGAGGATTCTTATATTTTGATAAAGAGTTTTTCCGGATATGAAAATTCATGCATTGTGAACCTGCATGATTATTTTCTTATTCTCTGTAACACAAAAAGTAATATTAATCATAAAAGTATCACTGTCTCTGTGGAGCCTTTGTCATTTTTTTACTTTTATGAAAAAGTGCATTGTGAATTTTCTGCTGAACGTCTCATTTTATGTTCTAGTTAACAAAGAAAATCATAGGTTTGTAATAAAATGAAAGTGATTAAATAATAAGAGCATTTCTTTTTTCTTTTTTTGTGGTGAACTATAATTTCAATGCACACTGTGCATGACAACATGTCCAAAATTCCTTACTGCGGTCTCAGCTTTGCTCACAGTAATCTAGCTTTGTCTTTGTGATTTGGAAAATTACAGAAAATAAAAGAGAAAAGGCTCCATGCTTGAGTTCAAAGACAAGTCTCGATTTCTGATACAGGGGAAGTAGAGTGTGGAAAGATCAAAAGAAGAGTGATGTGAAAGGTCAGCGCTCAGTCGATCACAAGCGACTACATAAAGAGGCGTTCCTGCTAAGCAGTGCACTGCACAACCACAGAGAGCCAGAGCTGTGCAGACACCTGAAAGAGACATGGCGGAATGGAAACTCACACTTTGAAGAGACTGGGGAGGGGTGAAACACCTCAAAGCACCTGCATAGTGTGCCATTGCCTAATGGGAAATAAGCAATGGATCTATGACAATGTAATTGTAAATTCAGCTCATGCCTCCACTAAGAAATTATTGTTATGCAGTGCATCTCTTTGAGAGAGTTTCAGTGAGTACTCTTAGCATTATTTATATGTTAAATACAAAGGACATCAATTGTTTCATTTAACCTTCATGTTTCGAGATCCCAATGCTGTATGTATAGAATTGTTAATGCAATGCACCAATGAGGATCAGACAGTTTTTTTTTCAATATATACGAATTGTATCTAATACAAGTTTGTTATTTCTTATTTTATTATTATGTGAAATGTTCATAATAGGACATTATGATGACACACACACACACACACACACACACACACACACACACACACACACACACACACGCACGCACACACACACACACACACACACACACACACACACTTCTATGAGCAAAGAAGAACTAGAACAGGTATACAGCTTTCAGAGAGTTTCAGCACCACATCAAGTGGACAGCTCCAGCTATTTTGATTCCTATTAGAACATGGTCATATTAAGAATATATGTCTGCCTTATCTGACACCTGTACAATATTTTAATTGCTGTGACACTATTAAAATACCTCATTTTGATGTTTCGTCAGTTTCCCAAAAAGGATTAATAAAGTGCCATCCCATCCTATTCTAGGACAATGGTTCCCAACCCATTTCAACCTTAATCATTTTAAGTTATATGAACAAAAAAAAGGTCTCATTTGTAAACATTAGTTAATGTATTAACTAACATGAACTAACCATGAGCAATCCATTTGTTACAGTCTTTATTAATCTTTGTTAATTTTAGCTAATAAAAATGCAGCTGTTCATTGTTTCTTCATGTTAGTTCACTGTGCATTAACTAATGTTAACAAATACAACTTTTGATTTTAATAATGTATTAGTAAATGTTGAAATTAATATTAACTAAAATTAATAAATGAAGTATTGTTCATTCTTAGTTCATGTTAGCTAAAGAACCTTATTGTAAACTATTACCACGGAACTAATTTGTATATGGTTTAAATCAGAAATAACTCTTTAAGGTTACCACTTTTATAGTGTATATATTTTATATTTGTGATTTAAGATACAGTCAGTGCATTGCATGCTTGTTATTTTCATTTCAAATGTGATTTTTTGGTACCCTAAAATGAGCTTCATGTGATAACGTCTAAATTAACAGATTTTATTATAGTCAAATTTAGCATTTGCATTAGCGCTTTTTACAATACAGATTGTTTCAAAGCAACTTTACAATGATAACAGGAAAAGAATACAACAAAACAGAAAAAATAATGCTACAAAAAATCAACCTGATATAGAATCAGATAGTGTGATAGGATAGGATTTGGATAAGAAATATAAGGTGATTTATTGGTGTCATGATAATTAGAACAAGTGTTCACATGTAAACATGGCTCCATCTTGTAAAAATAACACATTTTCTTTTTTTTTACAGCATTGCAAGAGGCTGAGATTCCTAATATGATCACTTTCTACTGACAATATTTTGAGTGGGAGCTGTCCACATCACATGGTGCTGAAATGTTCCTTTAAAGCTGTCCTCTGCTCTGAGTTTCTGCTCTAAGCTTAGCTGTTCCTTCAGAATGTTGTAACAGTTTTATTTAAACACACACATACACACACACACACACACACACACACACACACACACACACACACACACACACACACACACAACCTGTTAGCCGCACGTCACGAATAAATCCAGCATATGAGACAGGTGGATATATAGTATAACAAAGAAAAAAAGTAAAATGATCTGGATGCCAAAGTCTAGACTCCATCTTGACGCGACGCTTTAAAAGAAGCTTCAGTTGTAATCAAGGAAGCTGTCTGCACTGCACGCTTAAACCGGTTCCTTAATTATAACAGGAGAGAGTGCTTTTTCGCGTCGTCGCTCGCATGCAGTGCAAGTAAAAGTTGAGGCGGCACTAAGTTTCAGTTCATGTATCGGTCTGCGCAGCTTCAGAGCTCTCTAGATCTTTCCATTTCATCTGCTCACAGCTCTTTATGTTCCTCACCGTCTTTCGATCGAGACTTCGATTCCCTCTTAAGAGAATATTTGGCAAATCCAGACGGTTTGCGATGGGATCTTTTCTCTGGGAGTCTGAGAGGAATCAAGCACGTCCTCACAGACCAACTGAGCAGTTCTTTCGCTAGTTTTCCCACGGTGTTGCGACAAACATCATTTAATCATTACCGTGTATATTTTTCGTTTCTCTACACGGAGGTTTGACGTGGCGTCGACAGTTTAAATATGTATGAGAAAATCTGAATTCACGCGCCTGATTTGGATTATCCGTTTCCCAGGATACCGAACACTGAATCGATCGCGCGTCAACTAATTAATTTTCTAATTTTCCTGGACTTAAAGACTGCCGAAGGTGCTTTTGGAAATGAGCGGTCCGTTTTCAAAATGTCTTTTTTAAGAATCACTCGTGGAGAGAGACGTTTCCTCAGAGGACGGGAGGTTTTGTAACGCTGAATTTTTCGCCGATTTCACGACACGCGTTTTCCATGGCTACTGCGGTCAGATCGATTAAGCGTAAGGATGCGATTAACTGGCCGAGGATGTCGACAACTTTCTGGGCTGTGCTGCTGTTGACGGCGCTTCTGATCGTGTACTGCGGTGAGTTTGCGGTTTGTGCGATGCTTCTTCGATACGTGTGTGAGGATGTGTAACACTTTATTGTTGTGACCTTAAGGATAATGTAATGTATGCCGTGTCACTCACAAATACACACATACAAACAAAGTCATAGAGGCTCATGGAAACGGAAATGCCAAAGCATGTCCTATACATGACCATAATATATTTTTAACTTGCGCCTCAAGGAAAGGGACGATGTGTATTAGCATCTATCTTCTGGATCTTATGATAGGATTGTTAAAGAAAAAAAAGATCCGAAATCCATTCTAATTGCAAAGATACAGGAAAATGAATGCACAAGCAGTCAACTCTGCATTACTCAAAGACACAGATATGGAAGGCAACTTATACAATCCCTCTAAACATGACTGATATTTTGAAACCTTCAGCTCTGGCCATGGTGTTTATACACTAAAATACATTTTGAGCTGAAACTCAAAAGGAAAGTTGTGTGAAACAATAAGTAGATTGTTAGATTGTTACGTACGTAATTTACGAGGTGGCTAATTCGTCCGAATTCATACGACCCCACTCGCGCGAATTCGAACGCATTTTGCTAAATCCTACATATTTTACGAGTTGCCCGATTCGCATGAATTCGTGCGAATGACCTACCCCTGACCCCACCCCTAAACCTACCCATCACTGGGGTTTAGACAAACTGCTCACTCATACGAATTGGTCGTGAGATAGCGTTGGGTTATCACAAATGTCACTCATTGAAATTTACAAGAACAGGCCTTTCCTGTTAAACAACTATATATCCAATAGAAACTCAGTTGATTCATTATTTTAGCTAATAATAGTCTGAATGAAACTTTCACTGTCTCTCTTAGCACTGTAGTCTTAAACTGTAGTCCGCATGACTGCACTAGAACACACACAGTTAAAGTGAATTAAATGTACAAATGTACACTCACACACCTGAATCTGGGTCTAGAAATGTCGAATTATTGTTTATGTCCCAAGTCAAGTCAAGTCAAGTGTATTTATATAGCGCTTTTCACAATATAAATTGCATCAAAGCAGCTTCACAGTATCAATCGAATAACACAACAATGTTTGTTTCTTAGTGGAAAAAAAAACATCCACGTTTGGTAGGGCTGGTCAATGGTATTAATGCTTGGTTAATTATTTTGAATATCCCCAGTCCCAGGCCTATCTGGGTGGCAGTACATCTGAGAGGATGTTTAGCCTGTGCCACTTTACCTCCAGTGCCTTTCCATTTCCGAGGAAATATGGAAATATATGGAAATATGTGCATAGATGGTTCTGCATTCACTCAATTGATCTTCCTGCGATGCCATGATTTATTCTCCGCTTGGCTATAATCAATGTTCTGGATGTTTGTTGTGGGTTAGCAGTCGTTTTATTTGGGGCTGCCTGTTTTCTCTGTGTCTCTCTCTGTGCAAATTCGCTTGTGCATCTCTGCCATGACCCGCTTGTTGTCTGTGATATTAATCTTCATCTAGATGGGCTGCCCACCGAACGACATCTACGTCTGAGTCGCTGTCAAGACCCCAGACTGGCACCTCGCAGCTCGCAGAGGAGATTGAAAACATAAACGCAGGGACACAAAACCAAGTTCTGATGGTTGATTTGTTTATTTATAGCTAGTCTTGCGCGACGCGTGTACAAACACAACAGAAATTAGGTCTGCAATCCCACTAGTGAGTCATGCAGTCGCTTGCCTCTTTATATTAGCATCTCACAACAAAACAAGTCAAAGTATTCCCCTACAAATGTCATGGTTGTACAGGAGATTGGGTTTGTTTCGGAGAGCAACGGAGATAGGGAAACAGCAGAATGGTACTCGTGCTGTACCGCAGCTGTGCAAATGAATATAATGCGATATGATATGATGACAAGGACTGTTTGTAATGACTGTTTAATGAATGATATGGCTTTGTTCTGTCCGCTGGCTCCCTCCTCTGGATGCTATACTCGACACACGTTTATTCTTTGCTAGAGATGCACAGATGCATTGTTCAAACTTGCATTTCAATTGCCGTAGAAACAGAATAATTGCTATATTTGACACCATTAGAATAACAAGTGTTGAATATTACAGTTTTGTTGTAACTGCTTAAACACAAAATCCTTCCTTGTCTCACAATTTATGAAACCTGACACTCAAACACCAGAACCACACACCAAATCTACCATACGCTAATTCTCGGCCTTCGACACTTTTTGGAAACCACAACACGCAATTCTCTATTTAACACATACAAATCTAACAGGAAGTGTCTTGATTTCCTTTTTCAAACAACCTATCAAAATGCCATAATTCATCAGTGCCTCATACTAACTCCTCACATGTTCACACACTCATTGCTTTGCTTAACACCAACCAATCATGGCTTTAAAACAGGCCTATAAATAGACCAAATGTCAAGTTATATGTTTTGCGGACTGTGTAATACTGCATTCACAACCACAAATGCCAAAAAGTCAAAGTCAAAAAATATATAGTTTCAATCCTGCTTTCGTGTTTACCGTGAATATTTCCACATCTCTCTAACAAATACTTTCAATCTTGTACAGAAGTGCACATAGGAGCTCATGAAAGAAGAGCTTTAGGTTTTGAATAACTGTGTGTATGTGATATATCCAAAAAATATCATAGCAAAAGGTGTTTGCAACGTAAGACAAATGTTTGCTTCTGAGATGTGTTTGTGATATTTTGAATGCAATGCTTCATTTTGCAAGAGATGTGAGGCATTTTTGCATTTTGTGTGTGCAATTCTTGGATTTGTGTGTAAAGTTTTGAAAAAAAAGAGGTGAAGTTTTGAAAATGTGTGCAAGAAGTTGAAAAAAATTGTTGAATATAAAATATACGATTTTATTTATTAACCAATGATACTTGCTAATGCATCACTATTCCTTACACATACAAATATTGCTCACAATATAAACCTTTGTTGCGTAACTCATTCTGTACTCTTTATACTGTGAAAATCAATGATGCAAATTGTTGCGAGTCGTTTACTTTACTAAGCAGTCAGACTTATGAGTTTCACTGAAACCACTGGTGGAAAACATCTCACAGGCTTAACCTGAGACATAACTAGAGATCAAGATATCATTGAGACTTGTGGGTCGACTCTTTTGACTTGGTCTAGTAAGCGACATCTTTGCAGGGCCCTAAAACCACTCTAGCAACCACATAGCAACACTGTAAAAACCACTCAGTATCAGAGCAGAGTTCTGCATGGGCAAACATCATTCATTTTTTCTGTACATATAAAAATGTAGTAATATATTTAGTGTTGTTGCATTTCTTCCCTTATAAATAACTATTAAACTATTATGTAATGTTTATAGCATTAATAATCCTCATATTTTATAAATACATGATTTTGACGTTCATATTTTATATACATATGTCATAGTTCAGCTTAAGTAAGTGATGGTTCATTTCTGTTGTAAAAAGGTTATTAATTTAGTTCATTTATATATATATAAAATATATATATATATATATATATATATATATATATATATATATATATATATATATACACACACACACACACAGGAAAAAATGGGAAAAAAATGTGATGTCATCATCCAGCTGAGTTCAGTTCTCATATAATGGTGTCAATGCAGGCAGATCAATAATATAGTCGGATATTAAATATCCCTATTTAATATTAATTTATTATTCAGAGTAATAATCATGGATGTATAGTGTGTTTTTATGACAGTATATATGTTCAGACAGCCTGACCGTCATTAAAGTCAGATGGTGCAGAGAGCATATGGTGCGTGTGTGTGTGTGTGTGTGTGTGTGTGTGTGTGTGTGTGTGTGTGTGTGTGGCACTGGCTGTGTTACTGTTAGAGAGAGAAATCAAGAGAGAAAAATACTAATAGAAAGTAAGCTAAAACAGGGAACCAGTAAAACACACACCAAAAGGAAGCAGACAAAGAAAGCGAATAGCGCACAATGGTCTCCTCCTCCATCACACATCCCACAGGGTCAATTATGTGCCCTGATGAATCATACCTGCTACAGACCCGACCCGCATTGCCATAGCCCTGCCCACCGAAGGCATCCCACAATGCACTGCGGCGCATTCACACATCCCCCTCGAAAACAGCCCATGTAGTCTGACACGTTGCTCAAACATTCACAAATGCACACTTTTCTCAGTGGATATCATCAAGACCATTTACGGGCATAAACAGAAGCCGTTTTTGGTAATTAGACATCTTTTGGATGTTGCTGTAAGTTTTGGTTACCAAAGC
The DNA here is from genome assembly GCA_030578275.1 of Meda fulgida. NCBI lineage: Eukaryota > Metazoa > Chordata > Actinopteri > Cypriniformes > Leuciscidae > Meda > Meda fulgida. Next base: position 17,749,071 of record CM060619.1, read on the forward strand.
AAAAATAACCTAAAAAGAGAGAGTGAGAAAAAAAAAAGGTGTATTTATATAGTACAATAAGCATGCAGTCATTATAATATCCTTGTCTATTTTAAAGCTAGCCGAAGGCCGTTTCCACCGCATGAGCAATTTAACCTCTCTCTGCATCAAATGGTAAATATGTGGGGTTGTGGAACTTGTCAAGTTTTTTGTCTGGCCTAGTGAGCATATCATGAAACTCTTACGAAAATGAAGGAATCTTTATGGATGAATATTTAAGCAGCTCCGAGGACCTACAAGGTTTTTGTACAGGAAAATGTATATTTGTGTGTAGCACATTGTTGACAGGCTGGGTCTATATCATTCTAGAGCTGTTTCATGCTACTGAATATGGTTTCCATCATTTATGAAATGAATGGATTTGTTTTTACATGTACAAAAAAAAAAAAAGGATATCATACAACAAGTTAGTTCCAGTCTGCTAATTCGATTGGATAACAGCACTGTAATGTTTCACTGTTGGTATCAGTGTTCACTTCTAATTCATGGTACTTAACATTACTTTCTCTACAAATGTTATTAATTGTGTAATTATCTAAAAAAAAACACACAAAAAAAAAATACAACATGAGCTTGCCATGCTGCTGTGTCCAATGGACTTTTATTTTGATATTATTTTGTCTTGCTTTGCTATGTTTTTAGTTCCTGTTTTCTTCGTTGCCATAGTTATTCATTGTTTCATTGAGTCTCACCTGTCCCTCATTACCGCTCTGTATTTAAACCCTCAGGAGCTGTTTACACGACAACGGTTTCAACTAAAAACGTAAAACTTTTTATGGGTTTTGGCCAATTATTTACACAGCAACAGCGCTATGGGTGCCTGAAATTTTTTTTAAACCATTTTTGAAAACGTGTTTCAAAGTGCAAATTTTTGAAAACGGTCTCCATGTAAACAACAAAAACGTGAATCTCTGGAGACGATGACGTCATTCACATGTGTATTACATGTTCAGTCTATAGTGTTTCATCGCACTCTAATGGCCTGGCAGCAGAATACAGCATTTTTAGCCGTTTCTGGGGATCCGTGTGAATGGGGATGGTTTTGACATTGGTGTCGACTGTACGGGGAAGACTCCACGGAAAACTTCTCCGTTTTAAGCATATCGTTGTCGTGTAAACGTACTCCTAGTTAGCTTCTGTTATTTGTCTTGTGTTAGTATTGCTACCTGGATGTTCTCTCTATTCTTGGATTATCTCTGTTTGTGTTTTTATTTTTATTAAATACTACTTCGTTTATATTCAAGCCTGATCGTTCTGATGCAAAAAGCCAGCAAGTGTGACAATTGCATTGTATACAAAATGTCAAAATGGCATCTGCATTCAAATGCTAGACCTTTAGTTTTATGAACCATGATTTGTGAAGGGAGAACTGATACGTTTGCACAGACATTTTAGTGCAGTACATTGAAAATTGTGCTTTGTAATTTTTGGAGACTGGTCTGAAAGCGATTTGATTTGCTTTCTAATGTGAGATAAATGCGGTTAAATTGAGTGGAAACACTTTACAACAAGGTCAATTAGTTACCAGTAGTTATCTACCTTAGTTAAAATGAACTAAGAGTGAACAATACTTCTACAGCATTAATTAATCTTAGATAATATTAATTTCAACATTTACTAATAAGTAATTAAAATCAAAGGTTGTATTTATTAACATTAGTTCATGCACTGTGAACTAACATGAACAAACGATAAACAGTTGTATTTTTATTAACTAACATTGACACAGATGAATAAATACTGTAACAAATGTATTGCTCATTATTAATTCATGTTAGTTAATACATTAATGTTCACTAATAAATGTATTGTTCATTGTTCCAAATCTAATGTTAACTAATAAATGTATTGCTCATTGTTAGTTCATGTTAGTTAATACATTAACTAATGTCAACTAATAGAACCTTATTGTAAAGTGTTACCAATTGAGCTTATGTGTCAAGAAATAAGCAGTCTAGCATCAAGTCTGAATGTGCAGTGCACGTAGTTCTACAGTTTACCTCCCTTGTGTTCATGTGAGATTTTTTGCTTAATGCTGATCCATGAGAAATCTGAAAATGTATATTAAAAAAAAAACAAAAAAAAAACATAGTGTTTATTAATGTGAACCCGATTGGCAGACATCTCCTCCAGGCTCTCATAAAATAATTGCTGTTTAAATGTGCGTGTTAGACCATAAATTAAATGAAATCTGGTATTAGTTTTAATGGGTGCACTAGCATGCATAAAACATACATTTTGACATTTCACACAAGGGTCTTTTTCATTTAAGGGGACGTGCACGCTGCTAACAATCTGGCTTCATTCTTGGTTGATGTAACGATGAGGGTGTGAATTTTAATGATCAGCTGTAACCTCAAACACACACGCGCTGCTTGAGGGGCGGAGAAAGACAGGGAAGACTACTAACATACTTGCGGCGGGCTGTTAAAATGACTCCACTTCTTTACAGGGAACCAATCACTTGAAAGAAAATGCCACCCTGGCGTTTTGAATTCCTGGAGGGCTCCATCAACACGGGGTCGCTCACGGGCTGTGACAGGAAATGTCTGGGGTGGAAACACTCTTGAGAAGTGAATGAAGGATAAAAAAAAAGAAGGAAGAGAGAGAAGCAGACAATGAGACTGAGAAAGATGGATAAAAATGTGCCACCCCGCTATAAACAGACGTGGGAATAACATGCTACGGAAATTGAACTTTCCCTAAATGGCGCACACTTTGGTGTTCCATTACTTTTGCAAAGCTTTAGAGGCATTCCTATCCAAAAATTGAAATCATCCAAATGTCTTCATTTTGACAATTTGCAGTAAAGATATTATCAATTATTGACTCAACCTTTTTTTTAATTAGTAACACAACTCCTATTTCCACATGATTTTGGAAATTGAAAATTGAATTACAAAAAATAGTAATTACGCTTAATTTGAAACCTTCCTACAGCACAGGAAGCTTAGAAAATAACCTCATTATATTTTCTCAGTATTCACAACAATTCGTTTTGTGTTGACTGCATTCATAAGTTCAACAACTGCCAAAATCTATTTTTTTGCAAGTTAATTAACAACTACCAACATTTGGTCCCATAACAAGAACCAAATATGAATATTTATAATAAATTCAACGCACAGTTTTTTTTTTATTAATGTTGTTTAATTATTTTTTATTTTGTTTAAATTGTTACTACTATTGCTAGAAAATAACAAAATCAAATAAAACATAAAATAAATCAGCTCATATAATGTTTACGTAGCATATATAATTGCTGCAATTGTATGTAAAAATAATGGATCAGTATCAGAAGATCTTAGTTCGGCTCAAGGAGGAAAAGGTGAAGTTCAATGAACACAGACTCAAGGCTGCAATTCAATTGTGAATTGTATTAGATAGATAAGACAACAAGCATTTACAATATTTACACGTGCACATAGATAATATTCAGTTCAAAGTTATTGATGAACTTAAAACAATTTGAGAATTCATTCGATAATCAGTGCTTGAAGCCGCAGGAGTTCACGACACAAAACTCTTAACAGGCAAAGCCCAATGAGTCCATGATGGAACAGTCCATGAAATAAACATGAATGTGTGCAGGTGTGAATATGTCTGAAGGTGTGTGCAGGTGTATCTAACGAAGCAGCTGCAGCGCCCCCTACCACACCGGCAGATGCATGCACTCCAAAGCATCAGTTTTGGGCCTAGTGGCTCGCCATCCATATACAGAACCTGGCCAGTTTCCGTATCATTAGTTTCCGTATCATTAGATGTAGTTCTAAAAATCGTTGTAAATATAGTTCACACCACAAGTGTAATAATAATCATTCGAATCACTTACAGAATGAGTTTTTTTCCCGTTTTTTGCTTATGAACGATTAAACATTGACAGCCAATCATACTTCGAATAAACAGACCGACATCGTCTGCTGCTGTGAACACTAATAGAGTTATCATTCTCGGTGTGAATGGGCCTTTGCACAGTCAGAACACAAACAAATGTTACTTTATAAAAAGACAGCTGCATTTATGAAGTCGCAGAGTGGGTTACTCGTTGTGAAGAAAAGATCGGGGTCGCTCAACAAATGCATGTTAGAGAAGAGGTAGTTGGGTGGAAGTGTGCTGGATTCAATCATGCAGATGTGTCTTTTGCCAAAAAACCTTAACAGGATGCCAGACTGTAATGCATGGTTGAGCCTGACAAGACATCTCAGAAACATGATTCAAAAGCTTTCCTGCCTTGATGGATCCAATAGTATTGCATTTTTGTCTAATAATATGAGGTCACAACCGCATATTAGTGTGCAGCACGTCTCAGTGGAGAATTGTGTTCATTGATCATTACTTGATGTATTCAGTGATTACTAATTGGCAACATCTGTTTACGGGCAAACAACATGATTATACATTCAAAGCCTATCTTCGTCAGTTACAGCTCGTGTTTGTTGCTTTCATGTTACCTTTTTGAAAAATCCTTTATCACATTAACTTCACAACAAACAACAGCCTGATGTACAGTCTACTGTTTTAGAACCGACTGCATCTGTTCAACAGCTCATCTAGCAAGCACTGACTCAAGTAACCCTGCCACTGTGTCTACTTTCATACTCCGAAGACTTTCACACACACACACACACACACACACACACACTATACATTGTCCCACCTAAACCAATACCAAAAAAAAAAAAAACAACAACAACAAAAACATGGTAATGAAATATTGTAATGAGTATGATGGTCTAGCAATCATATTAGTAACACTTTTGTTTAGGGTCTAATTCTCACTATTAACTAGTGGCTTATTAGCATGCATACCACTAGGATATTGCCTATTTACTTATAAAGCCTTATTTTGCATGACCATATTCTACATCCCTTAATCCTACCCAATACCTAAACTTAACAACTATCTTACTAACCATTCATAAGCGGTAATAGGGAGTTTAGTGAGGCAGAAGTCGTAGTTAATAGTTAGGCAATAGTGAGAATCGAACCCTAACCTTACGTGTCCAAAATATTAATACGTATAACACTAGTAACAGTATTAGGTTACACTTTATGGTAACACTTTATTTTACAGTGTCCTTTTCACATTTGTTACATGTACTTACCATAGTAGTAACAGTAAATTATGCATAATTACATGCAACTAACCCTAAACCAAATCCTAATCCTACCCTGACCCTATAGTAAGTATGTAGTTAATTAATATTACTCAGTACTTAAATATATAATTACACTGTGACAATGACACCTTACAATATTTATTTTAAAGTGTCGCTGTTACAGTGTAATTACACAAATTAGTACTAGTTATATTAATTAGTAACATGTACTTACTATAGGGTTATGGTATTGCTTTAGGATTAGCTGCTTGTAATTCTGCATAAGTTACTGTTATTACTATTAAGAACATGAAAGATGTAAGGATAGTGTGAAATAAAGCACTACCCAATAATAATATGCACTTTACAATAAAATGCAATCTGTGAATTAACATTTTACAGCAATACAATGTATTGTTAATTTATAAATATATTTCTAATACATTTATTTGTTTTTTGTTTTTTTTTGTTTTGTTTTTGTTTATTGGTTTATTGGTTGACTTTAACTGGCTCATCATTATATTGCTGTCCTAGGACTTTTTTACTGTAATCACAGCATGTTACTAATTGGCTGTTTTATTTGTGTTGGTAAAAATGACTCCACTAAGGCCCTGTTCCAAAAGGCACACTCGATATGAATTTGTGGTCTTGTGGCCTTCACTTGTGCACGTCCGTGAAGTCCTTAAGATCATATGGTGTCCAATTTGTCATTTCAGGCTTCAGTAGTGTACCGAGATTGCCTCCATTGTAGCCACCATACACCCTTAATGAACCCTTTTTCCAAAGCTTTCACTGCAGACTTCACTGCAGACTAATAACCAGTCTAGCAGTCGATGTGGAAAAAAAGTGAAGACTCAGAGAAGTACTGAGAAGGAGAAGGAGTCTGATACTGTTAGTATTCTGATACTAATTGTATTTAAATAGAGTTTGACTGCAGCATGTTTCTGAGCTAATAACACGACACTTCAATAAGCACAGAAACATATAGCACAAGCAATTATTTTGGAAAAATGTTTTCAATTAGATTTGACTTCGGTATCACTTTATTTTGATTGTCCCTTTAACACAATTCTGTTGACTATAAGTAATGTTGCAACTACATGTCAACTAACTCTCATTACAGTATTAGTGTACTGTCTGCTTAAAGGGATAGTTCACCCAAAAAGAAAAATTAGCCCATGATTTATTCACCCTCAAATCATCCTTGGTGTATATGACCTTTTTCATTCAGACGAACACAATTGGAGTTATATTAAAAAATGTCCTGGCTCTTCCAAGCGTTATAATGGCAGTGAATGGCCGTTTCTGTTTTGAGAAAGTCCATAAAACTGCATCCATCCATCATAAAAGTGCATCCATCCATCATAAAAGTGCATCTATCCATCATAAAAGTGCTCCATGCGGTTCCGGGGGGTTAATAAAGGCCTTCTGAAGCGAAGCGATGCATATTTAAAACGTTATAATGTTAAATAACTAGCTTCCGGCCAAACGAACATAACGGATTCGACTTAAGCCTAAGAGCAACTTCCGTATGTTCATTTGGCCGGATGATGCATGGATGCACTTTTATGATGGATAGATGCACTTTTATGATGGATAGATGCACTTTTATGGACTTCAAAACAGAAACAGCCATTTGCTGCCATTAAAAAGCTTGGAAGAGCCAGGACATTTTTTTAATATAACTCAGATTGTATTTGTCTGAAAGAAGAAAGTCATATACACCTAGGATGGCTTGAGGGTGAGTAAATCATGGGCTAATTTTCATTTTTGGGTGAACTATTTAATATCTGCTAACTCTTTATTGTGATGGTCCTCCAACAGACACTCTATAAGTAACTTTGCAACTACATGTCAACTTATTCGAACCCTAACCCTACCAGTCTACTGATACTCTACTAATACTCTAATGAGAGTTTGTAGACGTGTAGGTGCAACTTTACTTAAAGTCAATAGAATGTGTTATAGTGACAATCAAAATAAAATGAAACCTTGACTTTGTCTAGAATTATATGGCACAAGTAGTTGTCAATGCATTCAGGATTTGCCTGGATCACATTTAGTCACTTTGATAAAGCTTACTAGGGTTTGTAACTCATCTATATATCTTGCTACAGATCAGACGCAAGGTCAACGTCTAAAGGAGAGTGATGGAAGTGTGTGTGATGCTGATGCAATATGCTCACACTAGACTGTGATGCCATCAGCCAGACCACATCAGACTACAATCACCAACATAGATACGAGATAGACCTGATCAGACCAAGAGATGTATTGACGACAGAGTTAAGAGAGGAGAGAGAGCGTACAAATGCTATTTGAAGAGCTCATTGTTAGAGCAGCAGCCAGAGTTGCCAACTCATGCTCACTCACTGGCACATGACTTTAGTGCTATCCGTATCTGTGGTCAAATAAAGTTATTTTAATATGTCATACACAGAGATTCAATTAAACTAAATAACACTGCAGAATTGGGACTGTACATACATATTTTAAGACAAACAGACTGCAGTTCAACTCTAATGTTATTTGCATTGTTGTCGTTTCAATTAAAATAGCAACAAATCCTGTAAAAATGTGCATCGAAACTGACTGAAAGTGGACTGATTAAATGCTGGCATGGACGTTCCAACATGAATTGCATGCCGTTTTTGTCTGTTCAGACCATTGCATAAAAAACAGCAGACGTACTGAATATAGTCTCTGTCTCAGACATCAGGCCCACGGACTGCCCACACTCTGTTCGCTGAACATCTGATATGGCACACTAAACTGGAAACACTCTGACTGGCTGGTTTTCTGTAGGTTTTCCAGTAGCATAGTTTCTGTTCTTGACTTAGAGGGCGGTCCAGTCCAACATCCAGCAGTTAACAGTCCAGACCTTATACGGTCAGTCAAAGATCTGGCTATCCGAGACTAAGCTTGAATGAAAATAAAAATGAATTCTTCAACAGTTAGTGGTATTTATAGAAAAGCAAATACCCGTTACCCTGGTACACAAAGCAACTTTTCCTTTCCAACTTTTCCGATCTCCTGAGAAAACAGGTGATTATGCAAGGAAATGAAAATTAAGTGCCGATTCAAGTGTCGAAAGCGTGTGGTATTTAGGAAAAAAAAAAGAGAAAACATTTAATATTTCCATTGCTAATATTTGCAGCGAGAGAGGTCTGTTTGTGCAACAATAATAACAAACTCTTGCGTGCTTAATGTACAACTCCTGTATGTCATTGTAATCGTCTTTACCTTGATTACAATCGTCATCCATCACAACTTTACTGTGGCGACACTGGTTTGCTGCTTAACCGAGAGATGTAGTTTGTGTGTCATAAACTCATGCAGCAGTTCGGCCAAAAACCTGATTCTCATTTTCGCTGTAATGCATTGATTGGAAAACTATGGAAGCTTTTTTCCGCAACAGAATACAATTTTTGTAAAGATAATTGTGACTTTTTATCTCACAATTGTGAGTTTACATCTTGCAATTCTGATTTTATTTCTCTTTTTTTCTTGTGAGATAGAAATTTACAATTGCGTGTTATAAAGTCAGAATTGCGAGATATAAACTCGCAATTTAAACTTTTTTTCTCGCAATTGCAAGTTTATATCTCGCAATTCTGAATTTTTTTCTCAGAATTGTGAGATATGAAGTTGAAATTGTGAGTTATAAAGTCCAGTTCTAAGGAAAAATACTTTCTCACCATTCTGACTTTATAACACGCAATTGCGACTTTGTATCATGCGATTGTGACTTTATGACTCGCAATTGTGACTTTATATCACGCAATTGTGAGATAAAAAGTCAGAATTGCGAGATGTAAACTTATTTTTTAACAAACTTCCATACCAATGCACTAAAGAGGTCGAGCCTTTTTAAGGGTTTTACCTTTCAAATGGCATTTGTAGATAAACTGAAAATTGCCACAAATTGCCACTGAAAACCGCTGCTCTAGTCTACGTCACACTCCTGGGTTCCCGTATGCATTTATGCACATGCGCACTCCTCAAAAACATCACTAATTGTTGACGCGCTAAAATATATAGATGAATATGTGCATATATTTAAATGGGATGAAAGACATCGAATGTAATGAATTTTAGCTTGCTTATTGTGCCACATTTAATTTGAAAAGTAATGTTTTTTTTATGCTTGAGAGCTGTGGTTCCAACTATGCAAGTTTGCTGCCCTTGTCTTCATCTTACTTGATCCCGCTGTCAAAAGTAGTATCCATTTTTTGCTGCAATAGATTTCAGATCCATCTTATGCAAACTGCTTTCCATTATAATGTGTGGTTTTGTTATTTTATTTTTTTACACCGCGCAAATCTATTTCAAATGGACCTACTGAAGCTTTCTCAGTGTGCAAGGCTAGATTTAAAGAGAACGCAATTCTGTTTTCTTAAATATGGGATGACTCTGTATCATACGATGACTGGCAACCCCTGGCAGCAGTGGAAATGAACCCTAGAGATATTTGTTCAACTGAAGCTGTGTAATTCCACCATACATTCATGCTCACGAAACATGACTTTGCTAAGCCTCATTTCTAGCTTCCCGAGGCTAAGACTGTCTCTTTCCAACCTCCTCCGAGCGCTGACGCGTAAAAAGATCCTATTGTATCACTGACATGCATGTGAATTATACGAGGGGCACTTGGGGGTTGCGATATTCATTACATTACAACAACTGTGATCTTGTTAAAACATGTCATACGACACTGGCAGGAAAATTAAAGCGCTCTATAATACATTCTGTTTTAAAGGCGCTGCCTCGCCATTGTGCTACAACTTTCAAAAGTCCCAAAACTTAAAATGGTTGTAAAAAGGGGTCAATGTTTTAAAATCCATTCACTAAGTGAAAACCGTCAGTCCAGCTGCTTACCTCTTCTCCACAATTCACACAATTTGAGCTATAATTCATGCCTGCAAGACAGCTGAATTTGCTTTGCAAATAAACCACCTCATACTGATTTTATCGCATACACTTCTTATATAACTCTTGGTTATGCTATACAAAACTAATCTTCTAGCCACTTTAAACAATGTGCATATTTTCCTTCATAGAAGTGATTCCAATTGCTTGACAACCAAGTGCACATTAATATCTACTGTTATCTTAATAGAAATATCCATATAGTGCGACCATGATTTGTCAGTTCAGAAGCAATCTAATATCTCAACTAGCCTTCTCCAGAGTTTGTGCATTCACTGGCAGCATTCAAAGGCTAACCGAGCACAAAGATTGCATAAATTTAATTACTTAATTTGTCAATGTCAGTAGTCAGACACTGGTTGGATTTCATAGCGCTCTAGCACAGGACTGGGGGCCATGCTTTACTCGTGACTGCTTATTTAAATTATCTTCAACCTTTGAATATTTTAGTGCTTAGAAACATTGTCACCCTTTTTACAAAATGTACAAAACGTTGGACATATCCACTGTTATGGTCCTGGGAACTTGTGTATTGTAAGTTAATGAGCTTTTTTTGGACATATTGTGTTATAAAATTCCATCCTGATACCACAGATCACTTTTTTCCAAGAACTCACACAAATTCCTTCATTGGTGGAGCATGTGGGTTATATTTAACCTGATATCACGGCAATTCTTACCTATTTTTTACGAGGTGGCTAATTTGTGCGAATTCATACGACCTCACACATATGAAATTCGTACGATTTTTGCTAAATCGTACATATTTTACGAATTTGTTGTTATATTAGTTATATTATCAAATTTTTAGGAGATAGTATACAAATTCAGGGATACAGGGAAATGATGTATTTTAACAAAATCACATCCACTTGATAATCCAACAAATAGTACAGAAAGGGATCCAAAAAAAAAATCGTAAAAAATGCTAATTTTTAACCATTCTTTTTTTTTTTTTACCATACTTGTCAGAAGTTTACTTTTTTTTAAACAATTTAAAACGGTAGTTCTTGTATATGTATCAAGCATGCAGCTTTTATGAGCTCTTGAATGAGCTCACATTAATTGAGAGACATAGAATACGGTACAAATACATATTGTAGTGCCATTTCAAATTAATTAGTAAAGGCAAAACGGTGTCTAAGATAAATACATATATTCATATACATTTTAACTTCTTGTTGTTGATTAAAGTCCATGGACATAGTAAACTATTAACTACCCAACTACACTGTTCAGTTTGACCTGCCATTAATTCATATTAATAGGGCTGTTTTGATGTCTGTCATAATTGTCACAAGTCAGTCGGCGATCAAAATATGGCTGTTATCACTTGCTAATCCCTCCCACACAGAAAACAGATGTCGAAGTTGTCATTTACAAATCCATCAGCTCTGTTCTTGAAATCGTATGAGCAGAATTGTAGAGCGGTGTGATCGTGGCCCAGTGTGTATGTTAAGTCATGTCGGCAGAATCTAGAAAAATAATGACTGTGCAAAGAAAATGGGAAATAGAATTTCAGGGGATGATAACTGTCACTGAATGATTTTAGTATGTAATGACCATAATAAGATGAGACATGCCAACCACGCATTTGCAAACAAAGCCATTTGCAGGAGAACAAATGCTGCTATGCTTGAAGGAAGCGGAGATAAGTGTTGTCGAGTCTTGACCTACAAGACAATATCATTCGTCATGCAGCGTCATGCAATAAAAAACCTAGAAGGCCAGGCAAACCCTCACTTTTGCAGTGCAGGGGTGCATTTTACATGCCGATATTCATGTGTGTTGTGAATCGAATGCATTATCTGATGCAGAAGAAATGAAATAAACAATTTGGCCAGGAGCTCAGCGGGGGCATGAAGATGGTGTCCACTGGGAGAGGTGGCCCTAATCATCGTAAAGCATTTCCTCTCACACACAACGCTGGGCCGGTAATCTAATGCACGCATTATTCAGCCTGCATCTATTAAAAGAAAGCTGCGTGAGATTTATCGCCCAGGTTTAACTGTATGGTAAAATAGCGCATTAGGCAGATGATATCACGGTGTATGAAATGATTATGCATGCTTGCAGAAAAGTGGAAGAGGCCAGCTTAATTAAATGCAAGGTCTTGGTTATACATCACTGGCTCTCTGCTCAGCCCTTTTAACCAAAATGGCTGTTATTTTTAAAAGCAAAGAGCTGAGATGAAGCTTTTTCCACTTTGCCTGTTCTACATACCCTTCTGTTTTGTTAAAGGGGGTGGAGGACAGGGAGTGTGGTGCATGGGCCAAAATTTAGCTTTTATTTTCTGCTCTACTGCTCACATGCACGCCAAAGCAAGGCAATTATATTTCAGTCAGTATAAGTCTAAGTTTTGCGCATCTGTCAATCTGTCTAAACGGACAAATGGGAATTGTAATTGCGTCACTTTGGGAAAATACGTCCTTTGCGTTTAACTCAAAAATGGAACATATTTAGTAAGTGGCTTGACAGTTAAAAAGCTATTTTATCTTCTTAGGTCTGAAGAAATTGTTCATCCAACAAAAGGAAATTCTGTCGTCATTTACTCATGTTATTCAAAACGTGTATGACTTTCTCACCTCAGCACATAAGAAGACATTAGGCACAGGCAGAATATCCAGACTGAACTTTCCCATAAAAAGAAATGGAATGGCAAAAATAATAATAAATAAATAAATGTAAATGAATCACATAAGTCTAAAGTAACATAAAAGTAATCCATACTTTTACTACTAAAAGTAATTTATAAAAGTAGCCTAGTCTTCTTAACTCAGTTACATCAGTGAAACTTTTTGAGTCTGAATGAAAACAAGACGGAAATGATCCTGTTTGGCCCTAGTGATCGTAGTACACATGCTTGTGACCTTCAAACGTTGTCACCTTACAGTACCACCTGTATTCGGAATCTGGGGGTCTGGATTGATAACAACATTAACCTTGAAAAGCAGATAAGTGCTGTGGTAAAATCCTGCTTCTTTCATCTTCGTCTCTTATATAAGGTTAAGCCATTTTTGTCTGGTAAACACTTTGAGATAGCTATGCATGCTTTTGTAACATCCAGATTGGACTATTGTAATTCTTTATATATTGGATTTCCTCAGAAACATATCACCCGTCTACAATTAGTCCAAAATGCAGCTGCACGCCTCCTCAAAGGAAAACGTAAATTTGAACTTATTACTCCGGTTCTGATCTCGCTTCACTGGCTACCGATTAAATTCCGAATAGATTTTAAAGTTTCGCTTTATGTTTTTAAATCTTTACAGAATTTAGCTCCCCAGTACCTATCTGAACTGCTTCACCCAGAATCTAAGTCAAGATCACTAAGATTCGAACTGACTTTCTGTCCCCAGGACCAGATTAAAAAATAGGGGTGACCGTGCTTTCGCAGCTTATTGACCCAAGCTATGGAATAGCCTACCCTCAAATATCAGATCTGCCCAAACTCTGACACTTTTTAAAACTTCTCTGAAAACGCACCTCTTTTCACTAGCTACTAATATACCTTGATGTGTCTGTTTTTTCTCTTTGATGTGTATTTGTTGGTTTCGTGCATGTATTGTCTACCTTTTTTTATTGCTTTGTTAAGCACTTTGGTCAACGTCAGTTGTTTTTAAAATGTGCTATACAGATAAAATTGTAATGTATTGTAACTTGCATCAACTGACAGTCTGGGATATAATCTGTATTTTAATCTGATATCTGTTTCACGATTGTCTTTAGCATACAGTAAATCTCATTGTAATCATCCTTCCTCGTGTATTTTGGCTTGTTACAACTCATGTAAAATTTGTGTTATTATGTATGCATGATTACTGGATCTGTTCTGTTACCCCATGGGGTTTTGACTTGCTTGCTCTCCTGGCTCTGTCCTGGCCTGGCTGCATGGAGAATGCCCAGAACACAACAATACCGCCAACACTAACTGTATGCATTATCATTATAATAAATATACATTTGACGAAAGTGACCCTGACTAAAAAAAAAAAAAAAATCTTTAGTTAAAAGCTGATAAAAATGGTTTTGTGAAAGACTACATCCAGATCGGATTCAGAACGATGACCAAAACACAGATGGAGCAGATCAAGTCCATCAACACCCCCAAATCTTCACAGTCCTACAGCTCTTCCTAGGTCGACATTTCATTCAGTTATATTAGGCAGTTTTGATTTATTTGCTGTTTAAAGGGTTAGTTCACCCAAAAATGTAAATTAGCCCATGATTTACTCACCCTCAAGTAATCTTAAGTGTATATGAAATTCTTCTTTCAGACGAATTTATATAAAAAAATGTCCTGGCTTTTCCAAGCTTTTATAATGGCAGTGAATGGCCGTTTCTGTTTTTAAGTTCATAAAGTGCATCTATCCATCATAAAAGTGCTCGACACGGCTCTATTAACGGGGGTTAATAAAGGCCTTCTGAAGGGAAGCAATGCGTTTGTGTAAGAAACATATCCATATTTAAAACTTTATAAGGTAAAATAACTAGCTTCCAACAGACAACCGTTTACGGCGAAAGAATAACACTTGACCTTGACGCACAACGTAATGACGAACGCGGAAGCGAAGAGGATAGAGCAAAACAAAACACCAGTCACGAATTTGAAGTCTAAAACGAGAATTTAAAAGAGAAACGGAGGAGCTTGAGTTTTGTTGCCCAGCCCTGTTTGTTTGAACCGCAAGAGGCTTACGCTACTCCTACATTCTATGTCATACATCGTCAAGTGTTACTCTTTTGGTGTAAGTCAACTTGTGTAGGCTGTCTTCCTAGTTATTTTAGTTGATAAAGTTTTAAATATGGATATTTTCCTTACACGAACACATCACTTCACTTCAGAAGGCCTTTATTAACCCCCAAGAGCCGTGTGGGGCACTTTTATGATGGATAGATGCACTTTTATGGACTTCAAAACACAAACAGCCATTCACTACAATTATAAAGCTTGGAAGAGCCAGGACATTTTTTAATAGAACTCCGATTGTATTCGTCTGAAAGAAGAATGTCATATACACCTAGGATGGCTTATGGGTGAGTAAATTATAGGGTAATTTTGGGTGAACTATTCCTTTAATGTTGATAATCGCCATTTTTACACATGCGTCTGCTTACATATGATATTGCTTATTTCTGCTTCTTCTTCACATGTTTTTTGATCAGGAGATTCAGTACTCTTTCAGAAGATGCGTAATACCACCCCATACCGTATATCAGTGAAAACACGGAAAGCCGGAAATTTTTGACAATGGAGGGGAAAGAGTTAAGCCTTACAATAGCTTTGTGTGAGGGACAGACCATAATTTACACCACTCACTGATTACCATACTAGTTCTGTCTCAGATTGTCACTGTGAGTAAACTGAAAGGGTATCCAAAGGGGTCATTTTCATTTTCAACTAAAAAACGAAAACTTTTGGTCATTCATTTATGGCATGGAAACGCAAACTTTTGAAAACAGGTTTCAAAGTGCAAGTTTTTTAAAACAATACCTGTATCTTCTCCGTGTAATCAACGAAAACTTGTACATTTGTAAAAACGGTGTCGTCATACATATGCCGTAATTACGTGTTCAGTGTATAGTAGTTTCTATAGTAGTTTATTTACGTCGCCAACTACTGGTTTGGCTAATACAACGTTTTTTAGTAACTTTCTTGGAACCGTGTTGTCGTCTCAACACGAAAATCCCCATGTGACTAATGACAAAATAACAAAAACCCAATGAATCAAGAAGAAACCAAACAATATGACACTGATTCTTTTTTTTCTTTTTTTTAAATAAAATTTAGAATAAATCACTTACACTGGATTTATTCATCTGAAATCAATGCTTTTATTTTCTATTTTCTCAAAAAAACGTATCCGGCCTGTTTAACAAAAACATCCTATCTAAGAATCCTATTCTATCTGTTTAATAACCATGAGAAAATTGAACCTTTTTAAATCTTAAGTCAAATCTAAGATAGGACGTTTCTGTAATACAGCACAACAAGTTAGGGATTGTAAAAACAGTTTAAGCGTCAGATACTGAAAATTGTATTTGTCCATTTGTGCCTCTATATATTATATTTTAGGGTGTTTATTTATTTATTCACTTTTGAATAAACTCAAGCCTGTGTTTGACAGAAGAGGTGAAGGCCTGTGTACACTCAATCTGGATTTGTACTGCGAGTATCTCTGCTAGTCACTTCATTTCAGCCTGCAGTCATAGAAGCACGCAGTGCAGCTAGTCTATTGTGTCCCACTCTTTTAGCCTGGCATAATTGAGTTAAATTTTGAGGCATGCCAAAGTGGAGTCTTGCAGCCTCTGAATAATGTAACGGAACTGCTCCTTTGGCATGTAGCAGAAATCTGGCAGTGCTCGAACAAATACAAAAACTGCAACCCTACCCCCCCTACTTCTTATGTAATCTCAAAAGCGTAAAGATGGTGAGTTTGCATGCTTTTCTAATCCCATTAAACTCACAGTAAATTTGAGAGTGCGGGAGACCTGACCCTTTCAAAAACTTCCATTCAAGGATGCAAGAGATAGGTTTTTCCAGGCAATTTGCATTCTGGGATTACCTGCCCATGCCTGATCTTCACTGGCAGCCTCAAACCCAATTTGAGCAGAACAAAGACAGCAAACTTCAGGCTTTGTGAATGCACTTTGCTTGCATGGGATTTATATTTTAAATCAATAAGAGTCCTTTAATACAGATATGTCAGGGTTGTATTCTAGAATGTATAAGGCAGTGCCATTTCTTGGCCTCCTGACAGAAAATCCTGAATCTAAGACAATTTATGGTATTCCAGACTAATGTGCAGAGACAATTACCAATAAGTGAGCCCACTGGAAGATGTGGGGTGGTAGGAGTGTTTGGAAAGCTAGGAAAGTCATTATTCGTAAATGGGTTATGGTGGATCAGGGTTGGGTGGTAAGATTGTATACTTTATACATGTGATGGTGGAAATAAGTCAAATGATAAAGGTTTTTCTTTGCCATTTATATTTCAGTAGATAAAGATGCATGACTAATGCTGGTTAGGATTGCTGTTGGTTAGGATGTTACTTAAAAATGACAGTGAAGACAAAGATTTTACTGTTTGGTGTTGTTTTTTAGTCTTATTTTCCTTTATTCGTTTTCAGAATAATTTCATCATGTATTTTGTGAAGTCAGAGTATGTTGTACTTGTGCGCTGAGCAGGGAGCTGGGAGAGTTATATTTTGCTTAGAGGTGTGTGTGCAATGTGACATGTTCACTGAGCAGAGATGTTCAACTGATAATGATACATTAAATGTGTACAGTTGGCATATTCTTTACAAGGAATGTTTTTCAACTGATGCAATGTTTCACAAATGTATACACTGAAGGGATAGTTTCTTAATATGGAAAGTGGATAGTGCCATGTGTAAGCATGAGGTATACCTTCCATTTTTAAACATAAGCAACATGTTTTGCTACCTTACAAGGAAGTTGTAAGTACCAGAGTGGTGTATATAAGCTCAATCTTTACTATATTGACTCGGAGAAACATAAAGGCATGAGGGGGTGAGGGAGGAGAAACCCAGAGAAACCATTTACAGCTGGCATGATGTGGTGAGGGAATAGAGAAATGGCGAACTGAGAAATCTGGAATGAAGACCTCCTCACCTATAGCCTTATTCTGCTATGCCTGTTTCTATATGTCTGATACATGTATAAAAATAATAAATAAGAGATCTCTTGGCAAAGTAACTGGTGTAGCTTCTGTGATTCAACAATAATGGGGGAAAGCATGATTTTCAAATCTACAGACAGCATCACAGAAACACATGCGAGTGCATTGAGGATAAAGCCCCAAAGCTAAAAAAAAAAAAAAAGATTATTATGTCAAATGATTTAGCTGTTTATGGTTGCCGCATGAATATAGAATTCAGCTGATGTGTCTTCACAACTGTCCATATATAGGTGGATTTCCGCTCATCCAATCAGTATTAAGTCAGAACTATTCATGCAACAGTGAACAGTGAAATGTTTTTCATTAATTTCTCCCATAGTGTATTTAAAAAAAGTTTTTGTAAGTATTATAAGGTATGAATCAAGCCAACCAGCTATGGGGTGAATCATTACATTACAAACTTTGATTTGGAGCAAAAAATATTATAAAACTTTGGTCACATTAGTCCATGTAGGTCTTTCCATCACTAAAGCCGTCTTTTAACTTTTTTGTGCCCGATTTTCAAATATTTTTTGCTCCAAATCAAAGTTTGTAATGTTATGATTCACCCCATAGCTGGTTGGCTTGGTTCATACCTTATAGTACTTTAACAAAGACTTTTGTATATAATTCAAATATTTAAGTATTTTGAGAGCATGGGGAGACCAAGTCAATTATGTAAGTTGTGGTGATTCATTGGAGTAGGAGGAGCTAAAGAGAAATTTTGGCATATTATGCTTCCTTCAACTCTGATTAGTGGAAGTATCATTAGTAATGTAGATTTCATCACAATTTCCATTGTTAATCACAATTATTTTAAAAGTAAGTTGTAATAATGCTGGATAACAGCTTAAAACAGAAGCAAATAGTGTCTTTAAAGGTTGTTAATTTATTGTTAAAAATCAATGTCCCTGTGGAGATAATTTAATGGAGTTTTTACTTCCGGAACCTGACTGTTGTACTCTCTAACTGCTATTATTCTTTTGTATCGGTACATAATGTTAGACATATCACTACTTTATGAATAGTAATATTTTTTGCGTTTGTGTCAATTTTAAAATATAAAAATGGAATCACTAAAGCCAAGAATTTTGTCAGGGCTGTTGCAGGATACTGAAGAGGAGGGAACAGAATTTCAATGCAGCTGGTTTATTCACAAACTCAGGTTACACAGGAAAACACTGGAACTCAGGAACACACAACCAAACATCGACGACGATCAACAAACACTGAGGGAAAACACAGGGCTTAAATGAACAGGTACTAATAGGATGATTAACTGAACACAGGCGAAGGGAATAGCTAATTAGACAGAGCGGGAAAACTAACAGGACTGAACCAAAATCACAAAAGACGGGGGGAAACAAGATCTCAAAACTGAACTAATACACATAGAAACATGACAGTACCTCCCCCCCCTCCCCGAAGGCGCGTCTTCGCGCCGTATACCATCCAAAGGGGTGGGAGGGTGGGCATCCTGGACTCCAGGACGGTCCAGGCAGAGCAGGTTGGTCAGGGGACCAGGGCGTAGCAGGCTGTGGGCGTGGCCACGACGGAGCTGTCGGACCCTCGGGCGTCCAGGGCGGAGCTGTCGGACCCCGGATTTTCCCCGGATGTCGGATTTTCTAGGGGGGGAAGGACAGGGTCAGGATCGGGAACAGACACCGGCGCAGGATTAGTGAGCTCTGGCGCAGGATCAGTGGGCTCTGGCGCAGGATCAGTGGGCTCTGGCGCAGGATCAGTGGGCTCTGGGCTGGGCATGATCAGCAGGGAAGAGGGCTTTGTGCTGGGCAGGACCAGTGGTGAAGAGGGTTTTGAGCTGGCCGGGACCAGCGGCGAAGGAAACTCTGGGCTGGACGGGACCAGCGACGAAGGAAACTCTGGGCTGGACGGGACCAGCGACGAAGGAAACTCTGGGCTGGACGGGACCAGTGGCGAAGGAAATTCTGGGCTGGGTTCATGGGCTGTAGCTGATGTGTGTGTTGCCCACACACACAAAACAGCCATAATGAGCGCTGTGTCTTCCAGAGCAGACTCAAGTGCAGCGTGTTCAGTCTCTGGCGGGCAGGCGATTGGCTCCGGTTCTGGCGAACAGGTGACGGGCTCAGGCTCTTGCTCGAAGACTGGCTCTGGTTTTTGCTCGACAGGGCTGATGAGATGAGGATTGGGCTGGACGCAGAGATGTTGATACTGAAAAAGTTGTCTGGACCCATATCGCCCATATCCTCCCCTGTGACCTCCACGGATCCCCCGGAAAATAGCTTTGCGGGTTCCCACAAAGGTCTGTTTATCGATCTCCATGATCGTCTGAAGGCTTACACTGTTTTTTTTTTTGTTTTTTCTCTCTTTTAAAGTTTGATCGTTCTGTCAGGGCTGTTGCAGGATACTGAAGACGAGGGAACAGAATTTTAATGCATCTGGTTTATTCACAAACTCAGGTTACAGGAAAACACAGGAAGACACAGGAAGACACAGGAAGACACAGGAAGACACAGGAAGACACAGGAACACACAGGAACACACAGGAACACACAGGAACACACAGGAACACACAGGAACACACAGGAACACACAGGAACACACAGGAACACACAGGAACACACAGGAACACACAGGAACACACAACCATACATCGACAACGATCAACAAACATTGAGGAAAACACAGGGCTTAAATGAACAGGGACTAATAGGATGATTAATTGAACACAGGTGAAGGGAATAGCGGGAAAACTAACAGGACTGAACCAAAATCACAAAAGACGGGGGGGAAACAAGATCTCAAAACTGAACTAATACACATAGAAACATGACAACATTACAGCCACTTCTTTAATTGTAACAGTGTGAGAATCCACACCATGGACCAATTCCACTACAGAAGTCTTTAGTCAATGGTATTAACAATGGGATTCTATTGAGAAGGTGGCAGTGACAGTTAGGCAGACGGCTCTATTTGGCACCACATTCAATCCACTCCTCACCGTTTCAGTCTTCTCATAATGATTTATCAGCCACCACAAACCTTCCCCATTTCAATGTAGCAAACAAGCCCAGATCTAATATGCTTAGTTCAGTAGCTTAAACGGTCACGATAATTGCCATCAAAGAAATCACCTGCTGTCGAAAAGACTGGAATACTGAGTGCAGTAGAATGGAAAATGGCCGCCAAGGCCCAATTATTATCTTCCCTTTCATTTACAGACCCAGCGGCAGACTTCTGTCTCCACTGAGATGGTTTCCTACTTTGGCGGTGTCACTTGTGCCTCTATTTTATGGCTTGCCTTGAGAACAGACTTGTGTGCTTTGCATATTGATTAAAATGAGACAGGTTTGGTTGAGTCAGAGGAGAGAATGTGCACATTTGATCCTTCAGGCGATAAAGTCCTTTTTTGTGTAGTTCCTCCGACTTCATTTTGCACGTTACACTGTTGATTGTTAAAGAAACTGTTGCTATTCTGCATTTTCTTTGAGTGGATTTGTTACATTTTCCTCAGCAAGTGAGTCTCAAAATCAGTCAAAAACATTTCCAGGTCAAATTTCACTCCAAAATGACTTTTTTTTCTTTTTTTTTTCGAACGATTTTATAATTACATATAATTAATAATTATAATTTTATATATTATTAAATGTATTATATTAATAAGTTATATAATTATATATTGTGCTTTGAAGAATTAAGCACATTTATCCTTGATTCACATACTTTTTTGTGATTATCATTATTCTCAGTGATTCTGGTTAAACAATCGTTACTGTAATGCTCCTATTTTAACAGTATTACAGTCAAAATAACACAGATGCAAGTATCACTATAGGAATGTTGGTAACACTTTATTTAAGGTGACATAGTTACAAGTTAATACATGTACTTACTATAGTAGTAACGTACATTATGCATAATTACAAGTAACTAACCCTAAGCCAAATCCTAACCTTAACTCTACAGTAAGTACATGTAGTTAATTAATATTACTCAGTACTTATTTGAGTAAGTACGATGTAACCACGTCACGTCACCATATCAGTGATTTCATTATTGAATTAGCATAAATTAAAGGCAGTACAAATATAACATAATATATGTTTTAATACGGTAACACTTTACAATAAGGTTCATTAGTTAACATTAGTTAACATGAACTAAGAATGAACAACACTTTGAACTAACATGAACAAATAATGGACAGCTGTATTTTTTATTAACTAACATTAACAAGGATTATTAAATACTGTAACAAATGTATTGTTCATTGTTAGTTCATGTTACATTAATACATTAACTATTGTTAACTAAGTAACCTAATTGTAAAGTGTTACCGTTAATACTTTACCGTTTACAGAACATAAAATGTTGCACCAAAGGCTGAAAACACTACTTGTTTTTCAAGGACTCTGATGAAGATCGAAAAGTTAGTCATTGTTATGCACCTTAAATAAATCTGTGCTGCACCGGCGATTCCTTGTATTCTGCCTTGTTTTGTCCTGCCCTGGTTGCGCCGGACTGTTGGGGATTGCAGAAGCGCAGAGTACCTTTCCTTTTCATTTTATACTACTTGTTTTTCATTGTTCTATTTTTTTTCAGTACAATTGATTTTTCGACTGTAGTAAATGTAGTTGTAAAAGTTGTCACAATGACAACAACAACAACCAAAAATCTAAATGCTCCATTTGCTCCATTTTCATTATGTAAAATAATGTTATTTCTGTCATTTCAATGATTTCTTTCTTATTTCCCTTTGATTGATATCATTAGAACTAAAAATGACCTAGAACTGTTTTTGAATTTGTTTTGTGTATTGGTTCTATTACTGCTAGGTTTCTTGCTAGATATGACACTAATGAATACCTTTTACCACAGACAAAAATAATATCATTATAGTCATGCTACTCGTTTCAGCAAATGTCTGCGCTTCGGCCACAAGCCATGCTGGAATGGACTTGGGACATTAGAGTTTTTCTCTTGACAAGATTTGAGATTTCCAGCCCAGCACCTTTTGGCTCCACATACCTTTGATGTGGCAGACTGCAGCGTCCCTATAGATGCCTCTGCCTAGGTCCCTTCACTGGGGCATCTCTGATCCTTCAGCTTTGGTTGCCGCCTCCCTGGCTGTGATAAAGGCTTGGCTTGAATCTCCCAGGATGCACCTGGCCTTGTGTTGATAATGGCCCAAGCAGGATTTCCCAGCATGTAGCATGATCACAGCCGGAAAAGGGGGTGGGCAGAGCTGAGTAAACACATCTGGTCTGTCTGGCCAGGACGCAGCCTTGATGTGTCCCATCAACTTTATTCCCTGCTTTAAAGGATGGGTCTCGGCTAACCCCCCTGTGTTTGGCTCCAAAATTAGATGGGGATGATTGATTACATGCTCTTTTGAGTCCAACCAGGAGGAGAGGGGCAAGACTTATCGAATCCTTCAAGCCCATCCTTCGAACTGTCACGGATGTTTCATCAAAGTCATTCACCAAGCCCCTTGATCTGTTTCATCAACTTAGCTCTCCAATGCCGTGGTAGAAACGATATTGCAGGAGTTACCTCTCATCGATTCCCTTTCAATCTCCTCTATCTGTTTTTATACTCCATTTGCGCTGTAGCTCTAAAGACCTAATGTAGATCTTGCAGCGAGAATGCTTCAGAGATTTTAGATGGGCCGTGTTGGCTTGCACCCTAACCAACGTTTAACATGTTTACTGTGTTTAAAAGAAAGAGAAAGAAAATATTTTACATGTGAATTTTCTTTGGGATGTAGCAACAAACTATCAATGAGTACACAGGACACTGCTTTTGAAGAGTGAGGAAGACCAGATCACCCTGTGGAGATGGACCCTAATAATCAGCTTGTAATCGTGTAATGTAGTAATGTAGCAGCAAAGTCGGAAAAAAAAGTCCCATCTAACCATATCAATCAGAATGAATTGGCCATATCCGACTGAAATTTAATTTGGATCGAAAGGGGCGGTTTAAATCTTTTCTAATCCGTTTGATGGGACTTGCAAACACTTGATTGGATTGAAAACCGAAACTGGAAAGTTATGCAATGTGCAATGACGTAGAGATGGAATAATGACGGATGACGCATAGAACAAGCTCTCGTTATTGTTTATAGTGTCATAAATTACTGTTATGTTATTCTAAAATTTTCCTTCCACTCATCGTCTGTGAAAGGATAGTTCATCCAAAAATGTATATTCTGTCATTAATTTCTCACCTTCATGACGTTCCAAACCGTAAATCCATGTAAACGCAGCTAATGAAAAATGTAGATACTCAATGCATTGTTGCATCTAAAAGCTGCTCTCTTAATTTGCCACAAACTGTGAAATTACAAAAATATTTAGCCAAATGCATTTTTACAATATTTATAAATAAACAATACCCAACAAACAAGATTATTCATGTTAAACTAAATGCTTTTAAACAGGCCAGAGTTAATTTTATCCATCTCCAAGCAGTGTTTTGAAATTATAAACGTGGTCAGTCATGTATCACTATTTCAATTAGCCGTTTGTTTCCCACCCAAGTGAGGAGTTTGCCAGTCATTATATAAAGAAGTTTGTCTTCAACATGGATTGAAAATGAACAGTCTTTTTTTCCCCTAATGTAAATAACTCTCATAGACTTCAAGTAAAGCATGGCTGTATGCAACAACTCTTATCAAATACATCTTGAAAATAAAACTTTTTCAATATGAGTAACATCACTGCAAATGTAGTGTAAATAAAGCTAGTCACTCAATCACAGCCTTCTAATTTCATACAAAATGGTTTATTCAACCAAAAAAAAAACAGTTGTTACCAGATTTTTTTTTCTGGATTTTTGCCTGTACTGCTTTAAGAGTGTAGCGTAACATGGACACAAATTCATTCACTGACAACTCGTGCATTGTCCTGAATTGATTCTCAGTTGGTTTTACTAAGCTTGTGACTCATCTACTATTTTGCCCTGGGAAAATGTAGCCAAAGAGAGATGTAGCCATCATTATTTTATACCATGCTGGGAGTCCCATTGCCCAGGCATAACATTCCCTTCACAGCATTAGGAAGAGGTAGACTGCAGATATAGTACACAACTTTGACTGTGCAGTGCTTCCCAGACAACAGGAACACCCATCATGTGCAGTGCTTCCCAGACAACAGGAACACCCATCATGTCCTTGACCCACTAAGAAATGATTATCAGAAAAAAAACATTACAGGCATCGAGGAGTAAATATGACATATGAGATTTTCACTGCTTCTGCAAGAAAACTATTGAAGTTAAAGAACAATTTTGGATCATTTCCTATTCTTAAAATCTGTAAGATTCATACTGTAAACTTGTGTTGTAAATCCAGTGATAATCTATTTGCCAGAGGCACTTGGATGAATTTAGATTCTCAAAAGGACAAACAAGATCTGATATGTTTCCTCCTGCACACTTCAAAGAAAAATACAGCAAATGTCCTGACGCATTTGGCCATGAGTAATAACAGTTTGGACTCATTATTTTCCTTGTTCGTGAATTAGGATCCGCAAACAAGCTCAGCTGTGGGCAGCATAGATGCAAAATTCCCTCTTGGAATGTATTTGTGTGTGTGAATGAACTTCGTTCATCGGGGCCCATTGGGGCTCACGTCTGCGAGAGGATGTCTTATCAGAGGCACTCCAGCGAGGGCCTGACAACTTAAACTGAGGGCCACATGTTTATTGAGTAATTGAAACTGAGCAATGCGGGTATGAATTCAGCGTGCCTGTCAATCAGTTGGCTCAGGGGATGGAGTCGCTGACAGCCTGTGGCCTGACTAATGTCATACCGAAAATTACAAAATCAACAGCATGTTATCCACCGCATATAAACAGCATGCCATGCACTTCTTTCCAATAAAGCTGCCAGCATTCTTTTATTCTTCTGTTTGACTCCATTATCATCCAACCAACATTCTGCAAAGCTTCAAGGGCAGTTTTACCTAATTTTACCTTTTCAGTCTTGTTGCTTGAAAATTTATCTTTCACTTTAGCACACATTTCTAGGTATTTTCGAGCCAGTTTGGAATCTGTACCATAACTGAAAGCTCTGTGGATCCCGCAAGGCGAGAAATATCTAGTGATTGACGTTAAAAGCACATTCAGTCTAATCCGAAACAGATGACGTAAATTTTGGTTTGTTTGGTTACACTGGATGTTGTACATATTGTGACAGTTTGGGAATTAGGATTAGGGTTGGCTAAAAAGTAATTGCTCTATTGCCAAACTCTACCCTAAACCTATCCAAATGTGTTAACAAAAGCAAAGCCATAAGGGGCTTTCGCACGGGAGGAAACTTTTCATAGTTCCTAGAACTATTGGTGGAAGCACGCGGATTTTGGCGTGTTCGCAGCGCAGGAACTAGGAGTGATTTTAGATTGTAACTCCTTTTGGAGGAACTAATTTAGCTCCTTCTTCAGAGTAAACCAGCTCTATAGGAACTACCAGTGACGTTAGTGTACGCTGATTGGCCGAAAGCAAGCGAAACACCAGCAACCGGCATTTTTTAAAAAGCCGTGTAAACACACAGATTATAGACAATATATTCACTCCACAAACTAACTCTACGAACATGGAAAACAGAGATAGATGGTCCTCTTAACCTTTACGCTGAGGAGAAAATCAACTTTGAGACCAAGAGAAACATGATTATGTATTTCTGCTCAGCTAGCAACACTGGACATCAACCACGCGGCATACGCTAATACCTTTTCATATACTGTCTACCTTCTGTGTATAACCGTTAACTCTTAACGTATTAGACAGGACTATTTGACAGATCGTAACTAATGAACACAGAGAATGCAAGCACCGCCAAAATAAAGGTCCGCCGCTCCGTCAAAATAAAAGTCACAACAACAAGCACGGCTTACGTCACTTCAGAGTTCCTACTGGCGATGGGAACGCAACAAGGACAATGTTTCTAAGGGAACCATTGATTTTTGGGGAAACACCCTGGTGGCTAGTTCCTAGAAGTACCCGGTGCGAAAGCCCCTATAGTTTCAGGTAGTTCAACCCAGAGTCCTCCCCCTATCCCAAGTTGGGAAAGGAATAGTTAGAAGTGAGGAGATGGGATGGTGGAAGGATGCTGGAAAACTGTCATGGAGCAGAGGTAAGTCTGCTGTATATACAGTATACCTCTTATCTTGTTACTTGAGTTGATTAACTGAATGTGCTCCTAATGTATTAATTAGGTTAATTATCTGAAAGTGGTCCTCCAGAACTTTGTTTAATAAAACATAATTTCTTTCCTTCTGTTCAGTCCGTTGAGGTCGGACATGAACATACTGGAGAGTTGCTTTATAGAACATATAGCTTTAATTCTAATCGAAAGTGACACTGTCACTGGTTTTCCATGTTTAATACTGTAATGCTGCTGCTTCAAAATAACCTATTGTATAATGTGCTATATGAATAAACATGAAGTGACCTTACTGGAGCGCTGAACTGCAGAGCTGGTGCAAATTAGATCTGGTGCATATCGACATCACTATGATCAGATGCATTCACCAAACATGAATGCGCCTTATGATGGAAATAACATCACAACATTGGACAATATATTGTATTTCACAATTTGAGCCTGCTGCATCTTGACATTGTCATCCTGGAATATGGCCATGATGTGTCTTCATGGTTGTTTAAGAAATGAAAAGCTACACACTCCATCAATTAGGGTTAGACAAACTGTTGCCAAAAAATACATGCTAGAAACATAATAATCACTGCAATAATGACCAAATCACAGACTCTTAAGCATTTGCGAATTTAACAGCCATTTATTTTTTTTTATTTTGGCCAGGCAGTGTATTATATTATTGTAAAGAACGATTATGTAAAAAGTGCCATACACATACATTTGAAATGACTATTATAATTTTGATAAATATTTTTGTTTCGCAAGTAACTTATTAATATTACATTTCATTATTTCAGTTTTCCTGTGTGTGATTTGTGTTTGGCAGGCTTTCAAAAGCGTGACTTGAAATGGACATAACTTTCTGCAGCTCAGAAGTGATAAATGGCAAGACATTGATAGTGAAGATAATTGTAAAAAAAAAAAAAAAAAAACTTTTAGGTTGACCTGGCAAATTTTAAATCACATACTGGCAGATCTGGCACCAATCAAGCAACTTACAATGAGATGAATTGGAATGCTATCATTTCTCTCTCCTGGTATTATCCTCTTTGGATTTATCTCACACTACCATTAATTAAACATTTAGTTGTGCTCATCTTTTTCCTCTTGCTGTATGTCTTGCTATATTTATACCTTTCTTGAGGTAAACAATCTGTACCATCTGCAGAGGAGATAAGGGCATGTTGTCATGCATATTCTTGTTTTTCTGTATTCAGATATTCTGACTTAGTCTGCATGGTGATATTGTAGCTCTTTGTCCTCAATAAATGCAGCCTCATTGCTCTGTCCCTTTATTCTGTGCAGTGTTAACAGTATAGAGTATAGATTTCCTCTTATTTGCCTGCCTCAGTGTTTTTGTCCAGGGTTGTTGACATGCACTGGAATTCAGCTTTGAGAGTCCTGGATTGGCCTTTGAATGCATGATAACACAACCTGAGACATATGGGACATAGATGCACCAACTATTCAAACAATATGCCTTTAAACACTTACTGGATAATTTACAAGCATCATTTAATAACTGTATTATATATGGATTATATAGCCTAATACAATTAATGCAACATACTTCCATATAATTATAGTCGGATGAAATATAATATATTGTCGTACAGAGTGAGTGCTTTTTACGCAAGTTGTTCTTATATTTTTTTCATACAATTTCGGTTGGTTCAGATACTCTCTATGTGGGTATAATATGTCTCTACAAGGATGGCAATACTGAAATCCAAAAGCTTCCAAGATTTTCAAGGACATTTTGTGGTTCCCATGAGGAAAACAGCTTTTAAATCAAACTAAGTGTTTTGTTGTTGTTGTTGTTTTTTAATATAAACATTTATAAAGTTTTTTTGTGATGGTTATGTTTAGGGTTATGGTATATATATCTATATATATATATATATATATATATATATATATATATATATATAGTTTGTACAGTATACAAATAATTACGCCTATTAAGATTCCCCACAAAGGTAGCAAAACTGAGTGTGTGTGTGTGTGTGTGTGTGTGTGTCTTTATGTGTGTGCCTAAAAGTCTATTTATCATGGGCAATTAAACTTTGAAATGAAAAATGTCTAAACGTATGACAAATTCACAGGTCTGCCATTAGTAATTAATTGTAATTTGAATCCATCTACCATGGGTTCAAATATTATAAACAAAAAATATACCGGGACTCTGCTAGTGAGAGAACAGATCAAGCAGAAACTTTTTTTCTTTAATTAGACACACAGAGCTCACTGCATTGCTAATGAATGTTGCCTTGTTTTGGGTTAAATAAGGACAAGCAGTAAGTGAAGTTATGGAATCAAATTCCCAGACTGTAGAAATGCAAATCTAAGAGTATTTGCACTTGTATTATAAGATGCACTGAGTTAACAGCTTCATAGTTGAAGAATGATGCAACAACAAGGCCACACAAAGAAAGAAAAAGTATATTCTGTCGCAACAACTGCTAACCTTGAATAATAAATGTAGATACTGGGACAATTATATCTACATCTGATTTACAGATGAGCAGCACTTGTTAAAATATGTGACAGAAAATGACAACTCTTGTTTTGTCACAGGTTTATTTTTTATCATTATTGTCGTATAATGAATTTAATCGTTTTCATTTTGTCAGTGCGGGCCGTGCATTTCACACCTAGGCCTTCAGTGGTGTCCTACCTGAATTAAGAACTTTTAATAGTGTTCAATAGTGTTTAATAGTGTTAATAGTGTTCCGATTATAAGTTCAGAAACGGAGCCTCCCTCCAACGTTCAAGGGTTACAATAGTCTCTTTTCAGACTTTACAATATTTGAAAAAAATGAAGTTTCGATCATAAATTTAAAAGCATTTTGTCTGTGTTGGTGTATTATAATGGTGCTAACATGTTTTCAAAAGTTTTCTCTCTCTACAATATATCTCATTATTTCTTTTATCATAACTATCGCAGAAAACAAGCGTTTACAGATTTTAATTCATGGCCTTCTGTCATGCTTTGCTTTTCTCTCTAATTTAGAAAAAAAGACAGAACCCTCTCTAACTAACTTTTTATTGCTCAAAGCAAAAAAAAAGCTAATAAAAAAACACAATCTTTATAACACTGTAGCAGAACTGAATTTCAGTTCATTTTAAGGACACAAATGTAATTTCGGTATGTTTTGATAATGATGATGTAGTCAAGTTGATCATAATGGCACCATTCCCCATACAACTTCTACATGTTTCTTATTAAAACAATTCAATATAATTACGTTTTCTACGTGTTTCTATTGTGTTGTACAGTATATCACCTTCGTGTTTGATGAAGAGTTTGTCTTTCATCAGAGCTTGATTGAACAACGTCAGTCTTCTTTGTCTATTTTTAAGCCAGGCAATTCGGTCTTTACACAGAAGTTATTTGAGCAGTTAATGAGCTGTCGACAGACTGAGCGTTTAAGAGGCTAATGAATATGCATCAGGCAGTGTGCAGAAGCGTGGAACACAAACACTGATTCACTCATGTATGACAGCATGAAAACTGGTGACAAATGGGATGAGAACAGGTGAGATCTTTGTCTCGCCTGCGAAATGGAAATGATGGATGTGACCACAGGGTTTGTTCTACTGGGAATCAAACGCCTCGCACGACTCTAAAGCTGCTAAATGGTTAA
This sequence comes from Meda fulgida, assembly GCA_030578275.1. Lineage (NCBI taxonomy): Eukaryota > Metazoa > Chordata > Actinopteri > Cypriniformes > Leuciscidae > Meda > Meda fulgida. Next base: position 17,779,604 of record CM060619.1, read on the forward strand.
GCAACTGCAAGTATTTCAGTGAGACAAGGAGTTTTTGTTTTTGGTTTTTTTGTGCTTTTCCTCCTAATTAAGCAACAGCCAATTGCATGTACAGTATTATAGTTTGTTAGGTGTTGAATCAAGTTATTAAAATTTGAGCTTGAATATTATATGAAAATGTATTGTGTTATTTTAATATTTAGAGTCGTGTATTTGTGTATTGAGGATGTTTAAAAGCAGCTATATGCTTAATTTGTTTGAGTAAAAAGCACTGGTATTACATTTACTCAACCCATCAGAACCGGAGCTGCTTAAAGCTGATTAAAAAGCTAAAAACTTGAGTTGAAAACATAGCTGAGCTGGATAAATATGAGGAAATAAATCTGCAGGAAGCAGTTCCATTCAGGGAGAATACAATTTCTTGACTGAACATGTTTATGTTTCTGGCTTATCCTATAAAATAACATGCACAAAACCGCTTGTAAAGCAGCAAGCTGTTTTCATTCAAATCAGTGCTGTTCCATTGTTTCTACTAAGTTGAGCTTAGTTTGGGAATACGTTATTTTGAAAGCGAGGCTCCGGTGGGAAGAAAACCGTAAGCGTCGCCTTTAATCACAGGAGAGTCGCGAATGCGATGGCGTATTGTTGTGTTTAATGTAGAAATGAGTTATTCTAAAACTGTACATACATTTCTTTCATACTTTAGACTATATACAGTGAAATTCATTTATGAATACAATTATTTTTTTGTATATAATTCAGAAAGTAAAAAAACAAGCAGGAATAAACTATATACATATTGGATATTAACATCCATTAGTGTAAATCGCGGCAACAGCTTCAGGTTGGTAGTCCAAGGCATTGTTGTTTATCTTTACTTCCAGGGTTCTTCCCACCGGAGCCTCACTTTCGATTTCAAAATGGCGGCTGCGTGAAATCAGCGTATTGGCTGCGTTCCAGTCCACTTTTAGACACGCACTTGCGAACTTACCTGAGCACTTCCCCTCAGGGAAGTCGCCGCTATTTTGAAGTGCGTTCCACTTCCTGAAGTGGTCGAGAGAAGTTTACATGGACAGACACTCATTCCCTCGATTTTGACCGTACACTTCAGGCGGCTCCATATACCACAATGCAACACGATTGTGACCTCACCGCAGATCTCGTATAATCACCAACACCACCACAAACAACTCTATGATATATTAACTATATATATATATATTTTTTTTTTAATTTAAAACACACCTATATACATTTGGATGCTGCATTAAAAAATTCTTAAAGGGAAAAAAATGTAAATAATAAATCAACTCCAGGTGATTCCAAGTGATCAAGGGCTTATTCAGCCCATTGCAGTTTCCGCCAGTAGTGGGCACTCATGCAACGTAAGCGATGACGTACATCCGAGTGAACGAGACGGAGGAAAGTTAGCGAGTGAAGGGCATGACAATTATGGACTGGAACGCAGCCATTGAGTGGCTTTATAGACTATTCTGTTTTCTTGGTGGTGCGCGCACACAAACACACACACACACACACACACACACAGTGATTCATTTTTCAGCTTAGCTGATCACATTAACCTATTTCAAGACTCCAGCATCACTCTTATGTCATCATTGGTGTGATCATTTCAAAAGTGTCAAGACACAATGAAAAATGTGTGCTTTAATGTAAAAACAGCATAGTCTAGCTTTGAACTGACAGAGTGTGTCTGCTTCCCGGACAATGGTAGGAAGACTGTTCCAAAGTTTTGGTGCTAAATAGGAAAAGGATCTACCGCCCGCAGTCGATTTTGAAATTCTAGGTATTATCAACTGGCCCGAATTTTGAGATCGCAATAGACGTGAAGGACTATAATGCGTTAAGAGCTCGCTCAAGTACTGCGGAGCTAAACCATTTAGTGCTTTGTAAGTAATCAACAATATTTTAAAATTTATACGATGTTTAATAGGCAGCCAATGCAGTGTTGACAGAACCGGGCTAATATGGTCATATTTCCTGGTTCTAGTAAGAACTCGAGCGGCTGCGTTTTGGACCAGCTGTAGTTTATTTATTAAGCGTGCAGGGCAACCACCCAGTAGAGCATTACAATAATCTAGTCTTGTTGTCATGAAAGCATGAACTAATTGTTCCGCATTTGTTAATGAGAGCATATGTCGTAATTTAGATATATTTTTAAGATGGAAAAATGCGGTTTTACAGATACTTGCAGAAGTATTTTACAGATACTTGTTTCTGTTTTTGTTCATCTTCGTTAACGTTAGTTAATGATAATGAGGCTGTTCATTGTTTGTTCATATTCACAGTGCATTTAACTAATGTTAACAAGATTTTAATAAAGTATTAGTACATGTTGAAATGAACATTATCAAATATAATATGTATAAGTGCAGTTCATTATTAGTTCATGTTAAGTAATATAACTAATGTTAACTAACGAACCTTATTATAAAGTGTTACCGAAAAATTGGTTTTGGAAGATACCAAAGTAAATCGTTTTTGCAGTTGTTGTTACATTTCGAGAATGATAGGTACATTGTTTGAAACAAGCCATTTTGATTTATGTGGTTAGTTAATAAGTTCAACGATAAGCACTAATAGAACTAATAAACTGGCCCCTACCTACATTTTTTATTTACTTTTATTTTACTTAAATATTAAGTAAATACTAGGGGTGTAACAATATATCGTGTCACAATATATCACAATAGTAATATGCGCCTATAAGTAATATGCGCCTATAGGCGGGTCCACAACGCGCATACACTCTGCTTATTACAAACACAGGGCACACAAACATGCCAAATATTAAAAATAAAAGGATTACAATGTTTAGTAAGTTATTATTGTGTACATAAATATATGTTGGAATCCGGCTTGTCCCATAGATGGTCTGCTTGTGCGCTTTAACCTCGCTCACGAGCAGATCCGTTTCCTCGCTAGAGAAGCGTTTCGTTTTTCCACTTGCAAATTCCGCCAAGTAAATAGCAGATCCGCCATGGCGTAAGCGCTACTGGCTTTTAAAGGGAATGGGAGATGAGACTCGAATTGGTTTATTAAACGTTATGCCCCAAACACACCCATTACTTATTAAGAGAATAGGCACAACCCTTTTAGACCATGCGCCGGGAGCGCCGACCATTTTTCCCGTCGTTAAACTGGCAAAAGTGTATTCGGACACGCCATAAGTACACTTGCGGCGTGAGCTTGACGCTTTAAAATGTATGTTGCATGTTTACTCACTAACAAATTTCTATGGGTGAAAAATCAATAAAACATATTTTTCTGAGGGCAGTTCTACAGAGAACAGTGCACCATGCCAGAAAGAGATTTTTAAAAGTGCCAGCTTTGTGTGTAAACAACCTCTTAAATTCAGCTTTCATCTTTGTGAACATCTCAGACCCTTTGACCACTTTCAAGTAGTTCCCAAAGGCACGCTTGTGCTGAAACAGCAGGAGCGTGTCAATATAAGTGACAGGTGCTCTTTGAGGAACGCGACCAAGGACTGTTCATTGGCAATGTGTATGTCATCATCATCCTTAAGGTGATGCACCTGCTCTGCTTGCCTCGTGGAGCCATTCATGGACAGATCTCCTTTAATTGCCATCCAGCTGATTGATGGATCACAATGGGAGAGTGTGTTACAGGCACTGCGGAGAAATTAAAAACGGACGGCCCCATTGTAAACACTGGTAATGCTGATAATTGGCTTCAAATTAGCTGCGCAGACAGCAGTATTGACAACACTGAGATTTTGATGCATCGGTGTTGTCGAAAAAATACCCAGAATGCAACTCTACCAACTTCCTAATATTTTTTTTTTCTTTTTTTTCTCACTTCTCACTCTATATTTTTAGTTTAGGTTTCCCATTTATATTGTAAATCACAACCATAAAGTTGAGTTCATGCTGAGTTCCACTTCATTCCCTTAAATTATGGCATTTTTTGTGAAGAAAAATTAGGCCTCAAAATGTTTGAGTGTGAAGAGAAGAGTAGGCAAGTTTTGGTGTAAACTACCATGTCCTAATTCCGTTTTGCGTCTATATATATATATATATATATATATATATATACTCACACACACACATATATGAGCCGTAGGCCTAGAAACACCAGACTGGACAGTCTAGCACAGGGCTACTAGAAAAAGACAGACACATTTTATGGGCAGTTTTAAAAATCTCTAATTTACCTGACCAGCATGTCTTTAGGCTGTGGGTGAAACCAAAGCAGGCTGGAGGAAAACATGGCGAGCACATTCAAACGCCACTGAAAGGCTTCCAGAGTCAGCTAAACATGTTATCAGGGACTTCTTTCTGTTAGGCGTGTGTGAGTTATCATATATAGATATCATATATATAATCATTTTCTTTAGCTGTGATGAATGTTAAAACACTGTATCAAAAGTTCACACATGTTTTAATTTGTCTTTATTTAAATATAAGTTATGTTATTATTTTTCTTCTATTATTTTGATGTTTTTTTTTGTTTTGTTTTTATTATTCTATGTATTCCAAGCTTTGGCAATATTGTATTGTTTACAGTAATGTGATTAAAGCAATTTTGAATTGAATTGAATATATATATATATATATATATATATTGTGTGTGTATATATATATATATATATATATATATATATATATATATATATATATATATATATATACACACACACAATATTAAAAACAGGGATGAATCGCAACATTACATTTGCCAATTGTTCTGATGGAAAAAATATCTAAAACATGTTGTCTTAAAATATAATTGCATTACACAATAAAAATACCCAAATGTATGTGCCGGTTATACTAAACACAATACAATTTTTACAATGGCAACAATACGAGGTGTATCCTGCTAAATATTATTAGTAAGTCATGGGGACACACAGTAGACGAACGGGACATTTTTTCCGAGATTGACCTGTACCGATGCCCTCAAAAGACTCTATAAGCCATGAAACTTCAAGTTTGATTTCATGGTGTCTTTAAACAGTACGGTGCACAACATTTCTGAAAGCTTAACACACAAAGGACACAATCAGAAAGAATGAACTTTAAGTCTTTAACTCTGACGTCAGACTACAGGAACATGCGCTGTGACGCATCCACCGGCGAGCGCTTCTCAAACGCGAGTGTGTGTGTGAGAGTGAGGAGACAATGTATGCGTCACAGCGGAGAGAAAGTGCGCTCGTTAAGAGAAGAATCAAACCTCAGTAACTGCACAGACGGAAGAGGAGATACACACAAGGCATATCATCAAACACCATACATGCGTCGCGTTTGGGACATTTTGAAACGATCGTTCGAATGAATGCCGGAATTTAAAAAGATGACTTGTATCTCCTGATACACAGACAATGACCAGTCGACAAGAGAAGAGCATTCATAGACAGTTCTAGCGATCAGCGCAGTTCTCCAAGTGCGTAAAACAGAGATTTTGGAGAGGACGGACGCGCATCACTCGACTTAGATCCACGCAACAGCTACAGATGAACTGGGGGATTTTTGCAATGGGCGGTGAAAGCTCCAAAATATCAAATATATTATTTTCCTAAAGTTGGCATCTATTGAAAAAAGAACGGATTTCCTTTATATCTGACTCTGTGAGAGAAAAGCGCGCCAAAGGTGTCGGTTGTTGTATGGCAATAGAATGGAGATGTGGTGTGGATGCTGAAGGCAGTCAGGATGCTGATGCTGAGAGTTGCGTGGGCTCTAGCGGGAGCTGCGATCTGCTTTTTTCTCATCATTCTCATCCACTCTCGCTTCATACGTGACGGTAAATGTGTGTTCATTATTAATATGCCTCATGTTTTATTTACCTATCGTAAACCCGCACCTGTAGGGTCACTTTAGTCTGGTTGCCTGGTGATTTGTAAAAGGAATATTGCAGGATTGATTTCTCTATTTTTTGTTGTGACAGTGCGCAGTCATATCCATATGGATATAGTGGACGCGTTTACTGAAGAAAAAAAAACAGCAAAAATATTGCGTTCTGTTTTGGACCCATAGGCTAATATTTGTCAGATGATATTAATGCAAAACTGACTTTTCTCTTATTTGATTGATTTTTTTTTTATGATCTCATTTTCAAAAGTGGTCAAATGTGATAAGGATCGCATCAGATGGTGCTGTTTTATGAGTTAAGCAATATAGTTATGTTTTTCAATAGATGGCACTACAGTCTATTTTAAGGGTAAAGCTGAGGTCAAAAAGTGAACATTTTCTCCCACTAAGTTTATCTGAGATATATCTTCTGCGGATCTAAATTAAACTTGTGGCTTGTATATAAAGTTACAAAGTAATGCTTCATATTGTGTCACAAATAAGTAACAATGCAGTACTGTATGTATTTGTGGTTACCTCTAAAGAATATTTAAACACACGATAGCACATGCAATTGGGTGTTAACTATATGTTTTAATGAATTAAAACATTTTCTCAGAGAATCTAAAATTATACTTCATGTGGTAACATTTCAGTTCACATCAAGAAAAAAATGTAACATGATTTAATTAGCCTGTTTGCACCAACAAAAGTCATTTTTAACATTCAGAGTGAAACACCTTCTTAATATAACATAATATAATATAATATACACAATTTCTCCCTTTTGATATGCCTAATAATATATGAATATGTAAATAAATATTGTAAAGTAGGCCAAAATATAATAGAAATTTTATATAAAGTATTATAACGTTTACAATTACTCACAAGAACTGATTATAAGATGAAATATGAGACACTTTGAAAGCATATCAATGATTTAAGAGTACTTTTATATAAAGATGCTTAAAGTAAAGTGTTAAACTAAAGAATTTTCCCTTTGTACTAGATCTAGGTTTAAACAACGTGTCATTTATTACCCTTGCATTATTGACATTTTTGATGGCCCGATACAAAGCAGAGCAGTTTCAAATAAAACTGCTTCATACTGCATGCAGTTGAAGGGGTAACGTGTCAACATGAATGCTGAAAGGTGAGAAATGGGAGCCACACAGACAAGTCAGCTAGATACTGCTACTTCACCTTTTCCACCCTGACACTGTAGATATAGGATGTCCTTTTCAAGAGACATCTATCCTGGCTTCTGCATGTGCCTTAAGGGAAGACAAGAGCGGTTTGTTTATAGATGAGACAGAAGGTCAGCTGGTTTCTCTGCTTAGCTGTGGGGATTGGAGTGTGTTTTCAACCTGCCCTTGTATTCCTGATGTAAATATAAAGATCAGTCTGAGAGGAAAGACGCATTTTGGTGAAGCTAAAGTTAACAGTCCTTATGATAATAATAACAAAAGAGACAAAGAAATTACTTTACAAAAACAAAAATCAAACAAAAATAAATTAATTTTTAAAAAATGTACATGAGATTTTTAAATGTTTTTTTTGGGGTTTTTTTTTTGTTTTTGACATCAAAGCAGGAACACACATGCACACACCATGCTATGCTAGTATACTTTGAAGGGTACATGCCATTCGAATTTTGCTGAAACCGCTTAAGACCTCAACCCAATTCAAGACCAGTGTGTTATTAGTGAACGGTGTACTATTGTGCATGAAAACACACGTTATTGACATGATGGCATGAATAAAATAAACTCTGCCATTTCTTGGTATTGCTGCTGTTTTGTGAAATAAGAACTTACGTATTCTTAAAGGAATACTTGTGTCATATTCCAGAACCAATGGCAATTTGGTGAAAATGACATCAAAAGTGACGATAAAATTTAAGATTTTAGAGCTTGGATGGAGATAAAAATTATCAGTGAAAAATGATTTAAATTTATTTTTGTATTATAAAGATTTAGAATATCATGAGATTGTGTGAAGAAAGACACAATTACCACACAAATCTAAAATAAATGTAAATAATGATATACATTTAGGTCTGTTCTTCACAAAAAGTTTAGAAGACTTAATGTAGTGTTTGTGTTTTAGGAGCTTAACCGAAGTGGTTACTATAACTGTCATCTTATGGAGCTTCATAAAAGTTATTCAAAATGTCTCATTTTATGTTCATCAATCAATCAATCAATCAATCAATCAATCAATAAATCAATCAACCAATCCAATCAAGATTTAGAACAACATAGCAGACTTTTTATTTGTGGGTGAACAATTCCTTTAAGATTTCCACTCAAGACAAGCATTCAGACCTTCGTGTCTGGTTCTTTTCCCTTCAATTAACCGACAAAGACATCTGGAACAGAAATCATGACCCATGTTTGGGCCCAGTGCATTATGTTTTAACATTAAGATACAATATGCCAGCATGTGTCTGATTAGCATTTTACATTTGAGCCTTCTCGTCCATTCATTGCAATGAAAGAACTCTGTTGAAGTAAAGGAGACACAGAGGTGAGAGTGCATTTGATTGTTGCTCAGACTATAAGGTGAGGTAATTTATACTAAGAGGCACTGAATAAACTCCACTGACCACAGAAATAATGCAGATGAGCTCAAGGGGTCATTTATTGGACAGTCCTTTGAAATAAAGTTTAAGTGGTCCTCAAAGGCACTATTTTTTGTTGTTGAGAAAACTTGAAATGAGCATCAACAGCATCAGTATCGATGTTGCATTGTGTATCACAGTGGTGGACAGGGATTTGTGGTATGTCTTATGAGAAATATGACAATTATGGACATAAAATATACAATTGTTCTCGGATTGGTTATTCACTCAGACTCATAGTTAATCAACTATACTTTTATAGTCAATATTATACATTTTATGCAATATCATAACTGTTATCGTGCTGGCGCTCTCTGCAATATTTGATTCTGATTGGTCAGTCACAATATTTAGCAGTCAGATGTTTAATTTGATGTTCATATGAATAAAACTTTGGTAGCACAACACTTTATTTTACAGTATTGTTTCACATACCATGTACTTATTATAGTGAATACAATAACTGGGTAATAACTAGGTACTATCCCAAAAACCTAAACCTAACCTAAACTTTATTACCCAGAACTTTCTTAGGTACTGTAAGTACATGCAAGTGCACGTAATGTAAAACAAAGTGTAACCAACATTTTTGATAAATTGCATTCTTAAAATGTATTTAACTACAAAGACAGCAATGCCGTCCAATCCTTTTGAGCCCCAACTTTTAAAATACACACTCAAGATCTTCACTTCATTTAGGATATATTGTAAATTCAAAAACGTATCAGTTGAATATTTCAAATCCAGAACTGAAATCCTGGATAACATTTTGCTTATCAAACCAAGCCTGCCAGCAGGATCCCCAAAAGCAACAGTTCAGGAGGATTTGGTGATCTGAAATCCCCAGTGCTGTTTGTTTGCTGTGATGATGCACTGATTGCATAATTGTAGTGAACATACTGGTGAACAGTAGTGTAATTAGCAAGCGTCGGTTGTCTGGCTGGCAGATGGCAGGCTTATTCATCTAGCGGCCTTTTTCGAAGGTGCTTAAACTGATAGTGCGGAAAGATTTGGCAATTTTGCCCTTGAGTGGCACGTCAGTCTGTAGTGGCACTTCAGTACTACTCAACACTTAACATGCTGGAAAATACCCTGCAGTGAGAACTTATGAATAGATTCATCGTCATTGTGGGGTGAAAATCCTCTCTTTTGTCAAACCCCAAACAAGCTGAGAGGCAGGATCTCTTTCTCAAGGACTGCCAGAACATAGCTAAGAAGTGGTGACATAGAAATGTGTCAAACATGAGAGATTTAACATATTTATTTTGTGGACAACCTGGTAGATTCAATGGCCAATGCCTGGCTATAATTAAAGTAAATGTAGCCTCTCACAAATGTTCCTTTTAAGCACTTGCTATATACCTTAATTCAATACAAATCTGCATTGGTAGGCTTGCCAATAGTTAAAGGGATAGTTCACCCAAAAATGATTTACTCACCCTCAAGTCATCCTAGGTGTATATTACATTCTTCTTTCAGACGAATACAATCAGAGTTATATTAAACAATGTCCTGGCTCTCCCAAGCTTTATAATGGCAGTGAATGGCTGTTTCTGTTTTGAAGTCCATAAAAGTGCATCTATCCATTACAAAAGTGCTCCACATGGTTCTGGGGGGTTAATATAAGCATTCTGAAGTGAAGCGATGCATTTGTGTGAGAAAAATATCCATATTTAAAACTTTAAAAAGTTGACTAAATTTTTTTGGTGAAACATTTTTACACTAAAAAATTTAGTACATTTTAAAGCTGTGAAATCAATGAAATATACTGTATGAATTGAGTAAATGCAGGTAAAAAAATTAAGTAAATCTGAGTAACTGCGTCTGGTACATTAACAAATAAAATTGAGTAGAAATAATTTAACATTTAAACGTTTAAAAAACAATATTTATGCTGTATCTGGAATTTTTTTATTTCTAGAAAATATTCACATCATTAAAATTGCACCGTAATGTCACTCTTTACATTGTCGTCTTCTTGGCGCTGGCTAGGCAGAACTGTGGATCGTACCACACAAGTCTTGTAAATGACCATTCAGCACATAGTTATAGCTTATAGGCATCTAAAGATTTATATGCCCTCAGTTTCTCTTTACGCTTGGTTTCTCTATCGGATAGATGTCAGGCCACGTGGGGGCTATGTCAAGGCCAGACAAGGCCAATCCTTTGAGTGAGCGTGTACGGGTCAGCCAATCTGGTGTCATCCGTTAAAATTAACTTTTGCAAATAACAATCGTGGTCCTGGACAGTGAGTGACCTTGCACATTAATATAAAATCAGATTTTCTCCAGTCATTGTCAAAAAAACAAGCTGACAAAACTTGCAAACTAGCGTTAGGGAAGCGGCCAGAGGGATGGTTCTGCCACCAACTAAGCTCCGCCCACAAAAAAACATCACCATGTTTACTAACTGAAAAGGGGTCTATTAGCGGTTTTCTATCAGCTGAGTAATATTAACTTTTTTTTATTTCCTCTAAACCTTTGTAAAATAGTATTCCATACAACCACCAGTATACATGACATAGGCCTTTATTGTCGTTGAGTACAGCAATACAGCATATTTTACACTGTTTTAACATACAATATTGCCTACATTTAAACTCATTTAACAAACATTTTAGAAGTAAAAATGAAACATTTAAATATTCAGGTAGCCTAACTCAAGAGTTATCAACAGGTCTGTTATCCAATATCCACCGCATCAACGCTGGTTCTCGTGGCGGAGATTGACTCACGCTCTGTGGGTGAACTTCTAACTTCAGACCGCAGTCCTGCGTTTCACTCATAGCCGAAAGATGCTGCGACACGACTGACTCCATAACCTGCCAATAAACAAACAGTGCACAGTTCTGAGTACATTTTATCATCCAAATTAATTATACTCATTATCATTAGGAATAAAGTTGAGTGTTTTATGCAAGGCGTTTCCATCACGCAAAAAGTCTAAACTCTCGTTTAGGTGTCACATTACGCCTCTGTATGTTGTTTTGCATTAAATAAAATGATTTAAAGCACAGAAATGATTTTATAGATACAATAAAACACAAACCTGAATTTTTACTACATTTTTTTGTGAAAAAAAAGTATATATAACTGTAAATTCTAGACAAAATTAACAATTGGATTTTTAGTCAATTATTTTGGTGTGTTCAACTCAAACAAGTAAATGATATTCAGATATTTTATTGAGTTAATAAAGTTAAGTATTACAGTAATACATATGACAAAGTAACATTTCCTGTAATTCTCTGTGCCAGAACCTCCATCACTTGACCAAAATCACTGTTGCCTTTTTCCACCTTTGTTGCCAATGGTTTGGCTTGCTTAGTTGGGGACATTTCATTTAACATTTAATTTAATATTCAACAATAATATTGATCTGCCTGCATTGACACTACTATACAAGAACTGAACTGAGCTGGACAATGACATCACAGTTTACTCCAGAACGGCTATATATATATACACAAATGAACTAAATTAATAACTTTTTTTTTTTTTTTTTTTTTTAAATGAAACATCACTGAACTTACTTAAGCTGGACTGTGACACTATTTTATTCTGGAAACAAACTTTTTTTGCATCATGTTCCTGTTATCTCTGTAAAGCTGCTTTGAAACAATCTGTATTGTAAAAAGCGCTATAAAAAATAAACATGACTTGACTTGACTTGACTTGAATAGACATTACATCGTAATAACGATTCCTGGAATTGCCCGTAGGAATTTCCAGAAGGGCTGATGGGCAGCATAACCTCTGCTTCATCCTACTGACTGCTGAAGTCCCTTTACAGTAGGGACATGGGTGCTTCATGTGCTAAGTACCCTCTAGTCTCAGCCTCAGATGCCTATTGACCACCCGCACTCCATTCACTGAGCGTCTGATGCATATGGCACACAAAAACACTCCCAATTTAAACATTTAAAAAATGTCTCACTTCCAACTTATCACATATAGATGCTTGGTGAACACCCCTTCTTGCTTGGCGTCACCCCATGTTTGGCGTCACTCTTTAAAACACAGTTAAAAACACACTTTTCTGAAGTCATACGGTATTTTTATGTAAAGAACAGAGTGGATCTCAAGGTTGTAATGACTGAAAATGGTGCCGCTTCGTGAACGCACACAGTCATATCTCATTCAAAAGTTGTGACTGTAGTTGTATCTGCCTGCCTGTTTTTATATTATATAATATACAAATGGTTAGGTTTAGGGATACATGCTCAAAAATGTCGTAATAGTGTAATGTAAATACAATTATAGCCATGTATTGATGCTAAAGAGTTCTCATTGAAAGCAATGGAGTAACCTGCATGTCAAAAATGTACGCTAAAGGGGTCATGACCAAGCGTCCATATGTGACGAGTTGGGAGTGAGAATGTGTTACAAAATCTGATCGTGTTAAAATCTGATTGGCTGACTTCTACTGGTTTTCCATGTTTGTGTGGCGTGGCGCAATGAAAGAATAATTTGAAGGTTTTCCTTATAATCTCTACAACCTAAACCAACAATACGGTTGGTTTTAGACCCCCATTAAATCAAAATAACCGACTACGCCACCTGGGTTGGAGTAATGGGACCCAGGACCCACGTTAAATTACGTCAATTATCCCTGAAGGCTGGACAGTACTGACACTCAACCAATGGTAGATTGATTACACAAGTATTTTATTACCATAAAATCAGAATCTAAATATTAAAAACAGTTTTTTTGGAAAACGGGAATGCAGTCCTCAACACGGTGTGGTATGATGTCCTTAAGTCAATGAATGAATGTCCTGGGTTGGTCCCACGGCACACAGATATCCACAGGTCCAGACAGTATAGTTTACTGGGAAGAAATAAGAAACAACTACCAGTATCTCAAGTCCAATGTAAGCACAAATCTAGCTACCACTCGTGCACAAAAATACCCACACCATGCAATCTACACTGCAACCCAATCAATCACACCACCACAAAGATAATACAGGGCTATGGAAAATAAGTTATACTGGCAATCAGTTCCTAATCTATCTTCTGGATTTAGATGCAAAATGGTCACAACATCCCTCAAACGAGCTTCACTGGCTTGTACTCACAATGAGACCGGGTAGTACTTTCCACTACCCAGTCTAGACGATTTCCAGCGTTGTGCAAACCTCCGTCGCCGTCTCACCAGCCGCTGTCTCACTCGTCTCGGAACAGCGCTCGTTGATTCACTCGTCTTCAAACAGCAACTGTTGACACCTCGATTCCGAGTCCGAACACACGCTGGCTCCGCGTCTCCACAGCTATGCAACGTGACTACTCTGCTTAGCCGCCGTCGTGCTCACCACCCGCTGTTGCCTCTTCTCCGAAGGATCGCTACCTCACTCGTCTTCAAACAGCTTCGCCGTGGTTACTCTGCGTCACAATACTCCGGCTCGTTTCCGCTCAGCCGTGAAAAGTTCGACTATCACTGCTCAGTGTTCCTGCTCAGACGCCCGCACCTGTTCACAACTCACTCAACAGCTTGACTGACGTGCATGGACATGACGCAGTCCAAAAAACACACCCCTCAGTCTCTCTAGCACGCGTTCTTAAAGGGCAACAGTCTCCACCTTTACCTGAAAAAGCCTATGACACTAGGTCACCGATTAATCTCTCAACAGGCGTGTAGGAAAAAAGCATGGCAATACAAATCACTTAATCAATGAACAGATCGTACGTATAACATGAAAAAATGTAGATTAAAAATGCATCTCAATTCACACCCCTTACATTTGCCCTAGTGTACGGCGATCTTAAATGGTCAGCCAGGAAACAAAGCCGTGTTTAAAAGTTGCAGTACTGCAGCAATGAACTCTTCAGAGGAGCAACTGAACACTGGATTTAAACGTTTGTGAAATGGCATGAAACTTCAAGATATCACACATTTTGTTTGAGGCACTTGGATGAATTTTAAAGAGATGCGTGCGTACACATGTTGTTTACCGACAGGATATGTGAAAAGTATTATTTTCTGAGCTTGGCCAACCCTTTAATTTCCAAAGTGAGTCCCATGTCCTCTTACATCTATAGTGGAAGATCAGATGAAGTACTTTAATGAGAAGGGAATAACTGTGGCATATGCAGGTAAACATTAAAATAATCAATCTGTAATAGCATGGCAGTCTATTATTGTAGCGACATGTACCTGTAACAGTTACCAGCTGGAGTGCCCTTGAGAGCCTCCATAGGGCACTTCACCCTGGACTATTGTCACTCTCACAAACTACATTTCCCAGAACTCACTGCCTGAACTCATCATCACTGATTGCATTCACTGGAGAGACTAATAAACAAGAACAACTACAAAGGACTACAAGACATGGCACAGAACAGGAAATAACAAAAGTCCACACAAGACAAGGAGAACACAAGAAAGGAATCATGACATAGCCCCCCACTTAAGGAGCAGATTCAAGGAAATCCTCAGGAAAACAGTCCAAAAACCAAGAGACATGGACCCAGGAAAAACGCTCAGAAATGCAGTGCAACAACATACAAAACTTTGCAGTGAGTGAATGAGTGAACATGGAATAAATAGGCTGATACTAACAAGGTAATGACAGACAGGTGAATGCAATCAGTGATGATGAGTCCGGGCAGTGAGTTCTGGGAAATGTAGTTTGTGAGAGTGACAATAGTCCAGGGCACTCCAGCTGGTAACCGTTACACTACCCATTAACATGATGTTATACAAAACTGTGACTGGTCACTTTACATGTCAGTCAGACCTCCTTTTCCTGACTAAGTGGGCGGTCCTTGCCCAAATACAGTAGCTATAGAGCCCTGACCTTCTGGTGCTAAGAAAAGGTCTGGCTACACAAGACTAAGATCCTTCAAAGTAAGAGTGACCTCAGTTGGAACTTAAATAGCATTTATTGAGAGAGTAGATTTCAGATTGTATCCCAGCCAACACACGCACAAAATCCCTAATCAACACTAGTAATTGAGCATGGTCTTGCAAATCAGTCTATTCATTTACATGAATTATTAGTATTCTCCTTTCATCTATCTAACATACGCATAACTTTTTGTTTTATGACCTCAGGGAGAATTTGTGGCAGAATTATCTCACTCAATCCACTACTGCTACCGATTCCTATCGCGGCATTGGTATAAAGCTAGCCATTTTCCCATAGCTAAATGTAAACCTTAACTATTAGTGGAATATGAAAAGCTGACTCAAGATAAGAAGATGAATGATGTGACTGTACGTGTGCTTGCTGTCGCATTTGGCTTTTGGCTTGCTTAGTTGGGGACACTTAATATTCAACAATATTGTTGAAACCAGCCAGTCAGGAAAGGAAATCAAGCTCTGCAGGGCATCGGCCCTGTACTGGTGGATACACATTACTGAATACACCTACTTCTACACAACCTACTGTATATCTTGCAAGAAACATTAATTTGCATTATAGCAAAATATTATGGAAGTTGCTTGCGACCCAAGGTTTTGGAAAATGGATGGATGGATAACAGCAAGCTGGGTGACACATGGTGGCTCAGTGGGTAGAAGTGTTGCCTCACAGCAAAAAGGTCCAAGGTTTAGGTCCTGGATGAATAGTTGTTAGTTTGAGTCAGCAGGCCTTTTTATGTTGGATTTTCTAGGCTTTTTTTTTTTTTGGAGACATTAAATAATGCATATACTATTTTCCACGCGGATAACGTCTCGGTTACATATGGTAACCCTCGTTCCCTGAGGGAGGGAACGGAGACGTAGGTCATGACTGACCAATAGGAATCTCGCTAGAGAGGCCAATCTACTTCGAGTGAAACTAAAACAAGCCAATGCACATTGGCGTGCAATCATTTGCATCAGCTGCGCGCCCTCGCAGCGCGGGTATTTAACGAGCAGCTGAGTGATTGCACACTAGTTTTTTGCTGAGGAGCCAAGCCTGAAAAAGCTGGCGACCTACGTCTCCGTTCCCTCCCTCAGGGAACGAGGGTTACCATATGTAACCGAGACGTTCCCTATCGGTCAGTCACTACAACGTAGGTCATGACTGACCAATAGGAATCCCTACCAAAGCGCCACAGCTGCTGCACCCCATCCAGCGCCCCTGTGCAAGCCTCTACACCTTCTTGCCTGAAAGGATGATAGGAGGAGGCTTACACAGAGTGAGTTTGACACTGTTGTTCCGTGATAACCCATACAGTGAGATATTGGATAACACTGGGAAAGCGTGCCCTTTCTGTTTAGGAAGGAACGCTGCGGAAGCCACTTCTTCAAAGAGTTATGTGGAAATACATATGGACTAGCCCGAAGGCTGTACTGCATATGAAATAATGGGTGACTTAGCCCAAGGGAAAGACACAGGCTTCCGATAGGAGCAGCCGTGGAAATATACACATATGGGATCCCCGTAGGGTCACACATATGGAATCCAGCCCAGATTCGGTTCTCAAGGATTCAGCGGATAAGGGCCTGGCGCCGGACGCTCCGCCAAGTCCGGGCCGAGGGGTTTTGGACGACTCGACAGGTTTTTTACTCTGGAGCAATAAGGGTGCACAGTAGGGTGCAGCAAGCCGACAGAGCCAGGCCTCTGTGCTTCTACCCGTCTAGGGTGCGAACACGGGAGGAGACCGGCTCTACACGTAGACTATAATATCTAGCGAACGTGTTAGGTGTCGCCCAGCCCGCAGCTCTACAGATATCTGTTAGCGATGAGCCACGTGCCAGCGCCCAGGAGGATGCAATGCCTCACGTGGAGTGTGCATGCAACCGGGCAGGGCACGCCTTGTGCTTGGTAAGCCAAGGCGATGGCATCCACTATCCAGTGGGCCATCCTCTGCTTGGAGACAGCCTTTCCCTTCTGCTGGCCTCCGTAACAGACAAAGAGCTGGTCTGAGGTCCTGATGCTTTGAGTTCTGTCCACGTACGTACGCAGAGCGCGAATGGGACAGAGCAAAGCCAGGGCTGGGTCTGCCTCCTCCAAAGGCAGCGCTTGCAGGTTCACTACCTGATCTTTGAAGGGAGTGGTAGGAACCTTGGGCACATAGCCAGGCCGGGGTCTTAGTACCATGTGGCTGTCACCCGGCCCGAACTCTAGGCAAGATTCGTCGACCGAAAATGCGTGCAGGTCTCCTACCCTCTTGACAGAGGCCAGTGCAACCAGCAGCAAAGTCTTCATGGAAAGAAGCTTTAAGTCTACTGACTGCAGAGGCTCAAAGGGAACATCCTGAAGTGTTCGAAGCACCAGGGAAAGATACCAAGAGGGTATGGAGGGGGGTCGAGGAGGATTTAATCGCCTCGCCCCCCTAAGAAACCTGACGACCAGGTCGTGCTTTCCAACTGTTTTGCCATCTATGTGGTCGTGATAAGCTGAAATAGCGGCAGCATGTACTTTGAGGGTGGAGGGAGGCAGTCTACGCTCCAAGCCCTGCTGCAAGAAGGAAAGCACAGACCCTATCGAACATCTTCGGGGGTCTTCTCGGCGAGAAGAACACCACTCGACGAACAGGTTCCACTTCAGGGCGTAAACACGTCTCGTGGACGCCACCCGTGCTGAAGTGATGGTGTTAAGTACCTCTGGGGGTAAGTCACCTAGAACCTCCGCGTCCCGTCCAGGGACCAGACATGGAGTTTCCAGAGGTCTGGGCGCGGGTGCCATAGGGTGCCCCGTCTCTGAGTCAGAAGATCCTTCCTCAGAGGAATGGGCCAGGGAGGGACTGTCCTCCCTGACTTTGTACAGTGTCTGTGCAAGTAGGCTCACTGGGGAAATGCATATTTGCGGAGGCCCCGGGGCCAGCTGTGTGCCAGTGCGTCCGTGCCGAGTGTTCCCTCGGTCAGGGAGTAAAACAGCAGGCAGTGGGAGGTCTCTGAGGAGGGAAACAGGTCTACCTGAGCCTCCCCGAACACTCTCCAGATCAGCTGAACCACCTGGGGGTGGAGTCGCCATTCTCCCGGAAGCACAGCTCGTGATAGCTCGTCAGCCACACGGTTGAGCACACCGGGGACATACATGGCTCGAAGCGACCTCAGATGCTTCTGACTCCAGAGGAGGAGATGGCGGGCGAGTTGCGACATGCGACGGGAGCGTAGACCACCTTGTCGGTTGATGTACGCAATGGTCCCAGTGTTGTCCGTGCGGACCAGTACGTCCCTGCCCTGTAGAGGCCTTTTCAAGCGGCTCAGAGCGAGATGTACTGCTAGCAACTCAAGGCAGTTGATGTGCCAATGCAGTTGGGGAGCCGTCCACACCCGACACTGCATGCCCGTTGTACGTGGCACCCCAGCCAGTGGCAGAGGCATCTGTGAATACCACAGCATGCCTGGAGACCTGTTCCAAGGGGACTCCTGCCCGAAGGAACGAGAGGTCTGACCACGGGCTGAAGGTCTGGCGGCAGGCCGGTGTGATTGCCACCCGGTGAGTGCCGTGATGCCACGCCCATCTCGGGACTCGGCCGTGAAGCCAGTGCTGAAGTGGTCTCATATGAAGCAAGCCGAGCGGGGTTACCGCTTGCTGCCGCTGCCATATGCCCCAGGAGCCTCTGAAAAAATTTCAGTGGGACCGCCGTCCTGCCTTTGAACGTGTTCAAGCAGTTCAGCACCGACTGAGCGCGCTGCTCTGTGAGGCGCGCTGTCTGAGCGACCGAATCCAACTCCATACTGAGATAAGAGATCCTCTGCACAGGGGAGAGTTTGCTCTTTTCCCAGTTGACCTGAAGACCCAACTGGCTGAGGTGCCTGAGCACGAGGTCCCTGTGTTCGCATAGCTGATCTTGAGATTGTGCTAGTATGAGCCAGTCGTCGAGATAGTTGAGGATGCGAACGCCCTGTTCTCTCATGGGAACAAGGGCCCCCTCCGTGACTTTCGTGAAGACACGGGGGGACAGGGACAGCCCGAAGGGTAAGACTTTGTACTGATATGCTCGACCCTCGAACGCAAAGCGCAGGAACGGCCTGTGTCAAGGAAGAATCGAGACATGAAAATACGCGTCCTTCAGGTCGATCGCTGCAAACCAATCTCGGGGAAGGATGCATTCGAAAATGCGTCTCTGCGTGAGCATTTTGAACGGTAGCTTGTGGAGGCTCCGATTCAAAACTCGCAGATCCAAGATCGGTCGTAACCCACTACCTTTCTTGGGTACAATGAAGTAGGACTGTAGTGCCCTGACCTCATATCGGCTGGAGGGACCGGCTCTATCGCATCCTTCGCCAGTAGGACTGCGATCTCGGCACGCAAGACATGGGCATCGGCTGCTCTCACTGTAGTGGAGTGGATGGCCCGAAACTCGGGGGGACGCCGGGCGAACTGAATCGCATAGCCGAGCCTGATGGTCCGAATGAGCCAGCGAGACGGACTGGGGAGCGCTAACCAGGCTCTCAGAGACCGTGCAAGCGGGACCTAAGGGACCGCAGGCGTACCCGGAGTGGGGCAACAAGGTGGAACACAGGGACGCGGCTCGGGAGGCTCTCTCTGGGAGGCGGCCCGTAGCGGGGTCTGTGTGTGCTGTGCAGCACTTACCTGGTTCCGCGGGGCAGGAGGTGCAGGAGGCAGCTCGGTGGCGTTCTCGAACTGCACACTGCTGCTCACTGGCGACAGAGGAGGCGGATGAGAGTGGTGAGGATTCTGTCCCCCCGCTGCTCTCCGGGTCCC
The DNA here is from genome assembly GCA_030578275.1 of Meda fulgida. Lineage (NCBI taxonomy): Eukaryota > Metazoa > Chordata > Actinopteri > Cypriniformes > Leuciscidae > Meda > Meda fulgida. The sequence goes on from CM060619.1 coordinate 17,799,648, forward strand.
CTTCGGACCCAGAGATGGTAGAAACCGTCTTTTATTGAAAATTTGGGAACACAAACAGAACGAAACAAAATATTTTCCACCCGGCCCTCTTCCGGGGGAGGGAGCGATGCGGTCATCATCTCCTGGAGAGCAGTCCCTTCCATCTCCGGGTCGCCCGTCCTAGGGCCGCTTACCCTTGGCTTTGCCGCCCCTCTTGGCGGGGGCCTGGACGGGCGGGGCGCCCTGCCTGCGACTGGCTCCACGGCGCCGTTTAGATGGAGGCTGCTGCTGCGGTGCGGGAGCAGGGGCAGACGCAGGAGGACGCCCCCGGCGACGAGCAGACTGAGGAGCCGCGGGCGGTGGGGTGGAGGCAGCAGCTGACCGCCGCGGCAGGATGTGCTTAATGGCCTCAGTCTGCTTTTGTACAGCCGAGAACTGCTGGGCAAAGTTCTCGACCACGTCGCCGAAGAGGCCGGTCTGGGACACAGGGGAGTTAAGGAACCTGAGCTTGTCGGTCTCCCGCATGTCGCCAGACACAGCCAGAGATGGCGTTCCTGGACCACTAGTGTGGACATCGCACGACCCACTGAGCGCGCGGTGACCTTCGTCGCACGAAGCGCGAGGTCCGTCGCGGTGCGAAGTTCCTGGAGAACTTGTGGGTTGTGACCACCCTCGTGCAGGTCCTTCAGTGCTTTAGCCTGATGAACCTGCAGCAACGCCATAGCGTGCATGGCAGAGGCAGCTTCCCCACAGGCCTTGTAAGCCTTGCCGGTTAAGTCCGACGAGTACTTACAGGGCCATGAAGGAAGACACAGTTCTCCACGCCAAGTGGAGTTAGGGCACAGTTGCATAGCAACAGCCCGTTCCACTGTCGGGATACGTGTGTATCCCTTAGCTGCCCCGCCATCAAGGGTGGTGAGGGAGGAGGAGCCACCGGAACGGTTTCTGGCAGTGAAAGGTGCCGTCCACGTCCCCGTGAGTTCCTCATGCACTTCCGGGAAGAAGGGCACTGGGGTGGGTTGCTGAGAACCAGCGCACGCCAGCCCGAGATACCAATCGTCCAACCTCGAGGGTTCGGGACACGGTGGAGGATTCCACACGAGCCCAACCCCGTTGGCGGCCCGGTAAAGCATGGCCATCATCTCTGGGTCCGTCTCAGGCACCGCTGGCACACCCGAAGGAGGCAGCGGTGCCGAGTCGTCGTCCGCAGAGAGGTCTGACCCACCCTCCGATGCAGCGATCGACATCTGGTCTTCACTGGGAGCCCCAAAGCAGACAACCGGTACACACCTCGAGGATGATCCAGCTCTCACCAATGGGGACTCAACTGGCTGCGGAGCATGAGAGGGGTGAGGGTTCCTAAGGGGTTGGTTCCCCGAAGGAAGCGCGCTCACTGTGATCCTCAGGTCACCCGTGTCACTGCCCGTAGCAAGGGGGGTTGGAACGAGGTGCAGGCACGGGGACTCCGCCCCTTTGCAGGAACAAGAGTCTCGACTGTAGCTCGGCGATGGTCATCTTCCCACAATGGGTACATGACTCATCCACAAACGCTGCCTCAGAGTGTTCAATGCCCAGACACACAAGGCAGCGTTTGTGACCATCCTGTGAGCCCAGGTAACGACCACATCCAGAAACACACAGATAGAAAGTCATCTTTAAAAAGACGCTCTCTATCGGTGTAAGCTCTTTTAGGGACTACTCTCACTGGTGCTGAAACACGCAGGGGAACAGTCACTGCGAACACAGATGGGAATATGCACCCGTCTTTGCGCTGTGTCTCTCTCTCGCTGGCAGGTCTTACCAGCTGTAAAAACAGCCTTTAAGCGCTCAACTGCGCACCTTACCAGCTGTTAAAACAGCCTTTTGAATTTTGCTCAAAAGAAAAACCAAAAAGACAAAAACAGAAGAGAGAGGACATAAAGGACTGCTCGCGCTGCCGTGCTGTAACGCCCGCACCGGATAAGGAGAGATCCAATCGAAGAGGCTCGTAGAATCACACTTCTCTGCAGAATAAACATGAAGCGTTTGGCTCCGAAGCAAAAAGCTAGTGTGCAATCACTCAGCTGCTCGTTAAATACCCGCGCTGCGAGGCCGCGCAGCTGATGCAAATGATTGCACGCCAATGTGCATTGGCTTGTTTTAGTTTCACTCGAAGTAGATTGGCCTCTCTAGCGAGATTCCTATTGGTCAGTCATGACCTACGTTGTAGTGACTGACCGATAGGGAATGCAAGTTCTAACAAGTGTCTATTAGCTTTTTTTCTTTTTTTGGGTTGGGGCTTGTAAAGTTGGATCCACTCTTCCTGTTTTAGCAAGATAATATATCTTTAAAAATACATTACAAAGAGGTGGCTCCAGTTCATTCTACATGTTAGGCTATCCGGTTTGCTTGTTGAAGCAATTATTTCCCTTGAGAATCCAAAATCTATAAGTTCATGCCCCAACTGCCGAGTTAACATATTTGTTACACATAAAGTTGTTTGAGCAAGCAGTATCTGATGAGGCGCTTCCTACTGATTCATTGATTGATGGATGGATATGTTTCAGTACTAATTGGTGTACATTGAAAATATAACCTTTCTATTCATGCTATGTTCATTTTATGTTAGATAACATTTTATATAGTTTAGTTTCCAAAATGGAAGTACAGGATTTGGGCCTCTAATGCTTAAAACAAATAAGAATGGGACGCCAACGTGTGCACTATTCAGGAAAAAGCACAGATGCATTTAGTTGTTGTCACGACAGATAGTGGAGAATTGGGTGGATCAAAATGCAGCAATAGTATAGTCAGGGCAATCCAAATCATCGTCATCCATGCAAGCTTCATAATCCAAACAATCAGAATCGTAGTCATCCATGCCAGTGTCGAAATCCATTTTAATCAGTCCGAATAATAATATTACAAAACAAGCAAGAACAAACCGAGAACAGACAAGAAACAAACCTCAGAGTTGGAGCGTGACAAACAATACAATGACTCCATGACATGAACTAACAAAACCAGGGTATTTATGCACAGACACTAACAAGATAAATGGGAACAGCTGGGTGCAATCACAAGTGATGGGAACAAACAAGGATTATGGGAAATGTGGTTTAAGAATGAATGGATACAGGAAGGAAGGGACCTCTACTGGAGACCCAGTGAAAACACAACCAGACAATGTGACAGTTGTCTTCATGATGTTTCATCAAAATGTATATATATATATATATAGATAGGAGGTTTTTTTATTATTATTATTTTCTCCGTCTCCCCCCCCCCGCCCCTCTCAGTATAATAATAGAGGCATTATTCATTGTAACTTCGACTGTCTTAGTAATTGTCGTTGTGCAGTTTGTGTCGAAAAGCAATCATGGAGTTATTACTATCATCCGACTCATAGCAAAACAACATCCACTTTGTCTTCCATCGCATCATGATTGGTATTCTTATTTTCAATTGAAAATGGAATTAAAGGCATTACCGTTTAATGTATACCTTATAATGCAGGGTGTCACATTCCTTTAGCCTTGCATCCTTGAATAAATTGCATGCAACTAACAACACCATGGCCACATTTTTTTTTTGTGAGTCATTAATAAAAAGAAGGAAAAGCAATAATGCTTTCTCTGGAGAATGTATTCATTTACACTTATATTTCTTTGCAAAAATTTGATGGTCTTTGGATGCTGTTGTCCTACAAATCTTAGTCATAGAGAACGGCAGTAAAGCTTCATTGCATGATCAAACACTCGAATGAGACAAAATCAGTATCCTTCTAGCAAATATGAGCAAACTTAAATGGGATTATGTTGGTGTTTTATTGTGCAAGAGATAATCATGTTCCTTGTAATTTGCTCACTAGAGAACTATCTTGGTCCTCACTCGACTATAAAGGATCTGAGTTACTGGTAGACAGTGAAGAGTATTTATTTTTTTCTTTAAAGTTTCAGTTCAGTTTCTCAATTCAGATTGGATTTAAATTGAGGAAGCAAACAAGAATTTGAATTTAAATTTGAATGTAAGCATAATAGACTGGGGGGGGGGGGGGAGTTTTTTTTTTTTTCAACAAAAGTGTACTAAGTAAATAATACATATAAATTAATGAAAATAAATATATTTGTTTTGAAAGGCTTTAGGGAGTTGGAAGTGTTTAGGAACTCAACCAACATATGGCTTACAGTTGTCTCTGCACATTAAGCTAAGCTAAAATGACACATTTGAGCTTTAATTAAGAGGTATGTAATGCATAATACATTAGCTAAGACATTTTAGAAATGACTTTAGTAGTGCCAACACACAGGTAGGTTTCCTCAAAGAATGCGATAACTTACAGGTAACTGCCTTTTTTAATGCAAATTCACCCTTCAATATATATCAAGCTCATCAACGGAAGATAAACATAAAACTGCCCTTTACCTAAATCTCATTCAGAAAATAAGTGAGTGAAGCCTCCATAAAACTAGCATGCCGCTGGCAAGCATTCAGTGATTTGACACCAGTATACTTCCTCACTGGAATAGTTAGATCTGGAGGAAAAGGAGGACAGACTTTCCAATGGCACAAGGCCAATTATTCTTTCTCTCAAACAGCTTTTGTTTATAGGAGCACTCCATAACTCCCTTTGTAATCAGTTACATATAATTTTATGTTACTGTTTATGACTGTCAATTGAGGACAAATCCATAAATGCTTGATATAAATGAGCTAGGATTTACGACAGATCTGAGAATGTTTCTCAAAGGTCAGGGGCCACTTTATTTAAAGCTGCAGTCGGCAAGTCTGGCAGATTGAGTGGACTTAGGCAAAATTTTGAATGTTTACAACTCTCGTGCCCCTCCCCCACTATCAACGGATACCATCCCACCGAGTTCGTGCTCGTCAGTGCGTGTGCACCACGAACCTGCCCAACAAGTGCTAACGTTAGCTATCCATATCAACACATTTGGGCAAACATACTTAGATTACTAACATAACACTAAGAAATAAAGTAACTGGTTGACAAAGCACAATTACCTGTTGAGAAGAAATGTTTCAAGCTCTGCATCCAGCTTGAACCCAAATAAAGCACGTAAATCTCTCCACCTTTCAAATGCCGATCAGATGTTGATCCTGGTTTTATTACGGGCGCTTTCTTTCTTTACTTTTTTCTTTTCAGCAGGTGTTCTCTTTTCCTTTGTTGTTTTTGACCTCCTAGCTCTTGAGGTTATCTTTTCCACCATCACTCTTCGTTACTGCGCGATTGTAACGTGCGCGAGGGGTGGCGTGTGCACGACCTGTGATTGACAGTCAGATGTCACACCCCCCTGCGCTGATTGGGCACAATGAACCGGGAGCGGTGGATTTTTGCAAAACAAATAACAAGCTCCAGGTGGAGTTAGAAGCTCAGGTTTTTTTCTAAAACCACTTTATTTATGTTGTTCTGTCGGATGCCGACGGTGCCGATGTTAGCTCATTTTAGATGTGCAACTTTAGAATGGAATATTAGTATAATGCATTCAGCACAGTAAAGGGCATATACTTTTTAATATAAATATACTTGTATTTTATACCTGTATCATACTTGTAACTTGTATTTTATCCAGTTTTTATGGTAGTCTGATCAAATAATAATTCACGAAGAAGCTAATAACAACTGTGTGGTTGATAGTTTTTTTTCACACTTGAAATGGAAGGTGAAGTCAAGCATGTTGCATTGATTGGATGTGACATGGATGTTATACATAATACATAAAAATGTATTTTACTTATACATGAAATTGAGTATTGTAACATGGTAATGTGTGATTCTGAAAATACAGTATGAACATGTACACTTAGAAAGAGTTGATAAATGTAGCTGGAGTTTGGCTTTTTATGGCCCACCTGCTGTTTCAGAGATTTTTTGTAAAATATTAAGTGTTCATTTATTTTGCATGGGCCCTCATTAGAAAGTTCCTAAAATAACATTATATTTAATTGTATTCAGTCCCTTAGTCCACTTATTCACAGTGCATAGATTTTTAATGATAATGAAATGATTTTTCACACACTATCACAACTGGGATATGAATCACAGAAATATGTTATATCACAGGCAGAAAGAGAAAAGAGGAAAGATGTAATAATGTTATTTATTCAGCAAATGAATTTGCCGGGTTTGCAAAAATTGTGCCTGCTGAACAGACAATAAATTATACCTTCGGTGGCTTCATAAGCCCAAGGATAATATTACGACCAATGAGATGTGAGAAAATGCTAGAGTTACGAATCGCTCATGTTTGCATTAGAATGGGCGCAGGGGAGGAAAGATACATGGAGGTCCTGTCAGAAAACTGTGATTTAAAAATACATTACACAACACACACACACACACACACACACACACACACACACACACACACACACACACACACACCTGTATCTCAGCATTCCTATGTATCAGTGTTGGTTTCCACATCTTACATTCATAGATGGATAGATACTGCAGTGATGGCCAGAGGAAAATTCCGGAAATTTATCTGTACTAGGCTGACACTGACACACACATTTATTTCACTCAAACATACACCTATGCACATTTGCACGAACTATGACACAGGGGTCTGTCAAGCAATGTGAGATACACCCCATATTAAAAGATTACATTAGTAAAGGCAATGAGTTACTGACAATATTTTGTCCAAATATATATATCATAATTCAAAAATCTCATTACTGTCATGCAAAAACAATGAAGTATTATTTAAACAACAAAGTTTATAAACACTATGGCTGCATTTGTTTAAATTATAGATTTAAATTATGTGTCCAGACAGTAACAAAATACATTAGTGAGAATCTCATTATTGGAATCATTATTGGGGATAATGAGAATCGCATTATCCAGACACATATGGGCCTTTCGCATCGGATAGTAGGAACTTAATTCTAGGAACTAACCACCAGGGTGTTTCCCCCGAGAACTATTGGTTCCCCTAGGAATGTTTTCTGGTTGCGTTTGCATCGCCAGTAGGAACTCTGAAGTGTTGTAAACAGTGCTTGTTGTTGTGACTTTTATTTCGGCAGGGCTGAGAACGTCAGACCCTTAAAGCACAGTGCTTGCATTCTCCCTGTTCATTAGTTCATTAGTAACAGTCTAATACGTTATTAGATAGAACTGTTATACATAGAAAGTAGACGGTATATGAAAAGGTATTATCGTATGCCGTTTGGTTGATGTCCAGTGTTGCTAGCTGAGCAGAAATGCATAATAATTTTTCTCACGGTCCCCTCAAAGTTGCATTGGATTTTCTCCTCAGCGTAAAGTTTAAGAGGACCATCTATCACTGTTTTCCATGTTTGTAGAGTTAGTTTGTGGAGTAAATACATAGGCTATAATCTGTGCTTTCGGCCAATCAGCGTATACTAACGTCACCGGTAGTTCCTATAGTGCTGGTTTACTTTGAAGAAGGAGCTAAATTAGTTCCTCCAAAAGGAGTTAAAATCTAAAATCCTAGTTCCTGCGGTGCGAACACGCCAAAATCCGGGTACTTTCGCCAATAGTTACAATGTAAAAGATTAATATTGTGTACATAAAGAAATGGAGGAATCCGGCTTGTCCCATAGATGGTCTGCTTGTGCGCTTTAACCTTGCTCATGAGCAGATCCGTTTCCTCGCTAGAGAAGCGTTCAGTCTTACACTTGCAAATTCCGCCAAGTAAATAGCGATTCCGCCATGGCCGGAGCGCAACTGGCTTTTAAAGGGAATGGGAGATGAGACTCTGATTGGTTTATTGCACATTACACCCCAAACACACCCATAACTCATTAAGAGAATAGGGACAACCCTTTTAGACCATGCTCCGGGAGCGCCAACCATTTTTCCCGTCATTAAACTTGCAAAAGTGGATTCGGACACGACATAAGTGCACTTGCGGCGTGAGCTTTAGACCATGCGCTTAAATGCGCTTAAAAAATGTGACACAATCACAACCAATCAGAATATATATATCTATTGAATATATATCAGATTAATGTAGTTATGAAATCAAATCACAAATTTGGTGGAAAATGTGCTTAATTTTTGTGAAAATAATGTTATGATGGAAAAAAATAAAAAAAATAATAAAGTTTTACTTGATTTCGTGGTGAAATACAAACCGGACATGTTCTTTGTAAGATGGAAAAAGCACAAGCTTGTAGTGGGCACATTAACTGTGGTGACTAATTGATGAAACAAAAAGCCATCACTGTGTGCTGCAGCGTGTAAAGCTGAGGGCTGCTGCTGGTGACGAGCTGTCCAGATCCTAATGAAATAATTGCCACTATTGGATACACATGGCTTGAATACATCGAGAAGCTTCACTCTCTCATCAGTACTATAACTGCTGGCTGAATAGACAAACTGATGCAAAAATGAACAACACTAAGTATGTGAGCAGTGGAGCTCTGGTGCTAGAAGCGTAACAAGAACATTTGGATATGTCTTCAGCTGTTGCAATTTTATAGAAAATAAACTCCCTTCCTTCAGTGGATATACATGCATCATTGGAGAATCCTGTCTTTTTTTTTCTTCTGAATCTACGAAGTGTCATTTTAAACACGTTTCAAATAAAGTGGCAGCCTTTTCTTTGTCTAAGGAAAATGTAATATCTAGCATTTGATGTATCATACATACACAATTGAATATTATTCTTACAGAATAACCTTAAATTTTCATTGTTTTCTTAACTTTATTGTTGGCACTTTATTGAGGCAAAATTGTGCTGTAAATATTTTCTGCATAATAATATTTTTTTGTGTATTATATATATATATATATATATATATATATATATATATATATATATATATATATATATAGGTTTTAATCAACTCCTGCGACATTAAAAGTGCCTATCCTTCAAAAAATCCTTCTTTTTTTTTTAAAGATGGATATTGCTACTGTTTCTTTTTGGGAAGTTGCCATGGAGACAGTAACCCATGAAAAAGTAATTGAAGGAAAGCATGGGTCGTGCTCTACCCTGTGTGAAAAGGGCAACAGAAAGAGAGAGATGGGGGGGGGGGATACAGTGACAGAGAGAGAGAGAGAGAGAGAGAGAGAGAGAGAGAGAGAGAGAGAGAGAGAGAGAGAGAGAGAGAGAGAGAGAGAGAGAGAGAGAGAGAGATTTAAGACTAGACAAAGGAAAAGGAAAAAAGAGAAGTTGAGGTTTTCTCATGGGTTTCTCCATCGCTCTCAGAGGGAATGTTGGGTAGTTTCATGTGAAAACAGTCTTTAATTACTGACCGAACAGTGTCATTACTAACAGCGGGGGACCAGTAGCCAGTTTTTTGTGGATGTGAGTTTCGAAATAATTAACTGTCTTCCTGTTTACTAAGGGCCAATGCTAGTCAAACAGACAAGCTTCTGGGAGCACGACGCGATGGAGAGACTGTTAATTATGGAGCGGACATCATCTGGGTGTAGCAGACCAGTGTGAATTTTAGTACTGCAACGTCTTTGGTGGGATATCCCTATATACTGTATATATGAGCAATATCACACAAGTAGAAGTGCAATATGGCTAGGCCCTTTCTTGATACCAAATATGGCAGATTTTTCATATAAAATAAAATATTATTTATAAAAACAACAATAGCTATTAAGCAATTGACTAGCAATTCAGTCAAGAGTAGAAAGGAAGCACTCTTGTTTGTACAGGGTTTAAGTTAAATCAAAATATTAAGTTATGAAACTTAACTTTGCCTGTAGCCAAATCGATTTGCTAGATTAATAAGACCAAAGATTGCCCAATGATTACCTGTTTGCCAGTGGCACATTTCAGAAGGACTGGCCGAGATAAAGCTATTCTTGGCGGGCGCATGAGCTCTGAAATGCCAACACAACCAATTTGTTGTGCATAGATTTGGCAGAAACAAATGGAGTGATCCAAATTGTGAAATGGTTTCCGTGTGATATTAGTAAAATATCGCATGGCCGGAAAAGGCTCTCAGCCAATCAAATATAATCATATGAAGGGCCAAAATAATGAGAAAATAATTAAAGGACTAATAGTTATTGGTGGTGTTTGCTAAGGCTTAGTCATAGATGTGTTCTCTTGGATTATTTGTAGTACTGCCCTTGTAATTTGCTTATATTAAGATAAGATCAATTGATAAGAATGTGGTGATAGAGTCAGGGGAAACATGTAGAGAAAGTGTTATAATGCAAAAAAATCCATATAGGCAGGAATATAGAGATAGATGAGAAGGATTGATAGGCTGAGCTTCATTGATTACTTTATAAATACAGACATGTTTCCGTTGTTTGTCTCATTGTAGCATCTGCATTATATATGGCACCATATTGATAGCTGATCGAGTCATTTAAACTTCCTGTCGTGTAAAAAAAAAAAAAAACCCTGTAAAAGTATTGTAATTTTTAACATTTCAGGTTGAATACATTAACAGTTGTTAATATATTATAAATAAATGTTTAATAATATATTTTTTTACATTAACGGATTTAAAATGCTGTAAAGAATAACCATATTGCAAATATGAACCATATTCCAGTGTCACCAACCTAATTGTACACGTTGAAAACATTAATTTATTATAAACATGAACATGATGAATTAACAATGAAAAATAAATGAACAAGAACCTAGACTAATAAATGCCTGAAAAAAATGTTGTTCATTTGTTAGCTCATGATACATAACGATTAACTAATGTTAACTCATTATCGCAAAGAAAGCTGAGCCTTATAAAGTGTTAACGGTGTACTTGTTTACCAAAGGGACAGCAGTGTCAGTTAAGAGCATGCTTGAGATGCTCTCAATGCTAAGACAGCTGCCTTGCCGCATCACTGCCCGGTCAGTCAGTGGGCAGACAGTGTTTTTGCATACACGTACGTCCTAAGGACTTACAAGACACCATAACATCATGTCTGATCACCTAGAACACATTCAAGCTTTAGTTAATAACTAACAAAAATAACAGCATATACAATGCTTATTGATAGAAATACACATACACACATACTGTACATAAATTTTCTTCTTTCCAGTAATAACTGCCAAACACCATACACAGAATTGGGGAATATCATAGGCAGTGAAGGATATATTTATGCTGCCTTCAACGAAAATGCATTAGCAAGAATGTTATTTCCACAGAATGTAATCAGACAAAATACATAATTTGCGATTTGAGAAAAGACATTTGATGACAGTTCTCCTTTTGATGTATAACCACTGCCGGCCATTGTTAGTGGATAAAAGTTGTTTTAAAGGAACCTACAGTACATTTCCCTTATGTCCCCTAACCCAAAAGAGCCCATAGGTGAATGAAGTCAAGTCAAGTCAAGTCAGGTGACCTTCATTAATACAGTGCTTTTGCCAATACAGATTGTTTCAAAGCAGCTTTACAGTGATAATAGGAAATTAATGCAACAAAGATTGTTTTGGCTGTACAGATCTTGAAGAAAGTCATTGTCCAGCTTAAGTAAGTTTTTGATTGATTCATTTCCATTGTTAAAATCATTAGTTATTAACTATGGGGTAATACGTAAAAAAAAAAACGTATTAAAATGAACTGTGTAGTTAAAATTAACTACGTATTATACAACATTTTTCAACTAAAAACAGAAAACTTTGAATATGTTCTGGCCGATCATTTACATGACAGCTGTATTTTGGTGGCCTGAGAGGTCAAGCTTTGAAATAGGTTTTGAAACCGACACCGTTATCATCTCTGTGTAAACTTCAAAAACATGAATCTGTGAAAACGGTGACGGTATGCGTATCATGTGTTTAGGCTATAGGCAAGCACGTTTGAAGTCTTTTTTTTACAAAGTGAAATCGCCAAATTACTTGTGTGGCATGCATAATACAGCGTTAATGTAACTTTATTTTCCTTAAATCGGTGTGGCGACCCTTTTTTTTAAAGCATTACAAAAGCATTTTCTGAAAGCATTACAATAGTCTAGGCTTGAAGTCATGAATGCATGAACTAAATGTTCTGCATTTGTCGAGCATGTGTCATAAATTAGATATATTTTTAAGATGGAAGAATGCGGTTTTGCAGATGCTAGAAACGTGTCTCTCAAATGAAAGATTGACATCAAAGAGCACAACCAGGTTCCTAACCGACGACGAAGACTTAACAGAGCAGCCATCAAGTGTTAGACAGTATTCTAGGTTAATACGTGTGGAGGTTTTTGGTCCAATAATTAGAATATCATTTCTTTTTCTGAATTAAATTGCAGGAAATTACTAGTCATCCAGTTTTTTTATATCTGCTATGCATTCTGTTAATTTTGTGAATTGGTAAGTTTTGTCGGGGCGCGAAGAAATATAGAGCTGAGTATTATCAGCGTAACAGTGAAAGCTAATGCCATCCTTCCTAATGATATCTCCCAAGGGTAGGATGTACAGAGTGAACAGCAACGGTCCTAGTACTGAGCCTTGTGGTATGCCATATTGAATTTGTGATCAATAAGACATCTCTTCATTTACTGCTACAAACTGATAATGGTCAGATAAGTATAATAAAGAACCATGCCAGTACAATTCCACTAATGCTAACATAATTTTTGAGTCTATTCAAAAGAATGTTGTGGTAAATAGTATCAAATGCAGCAGTAACACTAATAGAGAGAAACAACCACGATCGGTTGATAAGAGCAAATCATCTGTAACTTTAATGAGAGCTGACTGAGGATAGTTTTGAAAACTAACCTAATTCACACTATCTATTTCTATATACATTGTTTTTCTCACCTGCAGAATCAGCACATACAACTACACAACAATCAGTCTCTAAATGTTAGTTTCAGTCACTCTTTACACACATACCGAAGATAACAGGTGATATTGTGTTGATGTAGTGTTTCAAAGTCTATTTTCCACATTTTGGTGAGAGAATAGAAGGGGGAGGGGGGGGGACAACTCGCAAGCCATCAAACTCCACAAAGCATTAGTGAAGTAGAGAAAGTTAAAGCGCTTGTGTTGTACTCATCTGAAGGAGAAAAACAATGTCATGCGGTATGTGTTTTTGAGGAGTATGACAGGCCTGTTTTAACCTTGGAGTACAAAAGAGATTCATTGAAATCACAAGCAATGTGCTTTAAGCTTGATAGGATTTACCTATTGATCTTATGTTGTTATTTTTCTATTTAATTATATTAACATAATTGCTATCTTGTAAAAGTCAACTTCATTATTTGCAGGTTGTGAATTAATGATCAATGATCTTTATACAAGAGTAAATAGCTTTGCATCATAACGTCTGATTATTAAAATTGTTTTATGCTTTGGTTATTTTATTTCATATTTTCTCAAGAAATTGTGAGTGGTGCTGGGCACAATACTAGGGTGTTGTGAGTGGTTGCCAGTGAACTGAGGTGCTCTGAGTGCATTTCTATATGGATGTTATGGAGTTCTGGGTGTTTGCTAAGTTTTTCCTTTCTGGCCCAAATCAAAAGAGTCTCCCCCAAGTTATAGCACACTGTGCCGCGTGAGTTTATGCATCATTCGTCTATGTATCACAAACAGTGTGGGACAAGTTAGACACCAAAATTGAATACCATGGGGGGATTCACTAAACAGTTGTGCCACTTCTGTGCACATTTTTTTTCTTATTCATTTAAGCAGCCGCAGTGCATAAATTTCCAGTGCTGAAACTGCACTGCGTCTTCAATGAAGTAATCAAAGTAACTTTTTTACACAAACACACCTTCTTTCTATGTAAATTAGGTTTGTTGTAGATTGCATTTCTGTCACAAAAATTGCCAGCAGCAATTTACAGCCAAATCATGCCAAATGAAACCAAACAGTAAATAAACCTTGCATTGGCTATACTTAAAATAGATGTTTGAGTGCACATTCTAGCAATCATGCCAATGTTAATTGTAGACAGGTAAAGACATCGCCAGTGCCCACAGCTGAGAGAAAGAATATTTCAAACAAGAATTGTTTCACTTAAATACCATGGTATACTGTATCATCATTAGTCCGGATCAGATGTTAAGATGCTACTGTTTTCTTTCATAGGGATATTACATAAGTGCACATGTCTAATAACTCATTTCAGACATAAATAAATTAACTGACACAGTTAATCACAATAATCCATCATTTGCTAGCATGCTTTTGAGGAACTTGTTTCAAAGTAGACAATCCAGTCCAGCTGAGGTCTTGAACATTGTGTGTAGCTTGTTTTCATGATTCTGGCAGCTTGTATTCTACCTTTTAATTATCTCCCATGTACAACCATAAATCCACATCAACAGAGCCACTCCATCAACTCAATGCATATTCATGATGAGGGCTAAATATTCATCAGAAAATGGCTGTCTGAACCAGTGCATAACCATAATTAAGAAATACTATCTCAAGCCAAAGTAATACAGAAAGATGGTGGCTAATGAATTACACGACTCCACCCCATTGCTGTCTTACTTTTCTCAAAAATGCAATCACTATAGAATGTGCTGTCTTTCAATAATGTGGTTGATGTATTTCATGGGTGCTTTCATGCAAAACTACTTAATGTACAATAGCTATTGTATTTAGTATACTTATCCATGCAGTATTGACTGAATATTTGAAGCGGTTTTCCTATTGCCACTGTTTTCTATATCATAAACATGTCAACATGTCAACACTGTGTTATAGATCAATGTTAATACTCAAAAGTATTGTTAATACTCAATGTCAATACTCAAAGTCAATACTGACTATGCTAGTCCCTTGGTGGGCAGTAGTCCTGTGTAGAATCTAGCAGAACAGTCACTTCAAACTAAAGATCCACCATAAAACCATAGAACAAGTGTCAGAACAGAACAGAGTGCAGTTCAAACAGGCTTGGTAGCAAATCTTGCTTGTGCTTCTGGAATATCATACCGTATACTCCATGACCTACAGTGGAGTCATGGTTATTAAAGTTCCCATGTATTGGCTTGACCAGCACTTTTTTTTCCCCTCGATGTGCCGACAGACATCCAGTTGCTTGAAAACTTTTCATCTGTTTTGATCTACATAGTTGAACAGAACGCACACGTGAGGTGATAATTATAATTTTAGGTGTATTTATTCACATTTGATTTATATTTTAAAGTACAAAATCTTAAAATTGTACTAATCCTTTTGCCATGCTTTAAAGAAATACATATATTTTGATGTGTTTACTAAGATACTAAAGGATATGTATAGTACTTGATAGTAATTTTAACTAGTGTTGTTTGATTTATTAGATTTCTTTGATTTTTTTTATGTTTTGAGTGTCTATTTACATCAAGGGCAAATGGCCCATCTTGTTGGCAGAGGCTATTTACACTAATACCACCCACCAAAATTATAAAAGAAACCCATCAGACAACAAGAGCAGTGCTGTGGAGAGTAAGTCGAGTGGTGTTAGCATTTTTATGCGACCAACCGGTGCAAAAGGTTTCTGGTACTATTTGCACTAAGTATAAATAGCATCTACCGGGGTTGGAGAAAATAATGTGAAAACCTGGGAAATAGAAATTATGACTTTATTAAAAACAAAATTTGCCTTTAATACAGCTTCCAACCTTATTAGAATAGATTAGCGGAACCATCTCGGCTACACCTCACGGATGTTCCTGCCCAGAAAGCAGTGGACAATCCTCAACCGCCTGAGGACAGGTGTGGGACGCTTTGGGGCAGCAATGATGAAGTGGGGCATCGTGGATAGTCCTCAATGCGAGTGCGGAGACCCGCTACAAACTGTGGAACACATTTTAACTAGCTGCCCCTTATATCGGCCCCCGAACGGCAAATATGGTTTAATTGACCTTGATCATAGGACGCTGGACTGGCTCGCCTCAACAGAACTGAAGGTCTAAGGACATACGCCAGAGAGAGTGTTGTTTGGACACAATCCTTCTTAGTGTCCGATGGTCCCTATCATTCACTTTTGGTTTTTGCCCTCTTTTCTTCTTTGCTTATGCTGAGTCTACTATACTGTACACAGTAATAATCATGAAGAATGGTGTTCTTAAAACACGGAACAATTAGGTGGTTAATATTACAGATGCTCTTTTTAAACGGGCTCCGATGATTTGCCCTTCTTGGACGTCTGACAAGTTGCTTATTTCCCACACTGTTTGTACTAAACACTACTGACTTAACTTCTGCACTGATATACAAACAAGAAAACAAAAATATGATTACAATGTTTGTTTTTTCACTGTAGCCTACACAAATTATATTACAGCTTTACAAATAATGTTCACAATTATTTTGTCTATTACAAATAAAACACTGCTATTTCCACTTAATGCAAATAGCTGCTGCCTTCAAAGTTTATATATTTTAATTTTATTAAACTGAAGCTTCATCATTACAAATGTGTAAATGTATTTAAAGACGTGACATACAAGTTTCAAAAGAAATAACATTAACGTATATTTAATTTGACCATAACTGCTTGTCAATACATTCAAGTCAAGTGTATTTATATAGCGCTTTTCACAATATAAATTGCATCAAAACAGCTTCGCAGTATCAATCAAATAACATAATGTTTGTTTCTTAGTGGAAGTTTGGTAGGGCTGATCAATGGTATGAATGCTTGGTTAATTAATTTGAATATCCCCCATTCGGCAGTATAACCATATTTCCAAAACAAAAGAAGAAATTATGAAATTATATATAAGGATGCAAGTCAAAAAAGAGGGTAAAGTGTGTCAAAAAAGCACTCTTAAGTTTAACTGATTGCATGTAATAAATGTATTTTACTATAATACATTGCATTTAATTCTAAATAATATGCAATTAAGAGTCCACTTAATTAAGTCTTATTTTTAAAAGTATGATAAAGTGTTGGGTATATTTGAACATAAAGCTAATCATCTTTTCAAAATCAGCAGCTGCTGAAATATGAGAAATAGGTCTTTGGTGGTTGGCTTGCGTAGTAATTACACCATAAAAGAGAATTTTGAAATAGCTTCCTTCTCACTGTTTTGAAAAAGTGCTGGGAGGCCATTTTTGTTTGTTTGTTTGAGCTCTGAATAAACAGATTGGGGGAACAAAAATGGGACAGCACAGATGGGAAGAGTTTGCAGATATTGCTGAAGTATGAGATGACTTGTGTCTTCAGCTCAGTGAGCGGTTTATTGTTATTTCAGTCAGATTCGTTAATGAGGGCTGCTTTGAGAAACCGATTGCTCTTAGCCAAGAAGATCTGGGGTCAGTTAAGGAAATGTGGTGATTGTATAAAATAGAACACATACTTTTTTTATTAATGGAATAGTTCACCCTGAAATTAAAATTAAGTTATTCAACCTTCATGTCATCCCCATCCCAATTTTTTTTTTAATTGAATTTGAAATTATTTTAATCATAAGTTTCTCTTCATGGAAAGTTAATGCATGGTAGGATCAGCTTTAATAACAGTTACATCTGTTAGTATTTTTATCTGCCAAATGTAAATGCAAATCTTTAGCCATTCTTTCTGGCAAAATCACTCAAGGTGCATCAAGTTGGATGGGAACCATATTTTGAATGGCCATTTTAAGTAATTCTGCAGATGCTCAATTGGATTAAGGTCTGGGCTGTAACTCGACCACTCCAGGAAATGTACTTTGTTGGTTTTATAAGCCACTGTATTGAGGGTTTTGCGGTATACTCCAGGTCACTGTTGAAGATAAATTGTCATTTAGTTGACTTCCAATTCCCAGTGCTCTTGTGAATTCCGGCATTTTTTCCTCCAGGATTTTTCTCTTCTCGTCCGTTTGTTCCTATGTTAGATTTGAGCCAAACACAGAGCTTACAAATGTAACCCATTTGTTTTTATTGCACTGAGAGCTTTCCTCTATATAAGTCAGATAAATGTAGCCTATATGTCTGTACCTTTTTTTTCCAAGCACTGTTTCTCCAGTTTACATACTTGTATATTTAGGTAAAGGATTTTATATTGTAGCATAGTAATTAAAAGATTGGGAAAACCATTCCAAAAGCCAGAAGGACTGATCCATTGAATATCACTGTTTTGTGCCTTTGGGCAAGATACTTAACCTCGGGTTACTTAAAGGTGGACTGAACCTGCAATTGTTGAACTACTGGAGATGGGGGGGGGGGGGGGGGGGCTTCTGTCTTTCACTTTAACCTTTGTCACTTTGAGTGTATTTGAGTGAATGGAAAAAACTAAAAATTCATGGTGGTGCAGTTTACTTATTGACAAACAAATATTTAATTTCTGTCAGATTGCATGAGCTTTCGATTCCACGTGTTTCAATTTTTCCAGGGTGAGGTGTGTACATTTGAACAAACCATTTAGGATAACGCTGCCCCCTACTGCGGTATTAAGGGCTGGGATGGGAAGCTCAGTATAACACACAAGTAAGGATAATGGAGTTCAAGTAAGGATTTAAAGGAATGGTTCACTTAAAAATGAAAATTCTTTCACCATTTACTCACCCTCAATTTATTTCAAACCTGTATGAATTTACTTCTACTGCTGAACACAAAGGAAGATATTTTGAAGAATGTCGGTAACCAAACAACTGATGTACTATCCTGGTTGACACCAGACCCTTCTCAGTTGTAACTGAGAGTGAGTCTGGAGAAGGTTCATTCACAGCCAATTTCCAAAGGGGCGTCACCAACGGACGTCGCTCAAATGCCTCTGGGCGCAATTGGATAGACCAAAAAACAATCCGATCGATCGTCATCGTGTAAAGCCCGCCTCAACGTTTGTGATTTGTACCTCGATTTGGAAAGATTAGAAATGGGCTTGAATGGGCTCTTGGCCAGACTGACTTGCAGAGCAAATCTAAATTTGCCGGAAGTTCGTCTGGGTTTTCCCAGGCTATTGACGTACCCCATTGAAGGAAAAAAATAAATACTATGGAAGTCAATGGGGTCCATCAACTGTCTGGTTACCAACATTATTTAAAATATCTTATTTTATGTTCAGCAGAAGAAATAAATTCATAGATGTTTGAAACAACTTGAGGGTGAGTAAATGATGACAATATTTTCATTTTTAAATTAACTATTCATTTAAGGGGCATAGATATTATATTAATTGTATACACAATTAGCAATTTTATGACATGGCAAAGTTTAGTCAGATTTAAAAACATCCTGTAAGGATCAGAACTCAAAACTTCCTCGTTAGTCCAAAAACAGCTTTTATTGAAACCAGGGTCTCAAAAAGAATGGTTTTAGAATGTGCCCATTTATCATATATAGTATATGCCTATTTGAAAGAACGCCTGCAGAAGAAAATGAATACATACTTCTAAATAATTGCTTCTTTGGCCCCGGCCAAGTCAGTCGCATTTGGGCTTTGCAAACAGTAATGGACCTGACAGTAACGCCACAACATGTAAATAACCATGTTACTTCTAATACCTGATCTGTGATCAGTGTTTTCTGATAATGATTCATGTACAGTCAGACGTCTCAAAATCTTTTATTGCTGTTCATGTGTCAGTAAATCAAGCCAGTGACTAAACGATCAACTTCATGTTGTTTCTCTTAGTAGCATGAAATAATCATATAATTAAATTTTAATTAAATTATATACAGAAAGCGATCAGAGAACACTCCCTTTGCCGCTCAGCGATTATATCAGTGACTCTCACCAAAACTCAAGTTATAATGCTGTTTACATAATGTTTGAACTGTTAGTTATGATGAGAGCATTCATGATTAATCGAGATGCAATGATGAGATCACTGCATTCATGCGCTCAACCAAAATGTCTGTTATCTGCTACAATGCTCATCACTGCAACTTCATTATGCCACAGGAACTGAAATTTCACTGCCATGTTTTGTAGTCTTAAAGTTTAAACAGGCATTGTAAATCACTGTCTTTTGTCTTGCTTGGTTTCACAAAATGTACTATACAGCTTTATAGCTCAGTGCTTCTTACCCAACAACCCCCCAAAATCCTCACAAACTCCTTAGTTGAACATACCAGTCACATTAGGATCATGAGGGATTTAAGCGCAGCGAGAGTTGGTTCGATGAGAATGAAGTGGTAGTGAGATAGAGGGAAGTCTAGAGAGGACCTGGAGGAAGTGGCGGATGAGAGGATGTGTGGTGTCTTTATCCTGCATCAGACCCCGCCAGCTGAGATTAAAGACAGACCATCTCAAGGCGGCATTCACGCTCTGAAGGCGAAATGTCCTCCGCACTGCATGCTGATGAAGCACAATGAATGGCCTCATGGACCCCGAACCTGCTCACAGATTATAGCCCCTGTGATCCCTGAGGGTTGAGGCCGGGTTGTGTCATTGTTAAGGCATAAAAGCACAACAAAAAGCACCATAAAACATTCTACACGATTTGATCAATTTATGGCAGTTTATTTAATGTCAATATTCTTCAGTAAAAAATCAAGCACATTCGAACAAGAGCACTAAGTATTGTATTAAATCATTTTTTGTGATTAACCCTTTAGAACCGGCTGTGTCATCGACGATACATACCAGCAAGCTGTATTAATTTTACCGTAACTCTTCAAACGTTTGCACTATCAAAACCATTCAAATTGCCCCTGACAGTAGACAACATGCCCTTTTCGGCAATATACGGCTTATTACGGTAATTATAGTTAATTTTTCAACTTTAAAGTGTTAGTTTATTTCATTCGTGATTTTTCTGGGTTTTTTCTAAATAAAAATCAGTAAATTTTATCTCGTTTTTTTTTTTTTGTCTATTTAAATTCTATTTACAAACTCACCACACACAATAATGTTCAATAACTGAAATTTGTTGAAAGCTAATCTTTTTCTGAAAAAGATGACACCTTGAAGATGAAGAAGTCAAAAAATCTAATGTGTGAAATAAATATGTGAAAAACTTTCCGGGTTACTTAACTGTAACCCTGTTCCGTGAAAAAGCGTAACGAGATGCTGCGCTGCTTAGCGCATTGGGAACGTCTTTAATCGTGACCTGCTGTGAATATAGTGTGTAAACACATCGAAAGAATCGACCCGGAGGTAATATAGCCTTGGTCTGTGACGTCATCGGCGCGCACACGCGACACAAGGCTATAATTAGATGAGCCACAGGTGCATCGTCAGGATATTTTGTCTGAAGAGCAGTCCTGGGACATCATCAGCACTGCAATGCAGCGCAGCATCTCATTACGCTTTTTCAGGGAACAGGGTTACAGTTAAGTAACCCGGAACATTCCCTTTCAAAAGCTACAATCGATGCTGCGCTGCTTAGCGCATTGAGAATGAGAATGCCCACGCCGCTGTGCTTGAAGGTGTCTGGACTCCTTACGGTTGTGTGGGTGTGCTCACAATAACGCAAGAAAGCCCTAGACATTAGCTTGTATGTCGACTCAAGGACGTGAGAGCCCGGAGTGGCATGAACATCAAAACTATAAAATCTTATGAATGTGTGCGGAGAGAACCAGCCTGCCACATCACAAACAAACTGCAAGGGGGCACCTCTTGCCAAGGCAGCAGAGGAGGTGACCCCTCTGGTGGAGTGAGCCCTTAGACCCATTGGCGAAGCTTGGCCGCGCGCCTCATAGGCAAGAGCAGTAGCATCCCTGACCCAATGTGACATGGTCTGATTGGTGGCGGCTGCCCCCATTACAAACCAACAGTTGCTCTGACTTACGCCACTGGCTGGTGCAGTGGACGTAAGTCTGAAGAGCACGGACTGGACACAGTCTGTGAGATCTCTCCTGATCCGGCGCTGTGAACGGCGGAGGGCAGAAGGCCTCAAGAGTGACCGGATGTACAGCCGAGAAAGGTACCTTAGGCAGGTAATCAGGATGAGGATGCAAAATCACTTTCACCATTTGTGGGGCAAAGTCTAAGCAGGATGGCGATATTGACAGAGCCTGCCTGTCCCCGATTCTTTTTAGAGAGGTTATGGCCATATGAAAAACCATCTTTAGGGTCAGAAGTTTATCAGACGCTGACTATAGAGGTTCCAAGGGGGTCTCAACCAGACCCTCAAGGACTATTGCTAAGTCCCGTGAAGGGATCTTGGTTCTGATGGGAGACCTCCGTCGTCTGGCCTCCTGAATGAAGCGAGCGAGCAGGGGATGTCTCCCGAGTGGCATCCGGTCAACCAAGGCGTGGCAAGCCGAAAGAGCGGCCACATAAACCTTGAGAGTGGCGGGGCATGTGCCTGTTAATAATTTTTCTTGCAGGAAATCCAGAACTGAAGCAATCTGGCAGTTGACCGCATCTGCATTATGTACAACACACATCCTTTGGACACAAAGACACCCCATTTGTTGGCATACTCTTTCTAGTGGAGGAAGCCCTAGCACTTAGAATGGTCTCAATAACGACAGAAGGTCCCTCCTCTTCGGAATCGCCCATGGCGAGCCGCCGAGGAGAGATTTCTCAGAGAACCATACTCTGTTCGGCCAACGCGTCGCTATCAGTAAGAGGCAAGATCCTTGTTGGCGAACTCGGGCTAGAACTCCTTCCAGAGCCACTGGAAGAAATGCATACAGGCGCATTTTGGGCCATGTGTGCGCCATAGCATCCAGACCCAGGGGAGGCTGGGTGACTCAGAGAGAAGTAGAGGGGACATTGCGCTGTCTGCTGGGAGGCGAAGAGGTCCACCTCTACTTCGTAAAGTCTGGTCCAGATCTATTTACGACATCTGGGTGGAGTTTCCTTTCCCCCATGTGTAATTTCTGTCTGGACAGTAAATCCGCTCCCACATTCAAATGCCCTGGAATGTACACTGCCCTGAGTGACAGGAACTTCTCCTGGGCCCAGGGAAAATCTGCCTCGGTATTCTGTTCATATTGCGTGAGTGCAGACCTGGTGATTATGTAAGAGACTGCCGCTGTGTTGTCCCCCCGCACTAGGACAGCCTCTCAACTGAGGGAGAAAGTATTTCGGGCCAGAAATACATATTCCATCAACTTGAGACAATTGATTTGCCAGTCAAGATGATGCCTCCCCAGATCCCCTGGGCTGGACAACCACTTAAAACTGCTACCCAGCCCAACAGGGAGGCATTCTGCGACGGCAAGACGCACCAAGAGTGGGACCCAAGGTGAGGAACCGGCGTCTGAACCACGTAGAAAAGGAACGAAGCCCCAGTGTGTAACCTTTACCATAAACATGGATTTTTAGAAAGGACACGAAGCACTCAGCGCGTGCTCTTGCCTTTATTTGCCCTTGGGGATTGTATAGTGATTTTGAGCCACAACTGAAGTGGTCTCGGGCAAAAGGCCCAGAGGGATCCCTGTGGACGCAGCTGCCATGAGACTTATGTAATGTGACATAGCCAGATGTTGCTTTAGGGTGTTTAAAAAATGGTCTTGACACAAACGGGGGACAGTTGTGCCCCTGATGGTGGCAGAGTCCCATTTAACCCTCAAGCACGTTACCCTCTGGGGAGGAGAGTGAACGCTTTTCTTGCCATTGCAACTCAGCCCCATATAGAGAAGATGAGCGAGGATCGATCTAGATGTCGAAGCGCAAGCTCTTGAGACTGGGCCAGTATGAGCCAATCGTCTATGTAACATGGCTAGGTCGAATGGAAGGACCCGGAATTGGTAAGCTTTGCCCCCCTCCCCCAAGCAAACATCAGGCACTTCCAGTGTTGTGCCAATATTTCTGTATGTACCCGGCAGTAGCTTTTCACGCTGCCAAAGTCTTTTTAATACTTCCTGTTAGGGGAATGTTAAATGTTCTTTGTCCTGGGCGATAACAGGAAACAAAAGGACCTTCAACATTTCGCTGGAAACCGCTTCCCCCCCGAATCACCAGAGGTGGCAAGGATGTTACAGTGGTTTCGAAAGGGCTGCTGAGCGAGACGAGCCGGTCCCCAGTCTTTACGAGGGGGAATGCAACTCGCCATACTCTGCTTTGAGCCCCCCTTTTTTTGATCAGATCAGCAAAGAAACACCAGTCTGACCCCCACCAGCGAGGATGTTATTATACACAACTTGGTGGGGAGTGCTGACTTCTTATATGACGATGAGCCCCATAGAAAAGATAGCCTGCGAGTGTCTCTTCGGACTGGCGCATCATCGTGAACCACATGCCCCTGCACCCACAATTATCTAATAGATTGACATCGAGGGCACAAAGTTGCACGAAGAATAAGGTTTTTCCCCATGCACAAGTTAACGTCATGGAGATCCTCAAGCAGGGCAGTTTAGCTGTAATCTGGCCACAGCACGAGTCACCACCTCGAGTAACCTCTCACACGCCTTATCATAACGAGAGAAGTGCTCGGAGGCGGTACTCTCAAAGTCCATAATTTTTTAGGCCTTTTTCAATATTTAATTCCTCAGAATTAAATGTGACCAAAGAACAGCCAGACAATGTACTAATACAATCATCTGATATATTGCATTGAATATCTGATTTCTCATATATTATCATTTAATTCATTAGCAATAAATACAGCCAAATATCAATCAGACAAGCAAACACAGTCTGAATGACAGGCTGTTTAAATCTTTCATAAGTTCAGCCTAGTATGCCTGTAACAGAGCCACGGTGTACAGCGCAATACCAGCCTGACTTGCTGAAAAT
This sequence comes from Meda fulgida, assembly GCA_030578275.1. NCBI lineage: Eukaryota > Metazoa > Chordata > Actinopteri > Cypriniformes > Leuciscidae > Meda > Meda fulgida. The sequence continues at coordinate 17,824,071 of CM060619.1, forward strand.
GCATGTGATATTGCGATCCCAGGGGAGAGAAAGCCCGCGAGCATCTCTCCGATCTGAGGCAGCGTCATATAATCGCGTGCCTTCGCACCCGCGATAGTCGAATTGGTCGACGTCGAGGGCACAAAGACACGTCATGTATTTATATATATATATATATATATATATATATATATATATATATATGTGATATTATATATTTATCAATCTTTATGTATAAGCTTTGAGTGTCTATGGGACTCTTTTTGCTGTGATCAGTGTAGTCTGGCCACTGCTCGAACGACCGCCCCGAGAGTTTCTTCTTTTATCATCGGGAGGAACGCTTGGAGGCGACGAACTCACGAGATCCAGTGTCCTCTGCCTAAGCCGAAGAAGCGCCGAGGCACGCTTCGCTAGTCAGGCAAAAGGACATTGCGATCTGGAGAGAGAGCGAGCGAAAAGGACGCACCTGTCTCTCGCTCCTCAGCCAGATTGCGCATTGTGGGTGTAACCCCTTTGAAATAATAAAGTGAACGCAAAGCACTTTAACTGTGAACATTCCACTGTGCTCGTAATCACCACGCTCAAACGCAAGAGCAGCACACTCTTTCCCCAAACAAACAAAGCAGTAAGTGTGTATATCCAGTTCTGACATATGACGAGAACATGGAGAGACACAGCACTTGCTCTGTTGATTCATTTCTCTTTCTACTTTTTCTAAGCTCCTTTTAGATGAGAAACAGAAAATCTGCACACTGCCAGTGATAAACTAAATAACTCCTAACAAAGATCTGTAGTAGATAGAGAGGAGATGAATGCTTGCACACCAAACACAGAGAGGTCTCTGAAGACAAAGGACCTGACGATGCACCTGTGGCTCATATAATTATAGCCTCGTGTCGTGGGTGCGCGCCGATGACGTCACCGACCGAGGCTATATTACCTCCGGGTCGATTCTATCGACGTGTTTACACACTATATTCACAGCAGGTCACGATTAAAGACGTTCCCAATGCGCTAAGCAGCGCAGCATCGATTGTAGCTTTTGAAAGGGAACACCTATTTTAGCTTCAGGTTCTAAAGCGTTAAAGAGACAAATACCCAAAATTAGATCGTTTTCAATTCAATAACATGAATTATCCTGGTAAATTAAATAGGGAAGGATATCATATAAGAAAATGGGTCAAATTGTCAGGGCAATTTCCAATATGGGATTATAATTTCATTGAAGTTGGTCTGCAATACATTTAAATTAAAAGGCGAGTTAGGGTTAGGCACATTTGCTCACAAAGCACACAAGATATCATAACTGTAAGTTGTAACAAGCTTGCAGTGCAGTAAAAGCACACCAAATTGACACATTTTATTATGGGATCTCATGTTGTAGCTAGCGAATGATCTAAGGATTCTCAATGTTGTATGAGAACTGAACTGATCTGGAAGATTACTGTTTTTTTTCAGAACTGTTTTATAGATTAAATTAACTAATTTAATAATTGATGATATTTACAACGGAACTGAATCAAGATTGAACTGACTTCAGCTGAACACTAGGTTGCTGCAGGTAGAGGTGTTAGTGAGGCCAACTGGGGGCGCTCACCCTGTGGTCTGTGTGGGTCCTAACGCCCCAGTATAGTGATGGGGACACTATACTGTCAAAACCCGTCATCCTTCGGATGAGACGTTAAACCAAGGTCCTGACTCCATGGTCATTAAAAATCCCATGGCACTTCTCGTAAAGAGTAGGGGTGTAACCTTGGTGTACTGGCCAAATTCCCTCCATTGGCCTTTATCAATCATGGCCTCCTAATAATCCCCATCCACTGAACTGGCTTAATCACTCTCTCTCTCTTCTCCAATTATAGCTGGTGTGTGGTGAGCGCACTGGCGCCGTTGTTCTTGTTCTGCACACTGGTGGTGGTTGAAGACCCCCTGATATAATTGTAAAGCACTTTGGGTGAACGCAGTTAAGTGCTATATGAATGTCTCATTTAATTTAATTTCAAAGCCACATATAAATAAAAGTGACTTGACTTGTATAATTGTGTGGTTTCAAGGGATATTTGTCTAGATGAGTAAGAGATAAAAGATGTCTCCATTTCAAGAGTTTTTAACTTCACAGGATGATGTTGTGAAGCAGACATTTTCTATTGCTTGTGCTTTGGTATAATAACACTTGTTTGATTTGTACTGGTCAGACAAAGTCTGAGTATTGACAATTACGCAACTTATTCAGTACTCTGACTCTGCTCTTACCTGGCTTCGTCAGGGAAACTCTAAGGCTGATAGAAGACAGTTAATAGAGTTTTGGGTACTAGAAGGGTTTTACTGGTTTTGGATGGATATCTATTTACAGGAGCCAGCAGCATCCAGGGTCGGATTTGATATTTATGATGCAGAGATCCATCCAAACTAACACTAGTGTGTTCTAACTTGTTTTTAATGCATTGCTTTGAAGTTGCAAAGGTGTTAATTAAGATGTTGTGGTCTCTATATCTGGTTTGAACCCCTTCTTCAATGTAAGCCTAATTTAGCATGTTTGTTTGTTTATTTATTATTTATTTATTGTCCTAATCTTGGCTTCATTTTTTCCAAAAGCAATAGCAATCAATCATCTCCTAGCACATATATAAGTATTAGCAATAAAGGAATCACTGATCATTAATGTAGACAATACTTATTTCACATACCAAACACACTCTGTGTCCCCCCCCCCCCCCCTAAAAGCAGAAGTTTGAATGGAATTTGTTATTGATATACTGCATGATTTCTGCAGCAGATGCAACATTTCCTACAGCAAGAGCCCAAACAGAAAAACTGGTTCCGCCAAGCGATTGGCAGCAGGCGCATGTTGCTGAAATGAGGTGATGTGCTGTGCTGGGGCTCACCACTGATTACACTTGTTAAGGGCATCGTTTAAAACTACCCTGCTCGCTAGAAGTAAGACAAGACCATCAAAGAGTCACACGTAGAGTTTGTAAAGGCTATTTGAAACCCTAGCTTGCTTAATTGAGTGGCTTTACATTGATTTTGGTTCACATGAAGGTTCTGAACAATCGCTGTCACTAAAACATTGAGGAAGTTGGAACTCAAGCACAAGTGTTAACTTTATTGTGATGGTCCCTCAAAAGACATTCTACTGACTATAATTAACATTGTAACTACATGTCAACTAACACCTAACCCTAACCTTATAGTCAACTAATATTCTAATGAGAGTTAGCAGACATGTAGTTACAACGTTACTTATAGTTAGTAGAATGTCTCCATCGAAACCATCGAAATAACATGTATCCAACTTATTTAGCAACACAACATTCTGAAGTCAATGGCATAATCAAACTATAGTTATAGAGGTGATGTCATAGTCAAATCAGTAGGCTACATGTTGTTGGAGGTGATATCATAATTAATCAATAGTTACTGCGTAATCAAGTAGTAGTGTCATTGGAGATTGTCATAATCAACAGGTGTTGTAGATTATACCAGAATCAATCGATATTGTTGTTTGAGAAGATGTAAGTAAATTAAAAGTGTTTCATTGTTATAATACTGGTTGGTTTGTGAAACATTGTAATAATGAATACAAAAAATTCAAATACTGCAAAAGATCCAGAGATTCAAAGTAGGTACAAAGTATTAAAAGTACACATGAAAACATGAGTTATGTTGTCATTTTAATGATGTGATGATGGCCCAAGACTCTATAATAATGCTTTGATTTCAAGAGACACATTTGGAAATTGAGAAGAACAAACTGCATATATCCTCAGTACCATATTTTCCTTGTGGGCAACATATTATGTTTAATGCCAAGGTTTTAAGGGGCCATCTACACAATTTACTTGGAAGATCAAACATTTGTTTACCAATGTAGATCAAAACTATGAAAAGCTGAAAGGAAGTGTGTACCAAGAATGGCGATGAATGCTTTTCTTGTTTTTCTGTTGTGTTGACTTGGCAGATGAGTTGAGAAGGTCATAGAGAAAACAATCCATATTCAATGGATATCTCTAGAAACAACAGCTATAAAGGGCTGTGCTGAGATCTGTGATTTCACTAAGGCAAGCATCACTATTGCTCACATTTAGAGAGCCTTTTGATTAAAAAAGAAAAAAAAAATCTAAATGGGAAATTAAACATCCTTTTGTAATTTACTCACCCTCATGTTGTCCCAAACCTGACTTTTTTCATCCATAGAACATAAAAGATGATGTTGATCGTAACTAATGTGTATTTGATTGAGTTTTGGTTCCTTGCCACTGTCACCTTTTTCCACCTTTGTTGCCATTGGGTTGGCTTGCTTAGTTGGGGACATTAAATTTAACATTTAATTTAATATTCAAAAATAATATTGATCTGCCTGCATTGACACTATTATACAAGAACTGAACTGAGCTGGACGATGACATCACGGTTTACTCCAGAGCGGATATAAACTAAATTAATAACTTAAAAAAAATTAAACATCACTGAACTTACTTAAGCTGGACTGTTTTCTTCTGGAAACAAACTTTTTTGCATTATTTTCCTTTTATCTCTGTAAAGCTGCTTTGAAACAATCTGTATTGTAAAAAGCGTTATATATAAATAAACGTGACTTGACTATTTGGGTGCACCAAGTGCAAATAGCCCAATTTACACTAACTCCGCCCACTGACGTCTGGTTGGGCCAGACAAATGTATGGAAGATGCTGGACTTTTTCGCAATAGCTATAGTTTAGGGGTAAAGGTGTGTGGCAGAAAGTTTTGATGCAAATCGGCACGAGTTCAAATCTGCCTTTTGCCGAACTTGCTTTATTCCCTTTTCCCATCACATTTTAGATCGGAAAGGCATTTAATTTGAATAAAAATGAGGACAATATTCAAAAAGTGGAAATAAATGTGGGTTTAATAATAAGATGTTTATCGGTTAGGGTTATTGATGGGTGTAGGGAGGGCTTTATAGTCCCAATGAGGCGGCATCTATTTAATCATTTTAATCAATTTAATAATTTACACTCTATGTTATTATTGCATACCATTTAATGTACAACAACACTGAGGTGCAAATTGTATCTGCCACTATTTATAGGTATAAATATAATCTACTATTAACACTTATTGCAAAGAAAACACTGCTAGTTTTACTGTGTAAATAGAATCTTTCGTTGTATTCCCTTACTGTAAATGTAATCTATTACTATTTTCACTTAGTGTAAATATTATTAGTGGGTGCTTGCCAAAGGCTCATACTTATTATACTATTGCTATTAAGTTGCTGAATTTTTTATTACATTACGCCAAAAACATAAAATTCTAGTTATATTTTTTTATTTTGTAGAAGAATAGAAATCCCTGCTGTGTGAATGGAATTGTACTAGACAACTAATTATTTGTCACAAAATACAGTGTGAGAGAACTACTCTGCATTGAGCATTTGCATGTCTAGCATGTGTTGCAGGTAAAACCCCTGATCATACCTAGATTTGTCCCAGTAAGAGTTTTAAGACATACCTACCAGCCGTGAGATTTTAAAATGTCACATCCTTGCATTTCCTCCATTTCTCCCTGCTCCCTTTTTCTAGTAAATTGATGAATAACTCTTTTTTTTTTCTAAATGACTCAGCAATTATAGAGGCATCCGCATAAGTCACTTTTTTAACACTAAAGCACTCAAGTTATAAATAGAGCTCAGATTCAGCAAATGTCTGCCATTAACACAAGCTTTTTAGTTTCAGTATTTTAAGGACTGAAGGAACTATTTAAATGCATTGACACTGACACCTGTATTGTCTCTCATCACTAGAGCCTTCAGACTTTGCAAAATCGCCTCGGTTACGACTGTAACCTCGGTTCCCTGAAGAGAGAACGAGGCGTTGCGTCGAGATGATGCTGTGGGACGTCATGGCAGGAAGCTATAAAACGCACCCAGACCAAACATTGTCAACTTCTGATAGTCCGAAGCAAGTCGATCACAGGCAAGCCGGAAGTATGGAAGGGTGACGCAAAGTCTCATTCCCTCTTCAGGAAACCGAGGTTACAGTCGTAACTGAGGGGTTCCCTTTCTAGGGAACTCGCGTTGCGTCGAGATGATGCTGTGGGAACGCCTATACCAATGCCACCATAGTGACCAGTGCCTGTCTTGTGTGAAATCAGGCGAGCACAACAAAGACAGAATCACCTGGGACCCAGGAGTGAAGCCCAAAACTAGGTTTTAAACCCGACGAGTGTGTGCGGAAAGGAACAGCCCGCTGCATCCCACACCTCTTGTAGGGATACGCATAAAACAAGGCTACAAAGCCGCCATACCCCTCCTGCTCCAACACACCACAGAGGAAACCTGTTTGTTTCCTGTGCAGGGAGCTCTAGAGTGATCGTGAAATTTTTCATTGCTTTCTCACAAAATGCATTTACAGTTTTTATCAATCGATTTGACACTTTTATTCAAACTCAGATCTTCACTCAGAACAATTAATACATTGATCTGAACACAGATTGTGTCCCAAACAGATTGTAAGTTTTCATTCATTTCATACAAATTTCAAATCATTTGCATTGTTTCTCAAAACATTGTGTACAAAATTCTCAAAAATGTTTACAACAGGTCACACAGCCAACCATTTTTTTTTTATATCTCAGGAAAAAAAAAACATTTTGCAGCATTTTATAGATTTTATCCCCTCATTATACAATAAGAATATATTCTCTAATGCAATTCTTTGGCCAGATGTAAATTATGGCATGATCAATAAAGTTCAGTGATTGCAGTATTGTACATCAGTAAACATTTGCAGCATGTTTGTGCTTATATAACAAAAATTAATTGCATTTTTAATTAAAAAAAATAATAGCATTGAGAATAGCATTTGAAACGGTACTTGTTACTTGACTGTAACCCTGTTCCCTGAAAAAGCAGGAACGAGATGCTGTGCTGACAGTGCTATGGGAAAACAACATCTTTGTTTGACCTGTTTTGAACATGTGTGGCAAACATGCCAAGAATTTGGCTTAAATCACCTCTGATGATGATGCACACGACAGAGGCTATAAATAGATGTGCGACAGATGCACTTTCAGGTCACTTTGTCTGAAGAACATCCTGAACATGCCCCTTGTACGGCAAAGAAGCGCACCATCTCGTTCCCGCTTTTTCAGGGAACAGGGTTAAAGTCAAGAAACCCAAGACCTTTCAAAAGCTACTCTCACTGCTGCACTGACAGCGCTATGGGAACGAGAATACCAACGTCGCCTCACTGGAAGGTTCTGGACCCCTCAAGTTTGTATAGTGTGTCTTGTAACACAATGTCTTCTTGATGGGGGAATGTTAAATGTCTCGTGTCCTGGGAAAAGGCAAGGAAGCAACTAAACATTTAACATTTAGCTGGAAACCGCTGGCCCCCAAAACACCTGAGGTGATGGGGATGAAACAGCGGTGTGAGGGAGTTGGGAAGGAGCTTGTTTTAGATGTTGTATTTTTATGTGCCTCATCCCGGGGGGGCACACCCCCTTCTTTTTCTATTCTGAGATCAGAGATCTCAGGTCCAGCTTATTTTTTGGTGGTGGAGCCCAGATCTGTGGCTCGGTATAGCTCAGCAAACACCTCCTCACTGACGTTTTCCCAGTCATGCCCAGTTCTTTAACCAGGTCAGCCTAGTATGCCTGCAACAGCGCCACGCACCAGCCTGGCCTGCCACCTGAAAAGCTTTCCCTACGAGTGTAATTCTGCACGGTCTGGAGGGAAACGCAGGATTTTTGAGTGATGATGCAATGCCAGGGGAGAGATAGCCCGCAAGCATATCTTCAACCTGGGGCATCATTGTATTACCCTGTTCCTTTGCAACAACAATAGTCAAATAGAGCACAAAGACATGGGAAGAACACTGTTTATTCCATGATTTAGATAATTCATCATGGAGATCTTGAAAGAAGGGGAGGGACCATCTCTCTGATGCCTCCCCTTGGACACCCGACAGAAATCTGTCGTCTAACTTTGATTTTCTGGGGGGGTCTCTTGTTCCTGTGGCCAGTCTCACTGAAGACTGTTCGCAGTGCGAGTGACTACCTCGACTCACTGTAAGATCTGTCGTGATGAGAGGAGCACTCGGAGGCAGTGCACTTAAAATCTCCCCAAGAGGTACCAACTATTGTCCCCACTAGTGTCCTTAGCCCTGTCTGACGAAGCGCCACAGCGCTCCAGAAGTGGGCTTGAGGACCTCACGATCTGGTAAGAGAACAAGAGAAAGGGAAGGAACAGTCTCTAGCCAGATCAACACGCAAGCCCCATGATCTTGTCATCAAGGACACACAACCTCACTCTTCTCGAAAGAATGCGAGCCTGGAACGGAGCACTTTAATGGAGAATATATCGCAGTGCTCACACTCTGCGTCCTTATGATTTTCCCCCAGAAACAAGATACAGAAATCATGCGGATCCTCCTCTGAGATGGGCTGTGAGCAGGGAGGCATTGGGTGACAGTGTATGCTGAGTGAAACATTTTGCCAGTGTTACAATTTCATATAAATTTTTGTTGTGATTTGGTGGTTTGAGCAAGATTTGGAGAGATTAACTGTTTGGCCATTCATGTTGGAAATGCAGACAAAAAATCCCCATAAAGATAGCAATGGAAATGCTTTATATTTTTCCTTGAGATGTACTGATTAGCTTAGTTTTTTTCCTCACCAAAACATTTGTACCTTCTCTCTGCCTCTTAGAAGCCTTGAATGGATATCAGGCTCATTCCTTCAGAAGGAAATGCAGAGCAATGAATGCTGCAGAGTCAGGATCTTCAAAATATTTAACAGTCTTGATCACATTTTATTCTTATCATTAGTGCATCTGTTTTTTAGAAATAACATTATCTATCCTGTAATTGGGGAAGCCATGGTTCTGAACACCTAATAAGTATCGTAGATCTGTAAATGTGTGTAAAAATTGACATTAATCAGGATGAATACTTTTTAAATGTGTTATTTGCACCAGTAATATAATTGCATCTTTCCACAGTTATTGCTTGGTTGATCCTAGCATAAGATAACTCAAGAAAAAGGATGTCTTAGAAGCATCATAACTACATTTCAATGATAGGAATCATTCAATGTTTCCATATTACTCAAACTCTTTCACAAAAGGTTGAGAAAAATGTTAGCCCTTTAAAGATACATGGAAGAGCAGCTCTAAAAGAATGATAATGTTCAAGTAATATATTAATTCAATACCAGCGGAGCACAGACTCACAAAATGTAGTTTAAACTAGGACAAAAAGCAGAAGAATGTTATTTAATGCATGAATTGCTGACAAAAACGAGATTTTCAAAAGGGCTTCATCTCATCTCTTCATGTCTTACTATGCTTATAGCAATGTAAGGGGAAGGTTTTTTTTGCAGTTCCTGTTGGGAATTTTCAGATCGGGCAGACAAATGCAATCTTTGCAGAAATTACTGTTAAAGAGAAAGATGGATATTCTGCTGCTACGCACACGACATATCATTATCCGACATCATTCAGAAGGATGATGGTTTGAGGTTTCAGGCTTCTAATTTGCTCTATTTATTTTAATTTCCAGGGGCCCTATCATGGTGCAATGCGGCGCCAGGCACGACACAAGTGTTCTATGCTAGTTTTAGCCCCTATGCGGTTTTCAATTTCACATCCTGTGCCATGTTTGTTTAAAAGCAAATGCATTTGCGCCCGTTTTGCTATTTTGAGGCAACTGAAATAGACTGCGCCATTGACCAACTGAAACCAGGTCTTAAGTCAATGGCGCAGTATTTTTTTTGTTATTTAAAGAGTGTGTTAGTAATATGCGCCTATAGGTGGGTCCACAACGCGTGTACACTTTGTCCCGTAGATGGTCAGCTTGCGCGCTTTAACCTCGCTCACGAGCAGATCCGTTTCCTCTCTGGAGAAGCATTCCATTTTTCCGCTTGCCAATTCCGCCATGTAAATAGCGAATCCGCCATGGTGTGAGCGCAACTGGCTTTCAAAGGGAATGAGAGATGAGACACTCGGAGATAGTTTTTTTCCACATTACGCCCAAAACACACCCAAGAGAATAAGAACAACCCTTTAAGACCATTCGCAGACCATTTTTTGTGTACTTGAATTTTAAAGCAATAATCTGAAAGAAAAAAAAATGGGGGGAATTATTAGTAAAGAAGATGTGACACCCAATTATCAGAATGTATGGCTTTGTGAACAGATACAGCAGCCAAATTATGAAATATCAGGAGTTGTTTTTCTTATAACCTGCAGAGCTTAAGAAGTCTCATCTAGACAGCAAACACACTGACAAATGGATTTTTACATAATCCAACTCTGCAATCTTTAGGCTAAAGGTTGAATAAATTCCATGAAAACACAAACATCTTGTTAAGCTTGATGTTGTTTAACCTTTGACCACACACACATACACACAGAGACACACATTTGGTGTGGCAGTACAGCAGTGTATCTTAAGATCCTCCATTAGCCTGAATGTGACCTGTGCGTTAAGTTAATTAACCCTGTTTTACCTCAGCACGCTGACTCTGGGTCAGTTTAAATCACAGCTCTGAATCACTGCCAATCAGAACTCTCAGGTCTAGAGCAGGAAGCAGTTTCCCTGTAGACCAGCTTCACATATAGACAGGTTAATCTGAGGGCTTCACAGAGGGTCAGAAGGGGCCCTAACTGAACCTTGGAAATGCTTTAAAGTTGTGTTTTTGATTTATATTATTTTACTTGAGGTATGGGCAATACTTTTTTTTTTGATGCAGGGTTTACATTTTAAATATTTTTAGGTTTGGTTCAAATTGCTTAAATTAAGCAAAAAAATGTACAAGATGCCATTTTATATCTTGAATGATCTGTCTGTCTGTCTGTCTCTCTGTCTATCTATCTATGTATCTTGCCTACCTACCTGAATATGTAATTGCTGAAGCTGCAAGGCACTGCAATCAAATTTTCATCTCCATCAAAATTTCCATCAATGACAAAGAAAGGGAAGGTCAATAAAAATGATCGATTGTTGCTTTTTACTTCACTCTCCTCTTTCTCCTGTTTTACTGAGAAAAAGTAAAATTTGTCATACAATGTAAACAATCACAACAATTTCTCATTATAACATTTTAATAAGAAATTAACATTTATCATTAAATTCAAATTATTTGAGCTATTAGCTGCCCACATTACATTACTCTTATTGTGTGTCTACAATTGTCGCATTTGACTGTATTTTTTTTAATTATTTTTTATTTTAAGATAATTATGTATAAAAGTTGATACCTCAGCATAATTGAGAACCCCATTGTAACTAAACTAAAAAAATCTGTAAAAATAGGGCACAACGGTTGGCACTGATAGCCCCGTGGGCAGCGTCGACATATAATGCCGATGTGCTTTGGGTGACCCGAGTTCGAATCCCGGACCTTTCCCGATTCCGTCCCCCCCTCGCTTCCTGTCCTCTTTATACTATCCTATCACAATAAAGGCAAAAATAACAAAAATAAATCTTTAAAATAGGGCACAATGTACTGTATTAATTTGACGGAATTTTCCATATTTATACTTTACAGGTGTTTTACTTGTATTTTGAATTTTTAACTTCATTGCGTTGTTTTAGGGTTAATGGAAATGTCCCGTTGGCAGTATTTTTTATTATTTTTTTACAGTGTATGAAAAAACAACCTGAATAAGTCTGAAAACTGCTATGGTGATGTTTCACAACATTCCCCTCTGAACCCTTCTTCTATCTCTGGTTATGTACTGCAGGTCAACTGGCAGCAGGCACCTGTGAGATTGTTACTCTAGACAGAGACAGCAGTCAGCCACGCAGAACTATTGCCAGACAGACGGCCCGCTGTGCATGTAAGAAAGGACAGATTGCTGGGACAACGAGAGCCAGGCCGGCCTGCGTAGACGGTAAGATCATATTTGGGGATCTATTATTCAAAGCACTGTACTACCCTTAAAACTATTACATACATTTTTTTACATTACTTTTTTTTATCAAACCTTTAAAAAAAAATAACCATGATGTGAATGCTAGGCTATAAATGGCTGCCAGATATTTTCTTATGTATTATAATCATATACAATATAAGATAAGATGATTGTGTAATAAATGTTTCTAATAAGTTTCTTGTAAAAGACCAAGAGCATAAATGCAAAGCCATCCCACTGCAGATGAAACAGCCTCAGATATTAAGGCATTGGACAAAACCGCCTTAGGCATCAAAGAATCGGATGAAACTGCATCAGACAAAACTTAAGAAACGTGCCGTTCATTATCCATCCAGTGTGTTTCCCTGCCTGCAACCTGAAAAGCTAGGATAAGCTCCAGCCTTCCTTGTGACCCTACATAGGACAAGCGGTTTGGAAAAATAAGTTTAATTTAAAATTATTATTTTACAGAGTTTACAAGATAAAGTCAAGTCATCTTCATTTATATAGCGATTTTAACAATTTGAATTGTTTCAAAACAGCTTTACAGAGATAAACACAATTTAAGGTAACAGATTGTTTTGGCTTTATAGCGGTTCTTGAATAATGTTAGTTTGTAATTCCCTACAAACCATGCCTAAACAAACTGCTTGTCTTGCCTATAAATTTGATACAGAATTTTATTTTATCACTTCAGGGTAGGTACGCGAACCAAATTTCCCCACAACACTTTATCTGTAGAGTGGTAAAGGGATCCTCCATAGGGAGAGGCTAGTTGGCACTTCAGTACTGCATTGTCATCGGGTCCAGGCGAAGTGTCGAATTACATGTGGAAGTTTTTTGTCCAATAATTAGAATCTCTGTTTTTTCAGAATTAAGTTGTAGGAAACTATTAGTCATTTTACTAGTTAATTACTAAAGTCATCCAATTTTTTTTATATCAGCTATGCATTCTGTTAATTTTGTGGATTGGAGAGTTTCGTTAGGTTTTGAAGAAATATAGAGCTAAGTGTCATCGGCATAAAAGTGAAAACTAATGCCATGTTTCCTAATGATATCTCTTAATGGTAGGATGTACAGAGTGAACAGCAGCGGTCCTAGTACTGAGCCTTGTGGTACGCCGTACTGATCTTGTGATCGATAAGACATATCTTCATTTACTGTATACAAACTGATAACGGTCAGATAAGTATGATTTAAACCATGCTAGTGCAATTCCACTAATGCCAACATAGTTTTCTTGTCTATTTAAGAGAATGTTGTGATCAATGGTGTCAAATGCAGCACTAAGATCAAGTAACACTAATAGAGAGATACAACCGCGATCAGATGATAAGAGCAAATTATTTGTAACTCTAATGAGAGCGGTTTCAGTGCTATGGTACGGTCTAAATCCGGACTGAAAATCTTTGCCGATATCATTTCTTTCAAGAAAGGAACACAGTTGTTAGGATACTGCTTTTTCTAAAATCTTTGACAGAAAAGGCAGATTCGAGATCGACCTGTAATTGACTAATTTTGTATGATCAAGTTGCGTTTTTTAAAACAAGCGGTTTAATCATAGCCAGCTTAAAGGTTTTTGGTACGTATCCTAGAGACAAAGAAAAATTAATGATATTAAGAAGCATCTCTTTCAGTAGCTCTTCCTCTCCTATAGCAACAAATGATCAAATTTTTCCTCAAGGACACTACAATACACTCCCTGATGTGATACTGTAGTTCACGGTTGCATGGTTATAATTTTGTCCCTGATATTATCAATCTTATAAGTGAAGAAGTTCATAAAGTCATTACTGCTGTGTTGCTTGGAAACTTCTGTGCTTGAAGCTTTCTTCTTCGTTAGTTTAGCCACTGTTTCAAATAAATACCTAGGATTATGTTTATTTTCTTCTAATAGGGTTGAAAAATAAGCAGATCTAGCAGCTTTTAAAGCCTCTCTGAAAGCAATCAAGCTCTCTTTCCATGAAATCCGAAATACCTCTAGTTTTGTTTTCTTCCAGTTGCGCTCCATTTTTCTGGCTGCTCTCTTAAGGGCTTGAGTGTGTTCGTTGTACCACGGCGTTGGACTATTTTCTTTAATCTTCTTTAAGCGCAACAGAAGCAACTGTGTCTAAAGTGCTGGAAAAGAGAGAGTTAAAAGTTTCTGTTGCAATATCAAGTTCTTCTAAGCTATCCGGGATGCTGAGATGATGAAACTGATTAGGAAGATTATTGATAAAGCAATCTTTGGTGGCAGAAGTTATAGGTCTAACATATTTATAACACGGTGTCGGCTTTGCAGCCTTGACTAAATGTAATTTACATGAGACTAGATAATGATCTGAGATGTCATCGCTCTGCTGCAGAATTTCAACGGCATCAACATCTATTCCATGTGATAGTATTAGATCTAGAGTATGATTACGACAATGAGTAGGTCCTGACATGTGTTGTCTAACTCCAATTGAGTTTACAATGTCTTTAAATGCCAATCCTAATGCATCTTTTTCATTATATATGTGTATATTAAAATCACCAACAATTAGTACTTTATCTGCAGCCAATACTAACTCTGATAGAAAGTCCGCAAATTCCTTGATAAAATTTTTATGGTGCCCTGGTGGCCTGTATACAGTAGCCAGCAGAATTCTCAAACGTGAGTTTACACTATATATTTTTAAATTAGGCACCAGCACTTCAAAAGAAGTATATTTAAAACTACATTTCTTAGTGGTTTTGAAATTATTACTATAAATTAGTAATTTATTTATTTACGTTTACGTTCCTTTGCGTTTCAGACGAGGTTCATGTTTATAACTGTATTCTTGCAGGGGTTGACTCATTTAAAGTAATATAATCATTTGGTTTTAGCCAGGTTTCTCAAACACAGCACATCTAGGTTATAATCTGAAGTCATATCATTAACAAGAAGTGCTTTTGAAGTAAGGGATCGAATATTCAGCAACCTGAGCTTTATCATTTGCTCATCTGTATTACATCTGTTTTTCATTCGTTGAACATCAATTAAATGTTTAACCTTAGATGGGTTTGGACGTTTTTTGGATTTCCAATTTCGGGGAACAGACACAGTCTCTATATGATGATATCTAAGTGAAAGAGGCGCTGTGTGATGGGATTTATCTGACATTGGTGACGCGAGACCGCTAGCAGACGGTCGGTTAAGCCAGTCTGTCTGCTTCCTGACCTGGTGCCCAATTTGTCATGTTTTATCTCTAAGTCTATGAGCCAAATTATAGAGATATGAGCAGCACCATCCCAGGAGGGATGAATACCATCTCTTATCAACAGGTCAGGTCTGCCCCAAAAACTTTTTCAATTGTCTATGAATTCTATATTATTTTGCGGACACCACTTAGACAACCAGCCATTGAGTGAGGAGAGTCTACTAACTATCTCATCACTGCGAACAGGAAGGGGCCAGAGCAAATTACAGAGCTTGACATCGTACTTGCGAGTTCACACACCTCTTTAATATAAAATTGGGTGATCTCTGACTGGCGGAGTCGAACATCATTAGTGCCGACATGAATAATGATCTTAGAGAACTTACGGTTAGCATTAGCCAGCACTTTTAAATTTGCTTTGATGTCAGGCCCTCTGGCTCCCAGCAAACATGTGACTATGGTGGCTGGTGTCTCTATTTTCACGTTCCGTGTGATCGAATCACCAATTACCAGGGCACAATCAACAGAATTCTCAGTGGGTGTTATACTGAGTGGGGCAAATCGATTTGTTATGGTAATCGGAACGGAAAAGTGTTTTTTTGATCCGCGATTAGAGCGATCCCTCACTGTCACCCATCTGCCCTGGCAATAATTCAGCTGGAACAAAATCATGTTAAGAGTTCACTATGCTAGGCGCATCCAAAATAGTATCTAAAGCTCTAGCACTGTTACGATCCTCAATTCAAGTTTGGATGCGTGTATCTAGTTCGGAAATCTTCTCCATCAGCCTGACTGTCTCCTTGCATTTATCACATATAAATCTTATATTGCCGACAGAGAAGGCTATGCTAAACGTGACATGAAGTGCAGGTGACAATAAACAGGACAATACATTACTCACTGTGTTTGTTGACTGATTCTTACTCACCTGGGCTTTTTATGAACTCAAAGGTGCGGGTGTGCGAGAGAAAAATAAATAAATAAATAACACCTGACATTTTTCCTGTGACCTGAAGCCTTTTATAAAGTCTAAGGAAGTCCTAATATATACACCATACATGTGGCTTGTTGAGAAGACGTGCTATCACTTTTCGAAGCGATCAGATGTATGGTTTTTGATAAAACAAACAAACAATTCCATAGAATACCCAGAAGACCCTAGTTAAATCCTAGAATCCAAGACAAGTTCGATTTAATGTTGTGCTTTTCACAAAATACAGTATATTGTTTCAAAGCAGCTGCATGTGCCTTACAAGTTCGATATTGTTCCAGATATAAGTGCTCAAAAGCCGGACACAGTCCACCAGAGGGGAAGAGAAAGAGAGAGGTAAAAAAAAAGAGAGAGGCAGAAAAGAGACAAATGAAATTTCAATCAGCTTAATATGCTGGAGTAGTCAAGGTCTCAGCACAATTGTCATATGTGATGAGACATGCTGTGTCCTTCAGTCTGTGGAGGTCAGTTCACCCACAGGATAATCCACAGAGCACAGACCCAAAATGCTTTACTCCTAGGGTTGGAAATTGAGGACCATTTCCTAAGGTCTATTCATATAGAATGTCAGTATTTGGCAGTATTTTCTGTGCAAAGGGAACGCTGTCCAATTCACTCACTCAAAATAACATTTTTGGCTCACCAAAAACAACAAAAAATGTACGCAAGAGTCTGCATTTTTTTTTTGAGTTATGACAGTAAGGGAATTTTAATTTGAGTGAATTTACATTCAACCAACAAGCTACATTGAGTAAGAGGAACTTGTTGATTACTCAAAAAAATGAAGTCGCTCCAACTACCAGAGTTGTAGCTCTGAAACCAATTAATCTCATCTATTTAAGTTCATATAAACAGCTATCATAGCACAACACAACTTATTTAACATGTATATTTAAGGAACAAGTAAGATATTACTTGTCACTGGTTTTAGCACAGGCAATGTCAATGCAGAGTCAATGTAGTGTTTAGTACTCTTCATCACAATGGCAACCACAAAAACATCAACATTCCATAAACTCTTTTAAATGTCAAACATAACAGCATTAACACTAACAGGTCTTTACCTTCACTAAAAACAATCAATTAACACTTAATTTCAACATTTATTCTCCTTATCCATTCCTATGCAAAGCATGCTGGGAACTGGAAATCCGCTGCCTAACTTCCGAAGTTATCAAGACAATTTCATTAAGTTACCATAACAAAAAAAACGCAAAAAATTTGAATTTAAATTACAGAATATATTAAGTTGATGTAATGATCAACATTATAATGTGAAGAGAACTCTACAAAATAATATTTACAACTTAAACGGTTTAATTAAAACAATAAATTAGACTCTTTAAATTGCAACCATGCATTTATGTAAGTTGTGGGGGATGAACATTCACATTTGAGTGTGTGTGTGTGTGCTCTTGTTTTTGTGATTTGTGAGGACACAAATGTGTATAATAACATGGGTATTACACTGGTACTACAACTTGAACGTGATTTATGAGGACATTTCCTGAGTCCTCATATTTCAAATGGCTTTAAAAACATACTAAGCAGTGTTTTATTAAAAATGTAAAAATACAGAATGTCTCCTGTGATGGGTAGGTTTAGGGATAGGGGCAGTGTAAGGGGATAGAATAAACAGTTTGTCCAGTATAAAAACCATTACACCTATGGAATGTCCTCACAAATCACAAAAACACAGCTGTGTGTGTGTGTGTGTGTGTGTGTGCGTGTGCGTGCGTGCGTGTGTGCGTGCGAGCGTGTGTGCGTGCGTGTGTGGCCTGGTAAACCCTTACGACGACAAAATGGATGACAATTTCCGAAATCCTTGTCCTTGTGGGGACATTTTTGGTCCTTATGAGGAAAACAGCTTATAAACTTATATATATTAAAAAATGTCTCTGTATTTTACTAGCCATCTCTCCTATTGTGTTTGCTGTTTTGTGCTGAATTGTGAGCAGTCCAAAAAATGTAACATGTCAAATTGCATGTAATTTTTTTTGCAATCGACGGTTAAACAGTTAGAGGACACTGTCGCCATTGTTGACTTTCATGTTGCATTAATGTGGACACCGTTATCAGTAATTTCACGCCTTCTGCTTCATCTTCATGTGGAACAATGTGTCATTCTGGAAATATTGACCTGTATTAATATGGAGAGAAAAGGAAAAAGAAAAACGCTTTTGTTACCCTGAGCATTGAGAAATGACATCATTCATTCAACTCTTGTAGTGTCATATATTTGTGCAGATCAAAGCTCTAAGAATTGTGATAGTGTGGAGGATTCTGGGAATTAGGGTTGTTTGTTGGAATGGAGACATGAAGTCATTTGCTTCTGAAATCACAATAACACAAATAAAAGCTAATGCTACATTATACATGATCCCTGTATGCTTTCAGTAGACTGAGCACATTAAAGCTGAAACACTGAAAGCATTACATGCAATTAGAAAGCTGATGACAGAATTAACAAGAGACATCAGATGAATGGAGGTGAACAGAAATGCATTCTGGGATTGTCTTGCTGTTGAAAAATGTCACATGCTTCAAATAAAACAACGCTTACTGAACAGCAGAAAGCACAAAGCCCAACAAAAATGTAAATGGGTGTCCTTTGTTTTGACACCCTAAAGGTGGCAAAAAAATAGAAAAACTTAATGTTGACTATTCGTCTGAAAATATAGAGCATAGCATAGAGCCCTGGGACATTGTGAAAGCACCGCATTGACTGCAATCTATAACAGCAAAAATGGAAATTAACTATCAAAACTCACTAGTCACTAAGCATCTAAACTCTACAAGCTCTTCTGTAGAGTGAATATGTTAATGTAGTGTTGTTAATGTTAATTGTAGTGTTATTTATTTTTATTTTTTTTTAGTATTATTTTAAGGACTTTATCAGTAAGTAATGTGGTTTTGGATGGCTTTTTAGAAATTATGCACCCAACAGTGAACAGCTCTCCAAAACAGAGGTGCGGCACAAACATTAGCATAGAAATTACAAGATTAGCATGGAAGCATTCATTTTACAAGACTCTTGCCACCAACTACCTTTCACTTACACTTTGTTGCAAGAAATTTTTATTAGTATGAATATATGCAGTTTCAGCAGTCAGATTGTGTTGAGTGATGAATGCGAATTGATGAGCATTTGTATGAAAAAGGTTCACAACTAAGACGAGACTGAGGTGAGTAGTTGAATAATGTAAATGTTTTACATTGTAATGGTCCTGTGTATGAATTTTCTAAAGACTCATGCAAGTATTCTTAATGATAATAAGCATCCCTTCAAAGACATGGTGTGGTGGCTACTTTCTATATTATAAGTACATTATTATCTCTTCATTTTACCAGTCCGGTCCTGTCCAACCTTTAATGTTAAAGGTTTACTGCTGAATTAAGGCAGTCATGTATATTTTACACTGTCTTTGTTTTTGTTTTTAGACTTGTCCAAATAAATTAACCCTGTGTTGTAGAGAATTTATAGTAGAGTGAGCTGGAGCTGTGGGTTTGTGTGCTGTTTCTAGCAAATGAGAGTGAAAAGGGAAGTGTAAGGAAACCTGGGTCAGGCTATGGGGATATGTATGCAAAAATTAGTAATTTTTCAATTAATAATTATTCATACGGATGGACCCAGATAATCATACATGTTAAATCTCCCAAAAAGGCATATTTTTTTCCCTGCATCTGTATTCATATGTGTACATAGAAAATTAATCACAAGGGATTATGATTAATGGCATATGTACTATATTTTACAGACAGGTTATTATCAGCTCAATTGTATATTAATACTTAATCATAACGGATTATAATTAAATATTTAATTTATCAATTGTGTCTATCATAGATCTATCGTCAGGATAATCTTAAAGGGGATCAATTTATAATCGAACCATCTGTTTGTCCAGCAAACCTGATCATTCGATCTAATCAAACCTCACCAAAATTATCCTACTTATAGACTTTCAAGAGAGGTTATCTCTCTGGCCACAAGGGACAACCTTCCTGGTCTATAACGATACTGTTTAAGTATCAATGAATTTTGTGAAGCACGTAGCTTAAATGAATATAATGCATTTAATAAAGGAAAACTACGTATACAGTTACTAACGTTACAATAAATGTATTTACAAACAGAATAATGGCAACGGCACAATGAAAGAGAAAGCATCAATAAAGAGAGAGAGAGAGAGATTGTGAGAGAGAGAGTGAGAGAGAGAGAGAGAATCTGGAGGGATTAGTGGCAAATTACAGACCTTAAAACCTTTGAGGGACAACACGGGGAAACACATCTTAATGCTCTTAAAGCCCGGTACGAATACGTACACTGGCTCGTTGTGTGGCTGCTTCGAAGGCATGTGGATGTGTTCCGTGGAAGAGTCACGTGGCTTGTGGATGGGTCCAGAGCGCGCACTTTCGAACGAAGGCTTAAAGGTCTTGGACGTAAAATTAACAAAGAAACGATTCAGGCTAAGTTCACTTACTCGTCTGAGGAAATGAACAAAGTAGAAAGGAAAAATAAAACTTAAACAAACAAAAGAAAAAGACCCCGGGAGGGGGATCACGAAGGAGTTACATGGTGATGCGAGTAAGAGGAGGAGGAAAGCGAGAGAGAGAGAGGGAGAGAGAGATCCGTAAGGATCACAGTTTTGCAAAGTTCACCTGGACATACCCTCTGAGAGACCACAAGAAATTAACATCACCCTAAACGGAGGTAAACAAATCTTAATGCTATGAAAGCTTAGTAAGCGAAATACTTGCTGTGGCGAACAGGACGGCCGAGGGACGTGAGAGAACGGCGCGAGGCCGGTGGTGCGATTGCTAATGAGCAACACCTGTTAGGCACACCGGTCTCGCATCTCTCACGGAGGAGCGGAAGCATAAAGGAGGAGCGACGACGTTGATGATCGAGAGAGGAACAGGCCTGTATTTTACTTTAGTTATATTTATTTTCGGTAGCCAGCAGTCGTCCGCGAGGGGCTGCTGGCGGTATTTTTGTTTGTTTGTTTTATTTAAAATAAATTATATTTTGATTGTTCGCCGGTTCCCGCCTCCTTCTTCCCTGAACATTGCTACACTGGTGCCGAAACCCGGGAAGAGGGAGGAACGCGCTGTCAGAGAGTCCTCGCCGGTGTGGGGAATCCGCGGTGCCATCGAGCATGGTGCGCGAGTCGCCGCCGCTCGCCGTGGGCCGGAGCCTGCTGCCATCCGCCGAGCGAGGGGAGGAGCAGGGAGCGGGGGGACTCGCGGCCACGGACGCTCGAGGCGGGGCGCTGGAGTGAGTTGCCGGTGGGACGGTCGAGCTCGCTGCCGGCCGCCTGGGTATTGGAGGGGCGGCTGCCATCCGGGAGGGAGAGGAGGAGTCGCCGCCGCTCGCCGTGGGCCGGAGCCTGCTGCCGTCCACCAGTGAAGGGGAGGAGCAGGGAGCGGGGGACTCCTGCCGTCTGCCCAAGGCACCCGAGGAGCCGTCGCCGTCCACCGGGCGGCGGAGGAGCGTCGAGCCGTCCACCGAGGGCTACCCAGCGTCACCGCCAGGCACCGCGGAGGAGATCGCCAGCTGGTGGGGGACCAGATGGCAGCGCGTTGTGGGAACCGGACCTATTTTTTTTTTTTCCTCTCTCCCCTCTCTCGATCTGTCGCTCCTCATGCTTCCGTCTCCGTTTCCCTCGGTTTGTCTGTCCATACTCCCCAGGGATCGCCGCCGCCGGGGGGGGGAGTAGGCACAGCCTCGTGGGTACCCCCCGGCCTGTGAGGGGCGATGGGGGTATGTGGCGAACAGGACGGCCGAGGGACGTGAGAGAACGGCGCGAGGCCGGTGGTGCGATTGCTAATGAGCAACACCTGTTAGGCACACCGGTCTCGCATCTCTCACGGAGGAGCGGAAGCATAAAGGAGGAGCGACGACGTTGATGATCGAGAGAGGAACAGGCCTGTATTTTACTTTAGTTATATTTATTTTCGGTAGCCAGCAGTCGTCCGCGAGGGGCTGCTGGCGGTATTTTTGTTTGTTTGTTTTATTTAAAATAAATTATATTTTGATTGTTCGCCGGTTCCCGCCTCCTTCTTCCCTGAACATTGCTACACTTGCATATAGCTCTTTTTGTGTGGCTGATATGAAGGGGGCGTGTGTGTCTCGATCCTTGGAGCGTCACGTGTTCACTCGTTCTTCCAGAGCGAGCCAAGCGCGGCGATTTTGAATGTCTGTTTGAGGTGAAGTTGCCGGTTGATGATTCAGGCTAAGTTCATTTCACTCGTCGGTGTAAATGAACAAAGGAGAATTCGAAAATGGAAAATAAAAGACTCAAAGAAACAAAAGAAAAGATCCCCTCAGGGGGAATCGCGGATCCGTTACATGATGCTAGGGGGAAGAGAGAGGGTAAGAGCGAAGAGGTAAGAGCGTGAGAGATTGGAGGTTTAGTTCTCTTAAAGGAACTGAAATCCACGCCTCTCTGGAGTGAACTGGCCAATGACATGCACCAAAGCTTTTGGCGGCAGAATTCCCTTTGTCTTGTCGAAGCTCGATTTATGACAGTGTCAGAATTGGTCCTTCCTATTCCAAAAAGCTGGTGCACATAGAATCATACACTTTACTGTAATCTTCTGTATCTTACCAAATCAATTGGACCGAGACAATTAAAATGGTACCAAACAAAACATGTACACATAAAAGGAATACAAAGATACATCTTTCTGCATAATTACACATACGTATGTTTCATTTAATACTACGATAAAATCACAGATATCCCCCTATGACGTGGGTAAGCAGGTCCACTTAAAAACATCTCAACTATATCTCGGTAAAGTCTTTATATGAGGAGTTTAATGAAAGATTTGTGTGTGTGTGTGTGTGTGTGTGTGTGTGTGTGTGTGTGTGTGTGTGTGTGTGTGTGTGTGTGTGTGTGTGTGTGTGTGTGTGTGTGTGTGTGTGTGTGTGTGTGTGTGTGTTGGAATGTCTTCACCCTGAGTTCTCCTTTTGCCGGAAGGGGGGTAGTTGGGTGATAAACATCTCTGTGAAGCTCGTGTCTTGTTGTCTGTCAAACCTCTGGGTGCCATAAAACATGTCTCCAAAATCATCTATGGTAGACTGGCTGGAGCCTACGTCTAATTTACCACCATGAGTCCAAAGTTTAAAAGCTTTTTCAAATGTTTTGGACTGCATGAGTCAATCTGACATGGTCCAGATACTGTACAGAAGGTACTTGTAGATGTATGGCAGCACTGGCCAAACGATTTCCTCTTTAACAAATGTCATACGCACACAGTAGGTACAATCTAAACCCCTCGTCTTCACGCTATAGCAAACCAGGCCATTCTCATGATAAAGTGCTGCCAGGTGTACGGAGGGTACCAAGCTGTTGATTACATCAATTGTTATTGATGTTCCATTAAGTACCATTTCTTTTGTTTCTCTCTTGTAATCAATCATTAACTGCCGTTTTTCCACTTACCGTAGTTTCAGCGTACAACGCCAGCATGGTGCTTGGACTTATAGACCTTACCTGTATACGTTGATGACTGAAGCAAAAGACAAAAAGGCATTGAAGTAATTCTTAGGAAACTGTGTTATTGTGAGAAAAATATATTTTTTATTGAATTTAAATTAACTATATAATTAACTATAAAATTTGCTATGGAGAATTTTGTTTTGTTTTTTATTTTTTATAATAGGTCATCTTACATTTAATGCAGTTGTTTGATTACGAACATGAAGCAGAGCAACAACTTGCTGCATGATTTAATGGCGCATTCATAAAGAGAGCCATTTACTTAATTCCTGAATGAATCAGCCCTTTTGAAATTTCTTTCTAAAGCTTCTTGTAATGTCTATTTGATGCTTTTCTCATTTAACACAGTCTCATTAGACATGCCATTTTGATTCTCTGAGCAGTGTGACGTCATGCTGCTCAGGCCCCGCCCACAGTCGCTGACTGACAGTCCTGCCTTACCATAGTTTCCGCCCTCTCACTATCTGCAATTTTCTCTGTGCTCGAGCACAGAACAAGTGCTTTTGTCTAATTTGCTGTGCATTTTGATGATAATGCAAGAGAGAGAGAGAGAGAGTTTCTGGATAAGACTTCATTACGCACTTCTTGTACTGTGATTTATTCAGCTCTTACAGTGGTTTTCTGGAGAGGAAACAAACACTTCATATTTTGTGTGATGTACAATAAACTTCATAAAACGCATCAGTAAAGTTTTGGCCACCATTCGGACGAGGTCTGCTACAACAGGCTTGTAGTGGATAAAAGCAAGGTGACAAAATAAGTTAAAACTGTAATTAAACTAAACTATACCTTTTCTATCTCCATGCCGCATATATTTTCTGGCTCTGTAGGCATTGACCGACTCCGGCTCGAACTGAACACCGCTAGTACAGTTTCTGACATTTTATTGTGTGGGATTGTCCTGTTTTGTTGCCACTGGAGCATGAGCTCTTGAAGCTCCTCCCTCTTCTTGAAAGGGGGCCGGGAGCAGCAGCTCATTTGCATTTAAAGGAACACACACAAAAACGGCGCGTTTTTGCTCACCTCCAAAAAGTGGAAATTTTAACATGGTATAAAAAATGCTATAAAAACACACTCAGACATCAGACTTATTTTACATCTAAAGTAAAAAGTATCATAATAGGTGTCCTTTAAATTATCTTTTGGGGGAAATTTCTCAGTTGATTTATTAATCACCACACAGCAATTTCACATTTGATTTATTAATCACCACATTGTGTAATTAATTAGATTAAATATTGTAATCGCTTGACAGCCTACAGTAGTAAAAAATTTGGAACACTCTTTATGACGTTTTTCCAATCAAGTATAATTAATATAGTTCATGTCTAGATCACATATTTTGCCCACACCCAAAATAAAATGGATCTGTTTCATTTATTTCATGGAACTGTAATGCTTGATTCTAATTGGTTAAGATACTAAGTTGTTGTCGACTGGCATGAATTAATTACAATTCTACTCTATAGCATCTCACCAAAAAGAACAAATAGGCTAAATATGATAAAAATGACAATTTATATAATATTCATATATTCTCTCTCGCTCTCTCTCTCTCTCTCTCTCTCTCTCTCTCTCTCTCTCTCTCTCTCTCTCTCTCTCTCTCTCTCTCTCTCTCTCTCTCTCTCTCTCCCTCTCTCTCTCTCTCACACACACACACACACACACACACACACACACACACACACACACACAACTGTGGTATAAGCAGAATAATTGATTCGCTTTGCATTGGGTTGATTTACCACTTCAGGGTGTGTGTTAATTTTTGGTGCTAATTCAAAGGTCCATTGTGAATTAATGCGCATTCAATTAAACAAAGCTCAGTGTAAACTACATCAGAAACTGTGTCGATTAAAGGTTTCTTGTCTAAGTATGTTGCGTTCTCTTTCGTAGTCACTCCGAGTTACGTCGGATGACGACGAATGGGGTTTTGCTTAGAAAGCCTATCAACTTCGAGTATTACAAAACAAGGCAATGGCAAAGAAATGCCATGGGTCTGCGGAATTTGCATGACGTAACTCCGCCCCACCTCGTGGGTATAAAAGGAGGACGTCGTTAACATGCAGTTATGTTTTCGCTTCGGAGCCAAGTTTATTCTTCTCTCCACAAGCCATCTCTGAATTGTCAGCTTCACGAACGAGTTCCTCTGGTGTTGGTGTGACGTTGATCTCCAGCGAGCGCGCGCTTCCTGCTTATCTCTGCAGTGGTTTGCCAGAGAGTGCGTGTCTCCCCGGGCGCTTCAACACTCAGAGTGTTTCTCTCATAAAAGAGCTTGCACGCGGCACGTCTTTTTAAAGATGCCTCGCCCGTGTACTTCTGGTTGCGGCAGATATCGGACTCTGATGGGCACGAGCACTGTCTAGTATGTTTGGGCATGGATCATGCTAGAGCAGCGCTCGTAGATGACTCATGTTCTCTTTGTGAGAACATGACCATTGCGTCATTAAGGTCGAGACTCAATGAACTCGCAAGAGTGAGGGTCCCCTCATCCACACCCCGATCTCGTGCTCCCTCGCGGGGTGCTACTTCGGCTGGTGGCCAGGGTGACCTGAGGGTGACGGTCTGGAACAAGGCGCCGACTATGTGTCCGCGACCCCAGCCCCCCTCTTCAATGACGGTGCCCGCTAGTGAACTGCCGATTCCCGCGGGGTCTACCTTCGGGTGGCCCGCGTGTTTCGGTTGAAGCTACAGAGGATGATGCTATGTCTGTAGCAGCATCACAAGGTGGGTTTGAGTCTTCTGGAAGTGAGGGCTCAGCACAGCTGCCACCTTCCGGTGTGCATACGGCTGTGCCTGAGTCTGATCCGGAGATGACGGCCATGCTTTCCCGGGCAGCCGCGAGCATCAGACTAGAGTGGAGGCCTCCACCCTTTCCTGACCGCTCGCGGCTGGATGATTGTTTTTTGGGTAAGGCCGCTGACCCTCGTCCACGGCAAACCCCAATTCCTTTCTTCCCGGATGTGCATGATGAGATCTCGAAGTCCTGGAAGACCCCCCTGTCTTCTCGGGACCGCTCGCTGGTCTCATCCGCCTTTGCTCCCCTCGATGGGGCAGCTGTCCGTGGGTACACTGGGCTTCCCCTGGTTGAACGCTCTGTTGCGATGCAACTGTGTCCTCAGAGTGCTTCTTCTTGTGGTGAGCCTAAGCACCCATCCAAAGCCTGTAGATTTTCGTCTACCCTGGTGGCGAAGTCTTACGGAGCGGCGGGACAGGCAGCTGCTTCTCTGCATACTATGGCCACTCTCCAGGTCTACCAGGCCCAGATGCTCAGAGACATGCACGAGGGCAGGACAGACCCAGGGCTCTTCGATGAGCTGCGCGCCGCAACCGACCTTGTCCTCCGGGCGACGAACCCTCCTGGGTTTGGTGATGTCCACTTCGGTGGTCCAGGAGAGACATCTGTGGCTGAACCTGGCCGACATGCGGGATACCGAGCGGACTCGTCTGCTTGATGCACCCCTGTCCCAGGCCGGCCTCTTCGGCGGGGCAGTCGAGGACTTTGCCCAACAGTTCTCGACTGCGCAGAAACAGACTGAGGTCATCAAGCACATTCTGCCCCACCGACCCGCTGCTGCCTCCACGTTGGTCGTGCAGACGCCTCAGCTTGTTAACCGCCGAGGGCGCCCTCCTCCGGCTCTCCTGAGACGGGCTGCTCAGGGATGATGGTCGTTTCTCAGGAGATGGTAGCAGGACCACACCTTCCCCCGGTGGAGGGCCGGGGGAGAATCCCCCTCTGTCGCCAGACCCCTGGCAGAGCAGGCCCCCACGGGACGACCTTCCTGGTCCTTCCCTGGCCCCCTCTGCCAGGGCGCGGTTGTTAACTGTGCCCCCACACCGGGCCGCTATACCGTCCACGTCTGGGCCAGTTACTCCGCTTCGCTGCCCCTCCGCGGGGACGCCTGTGGTTCGCATGACCCCGCTGTTTCAGTTCCAGGGAGCCTGGCTAGAGCTTCCCCGTCTGTCCCGCTGGGTCGCCCGAACCATCAGGCTCGGCTATGCGATTCAGTTCGCACGGTCTCCTCCCCGTTACAGGGGAGTCCGCTCCACTTTGGTCGGTGGCAATGCCCCCATCATGAGAGCAGAGATTGTCACCCTGCTGGCGAAGGGTGCAATCGAGACTGTCCCTCCAGCCGAGATGAGGTCCGGCTTCTACAGCCCCTACTTCATTTTCCCCAAGAAAACCGGTGGGTTAAGACCGATCCTGGACTTGCGCGTGCTGAACCGCTCCCTTCACAGGATGCCGTTCAAGATGCTCACCGCCAAACGCATTTTCGAATGTATACGGCCCGAGGATTGGTTTGCAGCGATCGACCTGAAGGACGCCTACTTTCATGTCTCTATTCTTCCTCGACACAGACGAGTTCCTCCGGTTTGCTTTCGAGGGGCAGGCATACCAGTATGCGGTTCTCCCTTTCGGACTAGCCCTGTCTCCTCGCGTCTTCACGAAGGTCGTCGAGGCAGCCCTTGTTCCCCTTCGGGTTCACGCGGTTCGCGTCCTGAACTATCTCGACGACTGGCTTATCCTAGCTCACTCTTGAGACCAGGTTTACGAACACAGGGACCTTGTGCTCCGGCATCTAGCTCGTTTGGGCCTTAGGGTCAACTGGGAGAAGAGCAAACTTTGCCCCGTGCAGAGGATCTCTTTTCTCGGTATGGACATCGACTCGGTCGCCATGTCCGCGCAGCTAACGAGCGAGCGCACACAGTCACTGCTGACTTGTCTGAGACAATTCCAGGGCAAGAGTGCGGTTCCACTGAAATATTTTCAGAGGCTCCTGGGGCATATGCCATCTGCAGCCACGGTAACGCCGCTCAGATTGCTTCATATGAGACCGCTTCAGCTTTGGCTTCGCGACGAGTCCCGAGGTGGGTATGGCAACAAGGCACGGTCCGAGTACCAGTTACTCCGACCTGCCGTCAGACCTTCACCCCGTGGTCGAACCTCAGTTTTCTCAGGGCGAGTGTCCCCCTGGAACGAGTTTCCCCGCATGTTGTTGTCTCATGTGCAATGGACATGCTGCCGCGGGCTCCTGGAAAGGACCCCAGCGCCTATGGCATGTCAATTGCCTCGAGTTGCTGGCAGTACGCCTTGCCCTGCACCGCTTTCGGGCGTTGCTCAGAGGTCAACACGTACAAGTCCGGTCAGAAAATACCACCACATCAACCATCAAGGCGGTCTACGCTCCCGCCGTATGTCGCAACTCACCCGCCACCTCCTCTTATGGAGTCAGAAGCATCTGAGGTCGCTTCGAGCCATTTATATTCCCAGAGTCCTGAACTGTGCAGCCGATGAGCTCTCACGGCTTCAGCCCCTCCCTGGAGAATGGCGACTCCATCCCCAGTGGGTTCAGCTGATTTGGGACCAGTTCGGGGACGCACAGATAGATCTGATTGCCTCTCACAACTCGACCCACGGCGACCTGTATTTTTCCCTGACCGAGGGTACGCTCGGCACGGATGCACTGGCGCACAGCTGGACGCCGTGCCGCAAGTATGCATTTTCCCCAGTGAGCATTCTAGCGCAGGTCTTGCGCAAGGTCAAGGAGGACGAGGAGTAGGTCCTTCTGGTTGTGCCGTACTGACCCACCCGGACCTGGTTCTCCGAACTGGTGCTCCTCGCGACAGCACCTCCTTGGCCAATCCCTCTGAGGAAGGACCTCCTTTCTCAGGGACGAGGCACCCTGTGGCACCCTCGTCCCGATCTTTGGAACCTCCACGTGTGGCTCCTGGACGGGACGAGGCAGGTTTGAGTACCCTACCACCAGCGGTGGTGGCTACCATCACTTCCGCTAGAGCGTAGTCCAGGAGACACGGCTTTCCGTTGAAGTGGAACCTCTTCGTCAGCTGGTGCTCTTCTCGCCGAGAAGACCCCCGGAGGTGTTCGTTCGGTGTCGTGCTTTCCTTCCTTCAAGATGGGTTGGAGCGAAGGCTGTCTCCCTCCACCCTCAAAGTTTATGTTGCCGCTATCGCCGCACACCATGACTTGGTAGAAGGTTAGTCCTTAGGGAAGCACGACCTGATCGTCAGGTTCTTGAGAGGAACGAGGAGACTGAATCCTCCTCGCTCTCCTGTCGTTCGCTCTTGGGACCTCGCGGTGGTTCTAACTGCCCTGCACAGTGCTCCATTTGAGCCTTTGCAATCAGTCGAGCTTAAGTTCCTGTCAATGAGGACAGCGCTCCTGGTTGCACTGGCCTCTGTCAAGAGGGTAGGGGACCTGCAAGCATTCTCCGTTGACGAAGCGTGCCTGGAATTCGGGCCGGCTAACTCTCACGTGATCCTGAGACCCCGGCCTGTATATGTGCCCAAGGTTCCCACCACTCCCTTCCGGGACCAGGTGGTGAACCTGCAAGCGCTGCCCCTGGAGGAGGCAGACCCAGCCTTGGCACTGCTCTGTCCAGTACGCGCTCTCCGCGCCTATGTAGACAGAACACAGTGTTTCAGGACCTCAGACCAGCTCTTTGTCTGTTTTGGTGGGAAGCTGAAGGTTAAGGCTCTCTCCAAGCAGAGGTTGTCCCACTGGATAGTGCACACCATTGCTTTGGCATACCAGCAGCAAGGTCGACCGTGCCCCCTTGGTGTGACTGCCCACTCCATCCGGAGTGTGGCATCCTCTTGGGCTCTAGCACATGGCGCCTCGCTAACAGACATCTGCAGAGCTGCAGGCTGGGCGACACCTAACACATTCGCCAGATTCTACAATCTCCGAGTGGAGCCAGTGTCCTCTCATGTACTCGCTTCAACCAGCTAGTATTGGACCCGCTCAGGTGTCTTCGCTTGCTCGCCATTCCACTCCACGGACTGGATACGTGCGATATTTCCTCAGGTGAGCTTTTCCGCGAGCCCTGAGTTCCTCCAGCACTCCTGACGCTGGCCCCAGTGTCTATTGCCTGTGAGTCGGCTAGGTGCCTCCCGTGTGCATGGTCCCTCTCCAGAGCTACCCCCACATGTGTATTTCCACTGTAAGCCTCTTTGAGCATGTGTCTTACCCTTGTTAAGCCAACTTGCCACCCCTGGGGTTGAAATATTCCACCTGCGGCTGGACACCCCAGTGTTCTCCATATGCATCCTTCGGGTCATGTGTGTATTTTCTAATGCCCCCCCCCCTCCCCCCTCTGAAACGGAACGAAAGGGAACGGCTCGGTTACGTATGTAACCCTCGTTCCCTGAGTAGGGAACTGAGACGTTACGTCTGCCTGCCACTTCCGCTGTACCGCGGGGATCGCCTGAGCTCAGTCTTGGCTCCTCAGCGAAGAAACATAACTGCATGTTGCCGGCGTCCTCCTTTTATACCCACGAGGTGGGGCGGAGTTACGTCATGCAAATTCCGCAGACCCATGGCATTTCTTTGCCATTGGCTCGTTTTGTAATACTCGAAGTTGATAGGCTTTCTAAGCGAAACCCCATTCGTCGTCATCCGACGTAACGTCTCCGTTCCCTACCCAGGGAACGAGGGTTACATACGTAACCGAGACGTTCTGTCAGTTCCTTCATTCCCCACGAATGCCAATACTATGTGCATGGTTGAGGGTTGGTCAATATTAAATCAAAATCATGTTGTTCAAATGTTTCTTAAGAGATACAACTAACACATGTACATGCACTTCTTAAGTCTTCACTTCTTCATTTTAAAAGTCCATAAAACTTCCTATGGATGTCAAAGTGCAATGTTCGGAAGTCTTGCATTCATTTATATATATATATATATATATATATATATATATATATATATATATATATATATATTCAGTTCAGTTTACGGTGGCCAACATTTCATTGTAGCCTATAATGGAAAATAAACTTCTTTGAGAAGAAGTATTTAACTCAGCGATATGAAAAAGCATCATTAATATTAAAGTTTGTCAGACACGGTCTGTTGAATGATGAAGCTGAAAAATTGAGTGTTTTCAAAATGGGAGCATGTGTCATAAATCTAATAGAGAAATAGATGAGGAGAGTCAGCGCTGGAAAGTTTTTGTTCTTCTGCTATTCTCTGACAAAAAGAGATAATCTCAAGTCTGGATCCGCTTGTGCATGTTTACAACATATAAAGACATGAAACAATATTGTATGGTTTCAGAATTTGTTATTTATCAGTTTATTCTTCAATTTTGTCATCATTTATCTAGCCTCATATTGTTCCAAAGCCCCTGATATTCATTGTTCTGTGGATCACAATGGGACCTGAATGACAAAGCTGTTTTTCCACATGAAAAACAAAACAATACAGTGACCAGTCGCTGACAGGCTCCAAAAATTACACCAAAATATTATGAATGTAGTCCAATCGACTGAGGTATGTTGAAAACTTGGACTACTTTTTCGCAAATAAATCAATTGACATAATAGCAATTGCGATTGAAACTGCAATCCACTGCAAACTTCCAATCTGGCCCACTGTGTGTTTGAGCAACCATCAAATCCACTTCCACTTCATCTATTTTTTATTATTATTATTTTTGTTTTACCTTGTGTCCAATGTTTGCCTACATTTTTTTTTCGTAGATTTTGTACATTATCTCTGGCAGTTCTAATCTCCAGAGACTCTATTGTATCAAATCTGTCTGTTTATGAATTCTGTCTAAGTACTGAATTACAGAGTTCTTCATCTTCTCATTGAGCTTTGGAGTACTTCAACTGCACTTTCCTCCTTTCTGATGTGTAAAGTGATGATGACAGTCCACTGGCCCACAGGGGCTTGTTCTACCTGCAATGTAAACCTAGACGCTTTGTTGATGGTCCTGCTGCATGCTTCTGTTGATATAATGTGCACGTGAAGAGTGAGTCTCTAATTAGACTGGAGAGTTCCTGTCTCTGGCAGACCTTTACAGTAAAGGGGCCATGGGCTGTTTGGGATTACTCTGAAAGAGAGCAGAAGGTAGTGGATATATGGCAAAAGTGGACTTCTCAATGCACTTGGTGCTGTAAAAACAGCAACAGTCTTTTTCTTCCATCTGGCAGCCTCTGATTGTCCTTTACCTGTGCACTTTCCTTTGATGTAATTGCAATTTTCTGTAACTCCAGCTTCTCATGTGTTATTTACTACTGAGGGTGGATTTGAAAACAGTGTGTGCGCACGATGCAATCATCTGAAGCCCATTCGGCCGAAAGAGAGTCTTACATCATGTCTTTAAAAATATACAGAAATATGCATTCCCACTTGTCGTTAAAGGGGAATGGATATCCATTTGGTGTCTCACGATCCCTTGTGAAAAAGAAGTACACTATAAAATACTTATTGCAGAGATAATAAAAAGTTAGGTGCGAACTGAATGTATGTTTTTGGACACTTAATTGCATGCTAATTGCAATTACATGACAATATAGGCCTACCATAATTTAAATATATAATAGATTAATTTAGGGGCTATTTACATGAAACCGTTTTCAAATAAAAACGGGATCTGTTTATGCGTTTTGGCCGTTCATTTACACGACTACAAAGTTTTGGCAGCCTGAAAACGCAAGCTTTTATTTTATTTTATTTTTTTTAAACAATAGCATCGTCGTCTACATGTACAACAAAAACGCTAATTTACTGTTTACACGACACCGTTTTCAACTAAAAGCGTAAAACTTGTTATGCATTTTGGCCGTTCGTTTACACGACAACATCGTTTTTGGTGGCTGAAAAAGCAAACTTTTGAAAACGGGTTTCAAAGAGGACGTTTTTGAAAACAGTCTCCGTGCAAATCTCTGGAGACGATGACGTCATGCACATGTGTCTTACATGTTCAGTCTATAGTGTTTCATCGCCATCTAATGGCCTGTTAGCAGAATACAGCATTTTTAGTCGTTTCTGTGGATCCGTGTGAATGGGGATCGTTTTAACATTGGTGTCATCTGTAAGCGGAAGACTCAAAGGAAAAACTTTTCTGTTTTAAGCATATCTTTGTTGTGTAAACGTACCCTAAGACATTTTCATGGATCCTTGTGAACAGGGATCTTGTTGTTACAGATGACTTTGTCATCTGAAAAAAAAAGCAAAGGAAAAAAATTTTAGTACATCGTTGTTGTGTAAACATACCCTTAGAGTGTGTAAGAAGTCCCACTTAAGTAGGACTTAAAAATATCATATACATGTCAGGTGTATGTTCTGTTTGTTTTGCCATTTGTTGTGTTTGGTTCCTGTGTTTCCATTCAATTTAGTCCCCTCCCTTGTTACCATAGTTTTCACCTGTGTCTCGTTTAGTTTCCTTAGTTTGTCCCCATATTTAGCCCTGGGTTTTCTGTTCAGTTTGTAGTTGCAAAGCTACTTATAGTCAACAGAATGTTCAAAAGGGACCAGCAAAATAAAATGTTAGCGTCGGTTCTCGTTTGTATAGAGGTTTGATATATATATATATATATATATATTGGTAAGGGTTAGTACAGTTGCACAGGATGTTTTGGGTGGTGGATGAAGAGGCCATTATCCTGACAATGCTAGCATTTGATGCACTGGCAAGGTAGTATTAAACATTTCATATCTCCTACGTCACCAGGAATGGGCAGGCTTAACTGTCAGGGATGTGCAAAGGAAAAATAAGGTTATGAGATGCTGAAAAGGCTAATGTAATGTCCTGACCATTATGCACTGAGACGTATGCTTGAATGTGACAAGAAAAAAAGTTGCAGAGGCCTGCTACTAAACAGATTTCACAAAGAGCTTTTTAAAAAAAAATCTATTTTAAAAAATTGTGTGTGTAAAAATAAAAAGTAAAAGTTCAGGTCATTTAAAAAACATTTTTTGTGGATATCACAATAACATGTCTATGATTTAAAAACAGTATTCTAACAGTTGGGAAATGAGGCAAATATGGTTACCCAGACAGCAAAATAGTGTCGGCCCAGATCCGGCCCACATGTGGG
Source organism: Meda fulgida (assembly GCA_030578275.1). Lineage (NCBI taxonomy): Eukaryota > Metazoa > Chordata > Actinopteri > Cypriniformes > Leuciscidae > Meda > Meda fulgida. The sequence continues at coordinate 17,858,463 of CM060619.1, forward strand.
CCGTGTGGAATCCACGTGTACCAGATGTGGGCCGGATCTGGGCCGACACTATGTTGCTGTCTGGAGAATTCTTTAACTTTCTATAAATGTTTAGTATTAGATCAATGAAGTCAAGACATAATGTGTTTTTCTTCAGTCATTTGTGTGTTTTTATTGTATTTTCTTTCTTTATGTTGTGGCTTACTCTTTATAGCCCTATTCGCACGGGATAAGTATTATCTGGTGACTTGTAGTCATTTGTAATAATTGCAGAGGTTGTCTGTGTTCTTAATCCCGTGCGACTCGGCCATGTCTGTAATTTGTAAAGTAAAAATTCCCCCGCAAATGACCTACCATATTTCGCCGATCACCGACGTCCTGAGGTAATATTAGTCCTGTGCGAATCGGCATCTCTGTGATTTGGAGGGATCGTATATAATTTTTTCAAGGTTTTTGTTTCATGCTCGCCTTTTTATCCATCTTTTGCGAAGAATGGAGGCTGCGTTGGAGTGTTTTGATAGTATTTTGGGTGCTGGGTCATGTCGCTAGCACCAACTACAAAATTTGCAGAAAGAGAAAGCTGAAAGTCATCAGAAGAGCAAAAACAAAAAGAATGATTAGATGGAGATGAATTACATGTATAGCAGTATCCGGTAAGGAACATAATTCTTTTTTTTATATATCATACAGCTAGACCTATAATAACGGCAAGACTTTTCCAAGCAATAGCCTATTCACGTCATATCCGGGAGATAAGTCAGTAAATTTGAGTAAAATCAAAGGTTTCGCTTATCCCGTGCGAATACGCCAAACGAAATTCAGATGTGTGGGGGGGGTAATTTCTAAATCACACGTGGTCCCCAGATAATACTAATCCCGTGCGAATAGGGCTTATGTTGTATCTTTAAGAATCAGACTTTTTGATCTGCTTAAAGTTTGGTCAAGCTTGCTTATTATGACAATGGACCATTCACTATAGGCAGGAAGAGACTGTCTGATCAAAAAGTAAAGTTATCTACCACAACTTGTTTCATAAATTAAAGAATTTATGAAGCATTTAAGTATGAAATTATTGCAAATTTGCATGAAAATATTTAAATTATTATTTACAGTAATGGCGGGCAGTGTGGTGGTGTGTCGAAGATCTGTCCTGAAGAAATTAATGCAAAATTCAAGTAATAAAATTATTCCTGGGCAACTTAATCGTGATTAATCGCATCCACAAGGGGGCAAATATCAGTTAATCCAGATTTCTAAATGTAGGAAGTACATGCCATGTAACTGCAGAGAAAACATCCAAGGCATATAATCGGTTATCATGTGCATATTAAAATGCATTCATGCACTAGAGTAACAAATATCACTATACTGACATTCCTTCATCCAACACCTGAGAATCACATACATTGTTTGAATTACCCGGCCAGTTCTTTAAAAGCACGTTCTGCCGTGTATAGCATTGTTGGGCTAAATTAACAACAAGGTGACAAGCATATGAGAGGAGCAAAAGAAACAAATCTATGTTCCAAAAGGAGACACAAATTAATACAAATGACATCTCTCGCTGCAAGCAGGAGGCATATAAATCAGGTTTGGATTAATATTGAAGGCAGACTCCCATTTTTTACATTAAGTTAGATGCTCAAAGTGGGGACCATTATAATAACAAACTCAGTGCTTAGTGTGCTAACTTAATAGTGTGCTCCGTCAGTGTCAGGTTTGAGGTGAACTTGAGGAGGAGGACAGGGTTGAGGAAGAGACGATGAACGCCCTTGTAATCCACCTCTAAAGTCCACCCGTATATGGAGCACTTAGCCTGAATACATCCACTTAGGAGGTTTCTATCTAAATAAATGAACCCCAGCATAGCTAAGGTTTTTTCGACCGCCGAACGAGGTTCCATAGACGCATAGTCAATCAAAGCTTTGTAGGTTTTTAATTGTGCCAATCTTTGAGTTGCTGCTTTTTCTGCTTCAGTGATGGAGAATCACATACTGTCACAACACAATGTCACATCGAGGTAAACCACACGCTGACCGAGCATCAAGTAATTAGCCCCAGTTTAAAACCTCTCTGCCTCTACCCAGCCAAGATATTCCCAGCTCCTAAAAATAAACGCTGAGATGTCCCTCTGCCGGAGATCAAGAACCCCGGTGCCATGTGTGACGTGCTGCAAAAGGCTCCAGCTGTCTGGAGCCAGTGTACATCTCCAGTCATCTGTAACAATTATTACAATCATTAATATTAATGAGCTTGCTTTCATGGTCGCGGGACAATAACAATGGTCACAGGCGTGAAAGTAACTTTTTACACAATTTTTTTGTAAAGGCGGCCCATTTTACTGGTCATTTTCTCTAGGTTATTAATGCATCATGGGGGAAAAAGACTAAGTTCACTGCATTTAAAGAATTTCTGAAGCATTTAAGTATGACATTATTGCAAATTTGCAAGTAAATATTAAAGTTATTATATACAGTTATGTCGGAAAGTGGCCTCACTGATGGACTGGTGGTGTGTTGAAGATTTGTCCTGAATAAATCAATGCAAAATGCAAGTAATAAAATTGGTCTTGGGCATTAGTAGCATCCAAAATAAAAGTTTGTGTTTAAATAATATATTTGTGCGTACTGTATACTTATTTTGTATATATAAATACACACATATACATGTATATAAGAAATATTTAGCATGTATATGCTGTATATATATTTATACAGAATTTAAATTATATATAAATATAAATATTTTATATATAAATAACAAATTTCTTCTTAAATATATACATGCATGTGTGTGTATTTATATATACAAAATAATCATACACAATACACACACATTTATAATGCAAACACAAAATTTTATTTTGGATGCTATTAATCGTTGCCCAGCACAAAATATAATGCAACTTACTATATATATATATATATATATATATATATATATATATATATATATATATATATATATATATGTATGTATGTATATAATCATGCATAATTTCAATATAAGATGAATTTCACAGATATATTAGCAGTTTTTAGCAGATGGAAACATGGACAAGTTGCATGAAATGTCTGTATCCTATGTAAAATTACATTTGATAATGTGTTGGTTTGGTGCTTAATGTAAAATATGAAGCAATCTTGGTGCAAAAACAGTTAAGAACCACTAATGACATACACAGTTGAATAAGTTTATTTCACAAATGGGTGTTTGATTAATTGTGTCAATGAATATAATGTAAATTGCTCATCTTTTTTCCCCCAAAGCAAATACATTGACAATGCACAGCCTTTTAATATCATTCCAAACTATCCTGCTGAGCAAACTACAACTGTTTAATATTACACAGAAGGGTATATAAGAAGGCAAAGCGAATTTGATAGAGGCATAAAGGCAGGAGCTGAGGGAGCGCACCTCTATGGACACATTGTGAACATGGCCTCTGTGGCCCACTCAGGTTATTTTCTTATCCTCTGTAATGTATGGGAAGCATGAAACTGCGACTGTTGCATGTGTTTGGTTCGCAGTCCTTTGAGTGGAAGAACTCATGTCAGCTTTGCAGAAAGTACGGTTCTGTTGCCGAGGCAACCCCGAGCTACAGTAGGTCTGGTGAGTGGACTTTGGGGAAGGCAAGCCAGTTGTCACTGCAGCTCTAGTGAGGACATTTTTTAGTGATTTCCACACTAATGATCTTTTTTACTTCAGATTGTTTAAGTAACAATAAAAAGGTCAGGAGTTCCGAATAAACTACTTTTTTTTGCACAACAGATGCCATACTAATGCCACACAATATTTGTCGGCAGAAGCATTTGGAGGTAACTAAAGGTAGTGATGCTTATCATTCCATAGTAGTATTCCGTAGTATTCCATATAAAGTTATTTCAAGTTTGAAGCTGCAACCATGGTGCTGAAAATTTTTATGCCAGGTGCTGATTTTTATCTATTTATGTATTTTAGTTAAATGCTATGGAAGCTTGTTTCTGCGACAGAATAAAAAAAATACGACAATTTTGCGACAATTCTGTATTTTTTTTTCTCACAATTGTGTTATAAAGTCAGAAGTGCGGGATATAAACTCGCAATTGCGAAAGATAAAGTTAGAATTGCGAGATATAAACTCTCACAATTGCGAGTTTATATCCTGCAATTCTGACTTTAAAACTCGCAATTGTGAGAAAAAAAGTCAGAACTTTGAATTTTTTCACGCAAGTCAGACTTTTTTCGCAATTTTAACTTCTTTTCAAAGAATTCCGAGATAAAATGTTATAAAAAGTTTTTATTCAGTGGTGGAAACAAGCTTCCATAATTTGCTGTGTGAACAGTGATATATTTTATTTAGTTTTTATTTTATTTAGTAAAATTAGCAATAAATATCAACTTATTTATAATAAATCCCAATAATGATAGATGGTATTCACACAGAATGTTAACAGAAGTAATATGCTATTTGTACTAAAGATAAAAAATCAGAGCAATATTGAGTTAATGAAAAAAAAATAGCCTTCGGCAAACAAAGTCATGCTATTTGATATCATTTGTATAATGTTATATATTTAAAAATGTACTTCCCCCTCAAACAACTTTAATATAGTTACTTTTTTTTGTAACTCTCCATAAGGATTTTGTTACTGCAGTGCAGACATGCAGTTCACTGTGTTATGGTGCCCCCATTGGTGCTTGTGTGTATTGCACATTTAACACATAATACCACAGTGCAAAATTTACATGAGGATGCTGCAGCAACTGATTACAAACTACTTTAAATTATGAGTAGCTTGTAGCTTGGCAGGCTACAGATTTAAAATAGCTACTTGGACACTAAGATGTCAACCCCTGCACATTCAGTTATTTTAGCCTTTGCTTTTCAGTGAGAGCGCTATGACCTTGACTTGTGAGCAGCTTCAGTCTTGAATCTCTGAGTTTGCTTTAGTGCATGTGTGTAAGGGGTTGGGGATGGAGGACGTAGAAAATCAAAAAAGATAAACATGCACGTAAGTTAACCTAGAGAACTACTGCTGTGCAAGTGGCTGAGTTGCCTTTAAATTTGTCCAGGGACATTGTAGCGAGAGTTATAATACACCTGCCAGTCCCGGTAAGCGTTGGGCCTCTGACAGGAACATTCAGTTCTCCATTTAAACACAAAGTGCCATCAGAGTGGAACAGAGCCGGAAAATGCTTCCATTCTCCTCTGAGTATTTCAGAAGACCTCTCCAGAGAGAAAGAGATAGCTCTGGCATATGGAGAGAGCATTACAATGCTCAGAGAGAGAGCGTGACAGAACACAGAAAAAGAAAAACACTTCTAACTTCCATCTCTCTGAGCGGGGTCTCAGTGGAAGGCAAATTGATTGTCTCATCTGGTTGGGAAAAGTAGATCTCTGGAAAACTTGTCCTTAAGACTCCATTGACAAATGAGATATTGATTAGTTGTTTACAGTTTAGAGAGCAATGGCAAGATGGTGCATGATAGTGGTCCACCCAATAACAGATAACCAAGCCCCAAACTCAGACCATTGGTTGAGCCAATTGCTGTTTTGGTCTAGTCAAGATGCCCAACCAAAAAGAGCAGAAGTGTTGAGAGTGCAACAGAGCCAGAAGATGTGCCATATGTACAAAAATGTGCTATATCAGTGGTAGAAAGGTGCATTTTTCAAACAGATTTTTTTTTAATTAACACAAAAAATAAAATGTGTTCAACACTAGCTTTCCATGACCAGTAATAGAACAAACTGATTCCCTTAGAATTTGAGTTAAAATTCCTAACCGTTTTATTATCGCCTGACATTAGTTAGCTTGCTTAACACTAAGTGCCAGGATTCATTGTCACTACAGATAATTATGAAATGTCATTATGCGTGTGGGGCATATCCAATTATGGTGATTAACTTTTGATGGTGGGCTATGATCCTGACATGTCAAGTGATGTATTAATTTACGGGTTGTGGTGTTTGAGGTTGGCACCAGCTAGCATTAGCATCCATAGCTTTTAAAAAAAAAAACACATATAGCCTAACCATAAATCTAAGAACATTTAGTGAGGTTTATGCAAGAACAAGAAACAATTATTTGCATATATAAAATATTTGGTAACACTTTATTTTGATGGTCCCTCTTGAACATTCTGTTGACTATAAGTAACTTTGCAACTACATGTCAACTAACTCTCATTAGAGTATTAGTGTACTGTCTGCTTAATATCTGATAACTCTTTATTTTGATTGTTCCTCCAACATTCTACTGACTTTAAGTAACTTTGCAACTACAACTTATTCATGCATACCATCAACGAAAATGTATCTTTCATTTTTAGCATTATTAGCATAGTTCAATGAGTCGGTGTTTCCCAAAACCATGGTTCCAATAAACATTTGCAATCACCAACGCAAAGTTGTGTGGTTGGAAGGAACGACAGCTCTCAACCTGTGGTTAGAAGCATAGTTTCTTTATTGTATGGAAAGTGGACTTAATAAATCCTTATAGTACAGTATTTATATCTTTCATTTTGAATATATACAAATTCCATTTACTTCTTTTAGATTGTCAAGAGATTTAAAGAGTGTGCATGTGTGTTCGTGTGTTCGTGCTCTAGTACATAAAATGGAGCCTATGATTGAATCTGGAAAATTAGCCAAATAACTGAGAAAAAAAGGAGGATTAGTCCTTTATTACAATTATGCCACTATCTGGCATTAATTCGATCTCAAACAGATTACTCCAGCACTTGCGTGACATCATTAACCAATGTGGATGAATGACAAATTTGCGACAGTACGGTTTTGGGAAGCAGTCGTGATTAGTTGATTTATTTAATAAAAAATCGTACAATGATTGTTAATCAGCGGGTTACAATGTCGTTGTACGGGAAACACACCCCAGGATGGTTTGATGGTATTAGAGCGATTCTGGGCATTTTTAAAACTGGTCAGACTCGGAGACCGAGCCTGACAAGAAGACCAGTTAAACAGGACCAGTAAACCACCTTAGGCTGTATGGGCTGATCTTCTCGTCAGGGAAACGTCCTCCATACCAATGAGGAGATGAAAGGAAGCCAGGGGAATAGGGTCCGATTTAAGGAGTAGATTCTGATCTGGAAGCTCAGCACATTTTCAAGAAGAAGGATTGTGGCCTGATGCTGAAATGCAGGCGTATCACAGAACCCAGATCCGACAGAGAGGCTTAGCGAAGCATTACTCTAAATACATAAATAATGCTCTCTTCGCCTACAGCCGCATGCCACTCTCATTTATTGTCTCAATAAAGCTTGTCTGTGAGTCTGAGCCCAGGTTATCAGTTACAGAACATCTTAACTGGGTCAAAACCATACGGGCCGGCCGGTTTCGGTTCATTTTCCGTCTTCAGAACATCAAGGGCAGGTGGGACAGAGGCAGAGCATGATGCCTAATAGAGATCTTTAGAGGACTACGTGTTCAGCAGTACATTTATGCAATTTAGTATCTTTAAATGAAGTTGAGCAGCAATAGTAGTACGATTCCAAGACACCTAAAGGATTATTCTTTTAATGAAAAAAGTTAAAAGACCATGCTTTTTTATATATTGGTATAATTGAAAATAAAAACCAGTATTGTTCAGTTTGACTAAAAGTGAATTACATTTCACATTGAATAAGTTAAAATAAAAAATGTTTAAATTTGACACTGCATTAATATGGGTCTTTATTACATTTTCTGGTGTTTTTTTGTTAGCACATAACTAAAAAGATATGATGCATATTTTTAAAAGTCATTTGATTTTAGGTTAAAAACTAAACAAATTATTATATTGACCTGCATTAAGTAACATTTTGCTTATATCTAAAGAAAATATATTCATCAAGTAAAAAATGTTATTATAAATAACCGTTTTTATTTTGAATTAATGTTTTTGTCTCTGGAAAATAAATATATTTTTCATTAATGTTAAATCAAAATTTAGAGTCTGAACCAAACAATAAATATAATTTGAGAAATCATGATACATTTGCCTGTAATAAATTAGCGTATTTCTTTTTAGTTGGTCCAAATAATCTTTTTTTTGTACAAACTATTACAAGGAAATATATTTTTAGTTGATTATCTACATTGATGGATAGTTTATTACTGCAGATGAGTATTTAAATTAGTTACATAAAAAACATAGATTAGTCTAATTAACAGTCTTAAACATAATGAATACTATATGCTAGTAAACGAGGGAAAACATCCATCATCATTTGAATAATATTGATAAGTTAGTTTCTTTAAGAATAGGCTGCAGTATTTGGTATTTGGCAGAGTTTGCTATGGTTTTGTCACAGATGCGTGTTAATGAACATAGACAGATAATGTGTAATTACTGATCAAATGTTTTTGCAAAGGTACATTTTAATTGTACAACTGATCTCTCGCGCCTTGATTCCAAACATATCAGGAAGTAATAAATCAGAGGAAATCTGTACTTCAGATCTGCACTCTGCAGTACAAGAGATGTGTGAATGTGTGCTGTTTACACCTCAGTAATGTGTGAATTGAGCTGTGAAATGTGCATGGACATGGGGTTAAGGGGTAGATTTAGAAATTCTCCTCCCATGAGGCAAGAAAAGAACACGGGAAGTCAAAAATGTACACTAGAAAAATACTCTTTTTTTTATTGTCGCATTATGTGAAATCATATATTTGTTTATATGATTACTTTGTATTTTTTTATTTGAATGCAGTTTTAAATGTGTAAAATTACTGTATAAAAACTTAATGGGATCAGGGCGAAAGAATAAATTAAAAAGTTAAAGTTAAAAAAAATTGTATAACCTCATGAATAGGATGTACATTCAAGTTTTCTGTCTACATGTGTGAATGATTGGGTGCATATGCCGTTTTTCTCACTTTAATAACACAAAAACTGTGTATGCCACAGGGAACTTCTGAAAACTAGACATTATTACTTTCCTTTAATAATAACAGACTCCTTTAAAACAATTTCAGTGCTACCAAAGCCCATAACAGGGATCATATAGCTCCACTGACATTACCGCAGGGTGTTGAATTACTACATGTAAATTGATCCAGGATATAGCTGTAAAGTAGTCAGCATCTTAAGGCAGATAAGCATTAGACTGCACTGCAGAAAAAAAAAAGCCACCAAGAATCATTTAATGATATTTTTTCCCCTTTTTTCTCTAAACATTCTGAAGACAAGAGAAATTAAAAACTGAATAACTTTTTAGTTTTAAAAAGATAAGGGTAATTTCACAACCTTCATGAAATAACTTTTTAACAGAATTAAATATTCTGAAAACAAGTCTTAATATCTTATATAAATATATCTTGTCTAAAAATCACTATAGAATTATATACACATATATATATATATACATACATAGTCAAGTCACCTTTATTTATATAGTGCTTTTTAAAATACAGATTGTTTCAAAACAGCTTTACAGTGATAACAGGAAAATAATGCAACAAAGTTTCTTTTCTTTTTGTTTATACAAATTCACTTGTGACATCTCTTCTCTGATGATGTGTTTATGGTGCAAGGGCGGGACAACCTGTCTCTTAATAGAGATCTCAACGGTAGCAAACGAAAACGATCTTCCCAACTGACAAAAAATATCTTGTCCGAGAAGCCGTTTCACTCGGCTATAACATCACAATATATAAGAAAGACTATCAAAATTAAAGATATTAAGATATATTTGGAAAACAAGTCAAAAATATGAATTAAGGACATAAGTTTTCGCAGTGTGGCCTCACACTGGAGTCACTTTCCTTGCAGACACTATGGTTCGCACTGACAGACTTTTAAATGATTTCATTCCATGTGGCCCGTGGGTTGACATTTCCACTGTTGGCTCGGAGCTACTCCTGCTGCAAGGGGAAAATGTCAGCACGCATCTGTGAGTCCATGATATCACTCAGGGTGAGGTTTGCAGATGCCGGCCTGCATGCACCGGTCCGCACGGGCCCACGGCGGAACCAAACAGACAGACAGTCTCGGCAAACAGCGTTGTGCCAAATGCGCCTGCCAATTAGGGTTCAGCCTGGCATTTACCAAACAGCAGTGAGGATAAATACACTGTCCTCTCCAAACAGAACAAGGGTCTGTAAAAAATAACCAATTTTATTAAAAAAAAAATGACTATGGGTATGAATAGAGAAGTTGATTAAACAAGATATGCTGCATCTCCATTTGAGGTTTCAATGTTTTATTTTTTATTTTTTTTTATTTGCACTTTATACTGCTGGTGGGCTCTTTTTACTTGAGTCAGTAAGCAACAACACCTAAATAACAGCAGCAATCCAAAAACAACCATCAGAACACTTTAGCAACTGCGACTTTTTACAAGCAAGACACTCGATTTATTTTCTTAGCATTTTCTTAGATTCACAATAAGGTTCCATTAGTTCACAACTACATTAGTTAACATGAACTGACAATGAAAAATACTTCTAAAGCATTTAGTAATACTAATGATTTTTACTAAAAAGTGACTACATTCAAAAGTTGTATCTGTTAACATTTATTAATGGATGTCAGCTAACATTAAATAACAATAAAGTTGTATTTTTATTAACCAATGTTAACAAAGATTAATAATTACTGTAACAAATGTATTGCTCATTGTTAATGTATGTTAATTAATGCATTAACTAACAATAACTAATGGGACCTTATTGACGTGCATTCACAAAAGCAATACCATGCATGCGTTGGAGATTTAATAAAAATTTAATATTTTGTAAATAAAATGGTAAATTATGCTTTTTTTGCACAAAAAAGTATCGTGTCACTTCATAAAATGGAGGTTAAATCACTTGAGTCAGATTTTTTGATGTTGGTAACACTTTACAATAAGGTTTCATTAGTTAAAGTTGCAGTATGTAAGATTGACAACTAGTGGTTTAAAATGGGTACTGCAGTTCAAAATATTGGAGAGGGTTGTCTCCCCCACCCCCTCCTCCTCAGACTCCACATTCATGCAGGTTTCCAGATTGAGTACAAGCAACAAGGAGTGAGTGAAATTGACGCAATTGACAGTCCTTACTACTTACTTAGGATATACCCAAGTTGCTTTGTCCGTATTTTAATATGCTCCCGCTCACAGAGATTTTAAGATGGATGCCAAGGCTTTTTTTTGTAACTAATCTGACTTAGTTTGTTTGCTGCTTTCCATTGCTTCAATATCCTGTGTTTTCCACAAACTGGCAACCCGAGGTGTCAAAATACTACATTGGGTAAATTTGTAGTGGGCGAGATCATACAGACCGAAACAATTCCTACACGGAACGCACATTTCAAAGCAAAATAACTGGCTCTAGAATTGTTTTTCAGAGAAACAAGTATGTGAACTTAGTATGTTTTCTAAATCTCTGCAAATTAAAAACATATTATGGTATAATTAACCTTTGTTCATGTTATTTTTAACATTTAATAATACATTATTAATATCAAATTGTATTTGTTTATTATGTATTTCTTAATATTAGTTAATGCACTGTGAACTAACATTAACAATGAACAGCTGTATTTTCTTTCACTAACGTTAACAAAGATGAACAAATACTGTAATAAATGTATTGCTCGTGGTTAATTCATGTTAAACTTATTGCAAAGTGTAGCTTTACATGTGCTTCGTGAGGCACACGCGCGCACATTTGCACACACACACAAGGACTCTCGCTTTCTCGTTCTCTGTGTGCGCGCGCTACACGGTTTGGAGCTCGCGAGCTCTAGATATTGCGGGAGATTTGAACTACTTTGCGCACATCAGGGATCCGCTATTATTATGCGGGAGACTCCCTAAATTATCCCGTATCCCCTTTCCTTATGAGGATACTCATAAATCGAATTGTTATTGTTGTTCTTATTATCCTTTAGGGGGGGCTAAGGAACATTTTGGGGTAGCTTCAGTCCCCCTAAAATAGGCCTAACGACGTCCCTGACGAAATGTACAGTCTTCGCTTATGCCGGCTCATGGGTGTTCAGTTCTGCTGCCAAATTGTTTTAAGCCAGTCACCTGAGCTTAAATGTCATATGACTAATGACTCTAGAACCATGGGAAAATGGAGAAAGATGCTCTTAACAGCCAAATCATGTAGTACAACATCTACTAGCCGAAGCTATGTGCTATGCTAACCAATGAAAGTTGACCCCAAGGTTTGGACAAGGTAAAGAGAGATTAAGAGAAAAAGAAAGAAAAACCATTGACCCACAGAGAGAGGATAGAGTGAACTGAATGGCACGCCATGTTGGAATGCCTGTGCAAAAATGAAGACACACTAAATTTGCTTAAAAGGGTCTTTGAGCTTGCATTACTGCGCAGCGGTGCTGCTGCGAATCTTAATGCGTGAAAGAGGACAGAATGGGCACCTGGCCAGGGACATGGAGATCATGCGCATGCCTGTCACCAGAGCAAGGCCGAGGGACCCGAGATTGGACCAGACCACTGGAGCATGGAGGCACTGTGTCTTTGAATAAAACCACAAACCTGATAAAGGGGGTAATGCACTGTTATGAATTATTAACCAGAAATTAAGTTATGAATTAGAAAAGTGTCATTCCTAAAAGAAATGTCATAAATACAGCACCATTTTATGAATTAATTTAGCATAAATTACATTTGAAAAGTCCTATATTTTCTATGGAAATCTATTACTGCACTTGCACTCTGTACTGATGGACTCTGTACTGACATTGCTTGTTTATAGCTCGGAGTTATTTAATAGCTTGGAGTTTTCATTTAAGTAGCAACATTTTCTAAAATGTTTCTCCTGATAATAGAGTTCATAGTAAGATCTTTGACTTTTGATTGTTATCCTGGCAAAATGTTTTTTTTTTGTTTGTTTGTTTAAAGAAATTGTCAAAAGCTCTTCTCACACTCTAGAGGAGATATATGTAATCTTTCTCTCTCTCTCTCTCTCTGGAGAAAGTCAGATCTGAAAGGAGTAGTTCATTCCAGAATTAAAATGTCCTGATAATTTACTCACCTCCACCCCCACGTCATCCAAGATATTCATGTCTTTCTTTCTTCAGTTTAGAAATTAAGGTTTTTGAGGAAAACATTCCAGGATTCCATATAGTGGACTTCAACGGGAACAATAATATAATCAACATGAACCAGATCAGTAGGTCCAAAGGTTGAACGTCCAAATAGCAGTTTCAATGCAGCTTCAAAGTGCTCTACATGGTCCTAGCCGACGAATAAGGGTCTTATCTAGCCAAACGATCTGTCATTTTCTAAAAAAAAGAAGAAACTTTTATATACTTTTTAACCACAAATGCTCTTCTTGCACTAGCTGCAATGCACCACACATTACGTAATCAAGTTGAAAGGTCACGCATGACATAGGCAGAAGTTCCGACCTAGTGTATACAAAGGGAACGTGCAAAGATCAAGTCAAACTCCCTTTACCAAAAAAAAAAAGAATAAACATGCTAAAATGCTAAAACAGCAATGCTAAAACAGCAATGTCGGACAGCGAACACGACTTTCCAACATGATAATGTTATGCGTGAGGTTGTGGACGTGCAAGACGAGCATTTTTTGTTTTTTTTTTAGAAAATGACCGATTGTTTGGCTTGATAGGACCCTTATTCCTCTGCTGGGATCGTGTCGAGCACTTTGAAGCTGCATTGAAACTGCAATTTTGCCCTTCAAACCGTTGGTTCCAGTTGAAGTCCACTATATGGAGAAAAATCCTGGAATGTTTTCCTCAAAAACCTTAATTTATTTTTGTCTGAAGAAAAAAGACATGAACATCTTGGATGGCATGGGGGTGAGTAAATTATCAGGAAATTTTAATTTTGAAGTCAGAATCCTTTAATCCTTTAAGCAGAATTCTCTGAATATCTTCATTAATTCTCATTCCTCAATCAGAACAATTGAGCTATAAAAGAAATGCCATGTTTGATTGTTCTTTCCTTTACATTAAAGCTTCATGCCATGAATCAAATTCCTAAACATTAGTCCTTTCAGATGGCAGCTCATCCATTTACAAACTAATTACTGACTAATTGTTTGACTATTCTTAGACCAGATGGCTTTACCTATTCAATATTCTGAATATACTAAATATTCTGCGCATTTTAAAATGCAAAGATCTAGCCGAGCTCTTGCCCTCTTGTATATCTACTCTCTCCTGCCAGACCTTGCTTCTCTACAGCATTAGATAAGATTTATTACCCAGGGTTTCTGGCTGTTGACGTGAGTGTGATAAAGCATTTCAACAAGATGAGTATCCCAGTGTGGGTGTAATGATGTTATACCTTCTCTTATCGCCTCCAGATGAACTGTGTGTCTAGCCCCATCCCAGAGGCAGATTACATCCAGGTTGTTTTTATTTTATAACGTTGAGTTGTCCTTGAATCCTTCTACTCACACCTGGAGAGTGGTTACACACCGACGGAAACTGTCTGGAAGTTTGAACGGCCCCTTGTGGAAGTTGTGACCCTGCTTGAAATTGATTAAAATGTTGCAATAGCTCAAATTAACTTGCAACGGTAGCATGTCAGTGATATCAGATTATGGGCACTGTGATTATATGCACCGTGAAATGTGATGTTTCTTAAATGCTGTGCGGTCTGGGTGAGTTTGAGCAGGCGTTCTTTCCTTTTATGTTCATTTGGATTAATAATTGGTGCTAACGGGCAATCTCAATCAAATTGCCAGGCACCAAACTCCCTAGGAGGGCATATTACTGTACATTGTTATGTTATTTGATTGATACTGTGAAGCTGCTTTGATGCAATTTATATTGTGAAAAGCGCTATATAAATACACTTGACTTGACTTGACTATTAAATTGATCGCACTGTTCTCCGTTATCAATTTCCTCCCAAGTAATGTTGTAATTATGGCACTGACATCTAATAACAGAGATTATGTTGCCTGCTGCTTTTTGTTTTGTTTTGTTTTGTATTAAATACTACACATTATGCAGCAAAACACGTTTTTCAACACTAGTATGTAGCAATGCATGTTAATTTCCACAAGTGGTGTTCAGTTCCCTTTCGAGGGAACTCGTGATGCGTCAATGACACTTTGGGAATGCCCCTGCGTGATTGCGTCTGAAGCACTAATGTCAACTAGTCCAATGGCGAGAGTGAGCGTCAAGGACGGGTGACGTCACGACCAGGAAAGGATAAAAGCACATCCGAATTAGAACCGCGCTAGCTTCTGTGGCTTCAGCAAGCGCTCTATGTGAATCTGTCTCTGTCTATTTATTGTTGTTTGTCCACAAGCATATATATTTGTATATTAGACAGGAGTATGGCGAGCAAACAGCTTTGAATCGTGTGTTCGTCCCTACCCTCGCTTCATTACGAGTGGGGACACACGCGATTCATGTGTTGTTTGTTTCGGAGTGGAGCATGCATGGTCAGCTCTAGTAAATTGGGGCTGACAGTGTTCATTCATAAATTCCCGATGTGTAACATATGCACTATCGAGGGTTTTAGCTCTGCTCTTGTTAGTTTTCTTCTCGAGGGAAGAAAGTCAATAAAGATTATTTGGCTCAGATCTCGCGTTTGCAGAGTCAGCGCGTATATTATGGGTCTGCATCTCTACAATAAGAGTCTATGGCTCAGATCGCTGGTCTGCATATCTGCAATAATAAAGTGGCTCTTCTCACGTTCGCCGAGGCCGTAATGGTAATGGTCTGTAATGTATAATATGCGCAGGGAACTGAGCAGACGGGAAATTTCCCTTTTTCTCTCTTTTATTATTGTGTGCAAACTAAATTTGTATTCTTTATTGTTTGAGATTATAATATGAGGTCAATATTAATACACTATATCTGTATTAATATACTATTCAGTTTTTTTTTTCATCCAGACTGTGTTTATTTGTCCGGTTCATATTTGGCTGCATTTAAATTTTGATAAAATTAAATATGTAGGCCTACTCTTCTTACCTTTGGAGTTAGATGTCTGTATTATTATACTATTCAGATTTTTCATCCAAACTGTTTTTACTTGTCTGGTTGATATTTTGGCTGTATTTAATTGAGAAAATTAAATATGTACTCATCTGATCTTTGAGGAGTCATTTAATTCTGAGGATATAAATGGTTAATTCCCAGGGGGAAATGGATAACACCTCCTTTATGATGCCCATCTCCCTTCGGTGCCCTCCAGCGAGTTCTAGTCTCAGTGTCTGACTCGCAGAAGGGGGGTTTAAGAGGGGTCACATATACTGGTTCCTTTCCCAGGTTCAGGTGTTGGGAGCTCTTTGCCATCGAGTTGCTATCTCGACAGATGCTTTTCTCACCGGCTGGGGAGCGGTAATGGAAGGCCGCTCAGCCCAGGTCCTGTGGAGGAGTCATCAATGCGTTGAGACTTTCCTCCCAGACCTGAGGGACCATCATGTGCTTGTCAGACAACACATCTGTGGTCTCTTACATAAATATGTAGGAGCAGACATCCTGTTGAGGCAGGGACTGAGGCCCGGGGAATGGAGGATCAGAATACGACGCACGTTGCACTTTGGTTCTCCCTCACACACATACAACTTGCACTTGGGTGCTACCCTAGGTTCACAGGTGCTCTTGTCTTAGTTGTGCTCTCAGTATTCACACAGACAGGCTCTGGTTCGTATGGCATGTTGGGTATTCTCGTTCCCAAAGCATCATCGACGCATCGTGAGTTCCCTTGAATGGGAACTTCTCAGGTTACGACTGTAACCCTAGTTCCCTGAGTAGGGAACGAGATGATGCGTCCCTTTGCCATACTTCCTACATCCCTGTGATAGACTTGCTTCTGCCTTTTTCGAAGCTAGCGCGGCTCTAATCCGGATGTGCTTTTATCCTTTCCTGGTCGTTACGTCACCCGCCCGTGACGCTCACTCTCGCCGTTGGACTACTTGACATAAGTGCTTCAGACGCAATCAAGCAGGGGCGTTCCCAAAGCGTTATCGACGCTTCGTCTCGTTCCCTACTCAGGGAACTAGGGTTACAGTCGTAACCTGAGACGTTTTCATCTAAGAAAATTTAAACAGTTATTTTGTATTTAAAACACAATGTTAGTTAAAGTTCTAGCTATGTTCGAAATGGACTATTGGCTAATAAATACTGCACAGAATACACTACATACCTACTCCTATTTAAATAATAGTAAGCAAAAGAATATGCATTATGCAACAATAAATTTCAATACGCAGTATTCTTGTTTTAGTTTGTTTTTTGGTAGATGACCTATATTACACGTGAGTGGCGTCCAGTTATTATCTCTTGTTGTTAGGGGTTTAACGATACCCTCATGTCAAAATTCGATACATATCACGATACTGAACTCACGATACGATATTATTGTCATACTCCAAGACATTTGGTAAAAGGTTAACAAAAAAATTAACGGTAACACTTTATTTTGATGGTCCCTTTTGAACATTCTGGTGACTATAAGTAACTTTGCAACTACATGTCAACTAACTCTCATTAGAGTAATAGTAGACTGTCTGGTTAAAATCTGATAACTCTTTATTGTGATGGTCCTCCAACAGACAGTCTACTGACTATAAGTAACTATGCAACTACATGTCAACTTATTCTAACCCTAACCCTACCAGTCTACTAATACTCTACTAACACTCTAATGAGAGTTAGTAGACATGTAGGTGCAACGTTACTTATAGTCAACAGAATGTGTTAATGGGACCATCCAAATGAAGTGAAACCAAATTAACTGTTGATTAAAATGCAAAACTTGATATTACATTGTGGGTGTAAATGAATAGGCTTGGACTTTGTGCTGGTAACCCAATCCACTGGACAACAGTGACACCAGAAAAAAAATATTAATGATTCTGAAGCTGAAAATACAGAATTATTGTAGACGAATATGCTTGCAGTCTGTCACTGACTAGATATATTTAAAATAATGTAGGCCATTTTTTTACTGGTAACATAAGACATTTGGCATTATCAGGACCCACAAATATTCCCCCATTGTATTATTATACATTATATACACAATACATATTGTCACTATCCATGATACATATTGTTGCATTTTTGTATTGCGATAAAGTGTGACATGATATATTGTTACACCACTACTTGTTGTATCTTGGAAATAAATAGTTATTTTCTAGTTAGACTTTCTGTACAAGTGTGAACTTAGCAGTTTTAATTCATGATCAAATAATGAAAGACATTAGATGATATATATACATGATAGATAACATCAATGGTAGTTAATTTGTCACACTAAAAATAAAAAGTTAAGTCCAGCTCACAGTACAGTACCACACAGGTTGTGAATCCTTTGAAAATGTCTGAATTTCTGCATTGATTACACATAAAATGCGTTCTGATCTCAATTTACTCACGATTATAGACAAACACGATCCTACGTAACTAATAATGCACAAACAGTATACTTTTCACATTTTTATTGAATAAATAATCATTCACACTGCAGGTTGGAGAAAGTAAGGGAACCATTAACTCTAGAAACCTACAGAACCTCCATTAGCAGCAAAACTTCCACCGATTTTTTTCTGTAGCTGCTCTGGTCAATTTTGGACCATCCCTCCACAAATCGGTCACAGTTCATCAATATTTCTGTGTTGTCTTGTTAGCTCAGTCCGCTTTGGCTTATGCCACAGAATCTCGATTGGCTTCAGGCACTTTCCAGTTATTCTTTAGTTGATTTATTTGTGTGCTCTGGGTCATTGTTTTGTTGTACCACCCAACCTCATTACTGCTGTCCTAATGTTCTCCTGAAATTTTTTTTTTTGATACTCAATGTTCCTTCAATGGCTGTGAAGTGTCCAGACCCTGATAAAGCAAAGTAGCTCTAAACCATGATGATACTTCCAAACTTCACAGGTTTTTTTTTGGTGTTGTTGTGCATACAGTGCCCATTTTTTGCCAATAAGTTCAACTTTTGTCTCAGACGTCCAAACACGATTTGCAGGAGTGTTGTAGAACACCCAGGTTTTTTTGGACAAATATGAGACATGCCTCAATATTTGGCAGCAGTGGTTTCCTACTACTTCTGCTTTCATGAACACCATTTTTGTTCAGGAAAGACTTTCACCGTAGAGTTTTCTGGATGTCTTTTGCTCTCCTCATATGGTTCTTTTCCACCTCTTTCAAGGTTGTACGTTGTGTTCTTAAAATGATGTTTGCAGGATGCCTGCTCTTAGGGAGAGTAGCAAAAAATTACAGAATTTTCTACATAAAATGGGTATTTTAAAGCGCATTGATTAACAGGTCTTTACTAATTCTTTCATAGCCTTTTCCTGATTTGTGCAATGTGTTTTAAGGTCACGTGAATGCCTTTGGATATGAGGCATGGTTCCCACTATCCAGTCTTTGAGAAGAACATAATTGTCAGTGTGTGCCTTGATCTTCAGGGCAGGGTATCTGTGCAGTCCTTAATTCCAATCGGAGTACAATTAGCTTTTGGATAACCACAATTTGGGAGTTGGGAGTTTAATGAAAGAATAAAAATAAAACAAAAAGGTCTAAGTGTGGCTTAGATCAGATTACATATAAAAAGTAATCAGTGCAGAACTCTAGGGATCACAAATGTATTCTTGCAACTGTGATTTACCCCCACCTCCTATAAAATATGGATACACTTTATTTTGGAATGACGCTGTCAACAATGTAACTACACAAATACCACACATTTACTGAGTGATATTAATTAACTTGTAGGTTATGATTAGGGTTAGTTTGCTTGTAATTATGCATAATTTACTGTTACATGTAAAGTCTAACTATGTCGTGTTACAATAAAGTGTTACCTAAAATCTCAGCCCCTCTAAAGACATCAAACCCAAACACTCAAAATGGCTGTCAGGCAAAGAGCACCTCAAATTCTTCTGATTGGCTGAAAAATAGCATCCAACTCTCGATTGTTCTTTTGAAGTTGAAGAGTCCTGGGCTGTCACAGATAGAGGTATGATTTCATCTCAGGTGACAGGACATTTTCTGTGTGTCATTCCATAGAATAGTTTATATTTCAACTTTTGATAGTCCAATCAAATAATTCATCAAGAAAGAAAAAAAAAATACCCAAACCCGATTGTTTCAGTTCATTTATCACACTGGACAAGGATGTTTGAGCACATTGCATTGTGGGATAAAGGTCAAGCTCCAAAAGCTCCAGGCCCCATTTATTGTAATTGTATGGAAAAGAGTGACCTGTGCATTATTCAAAGTTTCTTCTTTTGTGATCCATGAAAATTCTGAAAAAGAAAGTCAGGCTTTAAATGGCATCATGCTGCATGTGTTTTTGCCATGATCCATGCAAATTGCTTTTGCTTGCTGTTTTGGTTGCTTGTTAGTCTAATGTACTCTATAGATGTGTAAAATGATCATTCGGCTATTCATAACTAGATTTGAACATCACTGAAGCAAACGTTTTAAGCTGCTCAGCTGTCTTGTTTACTGCCGCATTGAATTCCTCCATTAAACCTACAATTAGGCCTGATTGCGCCACCTTTTGTCTCCCCGTGGCATCTGAAATTTGCAAAAGAGTCTTCAGTGGCAAAAATGCAAATCAGCAGGTAATTATCCTGTGCTCTGATTACTCTAGTTCTCTTCCTGCCTCTAAATATTGCTCTCAGAAATGCATTATGGCAAGAGCCATACAAGAATAAATATTGTAAAACACAATAGCACAATAGAAGTTTATGCAGCCTTGACAGATGTTATTTCTTCTTTCAGGAAATGGATCAGACATTTTGAATTGTATGAAGATAACTGATGTTGATATATGTAGTGGAGGGCAATTACATTTGTGTATGCACATGATGTAATGTTATGATGTATTGTCAATCAAATGGAACAGAGGACAACAACTTGACTGAATTAATTATCTTCCATCTTTAACGCTGCAGAAAGAAAAAAAAGAAAGATGTTTTTATATTATACACAGGAAGAAATGAGCATAAAGTAAGATCAAGATTTCCACATGTACACTAATACTTTTCTAATACTCCAAAGAAAAACAACATTTCTGAAATAACAGTATATATAATTAATATATAACTAATATATCATTTATTGTTTCTGGACCTAAAAGATATCAGGCATGACATTTTATATATAACTATTTCATAAACATACTGTTCATTAATATATTTCCTGAAACTGTAACCTCACATGTTTTGCTTTGGATCTATTTTAAATTATACATGGCCGTTTTTATAGTTATGTTATGTAAATCTATTTGCATACATAACATGCATTTCGAAGGGCATGTAAATTTTGAAATATACATTTCTAAAGCAATTGCTTTATGATTGTATCATCTAAATAAATTTAAAAAAAATAAGAGACAGCTCTATATTGTGACAGTCTCTCCCAAGGGACTAATGCTAATGCAGGTGTGTTAAAGTGACCTACTTTTATATAAAAGTGATCATCCATGATGAACCTCAAATACATCTACTTGAAAAATCTGTGATGAACCTTTCTTTAAACTGATGACCATCCTTTCGAATTAAACACATTTTCCTTTCTCATGCTCATGTAGCATAAGATGCTTCCATAAGGAGATGTCTCATTTTATATCATCCACAACACTAGTTTAGTGTGTTACAGTAACCTCTTTTATACTTGACTAGCAGGGACAGCTCGGATGGGTTGAAAAGTGAAATCTTTTGACACATGCTTGAAGCTAAATAACTAAGTGAATCAAAAGTGACGCATTCAGTCTGAAAGGTTCAGATATTTTGCTATATATTTGGTGTTGTGTGATTACCAACTGCTGTCAATGTGATTTATATTGAAGTCAGTTAGCCCTTGGATTGACTTGACATGGATATGTTCCACTATACTGTTTATCAAACAGAAAGTGTCACAATACTTTTTCCAACCTAACAAGCAGTATTTTGTTTTCTTGAAACGTGTGCTTGTGTTGTCTTTATTTCAAATAAATTACAGTGGCTGTCATATTTTGTCATCTAAAACACAGACATTCATACATTGTCTAGAAGCTTTTGGGGGGTGTATTCTTGTTGTGTTTGTGCTTGACTTCCTGATCATATCATCTTAACCTTTTCTCTGGTCTTGATCCACAGCTCGTATTGTAAAGACCAGGCAGTGGTGTGACATGGTGCCCTGTCTAGAGGATGAAGGCTGTGACCTGTTAGTAAATAAATCAGGCTGGACTTGTACACAGCCCAGCGGCAGAGTGAAAACTACAACGGTGAGACTTACATATTCTCATAACCACTGCTCTTAAAGTGACATGAAACTATGTTCGCAACTCTCAATTCCATAATGTCACATTCAGTATTTTAGAGTGAAATGGGATGTTCAATGAGAAGAGAGAAAAAAATGGAGCGAAGCTTGATGTTATCCATTAGGATTTGATTATGTAATGTATGTGTGATGATGTAAAAAATGAGCTTTCATTCCATAGTGGAAGTCAGCAGAGAAGAATAGTGTCTTGAGAGGCGGTGCATATTATATTTTAATGAAAGATTATAAAGCCATTATGCCTTAAAAAAAGACTAAATGATATTTTTTTTTTCTTTATAATGTGTACAGATGAATTACTCATAATAGCACTATCTGCATAGAAAAATGTATAGGGTCAGAACTGATTTCATGTGAATGGGAGGTGTACTCAGAGAATTAGAGGACTCAACTACCAAACATTAAAAAGCAGGCCAAAAATTCATAAGTGTTTGATTTTTTAATGATTTTATATAATCATTACAGTAAACAATTTACCGTAATAAAATAACGTTACAATACTGGCAGCAGAGTTGCCAGCAATATACTGTAATTCTATGGTGTGGATACTGTGAAATTGCTTTACAGCTTATTGCCGTAAAAACAAAATACCTTATTTTTCCGTATTTTTTTATTTATTTTACAGTAAAATACTGGCAGCAGAGATGCCATCAATATACTTCTATGCACCGTCATAATCATGACATGACACATGTTATTAATATGAAGGAGGTTTTATACATGTTTATAACAACTGTCATTTAGTGTCATTTGCTCAATTATGACATTTTTAATGCAAATGTCACATTTTTTTAGATGTCTTTGTTATGACAACTTGACATTACTAAGACAACACAACCTGTCATAAATATGTCATAAACATGACAGCAGATTAATTATCAAACTTAAGAAACCACTTAGCTTTATGGGTTAACATTTCATTAAATTGTCAGGTGGTTGGTTCTGACATTGGCTGTCATGAAGCCATCATAACATTTTAATGACAAATTAAATTGGTACCACTGTAGTTGAGGTCAAGAAAAACATTCATGACACAGTTATAATGGCCTTATGACAGCCAATGTCAAAACCAACCACCTGACAATTTAATGAAATGTTAACCCATAAAGCTAAGTGGTTTCTTAAGTTTGATAATTAATCTGCTATGTCATGTTTATGACATATTTATGACAATTTATGTTGTCTTGGTAATGTCAAGTTTTCATGACAAAGACACTGACAGGTTATGATGTGTTGATTTATTTCAAGTTGTCATAACAAAGACATCTCAAACAATGTTATATTTGAATTAAAAATGTCATAACCTCAATTACCTCAAACTGTTATAAACATGCATAAAACCTCCTTCATAATTATAACATCTGCCAAGTCATGATTTTGAAGGTGTCATGTCAGTCTTATGCACACCCCTTCAAGTAAAGTGTTACCTCTCCCTCTTGCTCACTCTTTCTCCTCCCCCATCATGAGTGTGTATGCCCCTACTGCTGATTGGCTATCACAAGTGTGCTGTGGTGCTCGGTCCGATCCACTTTCAACAGCATTTTTTTTTTTTTTGTCAAATAATTTAGTCAGATAAATACATTGACATAGTGTAGTGTTTTGTTCTTCCCTCAGGTTTTTGCAGTCTTTCATTAAAAATGAGTGACTATGAATCAACTTGAGGTTTTGCCTGATATATTTTTTTAAAACTTCTCCCCAAACCATTTGCCACATGAACCACTTTTAACTATCCAATCAATTCGTATCCTTTTTTTTCAGTTGGGCATAGGGAATCACATAGTGTCATGTGTGTGTGTGGTGAAATCCAAAATAAAGAGATGCGTGAATCAGAATGACTGATGAAATAGACTGTAATAAACACAAAGAGCGAGAACAACACATTTACATCTACTTTAAAGCAGAACACTGAACTGAGGAAACAGAGGGCTTGAGGGCAATCAAAGAAACAAGGAACAGGTATGCAAATAATCAGAAACTATGCTAACAAATAAAAAGACACCAGCGATGTCAACCATGACCTAGAAACTTAACAGAACATGACTATGAAACCTAACATGAACTGACCATGACACTTAGTAGATTTTAACTTTTAACATTCAAATGTTTATTTATATATCAAATAATTTGAGTGAATTATTCAATGACTCCCCTAAAACACACTCACTTGTCCCCAACTACTGACATTAGTTATGTAACCTGCAGGAAGGTTAATTGAATAAATCAATGAACGAATATCAACAAAATTTGAATGAAATTTAGTGAACGGTTTCAGAAGATTTACTGGTATGAATCAAAATCCCCAGCACTAGTCACAGCAAATGTTGGTTCATGTTGACTTTAACTGTATCACTTGGCTCTATATAGAGCTCTTCAGACTTTATCATAAAACATGTAGATCAGTTCTAAGCTGACTGCTGTCCACAAGAAGAACTCTGGGATGTTTATCAATGGTAATTAGATCACGCTTAGGGCTAATTATGTGAACAGATGGGTGATCACGGCAGGTATGTAGATGAGACGTAGAAGAAATAGGAGGAAATGAAAATGTGGGCGCACAACACCTCAGCTCCTATCTGCTGTCATCAGCTATTAAAGTCTTCCATTTGTGTGGATTTGTTATATTTGTATCTTTTTCCCTCTGATTGTTATTTTTGACTAAATGTATTGTACTTTTCTCTAGATTATTAGGTAACATTTTCTATGAAGCATGTATTTATAATACATTATATTGGTATTCTTAATGCATTATAATACATGCATAATGCCTTAACAACTTTATAATTTGTTGTATCATCTGATAAATAGTCATAACAGTAGTTACAATGCATTGTAAAGTTGTTTATAAGGCATTATGCATGTATTATAATGCATGAATAATGCCTTATAAACAACTTTATAATGTGTTGTATCATCTGATAAATAATCATAACAATAGTTACAATGCATTATAATACTTACCTATTTGTGGTTATAACTTTTAAGAGTACAATGCATTATAACATCAGGTGAAGCCTGTATTGATAATGCATCATAAGGTAATTCTTAATGCATTATAATGCACGCATAATGCCTTATAAACAACCTTATAATGTGTTTTATCATCTCATGAATAATGGTAACAAGAGTAATAATACCTACCTACTTATTACTTTTCCAAAAAACTTTGATTTTACCTTAAGGGAAATGTCTTATAACCACTTCATGATATATAATGGCTATTTAAAAGAATACTTACAGTAGCTTTTGTTACTTTACTTAAAGCTAACAAAGACCACTTATAAAAATTAAGACCACATCATAAATCTTTTTAGATGTTTAAAAGAAGATTTTGTTTTTATCACTTTACTTAAAGCAGTAAAAGACCACTCGTAATATGTAGTATGTTACTGTGCAGGTCTTAAGTAAACAATGTCAACATATGAGACTTGGGAAAGTAAAAGATATGAAACTATGGGATATATATATACTCCATCATAACTGTGTGGATTTGGGCATTGTAAGAACATGCTGTATTAGTTATGTTGGGTAGATATGAGACAGTGTATGGAGGTTTTTGAAAGTGACCTTGTACCATGCTGGGAGGGTACTGCCAGGCATCACTCATCCACCGGGAACGGGAAAGAAAGTGAGTCTGAAGGAATGTTTTTCGGTAAGGTCTTGTAAACGCATTTTTGCATTCAAAAACGGAGAGCAAGAATGGAACAGAGCACAGGGGTCTTAAGGTATATTTCTCATAGATTAACTGTTGTTAAATTTGGCACAGTTTTACTCATTGGGCAAGATGCTGAAAAAAACATGGAGATGTGACTTGGTGGCCATAGACCCCAGTCTGCATTTGTACACAGAACAAAAGAAAGGTCTTAGCGTAAATGGACAGATATGTTTCGATCACGTAACATGTTGGAGATGTGGTCTGGCAAGTGGCACATGCTTAAACTGTGGTGTGGCATTCATGCGTTGCGTTTTGTTTTTTTGTTTTTAATTGACCATTTTAATTGACCAGCTATTGTCAAGAGACAAAGGAACTCATCAAATAATTTCCAGTATGCTCTGCTAAAATTCGTTTCTGCTATTCAATAAGAGAATGATCACTAATCAACCCAAGAGTCCCTGTAGGCCTATCCTGTTAGAATAAACAGTCATTACTGCGATCATGTTTGTGATTTGCTCATTCTTTTCTTTCCCTCCTGAATGATTCATATGATTGTCATCACCTCTATTTCAATGTCCATTATACAGGCATTGATGAAGCTTTACCTTATCTGATGACATCTCACACTGTTTAGTTAGAGGAACAATTGAAATTAGTCAAAGGAGGGTGATGAGTGAACAGAAGTATTATATAATGATGAAGGGCTAAAAAAAGACAATGTGAGACAATGTCTCTGTGAGACAATGACCACATTAGCAAGAAGTTCATTTAACGTTTTCAAGTCATTTCCAGTCTTTTTTTAATCCGAGCATTATGTGCAGCTCTTCGAAATGGGAGGAAATATGTGAAAAGAATAAGATGGGTCTGGATGGTTGACTAGTTGTACAACATCTGACTAGCTGGTTGGTGAGATTCTAAAAAGGGATGAATGTAGCTGTTAGCTGTCACCATACCAGGGTTGTCAGCATATCAGGGTTCAACATTAAGCATTTCCTCTGAAATGTGGAAGGTCTTCTGGATTCTGTTAATATAACTCATTGTGTTTCCTCTTTTGTAAGGTTACACCACACTACTCCTTAATTCTCTGATTATACCATCAGAACGAGAGGGCTCTTAATCAACTATTCTATTAGCTATTAGGTTGATTGTGTAGTATTTAAACATGGAA
The DNA here is from genome assembly GCA_030578275.1 of Meda fulgida. Taxonomy (NCBI): domain Eukaryota; kingdom Metazoa; phylum Chordata; class Actinopteri; order Cypriniformes; family Leuciscidae; genus Meda; species Meda fulgida. The sequence goes on from CM060619.1 coordinate 17,885,460, forward strand.
AAGGGTCCTTGAATCTGTAGTATCTGTGGAGTTTGAGACGAGAGAGAAATACTGATTGCAGTAATCAGCAATCTTTTACATGCAAACAGAGAAAACGCTTGCTCATCAGTGGTGCCTGGCTTTGAAAATGTAGGGGCGTGGTCCCATGGTTTGAAGTGCTGCCGTTTGGTGAGATTAGGTAAACGGTAAACGGGGAGTGAAAGGAATAATTCAACCAAAAACGGAAATTCTGTCATTTACTCTCCCACATTTATTTCAAAACCCTGTAAGTTGTCATATTGGACACGCAAGAACCAATGACAATTGATTTAAGAGCTTTGGTGGAGAAGATGTTGCTGGACTACTTTCATGACACTTTACAGACTTGGTTACCATGAACTGTTGTTACTTGGTCACCAAGAACTTTAGTTCTAAGAGATACATAAATATTCTTCATAATTTCTACATTTGTGTTCCATGAAAAAACATTTTACAAGTAAGGGACAAAATGAGCAAGAGTTCATAATTACTTTTTTTAACATCTTCTCAGTTTTAGATGAACTATTCCATTAACCATTATGCTGAAGTGTGTTTGAAGCGAAAAAGGAAAGTGAATATACTGAAGGTTCTAAAAAAACACGGGGAGGTCACGGATGCCACATGCCAAGGCATTGCTGCTGTGGGTGTTGGGGTCTGTGTAATTGATCCCCATGCGCCAGCGTGGCACCACTGGACACATCCCTGACTGAGCTTGGACAACATCGCCATGGAGATGACAGCTGCTCCTCCAAGCAAGCATTTGGCTTCTGCAAACCATTAGCACCCACTGCCAGCTCCTGTCTGAAGGAGCCAAGTCAGCACTGGAGAACAAGAACCTCCATTTTGAATCCTTCCCAGAGAGAAAAACATTGACCGCCGTTTACTCATGACTGGGGCATGTTTCAACACCATGGAGTATTTATGAACAAGACAAGTTGAAAACAATTTGCTAAAAAAAAATGTCAAATGACGTAATTGAACGGTTGGTTTCTGTAGAGCTGATGCCACTCTTCTGTATGTCACTGCCCAAGCTGGTTATTTCACCCTGACAATCCAGGCAGCCATTACAAGGTTTCTTTGTTACTTTGCCAACCTCCCATTTCCAGCTGCCAAAAGAGTCTTTTCCAAGTATCAGCCCGAGCAATTTGTTAAGAGACATGCTACTATTGAGTAGCTCTTATTTTAAGCCTTCACCACACAAAACATCATATTTATACAGAATAAAGTTAACCTCTTAGTTTATTATTATCATTACTATTTTTTTTTTTGTTGTTGTTTTTTGTTTTTTTTAGCTGGTCTCCTCATGGGGACCGACATGTAGATATCACATGACCAATATTGTCACACATGACACATAAATATCCAGAGGAAAGGTTTTATTTTTGTTCAGATGTATTTAGATAAATAAATAAAAACACATTGTTTACACATTGTATCATTTTAAACAACTGTTGTCATATTGTAAGAGCTTTAAAACTTGGGATGGTGGGAATAGCTGTTGATGAGACATGTTTGAAACTTTTGGCTAATTGTTTGAGTATTCGTTTGAAATTTTTGAGATCTCTTCTGAAACAAAAAAGCAGAGACAGTGTGACATTAAAAGGGTTTTAATGATAAGGTTAATAATGATTAAGACACTACATGTTCTTATACAATAATATAATAATATATATTTTTTACTTATGAAGTATATTTCATATTATGAAATATTCCTATTAAGACCATTTCCATTTGATAGAATTGCTTTTAAAAATAAACACTGAGATATGTGGTCGCTATTTACTTTCATAGGTTCACACAGTGGGTACAACAAAAGAACATTTCAAAATATATATTTGACAAAATACCTTTTTTGGGGTACCAAAATGCTACTATTAATTGTTTCTAGGTTCCACAACCTTGTTTGGGAATGCTGTTAGGAAAAACCGGCCAACAATTTTACAGTAACATTAGCCAACATATGCAGCAGCTTCTTAAAACAGACTGTGAGACACGCAAGTTAAAAACTGTCATGTACCGTAAGTTCCTCAACCAGTCCGTATATAATTATTAATGAAACTACATATTACACAATCCCTCAGTTATTTTATGTGATTCATTTATTCATATGGAGCTGTGATATGGCAATTCCCAAGCTGTTTATTGGGAAAATGCAACATGAAAAGCATGATTAAGATAAATCCAGTTATAGCTTGCATGCATTTCAAGGGGCAAAGCTGTATATTCTGCCAGAGGGAGTTTAGCAAGCTCAAACCCTTCACACTACACCGACATTATAACTTCTGATGGATACTGCTGGGTTCAGCAAATATGTATCACTTTCCAATCATCTAAACTTTCTGTCTGGATAACATTTAGGCATTTTGTGTGTTCTGACTTTAACCTCCCCAAAACTTGGATGGTATGAAGAGTTTTTTTTTTTTTTTTTTTTTTTTTTTCAAATTCAGAGATGGTAAATGTCATTTAAGGTCCAGATGCAGCTCAGAGCTTGTTTACCACATGAACACCCAAATGGAATCCTCAATAGATGCTGTAAATAAATAGGGATGGGTAAACAATATTGAATACTTAAATAATTTGGTAACACTTTAAAATAAGGTTTCATTTATTAACATTAGTTAATGTATTAACTAACATGAACAATACATTTGTTACTGTATTAGTTCATCTTTTTTAACGTTAGTTAATAAAAATACAGCTGTTCATTGTTTGTTCATGTTAGTTCACAGTCCATTAACTATTGTTAACAAATACAACGTTTTATTTTCAATCTGACCAACTGTACTGTATAGTTAGAGCCAATGTTTTGTTCATGTTTTGTTCAATTATAGCGCCACCAAGTGACATGCCACTGCATAGAGAATGATCTACTGTTTGCATTTCCATTCATCTTAATAGCAGCTGTCCAGTATATTATACATACAATATATAAAATATATACACTGAAAATGGTGTAGGATTAGTGTATTTACTTTAAAACAATTTTAGAAATTGTTCGAAAATTTCACAAATTGTTACAAAGAAATGTCAAGACATCCTTTATTTAAATGTGACATTTTAAAGAAGAAAGACTGAGGTAGCTGAAAACAACAAATACGCTTTTGGCCAGCATCTAATAGTATGGTAACTGGACCAAGTTACAATTAACTGGTTTAGAAAACTAAAGTTTTAGAAAACGACACCATTATCGTCTCCTTGTAAGGCAATTAGATAAACTCTGCAGGATGGTGGCTCTCCAAGACTGAGTTTGCCCATCCCTGCTCTAAAGCCTTGGCGTAGGCTTTAAAACATAGTCACTAGTTAATCTTTGTTAACATCTGCACATGGTCATTCACATGTTTTATTAACATCTGCGTATGGTCATTCACATGTAAGCCAATTGCTAAAAGTTTGCTAGAGCACAATGGGATTCTAAAGCAAGAGTTAGCAGCTTCATTTCATGCAGTTTATTAACTAAAGCATGCTCTTGTCTTTAGCCTCCACACTCTTGGGTCACTTTATCACTTTCCTGAGTTCATTTTCATCCTGATTATCCCTGTTATTCCGTATTCAGACTCGGTAATGTTTTATCCAGCACCTGCTAAATCCATGAATGTCTGCTCCCCATGCAAGAGTCAAGAGTTCATTATTGTAAATTAAGCAGCAGCCCATGTTGGCAGGATTTGCTGCCTTTTTCCAGCCTGGCAGTAGACCATTTAGCAGATGGCGGTGAGATTTCTGAGCATTTTCTTTGGCAGGTGCTGAGGAATGCAACAGTTTTCAAATATTATCTTGATTACAACAGAATTGTAATATCTTTGACTTTCGTCACAGATTAAAATGAATTGAACTTGCACCCAGAGGCCTACAGCCACTTGTCTAGTCTAAAATGGTTAAGTTTTACCTCCCTCTTGAAAAAAAAAAACACCTGCTGGTTTAAGTGTCTCTGTTGAGCACTTGTTCTCTGATCAGACTAGACCAGAGACCAGCCAGATGACCAGTAAACCACTAGTTTGTCTAAATACTAGTTTGTTCTGTCAGGGAAACCAACTAAACAATCTGGATTCAGATTATTTTTGCTAGAGATAAATGCTAAGAGCACATGGCACTAGTGAAATCATTATTAAAAGATTATTAAACAACCCACTGTGATCAGTGATAACTGATTTTTTCTTTCTTTTTTTATATTGCGGTAACAATTTTGAACTTTTTAGATCAAAATATTTTCTGAGAGAGAACACATACCTTTCAGTGCTTCAGATCTTATCAGTGAGGGAAAGTGACATCATTTCCTGTATCTTACATATTTTAAGGCAAAGTATGGTACAGTAAAATAATTGATTTATAGATTCACATGTTTATAAGATGTTATTCTTAAACAATTTAATGTTGTCGAATTAGGAAAGTGACTATTTAGGTCTATAATCAAATATTTTATTTAAAAAAGTAAAATCAAATAGTTTAATTACACAATAATACATGATGGAAATAAATACTAATTTGGACTGTTGTTAGAATGTTTGTTTCTTGTTAGAAATCATGATTTTCATCTATATAAGACACTTTTTTATAGAAAATATTATATTGTTATGGCCTGCAGCATCTTGTGATTTCTGACAATGAGTAACAGTTTATTAAAATAATTAAAAATAAAACCATTTAATAAAAGCAGAAACAAATTATGACTTTTGGACAGCTGTGGTTAAAGGATCAGGGAAGAAGGAGGCGGGACGTTTCACACCCTTTAATCATGTAAAATAAACAAACAACAAAACAAAGTAAAAGCGGCAGCCCCTACCGCTGCTCAAGTAAACCATTCAGCTTTGGATTTAAGAACTATAGGATACAGGAGAGGGAAGTTCAACACTCTTATTTCTAAATATAATCTAAAGTAATTTTTGCTTATTAATATGGTTGAATTAGATCATTGAAGGTCAGCAGCAAAGACATTGGTTAATAAAAAGAGATTAAATCCATAAAGTGTACTTGTTTTATTTAATATAGTTAATTATAAAGGTTAATCTTGACTCCCTGTGTGTTTCTGGTTGATCTAGGTGTCCTAACAGTGGGAGGGGTTCCTGGAGTGCTACAAGACGAGGCCTCTTGCAGCTTCGCCCACCTGCTGTAGATACTGCTATGTCTCATCGGCTTAACACCTGTCTGAGTCTCTGCTTTGTAAATGGGCAGCACCCCCTTGTGCCACGGAGAACACACTGTACGTTCACAAAGCGCCTCACAGACATTAGGAGCCTTGAGGACTTTCAGAGCGCAGCACGGGACAATGAGGTGCCTATCCTGTCTGAGACTAAATCAGACACCGGCTTTATGGGACTCCACCAGCGGTTCCGACCCAGACTGTGAACTGCTCTGTGAAACGGCTACGTTTTTGGCGCTAATTTTTTACAGACCAAAGAGGAAAAATTATACACAACAAACAAAAAAACATTGACTACGTGAGCACGGACTGAGGGAAAGACTCAAAAGGAACAATTTTGGCAAAGAAAAAATAAATATACATAAACCTAAATGTAGAGAGAGAGAGATAGATCTAGAAAGACTTTGCTATGACGCAGTGGTCTACAAATGGAAACACTGACGTGGAACATTGAAACGACTGGGTCGAACACTCCCATTTATCACAATCCAAGGAGAACCTTTAATACTTTACAGATTTCCTTGAACTGAACCAAGCACTGTATTCCAAGGACAACAAGGATATATAGATACTGTACACATAAACGCATCAAGAAATTTAATTAGCATTTTTCAGTAGCAACATTTTGGACAGTTTGCATTAAACATAGAAGGTTAAATGGAAGAGTATCCCATTGCTTATCGTCAGAAAATATTAAAAAAGAACATAAAAACGGTCATTTCTGATTACCAGGAGTGAGATGTCATTATATGTATTTTGAAAAGGCCTACAAGTTATATATTTAACAGTTTTATATGTTGTACCTTTGTAGAGAATCTTATTTAACATGAATGACGTTGTGGAAATGACAGATGTAGAATGTGGGTAATGCTCTGCTCCATAACGCAGTTCAGTCTTATAAAGTTCAAACTCAAGTAGCAATTTTCCTTTCACAGGTTTGAACAGGACTACGAGAACATAAAGTAAAAGGAAGAAAATGGACAAAATGCAAAGGAAAGAATTGATTAATTGCAGAAAAGCAAACATGGAATCTACTTTTAGCTTTTGTATTGTAAAGGGTCGGAGAAAAGCTCTTGTATTCGGCTTTTCTGAGATTGATTTTTGTGCTTGTGTTTGTTTGCACAGTGCTCACCTCCAAGTCTTGACACCTCCAGGTACAGTTCAGAAAGTCTTAGATTCATTTACATTAAATACTTTTTTTATTATGAACTATTTTAAGAATAAATTAAAAAAGTGAAAATATCAAGTTGCTAAAACAAAATTGTAATATCATGATGTTTTTGGCAGTTTCTTTCTCCTTTTAAAATGAACAAGGTTTGACAGAGATATGTACATTTGGAGGCACGTATGATGAATCGATTTATATTTGGGAGGAAATGAGACTGAGGGGTGAATTCACTAAAAAGCGCATACTCTTTATTTAAGCACATTTTTTTTGTATATTTTATTTTTTTATTCACTAAGCACCTGCAATCCAGTTTAACCAGAAGCTTAATGCAATGAAATAGTGATAATAATAATAATAATAATAATAGTAATAATAATAATTTCATTTTCATTCTTTTCAGCACAAAACACCTTTTTCTATGCAAATTCGACTTCTTTTAGATTCCACCTCATTCAGAAAAAAAATCAGTTTTATTTTGATAGCATAAATAGCATTTAGTTACACAATTATTATTTTTTTTATTATTTTTTAAATTAAATGTCTGTATACATTTTATGTTGATCATTGACAGCGCCATGAAAGGTATGAAAGGGAGGCTGTGGCATCCGCTGTAAAAAGCTGTATAAAGCTTCTAGATTACTTACAATTTTCCACAGCTTGTATTGTCGGGAGTTTTTTGTCAACTGAAATTTCTTGGAAAGATATTTTTCCAGTGTTTCATGAGCAAAACAATCCAAAAACACATTAAATAACAGTACAGCCCATTGAAGAGATGCATGCCTGTCCCTCACAGCCTCGGTTTCATTCCCATTAAAAATTAAAAATGGCGCTGCTGTGAATAAGGTCTATGGCAGCAGTTATATATGGAGAAGAGTGTTATAACCAAGCATATATCAAGAAATGCTGTGTAGACAAGCACACTTTATGCATTTAATAGAGACAAGTTAGGCGCCTGGATTGAAGAGGTGGAGTGGTTCTGTTGAGTCTCAGAATTGTATACTATAGTGGTGGTCATCTGCAACTTACACAACCTAGAACTATGGAGGATCAAATAACTGAAAATTAAATAAATAATGAATTCAATAAAACAACAATTAAATGTACCAGTTTATTCTGAAATAATTAATTTAATTAATTATGAATTAAATAATTAAATCAATCAATAAATGTATCTATTTATTTAGCGAAATTCCATGAAAACACAACATTTATAGTTTGACATTTCACAATATCTTCTTTCACATAATTTTACTGTTTAAAAAAATGTCCATAATAAAATGTGCTTTTTCATGATAATATGCTGAATTTACGAATGACGCCTTTTTGACGAATCATGTATTAACAAACCACGGTTTTCCCAAAGATGTTTTACATTCTAATGGAGGACCTTTCACAAATGCAAATCAACAGGCAGTGGGCGGTGCAAGTGCACTTATGGCGTGTCTGAATCCACTTTTGCTAGTTTAACGACGGGGAAAATGGTCGGCGCTCCCGGCGCATGGTCTAAAAGGGTTGTCCCTATTCTCTTAATGAGTAATGGGTGTATTTTGGGCGTAACGTGCAATAAACCAATCAGAGTCTCATCTCCCATTCCCTTTAAAAGCCAGTTGGACTCATGCCATTTACCATTTACATGGCGGAATTTCCAAGCGGAAAAACTGTGTTTCTCTAGAAACTGAACCATCTACGGGACAAAGTGTACGCGCGTTGTGGACCCAACTATAGGTGCAAATTACTAACGTGGTCTTCAAATAAATAAAAAAAATACTGAACCATTGACTTTAGACCTGCTTAAATTCAATGGCACAGTCTTCAGTTGTCTCAAAATAGCAATGCGCCAACTATGTGCCTAACACACCTGGTTTTCAGACCAGGTGTGTTATGGGCGCACAAATGGGCGCAAATGCATTAGCTATTAAAACAACGTGGCACAGGACGTGAAAATGAAAACAGGTTTGTGCCATTGTGCCAGGTTTATGATAGGGCCCTTCATGTGGTTGGTGACATCAGTCAAGGAATGCCAAGTACACAGTTTTCTCATGTACCTGCAAGCATGACATATAATTGAGAAAATATCTGATATCCTGCGTGAATGTCTCGGGCTACAGTGAGGACACTGACGGAAAAGCGCTAGTCAAAGTTTACTACTAAATGTCTTACCGTAGTCCAGTGAGCTCCATTCTTTGAATCGTGCTTATGGACACACCAAGCAAATTGGCAATTTTATTTAGCTCTAAATCCCGCATTCGCATATCTCCAGATAGAATCTACTGGAACATCTAGACCTGGTCTTCCAAGCACGTTGTCTCGAATTCTCGTCCTCTCATACTCATCTACAAGAACTCTGTGTTCAATCGCTTGTAAAGTGTTCCATGTGTAGTCATCAATTTCTAGATCCTCTGACGCACTTGTCACCACTAGCAAATACTTTATGTCATCTAATCCAGATAACAGAGCATCACCAAACAAAACATTCCCTTCTTGATCAAGGGAACTTGATCAAGTCCTACAGCCAAGTTCGTTTCCAATCTTTCATTTCACCTCACCACTCGCCAGACCTAAGTAATTCATCTGAAAGGATGAGCCAATTAGCGCCAAGCAACAATCCACTGGTTTTTGATTGGCATTTGTGAAATGTCCTCTATTCTTATGAAAAAAAAAAAAAAATGGGGGAAAATCGTTCTTTGGAGATACATAATTCATCAAATAGGCGTCATTCGTAAATTCAGCATATTATTATGAAAAATGGCTTTTTGAAAAAGTACACTTTATTATGAAAAATAGTACATTTAAAAACAGTAATAGTAATCATTGATTTATTTATTTAGTTAATTAATAAGTAAGTTAATTATTGAATAATTATTTACATATTTTAGAATAAACATAAATGTAATTGTTTTAGTGAATTCATTATTTATTTAATTATTTAATTTTGAGTAATTTGGTCTTCCATATAGAACTGGCCGGCAAGATGGGAATTGGTATGCGTGTAATTTTTGGGGCGTGTTGTGGTGTTACATGTTTAGCATAATTCCCTTGCTAAAACAACGCTGACAAAATAAGTAACGCTATTTGAAGGCACAATTCATTCTTAGTGAATTCCCCATTGAATGTTTCATGAACACAGTTAATTTTAAATTTGATTTTTTTATTGATTTTATATTTAGCTTGTAAAGGAGAAGAAGAAAAAACTCAGTTAAGCGCTGGAAAGTGACACATGATTTACACAGCATATGTTGCTCTATACAGCAAAAAAAAAAGTACCATGGTATTACCATGTATCTTGGATTTATACCATGGCATATGTAACACTAAGAGCATCACTTAAAAAATATCAACCAATTATTAATAAATTATGAATTAAAAATATTGAACTTAATTAAAATAATTAAATTAAATGTAATTTAAATGTTTTTAAAATCATGCATTTATATTTATCCATGTAACTACATTTTCAAATTGAATTGTAACAAACTATATTATTAGTTCAAATTAGTTTTATTCAAATGTATTTACAATTGTGTTTTTTTATTTACATTTAAGATTTCATAATGATTGGTTGATTTTTTATTGTTACATTTTCAATTACATTGACAAACATAACATTTCTATTAATTTAAATTTCTATTAAGTCAAGTCAAATTTTATCTTACAGCATTTACTGATCTAGGTTAATATTAATTTTGATGTTAGCTTAAGAAATCCTGAATAGAAAGTTTGAAGTTTTACAAATATGCCAATATATATATATATAAATATACAGATATACCATTGTTCATTGTTAATTCTTGTTGAGCTAATGTTAATTTCTAAAACTTGAAATGTTAAAAATGATGTGCAGAAATTAATATTAACCTAAATTAATAAATGCTGTAAAAGTATTGTTGCCTGTTAGTTCATGAGACCTAATGCATTAACAAGTGTAAATCATTTGATTTTTATTTCTTTCAGTGGCACTCAGATTCCTTAATAGGTACCGGGATATCAAATACATAATATTAACATACAGTATCTTGACTTTGCCATGGTACCACTACTGTACTTATGGTAGGAGAGATGTTTAAATGAATGGACATGCCATTATATCTGAGACACCCATGCATAAACAGGCTCTTACCATTCTAGCACTTCAGCTGGCTAATACAACAGAAACAAGAGACAGCTGTATTCATATACTATATTTGTTTTCATTTCAGACATTTAATTGAACAGCACATTCAATATAACAGATTCTACAATCCATACATGCAGTATGTTGTTCAAAGTTGCAGCCCGTTCTCATCCTTTGGCGTCATATGGGTGACGCTATATGACATTTCGTCAAAATACTACCCACATGGCAGCCTTTAGCGTCAATATGACACGCAGAACCCAAGGCGTCATACAGGTGACTGGCATCCTTTAGCGTCAATATAAGACGCAGACCCTACCCCAGACCTAAACCTACCCATAACAGTGCGTGTTATATTGACGCTAAAGGGTGCCATGTGCGTAATATTTCGACGAAATGTCATATGGCGTCACCTATATGACGCCAAAGGATGAGAATGTGTTGAAAGTTCATATGATCTCTGATTATGAAATATAAGCAGATTTGTCCCTCCATGCTGTCAGTGATCAATAACTTTTCTTTCAATAATCTGGTGATTTTCGTATGTCAACAATGAAATAATATCATCTGTGCTTGAGTGTATGGAGGATTTTACTGATGCTTTTTACAGCAATATTTGCTGCATGGGCCATTCCTATTATGCAGTACATTTTAATGTCCCATAATCTCTTATTATCATTATACCATCGTAATATATTGGTTAAAATATTAAATGTACATTATTTAAAGATCAATCATTTTGATAGAAATCATATTTTCAGATTGTTTTAAAAAAAAATCGAAATACCACAGGCACAGTTAATGTCATGAGGACATTAGAAGATGTGTGATGCAGAGCGACAGAAAAAATGATATTTTTATGAACAGAGAGTGATTCAAAGTACACAACTACCATTAACAACGATGAACAAAGAACTGAGAAAACTGAGGGCTTATATACACTGAGATGACCATCAACAGAACAAGAAACATGTGCGTAATTAATTAGAAACTATGGTAACAAACAATGAATGAAAACTCAGATAGATAGAAACCACAAAGAAAGCAAAACTAAACAGAATATGACAATGAAACAGAGCACGACATGATCAGAACATTTAATTATTTTATAATTAAATACAATTTATTATTTTTCTAATAAATTGCAAGTGACAATTTATTAAAGGAAAATATTCCAAGTGTTTATTTATTTCCTCATTGAAAAGATACAAATGTTTCCTTGGAAATATTGTTTTTATCTGCGATTATTATATAGGTTCCCTATCAAGGGAACTTCGAGCTGCGTCAAACGCTGTGGGAACGCCCCTGCGTTGTTCGTCATGAAGCACATATGGAATCAGCCGAATGGAGAGATGAAACGTCATAGGCGGGTGACGTTATCGACCAGGAACTATAAAAGAACCCCAAAAACACAAGCGCATAGCTTCTGTGCCTTCAGTCGCGCTAAATGTGAATCTGTCCCTGTGTGATATTGTCTGTCTTACATACTCTGCACCACACAAACAATTTATATATGGAGAATGGCGGACGAACAACAGTTTAAGAAGTGTGTTACTCCCTGCTCACACTATTTATCAGGCGGGGATAAACACGTTCTTTGTGTTGTTTGTTTGGGAGTGCAGCATGCCCAGTCAGCTCTCGAGGGAGCTGACTGTGAGCATTGCGAGCGTCTGCCGTTAAGGACACTCCGCTCCCGCCGGGCGCTCTTTGACGAGAGAGGTTCGGTGCCCGCTCCCCGCGGTTCGGGTCCCGCTTCTGCTAAGGCAGAGCGGCGGCGCTTATCGTGGGGATCGCAGATGGATCTCTCAGCGGGGGTTGAGACGGGCGCTGCCTTATCTCTCCCTTCACCTGTGAGATCCAGTGCCTCAGTCCCGAGTTCGGAAGCACGTGCTGCGGTTTCTTCAGCTCGGGTTGAGGCACCAACACTGCAGCTATCCAGTTCTGAGGAGCTGGATGTTGTCAGTGTTGAGGGAGATGTGGAGGATTCGCCACCCCACACTCCCGAAAGTGATGAGTTAATGGAGGTATTAATAAGAGCTGTTGATAAACAGTTGATAAACACTAGTATTGAGTGGCCAGTGACTAGACAGGAGTCAGTTTTTAAATCGAAACTAGATGAGAGATTTTTGCCGTCACGTGTGCAGCCTCCACGCCGGTGCCTGCCGTTTTTTCACAATCTCCACACTGAGGTGTCGAAATCGTGGAAAAAAAACGGTTTCATATAGAGTGTTTAGTCCCCAGACTTCAACTTATTCAAATATTGGGGGGGGGGGGGCTAAGGCTTACGGTTATGCTGCTTTGCCTCATGTGGAAGAGACGCTTGCGAGCTATCTCTCCCCCGAAGCAGCATCATCTCTCAAGGCACCGGCATTACCCACCAAACCTTTAAGAAACACCTCGGCTTTGGTGGGTCAAGCGCATTCAGCGGCGGGTCAGGCTGCGTCATGCCTGCATACTATGTCTATCTTGCAGGCATACCAGGTTGATCTGCTAAAGGACGTGAGTGAAAGTGAGGAGGTTAGTACTGACATAGTTCGCAAACTACATCAGGCTGCTGATTTAGCTCTGCGTGCCACCAGAGAATTGGCGAAGCTAGTGGGTCGGTCTATGTCAGCTCTGTTGGCCGCAGAGAGACATTTATGGTTGAATCAGACTAACATTAAAGAGAAAGAAAAATCTTTCCTTTTAGATGCTCCTCTCCCCTGGGTTTGTTTGGTGATGCTGTGAGTTCAGTCATCGACAAATTCCAGGAAGAGAAGAAACAAACAGCGGCTTTTAAAAAATGTCTTCCTCTAAAAGTTCACGTCCCTGGGGCTGCTGGGCGGGAGCAGCCCCGGCCGTCTACGACCTCATCACAACATAGGGCGCAGCAGAAGCAGAGTGTCGCGTCTCGTGCTCCCCCTGCTGGACAGTGGGCTCAGCCGCGGCACTCTCAGCCGAAGTCATCTAGCAATAAAACTGATCTGAGGACAGTTATATTGGCTAAGAAGGCTTCGGCTAAGAAGAAGTCCTGACGCCGAGGTGTTCAGGATACTGAGGGTGGTCCCCACCGAGGCGGAAAGGTGTTCACCTCTTTTTACTCTGCCCATTCTTCCTCGGTGCCCTCAGGGGCCCGTTCTGCCAACCCCGTCTTTATGCCGGGCGCAGACGGTCCCAGCGAGCGCTTTCTCGAGGGATGCTGGCTCCCTCTGAGGAGGATCTCAGAGCAGTTAAACCAGTCGTTCCCTGCCGGTGCGCCGTTACAGGGCGCTGCGTTTGCTGCTCAAGTTACACCAGAGGCCAGTCTCGAGAGACTGGTACCCTTAGTAGATTTTCTGGCAGAGTGGAAAAGCCTTGCAAAAATATCTCATTGGGTCCTGCAGACAGTAGAAAAAGGGTTATGCTATCCAGTTCAGGTGTCGTCCACCAAAATTCAGAGGGGTTCTGCACACAGTGGTGGGCCCCGAGCAGCCTCTGGTAATGGAACAAGAGGTGAAAACGCTCCTTCAAAAGGAGGCTATAGAACGGGTTCCTCCTCCCAGCTTGGAGTCAGGTTATTACAGCCGATATTTCATCGTTCCGAAGAAGGATGGGGGGTTGTGTCCAATTTTAGACCTGCCCCTATTGAATCGCTCGGTAGGGAAGCTAAAATTCAAGATGCTCATTATCAAGCAGATCGTGTCTCAAATCAGATCCGAGGACTGGTTTGTCACGATAGATCTAAAGGACGCGGACTTCCACATTTCCATCCTTCCACAACACAGGAAGTTCCTGAGGTTCGCCTTCGGGGGCGAGGCGTACCAATACAGGGTTCTTCCGTTTGGCCTAGCCTTATCTCCCCGCACTTTCACGAAATGCATGGATGCAGCACTAGTGCCTCTGAGGCTTCAGGGCATTCGTATTCTCAATTATATCGACGATTGGTTGATTTTAACTCAGACGGAGCAGATGGCGGTTCGGCATCGAGATGTCGTCCTTGCTCATATCAGAAAGTTGGGGTTGAAGCTGAACGCAAAGAAAAGTGTATTATCTCCTTCTCAGAAGACCACTTTTCTGGGTGTCGTTTGAGATTCGGTCTCGATGCGGGCGCGACTCTCTCCGACCCGCATCGCTTTGATTCTCTCAGCTGTGAAACAAGTAAGGCCAGGCCAGCTACTCACTGTGAAGCAGTTTCAGAGACTGTTGGGTCTGATGGCAGCAACGTCCAATGTTATACCTTGCGGCCTGTTGTACATGAGACCACTACAGTGGTGGCTCAGGACCAAGGGATTCTCCCCGAGGGGAAATCCGCTCCGGATTATCAAAGTCACGCGGCTCTGCCTTCGTGCTCTGGTCATGTGGAAAGAAACTTGGTTCCTATCCAAAGGTCCTGTGCTGGGGGCTCTTTGTCGTCGCGTAACGCTAACGACGGATGCTTCCCTCACAGGGTGGGGGGCGGTCATGAGTGGTCGTCCAGCCCAAGGTCTGTGGCAGGACCATCAGATTTCGTGGCATATAAACAGTCTGGAGATTTTGGCGGTGTTTCAGGCTCTGAAGCAATTCCTAGCAGACCTGAGAGGTCATCATGTGTTAGTTCAGTCAGACAACACGTCGGTGGTCTCATATCAATCATCAGGGGGGCCTGCGGTCTCGCCGGCTTTACAAGCTGGCCCGTCAGATCCTCCTGTGGTCCCAGGGGAAGCTACTATCACTGAGGGCAATGTATCTTCCCGGGTATTTAAATGTGGTAGCGGACTCCCTGTCGAGTCAGGGGCCGAGGCCAGGGGAATGGAGACTCCACCCCGAGGTGGTGGAGCTCCTTTGGTTGAGTTTCGGTCGCGCTGAGGTGGACCTATTCGCTTCCAAGGAGACCACGCATTGTCATCTGTGGTTCTCCATCAGTCTTCCAGCCCCTCTGGAGTTGGACGCTATGGTGCAGCCGTGGCCGAGGTCACGCCTGTACGCCTTTCCCCCGATTGCTCTGCTACCAGGAGTTCTGGAGAGGGTTCGCCGGGACGGGGTCAGCCTACTATTAGTAGCCTCGTTCTGGCCGGCCCGAGTATGGTTCACGGACCTGATTTCTCTCCTGGACGGCTCTCCTTTGGAGCTCCCGGTCAGGAGGGATCTACTCTCTCAGGCGGGCGGCACGATATGTCACCACCGCCCAGAATTGTGGAAACTGTGGGCTTGGCCTCTGAGGGGGCCCAGCTCATAGATTCCGGTCTCTCAGCCGAAATTGTTGAGACCATTCTTCACTCTAGAGCTCCATCCACGAGGAAGCTTTACGCCTTAAAGTGGAAACTTTTCACTTCTTGGTGTGGATAACACCTGTTGGACCCAGTTAACTGCCCAGTGGATGCAGTGCTGGAATTCCTGCAGGAGCGCTTCTCCACAGGGTTATCCCCCTCCACACTAAAGGTGAATATGGCGGCACTGGCTGCTTACCACGTCCCTTTCAGTGGAGTTTCTCTTGGGAGAAACCCACTTATAACTCGTTTCCTCAAGTGCAACTTTGAGGCTGAGGCCAGCAGTTCGTACAAGGGTGCCGACTTGGGATCTGGCCATTGTACTGGAAGGTCTTTCCCTAGTCCCTTTTGAACCTATCGAAGAAGTTCCTGAGAAGTTTCTTACTTTATTTTTCTACTTGCTATCTCCTCTCTAAAAAGAATTGGAGATTTGCAGGCTCTGTCGGTTTCACCCTTGTGCCTGGAATTTTCGCCTGGCATGGTTAAGGCTTTTCTGCATCCTAGACCAGGATACGTTCCCAAGGTCCCTACTAATGTTGTTAGACCTACGGTTCAGCAGGCTTTCTGTCCTCCTCCATTTATGTCATCGGACCAGGAGAAACTTAATTTACTCTGCCCTCTTAGGGCGTTAGACGCCTATGTCCACAGAGCTGCCCTGTGGAGAAAATCAGAACAACTATTTGTATGTTTCGGGCCACCTAGGAAAGGGTGTCCTGCGTCTAAACAGAGAATGAGCAAGTGGGTGGTCGAGGCTATCTCACTTGCTTATGAGTCGGCTGGCCAGCCTTCACCTTTGGCTGTTCGAGCCCAATCTACCAGGAGTATGGCTGCTTCCAAAGCTCTATTGTCTGGAGTTTCCCTGAGTGATGTTTGTGATACGGCCGGGTGGTCTTCACCGCATACTTTTATTAGGTTCTATGACCTAGACCTAAGCTCTAGCCTTGGGGCACAGGTGCTCTCGTCCTCTGTGCGCTAGTTCTCACATGACGGTCATTTGGTCCTATGGCGACGTGGGTATTCGTGTTCCCACAGCGTTTGACGCAGCTCGAAGTTCCCTTGATAGGGAACGTCTCGGTTACGTATGTAACCCTAGTTCCCTGATAGGGAACGAGACGCTGCGTCATTCCGCCACACTCCCAGCACTCCCGTTAGCGCTTCCTTCAGGCCTATCAGAAGCTAATGCGCTTGTGTTTTTGGGGTGCTTTTATAGTTCCTGGTCGATGACGTGACCCGCCTATGACGTTTCATCTCTCCATTGGGCTGATTCCATACGTGCTTCATGACGCACAACGCAGGGCAGGGGCGTTCCCACAGCGTTTGACGCAGCGTCTCGTACCGTATCAGGGAACTAGGGTTACATACGTAACCGAGACGTTTTTCCTATGTGCTCTTTTTCAAAATCCCTTTAACCAACAAAAACAGGTCTACTGTTCTTAATTACATTTAGAATTATTAATTACATCATTCTCCAGGAGAAGATAGCAGCACAAA
This sequence comes from Meda fulgida, assembly GCA_030578275.1. Lineage (NCBI taxonomy): Eukaryota > Metazoa > Chordata > Actinopteri > Cypriniformes > Leuciscidae > Meda > Meda fulgida. Next base: position 17,902,586 of record CM060619.1, read on the forward strand.
CATCAGTATAGAGCTGTACATCTAATTTGTCATGGGTTCCCTCTGGCTTTTTCTTTGGATTTATAGAATGGTGATTTTTGGTTTATGATTTAAAAAGAAATGTCTATGGCTAACAGCACGTGTTCAGGTGTTTAGTTTTTCAACATGTACAATGGCGGGCCTGAATTTAACAAGTTAAAAGGTTAGTTCACCCTAAAATTAAAATGATGTCATCATTTACATAATGTCGATTCAAACACGCAAGACATTCTTTCATCTTCACAAATGAAGACCTTTTTAATGAAATCTGAGAGCTTTCTGTCCCTCCATTGACTACGCGACTACCACTTTCAAGCCCCAGAAAGGTAGTAAAGACATCATTAAAGTAATCCATGTGACCCCAGTGGTTTAACTTACATTTTATGAAGCGACATGAGTGCTTTGTTTGTGAAAAAAAAAAAAAGATTTTACCACTTAATTTACAAAATAGTACTCTATAACATGCGTTCACAATAATAATAATAATATGTTTATATTTTATAACGTCTTTCAACAAGAACCCAAGGTCGCTTCACAAAATAATTCAAACAGTTGACAGACAAAGAGACAAGCAATCTGCTTATTATAACAATTAATCAAGCAGAAAAGCAGATGGAGACAACCAATAATAACAAATAATTAACATGATAAGTTATATAATCAAAGAAAACATACATTTTGATAAAGAAAGCATGTAACATAAAAAATAATTAAAAGTGGAGGACAGAGAAAAAGAATGGAAGATAATTAATTATTTTCTGAGCAAGGTGAATAGATGTTGGGTGTTGGGTGCATATGTAATATACGTTTGGGTAGGATTAGTGGTGTGGGGTGCACACAATAAAGTGTGTATCATATACATGTGAAAACTGCGTATCATATGCACATAAAACAAATTTTCGCGTATAAATTGAAAAAAGATACGAGGGCAGCTTATTCCATAGCTTAGGGCCTACAACACTAAAAGCCCTACCACCCACAAGTAGAGAGTTTATACCTGGGTACGACAAGCAAATTTCATTGCTACATCCAAGGGTCCGAGCAGGAACATATGGTTGCACTAACTCAGCAAGGTATTTAGGTGTGGGGCCATGACAGGCTTTATAAACTAAGACTAACAGTTTAAACTGGATGCGATTGACCACAGGAACCCATTGAAGTTGGTAAAGGATAGGAGTCATATGTGCACATTTTTCGTTAAATGTAAGGGCTCAAGCAGCAGAGTTTTGTACCATTTGAAGGCGATGTATAGCTTTGCTGTGTAGGCCACTATATAAGGAGTTACAGTTGTCCAATCTGGAGGTTATAAAAGCATGGATAACAGTTTCCGCATCTCCAAAGTTAAGAGAGGGGCGTATACAAACAATATTCCGCAAGTGAAAGAAGCACAATTTAACAATCTGACAGATGTGTGAGTGAAAATATAACGAGGAATCGTTATACTGGACACCATCAATATCAATAAAAATGTCATGCCCGGGTAAATTTGATTAAGGGCCAGTCAACAGGATTTCAGATTTCCTAGCATTAAGCTGTAAGAAGTTATCAGACATCCATGTTTTAAGTTCCTGAAGGCAAGAGACAACAGAAGTGGGTGGACAAACTGATTTGGGTTTAACCATGAAATAAATTTGAATATAATCAGCGTAACTATGAAGATCTGTCCTAGTGGCAGCACATAAATGAGAAATAAAAGATGACCAAGACCAGAACCTTGAGGTACACCATGAGAAATAGTGACGGTACGGGGTCGATTCTCACCTATCCTAATTGCTGTCTATCCGATAGATATGAAGTTAACCACTGAAGAGCCGCACCAGTGATACCTATTGCAGACAGTCGAGAAAAGACAAAGAGGATAACTAAAAGAAAAAAAATCTTGCAATATCAGTTTAAGTAAAAGTTGTGAAGTTAGTTTATAGGTATAGAAAGAATTGAACATTTAAGCTCACATGTAGTCAATTTTATAATATAAATGTATATATACAAAATAATAATATAATCAAATAATAATATATAATAATTATATAATAATTTATCAAAATCATACCAAATCATTAATATAAATAAGTATTGCTAAAAGCCAGACATTTTTGTCAAATCAAATTATTTGTGACCTTTAATTTAAAGTATAAACAGAGGGAGTGTGTTTATTTCGTCATGTGTCACTTTGCTCACAGATGATTTACAGCAATTTTGGTTTAAGATCTCTTAGACAGTCATCAAGTCAAGTCATCTTTGTTTATATGGCGCTTTTTAGAATACAGATTGTTTCAAAGCACCTTTACAGAGATAACAGGAAAATAATGCAAGAGTTTGTTTCTGCTGTACAGCAGATCTAGAAAAAAAAATAGCGACAGTACATAGCAACGCATTCTCATCCTTTGGCGTCATATAGGTGACGCCATATGACATTTCGTCGAAATATTACGCACATGGCACCCTTTAGCGTCAATATAACACGCACTGTTATGGGTAGGTTTAGGTCTGGGGTAGGGTCTGCGTCTTATATTGACGCTAGAGGATGCCAGTCACCTGTATGACGCCTTGGGTTCTGCGTCTCATATTGACGATAAAGGCTGCCATGTGCGTAGTATTTCGATGAAATGTCATATAGCGTCACCCATATGACGCCAAAGGATGAGAACGGGCTGTACATAACCTTTCCTTTTGGTGCCTAAAACCAAGGGTTGGCACAAACTAAACTGAAACATACCTGGCTAGCTTTATTTTACAGGCCCCAAGACACATGCGTGTTGTGCTGACACGAGAGATTAATATTTTGTATTATTCAGATTAAGGTTTTTTTTTTTTCGCAAACAACAACCTTTCTGGGGGTTGAAAGTGGTAGTTGTGTATAGGCTGTCAATGGAGGAACAGAAAGCTCTCAGATTTTATTAAAAAGATCTTCATTTGTGTTCTGGAGATGGACAAAAGTCTTACGGGTTTGGAACGGCATGTGGGTGAGTAACTAATGACAATTTTCTGTTTTGGGTGAACTCTCTTTAATTTAATGAATTTAATGGCATGAATTTTGAAGCTACTGTGTTTTGTCTAGAATATGAGTAAACTTTTTTTAAAGGATGATTAATCAAGCATGTAAACTTGCATTTGAAAACAAAACACAGCAGCTTCAAAATGTAAGTTTCTTGTATGACTGGGTGAAACTTATTTTGAACAAAATGTTCTCTTGAAGTAATATCCTGACCCTCATTGTTGTCCCTTTAATGTCCTCCATACCCCTTCCCACAATCCAATTCACTTCAGACGTGCCCCTTGCACTCTCCTGCTTCTTGCCAAACTGGATATTAATAAACTTATGTTGACCCCTCCAGCCCCCAAAAAGGCAACGTGCTCCATGGGGAGGCAAAGTAGGTCATATGTTAATTATGTTGTGTGGGTAGGTGTGAGTGTTCTGCACACTTCTAATAATGTTCTGTACTATATTTTGTAAAATCAGACAGATTAAAAAACTATTTAAACATTAATTTGGCCAAAAGAAAAGGAGAAAAAGATATATATCAAATCTTTATAAACAATCTCTCCATTGTCACCTTGAGACAGTGTTTGCTTAACCTTTATAAAGTGCAACAGTTTGATTTCGGAATTAAAAATCCTATTCATTTTGAGTCAATAAGGAGTTAAACAAGGAAAGCTACAACAGTTAAGTTTCTAACATTACACTTTCTTTCTTTTTTTAAATAAGAGGAATTTTCAGTGTTAACAAACATCCAGTGTGTACACTTTATACTATTAAAAAACAACATAGAACGGTGCATAAGAATGTAGATTGTGACAGTGAATAATCTACCTCATATCTTTATTTCTCTGTTTTACATCAAATCAAAGTTTGTAGTGTTGAATAATCTGAGATGGTTTGCTTATAAGTCTTTACACAGCCATTTTTTGAAATGCTTGGAGAAAATAAGGACCCTGTTTTCATGTATACCTTGGTCACTGTAAAAACAAAATCCTGTAGGAAACTGAACCGAGAACAAGACGTCTCTCGGCCAGTCCCATTAACAGCTCAAGTAAATCTCTCTTGTGACAGACCAGCCACTACCACAACCAAATAGTATTTACTTTGATTGATAACATTATCTGCAGAGTAAAATTATGTATTGTGAGTCTCTGTTTACAATATAAATCTAATTAAGCGCTCCCACTTCGCTGCACATGAGAGATCAATACGTAATATGGCTGTCGCAGCTGCTTCCTATAGTGCATGCCTTCCATCACTAATATTTTCAACCAATAAAACTGTCTAGCTTCCCTTTTTCCCCCCTACAATAGACATCCCACATTCAATGAAAACAAAGAATGCACCTGAATCCAACATTTTTTTTCCTTTCTCTGCCAACTTTACAGTTTTTGATCATTCAAAATTAGAATTTTTATAGCACTCATTGTTTATATAGGGTAACTCACTCCATCAGTGTGTGCTACAGACATGATGATACCTCAAATTTGTGTGATATAGGGAGACTCAAGCCAAATGCGGAGACAAAATAAATAAAATTATGATTAATAAAGTCAAGCCCACCTAAAATTATTTCTAACATAACATTACATCAGTAACAGTACCGTTAAATTAAGTTGGCAAGAATAAACAATGAACAACAGAATTTAATCAAGTAGTCAAATCACATTATACATGAAAATAGTATTAACAGAAAAACATACCTGATATAACAAATGCCCATTTTCTAAAAATAAAGATGTACACTTGTCACCATGTGCTTCATTTTCATTTAGGCCAAAGACAAAAATATACCTCAAAAATAGTAAAATGACAAAAATAATCACAGAGATAGGTAAAATAACATTATAAACATACATTGGAGTGAAAATATAGACATAAAAGATTAAATAAGGTTAACAGGAGCCAGAAATAACTCACCTCTTCAATGCATTAATGCAAAAAGGGAAGAGGAGACAGAACAGGAAATGATGTTGGTCCATGACATCACATCCATTAAAGGAGAAAACACTCACATTTCAGTCAGGCAACCACATCAGGTATATGCAAAATAACAATTCTGTGTGAATTATAATAAACAACAGGCCTACATATATTTGACCGTATACTTTCTGTACCTGTTAGACTAGGAATCATTAGCATGGACTTCTGCAGGATTACAACTGAGGGTGCGTATACAGAGAGGAAAAAAAAATCTATAAATGCCAGCATATGCTCATGCTAAAAATTCTAATGTGAGATAAGTTTAAATTTTCTTGAGTAGGCTATTACTAAAATTAATGTAAATTTCACACGCTACTATAAAAACAATCAGCCAGATCAATGGCCAATGATATGGTTCAATCACTGGCACACCGCAACCCATTTTAATTCCACAATGTGAGAGATTTCTGAAAAGGATATTCAGCAACCAAAACAAAATCTGTTACAGATTGGAGTCAGACTTAAATGTGAATTTGTATTGGATTGTGAAGGACTACTCTCATCCTGAAACAGTTGGCATCCGCTTACAAGGGGGCTTTTAGTCTGGAGCGTGGTCAACAGCATCTTGGTGTTATTCTAATACAGCGCAAGTGGCAGGAAGACGTAACGTCTCCGTTCCCTACTCAGGGAACAAGGGTTACATCCGAAACCGAGACGTTCCCTTTCGTTGTCACTCCGAGTTCCGTCAGATGACGACGAATAGGGATACCAGTCTAATCACGCCACCTTCACAGCTGTCTTCCAGTGCCCTGCGTAAATCTGAGATCCCTGTCGTGAGACTGGCATGGACGAAGGACTCCTATTTAGCACAGGAATACCAAGGTACACTGGGGAGCATATCTCATATCTCAGAGAAATATGCAATTAATGCCAGCCCAAGGGGGTGGGACTTAGAGAATACACATATGACCCAGAGGGTCGCACATGGAGAACACTGGGGTGTCCAGTCGCAGGTGGAAAATTTCAACCCCAGGGGTGGCAAGGTGGCTTGCCAAGGGAAAGACACATGCTCAGAGAGGCTTACAGTGGAAATACACATGTGGGGGTCACTCAGGGAAGGGACCATAGACACGGGAGGCACCTAGCCAACGTGCAGGCAATAGACACTGATGTCGACGTCAACAGTGCTGGAGGAACTCAGGGCTTGCGGAGAAGCTCACCTGAGGAAATATCGCACGTATCCAGTCCGTGGAGCGGAATGGCGAGCAAGCAAAGACACCTGAGCGGGTCCAGTACTAGCTGGTTGAAGCGAGTACATGAGAGGACACAGGCTCCACTCGGAGATTGTAGAATCTGGCGAATGTGTTAGGTGTCGCCCAGCCTGCAGCTCTGCAGATGTCTGTTAGCGAGGCGCCATGCACTAGAGCCCAAGAGGACGCCACACTCCGGGTTGAGTGGGCAGTCACACCAAGGGGGCACGGTCGACCCTACTGCTGGTATGCCAAAGCAATGGCGTCCACTATCCAGTGAGACAACCTTTGCTTGGAGAGAGCCTTTCCCTTCAGCTTCCCACCATAACAGACAAAGAGCTGGTCTGAGGTCCTGAAACACTGCGTTCTGTCTACATAGGCACGGAGAGCGTGTACTGGACAGAGCAGTGCCAAGGCTGGGTCTGCCTCCTCCAAGGGCAGCGCTTGCATGTTCACCACCTGGTCCCGGAAGGGAGTGGTGGGAACCTTGGGCACATATCCAAGCCGGGGTCTCAGGATCACGTGAGAGTAACCCGGCCCGAATTCCAGGCACGCTTCGTCAACGGAGAATAAGTGCAGGTCCCCTACCCTCTTGATGGAGGCCAATGCAACCAGGAGCGCTGTCTTCATTGACAGGAACTTAAGCTCCACTGATTGCAAAGGCTAAAAGGGAGCAGTCTGCAGGGCAGTTAGAACCACTGAAAGGTCCCAAGAGGGAACGAGAGGAGGGCGAGGAAGATTCAGTCTCCTCGCTTCTCTCAGGAACCTGACGATCAGGTCGTGCTTCCCCACAGACTTACCTTCGACTGGGTCATGATGTGCGGCAATGGCGGCAACATAGACTTTGAGGGTGGAGGGAGACAGCCTTCGCTCCAACACTTCTTGAAGGAAGGAAAGCACGACACTGATCGAACATCTCCGGGGGTCTTCTCGGTGAGAAGAGCACCAGCTGACGAAGAGGGTCCACTTCAACGCGTAGACGTGTCTCATGGACGACGCTCTAGCGGAAATGATGGAAGCCACCACCGCTGGTGGTAGGGTACTCAAACCTGACTCGTCCTGTCCAGGAGCCACACGTCGAGGTTCCAAGATCGGGACGAGGGTGCTATAGGGTGCCCCGTCCCTGAGAAAGGAGGTCCTTCCTTAGAACGATTGGACAGGGAGGTGCTGTCGCGAGGAGTAGGTGGGCCAGTGCGCGACCAGAATGACCTGCTCCTCGTCCTCCCTGACCTATCGCAAGGTCTGCGCAAGAAAGCTCACTAGAGGGAAACGCATATTTACGTCCCCGCGGCCAGCTGTGCGCCAATGCATCCGTGCCGAGCGTGCCCTCGGTCAGGGAATAATACAGGTCGCAATGGGTCGAGTCGTGGGAGGCAAACAGATCTATCTGTGCGTCCCCGAACTGGTCCCAAATCAGCTGAACCGACTGGGGATGGAGTCGCTATTCTCCAGGGAGGGGCTGAAGCCGTGAGAACTCGTCGGCTGCACAGTTCAGGGCTCCGGGAATGTAAATGTCTCGAAGCGACCTCAGATGCTTCTGACTCCATATGAGGAGGTGGCGGGCGAGTTACGACATACGGCGGGAGCGTAGACCACCTTGATGGTTGATGTACGCTAAAGTGGCGGCATTGTCTGATCAGACTAGTACGTGTTGACCCTTGAGCAACGCTCGGAAGCGGTGCAGAGCAAGGCGTACTGCCAGCAACTCGAGGCAATTGACGTGCCATAGGCGCTGGGGTCCTGTTCAGGAGCCCGCGGCAGCATGTCCATTGCACATGGCACCCCAGCCCGTGGTGGAGGCATCTGTTGACACAACAGCATGCCGGGAAGCTCTTTCCAGGGGGACACCAGCCCTGAGGAAACTGAGGTTAGACCACGGGGTGAAGGTCTGACGGCAGGTCGGAGTAAGTGGTACTCGGAGCGTGCCTTGTTGCCATGCCCACCTCGGGACTCGTCGCGAAGCCAAAGCTGAAGCGGTCTCATATGAAGCAATCCGAGCGGCGTCACCGCGGTTGCAGATGCCATGTGCTCCAGGAGTCTCTGAAAAAGTTTCAGTGGAACCGCACTCTTGTCCTCGAATTGTCTCAGACAAGTCAGCAGTGACTGTGCGTGCTCGCTCGTAAGCTGCGCGGACTTGGCGACCGAGTCGATGTCCATACCGGGAAAAGAGATCCTCTGCACAGGGCAAAGGTCTTGGTCTTTGGTCTTCTCCCAGTTTACCCAAAGGCCCAAACGGGCTAAGTGCCGGAGCTCTAGGTCCCTATGTTCGCAAACCTGGTCTCGAGAGTGAGCTAGGATCAGCCAGTCGGCGAGATAGTTCAGGATGCTAACCCCGTGTTCCCGAAGGGGAACAAGGGAAGCCTCGACGACCTTCGTGAAGACGCGAGGAGACAGGGCTAGCCCGAATGGAAGAACCGCGTAATGGTATGCCTGCCCCTTGAAAACAAACCGAAGAAACGATCTGTGTCGAGGAAGAATGGAGACATGAAAGTAGGCGTCCTTCAGGTCGATCGCAAACTAATCCTGGGGCCGCACACATCCGAAAATGCGTTTGGCAGAGAGCATCTTGAACGGCATCCTGTGAAGGGAGCAGTTCAGCGCGCGTAGGTCCAGGATTGGCCATAACCCACCGGTTTTCTTGGGGACAATGAAGTAAGGGCTGTAGAAGCCGGACCTCATTTCGGCTGGAGGGACAGTCTCGACCGCACCCTTCGCCAGTAGGGTGGCGACCTCTGCTCTCATGATGGGGGCATTGCCACGAGCGAGCGCTCAGGACAGAGTGAAAGGTTCCACTCTAGTCTGATGCTCGCAGCGGCCCGGGAAACCATAACCGTCATCTCAGGATCTGACTTGACAAATGCCATATGCACACCCGAAAGTGGCAGCACTGTTGAATCTTCACTTCCTGGAGATTCTAGTCCGCACTGTGATGCTGCAATGGACAACAGATCCGATTCTGGATGGTCAAGGGAAACCCGTGGGGCATCCGAAAATAGACCCGGGGAATCCCCTGAACAATCGCGGGTTGCGTCACTGAAGAGGGGGGCGTGGTCCACGGACAAACAGTCGGCGGTTTGTTCCACACTCTCACCCTCTGGTCACCTTGGCCACCAGCCGAAGTAGCACCTCACGTGGAGAGTGTTAGATCGGGGTGTGGATGAGGGGACTCTCTCTCTAACGAGATCATTGAGTTTCGACCGTAATGACGCGATGGTCACGTTCCCGCGGGGAGAACGTGAGTCATCCACAAACGCTGCTTTAGCGTGATCAAAGCCCAAACACGCAGAGCAGAGAATGTGCCCATCAAAATCGGAAATAAGTCGACCGCAACCAGAAATGCACGGGCGAGCCGTCTTTAAAAAGACGTGCCGCGCGCAAGCTCTTTTGTGAGAGGAGAAAAATCTCTGCGATGTTGAAGCGAGCAGGGAGAAACACACTCACTGGCAGATCACTTCACAGATCAGCAGGCAATGTGAACTCGCTGCAGATTGCTGTCACACCAACACCGGAGAGAGTGGCCCGTCTCGTAGAGCGAAGTCAGTAATGGCTGTGGAGTGAAGAGATACTCTTGGCTACTCTAGTCGATAGGCTTTCTAAGCGAAACCCCCATTCGTCGTCATCCGACGGAACTCGGAGTGACAACGAAAGGGAACCCACATTACAAGATTTTAGTTAATTAAGCATTGCCTTTTTGCCTTTGGCTAGCTCAGTTGGGGACATTTAATATTCAACAGTATTGATCTGCATTGACACTATTATATGAGAACTGAACTGGATGATGACATCATGGCTTTCTCCAGAGCGGTGATATATATAAATGAACTAAATTAATTACTTTTTTACAACAGAAATGAACCATCACTGAACTTACTTAAGATGGACTATGATGCAATTTTTTCTAGAAACAAACTTTGTTGAATTATATTCCTGTTATCACTGTAAAGCTGCTTTGAAACAATCTGTATTGTAAAAAGCACTATATAAATAAAGGTGGCTTGACCTACAAGATTAGCATAACTAGCAAAATAGCTAATTGGTTATTGGTTAACATTAACCAATAGCCTGTGTAGCCTAGGTGACATCAAGCTTCAAAGGAAATTAGTTTCAGATTGATGTTATTACATTTCAGAAAAAGTTTGACAATATTTTTTTTTTTTTTAACTTGGAATAACTTGCATTGATGTATTGTGCACAATCAAATCAGGAACAATGAGTACATCGTGTACATTTTGATTTCATGATGACTTAAACATAAAAATATTTAAAAACAGCAGAAACTTTATTGCATCTGTATTAAATGACCCAGTAAATACTAGGACATTTTGGAAATGGCTTCCAGGCCTCCAGGAGACCTTATCTAGGACTCAAAATAAATGAATACTCCTCTGAGTGTGGTTTCACATCTGCTCATGGCTGTGTTCGGCTCTGGCGAGAAGGGACGGGCTGCCGACATGTAGCCAGGACAGCAGGGACAAAGTGGTGTAGATGGCTTTGGCATGTATCTGCCTGGGGCTTTTATTCACTGCAGAACATACTGGCAACGAAATGTGTACAAATTCAGACAATAGTGGCTCCAGTAATGGGCAAACTATACAGAAAATGTTGATAGCCAAGCTAACTTGGTACTTTATCTCATGGCTATTTGTAATCCTTCATATTTATAACGCAATGGTAGACAATATATGGAGATGGACAACATTAAACAAAACAACAACAAATGATGCATGCTGTCAAACAAAAAAGCATCTCTGTGCAAGACTTATTTACACATTCATTAATCTAACATACTTTTCTTTTGGGATACCTTGATACAGTGATGGTAAGAGGAAATACTATGGAATCTGTCATCACTCATTCACTTTGATGTCATTCCGAATCCTTTTTCATTTTACTTCCGTGGAACACAAAAGGAGACTGTCACAGGTGGTTGCTGGAAGGCAGATGAGAATGAGGATTCAGTTCCAACACAAAGTTTGAATGATGACGCAATGAATAAACAAACAGGCAGTGCAACAAACACACACACACACACACACACACACACACACGGCCCCGTTTACATGTACATGGTTATTTTGAAAACGGAGACATTTCCCTTTGTTTGTGCCCTTCGTTTACACGCAAATGGAGAATTCACCTCTGAAACCGATTATTTCTAAAAACTCCGGCCAGAGTGGAGATTTGGGAAAACGCCTCGGTTACGACTGTAACCTCGGTTCCCTGAAGAGGGAACTCGCGCTGCGTCGATTGACGCTAAGGGAACGCTTTGAGTGATGATGTATTGAAGCACATGTAAAATCAGTCCAATGGTGTGACGGAACGTCAGAGGCGGGTGACGTCATGAACCAGGAAACTATAAAACCTGCCCAAAACAAAGCCGCGTCAGCTTCGTAAGGTCTGAACAAGTCGCTTACAGGCATGAAGGAGATATGGCAGGTGACGCAGCGTCTCGTTCCCTCTTCAAGGAACCGAGGTTACAGTCGTAACCGAAGCGTTCCCTTTCAAGGGAGCTCGCGGTGCGTCGGTTGACGCTAAGGGAACGTCTATATGCTACCATAGTGAGAAGTGCCTGTCCACTGTGAAATCAGGGTGAGCAACATTAGGACGAGAGCACTCGGGACCGTGGAGTAGAGTCCAAGTCCAAAGAATAAAACCTGACGAAAGTGTGAGGTAAGGACCAGCCCTTGAAGAGGTACTCCTGACAATAAGGCCTTAGAGGCCGCCATACTCGACCACCCACTTGCTCATTCTTTGCTTAGATGCCGGTGACCCCTTGTTAGGGGGTCCAAAACAGACAAAGAGATTTACGCCATAGGGCAGCTCTGTGGAGGCCGCAATGAGGTGTTAACCGCTCATCTCCGGGGGGGAACTGCCCTCGATGGCCTGTGCCCTCGGACGTCAGGACCTTTTCTTTGCAGCCTTCTTGGAAATAATGACGGTCCTCAGATCCGTCTTACCCCTTGAAGGCTGCTGCTGAGCACGCCCCCTGTGTCCCCAGTCTTTTTGTGGCGGAGCACGGGAAGCCACACTCTGCTTTTGAGTGGCACGGTGTGAGGAGCTGGCTTTGGATGTTTGGGGCTGCCGCCTGTTTGGTTGACTCGTGAAACCTCTCGACGACCTCAACCTCAACCTCTCGTGATGTTTGTGGTGTATAAACTCTGTATGACACTGGTTTCTCCCACGATCTTGACACCTCAGTGTGAAGATCGGGGAAAAACGGAAGGCCCCGGTGTTGAGGTTGTGCGCGAGAGGGCAGGAAGCGTTCGTCGAGTTTACTTTGCGAACGAACGTCCTGCTTATCTGCCGGCCAATCTATGTTTAATCTCTCGACCGCTCTCGTCACAACCTCAATGAGCTCCTCAAACACGTGAGACTGAGGTGGCGAATTCTCAGTATCACGTGATTCAACACTGACAACATCTAGTTGGCATCAACATCGCTGACAGATCCATTTGCGAACCCCAAGTCTGAACCCTTCGCAGTGCCTCAGCAGCTGCGGGACCTGAGCCTTGGGGAATGCGAGCCTGGGCGTCCTCGCTAAAGAATGCCAGGCGGGATCGTAGTGTCCGCAAGGGAAGCACATCACAGTGCCCTCGAGCGCTGACCGTGCATGCTCCTCTCCCAAACAAAGAACACATAAAGTGTGTGTGTCCCCACCCGTTAAATAACGCGGGCAGGGGTGCACACACACTTTAAACTGCTGTTTGCTCGCCATGGTCATATATATATAATATATATATATATATATATATATATATATATATAACAGACAACACCAAATATACGCGACAATATTTTACATATAGCGCTTGTGAAGACACAGAAGCTGACGCGGCTTTGTTTTGGGCAGGTTTTATAGTTTCCTGGTTCATGATGTCACCCGCCTCTGACATTCCGTCACACCATTCGACTGATTTTACATGTGCTTCAATACATCACGCAAAGCGTTCCCTTAGCGTCAATCAACGCAGCACAAGTTCCCTTAAAAGGGAACGTTCAATTAAACATGAAACATTTTCTTGTAAAATAAAATAAACTTTATTTCATTTACAACTTCAAAAAATCATTTTTTTTTTATGTAGTTCAGCTACTGCCCAACACTGTTTCCTTTCCATCAACACAGCAATTCTCTCCCTCTTCTATTTCAATTCCCTTTCCCGTTCTCTCCTAGGAGAGACGTTCAATTGTAATAAAGCCGTAATGTTGTAGTTTAGGCTGGAGCAACAGACACACCAGCAGCTGGAGAGCTGGTCAATCTGACCGCTAAACGAGAGCAATGACCACCCAGTGCGAGTACCTTTAAAACTCATTTACATCATGTCAGCTTGCATTACTGCAGGGCATGATGAGAGTGGACTGAATCAGGTCTGAATGCACACGAGACAGTGGACAAGCACACCCACACTGACCTGAATCAACACTCACCAGACCCTCTCTCCCAACACTGGATCTTAATCAAAACTGCCCTTAAGCCCACATTTATGTGCTCTTAAAACCACATGATTAAAAGTGTTAAGTGATGAGATTTGAATAAATCTAGAGCAGTTTTGCATTCCCCTTTGCATTGCGAGGATACTAACAAAGAGGAAGGGTAAATTTTATGGAGTCTTTCAAGAACATGCCTCAGACGTGCCTCAGCCTGTTTTTAGGACAATTAAGATTTTTTTTTTCCATTGTAATGTTATTTTCCTATAAACTCTCATTACTGTGATATGTCTGGGCTTTTACTTTAGTTTTTGCGGTAATTCACGTTATCCATCATGATTCTTTTTAGATTCTCATTAATACATTTTATTGTAACTGTTAAAAATGTAAATGTACTTGTGTAAATTAAATGAAAATGTGCTTTCAGTGCCAAACTGTGCTAAACTAATAATATTGTAACCCTTGATAGTGTAAACTATTGTTATTGATGTGGTGATCAGACTTGCCATTATAATTAATTCAATTCAATTCAATTCGATTCAATTCACATATATTTGTATAACGCTTTTCACAATACACATCGTTTCAAAAGCACGTTACACATCGAGTCCACATTATAATTTAGAGTTGTCTGTTATCAGAGGTAAGTTAATATATAAGTTGTCTAAGTTATATATTTCAGAAATGTACATAAACAAAATCACAGTTAGCTAAAAATTTATGAATTTAAACAAAACATTTAAGGCAGAAACAATGAGCTCATTGAAATAATGAATACTTGTTTGTTAACAAATTAATATTACATTTAGAAAAATGTTTAATTATATTAAGGCAAGTAATTTTTTAAGTAAATATTATTCAAATTCAAATTCATCCATCTTACTGTTGCTGGATTGAGTTATAATATTCTGACGTGATGTGCATGTCAGACTCAGAGTACAGTACAATGCTTTAAACAGAACATTTCTAGTAATCATTGGTTGTGAAAATTAGACATAATTAGTCAATTATGACATACTATGTTTTTGTTTGTGACTGACTAATTATTATGATTCATATCAGTACACCTTACAGCTTTTTGAGATCCTATTGATATTTCTTTCTCACATATACTCTCATTGTGACACAGTTTGAGTGTCCCCATGAACCGTTGTAATAAAACCCAGTTATGTTGTAAGCTACTGGGGTAACATCCTGCAAGAGGCAGCAAAAACATTGTCTAATGAATTTTTAACGACTATCGGAGCTATAGGGGCAACGGAGAGCCCTCCTAGCGCAATACACCCATCAGTGTGATTTGTGGACTTAGCTCAGGGAGTCTACACGACTGCTGGACCACAGGAGTTAAGTGCCCACGGCGGGGGTGCGTCTTTGCTTCGCATCAGGGTCCAAATGATGTTTGAAATGTTTTAATCAAATCCTATCTTTTCATTAGTCTAACAATGCGTGTCTCGCAGCGAGCGAGAGCATCTTACAGGCCCCGAGGGGCACAGGATTTGTATTGAATACGGAGTCATTGCTTGGCCTCATGAAGCACAGTGCTGGCTATTCTATACATTTAAATGATCTGATAAGAGCATTTGTGCTGATTTGGCCTTATTCATAATAACCTTGCTGTGTTGTTCCTTTAAAGACATCTTAGTTTATTCAACTATAGGGGCACTCTTGGCCCTGTACAGTTTATAAAATGAACTCTATTAAAACACTTTTCACTCTTTCACTATAGTTTATTTGTCTGCAAACACTGTTTGGATATAGATGCATATACATTTGTTCAATTATTTCTGAAAGTCATGAACATTTCCATGACAGTATAATTTCCACTACAACTCAAATTATGTATTGTGCAAAGCATTACAGAATGTGATGGAAATTAACAGGTTTAAACCAAAATCCACAATTTTCAATTAGAACAATACAAAAACGCACTTTAAAGGTTACGGTTGTTTAACTTTTCTCAGTGTGAATTACATGGAGAATTTGGGTATTGCTGAACATTGCTTACTCGAGACAATTACAGATTGCCTTTTTTTACTTCTGAGTATGTAATTTCAGTCCTATATTTGGCATATTCAAGCCATAATGAGCATTATGTGTTCAAATGATCTCTCGCTGTGCTCTTCTGTCATTTCTGACCGGAAGATTTTCTGTTTAGAATTTTTTTAAATCACAGCTTCATCGGAATGATACGAAACTTGGTGACTTTTATGGCATTTGAAATGTGAACACCAAAGAAAATTGAGGGCATGATTCGAGCTGGCTAAGTGGTCATAAAAAATAGTCACACCTGTGCTCTTCGGTCAAAAATGACCGACCATAGGAAATGAATGGGAAATTGACAAAAACACAAAAATTCTCTACAAATCGGCCACGATGCAGAAAAAATAGTGTTCAGCACTGAAGGGGTGAAACTCTAAAACTTCAAAAGAGAAAAACAGACCCACCCACTCACACACACACACACAATTATAAACACAAATGAACTGGTAGGGCTATTACCCTACAGCATAATTGAGTCAGCAGACTGAAATAAGAGGTTGAAACGAGATCAGATCCAAACGGATCAAGCTGTGATAAAGCATTCCTGTTTATTTTTGTAATTTCTTTATTGAAATGTTATGTTATGTGTAACAAAATGCTTTCTCTGTATTCAGGTTTGAACATGTGCACTTCGCAAGGTTTTTTTTTTATAAACATTGACAAAAAGTATTATTTGACAATTTCTATAAGATACATTCAAATCCACATCTTAAGTAATTTTGTCCAGAATTCACAAGCCTCTCCATAGAGAGCTATACAGGCATCTAGTGGTAACACCATGAAATTACATGTTTTATTTTATTTTCTCTCAACAGATGGCGCTAATCTGACTTCAAAAATTGGATTTAAAAGGCCTAGTCTCTATATTAATCTGAAATACAGCATTAATTGGAAAAATATATTTTTTAAATTAGAAAAAAAATGTTTTGTATTATTTTCAAGGGCAAAAATTTCATGTGCAGGTGTTTTGGGAATATTGTTTTAATTAGTAATTTAATCAGTTTGTAGTTTTTCTGACTGTGAAGATAACAAGTGCTACATAAAAATGAGGAGCACCAGAGGGTTTAAAGCAATGAAAGATCTTTAACATTAAAAATGTAGTATATCTGACAGAATGCTCAAATAGGTGATTAGAGCAGCGCAATACTGATATATAAGGGTTTTAATTTGCATGCTAGTAACAGAACTCCACTAGCGAGACGTGAGGTCGTCTCTGAAAGAAGTCATTTGCCAAGAACTCTGAGATTGTTTAGAGTGTCAGGGGAACATCTTTTATTGAGCTTGTCTTCAGGTCTATAGCTGCTGTAAAGTCTTCTCTCTAACCTATCATTCTTAAAGGCCATTAAAGTGGTAATACACTTCCCCGTAACTTCAATTGACCGGATGGTCAAATTCTCCAAAAGAGAGCGAAATTAATACCTTTTCAGCTTCCCGCAAAGCCATAGGGGAGTTCTCCTGATTAGGGCATGGCAATTGAAATCCTCTACTATGCGGAATAGGCAATTCTTGGTCTGGAATGGGGTTTGAGTAACCTGCCCTTTAGGTAGAGCACCTGCTTCATTAATCATGTGCCAGTGATAGTACCGGTTCTCCTGTGACAAACGGAGCAGAGCCCAGTGAATCCCATGAGCGTTCATACGACCCAGAGCTTCCTAGCTTGTATCTTTCCACCTCTAGGGCCTCTATTTCTGGGAATCCACGGAGAGGTTGCATACAGAACTGGAAATGCAATCTTGAAAGCAATCTGACCTAAGAATCCTCCTTAAATCATTTCTCAGGATAAGAATTGTGAGAAATTAATTGATACTGCTTCCAATTCCACTTAATGATTCCCATACCTTTGTGGTTCTGTTAATTGTTATTTTACTTTAGACTAAATTTAGTTATTTAGTTATTTTAATTTCAAGGAAAAATGGACAAGGTTTGTAAAATAAGTCTTATTGTAGCCTATTCACTGATTTATTTTCTGATCCAAAATCAACTAAAAGGATTAGCTTGTCCCCAACAGCAATTCTCGTTTACTCGTGTCATGTCCTTTTAAATTCTATATGACTTTCTCTTCCATGGAGCATAAAAGGATAAATTATTTACTATTTTTCATGCAGTTACAATGAATGGGACTGAAGCTTTGATTTCACTAAATTACATACTGTTAACCTTTTGTAACATATCTTGGTTACACTTTATTTTGATGGTCCCACTTGAACATTCTGTTGACTATACAGTAACTTTGCAACTACATGTCAACTAACTCTCATTAGAATATTAGTATCTGTCTGCCTAATATCTGCTAACTCAGGGGTTTTCAAAGTCTAAGACAGTGGGCCTCCCTTTTGACACAACTTACAAAATGCCCCCCCCCCCCTAAAAAAAAACAAAAACAAAAAAAAAAAAACACTCACACGCACACATAGCAATGTCAGACTCTTAGCTCCTCAATTTTATCATTGTTTGTGTTAACATGAAAAGTGCTGAAAAGTGCATTTAGGCCTCGTTTACACTGTCAGTGAAATGTGACCCAATTCTGACCCAATTACTATTTTATATGTTTTAGAAAGAAGTATCTTATGCTCATCAAGGCTGCATTTTTTTTTATTAAAAAACAGTAATATTGTAAAATATTACTACAATCGAAAATAAAGGTTTGGTTTTCTATTTTAATATACTTATAACCTTTGATACTTTTTTCAGGATTCTGAGTTTAAAAGTTACAAAAAGAACAGCATTTATCTCAAATAGAAATATTTTGTACCATTATCCTTATAACCTTTGATACTTTTTTCAGGATTCTGAGTTTAAAAGTTACAAAAAGAACATTATCTCAAATAGAAATATTTTGTACCAATATCCAAAACAGCATATCTTCGCTTTACTTAATCTTAATCTTATCGACCACCCGTTATAGGCTACAGCCTATGAAAGTAAAAGAGTAGCTAGAGCACGTAGATGTGAATTTGAGAACTTGTACAATAAATATTCGTACTTGTACGCTAAAACAGTTCAAAAGTTTGGGGTCAGTCATTTTCTTTCTTTCTTTTATTCAGCAAGGATGTGTTAAATTGATGAAAATTGATAGTAAAGACTTATAAAATAATTTCTATTTTAATTAAATGCTGTTCTTTTTAACTTTTTATTTATCAATGAATCCTGAAAAAAGTATCACAGGTTCCAAAAAAACATTGTGCACCACAACTGTTTCCAACATTGATAATAAATCAGTCATTTTAGAATGATTTCTGAAGGAACATATGAAACGTCTCGGTTACGTATGTAACCCTCGTTCCCTGAGTAGGGAACGGAGACGTTACGTCGGATGACGACGAATGGGGTTTCGCTTAGAACACCTATCGACTTCGAGTATACAAAAACGAGCCAATGGCAAAGAAATGCCATGGGTCTGCGGAATTTGCATGACGTAACTCCGCCCCACCTCGTGGGTATAAAAGAAGGACGCCGGCAACGTGCAGTTATGTTTCTTCGCTGAGGAGCCAAGACTGAGCTCAGGCGATCCCCGCGGTACAGCGGAAGTGGCAGGAAGACGGAACCTCTCCGTTCCCTACTCAGGGAACGAGGGTTACATACGTAACCGAGACGTTCCCTTTCGTTGTCACTCCGAGTTACGTCGGATGACGACGAATGGGGTTACCAGTCTAATCACGGCACCCTCACAGCAGTTAGAACCACTGCAAGGTCCCAAGAGGGAACGAGAGGAGAGCGAGGAGGATTCAGTCTCCTCGCCCCCCTCAGGAACCTGGCGATCAGGTCGTGCTTCCCTAAGGATTTACCTTCCGCTAAGTCGTGGTGTGCGGCAATAGCGGCAACATAAACTTTGAGAGTGGAGGGAGACAGCCTTCGGCGTCACCGCGGCTGCAGATGCCATATGCCCCAGGAGTCTCTGAAAATATTTCAGTGGAACCGCACTCTTGCCCTGAATTTGTCTCAGACAAGTCAGCAGTGACTGCGCGAGGAGACAGGGCTAGCCCGAAAGGGAGGACCGTACTGGAGCAAGCGAAGAAACCTGAGCGGGTCCAATACTAGCTGGTTGAAGCGAGGACATGAGAGGACACTGGCTCCACTCGGAGATTGTAGAATCTGGCGAATGTTTTAGGTGTCGCCCAGCCTGCAGCTCTGCAGATGTCTGTTAGCGAGGCGTCTGCGCTAGAGCCCAAGAGGATGCCACACTCCGGGTGGAGTGGGCAGTCACACCAAGGGGGCACAGTCGACCTTGCTGCTGGTATGCCAAAGCAATGGTGTCCACTATCCAGTGGGACAACCTCTACTTGGAGAGAGCCTTTCCCTTCAGCTTCCCACCATAACAGACAAAGAGCTGGTCTGAGGCCCTGAAACACTGCGTTCTGTCTACAGAGGCGCGGAGAGCGCGTACTGGACAGAGCAGTGCCAAGGCTGGGTCTGCCTCCTCCAAGGGCAGCGCTTGCAGGTTCACCATCTGGTCCCGGAAGGGAGTGGTGGGAACCTTGGGCACAACTCCAGGCACGCTTCGTCAACAGAGAATGCTTGCAGGTCCCCTACCCTCTTGACTGAGGCCAGTGCAACCAGGAGCGCTGTCTTCATAGACAGGAGCTTAAGCTCCACTGATTGCAAAGGCTCAAATGGAGCACTCTGCAGGGCAGTTAGAACCACCGCGAGGTCCCAAGAGGGAACAAGAGGAGAGCGAGGAGGATTCAGTCTCCTTACTCCTCTCAAGAACCTGACGATCAGGTCGTGCTTCCCTAAGGACTTACCTTTTACCAAGTCATGGTGTGCGGCGATAGCAGCAACATAAACTTTGAGGGTGGAGGGAGACAGCCTTCGCTCCAACCCATCTTGAAGGAAGGAAAGCACGACACCGACCGAACACCTCCGGGGTTCCTCTCGGCGAGAAGAGCACCAGCTGACGAAGAGGTTCCACTTCAACGCATAGGCGTGTCTCGTGGACGATGCTCTAGCGGAAGTGATGGTAGCCACCACCGCTGGTGGTAGGGTACTCAAACCTGCCTCGTCCCGTCCAGGAGCCACACGTGGAGGTTCCAAAGATCGGGACGAGGGTGCCACAGAGTGCCCCGTCCCTGAGAAAGGAGGTCCTTCCTCACAGGGATTGGCCAAGGAGGTGCTGTCGCGAGGAGCACCAGTTCGGAGAACCAGGCCCGTTTGGGCCAGTACGGCGCAACCAGAAGGACCTGATCCTCGTCCTCCTTGACCTTGCACAAGACCTGCGCTAGAAGGCTCACTGGGGGAAATGTATACTTGCGGCCCCGTGGCCAGCTGTGCGCCAGTGCATCCGTGCCGAGCGTATCCTCGGTCAGGGAAAAATACAGGTCGCAGTGGGTCGAGTCGTGAGAGGCAAACAGATCTATCTGTGCATCCCCGAACTGGTCCCAAATCAGCTGAACCGACTGGGGATGGACTCACCATTCTCCAGGGAGGGGCTGAAGCCGTGAGAGCTCATCGGCTGCACAGTTCAGGACTCCGGGAATATAAATGGCTCGAAGCGACCTCAGATGCTTCTGATTCCATAAGAAGAGGTGGCGGGCGAGTTGCGACACCACCTTGATGGTTGATGTACGCTACAGTGGCGGTACTGTCTGACCGGACTAGTACATGTTGACCCCTGAGCAACGCCCGACAGCGGTGCAGGGCAAGGCTTACTGCCAGCAACTCGAGGCAATTGACATGCCATAGGCGCTGGGGTCCTGTCCAGGAGCCCGCGGCAGCATGTCCAATGCACATGGTGCCGCAGCCGGTGGTGGAGGCATCTGTTGAGACAACAACATGCCGAGACACTCGTTCCAGGGGGACACCAGCCCTGAGAAAACTGAGGTTCGACCACGGGGTGAAGGTCTGACGGCAGGTCGGAGTAACTGGTACTCGGAGCGTGCCTTGTTGCCATGCCCACCTCGGGACTCGGTCGAAAAGCCAAAGCTGAAGCGGTCTCATATGAAGCAATCCGAGTGGCGTTACCGTGGCTGCAGATGCCATATGCCCCAGGAGCCTCTTAAAATGTTTCAGTGGAACCGCACTCTTGCCCTGGAATTGTCTCAGACAATTCAGCAGTGACTGTGCACGCTCGCGCTCGCTCGCTCGTAAGCTGCGCGGACATGGCGACCGAGTCGATGTCCATGCCGAGAAAAGAGATCCTCTGCACGGGGCAAAGTTTGCTCTTCTCCCAGTTGACCCGAAGGCCCAAACGAGCTAGGTGCCGGAGCACAAGGTCCCTGTGTTCGCAAACCTGGTCTCGAGAGTGAGCTAGGATAAGCCAGTCGTCGAGATGATTCAGGACGCGAACCCCGTGAACCCGAAGAGGAACAAGGGCTGCCTCGACGACCTTCGTGAAGACGCGAGGAGACAGGGCTAGCGCGAAAGGGAGAACCGCGTACTGGTATGCCTGCCCCTCGAAAGCTAACCGGAGGAACGGTCTGTGTCGAGGAAAAATGGAGACATGAAAGTAGGCGTCCTTCAGGTCGATCGCTGCAAACCAATCCTGGGGCCGTACACATTCAAAAATGCGTTTGGCGGTGAGCATCTTGAACGGCATCCTGTGAAGGGAGCGGTTCAGAACGCGCAAGTCCAGGATCGGTTGTAACCCACCGGTTTTCTTGGGGACAATGAAGTAGGGGCTGTAGAAGCCGGACCTCATCTCGGCTGGAGGGACAGTCTCGATTGCACCCTTCGCCAGCAGGGTGACAATCTCTGCTCTCATGATGGGGGCATTGCCACCGACCAAAGTGGAGCGGACTCCCCTGTAACGGGGAGGAGACCGTGCGAACTGAATCGCATAGCCGAGCCTGATGGTTCGGGCGACCCAGCGGGACAGATGGGGAAGCTCTAGCCAGGCTCCCAGGAACTGAACCAACGGGGTCATGCGAACCACAGGCGTCCCCGCGGAGGGGCAGCGAAGCGGAGTAACTGGCCTAGACGTGGACGGCATAGCGGCCCAGTGTGGGGGCACAGTTAATAACCGTGCCCTGGCAGAGGGGGCCAGGGAAGGACCAGGAAGGTCGTCCCGCTGGGGCCTGCTCTGCCAGGGGTCTGGCGACAGAGGGGGTCAAGGGCCAAGTGGTCCGTGGATGGCACGCCGTGTCAACCGACTCTGGGACAGAGGGGGACGAGGAGAGCACGGCTTGAGCGTGGCGCTCTGTGTCGCCCAAGAACTCTGTGAGCTCAGGGAAGAGAGGATCGTTTCTTTCTTTAACCACTTTAGGGTGCTGCCCACCCGTGGGTGAGCAGCGGGGAGCGGAGAACAAAAGATTCTCCCCCGGCCCTCCACCGGGGAAAGGAGTGGTCTTGCTACCATCTCCTGAGAAACGACCATCATCCCTGAGTAGCCCGTCTCAGGAGCACCGCTTGGCCCGGCGCTTGGCGGGGGGTGGGGCTGGAGAGGGCTGTGGCGCCTTCTTACGGCTTCCTCCACGACTGGGCCTGGGTGGAGGCTGCTGCTTCAGCCGAGCGGGAGGGGCGGGAGCCGTAGGAGGGCGCCCTCGGCGGGTAACAGGCTGAGGCGTCTGTCCGACCGACGTGGAGGCAGCAGCGGGTCTGCGGGGCAAAATGTGATTGATGGCCTCAGTCTGTTTCTGCGCAGTCGAGAACTGTTGGGCAAAGTCCTCGACTGCTCCGCCGAAGAGGCCGGCCTGGGACAGGGGTGCACCAAGCATCTGGGCCTGGTAGACCTGCAGAGTGGCCATAGCAAGCTGCCTGTCCCGCCGCTCTGTAAGACTTTCGCCACCAGGGTAGACGAAAATCTACAGGCTTTGGATGGGTGCTTAGGCTCACCACGAGAATAAGCACTCTGAAGACACAGTTGCATCTCAACAGAGTGTTCAACCGGGGGAAGCCCAGTGTACCCACGGACAGCAGCATGCGGTCCCGAGAAGACAGGGGGGTCTTCTAGGACTTCGAGATCTCATCATGCAAATCTGGGAAGAAAGGAATTGGAGTTTGCCGTGGACGAGGATTGGCGGCCTTACCCAAAAACCAATCATCCAGCCGCAAGCGCTCAGGACAGGGTGGAGGCCTCCACTCTAGTCCGATGCTCGCGGCTGCCCGGGAAAGCATGGCCGTCATCTCCGGATCAGACTCAGGCACAGCCGTATGCACACCGGAAGGTGGCAGCTGTGCTGAGCCCTCACTTCCAGAAGACTCAAACCCACCTTGTGATTCTGCTACAGACATAGCATCTTCCTCTGTAGCTTCAACCGAAACACCCGAAGGAAGACCCTCGGGAATTGGCAGTTCACTAGCGCGCACCGTCATTGAAGAGGTAGGCTGGGGTCGCGGACACATAGTCGGCGCCTTGTTCCAGACCGTCACCCTCAGGTCACCCTGGCCACCAGCCGAAGTAGCACCCCGCGAGGGAGCACTAGATCGGGGTGTGGATGAGGAGACCCTCACTCTTGCCAGTTTATTGAGGTTCGACCTTAATGACGCGATGGTCATGTTCCCACAAAGAGAACATGAGTCATCCACGAGCGCTGCTCTAGCATGATCCATGCCCAAACATACTAGACAGCGCTCGTGCCCATCAGAGTCCGATACCAATCTGCCGCAACCAGAAGTACACGGGCGAGGCATCTTTAAAAAGACGTGCCGTGAGCAAGCTCTTTTATGAGAGAAACACTCTAAGTGTTGAAGCGCCCGGGGAGACACGCACTCTCTGACAAACCACTGCACAGATAAGAAGGAAGCGTGCGCCTGCTGGAGATCGCCGTCACACCAACACCAGAGGAACTCGTTCGTGAAGCTGACAATTCAGAGATGGCTTGTGGAGAGAAGAATAAACTTGGCTCTGAAGCGAAAACATAACTGCATGTTGCCGGCGTCCTCCTTTTATACCCACGAGGTGGGGCAGAGTTACGTCATGCAAATTCCGCAGACCCATGGCATTTCTTTGCCATTGGCCCATTTTGTATTACTCGAAGTTGATAGGCTTTCTAAGCGAACCCCGTTCATCGTCATCCGACGTAACTCGGAGTGACTACGAAAGGGAACTGAAGTTAGGGTTAGTAATGATGCTGAAAATTCAGCTTTGCATCAGAAATAAATTATATTTTTTAAGTAGGCCTGTATTAAAATAGAAAAACATTATTTTAAATTGTAATAATTGTTTTCTGTATTTTTACTCAAATAAATGCAGGCTTGAAGTGCATAAGAGGCTTCTTTAAAAAAAACATAAAAAATAGTAGTGTCTCAAATTTTGACCGGTACTGTACAATTATCAAAATTCACCATTTCACGTGTTGTTGTCAGCCTACACTTCACATCATAGGCCTGTAGGTGGCGCATGGGCTTCATTAATTTGAACCAACTAGTTCTCAAATGGTAAACGGTGTATCAATATAACATAGGCTAAATACATGTGACATGAATACTACTTACGATTAAAGCGACTTTTAGTGCTGGTTTTGTGCAGTGCTTTGTAGTCAATTAACATCCATTGTTTCAACAACGCAGATCCAGACAGCTTCATAAATGTAAATTCGTCTGTAATTTTCAAATGATTTCTGAATGACTAGAAAATTACCGCTCCACTTCACATTGTCCAATGAAATTTGAACTTCTTGTGCCAGATGGCGATTGGTCGGTGTATTATATAACAAACATTCATCAATGAATTATGTATTATTTTAAAATAAATAATATGTGGATTTTTATGTGGAAGATAGTTCCACATAAAAGCCTACCTTTGATAATGAAAAAAAAAAAAAAAGTTTAAAAATGGTTTGGTTTATTTTTTCCTGCCGTCGATCCTATATAGGCTACTCACTACTGAAAGAACCATAAATTTTGTCTCGAGCGCATCAGTTTGGTTCCCGAGCAGACTGTGGAATACCTACGTGGTCGTTTACACTAGTGCATTTTTGTTTTAAAACGCATAGCCTAACTTTTGCTACGGTTACGCGCGCCTGCCGTCCTCCGGAGTTTTAGACCCTCGAAAACGGAGACTTCCCTTCAGTCGAGTCCGAAGACACGCAAGTGACGCAACCCATAGCAACAAGTCATGGCAACGGCACCTCAGACTGAAAGAAACGTACAAATAAACGTGAATTTAGGCTTCTTTAGTTTTGAACACATTGTCATGTTAATTATAATCAAATGCATTTTGTTATATTGAAAACAATATTACCATTATTTTTTTGAGAGGGGAACTTTTGATTAATTTTGAAAAAGGGCAGGGGCTCGAGCACCCAAAGCCAAAGGGACGGATGGCCTGACGAAACGTCGTAGGAGAGGAATGTGGACAAACGTTGACACATATGAACATATCAAAGGTTGGTGTCACGATTAGCCACTCACTCCCTGGGTTATCACGGACTACATTTCCCATCATGCACCTCCCTGGACTGATTACACCAAACACCATACACCTGCACGGCGCTGATTACACACACCTGCATCTCATTCACACACACACATATAAACCACTTCCACGCACCACACCAGTGCAAAGTCTTGACTTTCCTGGCTGTCATTCTGAGCGATTATTACTGTGAATTATTTATTGCCTTGACCTTGGACTGTGTACCCCGTTTCTGATAGTTCTCTGCCTACCTCGACTTGGATTGTTACTTGACCTTGCTTCTTGCCGCCTGCCCCGACCATTGCTTGTTATCTGGTTTATCTCTGCCTTGTCTCCATTGCCCTGTTTGCTGTTGTTGATCCCTGCCTGTATGACTACTCTATAAATGCTGCAAATGGATCCCCTAGTGTCTGCTGCTTCATTACAGAAGACTTCGCCACACCAAGATCCAGCAGAGATGCCAACCAGGGATACAGGTATTCAAATCATGCGTCTCCGTCAGGGGAATCAGACGATTGAGAAGTATGTTGAGGAGTTTATTGAACTGGCACATCTCACCTCAATGCACACAGTATGTCTTATGATATTTTTTCGGGGAGGACTATCTGAACCGCTCAGTTCATTCATGCCCTTGCATGATCCTCACTGGACTTTAGAGCACTATATTAACCTGGCCCTTTTATTTAGCGACTCATCGTTTACTGTGGGCGTGGTAGAGAAGGAGCTCCGTGAACCCACAGTATCCCCTCCTGACGAGATCGAGTTCCTTCACGTCTTCTCTACTGAACCTGAGAATCCTCGCGTCACGCCAGTCAGCAGGTCTGCCAACGGATCGGTCTATGGGCGTTCAGGGCTGATGTCCAGCTTGGCAGATTCCCCGATAAGGTCCGGTCTGCCTGAATCACCGATCTGCCTGAATCTCGTCCTGCCGAGCCCGTCCAGCCAGAGCTTCACGTCAGCCACGTCCAGCCAGAGCTTCACGTCAGCCACGTCCAGCCAGAGCTTCACGTCAGCCACGTCCAGCCAGAGCTTCACGTCAGCCACGTCCAGCCAGAGCTTCACGTCAGCCACGTCCAGCCAGAGCTTCACGTCAGCCACGTCCAGCCAGAGCTTCACGTCAGCCACGTCCAGCCAGAGCTTCACGTCAGCCACGTCCAGCCAGAGCTTCACGTCAGCCACGTCCAGCCAGAGCTTCACGTCAGCCACGTCCAGCCAGAGCTTCACGTCAGCCACGTCCAGCCAGAGCTTCACGTCAGCCACGTCCAGCCAGAGCTTCACGTCAGCCACGTCCAGCCAGAGCTTCACGTCAGCCACGTCCAGCCAGAGCTTCACGTCAGCCACGTCCAGCCAGAGCTTCACGTCAGCCACGTCCAGCCAGAGCTTCACGTCAGCCACGTCCAGCCAGAGCTTCACGTCAGCCACGTCCAGCCAGAGCTTCACGTCAGCCACGTCCAGCCAGAGCTTCACGTCAGCCACGTCCAGCCAGAGCTTCACGTCAGCCACGTCCAGCCAGAGCTTCACGTCAGCCACGTCCAGCCAGAGCTTCACGTCAGCCACGTCCAGCCAGAGCTTCACGTCAGCCACGTCCAGCCAGAGCTTCACGTCAGCCACGTCCAGCCAGAGCTTCACGTCAGCCACGTCCAGCCAGAGCTTCACGTCAGCCACGTCCAGCCAGAGCTTCACGTCAGCCACGTCCAGCCAGAGCTTCACGTCAGCCACGTCCAGCCAGAGCTTCACGTCAGCCACGTCCAGCCAGAGCTTCACGTCAGCCACGTCCAGCCAGAGCTTCACGTCAGCCACGTCCCGTCTGCTCAGCCAGAGCTTGTTCACGTCCTGTCTGCCCAGCCAGAGACTGTCCACGTCACGTCTCCATAGCCAGAGATGCTTCACGTCACTTCTGCCGAGCCAGCGTCTACGGACAAGATGGCCGCCTCCGAGCCAGCGTCTACGGACAAGATGGCCGCCTCCGAGCCAGCGTCTACGGACAAGATGGCCGCCGTCACAGAGTCTGTTCCTGTTCCTGAACCGGTGTCTGTTCCTGAGCTGCTTGCACTGCCTGAGCCGCTGTCTATTCCTGAACTGCCCTGGTCTGTTCCCGAGCCACCTGCGCTGCCTGAGCTACTGTCTGTTCCTGAGCCGCCGGCACTGCCTGCTCCAGCCTATGTACCCGTAGCTGCCCCCAAGAATTTTTTTGGGGGGGGCAGTAGGTCCCGCTATGGGAGCATGGAGGCCGCGCCGCCATGGTCTCCTGAACTGCCTGGTCCACCATGGCCACCTGAACTGCCTGGTCCACCATGGCCACCTGAACTGCCTGGGCCACCATGGCCACCTGAACTGCCTGGGCCACCATGGCCACCTGAACTGCCTGGGCCACCTGAACCCCTGTACCACCTGCTCCGCCCTGGTCGCCTGCACAGCCGGCTCCGCCCACGCTCCACGACCCAGGTCCACCCATGCTCCACGATGGGACCATTGCATGCCCTGGTCCTGTTCCCCTGCCCGGACCTGGCCCTCCATCCCTCCCCCAAGACCACCTCCGCTTCACCACCCTCCTGAACTTTTGTGTTTTTTTTTGTTGTTTTTTTGCGTCTGGAAGCCGCTCTTTAAATGGGGGCTCTGTCACGATTAGCCATTCACTCCCTGGGTTATCACGGACTACATTTCCCATCATGCACCTCCCTGGACTGATTACACCAAACACCATAACCCTGCACGGCGCTGATTACACACACCTGCATCTCATTCACACACACACATATAAACCACTTCCACGCACCACACCAGTGCGAAGTCTTGACTTTCCTGGCTGTCATTCTGAGCGTTTATTACTGTGGATTATTTATTGCCTTGACCTTGGACTGTGTACCCCGTTTCTGATCGTTCTCTGCCTACCTCGACTTGGATTGTTACTGGACCTTGCTTCTCGCCGCCTGCCCTGACCATTGCTTGTTATCTGGTTTATCTCTGCCTTGTCCCCATTGCCCTGTTTGCTGTTGTTGATCCCTGCCTGTTTGACTACTCTATAAATGCTGTAAATGGATCCCCTAGTGTCTGCTGCTTCATTACAGTTGGCTTGCTCATCCAAAAACGTCGGACCCACTGCTCCTCGTTAAAGCCAATATTTAAACACAATATGCTCCCACCAGTCCTGAGATCTTTCTCGCACACAACAACTAAAGCACATGCGCAGGCTGCAATGATGGCACTTTTCGTCGTCCTCCACCTCAAAATCATGGTGATGTTTGGCGAACTTTGCATATTTCACAGAGCTAGCATCAAGCATATTTCGCGTTCATCCATCTATGAAAGAGAATTCAACCCTTTAAGCATGCGCTTATGTTTCAGATATATGGCAAGTGTAAACGCATGAATCGGATATAGTCGAAAGAAGGACGGTCAAAAAAATCGGATATAAAGATAACAAATCTGAATTGGGGATCAAGACCTGCAGTGTAAACGAGGCCTTATTTTTAGAATATTAACAATTTAACTTTTTAAATGTATTAATTTAAACTAATTATTAGGTTATAATTTTTACCACTCTCCGCGTCTCCCCTGGCATGCTCTGGCGCCCGCCTGGGGAGGCGTGCCCCACACTTTGAAAACCCCTGTGCTAACTCTTTATTGTGATGCTGCCCAGCAGGCATTCCGACACTGACTATAAATAACTTTGCAACTAAAGTCAACTTATTCTAACCCTAACCCTACCAGTCTACTCTACTAGCACAATAATGAGAGTTAATAGACATGTAGTTGCAACGTTACTATCAAAAATACCCCCCAACAGACTATACTAATCTGTAGTTGGATGGTGATGGAGCCAATTGTCTTTTGAGGTTGAGAAGTTTTCCCAGACTTACTTAAAGAGGTGAGAGACTGTGGAGAGATAAGGGATCGTAATATTTCCCACAGTGCCTCACACCTTGCTAATGGAAGCACACTGAAACGATTTTCAGTAACAGGTTACCACATCAAGAGAAGCTCCCAGCAGGACGAGCACCTGTCGAGGTGAAGATGTGTGCAGACCTCACAAATGTAACCTGGGCATTGGCATGACACATGAAGAATTGCTCTTTGACCTACACAAAGAGCTATACTTCAAAGAGATTAGTCATATGCCAATATAATTTCCCCTTAAATGTTTATGTGTGGAACTTTACGAATAGGCACAAATATAGGGTCTAAAAAAACGATCATCAGTAAAATTGGGTACTTAAACATAATTTAGAACTGCAGTCTCATGAAGCAACTACAGAATGTGTTAACTTGTAGGTTAGATTTCTCCATCCAGATATAATAAACACAGAATGTTTCACAGACAATCGGAATTTATATACATTATTTATGGATGACCTAATATTTTTCAGTTAACTTGAGTTGCTGATGTCTAGTTATGCTTGTTATGCTCAGATTCCTAGACATGTATACATGAGGCTTATTTCTTAGTGTTTATTCAACTTGTGATGTCTTGTATTTAATAGTATCCACCTTATTTTCATGTAAGAGCGAACACGACCATTTGTAAATTGAAAGTATCTGGCTACCATACACTTCTAGTTATTCTTAGCTGTACAAAACGTCTCAGGTTACGACTGTAACTGAGATGTTCCCTGAGAAGGGAACGAGTCGCTGCGTCAATGACATTTTGTGAACGCCCCTGCGTGATTGTGTCTGAAGCACAGTCAACTAGTCCAATGGCGAGAGTGAACGTCACGGGCGGGTGACGTCAGGACCAGGAAAGGATAAAAGCCCATCCGGTCCGACCAGCGTCAGCTTCAATTTAGCCAAAGCAAGTCGATCACAGGAATGGGGGGAATATAGCAAAGTGACGCCTTTCGAAGGAACTTGCACTGAGGACACTTTGGGAACAAGAATGCCCAAATGCCATACGAACAAGAGCCCGTCTGTGTGAATACTGAGAGTACAACTAAGATAAGAGCACCTGTGAACCTGGGGCAGTACGGCGTAACTAGTAGTAGACTTATTCCGTCCCGGCGGACCTTCTCCAGAACTCCTCGAAACAGAGTAATCGGGGAAAATTGCACAGACGTAGCCTACGCCATGGCTATACCACAACGTCCAGCCCCAAGGGTGCTGGGTGTGTGAGGAAAACCAAAGTGGACAGTGCATCATATCCTGAGACTCAAAAGATCCACTTCTGCTTGGTCGAAATACCTCCCATATATAATTCACCACCTCAGGATGACGTTTCCATTCCCCGGGCCTCAGCCCTGGCCTCAACAGGATGTCTGCTCCTACATTCTGATGCCCCGGGAATAAACTGCTCTCAGGGACCACAAGCAGGGACCACAAACTCTTCCCTAGGGACCACAAGAAAATCTGGTATGCCAGTTTGCATAGTGGGTAAAACTAATGATCGCAGCCCCCCTGGTGATTTATGTAAGAGACCACCGATGTATTGTCTGTACAAGCACATGATGGCTCCTCGGGTCTGGGAGGAAGTGTCTCAATGCTTTGAAGACTGCCATCATCTCCAGGCAGTTTATTTGCCATGAAAGATGATGACTCCTCCACAGACCCTGAACTGAGCGACCTTCCATTAACGCTCCCCAGCCAGTGAGGAAGCACCTATCGAGAGCAAAACTCGATGGCAAAGAGCTCCTAACACTGGACCTTGGGATAGGAACCAAGGTTTCCTCCATATAACCAAGGCGGAGGGACACCGCCGTGTGATCTTGATCATACTAAGTGGGTTTCCCCTTGGGGAAAACTGAGCCACCACTCCAAGGAACTCAGGAACTCTCTGTGCTGAGGGAGGATGGAGACATGGAAGTACACGTCTTTTAGATCTATTGTGACAAACCAGTCCTCGGATCTGATTTGAGTCACGATCGGTTTGAGTGTCAGCATTTTGAACTGGAGTTTCTTGACTGCACGATTCAACTGACGAAGATCTAGTTTAGGACGCAACCCTCCATCCTTTTTTGGAACAATGAAGAAACGGCTGTAAAAACCTGATTCTCTGTCGGGTGAATACACCTGCTCAATAGCTTCCTTCGCTAATAGAGTTTTCACTTCTCCATTACCAGAGCCTGCTCGGGATGCATTAACGTGAGCAACACCCCATTGTAACGTGGCAGACGAAAACCGAACTGGATTCTGTAGCCTTTCTCTATGATCTGCAGGACCCACTGAGATATCTTTGACAGATTCTTCCATTCTGTCAGATAGTCTACTTAAGGGTACCAGCCTCTCGAGACTGGCCTCTGGCGTAATTGGGACCACCACTTCGGTGACCTGAAGCATACTGGGAGGAAACAACCGAACTGACTGTTTTTGAGCCCCCCCTCAGAGGGTGCGAGTTTGACGTGCCCTGAGGCACCAAGGGTGGTGCGATTGGCAGAACAGCTCCCTGAGGGCCCCCCGGTCAGTGCTGACCTCAGAGGTCTGACACCAGTGGCATCAGGACCTTTCTTTCTTTGGCTCGATTGAGAATGCCATCCCGGTCCCCAATATTTCTGAGGGGGAGCACAGGAAACGACACTCTATCCTATACAAGGATTTTGTTAATGGCTGGGGCTGCTCGGCCCAGCAGCCCCCCATTTACGCCTTACCCACCAGTGCCATAGTAGTTCTAATCGGCCTGGAGGGTAATGCCGAGCCTTAAGGGGAGCCTTAAGCCATGACAGGACTGATAGCTCGCAAGCATTTGTTCTGCCTTTGGCATCGGCCCATACCCAAGCTCTTTCAGCCCCCATTATTAAAATATATATTTTCAGAACTGAAAAAACGAGCTGAAAGAGTTTGATCCATGATCTCGAATTGTATTAGTGGAGATCGGGAAAGACTATAAAGCCCTGACATGGAAGTTATAAACTCCAAAAACTCCTTGTACTCAAGGGATTGAGATGGCGAATCTTCAATTTCCCTTAACTCCATGCTCAGAACATCCATCTCCTAAGAGGTGGACAGCTGCAGCACCGTATTATACCATTTAATTACTCAAAATTAAATGTAGCCAACTTATTTGTCCAACAGCTGTTAAAAAAGAATAATCTGGATCCTTCAATTTTGGCTGATTTTAGACCTTTAGACCATTTATCTTCCTTTTTATTGAAAATCTTGGAAAGAGTGGTTTTTAAACAACTTCAATCATTTTTAGATGATTGTAGTATCAGTACCGAAACTGCTTTTTTAAGAGTTTTTAACAATCTTCTAGCTGTTGACTCGGGTAATTCTGCTGTCTTAGTGCTTTTGGATTTGACTGCTGCCTTTGACAGGGTCAACCACTCTATTCTTTTTATCCCGACTTGAACAGGGTGTTGGCATAAAGGGAACAGCCCTTAAAGGTTTCCAATCGTACTTGATAGATAGGAGTTTTTCTGTTCACCTTGGTGAATTTTCTTCATCCGTTGCTCCTTTTACTTATGGTGGTCCATATTGGGACCAATGCTGTTTATTTACCTGAGAGGCGGTGACGAAATCGTATATATATATATGTATATATATTTTTTTTTTCTCCTTTTTGTTCTTTTCTTGTGAGAAATGGTGTGAAATACAGACATTTCTAAACTAATTCTGCACTGTCCTTTGTGATTTTTTATTTTTTTTTTCGTGTATGTAGCTGGTGGCATCCAATCTATCTGGGTTATTGTTCTGAAAATATTGACAGGGTTACACCTGTCTGGCGCCTGAACTTATTATCTTTTATTTGAACAATCGTTGGTTGATTGTTTGAATTTATTATCGGGCCGCCACCGTTACAAAACAAATGATAAAGTTTCTATTCAGCCATTGCTTAACTGCCTGAGAGACTTAAAAAATATGGTTAGATCAGAATTGTCTCTGTCTTAACGAAAATAAGAATGAGGTTGTTGTGTTTGGGCGTCCTGGTGATCTCAGTGCTTGTGTAGATGCTATTGGCTCGTTAGGATCACATTCGTCCATTTACCAAGAATCTCGGTGTGATATTTGAAAAACAGATTAGTTCTGGAATAGTTTACCGGTTCAAGAACAGCTGGGACTATTGAAATGTTTAAGTCATTGCTTAAGACCCACCTCTATTCCTTAGCTTTTATTTCGAGTTGAGTTTTGCGACTGAGACATTCTCTACTGTGTTGTTTTACCTTTGGCCAGGATTTTGGCCAGGGTTACACCCCTACTCTTTTTTTCGAAGGCCCTGCTGGCCTCACTAACACCTCTTCCAGCAGCAAACTGGTCTTCTCAGAAGGTCTCCCATCCAGGTACTAACCAGGCTCAGCCCTGCTTAGCTTCAGTGGGCGACCAGTCTTGGGCTACAGGGTGACATGGCTGCTTGCATTTATTTGTGTGGACCTTGTCATTGTTAAGCACTTTGCTCAACTGTGGTTGTTTTTAAATGTGCTATATAAATAAATTTGAACTTGAACTTGAACTATTTAATTCAATCAAAATTAAATGCTGCCAACTTGTATAATTTCTCAAAATTAAACACAGTAAAAGCTCAACTATACAAGTCAACACGTTCTGGATGAAAGGCTTAACTTATAAATGAATCTAACTACTGAAAGTCAGATAAGCATTCATCATTTAATTCCTCAATTAAAAGCAGCCAAATTATTTAATTCCTCGAAATTAAACATAGATCAACCAAACAAGTCAGCATAATCTGAATGAAAATTTGAACTATATTAAAATAGTTTCAACATCAATCATAAATTCATAGCTTGCAATACTTCTAATCTTTGCATTGCCTTAGCCACTCGATTCTTATTGCATATTCTTTTTTTCTTTTCTTTTTTTTGAGAAAAAGTAAACAGCAGCGGGGGGAAACACCCAATAGTGCAACATATCCGTGTCGGGAAATTTTATGAATGAACACAGCCCGCCCCCTTATTTTCATTTTTATATAGAGCTACATGACCGTGCATGCTCTTCATATCTAAGGCTTGTGAGTTCTTATGCCCCCGCATCGATGATCAGGACCTCTACCTCTTCAGAGACAGACTTTGCGGCACGGGCTTCCAATCCCAGAGAGAGCACTGGATACACCGGGTGAAGGCAGAGAAAAGGCGGAGCCCAAGTGCTTTAGACGCAATCATGCAGGGGCATTCCCAAAGCATCATCGATGCAGCGCGAGCTCCCTCGAAAGGGAACAGCTTCGGCATGATGCCGCTCACTGGTATTTCTTGTCCTGTTCTGTATTTTCTGTATTTCTGTATTGTCGTAATTATAAATGCACTAGTATGTATAGGTCAAATAGTTTTACCGTTTACTACACTTTGTTACTCTTCTAGTTATTTACCAAATGAATTGCAATTCTGGCGTATTCACAAAAAAATAGCTTCTGCTTTGCAAAATATGGTGGATAGTACATGTGTGTTCATTTAGATGTAGAAGTTTGGTCAACTAAAAGCAGTATTACTATAGCTTTCAGTACTGGTAATACATTGAAATTACATTAATTATTTAAATTGTTAGGTCTTTCTTGAAAAGTTTAAAATAGTTAAAAACATATATTTATGGAGAAAATGAATGGGATTTGTTCTTCCGAAACCCGACTGTGCGCTATTACTATTTTATAAATATATTTTTAAATACTCAATAAGACCTATACTGTATTAATAGAACAGTTATAGTCACATTTATATTATTCTTTTTTATAATTCCTCATAAGTCATGCATTTGCTTTTTCAATGTGCGTGCTCATAATCCATTATATACTGATTTATAAATGATCAAATATAAACTTATTACCAGTTAGTTATCAAATATGTCTTTAATGGCTAATGTTTGCATTAGAGGTCATGAATGGTAATTTTGATTTGTTAAAATCTATATCTCCTCAGCCATATGCATGGTTTTGCTTATTGCAGTTTAAAATGATACTTTAAAAAATATTGTTCCAGTGTTTTGCTAGTATGTAACATTAAAAAATCTTTAAATCAACTGTTCGTATTAATGAAATCTGGGTTTTTCATTATTTTATAACATGAATTATTGTTCATTTGTTACATTTACAAGTAAACAACTTAAAATGCTTGCTATGTTTTTACTTTACTGAAAAACATCAATGATCCATTTATATAGGTTAGTAACTGTATTATCACTCACAAAAAGTGTTTATAAGAACACACCACTGCTATTAATAACAATATATTCAGTTATTTGACATAAATAAAGCTGAATTACTAAAAAGTTGTAACTATAATATAATAACCTAGCAATGCAGGCTTATTATCAGCGTATAATGGATTATGAGTTTGCACATTGAAAAAGCAAATGCATGACATAAGGAATTAACACAAACCCCAAAAAGTTGCCAAATGGTTCCATTGTCAAGACCAAAGTGATCTGTGTGTTTTGTCGTTGTGAACTGAGCTATCATCGCAGCACGTCCAGTCTGAAATACCACTTAATGGCCAAGCACACACACAGCTGATGCAAATTCTCCGCCCCCTCATCAATATCAGTACCTCATCAGTATTTCTGTCACCCTTTTATTGATGGACAGTGTTACATTGTGTGAGAGATTATTTGCTCCAAGTGAGAATGTTAGTGTGAAATTGAACAAAGTAGGCTATATGCCAATGTTGTTTTCAATAAAAAAAAAACATTTGCACAAAGCAAGCCGATTCACTTTTCCATGTTGATAAGAGCATGAAAATGAGAAAAAATGAGAGATATTTAGAATAGATACAAATGTGCGATTAATTGCGATTAATCGCGAGTTAACTATGACATTAATGTGATTAATCGCAATAAAATATTTTAATCTTTTGACAGCACTTACAAAAACGTATAAATGGATCTATAATTTATCTTAAGCATGGTCTTCATTGAAAGTGTTACCATTTAGGTCCCATAGACATTGAGGTCTATCTAAGGAGGCAGTAGGTTAAATTGTCATGGTGAAATCGTGACCCCACAAATTTCAACATTGCATTTTTTCTACAAACCCCACTGCATTAAATTACTAGTCTAATTAAATCCTTCCTTTGGAATGAATACAACATATCCGGCTCATCCTGATCTGTTGGTGAGGTCATCGTCCTCAAACCTTCTCTTTCATTGGCTTCTTTGTGTAATCCCCCATAATCCCAGAAAACAATGGGTCTGCTCTGAGCATAGCGTGATTTTTATCTGGAGCTCAGGGGGATCAAGGATGTGCTGAGATATCAATGCAATGAGGATGGTGTCCATTAATATCCAGCTCTGTCTCTGATGTGCTAATGGTAATGCTGGCACTCTACATTACATACTGTCTAGAATGTATTATGGGACAGACTTCAGTCTGTGTTTTAAAACATAAAGTATGCCTTAGAATGTTTTGCCATTAGGGTATTAGGGGCAGGGCTGAGTCATGGATCTGCAAGTGCACATATTTGGGATCCCATCTTTGGAGGCCATCCCAACCAGTGTTCAAGTCCCAGCTTGTGGCCCTTTCCTGATGCAATTAGGGCTGTTACAACACATCGACTTAATCAGTTCGGGCGATTATGATTGATGGATCGCAATGTTTCCATTCATCCCTAATCCCCTGTCACGTTTCACAAAAAATAAGACTCTAGAGTAGATGCTAATGGATAGTATGGCAACATATCGCCTTTGGCTTTTGGCTTGCTTAGTTGGGGACATTTAATATTCAACAATATTATTGATCCGCATGCATTGACACCATTATATGAGAACTGAACTGAGCTGGACGATGACATCAATCACGGTTTTCTCCAGAGCGGCTATACATATAAATGAACTAAATTAATAACTTTTTCACAACAAAAATTAACCATCACTGACCTTACTAAAGCTGGACTGACACACTATTTTCTCCTAGGAACAAAGTTTGTTGCATTATTGTCCTGTTGTCTCTGTAAAGCTGCTTTGAAACAATCTGTATTGTAAAAAACGCTATATAAATAAAGGTGACTTGACTTGACAACGTCGCTTAATAATTACGGTTCATGCACCGTTTTACTTATTACAACAGCATTACAAACACATTCTATAACAATTGACACATGCACATGTTCAGCACTGCAGACTACATTCTTGACAAACCTGTGCTAAATGAGCAGAACCGGAACTGGATAACTAGTTGTCAGCCAAGTCATAAAATGTAAGAGCCACAATGAACTATAATCATGAGGGGTTTTGTTTAGACAGAGACAGAGACAGAGAATTTTTGGTTCATGTAAAGATCCACAGGTGCTGCCATGGTATTTTATCATACCTATGAAGACCGGGGGGTTGTGTTCAATTCTAGATCTGTGCGCTGAGGCGAATCGTGACATAAACAGACTCAAGGACTGGTTTGTCACTATAGATCTTTAGGATGCATACTTCCATATTCCATCCTTCCTTAAGTTCCTCAGGTTGCTTTCGGGGGCAAAGTATACCAGTATGGGGTTCTTCCTTTCAGCCAAGTCTTGTCACCCCGTATTCTTATTACATTGACATTTGGTCGTTTTTGGCTCAATGTTGAGCAGATGGTGGTAGGGTAGGTGGTAGGGGTGTTGAAATTAATTGTTGCATCGATACGGATGTGGATGATTCTGCATCCGGGTGGGGGGCCGTAGGGGTGGGGGGCCGGAGAGCATCTGACGGCCCAAAGGTCCGTGGCAGAGGTGATGTCCAACTCAGGTGAAGTCGACGGTCCTTCTCCCACCATTCCTGATTTCTGACAAACACTCACTGCATTCGGCATGGTCTTGCGACTATCAGAGCAGGAAAGAATTCTGCTATCCTTATGTTTTTGTCTCCTTGCACGTTCATATGTAAATTGCGCAAGCTTATTTCGTCCATTAGATCTGAAAAAGCCAATACATTTACCCACCAATAGACCCTCCCCTAGAAGGACTGAAGTGAACAAAATAGACAGGAATGTGTATCTCTCATCTACTTGGGATCAAATCGAGCAAAAGGCATTTTAATACTAATTATAAACAGGGCCTCAGTTCATGAGATTTGGGGTTAAACATATCTAAGAATGTATAAATTATATATACTGTATCATCAATTCCATTTGTACAGATGCAAGCATTTAAATGTTCAGTCAGTTTTGCTTTTGTTTAATTAAAACACATGTATGGAGACATTTTAGCCTGCAAAAAAGTATGTTGACTATGCTTCAGTTTTATACAACGCCTTTGGAGTAAGAACAGGTTTGCTTTTGTATTAAAGAGAATCACCCCAGTGCCACTGTGATAATCGTTCTTTTAAAAACAATATAATCAACGCGTTAATGGTAGTGATCAGTTTCTGCTCATTTAACAGCGGGTCTTTTTCAGAAACAGACCCATGATTCCAACTGTTACTGTTTGTTCTACTGTTTATACTTGGCTGGTCTAATGGAGCATGCAGGGACACCTTTCTCAGCCGTAGGGTGTTGAGGCAGCTAATTGGTCGAAGCATAAAATACCTCTTGAATCAAATCCAAAGACTGCTGATGACATGCGCCGGGTTGTTGAGTATGCAAACCCTGTGATAGCACAGTCGTATGTGTATGTGAGAATATAGCCTATGAAGGTTGAACAAAAAAGATGAATGTAGGATCCCCTGTATACACTGCTATCGGTCAAATGGAAACTGAATGATGCCTTTAAAACACTTGAAAATGCTTTTACTATAGTCTCTGTAGTCTCATCTTCAGGCAGCATGCCAATCTTACCATTCATGGACAGTTTGATGATTTTTGCACACAAAAAATGGAAAAAGCCCCAAAAATAGAAAACTCAAATTTGATTGGCTGATGATGCAATGAACACTCGTAATTTCTAGGAACGAGTGTTCAAAAGTTTTTATCCGTCCGCTGGGAAACATTGTGTTTTCCAGGCTGAATAAACCAAGCAGACAGACCTACAATGTTCAATAAGTTGTGACATCATCAAAGTATTTTTTAAAAGCTTTTTGAGACTTTTCACAAACAAAGCAGAAATTCACTAGTATATTCCTCTTTAGTCTCATAGTTAAAATTTGTGATTTTTTTTCTAAAACATGACCATGAAGGACAAAGCAAATATATATGTGTGTGTGTGTGTGTGTGTGTGTGTGTGTGTGTGTGTGTGTGTGTGTGTGTGTGTGTGTGTGTGTGTGTGTGTGTGTGTGTGTGTGTGTGTGTATTGTATCTTGTATTTCAAGATGTTTGTCAGGTTTTTGTCCTTGAAACGCTCTTGTGTGTGGGACAATTTTTTTACGTATCTAATCCCAAGTCTAACTCCAAACGTCATTATATATATATATATATATATAAGTTCCTATTATTTACTCACATCAGGGAATCTTTTCTTTTCTTGGACTTTTTTCTTAATAATTCCATAAAGCTATCTATCCATTGATCATGACGCTAACTCGGTTCTGCCTGACATTTTCCACTGACTTCCTTGTTTGTGCATAACCTGTGTGTGACCTTCTTCTTGGTTTGTCCCAGCCAAACTCACCATGGCATGACAGATGACTGACAGCGTTAACAAAAACGTGTGTGGACCCTTACCGGCCACGCTACAGACGAACACATGATAAATTACCCTCATCAGTTTGTTTTGCCAGCTGCCACATTCGGGTCACCACCTAATCTGTAGCTGACATTTTGTCCTATACTGTATATGCAAATACCTTCCAATCACTTTGCACCCCGCCCCTCGTAATGTGATTAAAACAAATTAATTGCAAGTTAAATTCAACACCCTCAGTTTACAGGCGCCTAGGGTTAAAAGGACAATATGAGAACATTAACAGTTACAGCAGACCAGTAAACAGCATTTACTATTTTCTAAAACTAACATTCTTCGTCTTACTTCATTAATACTGTTAAAAAATCAAGGGCAGTAAATATGAATAATAGAATGTAAACAGAGTGAAAAGTTGATTTACATACCGATAACAGGTTACTGACAGACCTGTAACCATTTATGTGTTTGTTGTGTATGGATTCAATGACTATGTTGCTGAGCTGAAGGACACAAGGAACAAAGCTGTGGGAATCTTACATTAGGAAATATAGCAGAAGTATGAAGTTGAGTGAAAATTCTCATAATGGGTTTTTAAATAAGTTGGCCATGTTGCAGTCTCCTTACCATTTGCATGCCAAAAGTAATATTAAACTTCACTAATTGTTGTTGTTTTGCATCTATCTTTCTCAGCATCACTCAGGCAGTGTCCTGCATTACAGATACTCATATTTTCAAATACACATTATTGTTGTTAAAAAGCGAGAAAATTAATCATATTGAATTTGATTTTCTAACCACTTAATTTTAATGTGAATTTGTGTTTTTTTTTTTTTTTTTTATGGTTTTGGAGTTTATAAGTTTTGACTTGAAAACAGCAATTGAAATTGTTCATGTAGTTTTGGCCAACTTCTAAATTAAAAGTCTATCTTCTGGATCTACCTGAAAAGATACAGATACAATGCCATTCCGACAGATACAGATAATGGCTTCACTGCACTCTCCCAGTCCAAACTTACCCACATCCTTTTCTAAACCTGGCATAAGAGTATTGAAGCCTGGACCTAACCCTAAAATGTGACGTTGTTCCAGGACTAAAAAGGCCTTGCTATCCACCAGCTATGTTTAATAAAAGTCTGTTACATTACATCATTTTTTTTTTTTTTTTTTTTTTTTTGCTACAAACGATTATGCTGAAAGGTGTAGAGATCAGAGTATACTGTAGATGTACATTTTGAATTTGAAGGGTTTTTTTTTTTTATGGGGGTCTGCTTGTGAGAGCATATGATAACACATATTTGTCCATGTTGGAATGAGCAGTGAAATCAGAGGGCATAGGCTACCACGCACAGCACATATATGCATTATTCGTGTGGCTGCATTGAGCTGTGATCTCTGCTCTATGAACTAATGAAAGACACTGCACTCTTCATCCTATGCACTGCAGAGTGAACAGAAATATGACCAGACTGATAAAACAATTCTTGCACATTAGTGATATAACAAAAGCAGATGCATGAGCTCTAAGAAACCCATATAACTTTAATTAATGTCATGAGGAAGAAGGGAGACAAAATGACAAGACAAGTTACAGAAATCCTGGTATAATTCTAAAGCCCCCTTCCATGTGTAATAAGTCTTAGAATCCAAAGAGAACTCAAATACACAGGAACTTAGCAGGTAGAATAATCACAACTAACATTGACGATGACCGAACTTGAACTTAACCAAGCATTAATTTATCTCCCAGGGAAGTTAGCTAATTAAATTACAACAGATAAACGAAATGACTAAACAAACGAACTGAGAAATTAGTTCAAGACAGACAAACTTAGAACAAAGAAAACTGATGACAACAAACTGACAATCCATTAACATTTAGTACTCTCCCCTCCCGGAAGGTCCGCCCTCGCGCCGTAACCGAACATAATACTGCGGAGGGAGGGGGGGCACTGAAGGTGGGCGTGGAGCTGGTGATGGACGGGGACCTGCAGGAGCCGATGGAAACAGACACCAAGGTGTAGCCGACGTAGGAAGAACCTGGGTGGAGCCTTGACTGAAGAGCTAAGTGGAACCCGGGGAATAACTGACGGAAGCAGAACCAGGGTACATGGGCTATCCGGCGAAGCAGAGAGGCCAAAGGACCAGGGTGACATCCACGTCCCGAAAGCCCAAGGTGGAGCTGCTTACTTGTGCGACTGAGACAGAGACGGGGGCACGGCAGACCCAGGCGATGGAGGGAGTGTGGACAACAGAGAAGTTGGAGGGAAGGAGAAGCCCGGAGGACCCAAAAGGCTGGAAGGTCAAGGTGTAGCCGGAGACCCGAAAGTCTGTGGCAGAGTCAGTGTGCCGATTGACTGAGGCTGATCCGGAGAGACGAATGAGTCCAAATTAGTCCTAGGGCTGAAGGACCACGTTTGAATCGAGGGAGCGCAGAGCCGTGGTGAAGCCGGCGGGCTGACAAGCCGAGATGGAGACTTGGGCCTGGGAACCAGAGGCTACATGTTTCAGTTTTGTCAAAACAAACTAGTGGACGGGCAGCCCGAGGCAGAGCCGAAGAGCAGGGCAACACCAGTGGCACCCACGGATCCAGGGGACTGGACGAAACCAGCGGAGAAGATGGGAGTGGCAAAATAAGGCTACCAGGCTACATCGGAGGAGGAAGATTTACGGATTTATTATTGAGAAGGGACTGTAGCTAGCAAGCAAGCGAGCGAGATAAGTCCATCTTTAAACTCTTTATTTGGTCGGTCATTCAATCATGAGTCTTAAAATCCAAAGAGACTTTAAACAGGAAATCTCACAAAATAGTTATTTAATAGGAAACTCAAATACTCAGGAAGGTAGCAGGTAACATTATCACAACTAACATGACAATAACCAAACTTGAACTGAACCAAACGAACTAAGAATTTAGGTCAAGACAGACAAACTAAGAACAAAGAAAACGTATCGGTTACCTAACGTAACCTCGGTTCTCTCTAGAAGAGGGAACGAGTATTGCGTAAGTTAGCTTACGCTACGGGAAAGATTAATCTTTTTGTGATATTGAAGCCAAAAAGTAAAGACAATGGGTATCCGTTGATCACCCATGCGTGCAGAGACCAGCGCTCTGGATGGGGATGCCAGATCGAGCCGCGAGCTTGAGAGAGGAGATCTGCCCTCACCGGAAGCGGCCACGGGGCTGTCTGTGACCACATTTGGTTCTCCCATCACGGGGCTATGAGGAGCA
This sequence comes from Meda fulgida, assembly GCA_030578275.1. NCBI lineage: Eukaryota > Metazoa > Chordata > Actinopteri > Cypriniformes > Leuciscidae > Meda > Meda fulgida. Next base: position 17,946,132 of record CM060619.1, read on the forward strand.
TCGGATGGCGCATTTCCCTGATTATCTTGATCACCTGTGGCAGTAATGAGACCGGAAGGAAAGCGTATAGCGGGCGGCTGGGCCATGATTGGGCCAGCGCGTCCTCGCTCTTTGAAAAGAACTTTTGGCAGTGAGCGTTGTCTTTTGACACAAAGAGGTTGACTTCCGCTTTGTCGAAAAGGCGCCATAGCAACTGGACTGTTTGGGGGTGCAGGGACCATTCTCCCGGGGGAACATTGTCCCTGTACAGTTTGTCTGGACCGTCGTTCAAGTGGCCTGGCACATGCGCAGCTCTCAGTGAGCGCAGATGGTGCTGAGACCAAATGAGGAGGCGTTCTGCTAGATCGCAGAGGTTCCTGGATCTGACACCGCCCTGACGGTTCACATATGAAACCACAGACATGATGTCCGAACGGACTAGAACATGGTGGTCCTGAATGAACGGGAGGAAGCGATTCAGCGCGTACTCGACCGCCATCATTTCCAGACAGTTTATATGGAAAAAGCTTCTCTTGGTCTGACCACAGGCCAGAGGCCGGTCTGCTCTCAAAGAGCGCACCCCAACCCGAGTTGGACGCATCTGGCGAGATGACCTTTTGATACGAGACAGCTCCCATAGTCACTACCCGCCGATACCAATCGGCCGCTAACCAGGGCTGCAGAGCCGTAATGCAGCTCTGAGTCACTCTGATTGGCTCGCAGCCACGCTCGTGCGTTCAGCCAGCGCTGTAGTGGGCGCATGCACAGTAAACCCAGCTGAAGCACTGCAGCGGCTGAAGCCATATAGCCCAACATCCTCTGAAAAATATTCAGAGGATCGATGTTGCCTTTCTGGAAAGACGCGGCCAGGCGTCGAACACGGCGCGCACGCTGTGTCGTTAAGCGAGCCGTCATGGCCCCAGAGTCCAGATCTATTCCTAGAAAGGAGATTGACTGGCTGGGCACTAATGAGCTCTTGGTCCAGTTGACCATGAGACCCAGGATTTCCAAATGACTGAGGAGCACTGCTCTGTGAGATAAAAGTTCTATCTCTGACTGAGCCAGAATCAGCCAATCGTCCAGATAGTTCATTATTCGCAACCCTTGATTTCTCATAGGGGCGAGAGCCGCGTCCATAAACTTCGTGAATGTACGGGGTGACAAGGACAGGCCAAACGGCAGGACGGTGTATTAATATTTCTGACCGTCGAAGGCGAATCTCAAGAATGGCCTGTGAGGGGGTATTATCTGAATCTGAAAATAGGCGTCTTTCAGATCGAGAGATATGAACCAGTCCCTCGGGCGAATGTGCGCGAGGATTTTTCTGGTCGTAAGCATTTTGAACGGTCTTTACATAAGAACTTTGTTCAGATGTCTCAGATCTAGAATAGGTCTGAGGGCTCCGTCCTTCTTGGGTACGAGAAAATAACGGCTGTAAAAGCCTGACTCGCTCAGAGAATGCGGCACCCTTTCTATGGCACCTTTCCACAGCAGTTTCACTATTTCTGCGCGGAGTAGATGTGCTACTTCCATACCCACTGACGTCACAGTCCGTGCTCGAAAGCGCGGAGGCCGGCGACAGAACTGTAGTGAATAACCCTGCCTTATAGTGCTTAGCACCCATTCTGATACCCCTGGGATCGCTTCCCACGCTTTGATGTGTGTAGCGAGGGGTAGAATGACCTCCGGTTTCTGATCGCTGCACTGCGCGTGCTCGAGAAACTGACTCGGAGTTATGGGCGCGGCCCGCGCGCCCTCGGTACCTGAATAAAGCGGCTCGCTGACAGCAGTAACAGGCTGTTTTATATCTGACATCCCGATCGCAATAAATGGGGAGTGTTTTGTCATCACTTCGTGATGTGCGAGCAGCGGTCTGGGCGAAGCATTTATTAGTAAGCGTGAGTGCACGTGAGCGGGCACGGGACTTACGTTCATTTCTAATTCCCGATCGCCTTGGATGGGGGACGCTTTGTAATAATTCTTAGACGCGCGGGCGGCGGGGTGAGGTGTTTGTTAACATGCGTGAGCGCGTTTTACCCTCATAAGTGACGCCCCGACCACTTGGGACGGGGAGCGCCCTTTGATAGCCCTGTAACGCGCGAACGGCGCTTTGGGGGAAGTGTGTGTCAGTAAGCGTGAGAGCTTGTGAGCGGTCACTGGACTTACAGAAATATTTAGACCTATGTAGGGCTGTTTTGGCCGTGTGATAGAGCGGGCAGAGTTATTAGGTGTGAGCACGGACTCGTGGGCACATTTTCTACATTTAACACTCGAGCGGCATTTGCCTGCTTTATGAGAGTGGGCTCTGTGAATGACACGGGAAGTGTTGTGCTTGTTTGTAGGGGTGAACACTGAGATGTGGGCAATTTTTCTACACTTAAAACACCATCGGCGTGAGACGGATAACCAGACATTACACTCTTTATGAAGTTTCTCTGGGTCGCCATAAAAATGCCGTTTGTGTGCAGGCGAGCGGGTTTTGTTACCGGCTCGTTGACTGCTGAATGTACCACTGCAGTAGCCTGTATGAAGGTGACTGACAGGTAAAAGAGTTTTGACAGTGGTTTGGCCGCGGCGGAACTCAACCGTCTTTTCCCTCTTGCTGCCGCTAGGAGGGCTTCGCGTGCTCAGTCTTTAGCGTGATTTTTGGCCGAGGGCCCCATGGGCGAGGCGGCCTGTGACGGCTGGCCGAGTGTGATCTAGGGCGGCCGCCCTGGCGTCACTGCGAAGGCTGGTTAGGCTGTGCTGGGCACTGTGAAGCGGCTTTTGCAGGCGGCTGGTCACGTGAGCGGCCTGCAGACGAACTAGAGCGTCGCGGCAGGAACAAGTTCATGGCCTGAGTGGTCTTCTGCACTTCGGAGAAGCGGTCGACGATCCCGTTCACCGCTGGGCCGAAGAGACCAGTAGGGGAGAGCGGCGCATTGAGAAAGGTGGCGCGCTCAGATTCCCTCATGTCGGCGATCGTCAACCAGAGGTGCCTCTCTGTGACGGTTAACGCGGCCATGCACCTCCCTAAGGCTTGAGCTGCGGACTTGGTTGCACGAAGGGAAAGGTCCGTTGCACTTCTTAAATCCGTGACGGCAGCTTGATCCGGGCCTTTCTCGTCCAACTCACGGAGGAAATCGGCTTGGAGGATCTGGAGTACAGCCATAGAATGCAGTGCGCAGCCTGTGTGGCAGCGGCGTAAGCGCGGCCAACAAAAGCAGACGTGGTCCTGCAGGCTTTGGATGGGAGGGCAGACTTTGAGAGCCATCTTGCGGAGGGCGGGCAAAGGTGCGCTGCGACCACATCCTCTACAGCGGGGATAGATGTATACCCCTTCTCGGCCGCGCCGTCCACTTGGGAGAGCGAACGTTGCAGTGGCGAACACACACCGAGAGAGTAGAGCTTGTAAAGGATACGCCGCCGGATAGCTCAGCTCGCACGGATGGCTGAAGGCGGCTAAGTCGGCCGACTTCTTCAGGCTTTCCTAGCTGGCAGTGTCGCTTTTTCAACGGCGGCGCAGCTTCTCAAAGTCCAGCGATGGGAAGAGCTTCGCTGAAGAGATGAAAATCAGGGAAGCAGCCTCCGAGCCCAGCTTATATACGCTAGGCCACGCCCATTCTGACAGCCTGTGACGCAATGAGGGCGCGAGCGCCCTTCATTGGACGTGACATCACTGCTGGTAGGCTGCTGCAGTTGCCGCAGGGCAGCCAATGAGCATGCTAGACAGCCTGCTCTAGGTCTGCTAGCTGCTGCACTGCGTTGACAATAAATACAAAATTAAGGATAATTTTTGGCTTCAATATCTCGAAAAGATGAATCTTTCCCGTAGCTTAAGCTAACTTACGCAATACGAGAGAACCTCTCTTAAGAGAACTGATGTCAACAAACTGAAACATGTAGCCTCTGACCCCATTTTGAAAACCCCTTCTTAATACAACACTATGTACATTACACCAAGGACTCCATATGTTCTATATGAACAGGCCCTCCACATAAAACTCTCTTGTTGAACATTAAAAGCAGAGATGTGGGCTTCATACTAGTTTGCTGTGCTGTCTCAACCTCATCCCACTTCTCCTTTCATTTCTTCTTTGGGTATTTCATTTATCAGGGCAGTGGGGCAAGACAGACATGGATGGCCGGCCAGTGTCGGCAGAGACAAGTTACATGAGCTCTGACACTGTGCTTGAAATCCAGAATTTGGTCTGGCAGCCTGTTCAGCACAGGCGAGAGATGTTGGAGATGTTGATAGCGCTGGCCCAAAATTACTGTCTAGTCTCATTTTTACAGGAGGCAGTCTCTCAAATAGAACTTACTATAATCAAATTTTACAAATAAAAATATATATTAACAGAAAACGCTCAGTGTTGAAGTATGTTTTCATTAATTGGAATAAACCTGAATTTTTTTTTATTTTTTTTTTTAGGAAAAAAATACTAAATGAAAATCAGACATGTTGCCTTGAAACATAACTGAAATAAAATTTCAAAAGTTTAAGTTACTGTACAGTACTAAAATTACTAAAACTGAAATATAAATAAGTTAAAGCCAAATAAAAATTATACACACACAAAAAAAAACTATTAAAAATACAAAAGCATGTAACAAATAAACTAATTCACGTTTAATTAAAAATCTAACTACAATTTAAATGAAAACTGAAAATCTAATTCAAAGTATGCATAAATGTCACAGGCTGGACAAGTGTTTTCTTTTCTTTGTTGCCTAATTAGAGACATTAGGGCCTTACTGTGTGATGGTGTTTACTGTGTGTGTGAACGTATTTGCACTCTGAATTGTAGTGGGTATTCACTGTACGTATGCATCAAATTTGTAGTGGGTTTTGTTGTTGCTATTACTTCTGCCCTATTTGACTCTTTTTAGACGTCTGCTTATGTACAAACCTGGCAACCCACTTCCTGTTTTATTACTATGCCCATATTTGGACGACTTCCTCTCCCGCCAATGTGACTTAATTGGTTTATTTGGTACACATTATTACATCCCTCCTCTCTGCCCATATTTGGACGATACTTCATGTCACTGAATGATTGGACGAGAATGGATTATTGCCTACGCCTTGCTGCTGATGATTGCAATTAGCAAACTAATGGTCTAACAACCAGCCATGCCCTGGTTGAAGGATATAAAAGCTGGTTCTTTGGAAGAGATAGAATGCCATGACTTGCCTTGCCGCTGTTGTGCTGCTGTTGTGCTGCTGTTGTGCTGCTGTTGTGCTGCTGTTGTGCTGCTGTTGTGCTGCTGTTGTGCTGCTGTTGTGCTGCTGTTGTGCTGCTGTTGTGCTGCTGTTGTGCTGCTGTTGTGCTGCTGTTGTGCTCTACAAAGGAAGTCCAGGTTCCAAGGCCTCTTTGTCTCAACACTGGTGTACTTCAACTGAATCCCCTCAACGCTCGCTATTGTTGCCTGAAGGGCTGTAATTATATTTTTCTACCACGTAATGTGAGTGGGTGTCGCTGTTTGCTACTTGTGTTCATTGCGGTTGCTTTCTTCCAGCTTCTGCTATACTCAGCTTGTGGTTCCAGTGTCTGGCGTTTTCCTGAAGATTGTATGAAGACTGTCTTGGTTACGTCGGAATCTCCCCCAACGCTCGCCGTTTGCTGCCTAGAGCACGTGACTATCTTCTGTGGGTCTGACGATTGCCGTGACTCTTTGGACGTGTCCGCTTGACCGCTTTGAGGGAGGGCAGTCAGAGCGAACTATCGAGAAGCCTCGCAATCACTCAACCTCTGGCTAAAGGATATCAGAGACTTGATTTTAGTGAACTCTAAACTTTTTTTTTTTTTTCCCTACATATCAGTATTTCCTTTTTTTTAGTGTTTGTTGACCCCTTAATAAAGTATGTATTTTGATTTCGACTGTCTGTTGGGTTTCTGCGGCTGGGACCTGGATAACTTATTCAACACTGGTCACTAGGTGACATAAATACTATAGCACATATAAAATATAACAGCAATTAAGGGGCCAAAAAAAGTTATGCAAGCATGGCTGGAAGCGTCAGAGTAATTTAAAGACATGTTTAGATGATTTTAGTCAAAATGGCTGCAAAATCACATATTCCACTCTTGCCTGGTGCTCTTCAAAGTGCAACCTGTGCGTCGGGGCCTGCCACACGGAGGTAAGAAGATCGGGGAAGAAACCAGGCTGGTCTTCTCTGCACACATTGGTCAGGTTTAATGACCTTGACCTGGGATTCACACCAGGGTACCAGGTAATGCAGTCTTAGTTGTGCTCTAACAAGAATTAACACTGGTCAGCATGGCATAGTGGGTATCAACGTTCCCATAGTGTCCATAAATCTTCTGACGCAGCACGAGTTCCCTTGAAAGGGAAATCTTCGGTTGTCACCGTGATCACGGTTCCCTGTAGAGAAAACAAGATATTGCGTTTCCCCGCAATATGTTTTTTTTTTTTTTTTTTGAAAAACAAGAAAAATGGTTGAGGAGGTTGAATGGTTGTGTGAGCTTGGGGAGGACCCGTTTTAGATCTACATGGTTAATATCCCCGGTTATTATGTGGGCAGCATCAGGGTATTTGTTCTGGTGTGCACTAATAGAGCCATGTATAATCCCTTAAGCATTGTTAACATTAGCATCTGGTGGTATATAAACGGCAGTGACCATCACCACGGAGAACTCCCCCGGGTGATAAAACAGCCTGCATTTAATCGTCAGGTACTCCAAATCAGGGGAACAGTGTGTGTCAATTGTGTGTTGAAGCAGCTGTTCATTCCTGCTGTTCACTGATCGATTGCTCCTGTCTGCCTTCCTGCCTGCTGTGAGTTTATTTGCGTCGAGGCTGTAAGCTCTACGCCTTTATTAGCTTCGTATTTCTTTCTCTTTTGAACCATCATTTACTATCATTTCTAGTTGTTTATATTACTAAATATAGTTTACCCACCATCTCAAATTAACCTTACATCGCTAGCTTCCATTATTGTTAGCACCGCACGCTAGTGTTTACGCGCCACCCGCGCTCATTTATTTATTATTTATTTTCTCTCGTGCGCCCGCGCCTTTGAGTTCATAAAAGCCCAGGTAAGTAAGAATCAGTCAACACAAACGGTGAGTAATGTCTTGTCCTGTTATTGTCACCTGTGTCACATGTCATATGTTTAGTATAGCCTTCTCCGATGGCAATATAGGATTTATTTTTGATAAATGCAAGGAGACAGTCAGGCTGACGGAGAAGATTTCAGAGCTAGAGATGCGCATCCAAACTTTAATTGAGGATAGTAAGGATAGTACTAGAGCTTTAGATACTTTTTTGGATGCGCCTAGCATAGTGAACTCTGTACATGATTCGGTTCCGGCTGAAGTAGAGCCCACGCAGCAGGGCAGATGAGAAACCACTCTTCCGTTCCGATTACCATAACAAAACGATTTGCCCCACTCAGTGAAACACCCACTGAGAATTCTGTTGATTGTGCCCTGGTAATTGGTGATTCGATCACACGGAACGTGAAAATAGAGACACCAGCCACCATAGTCACATGTTTGCCGGGAGCCAGGGCGCCTGACATCAAAGCAAATTTAAAAGTGCTGGCTAATGCTAATCGTAAATTCTCTAAGATCATTATTCATGTCGGCACTAATGATGTTCGACTCCGCCAGTCGGAGATCACCAAAATTAATATTAAAGAGGTGTGTAAACTCGCAAGTACGATGTCAGGCACTGTAAATTTCTCTGGCCCCCTTCCTGTTCGCAGGAGTGATGAGATAGTTAGTAGATTGGCCTCACTCAATGGTTGGTTGTCTAAGTGGTGTCCGTTGAATAATATAGAATTCATAGACAATTGGAAAAGTTTTTGGGGCAAGCCTGACCTGTTGAAAAGAGATGGTGTTCATCCCTCCTGGGATGGTGCTGCTCTTCTCTCTAGTAATATGGCACATAGTCTTAGAGCTAAAACATGACAATCTGTGGCTCAGGTCAGGAAGCAGACAGACTGGCTAAACCGACCGTCTGCTAGCGGCCTCGCGTCACCAAGGTCAGATAAATCCCATCACATAGAGCCTCTTTCACCTAGATATCATCATATAGAGACTGTGTCTGTTCCCCGAATTTGGAAATCCAAAAAACGTCAGATAAAAAATTTAATTGATGTTCAGCAAATAAAAAACAGATATAATACAGATGAACAAATGATAAAGCTTGGGTTGCTGAATATTCGATCCCTTACTTCAAAATCGCTCATAGTTAATATGATTTCAGATTATAATCTAGATGTGCTGTGTTTGACAGAAACCTGGCTAAAACCAAACGATTACATTACTTTAAATGAGTCAACCCCACAAGATTACTGTTATAAACATGAACCTCGTCTAAAACGCAAAGGGGGAGGTGTTTTTTTGTAATTTATAGTAATATTTTCAAAACCACTAAGAAATCTATTTTTAAATATACTTCTTTTGAAGTGTTGGTGCTTAATGTAAAAATATATAGTGTAAACGATAAATCATGTTTGAGATTTCTGCTGGCTACTGTATACAGGCCTCCAGGGCACCATAAAGATTTTATCAAAGAATTTGCGGACTTTCTATCAGAATTATTATTGGCTAACGAAAAAATACTAATTGTTGGTGATTTTAATATACATGTAGATAATGAAAAAGATGCATTGGGATTGGCACTTAAAGACATTGTAAATTCAATTGGAGTTAGACAACACGTGTCAGGACCCACTCATTGTCGTAATCATACTCTAGATCTAATATTATCACATGGAATAGATGTTGATGCCATTGAAATTCTGCAGCAGAGCGATGAAATCTCAGACCATTATCTAGTCTCATGTAAATTATATTTAGCCAAGGCTGTAAAGCCGACTCCGTGTTATAAATATGTTAGACCTATAACTTCTGCCACTAAAGATTGCTTTATCAATAATCTTCCTAATCAGTTTCATCATCTCAGCATCCCGGATAGCTTAGAAGAACTTGATATTGCAACAGAAACTTTTAACTCTCTCTTTTCCAGCACTTTAGACGCAGTTGCTCCGTTGCGCTTAAAGAAGATTAAAGAAAATAGTCCAACACCGTGGTACAACGAGCACACTCAGGCCCTTAAGAGAACAGCCAGAAAAATGGAGCGCAACTGGAAGAAAACAAAACTAGAGGTATTTCGGATTTCATGGAAAGAGAGCTCGATTGCTTACAGAGAGGCTTTAAAAGCTGCTAGATCTGCTTATTTTTCAACCCTATTAGAAGAAAATAAACATAATCATAGGTTTTTATTTGAAACAGTGGCTAAACTAACGAAAAAGAAAGCTTCAAGCACAGAAGTTTCCAAGCAACACAGCAGTAATGACTTTATGAACTCCTTCACTTATAAGATTGATAATATCAGGGACAAAATTATAACTATGCAACCGTCTACTACAGTATCGCATCAGGGAGTGCATTGTAGTCTCCCTGAGGAAAAATTGTATTCATTTGTTGCTATAGGAGAGGAAGAATTCTGCAAACTCGTTAATTCATCTAAATCGACAACTTGTATGTTAGATCCCTCTACCAACTAAGCTATTGAAAGAGATGCTTCCAGAGATCATAGATCCTCTTCTTAATAGCATTAATTCGTCTTTGTCTCTAGGATACGTACCAAAAACTTTTAAGCTGGCTATGATAAAACCGCTTGTTAAAAAAACGCAACTTGATCCTTCAGAATTAGTCAATTACAGGCCGATCTCAAATCTGCCTTTTCTGTCAAAGATATTAGAAAAAGGAATCTCCTCACAACTGTGTTCCTTTCTTGAAAGAAATGATATCCGCGAGGATTTTCAGTCAGGATTTAGACCGCACCATAGTACTGAGACAGCTCTCATTAGAGTTACAAATGATTTGCTCTTATCATCCGATCGTGGTTGTATCTCTCTATTAGTGTTACTTGATCTTAGTGCTGCATTTGACACAATTGACCACAACATTCTTTTAAATAGACTAGAAAACTATGTTGGCATTAGTGGAATTGCACTAGCATGGTTTAAATCATACTTATCTGACCGTTATCAGTTTGTAGCAGTAAATGAAGAGATGTCTTATCGATCACAAGTTCAGTATGGCGTACCACGAGGCTCAGTACTAGGACCGCTGCTGTTCACTCTGTACATGCTACCATTAGGACATATCATTAGGAAACATGGAATTAGCTTTCACTGTTATGCCAATGATACTCAGCTGTATATTTCTTCAAAACCTAACGAAACTTACCAATTCACAAAATTAACGGAATGCATAGCTGATTTAAAAAATTGGATGACTAGTAATTTCCTACTACTAAACTCTGAAAAAACAGAGATTCTAATTATTGGACAAAAATGTTCCACACGTAATAACCTAGAATACTGTCTAACACTTGATGGCTGCTCTGTTAAGTCTTCGTCGTCGGTTAGGAACCTGGGTGTGCTTTTTGATAGCAATCTTTCATTTGAAAGTCACACGTGTCTAGTATCTGTAAAACCGCATTTTTCCATCTTAAAAATATATCTAAATTACGACATATGCTCTCATTAACAAATGCGGAACATTTAGTTCATGCTTTCATGACATTAAGACTAGATTATTGTAATGCTCTACTTGGTGGTTGCCCTGCACGCGTAATAAATAAACTACAGCTGGTCCAAAACGCTGCAGCTCGAGTTCTTACTAGAACCAGGAAATATGACCATATTAGCCCGGTTCTGTCAACACTGCATTGGCTGCCTATTAAACATCGTATAAATTTTAAAATATTGTTGATTACTTACAAAGCACTAAATGGTTTAGCTCCGGAGTACTTGAGCGAGCTCTTAACGCATTATAGTCCTTCACGTCTATTGCGATCTCAAAATTCGGGCCAGTTGATATTACCTAGAATATCAAAATCGACTGCTGGCGGTAGATCCTTTTCCTATTTCGCACCAAAACTTTGGAACAGTCTTCCTACCATTGTCCGGGAAGCAGACACACTCTGTCAGTTCAAAGCTAGACTAAAAACACATCTCTTTGACCTAGCATACACATAATATATTATAGACTTCTATAATTCAATGTTAGTCTGCATAGATTAGGTCAGCCGGAACTGGGAACACTTCCCTTAAATCCTGATGTACTCGTTACATCATCATAAGAAGAATGGCATCTACGCTAATTTTAGTGTCTTTGTTTATTCCGAGGTTTTCCCGCAGCCTACCGGATCCAGGCCGTATCCAGATGACAACGCAGTGCTGAAGTGCCAACTAGCCTCTCCCTATGGAGGATACCTTTCCCACTCTACAGATAAAACGTTGTGATTCCGGTTCGCGTACCCACCCTGAAGTGATAAAATAAAACAAAATTCTGTATCAAATTACAGTTACTGTAAATCCGGCCTCTAGTTCACAAACGCCAGAGGAGAACTGGCCCCCGACTGAGCCTGGGTTCTCCCAAGGTTACTTTTTCTCCATTAGGTCACCTGATGGAGTTTTAGGACACCAGTAGGTCACTTGATGGAGTTTTTCGGTTCCTTGCCACTGTTGCCTTTGGCTTGCTCAGTTGGGGATATTCCAATTTTTTAACCAAGCATTAATACCATTGATCAGCCCTACCAAACGTGGATGTTTTTTCACTAAGAAACAAACATTATGTTATTTGATTGATATTGTGAAGCTGCTTTGATGCAATTTATATTGTGAAAAGCGCTATATAAATACACTTGACTTGAAGAGATGAGAGACAATTAATACTGAGTGTTCACTGGACGAACAGATACATTTTTCACTAGTTCACACTAACAAATAATCAAATAGAGTAAAGTAGTATGTGTGCTATATAAAGTACAGTACAGTTAATATATATATAATAGTATCTCAATGATACTAAAATAACACTGCAGCACACAAGTCATATAGATCCCTTTTTGTGATTTATTTAAGGCTTGACTACCCTAGTCCTGATTTCCTTTGAATGTATGAAAAAGAGTGGCCAGATCATTCAATGTTGTTTGGGACAAAGAATGTTATAAGGGTCAGTAATGACAGGAGTAAATGACACAAGTTTAATTTTTGAATAAACTATTCAAGACCTCACTTTAGGTTTCTCTAAACGGCAGGATACAACTCAGAACAAACTGCATGAATTTCCGAGTGTGTCCTCTGACAGAGACAAACCGGCTCGGATCACCCTGACCTGCTGGAGTCTCTCTCTGCAGTTCTTCTGTTCCTCCCAGTAGCAGCTGTGCTCCAATTACAAACTCATGACACCGCCTGGCCCATATTAGCATGTAATTAGGACCCCCCATCCTCTCCTGATTTAAACAGGGCTCAACATCACCACTGACCACACCACGACCCTAATTGCCTCCTAATATTTCCTGCAGCAAAGTGCATTCAGGAAACCATCTAGAGCAATGCTACCTGGTGGGTCTTCCCCAAAAGGATGGAATGATTTTAAAATTAGGTGGACAGCGGTCTTGACTCATATAATGAGTCCTAAGCTATGCTGAGATTCTGCCAAATGTGCTTGAACTATTTCATTTAATCTATTTAATCTATTTCATAGTATGCATCTGTGAATGATTTCGGTGCTAATATTAGTTTTTATTTATTCAATGTTTTAGTTGTATAGGGACAGATACAATAAACATAGAAAACTGTGACAACAGCCATCCAATGCATGTACCATAGTGCTTGTAGCTAAAGCTAATTTGGAACACTTGTCCCTAGAAGGGCTTTTGTAAATTACAGTTACAACAGCAAACAAAACCGAGAAAGAAAAAAAACTAAAGATGATTACAAGTTTGCTGCTGAGCTAACCAAGACTTAGAGGCTTTATATATATGTATATATATATATATATATATATATATATATATATATATATTTCCTTTTCGTTGTCACTCCGAGTTACGTCGGATGACGACGAATGGGGTTTCGCTTAGAAAGCCTATCAACTTTGAGTATTTAAAAACGAGCCAATGGCAAAGAAATGCCATGGGTCTGTGGAATTTGCATGACGTAACTCCGCCCCACCTCGTGGGTATAAAAGGAGGACGCCGGCAACATGCATTTATGTTTTCGCTTCGGAGCCAAGAGTTTCTCTTGACTCCACAAGCCATCTCTGAATTGTCAGCTTCACAAACGAGTTCCTCTGGTGTTGGTGTGACTGCGATCTCCAGCGAGCGCGTGCTTCCTGCTTATCTGTGCAGTGGTTTGCCAGAGAGTGCGTGTCTCCCCGGGCGCTTCAACACTTAGTGTTTCTCTCATAAAAGAGCTTGCACGCGGCACGTCTTTTTAAAGATGCCTCGCCCGTGCACTTCTGGTTGCGGCAGGCTGGTGTCTGACTCTGATGGGCACGAGCGCTGTCTAATGTGTTTGGGCATGGATCACGCTAGAGCAGCGCTTGTGGATGAGTCATGTTCTCTCTGCGGGAACATGACCATCGCGTCACTTAGGTCGAGACTCAATGAACTCGCAAGAGTGAGAGTCCCCTCATCCACACCCCGATCTAACGCTCCCCCGAGGAGTGCTACTTCGGCTGGTGGCCGGGGTGACCTGAGGGTTACGGTCTGGAACAAGGCGCCGACTATCTGTCCGCGACCCCAGCCCCCCTCCTGTGTGACGGTGCCCTCTAGTGAACCTCCGATTCCCACGGGTCTACCTTCGGGTGGCCCGCGAGTTTCGGTTGAAGCTACAGAGGAAGATGCTATGTCTGTAGCAGCATCACAAGGTGGGCTTGATTCTTCCGGAAGTGAAGACTCAGCACAGCTGCCGCCTTCCGGTGTGCATACGGCTGTGCCAGAGTCGGATCCGGAGATGACGGCCATGCTTTCCCGGGCAGCCGCGAGCATCGGTCTAGAGTGGAGGCCTCCACCCTGTCCTGAGTGCTCGCGGCTGGACGATTGGTTTTTGGGTAAGGCTGTCGACTCACGTCCACGGCAAACCCCAATACCTTTCTTCCCAGACGTGCATGATGAGATCTCGAAGTCCTGGAAGACCCCCCTGTCTTCCCGGGACCGCTCGCTGATCTCATCCGCCTTTCCTCCCCTCGATGGGACGGCTGCCCGTGGGTACACTGGGCTTCCCCCGGTTGAACGCTCTGTTGCGATGCAACTGTGTCCTCAGAGTGCTTCTTCTCGGGGCGAGCCTAAGCACCCATCCAGAGCCTGTAGATTTTCGTCGTCCATGGCGGCAAAGTCTTACAGAGCGGCGGGACAGGCGGCCACCTCTCTGCATGCTATGCCCACTCTGCTGGTCTACCAGGCCCAGATGCTCAGAGACATGCACGAGGGCAGGACAGACCCAGGGCTCTTCGATGAGCTGCGTGCCGCAACCGACCTCGCTCTCCGGGCGACGAAGTTAGCCGCGCGCTCCCTGGGTCTGGTGATGTCCACTGCGGTGGTCCAGGAAAGACACCTTTGGCTGAACCTGGCCGACAGGCGGGATACCGAGCGGACACGTCTGCTCGATGCACCCCTGTCCCAGGCCGGCCTCTTCGGCGGCGCAGTTGAGGATTTTGCCCAACAGTTCTCAATTGCACAGAAACAGACCGAGGCAATCAAACATATTCTGCCCCGCCGACCCGCTGCTGCCTCGACGTCGGCCGGGCAGACGCCTCAGCCTGTTTCCCGCCGAAGGCTCCCGTCCACGTCTGTGCCAGTTACTCCGCTTCGCTGCCCCTCCGGGGGGACGCCTGTGGTTCGCATGACCCCGCTGGTTCAGTTCCTGGGAGCCTGGCTAGAGCTTCCCCGTCTGTCCCGCTGGGTCGCCCGAACCATCAGGCTCGGCTATGCGATTCAGTTCGCACGGTCTCCTCCCCGCTACAGGGGAGTCCGCTCCACATTGGTCGGTGGCAATGCCCCCATCATGAGAGCAGAGATTGCCACCCTGCTGGCGAAGGGTGCAATCGAGACTGTCCCTCCAGCCGAGATGAGGTCCAAGAGAACCGGTGCGTTATGACCAATCCTGGACCTGCGCGTACTGAATCGCTCCCTTAACAGGATGCCGTTCAAGATGCTCACCGCCAAACGCATTTTCGAATGTGTTCGGCCCCAGGATCGGTTTGCAGCGATAGACCTGAAGGACGCCTACTTTCATGTCTCCATTCTTCCTCGACAAAGACCGTTCCTCCGGTTTGCTTTCGAGGGGCAGGCATACCAGTACGCGGTTCTCCCTTTCGGGCTAGCCCTGTCTCCTCGCGTCTTCACGAAGGTCGTCTAGGCAGCCCTTGTTCCCCTTTGGGTTTACGGGGTTTGCATCCTGAACTATCTCGACGACTGGCAGATCCTAGCTCACTCTCGAGATCAGGTTTGCGAACACAGGGACCTTGTGCTCCGGGACCTAGCTCGTCTGGGCCTTCGGGTCAACTGGGAGAAGAGCAAACTTTGCCCTGTGCAGAGGACCTCTTTTCTCGGTATGGACATCGACTCGGTCGCCATGTCCGCGCAGCTTACGAGCGAGCGCGCGCAGTCACTGCTGACTTGTCTGAGACAAATTCAGGGCAAGAGTGCGGTTCCATTGAAACATTTTCAGAGGCTCCTGGGGCATATGGCATCTGCAGCCGCGGTGAAGCCGCTCTGATTGCTTCATATGAGACCGCTTCAGCTTTGGCTACGCGACCGAGTCCCGAGGTGGGCATGGCAACAAGGCACGCTCCAAATATCAGTTACTCCGACCTGCCGTCAGTCCTTCACCCCGTGGTCGAACCTCAGTTTTCTCAGGGCTGGTGTCCCCCTGGAACGAGTCTTCCGGTATGTTGTTGTCTCCACAGATGCCTCCACCACGGGCTGGGGCGCCATGTGCAATGGACATGCTGCCGCGGGCTCCTGGACAGGAACCCAGCGCTTATGGCATGTCAATTGCCTCGAGTTGCTGGCAGTACGCCTTGCCCTGCACTGCTTCCGGGCGTTGCTCACGGGTCAACACGTACTAGTCCGATCAGACAATACCGCCACTGTAGCGTACATCAACCATCAAGGTGGTCTACGCTCCCGCCGTATGTCGCAACTCGCTCACCACCTCCTCTTATGGAGTCAGAAGCATCTGAGGTCCCTTCGAGCCATTTACATTTCCAGAGCCCTGAACTGTGCAGCCGACGAGCTCTCACGGCTTCAGCTCCTCCCCGGAGAATGGCGACTCCATCCCCAGTCGGTCCAGCTGAATTGGGACCAGTTCGGGGACGCACAGATAGATCTGTTTGCCTCCCACGACTCGACCCATTGCGGCCAGTATTATTCTCTGACCGAGGGCACGCTCGGCACGGATGCTCTGGCGCACAGCTGGCCGCGGGCCGCAAATATGCATTTCCCCCAGTGAGCCTTCTTGCGCAGGTCTTGCGCAAGGTCAGGGAGGACGAGGAGCAGGTCCTTCTGGTTGCGCCGTACTGGCCCACCCGGACTTGGTTCTCCGAACTAGTGCTCCTCGCGACTGCACCTCCTTGGCCAATTTCTCTGAGGAAGGACCTCCTTTCTCAGGGACGGGGCACCCTATGGCACCCTCGTCCCGATCTTTGGAGCCTCCACGTGTGGCTCCTGGACGGGACGAGGCAGGTTTGAGTAACCCACCACCAGCGTTGGTGGCTACTACGCGTTGAAGTGGAACCTCTTCGTCAACTGGTGCTCTTCTCGCCGAGAAGACCCCCGGAAGTGTTCAATCAGTTTCGTGCTTTCCTTCCTTCAAGATGGGTTGGAGCGAAGGCTGTCTCCCTCCACCCTCAAAGTTTATGTTGCCGCTATTGCCGCACACCACGACTTAGTGGAAGGTAAATCCTTAGGGAAGCACGACCTGATCGTCAGGTTCCTGAGGGGGGCGAGGAGACTGAATCCTCCTCGCTCTCCTCTCGTTCCCTCTTGGGACCTCTCAGTGGTTCTAAGTGCCCTGCAGAGTGCTCCCTTTTAGCCTTTGCAATCAGTGGAGCTTAAGTTCCTGTCAATGAAGACAGCGCTCCTGGTTGCATTGGCCTCTCTCAAGAGGGTCGGGGACCTGCACGCATTCTCCGTTGACGAAGCGTGCCTGGAATTCGAGCCGGCTTACTCTCACATGATCCTGAGACCCCGGCTTGGATATGTGCCCAAGGTTCCTACCACTCCCCTCCGGGACCAGGTGGTGAACCTGCAAGCGCTGCCCTTGGAGGAGGCAGACCCAGCCTTGGCACTGCTCTGTCCAGTACACGCCCTCCACGCCTATGTAGACAGGACGCAGTGTTTCAGGACCTCAGACCAGCTCTTTGTCTGTTATGGTGGGAAGCTGAAGGGAAAGGCTCTCTCAAAGCAGAGGTTGTCTCACTGGATAGTGGACACCATTGCTTTGGTATACCAGCAGCAAGGTCGACCGTGCCCCCTTGGTGTGACTGCCCACTCCACCCGGAGTGTGGCATCCTCTTGGGCTCTAGCGCATGGCGCCTCGCTAACAGACATCTGCAGAGCTGCAGGCTGGGCGACACCGAACACATTCGCCAGATTCTACAATCTCCGAGTGGAGCCTGTGTCCTCTCATGTACTCACTTCAACTAGCTAGTACCGGACCCGCTCAGGTGTCTTCGCTTGCTCGCCATTCCACTCCACGGACTGGGTACGTGCGATATTGTCCTCAGGTGAGCTTCTCCGCAAGCCCTGAGATCCTCCAGCACCCCTGATGCTAGCGCCAGTGTCTATTGCCTGGGCGTCGGCTAGGTGCCTCCCGTGTGCATGGTCCCTCCCCGGAGCTACCCCCACACGTGTATTTCCACTGTAAGCCTCTCTGAGCATGTGTCTTCCCCTTGGCAAGCCACCTTGCCACCCCTGGGGTTGAAATATTCCACCTGCGGCTGGACACCTCAGTGTTCTCCATATGTTTCCTTCGGGTCATATGTGTATTCCCAAATGCCCCCCCCCCCCCCCCCCCCCGGGTTGGTGTTAATTGCATATTTCCTCTAAACTATGGGATATGCTTCCCAGTGTACCTTGGTATTCCTCTGTTAAATAGGATTCCTTCATCCGTGCTAGTCTCACAACAAGGATCTCAGATTTACGCAGGGCACTGGAAGACAGCTGTGAAGGTGGCGTGAATAGACTAATAACCCCATTCGTCGTCATCCGACGTAACTCGGAGTGACAACGAAAGGGAACGTCTCTGTAACGAAGGTTCTTTGTGGGGGATGAAAGAAGACAAGGGTCGGCGTGACGGGGCTCGAACAGTTTTATTAAAATAAATGAAAAGTAAAGGAAAGGTGCGCCACGTGCGCGGACAGTGCAAAAACGGAGATTCTTCAACAATCAACCGGTATTCTCTTTTCTTTGGCTGTAGCTTGTTCGCTGGCTTGTTCAGAGCCCCAGTCCTCCTCTCTCTCTCTCTCTTCTGGACCAGCCGGTTTATATGCGGTCTCCCCACGCCAATTACTGCAATCAGACACAGGTGTTCGTCATTTTGCACTTGACCTACTTACTTACCGCTCGGCTCCTCCCTCGCTCCCCCACTGCAAACTCCGCGAAACCACGCCCCCCTCATCACAGTCTCGGTTACGTATGTAACCCTCGTTCCCTGAGTAGGGAACGGAGACGTTACGTCTTCCTGCCACTTCCGCTGTACCGCGGGGATTGCCTGAGCTCAGTCTTGGCTCCTCAGCGAAGAAACATAACTGCATGTTGCCGGCGTCCTCCTTTTATACCCACGAGGTGGAGCGGAGTTACGTCATGCAAATTCCGCAGACCCATGGCATTTCTTTGCCATTGGCTCGTTTTTAAATACTCGAAGTTGATAGGCTTTCTAAGCGAAACCCCATTCGTCGTCATCCGACGTAACGTCTCCGTTCCCCTTTTCAGGGAACGAGGGTTACATACGTAACCGAGACGATATATATATATATATATATATATATATTAAAACTTGCAGCAGATTTTAAATAATCAGGTAATGAATTCCAGAATTTTCACTAAGAGGACAGTCTGAGCAAAAGATGTTTTACAAAATAGCATTTTACAATTTCCACTAAAACTTTAGTTTTTAAGGTTAAACAAGAGGCATCAAGCTGACACTTTTTCTAGGTTTCTTTTGAATTTTTCTTCAACCTCCACACAATTAACATTTGTCATAATTACCCACAATGTTTTGTGCAATTGACCGTAGGCTATTTAATTTCTAAATACATGTTCCAGATTTTTTTTCAAGCGACCAATCACCTTTTCCACCTTTTAATCAAGCCCCACTCACTATTTTTACTAGTTGAATATCCTGTTTCACATCAGTTTACAGAATTAAAGGCACAATATGTAAGAATTTTGTAATAAATTATCCAAAAATCACTTGCACAGTGTGATATATTTCCTGCAGTTGTCTCCAAAGTCAAGTCAAGTCAAGTCAAGTGTATTTATATAGCGCTTTTCACAATATAAATTGCATCAAAGCAGCTTCACAATATCAATCAAATAACATAATGTTTGTTTCTTAGTGAAAAAACATCCACGTTTGGTAGGGCTGATCAATGGTATTAATGCTTGGCTAATTATTTTGAATATCCCCAACTGAACAAGCCAAAGGCAACAGTGGCAAGGAACCGAAAAACTCCATCAAGTGACCTACTGGTGTCCTAAAACTCCATCAGGTGACCTAATGGAGAAAAAAAAACCTTGGGAGAACCCAGGCTCAGTCGGGGGCCAGTTCTCCTCTGGCGTTTATGAACTAGAGGCCGGATTTACAGTAACTGTAAATTTGATACAGAATTTTGTTTTATTTTATCACTTCGGGGTGGGTACGCGAACCGGAATCACAACATTTTATCTGTAGAGTGGGAAAGGGATCCTCCATAGGGAGAGGCTAGTTGGCACTTCAGCACTGCGTTGTCATCGGGTCCAGGCAAAGCTCCTAGTCAGATCTGGATACGGCCTGGATCCGGTCGGCTGCGGGAAAACCTCGGGATAAACAAAGACACTAAAATTAGCGTAGATGCCATTCTTCTTATGATGATGTAACGAGTACATCAGGATTTAAGGGAAGTGTTCCCAGTTCCGGCTGACCTAATCTATGCAGCCTAATATTGAATTATAGAAGTCTATAATATATTATGTGTATGCTAGGTCAAAGAGATGTGTTTTTAGTCTAGCTTTGAACTGACAGAGTGTGTCTGCTTCCCGGACAATGGTAGGAAGACTGTTCCAAAGTTTTGGTGCTAAATAGGAAAAGGATCTACCGCCCGCAGTCGATTTTGAAATTCTAGGTATTATCAACTGGCCCGAATTTTGAGATCGCAATAGACGTGAAGGACTATAATGCGTTAAGAGCTCGCTCAAGTACTGCGGAGCTAAACCATTTAGTGCTTTGTAAGTAATCAACAATATTTTAAAATTTATACGATGTTTAATAGGCAGCCAATGCAGTGTTGACAGAACCGGGCTAATATGGTCATATTTCCTGGTTCTAGTAAGAACTCGAGCGGCTGCGTTTTGGACCAGCTGTAGTTTATTTATTAAGCGTGCAGGGCAACCACCCAATCACACCCAACCACAATGAGTGGGTCCTGACACGTGTTGTCTAACTCCAATTGAGTTTACAATGTCTTTAAGTGCCAATCCCAATGCATCTTTTTCATTATCTACATGTATATTAAAATCACCAACAATTAGTACTTTATCGTTAGCCAATACTAATTCTGATAGAAAGTCCGCAAATTCTTTGATAAAATCTTTATGGTGCCCTGGTGGCCTGTATACAGTAGCCAGCAGAAATCTCAAACGTAATTTATCGTTTACACTATATATTTTTACATTAAGCACCAACACTTCAAAAGAAGTATATTTAAAAATAGATTTCTTAGTGGTTTTGAAAATATTACTATAAATTACAGCAACACCTCCCCCTTTGCGTTTTAGACGAGGTTCATGTTTATAACAGTAATCTTGTGGGGTTGACTCATTTAAAGTAATGTAATCGTTTGGTTTTAGCCAGGTTTCTGTCAAACACAGCACATCTAGATTATAACTTGAAATCATATCATTAACTATGAGCGATTTTGAAGTAAGGGATCGAATATTCAGCAACCCAAGCTTTATCATTTGTTCATCTGTATTATATCTGTTTTTTATTTGTTGAACATCAATTAAATTTTTTACCTGACGTTTTTTGGATTTCCAAATTCGGGGAACAGACACAGTCTCTATATGATGATATCTAGGTGAAAGAGGCTCTATGTGATGGGATTTATCTGACCTTGGTGACGCGAGGCCGCTAGCAGACGGTCGGTTTAGCCAGTCTGTCTGCTTCCTGACCTGAGCCCCAGATTGTCATGTTTTAGCTCTAAGACTATGTGCCATATTACTAGAGAGAAGAGCAGCACCATCCCAGGAGGGATGAACACCATCTCTTTTCAACAGGTCAGGCTTGCCCCAAAAACTTTTCCAATTGTCTATGAATTCTATATTATTCAACGGACACCACTTAGACAACCAACCATTGAGTGAGGCCAATCTGCTAACTATCTCATCACTCCTGCGAACAGGAAGGGGGCCAGAGAAAATTACAGTGCCTGACATCGTACTTGCGAGTTTACACACCTCTTTAATATTAATTTTGGTGATCTCCGACTGGCGGAGTCGAACATCATTAGTGCCGACATGAATAATGATCTTAGAGAATTTACGATTAGCATTAGCCAGCACTTTTAAATTTGCTTTGATGTCAGGCGCTCTGGCTCCCGGCAAACATGTGACTATGGTGGCTGGTGTCTCTATTTTCACGTTCCGTGTGATCGAATCACCAATTACCAGGGCACAATCAACAGAATTCTCAGTGGGTGTTTCACTGAGTGGGGCAAATCGATTTGTTATGGTAATCGGAACGGAAGGGTGGTTTTTTAATCCGCGACTAGAGCGATCTCTCACGGTCACCCATCTGCCCTGCTGCCTGGGCTCTACTTCAGCCGGAACCGAATCATGTACAGAGTTCACTATGCTAGGCGCATCCAAAATAGTATCTAAAGCTCTAGTACTATCCTTACTATCCTCAATTAAAGTTTGGATGCGTGTCTCTAGCTCTGAAATCTTCTCCGTCAGCCTGACTGTCTCCTTGCATTTATCACAAATAAATCCTATATTGCCATCGGAGAAGGCTACACTAAACATATGACATGTGACACAGGTGACAATAACAGGACAAGACATTACTCACCGTTTGTGTTGACTGATTCTTACTTACCTGGGCTTTTATGAACTCAAAGGCGCGGGCGCGCGAGAGAAAATAAATAATAAATAAATGAGCGCGGGTGTTGCGTAAACACGCGTTCTGTGCTAACAATAACGGAAGCTAGCGATGTAAGGTTAATCTGAGATGGTGGGTAAACTATATTTAGTAATATAAACAACTAGGAATGATAGTAAATGATGGTTCAAAACAGAAAGAAATACAAAGCTAATACGAGGCGTAGAGCTTACAGCCTCGACGCAAACAAACTCACAGCAGGCAGGAAGGCAGACAGGAGCAATCGATCAGTGAACAGCAGCAGCAGATCAGCAGATCAGAGCAGCAGCAGATCAATCAAAACATAAGATTTGTTATTTCAGAGAAATTCCAATTTTAAATAAGTGGCCATCCCGGAAAAAAATGTCGCCTCTCAATGACGCAATATCCGCGCTATCCTCGGCTTCCGCTCGAACTGCCATAGCCATGACGTAACCATGGCGACAGACGTGGACAACTAGGTACGTTACGCTACGTTTAGCGGCACGCAGTTCTTGTTTCGTTCAAACATAGACCATGGAAATCATACTTTTAGACAAACAAGGAGAACTCAAGCAGACTTTGGGACAAACAAGGAGAACTAAAATAAGGATCAATATCAACGTGTCATTTTTGAGATGCCGAGAGCTCCACGCTCGCGACTAACTTGGACTTGACAGAGCTTCTTGAGTCATTACTTGACAGCTTTATTAGATATACGTGTAGATATACACATGAGCAAATGTAGGCTACATAAAACAAAAATCAATGATATATAACGTTAGCTCAACATGATGAAATGTTAGAAATAGAATATGGTCAGTATGTTATTCTAATGTTGATCTAGCTTAACATTAACGTTACTGCCAGTTTCGTATAGCAAACGAACTAGCGTTAACACGTAGAATAACATTTTAAATGCCGTTTAGTATGTTAGTTTAACGTTAGACCAAGTGAAGCAGCGCTGCGTTACCTCACAAGTTTAATTCGTCTAATAAACTGACCTGTGTGAGTAATCCAGCACTTGCTGGTAGTTCGGTAGAATTAAATGTTCTTATTCCTTTATTTCCGCGGGACTCGCGTGTGATATCTGTCCTGTGTGAGTAATCCAGCACTTGCGGGTAGATCGGTAGAATTAAATTTCCTTATTCCTTTATATCTGCGGGACTCGCGTGTGATATCTGTCTCTTTAGCAATCGCGACCTGCTTCATACCACTGTAATGTTAAAAAAAAGTGAATGTTTGCACTCATCCATAAACATTATTAGATCCATCAGCTTGACAGCAAGTCCCATCATTCAGCGCTCGTCACTGCGTCATAAACATATGCCTTTGTTATTGTTGGAAACTGCGCCCTCTAGTGGCGAAAACTCGTACATATTGTGCCTTTAAAAATGACTTGCAAACTGCATTTAATTTTCAATGTAAGGTACTGAATTTAGATGCTACTGCTTACATGCCGATATAAACAACATTTGACAAGAATGTAATTGGTATCAAGAAACAGTATGATGTGGTACTATAAAGGCTGGGCAATTAAACAATATAGTATCGAGATCACAATAAAATGTATTTTGATAATGAAGATTATGTCCACGCTCTGGACATTTTTACTTGATATGGAGGGTAATCACGCAGCAGAAATAAATGCAACAACAAGCAGTCAGTCTGAAGGGAGCTGGCGAGGGAAACTAAAGCAAAACCAAACTTGTGTTACCTTCTAAAGCTGAGGAAACTGTTGAACAAAATGTAAGACAACATCAATGTGACGAGCAGGATCTCTCACGGAGGAGCGGAAGCATAAAAGGAGGAGCGACGACAGTAGAGCTCGAGAGAGGACAGGCCTGGACTGGTGTTTTATTTTGTTATGTGACAGCAGTCGTCCCTGAGGGGCTGCTGTCTTTTACTTTTGTTTTGTGTTTGTTTGTTTTATTATTACAGTCTTTAAATGTCCGCCTGTTCCCGCCTCCTTCTTCCCATAACAACTGTGTTACAATCAATTATATGGAAGTGTCCAAAATGCGTCCTTTGTGAACCGGCAGAGAAGGTCTGTTTGCACAGTTAAAAGTTTACATCATAGTGTTTGTGATCATATTTCAAAATCATATTTGATTTTTTTTTTCAAATCATCTAGTCCTAGATAGTATGTCCCAATACTGTCATACTGCAAATAATTAATTAAAAAAATATATACTATACTTTGCATAGGAAAATGCAATGTGAATATTTGTACAGCATTTAATCTCTTTTAGCAAATTGAATAAAGTGTAACTTGTCTAGAGGTGATGGATTGGATGTGAATGAGAATGCAGCCTTAGATTTCAGCTTTTTGAGCACCACCTACTGTTATACCTGAGCTCTCTTCTGTACCACACACATATGAAAATGATTCAACAGAATCACAGGAATGATGAAAACGTGTCCTTTAAAAAATCTAACATTGCTCAGGTTGTGATATCATTTTCAACGTATCTCAAAAGTGCTGTCTAAGATATTTCTTCTTGTCCTCTTTTATCTTGAGATGTTGACAGGAAATGGATGGTTGTGCTTTTACACTCCAGTAAACACACTCAGCTTGTGAATGTATAGATGGTTGTGATGTAGGGTGCCGTTTAACCCAGAAAAGAGGCAGAGACAGGCCCAGGGGGACGAGTCCAATGCTCATGCAACACATCCATCATGAAGGGCAATGGACAGCATGGAATGGTGGGTCTCCTGTCCTCCCCTTGGGACATCTGCAGTAAGAGAGATGAAAAGACACACTGGTTGTCAGAACGTACTAGCCAAACGTGGAGACATTGTGAGTGCCACATATTTGACCTCTCAAATGTTGAGCAGCTGAGAGATTTGTATCTTATATCTGAGTGAACTTTCTCATTGGATGGGTGTAAAGCATTATAATGTCAGAAATGGCAGCCTGCCATGACCAAAAACGAAAATATAACTACACTGTGTGCATTTACATAATTGGAAATTAAATAATAGTGAGAACTGGACCCTAAACTAAAGTGTGACCCAAATATATTTCATGTCGAATAGCTGCATCAATTTAGTAGTAAAAATAAGCTAAATGCAATCTTCATGATCCCTCTTTTTAATGATAAATATTTTGTTGACTCAACATGGCAAAATCATGTAAATTTATATGAGCTGAAGTTTATGTATTAACTAACTATTAAAGGATTAGTTCACTTTAAAAAAAAATGTGCTGATAATTTACTCACCCCCATGTCATCCAATATGTCCATGTCTTTCTTTCTTCAGTCGAAAAGAAATGAATGTTTTTGATAAAAACATTCCAGAATTTTTCTCCATATAATGGACTTCAATGGGACCCAAACGGTTCAAGGTCCAAATGACAGTTTCAGTGCAGCTTCAAATGGATTTAAACGATACCAGACGATGAATAAGGGTCTTATCTAGCGAAACGATCAGTCATTTAAAAAATAAATTAAAAAGTTTGAGTTTTATAAGCTCAAATGCTCGCCTTGCTCTGTTCTGTGATGTGCATTCGTGACTTCACGTAATACGCAATTACGTTGAAAAGGTCTCACAGAACAGTCATAAACAGCCTCGAGAAACTCCTAATTACTCCGTATTAATAGTTAGTAAGGTGGTGGATAAGTTTAGGTATTGTGTAGAATTAAGGGATGTAGAATATGACTATGCAGAATAAGGCACTAGTATGTGCTTTATGGCTTGGTTTCACAGACAGGGCTTAGATTAAGGAAGGATTAAGCCTTGGTTATCTGTATCTGGAGGTGATAGCATGGACATAGTGGGGGTCTATTTTAACACGCTTCCTATAACAGTTAGTGAGGAGCATTGGGACAGAGTATAAAAGTGGGCTTTATTGCAGCTAACAACCCACTCTGTTGTTTGCTGGAACGGTAAGGAATGGGCAACCATCAGCCAACAAGAGCTACTTGGTAGACAGTAAAAAGAGATTCCTATGGCGCTCCACTCTCTCAGTAGCCCCTCTGGTTCACACTAAAATCAGACTAGTAAACTGACTATAAAACCCTAAGAGACCCTTTTTGGGTAGAACGCTCCCCAGTGAATTTGCGGTAAAGTTCTTCGGCCTCAGAAGCGGTTGAAGTGGGACATATCACAAAAAAAATATTAAATTAGATTAAAATGCTTTAAATAAAAGCACTTATTTTGCATACATGTACTATGCTATTATACAAAATTCACAAAAATTAAAGAAAATGTCCCCCCCCCCCCCCCCCCCCAAAAAAAATAAAGACATGTATATTTGTAAGTAGATTATTCCAAAAGGAACATAAAGATATATTTTCTGTTCTGATTGCAGGTCCTGTCAATTCTGCAAGTCTTATTACTGCCGGATATTATTGCCTAGCATAGTGCTCTCAAAAATAGAGATCTTATTGAGATCACTGTTTTGTATGTGGCTCTGACCATGTGGCACCCTCAGGACAGAGCATTAATAACAAATTTGATTTAATGAAACCTTAATTTTGCACTCGGTTTCACTTAAGCATGACCCAGCAGTGCATGTAGTCATTACTCAAACGCATTACTGATCTAATTTGCCTGAGTGTTATCTTTACATCTACACGCCCACAGTAAAGATGGCTGGTTTGACTGAATAACTTTTGGTAACACTTTATAATAACTGCATGCTATGAATCATTAGTTAAGCATTAGTAGTTAATTCATTGTTTATAAAACATTAATAGACATGATTAAGCACTTTATAAAAAATAAATGATTTATTCTTGATTTATAAGCATATTTATAATTATGTATTACATTATTTACAAACCAGTTATTTAGGATCTTATGAACCATTTTAGTCAGTGGTTCATAAGATCATTTCGAAAGTGTAAGTAAATTATGATTTATATTTATGCATATTGTTATTTATACATAGTAATAGTTACTCAGTGTGTTAATTTTATTAACATGCATTCCTACTGTAGTTCATGATTCATTCAGGTAGTTATAAAGCATTTAGTTGTCAGTTAACTATTTTTGTGAGCTCATCCAAAGTGAGGACTATTTATGCTCTGTAAAGCTTTTACAAATGAGATTTAAAGGCTCAGTTATCTTCTAAACAGAAAAAGGAAACAAACACAACACAGAGTGATATATAGAATATATAGATTGATATATAGATATATAGATATGTTGCCTTTGGCTTGCTCAGTTGGGGATATTACAATTAATTAACCAAGCATTAATACCATTGATCAGCCCTACCAAACGTGGATGTTTTTTTTTCCACTAAGAAACAAACATTGTTATGTTATTTGATTGATATTGTGAAGCTGCTTTGATGCAATTTATATTGTGAAAAGCGCTATATAAATACACTTGACTTGACTTGACTAGAACATAGAAATATTTATTTCAAGATGCAAAACATTTAACTGTTCACCTACACACTTGATATAAAATAAAAAAATAAACATCTTCAGTGTCATAGAAAATACAAATTCCTGTACACCTCCAGTCAAATGAAACTAAGCCTATGCAATCTGATATTAAAACAAATTTTGGTTTCACTTTATTTTGATGGTAATTCTGGTACTTCTGTTGACTATAAGTAAGCGTTGCACCTACATGTCTACTAACTCTCATTAGAGTGTTAGTAGAGTATTAGTAGACTGGTAGGGTTAGGATTAGAATAAGTTGATATGTACTTGCAAAGTTACTTATATTCAGTTGAATGTCTGTTGGAGGAGCATAACAATAAAGAGTTATCAGATATAAAGCAGTGAGTCTACTAATACTCTAATGAGAGTTAGTTGACAAGGAGTTGCAAAGTTACTTCTAGTCAACAGAATGTTCAAAAGGGACCATCAAAATAAAGTGTTACCCACATTTTTGTAAACTGTAAACATTGCTGAATAAATTACCAGTGCGAACACTGTATTACAGGAGTGCTAAAATACAACAAATAAACATTTTATAAAATAATAATAATATATTTCACAGTGTCAAAACTATACTAACTTTAAAACATTAGAGAACATCAGTGCAGAAGATAATTAAGCCTTAAAATCTCCTTTGTAAAAGCTTTACGAGGCATAAATGGACCTCACTTTATATGAGCTCACAAAAATAGTTAAAGGCAAACTATGCATGATTTGTACCTTATATATCAGCTTCAAAGTCATTTCGATGGTAAACAAACATGTAGTAGGGCGATTCATCCCGATAGCGCGGCTGGAAAAACCAGCAACGCAAAGTTTGAGAGGTGGCGCCCCGCCAAATCTCGTGAGAATCACGACTTGCTTTACGGCACAATGTCACATACATCTACAACATATGGGCCGTTTCTCAATATGCGTTTTTGTCTGTACTCGTACTTCTTGTGGACTTGTGAAACGTCATCGGTCGCTGCCCAAGTACTGTTCCAATTCAAAGTTCACATCTAGCCAAGTCCAGTTCAAATCCCCCGATGTGTTCTTGATCCGCCCCTTTTACCCAGGATGCATCGAGAGGTGACTTGTGTGGACTTGAGACAGCCAACCAGCAAGCGTCAATAGCAGAGGAGAATACCCGCGTAATATCAAAATACTACTGTTATTGTGTCACGAAATGTAATTTCAAGAATGTTTTAGGAGAGAATGTAGTTGTTTAAAGCTCAAATATGTGGTTTATTTATAAAGATAGCGCCTATTTAAAAAATGTATCTGATGTTTTCGGAGTTGTGAGATCCAGGCGATCACCGGGTGTTCAACGCTTACTAACCCCGACTGGAACAGCTTTTCCTCGGCTAGTGCTTCTGACGTTTGCCGCTGGCTCTGATGTCTCTAGTCTAGTGGATAAACATGACGTATAATTTGTATTGTGTATAAGTCGATCTTTGGTCTCATTAATCTGTAGTTTGTTCAGTGGCAAGTCGTTTTGGATTCTTTGCTTTATTTCTCATTGTATATCTTCTTATATCTTTTAGGCTACTTATACTTTTATACTGAATATTATTGATTATTAAAACTGACATTTAACAAAAAGAGACAGGGTTGTGCAATTTTATTTTATATATTTTAAAATATTTTTATTTTTTATTTTACTATAGGCTACATTCTCTTCACTGTATGTACAGGTATAATAAAATAAATGACACAACCGTGTCTCTGTTTGTTTAATGTCAGTTTTAATGATAAATAATGTTTCATATTTTTAAAATGAAAACAAAAAGAAGCAGGGTTGTGTTTTATATTTCATGTTGTTATAAATATATGCATTGAAGATAATCAATGCATTGCCTGAACTACATTTTTGTGGCCATTAATATGTTTAAGATTTTTTTAAAGGAAAAGTGCAGAGTGGTGTTTTATAACATAGCCTATTTCGTTTTATTGTTGACGAAAAGAGACAGAGTATTATTTTATACCATATTGCATTTTATTCTTGCCTAAAATATAAATAAAGAGATAACTGTAGTAGCCAGAGCGTGCTGAGTGACGTGATGAAAAACGCCGCTGTTCCATTTGCAGAATAACCAGACTTGCGTCCTCGCGTCCTCGGGAGTTCGTTCTCCTGAGTCGAACTTGCCAAGTCCGAACTACCAAGGACGAAGTTTGCGTACTTGGTATTGAGAAACGGCCATGAAGCACCCTCTATGGAAGACACTAGCGCGCATTTCAGACGTGTATACAGGGGGGGGGGGATTAGGCCGTGAGTGCAGAGACGGCTCTGCGTGAGTGGTATTTACGACAATAACGTTAAATACAAGTACTCCACAGCGACTCTAGGGGTCGCTGTTTGACAAAAACGGAAATCCTGCATAGTGTGCCTTTAACTAACAACTAAATGTTTTATAACTACCTGAATGAATCATGAATTGTAGCATTTATTAACACTGTGAGTAACTATTACTATATGTCTAAAGAATAAGATGTATAAATGCATATTTAAATAGTTTATTAATCATTTACTTACACTTTCTAAATTATCTTATGAACCACGGACAACTCCTAAATAACTGGTTTGTAAATAATGTAATACTTAATTTAGTAACGATAAATTGATCATTAATAAAGTATGAAAATACAGTTATTAAACACATTATAGCATGTATAGCTTTATTTATAAACTGCTTTTTAATGTATAGTATTACTTTACAAATGGTGAATTAACTATTTACTAATGCTTAACTAATGATTCATAGCATGCAGTTATCATAAAGTGTTACCATTCTTTTTTACTTCTATTTTTTATACATTTTCTAAAAATGTGTATTATTACTATTATTATTATTATTATTATTTATATAAGCATAATAAAATCAAATACTGTTACTTCAAATAAATAAGTTTTCTGTATTGTTACATGTTTACATTGTTACATAATTACTATTACATTTATAACATTTGTCTTATTTTTCAAAAAGATTTATTTGATTGATTCCTTCATTTTACTTGAAGCAGCACTTCTAGTCCTTCATATACTGTAGGTAGCATTGAGATATTCTTGGCATGTAAATGCCTTTGTTGCTGTACTGTGGTTTGAATGGTGTTAAATTATTTTTTTATTCTTTAAATGTATTTTTAAATTCTTTAAATGTACTTAAAAGTAAAATAATTGCATTTATTAATTTAATAGTCTGAACCATTTCCTTTCTCTGATGACCGTATTTCATCTTTGAACAGGAATGCAGTGATTGTTTCAGTTTTTATGTCAAATATCCATGCAAAACAAATGATGGCGCGCTGTGAAGCATGCTGAACACACAGCATACAATTTGTGGTGTGTGTGTTCAGTGAAGCCACTATTACACACTTTTGTCACCTAATTATTCCTCAGGAGAGACAATTAGCCACCATGTGGCAGTGCACGTTGTGTAACTTGAAACAACCTTGAAACACATCCTCACACACACAGAGTGCCAGTCAGCCACATGTCTGGAGAGAGTCTAATAAATAAAAAAAGACTTAACAAACATGAATGAGTTTATTTAGATGCTTTATTTAATCCGATAATTGTTGTTAATAATAAAATGCATAAACCATGATTTGCTTTTCTCTTTTTTAATATTTCCATATCAAAGACAAGATATCCTAAACAATTTTCACTTTATATTTGTACAAGGTTATCCAGAATTACTGCACATAAATATTAAAGAGGCCATGCTAAATGATTAAACTCTCAATAACATGTCTGCGTGGACCAAATTTAATTTACATTTAAAAAAATAAATTATATAAATTATATTTTCTCTATTTGTATATTTTATATTTCCCCATAACAACTTCTTACTTCACTGCAACTGTACTCATGGAAAATGTGTATTTGCTGATATGCAAATTTTTTTAAGTACATATTAAAAATAATATTAATATTTCAATGCTGACATTAAAAAGTATTCATACATCTGTTTTTCCTTTAATAAAAACAAATGTTTTTTTACAGTAATGAAAATCTAATGAGATAAGAAAAACAAAGTAAAACATTACATTACATAACATTACATTACAGTAATGGAAAATATGTGGTGTGTAGTGGGTGTGTGTAATTCGTGTAATAAAAAAATGCCACAATGCAAAAAAAAAACTGACACTTTTGCGGGTAATGCTAGATTTTATGAGCTTGTTGTGCTTATAAAAAAAAAAAAAAAAAAACAATCGCCCAAAATGTGCAGGCCTTAATGTAATCACAACTGATATTTAGTATTTTTAAAGACATTCATAGAACATAATTATCACAAACAGCACATTCAATTATGTGTTTCTCTCTAATGATAAATGACTTGACACAAACATTTAACATTGACTGGAGTGTAATGTAAATTAATTGCATACTTAATTCTGTTCCTGCATTATTCAGTCCAGTATAAAAACCTGTTTTGTCATGTGATTCATATGGTGACATCTAAATTAACTTGTTTTATTAAAGTAAGAAATAGAATTGTTTATAGGTTACAATAATATAAGTACATTTTAAGAACGATCAGATCACGATCAGTTCCATTAGATAACCACTGCACATTTTCACTGCAACAGTGTATGCAGTACATATATATTTACTATATTCATGAAATACCTGAATGGTCTACATTTGCCAAAATGCTTATTATATCCTGCGTTCACTACATAAATACTGTATCTGAAAACAATCAACTTAACTTTCCATATCCAGTGTGACTAATAAACAAGAAGTAATATCAACTGTATCTGCACAGATTTACACAAAATGATGCCAACAACTAAATGAGGTAATGTGACAACATTATAGCATATTCAAATTAAGGTTAGGGTAATCTCTCATAGCCCCTTTCACACATTAAACCCGGTAAATTACTTTAAAATTACCAGGTCGACTTACGTCCGGTAAATATACCATATATTCTGTTCACACAATCAACTGTCCTTTCTGTCCGTTCTGTCCTTTTACCGGTAAAATAGGCTGCATCACATCAGTACCAAAATAACAGTGAACTCTGTGATGTCATTCAATCTGTGCCATTTTCTTCTGATTTGACTTCTGATAGACGGGCGTAAGGATGATCACACAGAAAGCGTTTTGCTCTTGAAAACAAGACGTCGCACAAAAGTAACTGCAGAGTAGCAGCTCAGAGGAATGAAAAAGTAGGCAAGGTCTTGAGCGCAAGACACTGAAAAAGATGCAAATGCAGCGCAACAGTCAGACATCCTAACACAGTCAAAAGTAATTTTTTAAAAAAGCTCTCATTTCTGTTAGAGCTTTATGATTGGCCCAAAGACTTTTTACTTCAGCCCATCCTGACATACAGTATGCTGTATGCATACACCTGCTCATATCAAAAGGGAAATCTAATGCTCTGTTCAAACCTAACATCAGAACAGTAATTTACTGGTAATTTTACAACTTCTCATACTGGAAAATTGCCTAAATTGATTTCTCTGTATTTTTCAGGTTCTGTTCCTCAAAAACAGGTAAGTAATACATTGTATACAGATAGGAGATGCTATTATTATTTATTCATAGCCAAATCGCAAAAAACAAAATTGTTTAATTTAAAGAATATTTGGACTTGTTTTATTCTTCATGAGAAAGGTCCCATTTAGCTATTCCGGTAGCACTTTACAATAAGGTTTGTTTGTTAACTTTAGTTAACTACATTAGTTAACATTAACTAACAATGAACTGCACTTATACAGCATTTGTTAATCTTTGTTAATGTTATTTTCAACATTTACTAATAATATTAAACTAAACTATTAAAGATCCTTAACATTATTTAATGCACTGTGAACTAACATGAACTAACAATAAACAGCTGTATTTTTATTAACTAACGTTAACAAAGATTAACAAATTCAGTAAAAAAAAATGATTGCTCATGGTTAGTTCTTCATGTTAGTTAATAACTAATGTTAACTAATTAACCTTATTTTAAAGTGTTACCGCTATTCCTGTACGATGCAAACACATCCCTGACAGGGGCGTCAGATTTAAACCCAACACACACACACACACACACCTTGTTTACAAGGCAAAATTTTTTATGGATGTGGGTGCGAGGATTTGAATTCCTGGCAGGCATATTTATAAAGGTTATTAAGCGCTTGGCGAAGCATCCATTTGCTGCTGGCGTAACCACGGGTGTGACATTTATCAAGAATGTCCGGCGAAATGTCACGGGAAGAGGAAGCGTCCTACTCTTAATTAGGACCTGAGAGTCTTTGAAGAGTCCTCTTATACAAACTTATGCTCTGGTCTAACCTCCATCGCATATCTCTTTCCATCTTGTTTCTCACTTTTTCCATTCACCCAGCAAGATTCAAAGAGTGCATGTTAGCAAACTTTGGATAACAATTGATAAAGGGACGGATGGTTAAAGCACAGACAAATGGGGAAGGATGTAGTTCATCCATCAAGCCAACACGAGTCATTGTTTGCAGATTTTAACCTATAGGAATCCTGCTCTCCTCCCATGTGAGTCCCACAAATCATAGAGAAGGCAGGCCAGAGGTCTGTGCTTAAACTAGATTCAGCTCCAGAGAGAGAGAGAGAGGGAGAGAGAGAGAGAGAGAGAGAGAGAGAGAGAGAGAGAGAGAGAGAGAGAGAGAGAGAGAGAGAGAGAGAGAGAGAGAGAAATGCAGACAAAAATTAGAGAGCTGCCTTGCCGCCTACATACACATCCTAAACTAAATGGAAGCTCACAAATAAAGGAATTAAAAAACTCCTATAGCTGATTATAGCTGATTCCAATAGAATAAAGACTAAGATGTTGCTTAACGAATGGTGGGATACTATATTGGGCATATAAAAATGTCTATTGCACATACAAATATTGGTTAAAATGATCAGTTTTAATTATACTGAATGATGTTATGTAGTTCGAAAGAAAGAAACAAACAAATTGTGTCTTCAGGTGCAAGTTCATTTGCTTACATGTACAGTATCTGGTTGCTATAACCTTGTCCGTGTCATTTATGTAATAAGCTTCATAAGTTCATAAAGAAATGCCCAAATGAATATGTTTATTAATTGATGAACTCAAAGAGTTGAAAGACTATTTATTTTATGCAATGTGAAAAGTCCTTGTTCATTTTCTGTTGCCCACAGATCAGACAAAATTCACAAATTCTGACTACACTCTCAGAAAATAAAGTACATAATTGTACCTTTAGGGGTTCAATTGGTTGTCACTGGGGCTGTACCCTCAAGGGTACAGTTTTTGTACCCTTGGCATAGGGTACATATTTGTACCCTTGTGGCAAGACTTTTAATTTCCTTTATTTCAAGGTTATTTCAAGGCTACTCAAATATAGTGATAAGTTAAAATCTACCTTAAATAAATTAGGGTATCATTAAAACCTTTAAACAACAACTTTTACACACAAAAAAGGCTTAGCAGAGCTTGTCTCTTGATATTGTACACAGCAAAAACTCCAGTGTTAAATATGGTTCCAGACTCAAGAGTGTTATTAACATTCAAGAGTGTTAAAGTTAATGAGCTCATTAAGTGATTCATTGAGTGATGATTGACCATTATTGAAGACACCTGAACACTAGGTTAACACTAGATTTTGTTTGGCTGTTGTATCTGAGTTATAACTGCCAGATGAACAAAGAGAGAAGTTGATCAGGTGGTGTTGATTATGTTTTGACATAATCATAATTTGTTCTGGATCACTGTACTCATTTAGAGTGTAATCTCTGACTTAAATGTATATTGTTGATTCCAGCATAACTGTGATTCTACAGCATGAGATCCAGAATTTTTTAAATGATTTCTAAAAGGTTGTTCTGATATAATGAAATCTTTATTTTAGGCATACATAGACATCAAGAATCAATGTATGAATCTCAACAATGGTGACAAACAGAATATGCCATTAGGGAAAGGACATTACTAAGACAATTCAGATAATAATTTATTCATACCGCAATGCATGATGGGAGCCATGAATGAGTTTTGATTGGTGGCACCCAGAATGCACTGCAACATGCTATATTATTGTCACCATTGTTGAGATTCACAGGCTGATTATTAATGTCTATTAATGTGTGTCTAAATAAAATACAATTTCAAAGTCTTCTGATTGGAACAACTTTTAAGAAATATTTTGTATGATATTGAAAACCATTTACTATAGAATCACACTCTGCTGTAATCAACAAGGTAGACATAACTCTATAAATGAGACTTCAACTTCAATCAAATTATGATTATGTCAAAACATAACCAACAGCATCTGATAAATTTGCTCTTTGTTCAAATGGTAGTTATAACTCAGATACAATAGCCAAACAAAATCGAGTGTTAACAGTTTAAGAGTCAAGAGCCCAACTAAAGCAAACACTGATCATCATAATGGCGTCTTAAAAAAAAATAGATTTCTCCTTCAGTAATTCGGCTTGTTAACATCAGGTGTCTTCAATAATGGTCAATCATCACTCAATGAATCACTTTATTAGCTCATTAACTTTAACACACTTGACCACAGGAGAGTTCATTTAACACTGGAGTTTTTGCTTTGTACCTTAACCTTTAAAATAAAGGGTACATATATGTACCTTGAGGTCCAATAATAAGCCCTATGAGGTACATTAGTGTAGATTGTACCTTGGGGGACAAAAATGGACTCCTACTGTACCCCTTTTTCTGACAGTGTACGAAACACTGCATTGTTTTACACAGTATAAAACTATTTTATGTTTTATGGTTTTAGATTCCAATTAATCTTGTGTATATAGTGTTACAAATATTTTATGAAATGAGTTGTTAACAATATGGTTGTTGGTATTTTTAATTGATTTAATTCTGGAAATAATAATGTACATATGACACTATGATATGCACCAATTAGAAGACATTTCCTTTTAATTGATGAAATACATTTAGTTTGAAATACTGCTATGCCATTATTTAAATGCTTTTATTAAATCCATCAGAATCCTCCACAATTCATCCCAAGATTTTTGTGCTGGCCAGTCAAGTTGTTCCCCCTGTAAACCAGTAACCAGACTTAACAAACCATTTCTTTGTGGACCATGCTTTGTGCACAAGGGTGCTGTCTTTTTCGAACAGAAAATGTCCCTTCCTAAACTGTTGGTACAAAGGTAAAGGAAAGAAAAAAAGGAACAAGGGCAGAGAGAGAGAAAAAAAATCTTCACAAGTTCCTGGTTCCTGTAAAATTTCCGATAGAATGCTGTTACATACA
This sequence comes from Meda fulgida, assembly GCA_030578275.1. Classification (NCBI taxonomy): domain Eukaryota; kingdom Metazoa; phylum Chordata; class Actinopteri; order Cypriniformes; family Leuciscidae; genus Meda; species Meda fulgida. The sequence goes on from CM060619.1 coordinate 17,982,873, forward strand.
AAATAAAGTTATGCAAGTGTAAATATTGACTCTGCTGACCAGGTGCAGCACACGGTCAATAGATAAATGTTTGGCTTATCACTTGCTGTGCTGTCTCTGCGTCACTTCTTTCCTGTCGAACCAGAATGAGATATTTTGCAGAGGAAAACAAACACTGAATGCTGATTTTAAACATGGTTGAGCTGTAATCATCATAGTAAAAAATGATGCAAGATCAGCAAGGACTTAGATAATAAAAGTAATGCTAAATGTTTACCTATGTGATGTCTAAAATAATTTGTTGTCTGTCACAGCTTTCTAGTTTCAGCACTTCACATCATATTCATTCTACAAAAGATTTAACACGTCCTACTAACATTTGTGTCCATTTGCTTTCGCAGTATGGAGATGCAAAACTGCTTTTTGACATGCATGACACTGTCTCAACTAAGTGGTTAGTGTTTGACTTGTTAGCATGGTCCAGTTAGTCCTGAAGGGCATATGCCATATAGTTCTGCAGTTCGTTGAAGGCTATGTGAGAGAAATCATTAAATATTATAATTAATATAATATTTGATTAGATTATTGTAAATGTTTTACCAGTCAGGATGGTCACTATAAGGGCTTTGAACTGTATACCTTCTCACAGAGCCATCAGCCAAATAACGTTGCCAGAATTTAATTTTCTTATGGCTCCAGGGTAATTAGTCATATGGCATCAACAGCTCGTGAAAAAAAAGTGTCCAAAACTGAGCTCTGTCCACAGTTACAATGATTTATCAGCATTTTTACGTTATTAGGTTTTTGACATGAACACTGAAGTTCATAAATTAATAAAATAAATAAATAAATTGCTAACTTTACCTTTTCTTTGCACAAACCTATCTTAGTCCTCACAACAAAACAGAGTTTTGTTTCACAAAAAACAAAACAAATTGTGCATAATGAACAGTGCTTACAGCTGGCAGTTCGTCTAAAAGTACCAATAACCCTATGCCTGAAATATTACCCTATGCCTGATATTCTTTTAGATGTGCAAGTATTTCTGACGTTGTGCTGTGATATGCCAACTTGCAAATGCTGTTTAAAGCAGGCCTACAGTATTTCCTTCAGTGCACGATAAGAAATGGACGACTAGATGAAGTTTGAGCCCTCCTGACCCATCCCTACTTTTTGGCAGATGATGTCTGGATGTTTCAACCATTAACAAGGGATGATCCCAAATGAGTAATCATTTTTTCCAGAACTTTTTTTTTACTTTCCACTTCCACTGCAGGATGTAGTTTGTAGAGAGTTGGAAACTGACTTCTGAGTTGTATAATGGGGGAGTGTGCTGCATTAATGTGCCATGGGCCGGTCCAGTAGCCTGGTTGGAGACAGGGGTGTCTGGAGACCTGCTGCAGGTATAGAGAGAGCCAGAAACAGCAGTGCAGACTCAGGGGGGTCTTGCTCTGAAAGATGAGATTGATGATACAAGGGAATTCCTGTGGGTAAAAAAAAAAAAGTATGTGTGCATCTACACGATTCTCCCTTGATCCTTAAATTTCATTGTAGTCTTCTTTTATTTTATTTCATCCTTATGCCCAAGGAGCTCGTGAACCCCACAAGGCTGTCCAAAGCAATCACAAGTTCAAACACATCTTTGCTGTCATAGCACTCATTGTCTTGGGGCCTGACTGGTGCAAAGTAAATAATTATTTGCATTTTGATGCTTTCGAGGGATGTGATAATGCTATCTTTTCCCGGAGGAATATCACTGCCAAGACTTATTCATACTTTGCATAAACTTGTAAAACAAGGATTTTCTTTCAATCTGGGGGAGGTTTGACCATTGACTTTACCACCACTCATGCCTTTCTCGGATGTCTAAACAACTGTCACATGGGGAAGAAGGAAATATTCAGAATTTCAAGAGTAGAATATATGTTTTGGCAATGTTTTCTTTTGCAGATGAACTTTGCAAAGGATATTTGTCCTATTAGGACTGGGAAAATTGTGGCAATCATAGCATGTGCCCAGGGGTGCCATGTCCATGGTTATGGTTATAAGATTTCCCTACTTCTCCTGCAAACCACACACGAGTTCTCTCTGCATTAAATATAGATATAAACAAATAAATCTTGACTGACCCAGCATACTGTAAATGTCTTAATAAACTGACTTCGAATTAATTAAATGGATAAAATTTGGGTCTAAAGATTCTAATATTATATGAGATTCTTAGAGGAAGTACAATATGAAAAATTGTTCTATGCACACTGCCTTATGTTATGTTATGTTATAATATATAGCTATATAATATTATATTGTGTGAAATCTGTTATGCTAAATGGAGCCTCATCATGCCCTGAATACGTCTGAAGTAAATTAAGTCTGAAACATAACCAGTTCTGCAGCGGAGAGTAAGTTGATCTGGCTCCTTACATACTCTGAAAGTTACCTCTGTTTTTGGAACTGACAGTTGAGGTTATCCGCTTATTTATCTGTAAACTTACATTGCATAACTTGCTTTTTGGAATGGTGCTGGTTTGGGGAGTGATGCATTGATAAAACTATAAAGACACTGTTCCGCATGCTTTAGATTGTGCAAATGAGTTTCACAGGGGAAAGAAGGGTGGGCAACAACTGTGTGTTCCCCTTCTGATGCCAGTCCAAATTTACAGCACTGGAATTGAGAAATGCATATTGCAATCTCCTCCTCAACAGAAAGAGATAAATACACCCTTTAAAAAGACACTCCTTCTTCTGTGTCTCCGGCCTATAAAGGTGAGACCTTTAACAGATACAGGTTCTGAGTCTTTGGCTGATCCATTTTCTTCAGCTAACTAAAAGTGTTGAAAGGACCTCAAAAGCTTGATGAGTTCTACTGGCTGGATTAGGATGGAGGCTGACCACAGTTTTACCTACAGTGTAAAGGGGCTTTTGAAATTACTTTTCATTTAGCTGGCATAGTTAAGACATCCATTTTTCTCTTATATATTGAGCTTAATTAGTCTCACTATATATAATTTGTCTCACTATATATATTTTTTTATGTAGCCAGACTTGCCTTAATAAAGATTGAGGTGTGTTTAATACCACCAGATATGTAAAGTATTGTTGGATACATATTCAAAAATGGAAGAATACTGAATGCTCTATAAAGCTGTTGGTAAGATATCTTGGTTGATATTTGTTTTAAAAAAACATAATTTTAGTGGCAATGTAAGTAGTAACTTAAAAATGAATAAATGTAAATATCATTACTTAAGGGAACTAAAACGTGATTTGCTCTCACGAATCATATCTTTTACATGTTTATAACCACATTTAGGGAATGAGTTGTATTCTTTGGATTCATCTTCAGCAGTGATGGATGTTAAGGTAAGACCACTGCACACAGTGTCACACTCTGTTGAGTTTGTGGCTTGTATCGTTTTCATGGACTTTCATTTATCACATGTGTTCCTTTGTTTGATTCTCCCACCACTCATCAATAACCATGGACATTAATGATCAAAGCTGTTCATCATTTAGGTTATCACCATGTGTATATTCCTCATCATCTGTCTGTCGGGTCTCCTTTGCGTTAGCACTTGTCTGTATCTGTCTGTCAACAACCCTTACTGACACAGGACTAAGGGATTTTTTTTTTTTTTTGGTTTCACTTCATTTGGATGGTCCCTTTAACACATTCTGTTGACAATAAGTAACGTTGCACCTACATGTCTACTAACTCTCATTAGAGTGTTAGTAGAGTATTAGTAGACTGGTAGGGTTAGGGTTAGAATAAGTTGACATGTAGTTGCATAGTTACTTATAGTCAGTAGACTGTCTGTTGGAGGACCATCACAATTAAGAGTTATCAGATTTTAACCAGACAGTCTACTAATACTCTAATGAGAGTTAGTTGACATGTAGTTGCAAAGTTACTTATAGTCACCAGAATGTTCAAAACGGACCATCAAAATAAAGTGTTACCTTTATATATAAATATATATATATATATAGAAGGAAATGTTATAATTGTAAAAATTAGTGTTTTATTTTCAGATTAATCTAATTAATTAATTAGTCTAATTTATGTTAATTAATTTTATTTGACCATGTTAATTATATATTTTGTATTAGAGTTTCTGCATTAAGTATATCTCTGAATTTGTTTTTAAACTATCTTTTTCTGTGTGTTCTGCCAAGAGTTTATCAATTTCTATAGTTCGTAGAACTCCTGTTTTTACTTATTTAACATTCTATATTCAGCCTTTGTTGTTTTTCGATTAACATGAATGATACAGAGTGCAGTAGATATGTTAGGCTGCTGGCACTTTAAGACCTGACACATAAATCTGACACATTTCTGTTTTTCTTTACATTCACTTTTCAGCTCATTTAAGACTATGCTTATGAGGAAACTCACAAAAATGTTTACAATTTTGTGTGTTTTTGTCCGTTAAATCCAAAGATAATTTGATCATATAATATAATGCTTGCCAAAGAAAGCCAGAAAAAAACTGATTCTGTTTTAGAGTTATATATTTTGATGCATTAAACAGAAATATTAAGTGGACAGATGAATATGTTATTGATTTTTTTTTTAATTAATATTTTTGACAGCCCTAAATAAAAGCCAAAACTCACACACCATCTATTGAATTTTGGGTGCATTTTATCTGCACTCTACTAGGCTATATCACTTAGAGAAATGTAGTAGCCTTGTAGTTTTTAAAACTGCATCTTTACGCATCTTTATAACTACTATTGCAATATTATTAGATACATAACGTGATTTTTTTTTTAACTTTTAGGATGTGAATTATAGCATTACAGGGTTTTAGGATTTATAATTAGCTGATTAATCGTGTGTGTGTGTTGTAATGTGATTGTACTGTCTTGTCTTTCCATTTTATGTACACAGCATGTGTTACATTTATACGTGTGTTAACATGCATGTAGTCTACCAGAGATGATAGTCTTATATTCCAATAAATTGCTCATCAAGGTTGTAGAGGTTGTTCTTTGGTGTGAAGTATACATTTGACCAAAATACTTGTTTGTCCCTCATCCATTGTCACACACAAGTCACCCTTGTATGGTTTCCACATGTTTGACTCTTACAATCACCTTAGAGCAGTGGTTCTCAACTTCGGTCCTGACCCACTGGTGTGCATTTTTTTCTGTCTCTCTTTTCTGACACACTTAGTTTATGGTGAAGGGGCATGAACATATATTACATATTTAACAAATCTAATAAAGAGCAATAACATAAAATATGTTGTAAATGTATTACACATACATTTCATAAATATCACCCTAATAATATCCTAATATCAACCCTAGTAATGTAACATAGCTGAAAATCAGTAACTATAATCCAATTACAAGAACAGGGCCCTTAAGAGTTCTTTTGTGCTGAAGGATGTGTTATAAAATTCCCATTTCACAGAAGGCTTCCTCACCTGCTAAAGTGTCTCAATGTCCCTTAACCAATGTTCGACTTTCTGGCAGACTTTCACACATACACAGACATGAATGCTTGCAAGAGTTGACCTCTGGCTGTGATATTAAATGTGTCTGCGCATTGAGATTATCCGAATGCACCAGTCCATATGGCAGAAAAAGAACAATTTTTAATAAAAGGCAGAGGAAGCCAAAGACATGAAGACAGGCTGTCTTGAAAGACCTAATGTCATCCATTGCACGGTGAGGAACTGACATGTTGCTGACTGTACATGAGGGTGCCAAATTGAAGTAAATATTTTTATTATAACCATCTTATGAAAACCCAGATATAAAAATAATGTTCCCATGGAACATGCATTGTTTAAAACATTTTGTTTAGACAAAACAAAAGTAAAAAAAAAAAAAAATGAAAAAAGTGTGCTATCTTTTCACGTGACACTGATGTTAAACTAGACTTCATTCACCCAATATTTACAATGTATAAATCGTTCAGACCCTCTTCTGGTCTCGATCTTGACTCTAACTCAACCCACTCAGGTCTCAGTCTAGACTCGAATGAGCTGGTTTCGACTATAACACTGGACATTTGTGTATAGTGTGGTAGATTTTTCCCCTACGCACCTGATTTAGGTTGAACTGAGTGTCCTTGACACCTGAAAATATTATACTCAGTTGAGTTCATCTCTGAACGTGCAGGTTGACACCTAAGAGTAGCTATTCTGACCACATAAAATGCCTAAGAATTATGCCTAAGAATTAAGAATTAAAACTAAGAATTAACTGACCGCAATCTAACCCCACCTAAGAGTCTCACAAAGAGTCGAACGACGTCTCGCCCCCTTTCGAAGACTATCACTTGGGAATAAGGTCTCTAGTGTTTTGCTAAATAACTTGTTCCACTATCTAACTTGCTGCACAGCAATAACTAAACAGACTCCAGACAATGCCTTTGAATATGCTTTAATCATGGCCGGAGGATCTCAGACAAATTTCAGAGAGAATCCGACCAGCAAAAGGAATTCAACAGTTTTTATAGAGTAGGAGCATGGCAAAAATTACATGAAACATTATATAATTTCCCTACAATTTGATTGGTTCTTAGATGTTAGAGTTATGATTAGTTTGATATACAGTTTACTATTTTATTCATTAAAAAATCCATCATCCAGACATCCATCTAGTTTATAAAACAGAATTGACAGTTTATAATATGGCCAAAATGAGTTTGAAAATGCAGCGCAATGGCTGGCAACTTTTTGGAACATTCTTGATGTTCAGTAGTGTATGTGATTCCTTAAAGTAGACATAATGGTATATGCAATTCACTAGGTTTTGGAACAGGTGCTTACTTCCCAGAGGAAATACCTAGATGGATACTGCACTCTGTTGCACACCAGTTTGAATGCTTGGGCATCCAAGGTTCCAGATGTGGGCTCTTCTGGTTGTTGAATGAAAGAATCATTCCCTTTTGTTCCCATGCATTTTACCCTGCACCTAAATGGCCATTTTCTGCATGCTTGCACACACACACACACAAATGACCACTGTGACTGGATGCTTCTATCAGAGCTGTCTCAATCACTCAGCTGGATAAACTAAGCAAGACGGCTAGAGCATCAATCATCCATGACTCCCAGAGGCGGCTCGAACAAGGGCAGAGTCAATGGTTGTTGAGAAGGAGACCATAAAAAGAGTAACCAATACATTTGACATTGCACTTGACCAAAGTAAATAGGAGATGGAAATAAAAAATAAAAAAACACACACAAAAAAGCAGAGGTTAGTCTCTCCAGCTAGGGGAAATCTCCAACTTCAAGGTTAATTAAGCACCAAAATGAGATGAGGAAGCTTTCTCTTACAACTCATGAATGTTGATCTATTTTGGGAAAGCGTTGTAATTAGTTAATGTTTAGTCAAATTTAATTGGCTGTCAGTGAAAATCAAATTTGTGGACAATCTCAAACCATGAGCTATGTGGACATGAGGTCATTGTTACGCTTAGATGGATGAGGATGTTGATTTAGCAATGACTAATTTAATCTGGATGGGTGTTATCATTTTCTTTTGGTCACAGCCAGATCCCAGATAAACCCAGAAGAAAAGTGTATTACCCAGAGGTTGCTCATTCATAGCTCAGGAGACTTTTATTTTGCTTGTAGGCTTTGATACATTGAATGAATGAATCAGAGCATACTTTGAGACATTGTTGAAATCTCATATCCAATGCTCTTGACAAACATCCTGTCTGTGAAACCACAGGACACAGTTATGTGCAAAATCACCCTGTTAAAGAGTCTGCGGGAGCCTTTAATAACAACTTGTGTTGGCTCAACGTGAGTGTTTGTAGACAGCCAGCAGGGGCTGTGTTAAGCTTTTGATTTGTGTGTGTGTCAAAGGGATCTGACCTGGATCAGGGTGTTCTGCACCGCAGCAGGCTTTCTTACATACACATTCACCTTTATAGTAGTAATTTGAACCTATTCATTGATGTTTAAGAACAGATAATGAGCTTTAATTTCTCAAAATAGCCTTGCAGTCTGTCATGCTTTTGATTCTTAATTGCTACACATTTCATGCCACTGCTTGTAAAGACTAATCAATTTCCATTTACAACCACTGGAACAATCTCATTCAGTTAATTTACTTTGGGTTTAAGTAACTGTTTTTTTTTTATGAATTCATACTACACTGTACAATCTAATGCGTTAGACTTACTTAAAAAAGCATACAAACCGATTGCCTTAAAACAAACTATGTAAAGTGAAAAAGGTATAGCATGTTGTACTTAAAAATGCTTAGTTAGTATAGTTCAATCACACAAGAGTTCTAGTAACTAAAAATAACTGTAGAGACTTGATAATTTACATTAGATTTACTGTTGACTTGTATACCATTGTTGTGTTTTGCATGCTGAATATTGAAAGTCTGTGTGTGACTCAAGCATGGTTAATTGCAAGATATTGTCACAAATATAGAGGGTTTATATCAATTTAATGAAAATTTTAATTTGCTTAATTCGTTTAAGGTGCTTATGACGTAAGTGTTAACAATAAAATGTGATTAAGTTAGAAGTAAGGTCAGCTTTTAAAAGCAACATATTTATTACTTCCCTTACTTTGAAACCAAATAACTGTGATTTATTGTTGCATAGCATCAATAGGGAGATAATTACAATAATATAAATTAATTTCCAAGAGCCCAAGCAAAGGGAACGTCTCGGTTACGTATGTAACCCTCGTTCCCTGAGTAGGGAACGGAGACGTTACGTCGGATGACGACGAATGGGGTTTCGCTTAGAAAGCCTATCAGCTTCGAGTATTACAAAACGAGCCAATGGCAAAGAAATGCCATGGGTCTGCGGAATTTGCATAACGTAACTCCGCCCCACCTCGTGGGTATAAAAGGAGGACGCTGGCAACATGCAGTTATGTTTTATCGCTGAGGAGCCAAGACTGAACTCGGGCGATCCCCGCGAACAGCGGAAGTGGCAGGAAGACGTAACGTCTCCGTTCCCTACTCAGGGAACGAGGGTTACATACGTAACCGAGACGTTCCCTTTCGTTGTCACTCCGAGTTACGTCGGATGACGACGAATGGGGTTACCAGTCAAATCACGCCACCTTCACAGCTGTCTTCCAGCGCCCTGCGAAAAATCTGAGCCCTCTTAGGACGAAGGACTCCTATTTAACACAGGAATACCAAGGTACACTGGGAAGCATATCCCAAGCTTTTAAGGGGAAATATGCAATTATCACCAACCCAGTGGGGGGGGCATTTGAAAATACACATATGACCTGATAGTAACATATGGAGAAACTCTGAGGTGTCCAGCCGCAGGTGGAATATTTCAACCTCAGGGGGCAAGGTGGCTTGCCGAGGGAAAGACACATGCTCAAAGAGGCTTACAGTGGAAATACACGTGTGGGGGTAGCTCATGGGAGGGACCATGCACACGGAGGCACCTAGCCGACGCCCAGGCAATAGACACTGGCGCTAGCATCAGGGGTGCTGGAGGAACTCAGGGCTTTCGGAGAAGCTCACCTGAGCAGAATATCGCACGTATCCAGTCCGCGGAGTGGAATGGCGAGCAAGCGAAGACACCTGAGCGGGTCCGGAACTAGCTGTTTGAAGCGAGAACACGAGAGGACACTGGCTCCACTCGGAGATTATAGAATCTGGCGAATGTGTTAGGTGTCGCCCAGCCTGCAGCTCTGCAGATGTCTGCCAGCGAGGCGCCATGCGCCAGCGCCCAGGAGGATGCCACACTCCGGTGGAGTGGGCGGTCACACCAAGGGGGCACGGTCGACCTTGCTGCTGGTAAGCCAAAGCAATGGTGTCCACGATCCAGTGAGACAACCTCTGCTTTGAGAGAGCCTTTCCCTTCAGCTTCCCACCATAACAGACAAAGAGCTGGTCTGAGGTCCTGAAACACTGCGTCCTGTCTACATAAGCGCGGAGAGCGCGTACTGGACAGAGCAGTGCCAAGGCTGGGTCTGCCTCCTCCGAGGGCAGCGCTTGCAGGTTCACCACCTGGTCCCGGAAGGGAGTGGTAGGAACCTTGGGCACATATCCAGGCCGGGGTCTCAGGATCACGTGAGAACCGGCCGGCCCGAACTCTAGGCACGCTTCGTCAACGGAGAATGCGTGCAGGTCCCCGACCCTCTTGAGAGAGGCCAATGCAATCAGGAGCGCTGTCTTCATTGACAGGAACTTAAGCTCCACTGATTGCAAAGGCTCAAAGGGAGCACTCCGCAGGGCACTTAGAACCACTGAGAGGTCACAAGAGGGAACGAGAGGAGAGCGAGGAGGATTCAGTCTCCTCGCCCCCCTCAGGAACCTGACGATCAGGTCGTGCTTCCCTATGGACTTACCTTCCACTAAGTCGTGGTGAGCGGCGATAGCGGCAACATAAACTTTGAGGGTGGAGGGAGACAGCCTTCGCTCCAACCCATCTTGAAGGAAGGAAAGCACGAGACTGATCGAACAACTCCGGGGATCTTCTCGGCGAGAAGAGCACCAATTGACGAATAGGTTCCACTTCAACGCGTAGGCATGTCTCGTGGACGACGCTCTAGCGGAAGTGATGGTAGCCACCACCGCAGGTGGTAGGGTACTCAAACCTGTCTCGTCCCGTCGAGGAGCCACACGTGGAGGTTCCACAGATCGGGACGAGGGTGCCATAGAATGCCCCGTCCCTGAGAAAGGAGGTCCTTCCTCAGAGGAATTGGCCAAGGAGGGGCTGTCGCGAGGAGCACTAGTTCGGAGAACCAAGTCCGGGTGGGCCAGTACGGCGTAACCAGAACGACTTGCTCCTCGTCCTCCCTGACCTTGCGCAGGAGCTGCGCAAGAAGGCTCACTGGGGGAAACGCATACTTGCGGCCCCGCGGCCAGCTGTGCGCCAGTGCATCCGTGCCGAGCGTGCCCTCGGTCAGAGAATAAAACTGGGCGCAATGGGATGAGTCGCGGGAGGCAAACAGATCTATCTGTGCGTCGCCAAACTGGTCCCAAATCAGCTGGACCGACTGGGGATGGAGTCGCCATTCTCCAGGGAGGGGCTGAAGCCGTGACAGCTCGTCGGCAGCACGGTTCAGGGCTCCGGGAATGTAAATAGCACGAAGGGACCTCAGATGCTTCTGACTCCATAGGAGGAGGTGGCGAGCGAGTTGCGACATACGGCGGGAGCGTAGACCACCTTGATGGTTGATGTACGCTACTGTGGCGGTATTGTCTGATCGGACTAGTACGTGTTGACCCATGAGCAGCGCTCGGAAGCGGTGCAGAGCAAGGCGTACTGCCAGCAACTCGAGGCAATTCACATGCCATAGGCGCTGGGGTCCTGTCCAGGAGCCCGCGGCAGCATGACCATTGCACATGGCGCCCCAGCCCGTGGTGGAGGCATCTGTTGAGACAACAACATGCCTCGACGCTCGTTCCAGGGGGACACCAGCCCTGAGAAAACTGAGGTTCAACCACGGGGTGAAGGTCTGACGGCAGCTCGAAGTCACTGGAACTCGGAGCTTGCCTTGTTGCCATGCCCACCTCGGGACTCGGTCGCGAAGCCAAAGCTGAAGCGGTCTCATATGAAGCAATCCGAGCGGCGTGACCGCGGCTGCAGATGCCATATGCCCCAGGAGCCTCTGAAAATGTTTCAGTGGAACCGCTTTCTTGCCCTGTATTTGTCTCAGACAAGTCAGCAGTGACTGCGCGCGCTCGCTCGTAAGCTGCGCGGACATGGCGACCGAGTCGATGTCCATACCGAGAAAAGAGATCCTCTGCACGGGGCAAAGTTTGCTCTTCTCCCAGTTGACCCGAAGGCCCAGACGGGCTAAGTGCCGGAGCACAAGGTCCCTGTGTTCGCAAACCTGGTCTCGAGAGTGAGCTATAATGAGCCAGTCGTCGAGATAGTTCAGGATGCGAACCCCGTGAACCCGAAGGGGAACAAGGGCTGCCTCGACGACCTTCGTGAAGACGCGAGGGGACAGGGCCAGCCCGAACGGGAGAACCGCGTACTGATATGCCTGTCCCTCGAAAGCAAACCGGAGGAACGGTCTGTGACGAGGGAGAATGGAGACATGAAAGTAGGCGTCCTTCAGGTCGATCGCTGCAAACCAATCCTGGGGCCGCACACACTCGAAAATGCGTTTGGCGGTGAGCATTTTGAACGGCATCCTGTAAAGGGAGCGATTCAATACTCGCAGGTCCAGGATCGGTCGTAACCCACCGGTTTTCTTGGGGACAATGAAGTAAGGGCTGTAGAAGCCGGACCTCATCTCGGCTGGAGGGACAGTCTCGATTGCACCCTTCGCCAGCAGAGTGGCAATCTCTGCTCGCATGATCGGGGCGTTGCCACTGACCAAAGTGGAGCGGACTCCCCTGTATCGGGGAGGAGACCGTGCGAACTGAATCGCATAGCCGAACCGGACGGTGCGGGCGACCCAGCGGGACAGTTGGGGAAGCTCTAGCCAGGCTTCTAGGAACTGTACCAGCGGGGTATGCGGACCACCGGCGTCCCCCCGGAGGGGCAGCGAAGCGGAGTAACTGGCCCGGACGTGGACGGCTTAGCGATCCGGTGTGGGGGCGCAGTTAAGCTCCGCGCCCTGACAGAGGAGGCCAGGGAAGGACCAGCGTTCCACGGGGGCCTGCTCTGCCAGGGGTCTGGCGACAGAGCGGGACAGGGACGAACGGCCCGTGGGCGGCACGCCGTGTCAACCGACTCTGGGACAGAGGGGAACGAGGAGAGCACGGCTGGTGGGCGGCGCTCTGTGTCGTCCGAGAACTCTGTGTGCTCAGAGACGAGAGAGTCAGTCCTTTTTGAATAAGGATTCTTCCCCAGCCCTCCACCGGGGAAAGGAGTGGCCCTGCTACCAACTCCTGGAAGAACTGAGTCCCATCTCTGAGCAGCCCATCTCAAAAAGCGCCGCTTAACCCGGCGTCTAGCGGGGGGCGGGGCTGGAGAGGGCTGAGGCATCCCCCCACGGTCTTCCAAGCCAGCCCGGATGAACGGGCGGGGTTGTGACCATGGGAGGGCGCCTTCGGCGGTTAGCAGACTGAGGGGCCTGAGCGGACGGCGGAGCCGTCGGCAGAACAACCTCAATCTGCTCCCGGGCGGTTGAGAACTATTGGGCAGAAGAACTCAACCGCACCGCCGAAGGGGCCGACCTGGGACGTGGGGGTGAGCAGACGAATCTACCGACCTCCAGCACATCAGACCGGTCAGCCCCAGAGTGGTAAACATCACCTGACTCGGAGAGCGCGTGGCCACCTTCGTCGCTCGGAGAGCAAGGTCAGCAGCGGCGCGCTGAGTAGCTCATTAAGAGCCTCGAGTCAGTCCCGCCCTCCTGCAAAACCGTGAGCATCTGGGCCAGGTAGACCACAGAACGGTCACGGAATGCAGTGAGGCGGCTGCCTGTCCCGTGGCACTATAGGAATTCGCCACAGATTAGTGTAGACGAAAAGAACTACAGGCTTCGGACGGGTGCTTAGGATAGCGCCGGGAAGCACTCTGAGGACACAGTAGCATCGCAACAGAGCGCTTCAACCGGGGGGACCCCAGTGTACCCATGGGCAGCGGCCCCGTGAGGGGGGAAAGGCGGATGAGACCAACGAACGGTCCTGAGAAGACACGGGGGTCTTTCAGGACATCGAGATCTCATGATGCACGTCCGGGAGGAAAGATATTGGGGTTTGCCGTGGACGCGGGTCGGCGGCCTTACCCAAAACCAATCGTCCCAGGAAAGCATGGCCGTCATCTCCGGATCAGACTCAGGCACAGCATAACACACCAGAAGGTGGCAGCTGTGACGAGTCGTCACTTCCAGAAGAACCAAGCCCACCTTATGATGTTACAACAGACATAGCATCTTTCTCTGTAGCTTCAACCGAAACCCGCGGGCCACCCGAAGGTCGACTCGCGGGAATCGGAGGTTCACTAGCGGGCACCGTCACACAGGAGGGAGCTGGGGTCGCGGACAGATAGTCGGCGCCTTGATCCAGACTATAACCCTCAGGTCACCCTGGCCACCAGCCGAAGCAGCACCCCTCGTTCTTTTTTTTTTTTTTTTTGGGGGGGCGCTAGATCGGGGTGTGGATGAGGGGACTCTCACTCTTGCGAGTTCATTGAGTCTCGACCTAAATGACGCGATGATCATGTTCCCAGAGAGAACATGAATCACCCACGAGCGCTGTACAAGCATGATAAAAGCCCTACACACTAGACAGCGCTCGTGCCCATCAGAGTCCGATACCAATCTGCCGCCACTTTTTTTTTTTTTTTTTTAAAGCACGGGCGAGCCGTCTTTAAAAAGACGTGCCGCGTGCGAGCTCTTTTTGTGAGAGAGAGAAACACTCTGATGTCGAGGCGCCCGGGGAGACACGCACTCTCTGGCAAAACCACTGCACAGATCAGCAGGAAGCGCGCGCTCGCTGGATATCGCCCACAAACACCAACACCAGAGGAACTCGTTTGTAAAAAGCTGACAATTTCAGAGATGGCTTGTGGAGTGAAGAGATGCTCTTGGCTCCGAAGCGAAAACATAACTGCATGTTGCCAGCGTCCTCCTTTTATACCCACGAGGTGGGGCGGAGTTACGTTATGCAAATTCCGCAGACCCATGGCATTTCTTTGCCATTGGCTCGTTTTGTAATACTCGAAGCTGATAGGCTTTCTAAGCGAAACCCCATTCGTCGTCATCCGACGTAACTCGGAGTGACAACGAAAGGGAACACTAATTACCAAACATTTGAGGAAAATCAACATCAATTTATGAAGTCCGCTTATGTGATGTTCTCTCAAATTGTGTTGTATTAACAGTTCAATATTCAAGATGACTTTGGGAAATTAGTGAATTCAACTAGAGAAAGACAACAGCAGAAGTGAAAAGTCCATTCAAAATTAATCTTAACTGGGGTTCCCTTTCGAAGAAACTCGAACTGCGTCAATACGACATTTGGGGAACGCCCCCCAACATAGCGCCTCTGAAGCATGAATGAAACTAGGTCAATGGTGATTGGTGTTGCGTCATGACGTAACGTGTGACGGCATACACGGAAGCTTACAAAAGGACGTCGACACACACAAGAATTAGCTTTCTGTTCTTCAGCAAGCGCTCTGTTGACGTGTCTGTTTTATTTGGTGTTGTCTGTCTCAAGATTACACAAGCAACTATATATAAGAAATGGCGAGTCAATGTTACAAGCGGTGTGTGCATCCCTGCCCTCGATACATAATGGGTGGGGACACACACGAATTGTGTGTACACTGTTTGGGAGCGCAGCCCGCGCAGGCTGCTCTCGAGGGGGCTGCTTGTCCGGATTATGAAGTTTTAACAATCCGGGTGCTGTACTCTCATCTGGCTACTTTTAATGAGGATGGTCAGGCTCGCGAACCCTGTGGTGCGGGTCCCGCGTCCGTTGAGGCATTCATCATGGGGCTCGCAAATGGATCTGGCAAGGAATCTTGAGACTGCCGAGGCACTTTCTCAGAATTCCTCTGCCAGTTCCTATGTTCTCCCGCCTCACACAAGCCCGCCCAGCGGCTTCTTCCCCGCGAGCAGAGAACCCGATGCTCGAGCTGTCTGCTTCCGAGGAAGCGGACGTGCTCAGCGTCGAGGGCGGAGATAATGGAGATGACTCGCCACTCCATATCCCCGCATATGAGGAGCTGGTGGAGGTTGTTTCTCGCGCTGTGGACCAGTTAAAAATCAGCTGGCCACGTGAAAAGCAGGAAGCGCAGATAAAAAGTAAATTAGTTAATTGCTTCCTGCAGCGTAGAGAACAACCTCATCGACAGGGTTTACCGTTCTTTCCCGATTTACATAACGAGTTGGATAAATCGTGGAACAAGCCTTATTCGTCTCGTATTTCCAACCCCCCATTATTAGATTACAGCAATATGGGAGTGAGAGAGAATGGTTATGGGATGATGCCTCGGGTGGAAGAGCCATTGGCCAATTATCTTTCCCCCGATGCTGCATCATCCCTAAAAACCCCGGTGCTGCCCACCAAACGCTGCCGTGATACATCTACTTTGGTGGGCAGGGGTTATATGGCTACAAGTCAGGCTGGTGCCAGTTCGCACACTATGGCAGTACTGCAGGCCTGCCATGCCGACCTTGTTAAAGCAATTGATGAGGGTTAAGGGCCAACTCCAGAAGATGTTGCAGAGTTGAGAAGGCTGCAGACTTGTCTCTCCGAGTCACCAAGGAAATGGCCGTGGTCTCGGTGAGACATTTATGGTTAAATCTGTCAGGCATCAAGGAGAAGGACAGGGCCTTCTGGCCTGTTTGGCGACGCCATAAATACCGTTGTTGACAGGTTTCAGGAGGCGAAAAAACAGTCTGCAGCCTTTAGACAATATCTCCCTCGCTACTCTAATTCTAAGAAGTCTGCCCCCAGTGGGCAGCCGCAGCCATCCACCAGCTCCCCCGCCTACAGACATGCACAAAAAGAGAGCGTCGCTTCTAGAGCCCACCGAAATTCAACAGAGTGGTTTGGACTGCAGTTGACCCAGAGCAAGGTCGGGTATTGGAACAAGAAATAAACTCCCTGTTGGTAAAGGAGGCCATAGAACGTGTTCCTCCACCGGACAGGGAGTCCGGGTTTTACAGCCGCTACTTCATAGTTCCCAAGAAGGATGGGGGGTTGCGTCCAATAATAGATCTCAGACACTTGAATAGGTCTCTGAGGAGGTTCAGGTTCAAGATGCTCACTATTTCCATCATCGTGAGCCAAATTCAATCTTAGGATTGGTTTGTCACGATAGATCTGAAGGATGCATATTTCCAAATTTCCATCCTTCCATCTCACAGGAAGTTCCTAAGTTTCGCTTTCAGGGGCGAAGTATTCCAATATCGGGTTCTTCCATTCGGCCTCGCACATTTACCAAATGCATGGATGCAGCTCTAGCTCTGCTGAGGCTTCAAGGTATCAGGGAGCTAAATTATATCGACGACTGGCTTATTATGGCCCAGTCACATTAGCTGGCAGTTCGGCATTGAGATGTCGTCCTTGCCCACATCCAGAGCCTGGGGTTGAGACAGCCCAGAGAACCACTTTCCTGGGAGTGGTGTGGGATTAGTTCACGATGAGGGCACAATTGTCTCCTGCACAAATTGAGTCCATCCTGGCCACGGTGACCAGGATAAAGCTAGGCCAAGCCATCACTGTAAAACATTTCAGAGAGTGTTAGGGCTCATGGCAGCAGCGTCCAACGCCATTCCATTCAGCCTGCTGCACATGAGGGCCCTGCAGTGGTGGTTGAAAACCAAGGGATTTTCCCCGAGGGGTAACCCATTCTGCATGATTAGGGTTACGCACAGATGCCTTTGTTCCCTATCTATGTGGAAGAAAACTTGGTTTCTGTCCCAAGGTCCTGTGTTGGAGGCGTCATGTCACCAGAAAGCCGTTTTGACAGACGCCTCCCTCACAAGCTGGGGCGTGGTCACGGACACCTGCTTTACGAGAGGTCTATGGCAGGACCATCATTCCTCCTGGCACATAAATTGCCTGTAAATGTTGGCGGTGTTCCGAGCTCTGAGGAGTTTCCTGCCAGACCTCATAGGTCAACACGTCCTTGGGAGGTCAGACAATATGTCAGTAGTGGCCTATATAAATGAAATATAAAGTGCCCTCTATGCAAACTGACGCATCAGATCCTCCTGTGGTCCCAGGAGAGACTGTTGTCTCTCAGAGCAACATGCATCCCTCCAGGAGTTGTCGAGACCATACTTAGCACTAGAGCTCCCTCCAGAAGGAAATTGTATGGCCTAAAATGGAATGTTTTCACCATATGGTGTAGAGAGCGTGAGGTGGATCCAGCTAACTGCCCGGTGGCTTCAGTGCTGTAGATCCTCCAAGATCGCTTCTCTGCTGGTCTTACCCCGTCCACACTCAAGGTGTATGTGGATGCCATTGCGGCTTTCCACGCTCCGCTGGGTGATGGGCCTCTGGGGAGACATCAGTTGGTCCTACGTTTCCTCCGTGGAGCTTGGAGGATGAGACCTGCGGCTCGTACCGGAGTTCCCACATGGGACCTTGCAGTGGTTCTTGAAAGGCTGGTCGAGGCCCCCTTCGAACCTATGTAGTCGACTGAGGCCAAGAACCTTTCCCTCAAGGTAGCCTTTTTGCTAGCCGTTACTTCTCTGAGGAGAGTAGTAGATCTTCAGGCGCTCTCATTATCGCATGGGTGCCTGAAGTTTGCTCCAGGCGATATTAGGGCTATCTTCCATCCCAGGCCGGGCTATCTGCCTAAAGTACCATTGAATGTGGCACGGCCTACGTTTCTGCAGGCTTTTCATCCTCCTCCTAAGTGTACCTGTGCGCAGCTTCACACTGGGACAGACAGGGCTCGTTGTGGCATAGTTGGTACTCGTTACACAAATGTGTCATATCGACGCAGTTCGAGTTCCCTCGAAAGGGAACGTCTCGGGACTGTAACCCTTGTTCCCTGAGAACCCTTGTTCCCTCCCCCTGCCTGCCAGCAACTTGCTTCATCACAGAAGCTGACGCTTGTGTGTGCCAGCGTCCTTTTGTAAGCTTCCGTGTATGCCGTCAAACGTTACGTCTCTGAAGCATTCATTCATGCTTCAGAGGCGCTTCGCTGGGGGGCATTCCCCAAATGTGTCGTATCGACGCAGTGTCTCCTTCCCTTCTCAGGGAACAAGGGTTACAGTCGTAACCCGAGATGTTTTCTGAGTAAACTTGCAAATTACTAGATTTTTACAACTCAATTAAGACATTAAGTTAAGTCAACTAAAAAGTTTTAGCTAGAACAACAAACAAATAGAACTTCTGGATCCAATAACATTTGTAGAGATCCTGCACATGTGGATGGCACTGAAGATAAGATTAGGGACAGATTCCAACCCTGACTTAATCATATTAAATGTATAAAAGAACATGAATGATACTTCAAATCATGAAACTTGTTTAAGAGAGGTGTGCTACCATACAATTTTAACCAGGAGGACAATAAAACTGGAGAAACATCTCATAGACCGGAGGAAGACTAGAGCCAAGTTAAGAAAGCAGTCAACACACTCTCATGGCAATTCAAAGTAACTGTCAGTTGTGGCGAATTGTTGTGAACTTGTATAAACTTGTACAATCTCATTCATACACTTTTGTACAGTCTGCTTACGCTCCATCGAGGGTTATGTTTAGGTGTTAACTATGATGCTTACTTTTTTCAATAAAAAAATTACATTTACGTACAATTCACATCATAGGTGTCAGGAGCCAATCAGATTCAGCACCTCTCACCACACAACGATCACTCTCCCCAGAATTCTGATTACTCACACCTGTTCACACTTATCAACCTCGTTCCACCAACACATAAAACACGCTGCAACACCCCAGTTCTTTGTCAAGCCTCCAACAGGAACAGACCTTTATCCCTTTTCTCCTTAAGTCTCTGATGCGCCGACTATTCTGTAAAGTAACGTATACTCACCTGTGAAACACTAACCTCTGCATCCTTGTTCCGCTGTCTCCAGAAATCCTGTTTGACTCCATGTTACCAGTGATCCTGTATCCTCTTGAGATTCCTGTGTTCACTCCGAGCTTGCGTGATAACGACTACATCTGAAAGAGAAAAGACAAGTATTAATGAACTGTAACTGCTTGACATCAACTAACCTGAAGATAACATGCTCACTTGTTGTCTGCCCTGCACTGAGTGATCTTCACTGTATCTGCACCTGAAGTCTGAATACCCACCTTGCACTTTGTCACATTGAATAAAGCTGTGTTTGGGTTCACTTACCTCCTGTCTCCGTGCCTGTATCCTGACAAAAGGAATTCACACAAATTTGCCATCGGTTTGTTAGAATGTAAAATAGTTATGTTTTCTAATAAGATCGGGTTGAAAAAGTACTGGATGTAAAGGCATTATTAGGGGAGAACGGGTGTTATAGTGTTATAACATGGCAGGGCTCCAGAATGCGACTGTCACTCATACACTAATGGCCAAAAGTATTGGCAGTGACATACATTTTGTATTTTGCAAAGTTTGCTGCTACAGTTGTAGTGTTAATTCACATTGTTTTTGGATTATTGTGCAAACCAACTAGTATATTAAACTGGTCCGAACAAGCAGTTTTTCACCATGGTTTAACCTTTGATTTTTGTTTTCTTGTAATATTTTCTATAAGTGTTTTGTGTGTGTTCTGATGACTTTAAGCTGTTTGTATAGTATGGGCTTTGCTTTGGGAGGGTTTGGGGTGGTTGTGAAAGTTTCCCGTGTGGCAGAAGTTGTAGAACTGTGATTGTAGGTGTGAAGTGGGTGGCCGGTAGTGGCCAGATGGATATGACATAACCACAGCTCATAGACACCCATCTGCCTCATCATCTCCAGGTGTACAACACCCACCAAAAGCTAGGGGATGTGCAACACACTTCCATTTTCTGCCATAAACGTATTTGCATATGCATGCATAATTACATTGCCCTGTGTAGTTTTATTTAATGCAATAATACATTTTATTATTTTCTGTGTGCTTATTAAAAAGATAATGCCTGCCTGCCTGCCTGTCTGCCTGTACCTGTGAGTTATTTAAGTAAAACTGTCTGATTTGGAGCCTTTTGACTTTGAGTTTTCTTCTGCCCACTACTAGTGATGGCCAAATGAAGCGTTTCAAAGCATTATTGCTTTCTGATACAAATGTGTCGAATGGTTCATTACTCGAAGCTTTATTCAGATAGAAATTGCAGCACCATCTCCTGGTGAAGTAAGTGTAATGCAACAAAGCTGACAAACATAAAATGCAAGTAGGCGTATATGTTAAGGCCCCGTTTATTATGTTTTTACCGAGGCGATCAAAGCTGAAACCGTGTTAGTGCTGTGAAACTCATTTATGTAGCTGAATTTTACAGATACTGATGAATTTCATGTGTTCACCTTGATAATAAAACATTAAGCATGATTTGTGTGTAATTATTTCTTTAGACAAAGACAGAAGATCAGACCAACTTAAAAACAAAGTTAGAAACCATCACAGAAATTCTAATGGTTTCTATTAAAATACCAATAGGAACCATTGGCTTTTACCATTTAAACCACTACAGAATTCTATTTTGTAGTGTGTTTGGGACATATTCAATTATAATTTAATGCCCCCACCAATATAACCCAACACATACCAGTAGAGACCACTATAATTCCCATTACAACCAATAAAATTCCCATGAAAACCATTAAATCCAATAGAATTTCTGTAATGGTTTCTATGTTTTTTTGTTTTTTTTTAGCAGGGCAGTATCATGTGTGAGAGCTTTATCTTGTTCAGCTGTGGGAAGCAGAACTCTATAACTTGTTAACTGGTGGGACTGATATTTTTGTTTGTTGAAAAGGATGTGCTTGTGTAACTGGTTGTACTTGTATAATGTAGCAGAGGGTTTTTGAAGAATCTGTTTTGATGCATGTTTTTATGTAACAATGTTCATATGTTCTCTAACTAATAATAATAAAAAATAAAAATGTGGCAGAGGGTGTGCTTTCATACATCATGCAGAAGGCTTAGACAAAGTGTTCATTAAATGGTATGGTTTTTATTCAGAAATATTATTTTCGCCACAGTCTCTGGTGAAAGGTGATTTCTTTTTTTTTTTTTAAACAATTTCACCAGCTTTTGAGAATATCCTCTCGCATGGAACAGATGATGCAGGAGTACACAACAATAGTTTAGAAAGCTGGTATAAATGAGGATATATTGCTTTGTGGGTGGACCAGTAGGCAAGAGGGTCAGCAGAACGCTGCAGTGGTGGATCGGTCATGTAGCGCTGGACCTCAATGGTTGCATCTGATGTTGCACTTTTGTTCCTCCTTGCATTACTTGCATCGTTGTCCAGCAGCTCCCAAAGATTCGCCTTATCTGCAAGGGAAATGATAAACAAAACCATGTTATGAGTAATGAATAATTTTAAGTAACCTTCTAGGATTTATACTTTACCTTGACCTGTAGTTTCAAGATTTTGTGCTGTTTCTGGCTGTGCTGAGTGGCTGGGTGTTTGATGAGCTGTATCTTTGATTAACCCTGTGCATTCAGATGTTAGTCGTCCAATTGCCGTCTGGGCCTGTATATGATTATGAAACCCAAATGTTTTAAATCGTGGATTTAATAGTGTAGCTAATGTCAAAACACTTGTCGATAAAAGAGCTGAAAATGTATCTGCTAATCTTCTTGACAGATTCTGTCCCAGCTGGATTGCAGTATCGTTGGTAATATTTTTGAGGGTTTCATTAATTGTGTATCGCAACATTTTCATCATGGGAATGACCTTCGAGCCAGATACTCTCTTCTCCTCAGAAAGTTCAACGGTGGCCACCTGGTATGGGGCTAGCACTTTTATGCACTCGGATATTACCTGATATTCTTCTGATGTCAGAGGAGCCACATCAGTTCTCAGTGTAGGCAGTGCAGCACCCACTGGTTCTCTCTCTTCATATATACGCTGAAGCATTAAATAGGTACTATTCCAGCATGTGTCAACCTCCAGAATGCATATAACATGCCTAATCTTTAAGTTGTTGGTAGTGGCTATTATATTTGAAGCAGCATTAGTCACCAGGGATTTTATTTTGCTCTGGATACCCCATTCTACAAAGAGTAACCTCTTGGCCTCTGCAAGGTTCTCCGCAGTGTGAGCTTTTGGAAATGACCGTACCCCCCAGAAGTACTGTGGCAAGCTTATCCTTGTTGTCTACATAATGGCATGTAACGGCTAGATATGCATCCATATTAATAGAGGTCCACATATCTGCAGTTAGGCTCACACCCTCAGTTTTCTGTAGCTCAGCCATGGCCTTCTGCTTCTGCTCCTCATATTTGTGGCCCACCATAATCTTCATAGCCTGCCTGGATGGTAGTGCATAAGTGGGGTCAAGCTTAGCCACAAATGATTTAAAGCCACTGTCATCCACAATAGAGAAAGGCTGTGAATCCTCCACAATCATGTCCACTAGCGCTTCATCAAGCTGTTGTTTGCGGTTCACTGGACAGAAAATGTGCAAATACATGTAAAACTTTGAGTAAAGTTTATTCATACTGTAACAGTCGAAAACTTCCATAAATGAGTTACCTTGACAGTTGAAGTTTTCCATTGACCCTCCAGACTGCTCATGCTTAGCCCTATAATGCCTCAGCATGGAAGACGTATTATTTTTATACGCCAACTGCTGATCACACACCAAGCACTGAACCTGTAACAACAACAATGTGTATCTGTGTGAGGATCTATGCAATTACATGTAGGCAAGGCAAGTTTATTTATTTCACATTTCATACACAGAAATGAGAAAACAATCTAAACAAAAGCCCTTAAAATCACAAATCATAAAAATGAATAAGAATTTAAAATAACAATTAAAAGAAAATTATTGTTTTTTTTTGTTTGTTTGTTTGTTTAAAGTGTGTTTAAAAACATTCACACAGAACTAACCTTATTCAGGGAAATAAGTTTAAAGTGTTCCCAAACTTGGGAACGACTTCTCTTTCTCGCTGGCTACATCACAACACTGAAATAAACTCAATCCACTCTCCTCAACAATAACGCAAATCCAAACACCGACTACTACAACCTACTGTGTTGCCATGGTTTGGCTTCACTTTTATAAGAAATACTGCCGCCAGGTTTCAAACACTGGACTGGGCTGTCAAAGCAGTCAGGTGGTTCACTACAGGAGTGAACCAGTGTGTTCGCTTCAGACGTCATTTTCACGTGACTAGTGACGTAATGATACAATCTCCGAAGCAGTAGTTCATTGCAAGGACCGTTAGAGTTTGAAGCAAGCTTCGGAACGTCGGTGTCTGACGTAACATCACTACCCACTACACACCGTGACAAAACAACCGACTGCCCGAAATGGACGTCGGGGTGAAAATGATCGTCCTGGCCCAGGACAGCCAAGATCTCCTGACATTTTCTCTAGGCTTTTGACGTCTTGCTGCCCACGGCGACATCAATGATGAGAGACTGTGTACTTTGTTCTGGATCAGGGCCACTTTCAACCAGCATATAGACCTCCCAGACGGTACTGGACTGGAGAGCGACCGTCATCCGGCATTAAATCATCGACATCTCTGGAGAGTGTCGGGCCTCGATCCGGGACACAGCCAGCCCAAAATCTTCACCGCTGGTCCCGTCCAGCCCTGCCGAGCCTTCACCGCTGGTCTAGTCCAGCCCTGCCGAGCCTTCACTGCAGGTCCCGTCCAGCCCTGCCGAGTCTTCACCGCTGGTCCTGTCCATCCCTGCCGAGCCTTCACCGCTGGTTCTGTCCAGTCCAGAGACTTATTCACCGCCGGTCCCGTCCAGCCCTGCCGAGCCTTCACCGCTGGTCCCGTCCAGCCCTGCCGAGCCTTCACCGCTGGTCCCGTCCAGCCCTGCCGAGCCGTCACCGCTGGTTCCGTCCAGTCCAGAGACTTATTCACCGCTGGTTCCGTCCAGTCCAGAGACTTATTCACTGCTGGTTCCGTCCAGCCCAGAGCCTGAATTTCTGCCCAGCCTCCCTCTCCCACCTCCTCCCATCTGCCTCTCTACCTTTCCTCCACCACTGCCTGGCAGCCTCTCTGCTCCTGTATCCACCCTTGAGGAGGAGAAGTCGCCGAGGATCTCTCTGCCTCCAACGCCTTCAGGGTCGGTGGATCCCCGGTCTCCGCCTCCAACCTCCTCAACCAGGACTCTACCTCGGCCCTTCATCCCATCTGTTCCACCTTGGCTCTTACCTCCCTCAGCTCCACC
Source organism: Meda fulgida (assembly GCA_030578275.1). NCBI lineage: Eukaryota > Metazoa > Chordata > Actinopteri > Cypriniformes > Leuciscidae > Meda > Meda fulgida. The sequence continues at coordinate 18,007,527 of CM060619.1, forward strand.
ATGGTCCCTCAGTCCCCCAGTTCGGCCAGGCTCCCTCTTCCCCCCGAATTCACTTTTGTCCCTCATCGGCCTTCCCTCACCTCTGGACTCCTCTCCTCTGGCTACGCCTCGTCCTTTCGTCCCCCCTGCTCTGTTGGACTCCTCACTCCCTCAGTTCCCCTTTGGTCCTCACTCCCTCTGTCTCCACCGTGTCCTTCTGTGTCCCCGTCTACACTTCAGTCGCCTGAGCCTTCGGTGTCACTTTGTCCCTCAGCATCACCCGGTCTCGTCTGCTCTACGGCTCCACCCTGGTCTCCTCTCCCACCGGCTCTGCCCCCGTCAGTCGGCCCCCTGGAGTCTTCTGCCCTGCCCCCTCCATGGCTCCTACCTCCATCGTCTCCGCCCTGGCTGCCTGCACTGCCTGACCCGGCCTGGTCCCTCTCTCCCTCTGCTGTTGGTCCTTCTACGGCACGAGGACGCGCCTACTGGGAGGGGGGTGTAATGTCACAGTCTGTCTTGTCTCCGCCTCTTCACTACACTTCCCAGCATCCCTCATGTTTTTGCACCTGCCTGTCATCGTTGTCACCTGTGCGTAGTTAATCACCTTCATTTGTGTCACCTGGTTTCTGTTCATAAGTGTCTGTTTTAGTTCCTTCCTGTTCAGTCTGTCCTTGTCGGTTGTTAGTTGTATTCAACGTGTTATTCTGCCCGTCATCCTGCCTGCCTGTCTGTACCTGTGAGTTAAGTAAAACTGTCTGATTTGGAGCCTTTTGACTTTGAGTCTTATTCTGGCCACTACACATCAGGACAGACATTATCAAATTATTTTTTAGATTAATTATCAAATTTAAGAAACCACTTAGCTTGATGGGTTAACATTTCATTAAATTGTTAGGTGGTTGGTTTTGACATTGGCTGTCATGAGGCCATTATAACTGTGTCATGAATGTTTTTCTAGACCTCAACCACAGTTGTACAAATTTGATTTGTCATTAAAATGTTGTAATGGCTTCATGACAGCCAATGTCAAAACCAACCACATGACAGTTTAATGAAATGTTAACCCATAAAGCTATGTGGTTTCTTAAGTTTGATCATTAATCTGCTATGTCATGTTTATGACATATTTATGACAGGTTGTGTTGTCTTTGTAATGTCAAGTTGTCATAACAAAGACATCTCAAACAATGTCATATTTGTATTAAAAATGTCATAATTGAGCGAATGACACTTAATGACAGTTGTCATAAACATGCATAAAACCTCCTTCATATTCATGACATATGTCATGTTATGATGGTATCATGTCAGTCTTATGCACACCCCTTCAAGTAAAGTGTTACCTTTTTTTCTGACCTTGTCCGTAATCCTAATGCACACATATTAGTACATAGTATTGGGAAGGAACTAGTTAATTCCAAAAGAAATGTAACTGTAATCCGTTACAGTTACTGAGAAAAATGTGTAATTAAATTACAGTTACTTACTTAAATGTTAACGATTACAAAGGTTACATCTGAATGTTTTCTGTAAAAAGCTAGGATATGTTGAATGATATAAATTTCTTGCTTTGCCTGTGTCATGATTCTGCCATCATGTTCTTGATTTTCTTAGTCTTGTGGCAGGATCATGGCAGAACCATGTTTTGTGTACAAGCGCATGGCCTGTTGTTTGGGCCATGTGCATGTGTTGTCTCGTTACTATAACCCGCCCCCTTGTTATCCTCGTCTTGTAATTATTACCTAGTCTGTGTCACCTGTTCTCGTCTTGTCATCACCTAGTCTGTCACCTGTCATGTCATGATTAGTCCTCTTATTTAATCCCCTTGTGTTTGCTGTCTTGTGTCGGTTCATTGCCAAACGTTACTTGTGAGTATCCTGTGAAAGTCTAGTCATTGAAAGTCTAGTCATTGTTAGTATCCCTCTTGGTGTTTTTTTGTTTTTCTAGTATTTTGTGAGTGTCGTTGTCTAGTTAGTCTCCATATAGTCCTGTCTTGTTTTGCCCCCTCGTGGGTTTTGTTTTCTGTTTTGTGCCTTAATAAACCCTGTGTGTGAGCATTCAGTCTGCTTTTGGGTTTGTTTATCCTCACTCACATGACAGAATGAACTGACCAAAACAGAACCCAGCAGACCGTTTGCCCGTCCCTGCCAAGCGTTATCCGGACCCCCTTAGAGAAGTTTGGTTGTCTTCTCCCCTCAACAAGAGGAGTGTCACCCTTCCGTACTCACCCGAGGGAGAGTGGATCGTGTCAAACTACTCTCGTCTGTATGACCACTTCTCCCGGGAGGAATCTGAGGGGGCGGCCTCGAGGTCTTCACCTTCTCCCCGCCTACCTATCATTCCCGGGGGTCAAATGATAGGCGTCGTAAACGTGGTAAACGAGGGAGACGGGCTTCTAGGGATTCCCCCTCGGAGTCATCGTCGTCTGAGCTCACCCTACCAGAAGTTGTCGTCCCAGTTTTGTCTTCCGCTGAGCCCATCCAGCCGATCACGAGTCCTGCTGTGACCGTTGCTTCCCGATCTAGGAGAAAGAGGCAGAAGAGGGGAGCCTTCCATCCTCCAGCTAGCGCCGTCTCAGAGCCCGCTCCAGCTAGCGCCGTCCCAGAGCCCGCTCCAGCTAGCGCCGTCCCAGAGCCCGCTCCAGCTAGCGCCGTCCCAGAGCCCGCTCCAGCTAGCGTCGTCCCAGAGCCCGCTCCAGCTAGCGTCGTCCCAGAGCCCGCTCCAGCTAGCGTCGTCCCAGAGCCCGCTCCAGCTAGCGTCGTCCCAGAGCCCGCTCCAGCTAGCGCCGTCCCAGAGCCCGCTCCAGCTAGCGCCGTCCCAGAGCCCGCTCCAGCTAGCGCCGCCCCAGAGCCCGTTACTGCTGGCACTGTCCCAGAGCCCGCTACAGCCGAAGGTACCGTTCCTGAATCGGTCGCTGAGGGCGCGGCTCCAGGTTCGGCAGCGGTAAGGGCTTTTCCCAAGCCTACAGTCATGAGTGCTGCAGAGAGGGAAGTGGCCGATTCAGCTGCTGAGGCTGTCGTACGCTCTGTTTCAGCAAAGCAAGAGATGCCGGTCGTTATTGCTGCAAGAACCATGTCGGAGTACTTGTCTCGCCTAATCAAGATTCTTGAAGTTCCTGTTCGCCCTGTCTTGTCTTCAGTCCCTGTATCTGCCGCCGAGAGCGCTGCACCCGCGCCTGCCGCCGAGAGCGCTGCACCCGCGCCTGCCGCCGAGAGCGCTGCACCCGCGCCTGCCGCCGAGAGCGTTGCACCCGCGCCTGCCGCCGAGAGCGGTGCACCCGCGCCTGCCGCCGAGAGCGCAGCACCCACGCCAGCCACTGTGAGCGCGTCACCCGATCCTGTCCCTGTGAGCGCTCCATCCAGTCCTGCTCCTTCGCCTGCCATGTCCCCCCTCAGGAGTCCCGTTTCCTCATCCTCTGTGTCCTCTATGTCTGAGTCTGTTGCTTCTGCCACCAATGCAGAGTCCCAGTCTGTCTTCCCGGTCGTCCCTGTCTCCACTAATTCCCCGTCTGTTTCCCCGTCCGTCCCTGTCTCCACCAGCCCCCGGACTGTTTATTCGTTTGTCCCTGTTTCCACTAGTCCACGGACTGTTTCCCCGTTTGTCCCTGTCACCACCAGTTCTCGGACTGTTTTCCCTGTCTCCACTAAGCCCCGGACTGTTTCCCCCAAGACCTCTCCTCGTGTGTCTCCGTCTAAACCTGCCCAGAGTCCTCGTCCTCAGCCCTCGTCCCGTGGACCCAAGACCCCCTGTCTTCCCATCTTCCCTGGACCTTGTCTGGAAGCCGCTCCTTAAGGTGGGGGTTCTGTCATGATTCTGCCATCATGTTCTTGATTTTCTTAGTCTTGTGGCAGGATCATGGCAGAACCATGTTTTGCGTACAAGCGCATGGCCTGTTGTTTGGGCCATGTGCTTGTGTTGTCTCGTTACTATACCCCGCCCCCTTGTTATCCTCGTCTTGTCATTATTATCTAGTCTGTGTCACCTGTTCTCGTCTTGTCATCACCTAGTCTGTCACCTGTCATGTCATGATTAGTCCTCTTATTTAATCCCTGTAGACTTGGAATTAAAGCCTCTTTTGTTTCCCCGTTATTATTTGATTTACGGGACCAGACACCAGTTATCTTGCCAAGAAAGATTTTATTCTTATATGTCAGGAGAGAAACTTCAAGATGTTGTATTCATGCCAGGTCTATGCTTTTCCGTGTTTCTCTGAGGTAGTACAGTAAGATTGAGCTTTTATACATCACAGAGAGTCTTACAGCTTCCTTGTAAGGTAACAAAACATGTTACATTGTACACACCCCATAGCAAAATATAGCTTCCCCCTGTCTGACATATGATCATCCCATGGATCCATGCTATCTATAGTTCCCTCATGCATTCAAACTCATGCTTTTGAAACTTCATAAGATGATACAACTGATTATGAATATTAATAAAGAATAATAATACAGATACATAATATTTAATAATAAAATAATATTAAAAGATGAAATTTTGAATCTTCATCTCCCTCCACTGGAGCTACGGCCGTCAGTTCCACACCATCATTCCCAGGTGGCCAACCTATAGAAGTGATAGTGAGGAGAATTAACTCGTTAATTAATTAAATCCTTCAGTTCCGAACCAAAACAAGAAATTTAAATAAACGTTGACGTTAAAGGATCCTATCCCTTGGGGTTGAAAATCAGTAAGCGGATGTTCATTGTTTGTGAGGTAGTGTTTTGCATAAAATCTCTTATTTCACGCTGTATGTCCCATTCTTAGTTCTATCCATTTGGTTAGAAATAATCAATTTGACAGGTTTGGTACTTTTCCTTCTAGTAACACATATAAGGACTTGGATTATTAGCATGACCATCGTCGTTGGGTATCGAGAATAACTTGCAACCATCTCTAATCAATGTCAATGGAACTGATTCCTGAAATGGAAGCAGAGAAATAATTAACATCACTTCTTTGTCCCCAATCTTTAAAACTAATGGATGAACATTGCTCAATCTCAGGCCATAAGCCATCATTATCATATTGTTCATTCACTAAGCAAGGTTTAACTTGTGACCAATGATACCATCTATCTGTTCCTACACCCTTCCCTTTGAGACAAACACTTGTATCAGTAGTTAGGAGTATCTCATATGGTCCTTCCCATCTAGGCTCTAAACCTTTCCTAGCAATTCGTTTGATCATGACAAAACTACCTAACTCGGGAATGTGTGGAATGTCAGTAGTGGTGTGTTTTTCATCCCATTGCTGTTGAGCTTCTCGCACTTTCTTATTATCGTCTTTAGTAGCTTTGTCTAGCATTGCGAGATAGCGGCGTAACTTTTCTTGGAACAAAGTAGAGTCTCCTCCTGTTCCCGCTGGTGGCGGAGCATCAGGAGGTAGAACCATTGCTCTTCCCGTCATTAGTTCAAAAGGGGTTAGTCCTGTAACTTGGTTTGGAGTTGCTCTCAAGTTCCACAGAATAGCAGGTAATAACTTATGCCAGCCTTGGCCAGTTTGCAGAATGGCTTTGGTAAGAGCGGTTTTCAAAGATCTATTCATTCGTTCAACCAGGCCTGAGCTTTCCGGCCTATAAGGAATGTGGAATTTCTGTTTAATTCCCATCAATTTCATTGCTTCCTTCATCAATTTCCCAGTGAAATGAGTTCCATTGTCAGAATCAAGTTCATATGGAAGGCCCCAGCGAGGAAAAACTTCTTCCACCATTACTCGTGCTGCCGCTTCAGCAGTGCAGGATTTTGTAGGGTATGCTTCCACCCATCTAGTAAATCTGTCCATGATTACAAGTATGTATTGATACCCTCCACTGGGTGATAAAGGTCCTGTGAAATCAATTTGGAGGTGTGTCCATGGACCTGTTGGTCTGGGTGCATGTGACATTCGCACCTTTACAGATTTTCCTACATTTGCTTTGAGGCATATCAAGCATCTCCTACAGTAATCAACAATGTCTCTCATCATTCTTGGCCACCACCAAGTCTCACTGATTTGATATTTCATTGCTTTTGCTCCAGCATGTACCTTTCCATGATACAGCTGCATTAGTTCTCTTCTTGTTCCGATAGGCATCACCACTTGTCCTGTTGGAATTCTCCAGATACCTTGATCATCCTCTTTCGCTCCCGCTTCATCCATCGTTCTTTCTCTTCATCTGTCTCCAATTGATATGACAGAAGATGGAGCTCAGGATTATCCTTGCTATTTTCCTTTACCAAGGTAACAGGAGTAAAAGGAAGTTGAGCTGCTTCTCTAGCTGCTGCATCTGCTGCCGTGTTTCCTTGACTTTCTTTGGACTTGTCAGATTGATGTGATTTTACTTTGATCACGGCTGCTTCTCGGGGTAAGTAACATGCTGTAATCAAACGACGAATTATGGAAGCATGTTGTATTTCGCTCCCACTGCTAGTGATAAGTCCACGTCTTTTCCACAGAGCAAGGTAGTCATGGACCACGCCAAAAGCATAACGACTATCTGTATAGATGTTGACTCGATCTCCTTCTGATAGTTCAAAGGCTTCTGTAAGTGCTATAAGTTCAGCTACTTGTGCTGAAAATTTCCCAGAAAGGGCTCCTTTCTTTACAACAGTCCCATCTCCTTTCACTACAGCCCATCCAGTATGTCGTTTTCCATCAACATAATAACTGGATCCATCAACCCATAACTCTTTGTCTGGGTTTTTAAGAGGGATTGGATTAACTGGACCAAGACTATCTTCTTCTACTTGTTTTTCACACTCATGTGGTATTCCCTCGTGTGGTTCCAGCATCATTGTTGCAGGGTTAAGAGTCGTGTCCCTGATGATTTCCACTCTTAAATCTTTGTTCAACAAAGTTGCTTCCCATTTTGCTCTTCTTGCATCAGTTATGGTTTTGATGTTCGTGTTGTTCAACAGTGTCACTATACTGTGTGGAGTGTGCAATATGATAGTTTGTGCTCCTATCAGATTCTCAACAGCATCCACTGCCCATGTGGCACCATCGAGGGCTTGTATACATCGTGGTTGCCCAATCATAGTGACAGGAATCTTTGTGGAAAAGTATCCAACTGGTCTGTATCGATCACCTGGTTTTTGACACAGTACTACTGAATATGTCTCATCTCCTACCCTGGTCCACAAATGAAAATGCAACCGTCCGTCAGGAAGTCCCAATGCTGGGGCTGAAGTCAGTTTTTCTTTCATAGAAGTAAACGCTTCCTCAGCTTCTGGTGTCCAGTTTATATGTTCCACTCCAGGCTTTCCTCCCTTGTACAGGTCGATGAGGGGGCTGGTGATGCTAGCAAAATCAGGTATATACTGACGACAATAGTTGAAAAGTCCCATCACCTTCTGCATTCCTGTAACTGTTAGAGGTTTTGGAAGTTGTCGTAATGCCTCTACACGCTCTGTTGTTATTCTCCTTCCCTCCACAGATATTTCTTGGCCCAAATAGATAACCTTGGATTTGGCCAGCTGTGCTTTATCGGGGTTAACTTTGAATCCCCCTTTCCTAAGGGCTTGTAGGACAACATTCAGAGCAAATACATGGCTGTTTTCATCTGGGCTTGCAATTAACAAGTCATCAACATATTGGAGGCAGACACTTCCTGATTTCTCAATTTCAGCTTTTTGCTCCGTTAAGAACTGGTCCAAAGCTCTATGAAATACAACAGGAGAAAGATTAAGACCTTGTGGGAGTCTGTTCCAAACATACTGTTTTGCGCCCACTGTGAAGGCTAATTTCTCTTGAGATCTTTTGTCTATAGGTATAGACCAGAAAGCCGACAGTACATCCAGTACCGTAAAAATTTTAGCATTTCCTGGAATGTCATTCAGAATGGTGGCAGGATTGGCCACAATAGGATGCGGTTTTGGTGTTACACTGTTAAGTCTTGTGTAATCAATGGTTAGTCTCCATGAGTTATCAGATTTCTTGACAGGCCAGACAGGACTATTAGTGGTAGATAAAGTTTGTCTGATGATTCCTTCAGCTTCCAAGTCTGCCACTATCTCCTCCACGGCTCGTCTTGCTTCAGGTCGGATGGGGTATTGTTTATGAGGGGCATGTATCGGTCCCTCAATAACAACGGGATCAATGTTGGCTTTACCACAATCCAATTTGTGTTTAGCCCAAACATCCGGATATAAACTGCACAGAAGACCCCACACACCGTCTTTCTTCCAGTTTCTGATAATTGGTTTTGCTGTACCAACAGACCTTAGATTACATGTGCGATCTTCGTGTGGTATTATCCCAGCAGTTGTAGCGATTTGACGACTGTCAGTGAATATGATCATGTTTAACAATGGAAGAATGTCCATGCCAATAAGGCTTCCTTGTGAATTCGGCCCAACCCAGAAAGATGTCCATAAGACTTCATCTTCATGTATTTGCAGTGGAACTTGAATACTTTTGCGGAATTTTGTGATACCTCCTCCAACTCCTTCAACATCCATAGTTTCCTCTGTTGTAGGTAGGTTCAGATCTGTTATTGAAATGGCTGCGCCTGTGTCAACAAGGATGTCACATGGGTGGCCCCCTATTAATGCATTGACGAAAAGGCGATTGTCTCTTTTCTTACTAATACAGGGGGCCGCTGATTCCTATTGCGGACGCATAATTCCCTCAATGAGCTGACGGACTTGTGCTTCAGTCCACGTCTTCCCTTGAGGGGTTTCATTATGGTTTTTTGCACTGACCTGTCTAAATGATGGACCTTGACCTTCTGCTCCACCTCCTTTAGCCCAACAATCTATTTTTGAGTGTCCACGCTTTCCACAGTTGCTGCAGGAAATCACCCTATTCTTTGTGTCCTTGTTGTATTGAGCTGTTGCCACTCCTCTTCGATATGGCTTGTTTCCTTCTTCTTTATTTGATCTCATAGCCATCTCTAAGCGGCCAGCCCATTGCATAATTTGGTCAAATGTCTCACCTGGGTTGACTCCAAGTGATAAGGCTTGTTGGTATTTTGTGCTAAGTCCATCCACAAGTGTGTCAGTGAACTGTACATCATCTCTGTCAGGTTGTTTCTTGGCACAGAGAGCCCATCTCTCATAAGCATTCCACTTACGTAGAGCATATTCATCTGGAGATTCATCATCCTTTTGCTTAATCAATGTCACTAATGTGAAAGGAATTTTACCACTGCCCAAGATTTCCTGGATTTCTTTTCGGAACACATCTAATGCTTGCCAAAGACCCAGGGGTCGTCCCTGGCCATCAACCCACAAATCTATCCATTGGGCGGTTGTTATCGAAGCTGGCAAGCGTTCCCATCTGTCTCTTGGGATTTTAGCTTTCACAATGGTGTGTATGTCTCTTAATGTCATTTGATGTGCTTCAATCAATGAGTCTAATTCTCGCCAAAACTCTGTGTTTGGATCTTGTCTCTTCAGAGGAGGCAAGGCTGTGAGAATGGCTTGACGTTCTCCTGGTGTGAATGGTCTCTCTTCTGTCATCATTTCAGATCCTTCCCTTTTAATTACAGGTGAAGAAAATTCAGGACCGATCTTGTCAATTGTGATCATGTCGTCATCTCTTGTCTCATCACCCCAGTCAGAATCATAATTCCGAACTGGTGTACATCGCAGCATGTCTCTGTTTGGCTGAACTGTTTTAGATCTTGTTATTACCGGAGCTGCTTGTGCAGATGCAATATACATTTCGTCAACTGGACCTCCATTTGATCTCGAAGCTTGAGGCTGTGTCAGAGGTTTAGATGAATTTGTATATTGTTCAGGCAAAATTGGATAAATTGGGTTGTAAGGAGGAGGCGTTACAGTTGTTGCAGATTTCACTGGTGCTTGTGAATATTTCTTTTCAGCTTCAGTTATTATATTTGTCCAATCTGGATCAAATGAATCATAATTGGTTGTATTTTCTCCATCTGAACATTTAATAGACATAATTTTGTTCAATTTGTTATATGCTTCAATTTGAGGCTTCATTGCTTCAACAAGTGGGACTGGGCACCCATTGATACCACAACAGATTCCACCTTGTTTCAAAATCCAATGTGCGGCGAGGATTGGAAATACTTTTGACTTGATAGAGTCCTTCTGGGACTCAAGCCAGCTTAACTGCACATCCATAGATGTGTTAATGTCCAGTCCTTTTTTCAAAAACTTAGCTTGCTTTTTCTGTTTTCTTTCTAAGTACCAAGCAGATATTGTTCTGCTGTTAAATCCACTTTCTGCCATTGCAAATTATTTGTCACTCTTGTAGAGATTCCAAGGACCATCATTAATTCTCTTTGCTAAATCATTAACTCACAGCCAGAAAGGGGGGACAAAGAGCCCTAACTAACCCACATTCCTATGGCCATGTGGTCCAGTGATAAGGTCTCCCCCCCTTTTCAATTGGCGCCTAGGAGTCTGGGGAGCAAATGGACTTTTGGGCATTTATGCTGATAGATGTTCACGAATGTCTTACAAACAGCATGTTCTATCTCTTGAGACAACAACCAGGCCTCCTGGGACTCCCTCCTGGCGGAAATCGGGCGGGAGAAGAGAAGAACAGATGTTCCTTTGACTCCCCACACGCGCGCAATACACATCCCCACGCACACACACGTGCGCCCATACACGTACACTTACGCAGAAAACCTACTCTTCCATCTAAAAGTCGCTGCTAAAACAGGTTCGGTATGTTGAAACACATGTAAAAGAACTGTACTGTGCAGACTATCCTAAGAATGTATTCTAATAAGTGTAAGGGACGTATAAATGCCTGAATGTATGCATCTAGATGTAACCCTGCAACATTATGTCTGTAAAGTGTGATGTTTGATAGGGTTACAATCCTCTTAATCTGATCCATCTACTAAGCTGTATATCAATATCATGAAATGTATAACCACATGTATATGCCACTACTAAAGTAAGCTTAATTTTACCCTTGATCATAAATGCAAACTACCGCCAAACCACACCCAACCAGGGGCGTACGCGCTCCTCGAGATGGGCCATTGCCATTGGCCGGCACGCCTCACCAGGGCGTGTTTAGTTCATCCTTAAAAACCCCAAAATAGAGACATTCGCTCTCTGATCCCTCTCTTTCCTTCGTATCCTGTTCCCCGATGTAATCTTCGTGCTTTATTTTGTTGTGTCTTCATTTCATTTCGCTGATAGCCAGTCCGTTCCCCGTGCGTTTCGCTAGTCTTCCAGCCTTTCGGTGTTAAGATTACCTTCACGCATACAGAACTGTTTTAGGACGCTTTGAATCTCCCGCGAATCAACCACGCTTGGAGGAACAAAAGAAGTCCGCCTCTCACTTCCAGGATGCTGCACGCTCTCTCCTACACAACACTAACAGGTCTGAATGCAAGTTGTTCTATCAAAATTTAGACGCTTTCAAGTGTGTAACTGCGACTGTCTCTGAGGGTCTGATTGTGCTAGCGATTGTGTTTTCCTTGTGTTTCCACTTTTTCTTTCCTTATTGTTTCCATTTCATTTTGTTTCATTTATATCCTTGTTTTACATGTAGTGTAGTTCATTTATTAAACCTCATTTATACTTCATTGCCTCTGTTGTTGTTGACCACATAACAAAGCCTCTTTAATATAAGATCCCCAAAGCTACAATTCTGATATTGTTGAGTGCACAAAACATTGTCAGCAAATTTAAGCTAGATAGACCAAAAGCGATTGATAGACTCCGACAACACTGCACGGCGGACGAGCGGACTGAGAAGGAGGCTTCAACTGCTTTGGTCATTTTTGAAGATCAGCCACATCTCTCTGTGTAGGATATGTATATTCCTAACTGATCACAATTCGTTGTGTTTAATTGTTATATACATGCCCCGGCAGACGAGTATGCTGTACAACCCCTCGTTGGGCTATTTATTTACGTAAGGACTCGGCTCAAATTATATTCGATAGATTGTTGATCAGAGATTAATAACTGTTGAATATTTGTCCCCGAAATCAAAATTGACCAAAGAGCTGGTGAGCCCCGATCATGTGTCTGTGCGCTCAAACAGCAGGGCTATTTTTGTGAGGGAGTGTGTGTGTGAATTCCAGGGGAGGCCCTCTGCTTTTCTCCCTTTCCACCTGTTCTAATTTCTCAAGAACAAAGAAGGGGTTGGGAAACAAAAAAACAAAAAACAACCCTAATATTTTCTGTTTTTCTTTTTTGTTTGTCTTAATTCAGATTAATTTATATATATATATATATATATATATATACATACACATACATATACACACATATATATATATATATATACACACATTAAAGTTGCTCTCAGATCAGTCTTTTCCTCCAAACACCGAACAGCTTTATTGTCAAAATCAGAATGCATGCAATTCTAGCATCTATTCCATTGATACCCTTCTTCTGAGGGTTCAATCCTCTGCGTATTTACGTTTTAGGGTTTATTTGTATTTTTTTATACTGCACTGTACTAACTTCAAGCACAGACCCGCCACTGTAAACCGCTATAAATCACTGCTTGTCACACTATCCTCGTCTTCTTCTGAAACGATTCTTTGTGTATTGGATATATTTTAGAGATAAATCTGCCCTTTATCGCAATCTCGCCATATTCCAACGACCTTACAAGCTAATTGCTAAATCGCCTTACAGCTATTTCCAAAATTTGACTAAGATGGTCTTTTTCCTAAAAAAGATCCACTTTCTACAGTTTTTTTCAAAAATGAAAAAGACTTCCCCAGCATCATTCAATATTCAGAGGTCTACTGACCAGAGCAACTCAAATAAGCCACATTCTAATTATTTAAATTATTTTTATTTTTCTGACACATATATTCATTGGCAAAACAACTGGTACTTTAAATAACACAGTTCTTTTAAGCAGTTTCAGTCAATGTCCAATCATCAGGCAGACTTAGAATTATTTAGAATAGAAAAAGTCTTACCTTGAATGATTGAGACAAATGCCTGAAGATGCAATCCTGTTCGTGACGCCAAATGTAGACTTGGAATTAAAGCCTCTTTTGTTTCCCCGTTATTATTTGATTTACAGGACCAGACACCAGTTATCTTGCCAAGAAAGATTTTATTCTTATATGTCAGGAGAGAAACTTCAAGATGTTGTATTCATGCCAGGTCTATGCGTTTCCGTGTTTCTCTGAGGTAGTACAGTAAGATTGAGCTTTTATACATCACAGAGAGTCTTACAGCTTCCTTGTAAGGTAACAAAACATGTTACATTGTACACACCCCATAGCAAAATATAGCTTCCCCCTGTCTGACATATGATCATCCCATGGATCCATGCTATCTATAGTTCCCTCATGCATTCAAACTCATGCTTTTGAAACTTCATAAGATGATACAACTGATTATGAATATTAATAAAGAATAATAATACAGATACATAATATTTAATAATAAAATAATATTAAAAGATGAAATTTTGAATCTTCAATCCCCTTGTGTTTGCTGTCTTGTGTCGGTTCATTGCCAAACTTTACTTGTGAGTATCCTGTGAAAGTCTTGTCATTGAAAGTCTAGTCATTGTTAGTATCCCTCGTAGTGTTGTTTTGTTTTTCTAGTATTTTGTCAGTGTCGTTGTCTAGTTAGTCTCCATATAGTCCTGTCTTATTTTGCCCCCTTGTGGGTTTGTTTTCCTGTTTTTGTACCAATAAATCCTGTTCATTGCATCTGTTGTCTGCGCCTGGGTTCTCATCCGCCACTCACATGACAGCCTGCTTTTGATGTGCATGATGCCTCCTGTCATTTAAAGGCCATTTAGTAAAAGCAATGCTATTTTTATGTTTTTGATTGGTTCTCTGGTTTGAATTTCCAGTGCACCACGCCTGCCAATTACATCAATCCATATTGCTGCTGAAAGCTTTAGGCGAGAATCTGTCTGAGAGTTGCCACCATGGAATTTTTTTTTTAAGTAAAAGTAATCAAAAAAGAATAAAATGTAATCAATGAAAGCTTTAGTGTAAGTTCTGCCAGGAAGACTCAATCAGCCTGTCACGTATTACCTCACTTCTAACCAATCAGGTGCTACACTCACAGTATAAAATATTAGTACTTAAATTTGTCTGAGTTCGCAGATCCTTACAGTGCTAATTACCTCCATCCTCTCCAACCACCACCAAGATAGTACGTTCCCCCTCATCCTCCCCACCACCACCAGGATGGTCCCTTCCTTTACCTCCAGGGGGGTCGGCTGCGCCCCTGCCTTCATCTTCAGGCAGGACATGAAGATTCTGCTACCCTCGCATTGCTCGCTAAGGACAAAGAACTTTATAAATGTATGCTTGCCGAGCTGTTAATAAATACACGCTTGTTATTCAATTTATCTCCCGAGTCTTTCTGGTAGTAGTTACATTACTTTAATAAAGTAATTGAAATAGTTAAACTACTTATTACATTTTAAATAGGGAATATTGTAATTTGTAATCTATTACATTTCCTAAGTAACCTTCCCAACACTATTGAACAAAACAGTCATGATTTAATTTCACTAATCTCTCTTTAAATTTGTATGCTTCTTTTTAAATACAAACCTGTAAAGATAACGTGTTAATCAACGGCCATCCATTTCACAGAGGTATAACTGGTGCTACCACACTGTTGTCAAGTTTTGCTTCAGTTGTACTTTGAATTTGTTTTGCCCTGTTCTCAGTTCAGTTTCCTGTGGTTTCTTTGTTCATGCTCTTCTTTTTGCCATGGTTTTTGATTTACCCTGGTCTTTTTTAATTATATTGTTTAGTCTCTAGTGTGTACCTGTGTATTTATAGACCTGTGTTTGGTTCAGTCTTCGCCAGATCTAGTCCTTTCTCTTTCCTGTGTTTTTGTTTCCAGACAAGTGTAATTTGCAGTTTATTTTGATTGAAGAATATTGCTTGCAAACAAATCCAGCTATTTTATTTTATAACTTTTTTTATAACTTTATAACTTTTTGCTGACAACAGTGAGCTGAGTGATTGTTAAATAATCAAGTGTTATGTTGAAGGAGGAATGGATAAAAAGCTGACAGACACGAGCATTAGCTTAGCATTCACTTTACTCAAATATATTGCGTTCTTCCACACAGCTCTTATATCAGTTGAACATGTCATTTTGAAACATTTTGAAACTTTTTGTCTTTTCATTCAAATATTAACTCAGATAATTTCCTTACATATCTAAAACATAGTCCTTGGTCCAGACAGGTTTTTGTCTAACAGATCTATTCAATGGACTGTTATACAAGTTATACCTATACAATGCTGTTCCATGTTGTACCTCAGTAGGAGTAACACTTCCACTTGACTTCGCCATTTCAGCAAGACGTGAGGTATTCAAAACCTTAACATAATCAAGCAGGTCATCTTCACCTTTCTCTGTACAACAGCTTTTGGTTGTGTGAACTTCCGATCACCCTTCTTTACCATCCAAGGTTTCTTAACTCGAACTAGATCACCAGGTTTTGCATTTCTCCTGGTATCAGTGTACAGTTTAACATTGTTTCATTTTCATGTGTTCTCGTGTCAAGTTTCTGTCAGTTTATTTTACCAGAATTGGGATTTGCATGATTTGTAACCATTAAAAACATCCCAGCAAGTAATTTTGCGTTTAAAAGACGTCTAATATCCATTGAAACACAGCCCTGATGTCTAAACCATATCCCAAGAATAGACTAGTCATTTAATTTCATGTCTTTGTTATCTAATTGATAACTAGTCTATTCTTGGGCTATGGTTCAGACGGCTACTAGACGTCTTGTAAACGAAAAATTGCTTGCTGGATTGGTTCTCATACGTCGACCATGGAGTAACGCAGATGGTGTAACACCTATAGTAGCATGAGGAGTACTTCGATAGTCCATCAAGAATGTTTGAGTAAACGTCTTCCAAGGTTCTCCTTGATTTGAAGCAGTTTGTAGGCAGTCTTTTAGGACTCTGTTGAACCTCTCGACTTCTCCATTAGCATGTGGATAATAAACAGCAGATCTGAAATGACGTATGTTTCTCTCTCTCAGAAACTGAGATCTCCTTCTCTAGTAAAAACAGTAGTCAAGAACTGTTTAACAGTAGATATGTCAACCCTGGACGCAAAAGCGACTACCAGCCATTTGCTGAAGTAATCCACAAGCATTATTGCATATCTGCAGTTTCAAATGGTCCGACAATGTCAATGGAGACTTTTTCCCATACAGCAGAAGGCACTGCAACAGGGTTGAGAGGAGAATCATGTGTCACAGCAAACTTGTCGTTTTGTTTGCACATATGAAGGTTCCGTATCAAGGCTTCCGTCTGGTTGTCCATCTTTGGACACCAGTACAATTGCCTAAGCCTTTGATTATACGGACCATACCTTGATGTGGTTCATGTGCCAGTTCAATGAGTTTCTTCTGTAGTGACTGTTACAAAGAGACTATATTTTCCTCTGACAATACATCCATCCACGATAGCAAGCTCATGTCAGACAGGAAAGTATCCCTGTAACTCCGGATCAACATTCTTCATGGGTTTTGGCCAACGTGTCTGTTGATATGTGTTACATTTTTCAGCCTGTTGGGAACAATGTCTATGCTGCTTTATCTCGCTGTGGTTGTTCTCTGTCTTTCTCTCCATAGGTCACGTGACGTTTCGCCGGTTGCGAGTGGGCCTACTGCTTTAAAGACGCGGAGATCGACATCCACAGGTTTCTCGTGCCTGACGCTCTCACGCTCTCATTTCCACCTCTGAGGCGCTTCTGATGATAGAGCGGGTGCCGCTTGGAAGGCTTTCATGTGCTCGTCCCACTGTGCCTTCCTTATAGAGGCTGCTACACGATTGGAGTCAGCAGACTGACTATGTTTTTCCTTAACACCCGTTCCGGGCGTGAAACCCGCGTGTGTGTTATTTTTTGAGACTTTAGCTTTGTTTTGAGCTGGTGGTATTGGTGTCGGGTTTTCATGTTATGTAATGTAGGTTTAGTTAGGACAGCAGTCAGCGAACCCGGAAGACTCACCAGAACATTGTCTTTATTTTCGGACGGGAGGCATGCAAGAGTTTGATCCGGAAGATAAGTTTGAGCAGGGTTTTCTTTCTGTTTTGTTTTTCCTATTAATTTTTACAACAGTGCTCCATTTGTAATTTAATTGTTAAATATTTAAACCACTGACAATAAACCATTTTTGTATTGTCATCGAATGTTTGTGGTTTTTATGTGTTATGATGTCCATGTTCAAACATGTAATTACTGGGCACGTAACAATATGTATGCAGTTTAGCAAACACTGGGCAGTTGTTGCATGCGGTGAAAGCAAATGAAATCATAGTCAAGTGTATTTATATAGCACTTTTCACAATATAAATTGGATCAAAGCAGCTTCACAGTATCAATCAAATAACATAACAGTGTTTGTTTCTTAGTGGAAAAAACAGACTCAATGGTTTCCGCAAAGTCATGTTCATTGTTAGCAAGAGGCAATCTTGATAAGCAATCAGCATCACTGTTCAATGGACCAGGTCTGTATTCAACATTGTATAGTCAAACTCCATTAAGCGTGCAGACCATCTGGCAACGCGTAACCCAGCTCGACTATTTCCTTTACTCGTGAGAAGAGTAGTAAGAGCAGGACTATCCACTATTGCCTGTTTGACTCAATCAAAACTTGCTTGTGCTGCAATAGTCCAGTGGAATTCACAGTCTTTACGAAGTAAAGCTCTCATTGGCTCAATCAGAGTAGCATAGGCAGGCACGAACTTACTGTACCAGGCAGTAAGACCCAGAAATGACCTTAGTGTAGCTGCATCAGTAGAAGGGGGTGCATTTGTAATTGCAGTAACACGAGCATCATCGGAGGCAGGCGATCAGCTGAGAGTCTGTATCCATGAAAGGTAAGTGTTGTCAAGTTTACTTGTACTTTTCTGCATTCAGTTTCAGACCAGCTTCACTAATCCTGTGCAGAACAGCTTTGAGGTTTGCACTGTGAATGGCTACGGACGCACCATGGACAATCACATCGTCCAAGTAACACTGTACACCGCCAATGACTTTTAAGATCAAGGTCATCATTCGTTGAAAAGCAGATGGTGCCGAACACAGTCCACACTCTACAAATCTGATATAGACCTTCATGGGTAATGAAAGCAGTACGTCCTCTGTTCAGTGGTAGAGGATGACTATCTTGTACCAGAGCCTTATTAGGTTCCCGTGAATATAGGCACTTACGAATTGTGTTGTTCTTTAGTTTTGTGACCACGATACTCCTATTGTGTAAACCCATATAAACCCACTCATATGAATCGATTTTCTCAATTAAGCCCTTCTCCTTTAACATCTTGAGTTTGTCTGATCTTCACTTTGTGTGTGAAATTTTTAGCGCATCCAAATCCAGCAACACTTGTTACGGAACCAGGACTATCAGCAGAAACAAGTTAAATGCTGAATGGTTGAAGCATTGCACAGTGAGTAGAATCTCAATGTCCAGTGCTTTACATAAGTCACGTCAAATGAGAGGAGTTCCTGATTTGACTATGTTAAACTCATCAGCAACAGTCTTTCCGTAGTATGTCACATTCAGTCTCAGGGAACCACACATAGGTATGTTTTCCTTTAAGTAAGTCAGAAGCTGCACTTTCGGTGGTGACAGGACATATGAGCTGAAGTATTTGTTAAATATGTGTTGTGGTAGGATTGATGCTCCAGACCCTGTATCCACCGTCATCCTAATGGTACAAGTCTGTTTAGGAGATGTGGGCGTAGCTATGGTAAAAGTACCCACTGGAGCTATATCATCTGTATGGCAATCATTCACACACAGTACTGTTACTTCAGGTAAGCATACTTCATTAACTGACTATGATGCTGTCTTGCACACCTTTGAGAAATGTCTGAATTGTCCACACATTCTACATTTGCAGTCTTTAGCAGGGCAGGACTTATCATTTACAAGGTGGTTAGCAGAACCACCCTCCTTCAACTTAATCCTTGTTTTATTTTTGTGCATTAACGTCTTTTATTGCCTCTGAATCGCTGCTACTTGTTTTGATTCTCCTTCAGCTATGACTTTGGCGTCTGCTACTGCCACTTCAATTTGTCTTGCAATAGCTATTGTATTTCAAGGGTTAAATTTGGCTCTAGTAACAGTCTTTCGCAAATTCGGGTCATGCACGTTTTTTTCCACAACCTTCTGACGGATCATTTCATGCTCAATATTGCAAAAAGCACATTTTCACTAGTTGACGAAGCGCTGCAACGCAATGATCAGCGGACTCACCCACAGCTTGAGCACATTGTCTGAAGATCTCTCTGAAACCACATTCAGCTTAGGAGAAAAGAACTGTTTCAGTGCTTGTAAAGATCCGTTGTAGGTATCAGTGGTAAGAGGCAATGTATTGTAGATTCGTTGCCCTTCTTTTCCTAAACAGTGTATCGGAAGTGTTCTCTTTCTCTCGGCAGAAAACTCTTCTCCACCGATCGCAAGCGAGTAGTCCTGAAATAACTTTTCCCACGCATCAAAGGACAGTTTCGGTTCACCTTTCGGGCATTACAGAAATGCTACTGGGGGTTGTAGAGCAGGGTCATTTTAACATCCTCGTCGCCACGTTATGTTGAAGGAGGAATGGATAAAAATCTGACAGACACGAGCAGTAGCTTAGCATTCACTTTACTCAACTATATCATTTTCTTTCACACAGTCAACCCCACAAGTCAACCCCACAAGATAACTGTTATAAACATGAACCTCGTCTAAAACGCAAAGGGGGAGGTGTTGCTGTAATTTATAGTAATATTTTCAAAACCACTAAGAAATTTATTTTTAAATATACTTCTTT
Organism: Meda fulgida; assembly: GCA_030578275.1. Classification (NCBI taxonomy): domain Eukaryota; kingdom Metazoa; phylum Chordata; class Actinopteri; order Cypriniformes; family Leuciscidae; genus Meda; species Meda fulgida. Next base: position 18,027,223 of record CM060619.1, read on the forward strand.
TGAAGTGTTGGTGCTTAATGTAAAAATATATAGTGTAAACGATAAATCACGTTTGAGATTTCTGCTGGCTACTGTATACAGGCCACCAGGGCACCATAAAGATTTTATCAAAGAATTTGCGTACTTTCTATCAGAATTAGTATTGGCTAACGATAAAGTACTAATTGTTGGTGATTTTAAAATATATGTAGATAATGAAAAAGATGCATTGGGATTGGCACTTAAAGACATTGTAAACTCAATTGGAGTTAGACAACACGTGTCAGGACCCACTCAGACCAGAAAAATGGAGCGCAACTGGAAGAAAACAAAACTAGAGGTATTTCGGATTTCATGGGATGAGAGCTCGATTGCTTACAGAGAGGCTTTAAAAGCTGCTAGATCGGCTTATTTTTCAACCCTATTAGAAGAAAATAAACATAATCCTAGGTATTTATTTGAAACAGTGGCTAAACTAATGAAAAAGAAAGCTTCAAGCACAGAAGTTTCAGGCCAACACAGTAATGACTTTATGAACTTCTTCACTTATAAGATTGATAATATCAGGGACAAAATTATAACTATGCAACCGTCTACTACAGTATCGCATCAGGGAGTGCATTGTAGTCTCCCTGAGGAAAAATTGTATTCATTTGTTGCTATAGGAGAGGAAGAATTCTGCAAACTCGTTAATTCATCTAAATCGACAACTTGTATGTTAGACCCTATACCGACTAAGCTATTGAAAGAGATGCTTCCAGAGATCATAGATCCTCTTCTTAATATCATTAATTCGTCTTTGTCTCTAGGATACGTACCAAAAACCTTTAAGCTGGCTATGATAAAACCGCTTGTTAAAAAAACGCAACTTGATCCTTCAGAATTAGTCAATTACAGGCCGATCTCAAATCTGCCATTTCTGTCAAAGATATTAGAAAAAGCAGTATCCTCACAACTGTGTTCCTTTCTTGAAAGAAATGATATCTGCGAGGGTTTTCAGTCAGGATTTAGACCGCACCATAGTACTGAGACAGCTCTCATTAGAGTTACAAATGATTTACTTTTATCATCCGATCGTGGTTGTATCTCTCTATTAGTGTTACTTGATCTTAGTGCTGCATTTGACACAATTGACCACAACATTCTTTTAAATAGACTAGAAAACTATGTTGGCATTAGTGGAATTGCACTAGCATGGTTTAAATCATACTTATCTGACCGTTATCAGTTTGTAGCAGTAAATGAAGAGATGTCTTATCGATCACAAGTTCAGTATGGCGTACCACGAGGCTCAGTACTAGGACCGCTGCTGTTCACTCTGTACATGCTACCATTAGGACATATCATTAGGAAACATGGAATTAGCTTTCACTGTTATGCCAATGATACTCAGCTGTATATTTCTTCAAAACCTAACGAAACTTACCAATTCACAAAATTAACGGAATGCATAGCTGATTTAAAAAATTGGATGACTAGTAATTTCCTACTACTAAACTCTGAAAAAATCTAATTATTGGACAAAAAACTTCCACACGTAATAACCTAGAATACTGTCTAACACTTGATGGCTGCTCTATTAAGTCTTCGTCGTCGGCTAGGAACCTGGGTGTGCTCTTTGATAGCAATTTTTCATTTGAAAGTCACGTGTCTAGTATCTGTAAAACCGCATTTTTCCATCGTAAAAATATATCTAAATTACGACATATGCTCTCATTAACAAATGCGGAACAATTAGTTCATGCTTTCATGACATCAAGACTAGATTATTGTAATGCTCTACTGGGTGGTTGCCCTGCAATGCTCGAGTTCTTACTTGAACCAGGAAATATGATCATATTAGCCCGGTTCTGTCAACACTGCATTGGCTGCCTATTAAACATCGTATAAATTTTAAAATATTGTTGATTACTTACAAAGCACTAAATGGTTTAGCTCCGCAGTACTTGAGCGAGCTCTTAACGCATTATAGTCCTTCACATCTATTGCGATCTCAAAATTCGGGCCAGTTGATAATACCTAGAATATCAAAATCGACTGCTGACGGTAGATCCTTTTCCTATTTAGCACCAAAACTTTGGAACAGTCTTCCTACCATTGTCCGGGAAGCAGACACACTCTGTCAGTTCAAAGCTAGACTAAAAACACATCTCTTTGACCTAGCATACACATAATATATTATAAACTTCTCGAATTCAATGTTAGGCTGCATAGATTAGGTCAGCCGGAACTGGTAACACTTCCCTTAAATCCTGATATACTCGTTACATCATCATAAGAAGAATGGCATCTACACTAATTTTAGTGTCTTTGTTTATCCCGATGTTTTCCCGCAGCCTACCGGATCCAGGCCGTATCCAGATCGGACTAGGAGCTTTGCCTGGACCCGATGACAACGCAGTGCTGAAGTGCCAACTAGCCTCTCCCTATGGAGGATCCATTTCCCACTCTACAGATAAAACGTTGTGATTCCGGTTCGCGTACCCACCCCGAAGTGATAAAATAAAACAAAATTTTGTATCAAATTACAGTTACTGTAAATCCGGCCTCTAGTTCATAAACGCCAGAGGAGAACTGGCCCCCGACTGAGCCTGTGTTCTCCCAAGATTTTTTTTTCTCTCCATTAGGTCACCTGATGGAGTTTTAGGACACCAGTAGGTCAGTTGATGGAGTTTTTCGGTTCCTTGCCACTGTTGCCTTTGGCTTGCTCAGTTGGGGATATTCAAATTAATTGACCAAGCATTAATACCATTGAACAGCCCTACCAAACGTGGATGTTTTTTTCCACTAAGAAACAAACATTGTTATGTTATTTGATTGATATCGTGAAGCTGCTTTGATGCAATTTATATTGTGAAAACCGCTATATAAATACACTTGACTTGACTTGACTTAACAAGCCCAATTACTGCTTGGTGATGTGTGTCACTGCCATGATTAAACGACACATATAAATCACATGTTTTTAGATTTTGTTCATATTGTCCACCCCTAAGGAGTTTAACAAAAAGTTCATTGAAAATCATGCCATTATGTTACTTTATCTTTAAATGACTGTCTGTATGTGTGAATGAACACACAGACTATGGGTGTCACGGTTCATGAATTATTGTTTCCTTCTCGTCTCGTGTCATTGTTGTCATGTGTGTATGTGTTTGGGTGTGACCGGTTTCTCTGAACAGCGACAGCTGACTCTCATTAGCACGCCAGCTGCGGCTCATCAACTGCTAATCAACTCACCTTCAAATCCTCACTGGTTTCTCCTCTCCATTGTCAGATCGTTGTTTGATGTCTCCGCGTGCTGTCTCTTGTGTCCTGTTCCTGTTGGCGTTTCTGTTCCGTGCTGCTGTCTGGTGTTCGTGAGTCGGTGTTTCCGGTCGGTGTTGCAGTTCCTCGTTCAGTGTCTGGATTACTTTAGTGACGCAAGTGTCCGAGCTCACCCAGCAATTCCAACTTCGGCGACCTCCCACTGCGCCGCCCACGCCGCCGGTTCCCCCCACACCACCCGAGACCCCCTTCCAGTCGGAACTCCGCCTATCTGTTCCTGAGTCGTACGCCGGTGAGCCCAGTTTCTGCAGAGCTTTCCTCACACGTTGTTCCATACATCTCTCTCTACAACCAAGAACTTTCAATACAGAGCGAGCCAAGGTCACTTTTGTGCTTACTCTACTGACTGGAAGGGCGGCATTATGGGGAACGGCGGTGTGGGAGAACCAGGATCCATGCTGCGCCTAGTTCCAGGCACTCTCCGCTGAGATGAGGCGAGTATACGACCGTGCCGTCACCGGGAGAGAAGTGGCCAGAATGCTCGCCGACCTTCGTCAGGGAGAGAGATCTGTATCCGACTATTCCATCGAGTTTCGGACCTTAGCGGTAGAGTGTCACTGGAACGAGGCGGCGCAGTGGGACATGTTCCTGCATGGGCTGGCTGACCGCATCCAGAAGGAGATCTACGTCTTGGACCTCCCGACGACACTCAATAGACTGATTGAACTGGCCTTAAGAGTAGATACACGGCTGTCCAGAGTCGAGCGACGCGTCCTTCCCAGCCAAGTACCTGAAGGAGCTGAGAGTCAACGGTTCAGCGCAGTCAGTCCTACCTACGATCACGAGCCCATGCAGGTAGGGCAAGCTCGGCTTTCCCGGGAGGAGAAGGAGAGGCGGAGATCCCAGGGCCTCTGCCTCTACTGTGGAGGGGCAGGGCACTATCTGAGCACTATCGGAGTGCCCAGTAAAAGGGCCAAGCCCGATAGTAACTGTGAGGCTACTATCGGGTGGGATCTCCGCCGAGAGGACCTCATCATCTACGCTCCTCCCGGTAAGACTGAGATGGACAACACACTCACATGACTGTCAAGCACTACTGGACTCCGGAGCTGAAGGCAATTTCATGGACTGCACTTTTGCGCACAGACTTCAGATTCCTATCAGACCACTCACACAAGATTTCCATCCACGCCCTCAGCAGTCAAGAACTCCCCACCATTTCATTCACCACTGGACCAGTCACTCTTATCACATCAGGCAACCATACAGAAACCCTCTCATTTTTGATTATGGACTCTCCCCTTGCACCTATCGTTCTCAGTCACCCCTGGCTCATCCGTCACAATCCCAAAGTGGACTGGCACCAGAGATCTATTGTGGAGTGGAGCAATAAATGTCATGAGTGCTGTCTAGTGTCTGCCTGTCTGTCTGTGCCTGTTTCTGTGTTGCAGGTGGAGGCAACACTGAGGGAAGTGTTCAGTAAGTCTTGTGCTGCTTCTCTTCCTCCGCATCGTCCTTACGACTGTGCCATAGATTTACTGCCAGGTAAGTCTCCGCCTAAAGGCAAACTATATTCGCTTTCTGTTCCAGAAAGGGAGGCTATGGAGAAATATATTTCTGATTCTCTAGCAACGAAGTTCATCCGCCCTTCCTCTACTCCCGCGGGGGCGGGGTTCTTTTTTGGGGGGAAGAAGGACGGTTCTCTGCGACCTTGTATCGATTACCAGGGGTTGAACAGCATCATGGTAAAGAATACTTATCTTTTGCCGTTGAGGTCTTCAGCCTTCAAGAGGTTGCAGGGAGCATCAATCTTCACAAAACTGGATTTACGTAATGCTTATCATTTGGTCCGCATCAGGAAGGGGGATGAATGGAAGACTGCTTTAACCCCCCCCCCCCCCCCCCCCCGGGGCATTTTGAATATTTGGTAATGCATTTCGGTTTGTCTAACTCCCCAGCGGTCTTCCAGGCTTCCATATGGTAGATTGGTTCATATATGTCTACCTGGATGACATATTGATTTTTTCTTCTTCTCTCCAGGAACATGTGCAGCACGTCCGGCGAGTGCTTCAGAGGTTCCTAGAGAATGGGCTTTTTGTCTAGGCGGAGAAATGCGCTTTTCATGCACAGTCTGTTCCTTTCCTAGGGTACATAATTTCGTCTGAGGGAGTGCATATGGATCCTGAGAAGGTTAAGGCTGTGGTAGAGTGGCCAAGTCCAGATTCCCGTAAGGCCCTACAGAGGTTTCTGGGGTTCACTATCTTCTACCGGCGTTTTATTCGCAACTTCAGCCAAGTAGCCGCACCTCTGACTGCCTTGACCTCCCCCAAAACTACGATCAGGTGGTCAGACACAGCCGAGGCTGTGTTTACCAAACTGAAAGGCCGCTTTGTTTCAGCCCCCATCCTTATAGCCCCTGATCCTTCACGTCAGTTTGTGGTGGAGGTCGACGCGTCAGAGGTGGGGGTAGGATCAGTGCTATCCCAACCTTCTTCCGCAGACGACAGGATGCATCCCTGCACGTTTGTGTCTCATCGTTTATCCCCAGCCAAACATAATTACGACATTGGTAACAGGGAGTTGTTGGCAGTCAAGTTAGCGTTGGAAGAATGGCGTCACTAGTTATAAGGGTCGGGGGTACCTTTTATCGTCTGGACTGATCACAAGAACCTGGAATATATCAGAACCGCCAAAAGATTGAACTCCAGGCAGGCTCGGTGGGCACTTTTTATTCCGGTCGTAATGATTTTTCTCTCTCGTACCGCCCGGGTTCCAAGAATATCAAACCCGATTCCTTATTGCGCATTTGACCGCTCTGAACGCCCGTCTACTCCCGAGTGCATTTTACCCGAGACCCTATTTGTCTCTACACTCACATGGGAGGTCGAATCGAAGGTCAAGACGGCCTTAGAAGGGGTAACGTCTCCGCCCGGGTGCCCACCGAATCGTTTATTTGTGCCGGAGGGATTACGGTCTGATGTCATTTATTGTTCCAACGTGGCTTGTCATCCAGGAGTTAATCACACTAGTTTTTTGGTCAAGCAACGGTTCTGGTGGCCACATATGGCTCACGATATTCACTTGCTCGGTTTGTGCCACTGGTAATACCTCCAATCGACCCCCAGACGGGTTACTTCAACCGCTGCCTGTCCCTTCGAGACCCTGGTCCCATATTATGCTAGATTTTATCACCACCCTCCCGCCCTCCCAGGGTAACACGGTAGTTTTGACCATGGTGGACTGGTTCTCGAAGGCGGCCCATTTCATCCCCTTGCCCAAATTACCTTCAGCCAAGGAGACAGCGTTGGCAGTCGTAGACCACGTCTTTCGCTTACATGGTCTCCCGATGGACGTGGTCTCCGACAGGGGAGAATTTTGTAGGTTGCTGGGGGCGACTGTCAGTCTGTCCTCAGGGTTTCATCCCCAGAGCAATGAGTCAAGTCAAGTCAAGTCAAGTGTTTTTATATAGCGCTTTTCACAATATAAATTGCATCAAAGCAGCTTCACAATATCAATCAAATAACATAACAATGTTTGTTTCTTAGTGAAAAAACATCCACGTTTGGTAGGGCTGATCAATGGTATTAATGCTTGGTTAATTATTTTGAATATCCCCAACTGAGCAAGCCAAAGGCAACAGTGGCAAGGAACCGAAAAACTCCATCAACTGACCTACTGGTGTCCTAAAACTCCATCAGGTGACCTAATGGAGAAAAAAAAACCTTGGGAGAACCCAGGCTCAGTCGGGGGCCAGTTCTCCTCTGGCGCTTATGAACTAGAGGCCGGATTTACAGTAACTGTAATTTGATACAGAATTTTGTTTTATTTTATCACTTCGGGGTGGGTACGCGAACCGGAATCACAACGTTTTATCTGTAGAGTGGGAAAGGGATCCTCCATAGGGAGAGGCTAGTTGGCACTTCAGCACTGCGTTGTCATCGGGTCCAGGCAAAGCTCCTAGTCAGATCTGGATACGGCCTGGATCCGGTAGGCTGCGGGAAAACCTCGGGATAAACAAAGACACTAAAATTAGCGTAGATACCATTCTTCTTATGATGATGTAACGAGTACATCAGGATTTAAGGGAAGTGTTCCCAGTTCCGGCTGACCTAATCTATGCAGCCTAACATTGAATTCTAGAAGTCTATAATATATTATGTGTATGCTAGGTCAAAGAGATGTGTTTTTAGTCTAGCTTTGAACTGACAGAGTGTGTCTGCTTCCCGGACAATGGTAGGAAGACTGTTCCAAAGTTTTGGTGCTAAATAGGAAAAGGATCTACCGCCCGCAGTCGATTTTGATATTCTAGGTATTATCAACTGGCCCGAATTTTGAGATCGCAATAGATGTGAAGGACTATAATGCGTTAAGAGCTCGCTCAAGTACTGCGGAGCTAAACCATTTAGTGCTTTGTAAGTAATCAACAATATTTTAAAATTTATACGATGTTTAATAGGCAGCCAATGCAGTGTTGACAGAACCGGGCTAATATGGTCATATTTCCTGGTTCTAGTAAGAACTCGAGCTGCAGCGTTTTGGACCAGCTGTAGTTTATTTATTAAGCGTAAAGGGCAACCACCCAGTAGAGCATTACAATAATCTAGTCTTAATGTCATGAAAGCATGAACTAATTGTTCCGCATTTGTTAATGAGAGCATATGTCGTAATTAAGATATATTTTTAAGATGGAAAAATGCGGTTTTACAGATACTAGACACGTGACTTTCAAATGAAAGATTGCCATCAAAAAGCACACCCAGGTTCCTAACCGACGACGAAGACTTAACAGAGCAGCCATCAAGTGTTAGACAGTATTTTAGGTTATTACGTGTGGAAGTTTTTTGTCCAATAATTAGAATCTCTGTTTTTTCAGAGTTTAGTAGTAGGAAATTACTAGTCATCCAATTTTTTATATCAGCTATGCATTCCGTTAATTTTGTGAATTGGTAAGTTTCGTTAGGTTTTTAAGAAATATACAGCTGAGTATCATCGGCATAACAATGAAAGCTAATTCTATGTTTCCTAATGATATGTCCTAATGGTAGCATGTACAGAGTGAACAGCAGCGGTCCTAGTACTGAGCCTTGTGGTACGCCATACTGAACTTGTGATCGATAAGACATCTCTTCATTTACTGCTACAAACTGATAACGGTCAGATAAGTATGATTTAAACCATGCTAGTGCAATTCCACTAATGCCAACATAGTTTTCTAGTCTATTTAAAAGAATGTTGTGGTCAATTGTGTCAAATGCAGCACTAAGATCAAGTAACACTAATAGAGAGATACAACCACGATCGGATGATAAAAGTAAATCATTTGTAACTCTAATGAGAGCTGTCTCAGTACTATGGTGCGGTCTAAATCCTGACTGAAAATCCTCGCAGATATCATTTCTTTCAAGAAAGGAACACAGTTGTGAGGATACTGCTTTTTCTAATATCTTTGACAGAAAAGGCAGATTTGAGATCGGCCTGTAATTGACTAATTCTGAAGGATCAAGTTGCAGTTTTTTAACAAGCGGTTTTATCATAGCCAGCTTAAAAGTTTTTGGTACGTATCCTAGAGACAAAGACGAATTAATGATATTAAGAAGAGGATCTATGATCTCTGGAAGCATCTCTTTCAATAGCTTAGTCGGTATAGGGTCTAACATACAAGTTGTCGATTTAGATGAATTAACGAGTTTGCAGAATTCTTCCTCTCCTATAGCAACAAATGAATAAATTTTTTCCTCAGGGAGACTACAATGCACTCCCTGATGCGATACTGTAGTAGACGGTTGCATAGTTATAATTTTGTCCCTGATATTATCAATCTTATAAGTGAAGAAGTTCATAAAGTCATTACTGCTGTGTTGCTTGGAAACTTCTGTGCTTGAAGCTTTCTGTTTCGTTAGTTTAGCCACTGTTTCAAATAAATACCTAGGATTATGTTTATTTTCTTCTAATAGGGTTGAAAAATAAGCCGATCTAGCAGCTTTTAAAGCCTCTCTGTAAGCAATCGAGCTCTCTTTCCATGAAATCCGAAATACCTCTAGTTTTGTTTTCTTCCAGTTGCGCTCCATTTTTCTGGCTGCTCTCTTAAGGGCCTGAGTGTGCTCGTTGTACCACGGCGTTGGACTATTTTCTTTAATCTTCTTTAAGCGCAACGGAGCAACTGCGTCTAAAGTGCTGGAAAAGAGAGAGTTAAAAGTTTCTGTTGCAATATCGAGTTCTTCTAAGCTATCCGGGATGCTGAGATGATGAAACTGATTAGGAAGATTATTGATAAAGCAATCTTTAGTGGCAGAAGTTATAGGTCTAACATATTTATAACACAGAGTCGGCTTTGCAGCCTTGGCTAAATGTAATTTACATGAGACTAGATAATGGTCTGAGATGTCATCGCTCTGCTGCAGAATTTCAATCTATTCCATGTGATAATATTAGATCTAGAGTATGATTACGACAATGAGTGGGTCCTGACACGTGTTGTCTAACTCCAATTGAGTTTACAATGTCTTTAAGTGCCAATCCCAATGCATCTTTTTCATTATCTGTATATTAAAATCACCAACAATTAGTACTTTATCGTTAGCCAATACTAATTCTGATAGAAAGTCCGCAAATTCTTTGATAAAATCTTTATGGTGCCCTGGTGGCCTGTATAAAGTAGCCAGCAGAAATCTCAAACGTGATTTATCGTTTACACTATATATTTTTACATTAAGCACCAACACTTCAAAAGAAGTATATTTAAAAATAGATTTCTTAGTGGTTTTGAAAATATTACTATAAATTACAGCAACACCTCCCCCTTTGCGTTTTAGACGAGGTTCATGTTTATAACAGTAATCTTGTGGGGTTGACTCATTTAAAGTAATGTAATCGTTTGGTTTTAGCCAGGTTTCTGTCAAACACAGCACATCTAGATTATAATCTGAAATCATATCATTAACTATGAGCGATTTTGAAGTAAGGGATCGAATATTCAGCAACCCAAGCTTTATCATTTGTTCATCTGTATTATATCTGTTTTTTATTTGTTGAACATCAATTAAATTTTTTACCTGACGTTTTTTGGATTTCCAAATTCGGGGAACAGACACAGTCTCTATATGATGATATCTAGGTGAAAGAGGCTCTATGTGATGGGATTTATCTGATCTTGGTGACGAGAGGCCGCTAGCAGACGGTCGGTTTAGCCAGTCTGTCTGCTTCCTGACCTGAGGCCCAGATTGTCATGTTTTAGCTCTAAGACTATCAAGTCAAGTCAAGTGTATTTATATAGCGCTTTTCACAATATAAATTGCATCAAAGCAGCTTCACAATATCAATCAAATAACATAACAATGTTTGTTTCTTAGTGGAAAAAAAACATCCACTTTTGGTAGGGCTGATCAATGGTATTAATGCTTGGTTAATTAATTTGAATATCCCCAACTGAGCAAGCCAAAGGCAACAGTGGCAAGGAACCGAAAAAACTCCATCAAGTGACCTACTGGTGTCCTAAAACTATGTGCCATATTACTAGAGAGAAGAGCAGCACCATCCCAGGAGGGATGAACACCATCTCTTTTCAACAGGTCAGGCTTTCCCCAAAAACTTTTCCAATTGTCTATGAATTCTATATTATTCAACGGACACCACTTAGACAACCAACCATTGAGTGAGGCCAATCTGCTAACTATCTCATCACTCCTGCGAACAGGAAGGGGGCCAGAGAAAATTACAGTGCCTGACATCGTACTTGCGAGTTTACACACCTCTTTAATATTAATTTTGGTTATCTCCGACTGGCGGAGTCGAACATCATTACTGCCGACATGAATAATGATCTTAGAGAATTTACGATTAGCATTAGCCAGCACTTTTAAATTTGCTTTGATGTCAGGCGCTCTGGCTCCCGGCAAACATGTGACTATGTTGGCTGGTGTCTCTATTTTCACGTTCCGTGTGATCGAATCACCAATTACCAGGGCACAATCAACAGAATTCTCAGTGGGTGTTTCACTGAGTGGGGCAAATCGATTTGTTATGGTAATCGGAACGGAAGAGTGGTTTTTTAATCCGCGACTAGAGCGATCTCTCACGGTCACCCATCTGCCCTGCTGCGTGGGCTCTACTTCAGCCGGAACCGAATCATGTACAGAGTTCACTATGCTAGGCGCATCCAAAATAGTATCTAAAGCTCTAGTACTATCCTTACTATCCTCAATTAAAGTTTGGATGCGTGTCTCTAGCTCTGAAATCTTCTCCGTCAGCCTGACTGTCTCCTTGCATTTATCACAAATAAATCCTATATTGCCATCGGAGAAGGCTATACTAAACATATGACATGTGACACAGGTGACAATAACAGGACAAGACATTACTCACCGTTTTTGTTGACTGATTCTTACTTACCTGGGCTTTTATGAACTCAAAGGCGCGGGCGCGCGAGAGAAAATAAATAATAAATAAATGAGCGCGGGTGGCGCGTAAAAACTAGCGTGCGGTGCTAACAATAACGGAAAATAGCGATGTAAGGTTAATCTGAGATGGTGGGTAAACTATATTTAGTAATATAAACAACTAGAAATGATAGTAAATGATTGTTCAAAACAGAAAGAAATACAAAGCTAATACGAGGCTTAGAGCTTACAGCCTCGACGCAAACAAACTCACAGCAGGCAGGAAGGCAGACAGGAGCAATCGATCAGTGAGTTTACCCTGATTCACTATGGAAAACCCATTATAAGTGTTTATTTTACAGCTGTCGGATGGATTTTATGGGAATTTGCATACATACATCAATAATCCATTCGTGTTTCGTCATATTTGTAAATAAAGTCGTCACCTTCATTTATATAGCGCTTTTAACAATATAGATTTACAGTGATCCCTATTAAACATGGTATACATTTTAAAATATTGCTGATTATTTACAAAATACGAAATGCCGCAGTACTTGAGCGAGCTCTTACCGTATTATAGTCCATGTTTATTTTGATCTCAAAATACCTAGAATATCAGTAGATCCTTTTCATATTTAGCACCAAAACTTTGGAACAATCTTCCTACCATTGTCCACGAAGCAGACACACTCTATCAGTTCAAAGCTAGATTAAAAACACATCTCTTTGACCTAGCATTCACATAATACATTATCTGCTTCTATAATTCAATGTTTAGGCTGCATAGATTAGGTCAGCCGGAACTGGGAACACTTCCCTTAAATCCTGATGTACTCGTTTCATCATAAGAAGAATGGCATATACGCTAATTTTAGTGTCTTTGTTTATCCCGAGGTTTCCCCTCAGCCTGCCGGATCCAGGCCGTATCCAGATCGGACTAGGACCTTCGCCTGGACCCGATTACAATGCAGTGCTGAAGTGCAAACTAGCCTCTCCCTATGGAGGATCTCTTTCCCACTCTACAGATAAAGCGTTGTGGGGAATTCGGTTTGCGTACCTAACCCGAAATGATAAAATTAAATAAAATTCTGTATCAAATTTATAGGCAAGACAAGTAGTTTGTTTAGGCATGATTTGTAGGGAATCACAAACCTGCGCACATACATTCAAACGCACATAACTATAGAATAAATTCTTAATGCGCATGTAAAAGGCCATCAGCGTTTATCACAGGTTCAAAGTCTGTTCAGAGAGAACTCTGTCGTCCCCTAATTTAATAACAAATGATAATTTCAACTGAAGTGAATCAATCAAAACTAACTTTAGCTGGAAAATAACATTATTCAAGAACCGCTATAAAGCCAAAACAATCTCTGTTACCTTAAATTATACGTTTACCTCTGTAAAGCTGCTTTGAAACAATCTACAATGTAAAAAGCACTATATAAATGAAGATGACTTGACTTGACTAGTGGATGGTTTGTTTAGCCAGTTTGTCTGCTTCCTGACCTGAGCCCCAATTGAAATTTGAGCTAGAATATGTGCCATATTACTAGAGAGAAGAGCAGCACCATCCCAGGAGGAATGAACACCATCTCTTTTCAACAGGTCAGGTCTGCCCCAAAAACGTTTCCAATTGTCTATGAATTCTATATTTTTTGCGGACACCACTTAGACAGCCAGCCATTGAGTGAGGACAATCTGTTAAGTATCTCATCACTCCAGCGAACAGGAAGGGGGCCAGAGCAAATTACAGTGCCTGACATCATACTTGCGCATTCACACACCTCTTTAACGTTAATTTTAGTGATCTCCGACTGGCGAAGTCGAACATCATTAGTGTCGACGTGAATAATAATCTTAGAGAATTTACTATTAGCATTAGCCAGCACTTTTAAATTTGCTTTGATGTCAGGCCCTCTGGCTCCCAGCAAACATGTGACTATTGTGGCTGGTGTCTCTATTTTCATGTTCCTTGTAATAAAATTGCCAATAACTAGGGCACATTCAACAGGATTCACAGTGGGTGTTTCACTGAGTGGAGAGAATCTATTTGTTATGGTAAAGGAAGAGCAGTGTTTTGTTCCACGATCACCCAGTTGCCCTGCTTCACGGGCGTGTGTTGAGTATAGCTACAGTAATGTCTTCACTTAGTCAGCTGGAGATCCTCCATCTAAACTGGTTATATCTCTTAAAACTAGTAGTGAAAGTTTAATGAGCAGTAGAATAAACTCACTCTATTTATTTATTTTTTTGTTATGAGAAAGAACATTCTTCATCACCACAGTCACGAAGTACAACCAAAACAGTGTTCTTCTGCAAAATGCATGCAGCTTTGTTTACTAACCGCTAGAGTTATATAGTGTACCTATGCAACATCTGGGCCATTAAAAAAAAAAAAAAAAAAAAAAAAGAATTTTAGTTTGTAATATTTTGAAAAGTTATAAACAAAAAGATACACAAATTACCATTCAATAATTGTGGCTTGAGGGCAAGTTTCTTTTTGTGTGGCTGAATTCTTTAAATAATTCCATTACCAGCACTAAAATATTTTACTTAATATTTTAAACTGTTATATGACTTTGATGACTATGATATGCTCTCATACTCTCCTTTGTGTTGCATTATATTAGCTTTGAATGGCAATCTTTAATGGTCAAAAATATTTAGAAATATGTAAATGTTAAAAACAAACTGAATCAAAAGTGTGCTTCCGTTACAATGCATGTTACGCACTGTAGAAATCATACAAATATGTTATCAAACCATTGAAGTGAATTATGTAACATGAGCCAGCGGGAATTCAATTTGACAGAATTTTAGACATATTTAGTGAATGTTAAATTAAAATTACATTTTGGCCTTTTTAAAGCTGTAGCATGGCTTCAGACTTGGCCTATAAGTGCTCACCGGATTACGGATCACATATAGATTACTCATTGGATATTTATGGCACTTTTTTGTAGCTTAATGTGGTTTGGAACATTAGTATGCAATAATATTAAAGCCTTATTCTTTCAGAAGTACCTACAATAATTATGACCCATTTTCCTAAAAACTATCACAACCCATTTCCAAATGTGTCCAAAAGCAGGCCTGTGCAGACATGGTGACAGGGTCTTTGATGACATCCCTTTGTCAGTATTTCATGGCCTGTTTCCTCCCACCTGTCCAGTGTGATTCCCACACGGGCTTGGCTATAACCACAGCTGTCACTGCCACCACACCAGCCATAATAGCTTTCTGGAAGCATTCTTCTTCATCATTGTCAATAGCTCAAAGAAAATTTTAATTTACCATGCCTTGCATGACACCCTCTTAATACATTTTAATAAAGTCAATATAATATTTCAGTGCCGGCCTCCGTAATTCCATTTAGTGCCTGTCAGGCTAAATTGATACCCAAGATCTCTGTCGTTGATCACTTTGGTGTGATGGCTGTGTTTGGGTACAACAGTGCTTATTATAAAGGTCGCAGTGAGACATGAAGAGATGAGACATTCAAAAGAAAGCAATCACTGGAGTTCGGATTAGAAAGGTTTCAAACATTTTTGGAAGCACCACTTTGAATTAAATAGTGTTTTATTTTACAAAATGTGTTTTTTTGTGTTTTTTTTTTTTAGATTAGGCATATTCTTGCTTAAGTAAAGAGGAAAATAAACAGATCAGTTAAGAAAAAAATATTGCTCAGAGATTTATTTTCCTTCTCAGTAGACTTGGTGGTGATTCTCAGGAATCTATTAGTGTAACCAGTGTCTCAGTTTAACGGCACACTAATACTGAATGTCTTGATGAATGCATGAGTGGGAATTTATTTCAACAAGGAACTTAGGAAATAGGTGAATAACACATGGGGCCCTATCATACACCCAGTGCAATGTAGCGCCAGGCGCGATGCAAGTGTTTTTTTTTTTGCTAGTTTCAGCACAATGCAGTTATCTTTTTACGCCCTGCGCCATATTGTTTAAATAGCAGATTCATTTGAGCCTATTTGTGTGCCCATGGTCTGAAAACGAAGTGTGGTCAGGCGCATTGTTGGCGCGTTGCTATTTTGAGACAACTGAAATAGACTGTGCGATTGACCAACTGAAACCTGGTCTAAAGTCAATGGCACAGTAAAAAAATATATATATATTTAAAGGGCGCATTAGTAGGCTAATATGCGCCTATAGGTGGATGCACAACGCATACACTCTGCTTATTACACACACAGGGACGTGCAGCAGCCCACAAACTAGTCAAATATTTTTTTTTAAAAAGGATCACAATGTAAAAGATTAAAATTGTGTACATAAAGAAATGTTGGAATCCGGCTTGTCCTGTAGATGGTCTGCTTGTGCGCCCTAACCTCACGCACGAGCAGATCCATTTTCTCTCTAAAGAGGCGTTTACTCTTTCCGCTTGCAAAATCCGCAATGTAAATAGCGAATCCGCCATGGCGCGAGTGCAGCTGGCTTTTAAATGGAATGAGAGATGAGACTCTGATTGTTTTATTGCACGTTACGCCCAAAACAACCCATTACTCATTAAGAGAATGGGGACAACCCTTTTAGACCATGCGCCGGGAGCGCCGACCATTTTCCCGGTCATTAAACTAGCAAAAGTTGATTCAGACATGCACCTAAGTACACAAGTGTGAAAGTTAGACCATGCGCTGAGATCGTTAAAATAGGACCCAAGGTGAGTATTCAGGAAAGCTCTCAAACAGTCTTTAGTAGTTTGTAGGTACAGCAGACATCAAAATATCGAAAGACATCATTGAATCAGTTGAATCAGTGATTTGAACTTGAGAACCAAATCAGTTCTATTCGCGAAGTAATCATTCAGACTAGCTTTATCAACAGCTTTCTCCTATTCATTGAAATAAACCGACTCAAATGAATCATTCAAACTGACATCTTTATAATGCTTATTTCATAAACTACCGGGACAATTAAAGCAGATGTATATTACTCCTACTACATCATAATTTTTTATCGATTCGTCACAGAAAGTGGTTCCAAGGCTTCGGAAAGCTTGAATATATCACTGGACTAGTTTTATTGTGGCTTGGTGATTTTCTGTCTTTTTTGAAGCTCAGTGCTGCATTACTATTGCTTGATTGCATGGAAAAACATTCATACTTGAAATATTGTTAAACTTATCGGGGTGAGTAATTGATAGAATGTCTATTTTATGTCAATTAAAACAGCTTAATGTGGGCTAGTTTCATAATCATAGCACAAAACTAGGAACATAAATCACCTTTTCTTTTTTTCTTTTTAAATGGGTGACTAGATGTCTTGCCCATCTTGCCCTCTCCTCTTTTTTGTGCTTTTCTTTCCTCCTTTTGGTATCCTGATTTTGACTGTGCCATCTCTTGCACAGACGAGTCGCAACTGTGAAGTGTACTGCCGCGTTTCTGAATAACCTGCTGAATGATTTTGGTATTTCAATTGCCTCTTAAAAAATTATCGTGTGCCAAGTATGTGTGTGTGTCCTTAAAGATTAGTTCTCTTCAGAATTAAAATTTCCTGATAATTTACTCACCCCCACGTCATCCAAGATGTTCAGGTCTTTCTTTCTTCAGTCGAAAAGAAATTAATTTTTTTGAAGGTTTTGAATTAAGTTAGAATTAAGTTTTGAATTAAGGTTCCATGAAATTTTAATTCTGAAGTGAACTAATCCTTAAGGACACACACACACAGACATGGAACACGTTATTATCAATGCCCATTCATCACACCATGGTTCTTAAAAGATACGTTTTGAAGAGGTAATTGAAATACTAAAATCGTTCAAGAAATGATGGGGTTCTGCTGGGCCCCCTGTGTGACCAGGGCCCTTAGAATCATCCTAATCCTCCCCCGTTACGGCGCCCCTAACAGTGTGTACAATCTCTGAGGACTGAGGAAGTCTTCTGAGCTGAAAATCAGTGTTGGTAATGGAATTTTTGTTATCGACACAAGCTGTAAGCGGTAGACCAATCACAATAGACTGGGCCATCTGATCAATCAGAGCAGAGTAGGCTCACGGAAAGGAGGGGTTCAGAGGGACTGAATCTTCAAACTACTTCGAAACAAATTGCTTCAGACTCTTTGAAAAATTAGGTGATATTAAATGTATATTATAAGAAAATGAAAGTGTTTTTTGACCTTGTGTGACCGTGTGGATAATAAGGATGGTATAAGGAGGGGCGTACATATTTATTTTGCTTTATAAATAGATGAAGGTTTGACTACGTAACTTCCTGACGCTTGAAAGAGCCATCCCAAGGTATGAGCGTGGCATTTGAGCAGACGCTGTTAGAGTTGTGTGAATCAGGGACGTAACTCCTCAATGTAAGGGTGTGAGTGTTTGGGAGTTAATGTGGTTATTTCATTGTGGACGTAGTTGTGGACGCTGTGTTTAGTCTATAGAAACAAGCTGTTACTCGCAGTTTTTTTTATTCTATTCTGTTACGCGGAGTCATTGGTTGAAGTCCAGACCTCTCAAAGTTGAGATTTTAAAAATGCTAATTTAAAGTGTATTGTCTCTTTATTCAGACTAATTATTATTGATTGTTTAATAAAAATGCTACTTGAAGTTTACTTCTCTGCTCTTTTTCCATTCACTGGCTATTGAACTTGTATTGCTGTACGTCAGTGTTTCCCAACCTTTTTTTGTCTAAAACCCCCTTTTTCCCAAGAAAATATTTTAGGGCCCCCCTTCACATTTAATGATATTGTTGCTTTTGAAAGCTTGCTGCAAGGATGACAAAATGTTTTGTTTTTAAACAAACAGTATGTTTATTACTATAACCAGATATGTTTATGCACAAATAATAGCGTATAATATTGAAAATACTATAACAAGAACATCAGTAGGCCGTTTGTAATTTAAAAACGTAAGCCTAGGAGTAACCTATTAATTGGTCCTATTTGAAATACAACAAAAATATCAGTATTCAATCTGGTGTGTAGAAAAAAAATAGGCTATTACAAAATGACTGGTGTCTGGGACCTCAATACTTGCATGTTATGTGTGAGGCTTTATCATTCAGTGTGAGGATTGCGTTATTTTGTCTGACGAGTCACACAGGCACTGGGCTCCACCGCAGCGGTGCGACCCGAACCAATGTAAAATAGTCCCAATATAATATAACACTTATTATAGGTGTACCATAGTGACTCAGGATACGACAAAAACACGGTTTGGAAAATGGATTCATGATGTACTCGCTCATTATATAAATTTAGTAAATTTTTAACTCAAAAAAAGTTACGGACTGCTGCTTTAATGCTCTCTGTTCAACACTTTTCAAAATATGATGCGACTATAGGGACTTTCGCACCGGAGGAGGTTCACAATTCCTAGAACAATTGGTGGAAGCACCTGGATTTTGGCGTGTTCCACAGCAGGAACTAGGAACGATTTTAGTTCTAGAAACTCCTTTTGGAGGAACTAATTTAACTCCTACTTCAGGGTAGGATCTAAACCAGTACTATATGAACTACCAGTTAGTGTACGCTGATTGGCCGAAAGCATGTGAAACACCACCACCAACCCTTTTTTTTTTTTTTTTTTAAAGCTGAGTAAACCAGATTATAGCCTAAATATTTACTCCAGAAACTAACTCTGAGAACATGGAAAACAGTGATAGATGTGCCTCTTACCCTTTACACTTAGGAGAAAATCCAACGCAACTTTGAGGGGACCAAGCCAAACATGATTATGTATTTCTGCTCAGCTAGCAACACTGGACATCAACCACATGGCATTTGCTAATACCTTTTCATATACTGTCTACTAATGTAAACTAATGAAGACGGAGAATGAGAGCACTGTGAGCACTGCTTTTCATAGCGGCATCAAAATAAAGGTCTGCCGCGCCGTCAAAATAAAAAACACAACAACAAGCGCGGCTTAACGTCACTTCAAAGTTCCTACTGGTGGTGCGGATGCAAACCAGGAAAATGTTCCTAAGGGAACTAATAGTTCTCTGGTAACCACCCTGGTGGCTAGTTCCTAGAACTACCCATTGCGAAAGAACCTTATAGGTTGACACTGACAGATCTGAGCAGACTGCTCTCAATGTTTTCATGATCCCTGGAGAATTTACACTTTTGCAGGAGATAAACCGATAAATGGCATATTAGTTGTCAATGAACAATAAACTGAGTTAAGAGAATATTTTTAAAATGTTCCTGTTAAATTGTATTACTATATATTTATCTTAAATACTCAAGAATAAAAAAATTCTTGTTCCATTGTGAAAGGCGTTGTGAACAACATTAACTGAAAAAGAACAAATGCACACTCCCCAGTCACTGCCTCCGAAGTCTGTCTGAAATCAGTTTCATGAAGTATCTTCATGCATAAACGCTGCCTGCTCAGTCATTGCCTGACAGGGAAGCAAGGCAAGAAGTCAGCTGCCTAGGTTTTCGGATGCAGCCAAGGACGAAACAAGGGGCCGTGGAAACAGGAAACGAGGAGGTAGGATCAGAGGAGCCCATTACCAACAGAAATAAAGACAAAGCCATGTGCTCAGGCACAAGACAAACAAAGAAACATTAAACAAAGACAAAACAGACAGGACCCTGACAGAAAAGCTCTGTGAAAATACATTTAGCATACATTTATAGTTTAGTTCAATATATAGATTGTGACGAACATGATGTTCTGAGCCACATGATGCACTGAATCACATGATATTAGGCGTGTTCGACATCGGCCGTGGCTGGATGTAACCGATCGCCGAGAATTGCTGCGTGCAGGCGGGGAGGAGCTGCTAACAGAGACGTGAAGTCGGACACTTTCTGGTTCCCGTAGTGACCGCTCAAGTGGTGTTTGCATAGCCTACTTTACCACAGCTGAAGTGAAATAAATGCAATATTTGTCAAATACACGCGTGCGTTTCCATTTAAAAGCCTACTTTATGCTTAATACAGCATCTGTTTGTACAAGAATAAGTTAAACATACGCCAATAGGCTACTATTTAAATAGTGGGGTCTATGTTTTTTAATCAGTTTTATTTTGATAAACATGACACAATAGGCTATAACATTGCAACTACATGAAAAGAGATTTTACTGTTATAAAAATCAGATTTGTGAACATTAGTGGAACTGAAGGTGTACGAATAAACACGAAACACACATGAGTGTTGTCATTCGGTGAATTCGGCCAATCATGGAACACCTGTGTCGTCATCAGAGCTCATGCAGCCGCTCTTGAGAAGCTGCGGTGGCTGAGTCCTGTGGCGTCTCTCGAATCGCTCTCGCGCTACTTTGATGGCATACGTCACAGTCACGTGGCGTTGGCGCTGTATCAAGTCGGACAAAATTTCTAACCGGCAAACACTGCTTCAAGTCAGCCACCGATCGGTCTGCGCAGAGCTGCATGAAGTCGAACAAGCCTGTTCTGAGTCACATGATGCACTGAATCACATGAAGTTCTGAGTCACATGATGCACTAAGTCACATGATGTGTGAAGCACATGGCCTAAGAGAGTTGGAAGATGGCAGTTTTAGCAAGGCCTTGTGCAGTGGAAAGATAATCCCTGCATATCTCCAAAAAAAAAACCTTGTGAGGTAAAAGTAACATTTCATTGATTTGCCTTGGGATTTATGGTTCTTTTGGAAGTTGCTGGATGTTCAGAGAAACTACCAATGACACTTGTCCAAATGACAATGGAGGACAGATAATTTCTCTACCTGACTGACTGGACAAAACCAAACAAGTATTTATTTATTTTTTCTCATATTCTTATGTTGGGTTTGCCAGTTGAGACTTTTGACCATGAGACTGTGTAAATGTTTAAACTGCTGAGAAAACTCTTTTTGAACT
Source organism: Meda fulgida (assembly GCA_030578275.1). Lineage (NCBI taxonomy): Eukaryota > Metazoa > Chordata > Actinopteri > Cypriniformes > Leuciscidae > Meda > Meda fulgida. The sequence continues at coordinate 18,048,655 of CM060619.1, forward strand.
GCACAGTGGACTGGTTGCTGTTCTGAATGGACTTAAAGGTCTTTGTGCATGTACAAACAACTATGCTGGATTGAGAACTCAGTCAATAACTGTTAATGAGAACTGTGAAACTGGTGGTTTGCACCCTAAATGAGTTGAAAAGGAATGAACTGAATTTGAATGAATTTACTTTTTGAATGAACTGATTTATTTTTGTTGAAATATTGTCATGTTAAATGAGCCCCAGAATTGGAAATTGAGTATTTTAGTTTCTGGGATATTTTTCTTATATATTGAATATTTTTTTTGGTTTCTAGTGGTGTGTTTTTTTTTTTTTTTTTTTTGCATTTGTGAATCTTTAATGCTTTCCCTTCCCTGGATGTTATTTTGCTAAAAAAAACTAATAACAGTTTATATGAATTGACCCTGTTGATGTTTGTGTGTTAATTCTTCATCCACATATTAAGGATTCCTACTTTTTTTGTTTGAATCCTTTTGTAAGGTTGACTGACTCAAAGAAATTTAGTAGGTTTAAACACCTTGGCACCCCAATTAATTAGGTCAATCTGCTACAAGATAATACTCTGTGGATTTATCAGTATATTCTACTAGTCTCTATCACATATTAAGTATTCTACATGCCCTTCTTCACTACACACTAGGGGCAGATTACTGGAAAACATCCTGTGAAAGACAGGAATATGGAAACTGCTCCTTCTTTTTCCTCCTCTCTCTAATTACCAGCCTCCATATTGGCTTGCTTTAGAAGGAGAGGGGATAATTTGGTTTCAACATCCTTTTGGGAAATTAATTCATTTGACTAAAGTGACTTAGTAATTACAGTGACATCAAGGTTAATTGCTAAAGCTGTATTGCCATGGTGGCGTCCTGTCAAAAATCCCAATGCAATCTGTTCTCCAAATGGCAGCCAGGAGACTGATGATGGAGCAGGATGGTTTGACCAGTACAAATTTTGTGCTTTCTGCTTGCAACAAGTTTAATTCTGAAGCTTCTTGACATGATAAAAAATCATCATAATGGATTTGCCAAAGTTTGCAAGAAACTACTCTTGCCCTATGAGAGCAGTAGGCTACTATGTTGGCACTAAATCTTATGTTTGTTGATATTGTTTATGTGCTCGAATGCCTAGCAAATATGTGAAAATTAATGATGACCCAATCAGAAATGTTTTACATAGTATGCAAAACATTGCTATCAATAAAAATAAAATGTACAACTTTATTTTGTGGTGGGGTCAGTCAAAATGTTGTCAGAAAAGGAAATTTGAACTACATGCCCAATTAGGCTAGCAGAAAAAAAAATCTTCAATAAGCATTTAATCATTAACAAGAACTTGAGAATGTTGTGCTGTTTGTTTGAGAAGTGTCCATCCTAGAGTGATATAATATATCTCAAATAAACCTGCTCCTAGAATGGAACATTCAAACAAAACAAAAATGACTGATTACAAGTGCTTGGTTCTTGACTGGTCCTTACTACAGCTCATATTAGTCAAGAACCAAGCAGTTTTGACAGCTTTTGGCATCTAATCAAAGATCTGACTGTAGGAGGCTAACTTTAAGCCTATATTATGATTAAGACTACATGTTCAGAAAATCTAACCAAAGTTACAGGGAATTTATTAGACTAAAGATTGACAATTGATAATAATAAAAAATAGTAAATAATACAAAAATCTCTTTAATGTGAACTTTATAGAATATACTTTTTTGCACATACACAGATGTAATTGCTGCACAATTACATCATCAGATTATATTTTAAACAATAGATCTTAAGAATTTGAAGATACAACTATAGGCTTTAACTCTTTCCCCGCCATTGGCGAAAAATTTCGTAATAGCCAAGTCCCAAATAGACGCCTGTCTCTTTTACACGCCTGGGGCCTCATGTACAAAGATTTGCGTTGAATTCATACTAAAACATTGCGTACGGACAAAGCTGTAAATGTGCGTACGCACAAAAAAAAACAAATGTATGAATCACTGCGTACGAAGGATCCCACGCATATTATCTTTGTACATCCCAATTAATGTAAAAATTAGCACACATGCACGAGCACAACGCCCCACCCAGTCTCCTCCCTTAATTAAATACATTTAAATATGGTAATGAGTCCACTTTGGCAAAAGAAAGGAGTAAGAAAATGGCTAAAGCAAGCGGCAAGAAGCGAAACTTTACAGAAAGTGAATCGGAGGTGCTACTAGCAGAGGTAGAAATGAGAAAAAAAATATTTGGAACTTTGTCCTCCGGAATTAATAACAAAAGGAAAAAATATGAGTGGGAGAGTTTGGCTGATGCTGTCAATGCGGTGGGATCTGAAAGTCGCACTGTAAATGACCTTAAAAAGATATGGTCTGATATAAAGGTGGACGTTAAATGGAGAACTGCTGCGCACCGACAAATTGTGGGCAGAACAGGCAGTGGTAAAGGGGTCGATGAACTTACACCACAACAGAGAGTTGCCTCAATTATGGGTGACACTTGCTGCTCTGGGAGACTCGGATTTACTACAGGACTGCCACGAAGGTAACCAATATTATCTGCACATTTATTGAATGGAAATGTTTCCGATTCACATATGCAAATTCTTCTTCAGATGGCGCCTTTATAGCAATGTGTGTGTTGTGCAGTCGATCGCTCTGATTACATAAGGAAAACCGGCTGCCGCTGCAAATTGTGTTTTAATGTTTGGCTGGTCAACTGCATCATATGGGAACGTTATACCAGGTAGATATGCAGATGATCCCGACCCATACCGCTGGCATTGCGCGGCTCAAAGACGACTGGCTTATTCCTGAGCGGTCTGCCAGTTCCCTTTGGAAAGAACCAGTTGCCAGGAAACCAAGTGTTGTCAGCACCTGCAAGGGAACTGGTATTGCGTGGCTCCTCGCTGTCTCTCTCTCTCTAGATTCGGACCCAACTCAGCACAGAGCTCCAAGAGGATAGCCCTTGGAAATCTGAAACGGCTGATAAGCCAGTCATCATCCTGGGCCAGAAAATCATTGTGGTCCCTAAAAACTCGTTCTCTTCGGATTCTGCCATTAGCAATGTCCTCTAATAAGGCCTAAGCTGCCATTGCCATAGACTAAGGGCTGTATCAATTTGCATATGCTTTTATATGTTCTTACTTAATTGCATAATTTATAGAATATTCCCATAAGGCTCGCGTAAAAATAAATGTAAATTATTTTATAAATTGCAAATTAATAGCAATGCTTCCCACAGGTGGAAGTGTGATAGACTTGTAGAACAATTCGTTGTGTAATGTTTGCAACTTAACTTCATTGCCTGTAAGAGTCGCCAAAAGACAAAAACTATGAGAAATGTACGTACGCCAGACATGAAATTGGCGTGGAGGAACGCACATTCTCACGTTAATTTCACTGTTAGTAATTCCGACCGTGAGCATGAAAGCTGGCGTATGCAAAGTTTTTGTGCGTACGCAAGATTGATACATGAGGCCCCTGGTGTGGCGTCAGGTTTGGATAAAGGCCTGGTCTGTTTTTTAGTTTCAGGTTGTATTTAATCTTCTAAAACCTGTCAGATCGTCTGTTTAAGCCAGTTCTATGGTGCAGATTGCGCACGCAAGAGACCCCTGCCCATCTGGGCGGGAGCTGTTAGCGCAAGAAAGGCAGGAAGAGTTAGCGGAGGCCCTAGAGGGAGAAGTGGAGGAGGAGAGTGACGAGGAGGAATTCGCCAATGAACTTGTAGTTGAGGATCGCGGTGATGAATAGGGTCATTTTGTATCACATGATTGAAGTTGTTTTCAGGGTAGCCTTCATTCTTGTTGCTGTGTTCCGGGCAACAAGGGCATAGCCTCGATGGATATTACCGGTAACTTGATTGTCATTTAATGTTTCCAAATCGCTAAATGCATTTAATTTGCATTCCCCCTGGTTTATTCCCCCTAAACTCTTTGTGGGCTTAGAACTTTCTTACCCCAACATTTAGCCTATTTGATTAGTTTTGCATAAAGACATTTAGACAGACATATGAATATCACCAGTAAAGACGTTTCTGATCAGTGCCCATTGCATGAAGTGTTTGAACATAGCCTGAGCAGTCTGAAGATGACATTAGGTGAACATGAGGTAAAGGATGTCTGTAGGTGTCCCAGAAGGCCACAGGACAGATCTAGGAGCATGCACTGCCTGCAGGAAAAGGTCACTCTTCAGCCAGGAGTGATTAATAAGACACACAGCCAAGCGTCACTGCCATTATCAATACCCTGACTTAACCAGACGTCCCCTTCCTGAGAGAGGCATGAACGAGAGGAGACTAACTAATCAGATACTCGTCTGCTGGACACTAATAAGGGTTAGTATGGGTTGGGTGGTCCATATTTAAAAGGTAAATGTTATAACTTAAAATGACTACTGAATAATTTTAAATTATGTCATACATTACATTATTTTTGTTGTCTAATATTGTTGTATAAATATGGCTAAAAATAGACTCATGGCACCAAAAATGCCAGTATGGTACTGTATAATGTTTTATCCAAAAGTTATTTTTGTGAGGTATTCAAAGCTCAATGATGCCATACGGAAACATCAAGAAAATAGAAAACATTATCCAATGATGTAACAACTTTAGATAGAGAAAACATTATCCAATGATGTAACAACTTTAGATAGGAGTTATTCTGCAGTAACTAGCCTTGCATATGAATGTTGGCATGTAGTCAGGGCTGTCGCAATAGTGGTGCGAGTGGTAGCACTTCACAAGGCTTTGCACAGCTAGGGGGCTTAATGAAATCTACGGCCCGGTTTTACAGACAAGGCTTAAATTAAGCCAATAGTAGGCCTTAATGTGTACTAGTTAAACTATGACATTTAAGTAGTTTTTATGAAGATCTTAAAGGTGAAGCATGCAAGATTTCTTGTGTTAAAATACAGTCTCTTAACAAAGTTTACTACTACTATTAGTATGCCAATCATGGGTTTATCGCCCCCAAAAGTACCCGATGACCTACTACTTCTGACGATATTCTGAAGTACGCATACGAGAGAGGATTTGTGAATGCCGGTAGGTGCTGCTACTAACACTGGTACTAGTAGGTCATGTGAAAATGACTGCATGATGTATGTCCAGAATAAATTCATACTACACACATTACTGTATATAACATACTTTTTTTTAGCAATAGTGAAGAATGCGATTTCAGACGCAGCTCTGGAGTAAGGTGAGTAAGCCTATATGAGAACAACTGGGTTAAGCCTGATTAGGTTAGGTAAAAGCACATGCTGTTGGTCTGATGGTACTCATAAAAACCTGGAATGGAAAAGAAAGCATCATAACTGGTGTGCATTTTGAGACAAAACAATGACAGAGGTGAGATTTATTTATTTATTTATATATATATAGTGCGTATGAAAACACACTTCTAAAAAAAGTTTGAGCTGCAATTTGCAATGAATTAAATGAAAATGTGATCACAAGAAGACTACAACAACTTCAGGTGAGAAATCTTGATTATTATCAGCATTGCACATTTCTCATATTTATATTTTTATATCACTCATATTGAATGATATTTGCCTTTTATAGACTGAGGAAGAACCTTAAACTGGCTTTAGAAAAGACAGAATGCAGAGATCAGAAGATAGCGATTTTTTTTTTTTTTTTTTACTGGTGGTGTACCACCAAATAAAGACAAGACTGATTAATAAAATGACTTGCTGTCTGGAATAATAGAGCACCAGCAACCTCTGGACGGTATACCAGATGATGACCACTTGAATAGATGAAGAACAGTGCAAAAATTGTAAATAAACCAAAAGAATATAAATTGGTTGAAAAAAAAATAAGACTCCTCAGTTCACAAATGTCCCTGCAGACTTTGTGAACTATATTCTACACACGGTTTCACTGGGACAGTTTCACAATTTTAACAAAAGTGCACTGATTAAGGTTGTTCTTTCATGTTTTAAGGTAAAAATATTGCAACTTTGTTTAAATGGTGAGAAAATATATTCTTGTTCCATGTAGCTACAGGGTAAGTGTGAAATTTGTAGGCTGTAAATTAAAGTGGTGCTTGTCACGCTCTTGTTCCATGTACTTATTGGCTAAGTACAATAAAAATACATGCACACAATCTAGTATCACAGACTCGGAAACCTTTATTTAAAAAATAAACTTAATTCAAAACCGATTTACAACACTTCTTATTCGTTTAATTTCATTTAAAATGCTTAAAGTCCCCACCCCCCTCTTAAAACTCCTCTTTGATCAACATCACATAATTAAATGTTTTTTCCAATCCAAAAAATTGTTTATGCCTTAAAATAGCTTGAATGTAACTACATAACTTACCTCATTTAGTATTCGCGGTTCTATGAATATGCAAATTAGTCCCGCCTCCACTCAGCTCAGCGATCCACTTGTTGAGGATCACACATTGACGTGGTTGGTTAATTTGTGACATCAGAAGCATCAGTGACATCAGTGATTTTAAACCGCTTTTGAGACTGTCTTTTTATGTATTTTTATTGTACTTACCCGGAAACTTCATGGAACAAAAGCGTGGGTGGTGGGGAGCAGGTGACTAGGGCCAGCAGCTCAGGGGACCATCAAGGATCAGTCTCATACACATTGCCATGGGTGTTTGGTTCGGCCACAGTTGCTGGGGACTTATTCTTTAATGCATTATGCTCTCTTGTAATGATTCAAATTTAACTGCTGAAGGGAGTGTGAGGGTTTAACCCTAAATGTTAAAAATAGTAAAAAGTATTAAGGACCCTTACCACTACCAAATACCACTAACAAACAATTTCCAGTTATTAAGATGCAATGAACATCTGCAACTCTGCCGAAGACCCATCTATTTCTGAGTTTCTTATTGTTATCACCAAGCAGTTAAGGATCTTATATTTAGAATAAAACATTGATGACTGAACAAATCAGTGAGGATTTTATCTTGGCTGATGGCATCAGTCACTGTTGAAGGTTTCCCAACAAACTGATTGGCGTGGAAGCATAGTACATCACACATCTTGGCAGGATTACATCATACTTGATGCTGTCTATTGAGAAACCACCCCTTCATCCCTACTTTCCTCTAGGGCTAGATGTTTAAGGGAGTAAATACTTTTGCTGCCAAATAGTCCCTGTGAAAGTAATAACAGAGTTTATATTGTCAGAACTTCTTGCATCTGGGATGCCAGAGGCATGGCTAAAAAGAGACTTAACCTATGTCTTGCTCCATATCTTTATTTTCTCTCTTCTTCATCTCTCACACAACCTCTGCCTCGCTTCCCCAGCTTACTTTTATCTTCACTGGGTGGTGCCATAGCTTGCCTTGTATCAAGCAATTAATCTCTGATATTGTGTGCCATTAGATACATCAAATCTGCCTAGACTAATTGATTTAAGGTTGAAGATATGTTTCATCTCTGCATTTGCAACTTGATATGAATGGTCTTGTCTGGAATATTATATAGAGTCTCAATTACTTTGTGTGTCTTAATAAATGAAATAGTGTAAACCCTCGGGGACATTTTTTTTATCATTATTCCAAAAAGTGTTCAAAATCCATCTGAAGTCAAATCACCTTCATTTATATAGCACTTTTTACTATTCATATTGTTTAAAATCAGCTTTACAGTGATATTAGGAAATTAATGCAACAAAGATTGTTTTGACTTTATAGCAGCTCTAGAAGAAAGTCATTGTCTCAGATCGCAATAGTCTTGAAGGACTATAATGCTTTAAGACCTCGCTAAATTACATCGGGGAGCTAACCCATTAAATGCTTTGTAATTAGAACAATTTTAAAATGTATACAATGTTTAATAGGGAGTCTCTGCGCATCTCTCAGAAACAAAACCAGCTCTAGTTGCCTAATAATGAATTAAGATACCGTCTATACATTTTCTACTACTTGATATGTATATTTAAATGCTTTAAACTTTGTATGATATGATAAGCTATATTATATTTTTATCTGTCTCACTCTTTCTTGGGGATGGCGTTTATGTAGGTATGGGCTATTCTTTATGATTTGTTCAGGGTTGCATGTATAGTAAAAGTTTTTTTTAAGCAATTTTCACCCACTGAATATTTTCTTTCGACTTCCATGTTCCCTAATCAGTGTAAGGTATCTGGACCATGTCAGATTGACGCATGCATTCCAAAACATTTGAAAAAGCTTTTAAACTTTGGACTCATGGAGGTAAATTAGACGTAGGCTCCAGCCAGTCTACCATAGATGATTTTGGTGACAAGTTTTATGGCACCCAGAGGTTTAACAGATAACAAGACAACGAGCTTCACAGAGATGTTTATCACCCAACTACCCCCTTGAACTCAGGGTGAAGACATTCCAACACACACACACACACACACACACAAACCTTTCATTAATTTCCTCATATAAAGACTTTAGCGAAATATATTTGATATGTTTTTATGTGTGTCGGCATGCCCAAGTCAGATGGGAATACATATATTGCTATCATAGTTCTAAATGGACTGTAAGGGCATATATTATGCATTTTAATGTAATCTTGCAATATCATCCTTTGTGCATGTCGTTTTTGATACCTACAGAGTCCCCTGGGGATGACCAAGCCATATATGTATATGAACATACTGAAAATTGTATCTTACTGTGTTGTACCAGCTTTACAGTGATTCTGAAAACATTTGTCACCGTCATAAAACATTTTGGCCGCGCACTTTTCTCACAGGTGATTGGTTCATTCACGCGAGAGAAGACGTGAACAGACGTCTTTAAAGAGACGCGCCAAGCTTCTCTCTCTCTCTTATCTCTCTCCTCCTACCTCTTACTCACATCACCATGTAACTCCTTCGTGATCCTCCTCCGGGATCTTTTTCTTTCGTTTGTTTAAGTTTTGTTTATCCATTCCGGATTCTGCTGTGTTCTTTTCCACGGACGAGTGGAAGGAACGTAGCCTGAATTGTTTCTTTGGTAATCTTTAAGTCAACGGAGCTTTAAACCTTTGATGTACGCGCCTCAGACCCCTCTGCAGACCACGTGACGATCCAAACGGAACACGCATCCTCATGCCTTCGAAGCAACCACAAAGTGTAACTTTTGCAAGAATTTCGTTTCATCGAGCTTTCAGTATTAAGATTGTGTTTTTCCGTGTTGTCTCTTAAAGGTTTATGTCACGAGGTGACGAAGTGAAGCGGAACTAAGTCCCGCTGAAATTGTGTTCCCCCCGGAACGGCATTACTGAAACACTGAGCCGGTTTCAGTTGTGTATCTGTCGCCATGGCGGCGGCGGCTGATGACGGATCAGCATCAGGTGTGGAGGATTTACGCGGCGATCTGCGATAGGGCGATGCAGACAAATGGAGGGTATAAAAGGAGAGGGAAGAGACATATATACACACACAGGTCCTTCTCAAAAAAGTAGCATATTGTGATAAAGTTCATTATTTTCCATAATGTAATGATAAAAATTATACTTTCATATATTTTAGATTCATTGCACACCAACTGAAATATTTCAGGTCTTTTATTGTTTTAATACTGATGATTTTGGCATACAGCTCATGAAAACCCCAAATTCCTATCTCAAAATATTAGCATATCATGAAAAGGTGCTCTAAACGAGCTATTAACCTAATTACCTAACCTAACTAATTAACTCCTGCAAAAGATTCCTGAGGCTTTTAAAAAAAACTCCCGGCCTGTTTCATTACTCATAACCGCAATCATGGGTAAGACTGCCGACCTGACTGCTGTCCAGAAGGCCATCATTGACACCCTCAAACAAGAGGGTAAGACACAGAAAGAAATTTCTGAACACATAGGCTGTTCCCAGAGTGCTGTATCAAGGCACCTCAGTGGGAAGTCTGTGGGAAGGAAAAAGTGTGGCAAAAAACGCTGCACAACGAGAAGAGGTGACCGGACCCTGAGGAAGATTGTGGAGAAGGACCGATTCCAGACCTTGGGGGACCTGCGGAAGCAGTGGACTGAGTCTGGAGTAGAAACATCCAGAGCCACCGTGTACAGGCGTGTACAGGAAATGGGCTACAGGTGCCGCATTCCCCAGGTCAAGCCACTTTTGAACCAGAAACAGCGGCAGAAGCGCCTGACCTGGGCTACAGAGAAGCAGCACTGCAAACAGTGCTCAGTGGTCCAAAGTACTTTTTTTCGGATGAAATCAAATTTTGCATGTCATTCGGAAATCAAGGTGCCAGAGTCTGGAGGAAGACTGGGGAGAAGGAAATGCCAAAATGCCTGAAGTCCAGTGTCATGTACCCACAGTCAGTGATGGTCTGGGGTGCCATGTCAGCTGCTGGTGTTGGTCCACTGTTTTATCAAGGGCAGGGTCAATGCAGCTAGCTATCAGGAGATTTTGGAGCACTTCATGCTTCCACCTGCTGAAAAGCTTTATGGTGATGATTTCATTTTTCAGCACGACCTGGCACCTGCTCATAGTGCCAAAACCACTGGTAAATGGTTTACTGACCATGGTATTACTGTGCTCAATTGGCCTGCCAACTCTCCTGATCTGAACCCCTAGAGAATCTGTGGGATATTGTGAAGAGAAAGTTGAGAGATGCAAGACCCAACAGGCTATCGAAGCATCCTGGGCCTCCATAACACCTCAGCAGTACCACAGGCTGATTGCCTCCATGCCACGCCGCATTGAAGCAGTCATTTCTGCAAAAGGATTCCCGACCAAGTATTGAGTGCATAACTGAACATAAGCATATTGTGATAAAGTTCATTATTTCCATAATGTAATGATAAAAATTTAACTTTCATATATTTTAGATTCATTGCACACCAACTGAAATATTTCAGGTCTTTTATTGTTTTAATACTGATGATTTTGGCATACAGGTCATGAAAACCCAAAATTCCTATCTCAAAAAATTAGCATATTTCATCCGACCAATAAAAGTGTTTTTAATACAAAAAAAAAGTCAACCTTCAAATAATTATGTTTAGTTATGCACTCAATACTTGGTCGGGAATCCTTTTGCAGAAATGACTGCTTCAATAGGGCGTGGCATGGAGGCAATCAGCTCGTGGCACTGCTGAGGTGTTATGGAGGCCTGAAAATGAAATCTTCATCTCCATAAAGCTTTTCAGCAGGTGGAAGCATGAAGTGCTCCAAAATCTCCTGATAGATAGCTGCATTGACCCTGCCCTTGATAAAACGCAGTGGACCAACACCAGCAGCTGACATGGCACCCCAGACCACTGACTGTGGGTACTTGACACTGGACTTCAGGCATTTTGGCATTTCCTTCTCCCCAGTCTTCCTCCAGACTCTGGCAACTTGATTTCCGAATGACATGCGACCACTGAGCAACAGTTCAAAGACCTGAAATATTTCAGTTGGTGTGCAATGAATCTAAAATATATGAAAGTATAATTTTTATCATTACATTATGGAAAATAATGAACTTTATCACAATATGCTACTTTTTTGAGAAGGACCTGTGTGTGTATATATGTCTCTTCCCTCTCCTTTTATACCCTCCATTTGTCTGCATCGCCCTATCGCAGATCGCCGCGTAAATCCTCCACACCTGATGCTGATCCGTCATCAGCCGCCGCCGCCATGGCGACAGATACACAACTGAAACCGGCTCAGTGTTTCAGTAATGCCGTTCCGGGGGGAACACAATTTCAGCGGGACTTAGTTCCGCTTCACTTCGTCACCTCGTGACATAAACCTTTAAGAGACAACACGGAAAAACACAATCTTAATACTGAAAGCTCGATGAAACGAAATTCTTGCAAAAGTTACACTTTGTGCTGCTTTTTTGTAGCCCAGGTCAGGCGCTTCTGCCGCTGTTTCTGGTTCAAAAGTGGCTTGACCTGGGGAATGTGGCACCTGTAGCCCATTTCCTGCACACGCCTGTGCACGGTGGCTCTGGATGTTTCTACTCCAGACTCAGTCCACTGCTTCCGCAGGTCCCCCAAGGTCTGGAATCGGTCCTTCTCCACAATCTTCCTCCGGGTCCGGTCACCTCTTCTCGTTGTGCAGCGTTTTTTGCCACACTTTTTCCTTCCCACAGACTTCCCACTGAGGTGCCTTGACACAGCACTCTGGGAACAGCCAATTTGTTCAGAAATTTATTTCTGTGTCAGCAGTCAGGTCGGCAGTCTTACCCATGATTGCCGTTTTGAGTAATGAAACAGGCTGGGAGCTTTTAAAAGCCTCAGGAATCTTTTGCAGGTGTTTAGAGTTCATTTGTTGATTCAGATGATAAGGTTAATAGCTTGTTTAGAGAACCTTTTCATTATATGCTAATTTCATAAAGGACCTGTATAGATATGTATATTAATATTTAATAGAAGATTCCTCTGCTTATGTTCCCTTGTGTGATGCCTGCCTGAAGGAGAGACACACACACACTGGCCACATCTCCGTCTGCTTTGCAGAAACGCACTCCAGCCGTAAGCCCCTGTCTCCGTATGGAAGAAAAGCGCGCATGAACTTGCATAACTGACTCTGTCTCTTTAATAGAGGATTCCTTTGCTAACGTTTGAGGCCTGTCTGAAGGAGAGACACACACTGGATACATCTGTCTGCTGCAGGAAAACACCCTCCATCGAAGAATCCCTCACCTTTCTGCCCAGCGAAGATCCTCCATCACGAGACTCCGTCCTGCTCTGCTTCTTGAGAAGGCATACGTACCTGGCTCTTCACCTGTCTGGTGGAAGAGTCCCCTCCTGGCCATCAGTTTCTGTACCGGCCACGCCCTGACTGCTCAACGGTCCGAGAAGGTTTGCTTACCTGGGTATTCACCTGTCTGCCCAGCGAAGATCCTCCATCACGAGACTCTGTCTTGCTCCGCACCTCAGGAAGGTATATGTACCTGAATATTCACCTGACTGGTGGAAGATTCTCCTTCTAGCCATCAGCTTCTGTACCGGTCACGTCCTGACTGTTCAACGGTCCGAGAAGGTCAGCTCACCGATTCCAAGGCCGGTCCAAGGAAAGACTCTCCGAACTCCGAGACCCCATCCCGTGCTACGCTCTGAGGGGTTCTACTCACCGGGAGACCCACCTGTCTGTCGGACCGGCGGCTGACCTCCTCCTTTTAGCCGTTACGCCTGGCACCAGTTGCCTTGAAGAATTCTACGCCTCGACCGGGACTTTTAAATTCATTATATTCAATAAAACTTGTTAATTTTTATCGACTTGTCTGTCTGGTCTTGGGCACGTTCCTCGAGGTGGTCCTGGGTTTCAGGGGTGGGTGCAGTCTGGCTTGACCCACCCCCCCCTGCCTGTGACATTTAAATGTCCAGGTGAATTTTGCCAAACTGTGCTCCTTACGGATCTTCTCTCTCTCTCTCTCTCTCTCTCTCTCTCTCTCTCTCTCTCTCTCTCTCTCTCTCTCTCTCTCTCTCTCTCTCCCTGTTTCTTCCAATTTCAATCTCTTTCCGTGTTGTCCGTTATCTGTTTGTATATACATCTATCCCATGCAACGTAAGTAACCGTATACGTAGTGTACTCCTTTATTAAATACATTATATTCATTTTATTGACTCTGTCTGTTTTGCTCATATTCACGAGGTCACTGAAATGTTTCGATCTCAGCTACGTGCTTTAAAAGTATGAAAAGTATTACTTTAACTAGCAGGCTATCAGTGTAAAACAGGAAAGTTGTATTCATGGCCAGAAACTGCCATGGATTACAAACGGATTATCAGATCAAAAATTAATTCCACCGGGGCTATCCTTAGAGTTCATATATGACAGACCTAATTGATATATTAATATTTAATTATAATCCGTTGTGATTACGTTTTGATATACAATTGAGCTAATTTTAACCTGTCTGTAAAATATAGTCTACATATGCAATTAATTATAATCCTTTGTGGTTAATTGTCAAGGTACATATATGAATGCAGATGCAGGGAACATATTATCCCTTTTTGGGAGATAAAACGTATATTATCTGGTTCAAACCCATATGAATGATTATTAATTATTAATTATTGAATACATATTTCCCAAAACCTGATCAGATACTTTACATCAGCTATTTACTGAGTCTGACTCATCTTAGCCTATTGAGGTTGTGGATGATTATCCTGACATTAGCCTTCTCTGGAAAATAAAAAAAGAAAGTTTTATTTAATTTATAATTTAGTATTATTGTTTTAATTGGAAGCTAATTAAATATTTATATATCAGCTCACGAAATGTCCTCAAGCCGGGAATCGAACTCGGGTCGCCAGTCGCCCAACCACATTACAGTTAGAAGTATTTTATCAGTGATAACTATGAAGAAAACAGATAGGTTGTAAAACCATAACGTCTTCTCAAGTTGGTTTAAATCATACTTATCAGACCGTTATCAGTTTTTAGCAGTAAATAAAGAGATGTCTTATCGATCATAAGTTCAGTATGGCGTACCACAAGGCTCAGAACTAGGACCGCTGCTGTTCACTCTGTACATGCTACCCTTAGGAGAAATATACTCAGCTGTATATTTCTTCACGCCCTGACAAAACTTACAAATTCACAAAATTAACAGAATGCATGGCTGATATAAAAAAAATTTGATGACTAGTAATTTCCTACTGCTAAATTTTGAAAAGAAACCCCCAGAGATTCTAATTATTGGACAAAAAACTTCCACACGTAATAACCTAGAATACTATCTAACACTTGATGGCTGCTCTGTTAAGTCTTCGTTGTCGGTTAGGAACCTGGGTGTGCTCTTTGACACCAATCTTTCATTTGAAAGTCACGTGTCTAGTATCTGTAATTCTAAAAAGTATCTATATTACGCCATATACTCTCATTGACAAATGCGGAACAATTAGTTCATGCGTTCATGACATCAAGGCTAGATTATTGTAATGCTCTACTGTGTGGTTGCCCTGCACACTTAATAAACAAATTACAGCTAGTTCAAAACGTAGCAGCTCGAGTTCTTACCAGAACCAAGAAGTATGACCATATTAGCCCGGTTCTGTCAACACTGCATTGGCTCCCTATTAAACATCGTATGCATTTTAAAATATTGCTGATTACTTACAAAGCACTAAATGGTTTAGCTCTGCAGTACTTGAGCGAGCTCTTAACGCCTTATAGTCCTTCACGTCTATTGTGATCTAAAAATTCCATCCAGTTAATAATAACTAGACTATCAAAATCAACTGCTGGCGGTAGATCATTTTCCTCTCTAGCACTAAAACTTTGGAACAGTCTTCCTACCATTGTCCGGGAGGCAGACATACTCTGTCAGTTCAAAGCTAGATTAAAACATCTCTTTGACCTAGCATTCACATAATACATTTATAGACTACTATAATTCAATGTTAGGCTGCATAGCTTACGTCAGCTGGAACTGGGAACACTTCCCTTAAATCCTGATGTACTCGTTACATCATAAGAAGAATGGCATCTACGCTCATTATTGTGTCTTTTTTTTATCCCAAGGTTTTCCCGCAGCCTGCCGGACCCAGGCTGTATCCAGATCTGACTAAGGACCTTCGCCTGGACCCGATGACAATGCAGTGCTGAAGTACAAACTAGCCTCTCCCTATGGAGGATCCCTTTACAACTCCACAGATAAAGCATTGTGGGTAATTTCGGTTCGCCTATCACAAAGTCATAAAATGAAATAAAATTCTGTATCAAATTTATTGGCGAGACAAGTAGTTTGTTTAGGCATGGTTTGTAGGGAATTACAAACCTGCGCACATATATTCAAACGCACATAACTATAGAACTATAGAACTATAGCTCCTGTCTGCCTTCCTAGGCTCCTGTCTGCCTTCCTGCCTGCTGTGAGTTTGTTTGCGTCGAGGCTGTAAGCTCTATGCCTCGTATTAGCTTCGTATTTCTTTCTGTTTTGAACCATCATTTACTATATTTTCTAGTTGTTTATATTACTAAATACAGTTTACCTCAGATTAACCTTACATCGCTAGCTTCCGATATTGTTAGCACAGCACGCTAATGTTTACGCGCCACCCACGCTCATTTATTTATTATTTCTTTTCTCTCGCGCGCGCCCGCGCCTTTGAGTTCATAAAAGCCCAGGTAAGTTAGAATCAGTCAACACAAACGGTGAGTAATGTCTTGTCCTGTTATTGTCACCTGTGTCACATGTCATATGTTTAGTATAGCCTTCTCCGATGGCAATATAGGATTTATTTGTGATAAATGCAAGGAGACAGTCAGGCTGACGGAGAAGATTTCAGAGCTAGAGACACGCATCCAAACTTTAATTGAGGATAGTAAGGCTAGTACTAGAGCTTTAGATACTATTTTGGATGCGCCTAGCATAGTGAACTCTGTACATGACTCGGTTCCGGCTGAAGTAGAGCCCACGCAGCAGGTCAGAGGGGTGACCCTGAGAGATCGCTCTAGTCGCGGATTAAAAAAACACTCTTCCGTTCCGATTACCATAACAAATCGATTTGCCCCACTCAAACACCCACTGAGAATTCTGTTGATTGTGCCCTGGTAATTGGTGATTCGATCACACGGAACGTGAAAATAGAGACACCAGCCACCATAGTCACAATTTTGCTGGGAGCCAGAGCGCCTGACATCAAAGCAAATTTAAAAGTGCTGGCTAATGCTAATCGTAAATTCTCTAAGATCATTATTCATGTCGGCACTAATGATGTTCGACTCCGCCAGTCGGAGATCACCAAAATTAATTAATATTAAAGAGGTAACTGTAATTTGCTCTGGCCCCCTTCCTGTTCGCAGGAGTGATGAGATAGTTAGCATATTGTTCTCACTCAATAGTTGGTTGTCTAAGTGGTGTTCGTTGAATAATATAGAATTCATAGACAATTGGAAAAGTTTTTGGGGCAAGCCTGACCTGTTGAAAAGAGATGGTGTTCATCCCTCCTGGGATGTTGCTGCTCTTCTCTCCAGTAATATGGCACATAGTCTTAGAGCTAAAACATGACAATCTGGGGCTCAGGTCAGGAAGCAGACAGACTGGCTAAACCGACCGTCTGCTAGCGGCCTCGCGTCACCAAGGTCAGATAAATCCCAACACATAGAGCCTCTTTCACCTAGATATCATCATATAGAGACTGTGTCTGTTCGAATTTGGAATTCCAAAAAACGTCAGGTAAAAAATTTAATTGATGTTCAACAAATAAAAAACATATTTAATACAGATGAGCAAATGATAAAGCTTGGGCTGCTGAATATTCGATCCCTTACTTCAAAATCGCTCATAGTTAATGATATGATTTCAGATTATAATCTAGATGTGCTGTGTTTGACAGAAACCTGGCTAAAACCAAACGATTACATTACTTTAAATGAGTCAACCCCACAAGATTACTGTTATAAACATGAACCTCGTCTAAAACGCAAAGGGGGAGGTGTTGCTGTAATTTATAGTAATATTTTCAAAACCACTAAGAAATCTATTTTTAAATATACTTCTTTTGAAGTGTTGGTGCTTAATGTAAAAATATATAGTGTAAACGATAAATCACGTTTGAGATTTCTGCTGGCTACTGTTTACAGGCCACCAGGGCACCATAAAGATTTTATCAAAGAATTTGCGGACTTTCTATCAGAATTAGTATTGGCTAACGATAAAGTACTAATTGTTGGTGATTTTAATATACATGTAGATAATGAAAAAGATGCATTGGGATTGGCACTTAAAGACATTGTAAGATCAATTGGAATTAGACAACACGTGTCAGGACCCACTCATTGTCGTAATCATACTCTAGATCTAATATTATCACATGGAATAGATGTTGATGCCGTTGAAATTCTGCAGCAGAGCGATGACATCTCAGACCATTATCTAGTCTCATGTAAATTACATTTAGCCAAGGCTGCAAAGCCGACTCCGTGTTATGTATATGTTAGACTTATAACTTCTGCCACTAAAGATTGCTTTATCAATAATCTTCCTAATCAGTTTCATCATCTCAGCATCCCGGATAGCTTAGAAGAACTTGATATTGCAACAGAAACTTTTAACTCTCTCTTTTCCAGCACTTTAGACGCAGTTGCTCCGTTGCGCTTAAAGAAGATTAAAGAAAATAGTCCAACGCCGTGGTACAATGAGCACACTCAGGCCCTTAAGAGAGCAGCCAGAAAAATGGAGCTCAACTGGAAGAAAACAAAACTAGAGGTATTTCGGATTTCATGGAAAGATAGCTCGATTGCTTACAGAGAGGCTTTAAAAGCTGCTAGATCTGCTTATTTTTCAACCCTATTAGAAGAAAATAAACATAATCCTAGGTATTTATTTGAAACAGTGGCTAAACTAACAAAAAAGAAAGCTTCAAGCACAGAAGTTTCAGGCCAACAAGGTAATGACTTTATAAACTTCTTCACTTATAAGATTGATAATATCAGGGACAAAATTATAACTATGCAACCGTCTACTACAGTATCGCATCAGGGAGTGCATTGTAGTCTCCCTGAGGAAAAAATTTATTCATTTGTTGCTATAGGAGAGGAAGAATTCTGCAAACTCGTTAATTCATCTAAAACGACAACTTGTATGTTAGACCCTATACCAACTAAGCTATTGAAAGAGTTGCTTCCAGAGATCATAGATCCTCTTCTTAATATCATTAATTCGTCTTTGTCTCTAGGATACGTACCAAAAACTTTTAAGCTGGCTATGATAAAACCACTTGTTAAAAAACGCAACTTGATCCTTCAGAATTAGTCAATTACAGGCCAATCTCAAATCTGCCTTTTCTGTCAAGATATTAGAAAAAGCAGTATCCTCACAACTGTGTTCCTTTCTTGAAAGAAATGATATCTGCGAGGATTTTCAGTCAGGATTTAGACCGCACCATAGTACTGAGACAGCTCTCATTAGAGTTACAAATGATTTACTTTTATCATCCGATCGTGGTTGTAGCTCTCTATTAGTGTTACTTGATCTTAGTGCTGCATTTGACACAATTGACCACAACATTCTTTTAAATAGACTATGATAAAACTATGTTGGCATTAGTGGAAAATCACTAGCATGGTTTAAATCAAACTTATCTGACCGTTATCAGTTTGTAGCAGTAAATAAAGAGATGTCTTATCGATCACAAGTTCAGTATGGCGTACCACAAGGCTCAGTACTAGGACCGCTGCTGTTCACTCTGTACATGCTACCATTTGGACATATCATTAGGAAACATGGAATTAGCTTTCACTGTTATGCCGATGATACTCCGCTGTATATTTCTTCAAAACCTAACGAAACATACCAATTCACAAAATTAACGGAATGCAAAGCTGATTTAAAAAAATTGGATGACTAGTAATTTCCTACAACTAAACTCTGAAAAAACAGAGATTCTAATTATTGGAGAAAAAACTTCCACACGTAATAACCTAGAATACTGTTTAACACTTGATGGCTGCTCTATTAAGTCTTCGTCGTCGGTTAGGAACCTGGGTGTGCTCTTTGCAATCTTTCATTTGAAAGTCACGTGTCTAGTATCTGTAAAACCTCATTTTTCCATCTTAAAAATATATCTAAATTACGACATATGCACTCATTAACAAATGCAGAACAATTAGTTCATGTTTTCATGACATCAAGACTAGATTATTGTAATGCTCTACTGGGTGGTTGCCCTGCACGCTTAATAAATAAACTACAGCTGGCTCAAAACGCTGCAGCTCGAGTTCTTACTAGAACCAGGAAATATGACCATATTAGCCCGGTTCTGTCAACACTGCATTGGCTGCCTATTAAACATCGTATACATTTTAAAATATTGATTACTTAAAAGCACTAAATGGTTTAGCTCCGCAGTACTTGAGCGAGCTCTTAACGCATTATAGTCCTTCACGTCTATTGTGATCTCAAAATTCGGGCCAGTTGATAATACCTAGAATATCAAAATCGACTGCTGGCGGTAGATCCTTTTCCTATTTAGCACCAAAACTTTGGAATGATCTTCCTAACATTGTCCGGGAAGCAAACACACTCTGTTAGTTCAAATCTAGACTAAAAACACATCTCTTTCGCCTAGCATACACATAACACATTTATAGACTTCTATAATTCAATTTTAGGCTGCATAGTTTAGATCAGCTTGGACCGGGAACACTTCCCATAAATCCTGATGTACTTGGTACATCATAAGAAGAATGGCGTCTACGCTAATATTAGTCTCTCT
The DNA here is from genome assembly GCA_030578275.1 of Meda fulgida. Taxonomy (NCBI): domain Eukaryota; kingdom Metazoa; phylum Chordata; class Actinopteri; order Cypriniformes; family Leuciscidae; genus Meda; species Meda fulgida. The sequence goes on from CM060619.1 coordinate 18,068,750, forward strand.
GTTTATCTCAAGGGTTACCGCAGTCCCCCGGATCGAGGCCGTATCCAGACCTGAAAAAGGACCAGCGTCTGGACACGACAACAACGCAGTCCTGAAGTGTCAACTAGTTTCTCCCCTGTGAAGGCCTCCTTCCTTTTACCTCTGTAGAGATAAAACATTGTCTGGATAATTCCGGTTCGCGTGGCTATGCAGATGTGTTTTTAGGGTCCTTGAGATGTTTTGACATGCCCTGACATTTGTACTTATTTCAGCTACTTATAACATGTAACAACACGTAACTACTTACAACATGTCATTTTGCAAACTCTGCCATAATAATATGTGAGCAAAATGGATTTACATGTTTGCAATTTTTAGAAATTAAAGATTATGCGTGATTAGAAAATTTTGAGAAAAAAATTGTCACAGCAGTTAGGCCATATAACTCATAATGAATAGTTGTTCACAAGACTTTTGAGTTATCAATCTTGTCCCTATAAGTCCCACATGCACCAAACGTCATTGCAAACAAATCTGTTAGGAGCTTAGGACTTAGGACTTAAAATTGTCCATGTACACATGGTACCCAGAACCCAAAAATGTATGGTCCAATAGAGATGTCACATCATCATATGCCTGTGGGAAAATTTTTCTTTCCTGTGCACACAAAAAAATCTATTGTGTATCCATTTAAAGAGTCTGCAAGAACAAGCAACTTGAAACCCCACCTGTTTGGCTTGGCTTTCATGTACTGTGTTATACCTGTGTTTGCTTTGCATGTGTAACAATGCGGTTGAAACATAAGAGGGAGCAGGATCCACGTGCAGCAGTAGTCTTTTATTAAATACTTAAAACTTGACAAACTCAGACTCGGGAACAGAACAACCAGCATACAACATCAAGAACTCACAAAGACTGAAACTAGACACAGAGCTTAAATACACAGGCAAACAAGCTAAACAAGTTAACAAGGGGGCGTGGCTAATTAGAAACACCTGGGGTTTAGGTTTAGTAGCGCCGTATTGGCTTAGCTGAATATGGTTTTCGGACCTAGTGTCCCTCCTCGACGGCTCTCCCTTTGAGATTCCGGTCAGGAGGGACCTTTTGTCTCAGGCAGGAGGCATAATTGTATTTGTATTTATTTGTACTATGTCCCCGAAGGGCGATTAATTTTACAACAAGACAGCATACAAAAGGAAAATTTACAATACGTAAATAATTTCACTAAGAGTTAAAAAGTACATTTTAAATTACACACACACTTAAGTACACACACGAAACCCAAACAACTACTTCCTTCCACCTACTCCCCCCATACCTGAATTTAACAGAGAAATGGAAGTAGGAATAAATGAATGTTTATACCTGTTACTTCTAACAGAGGGAAATCTCAATCGAGATCCTGAGGGTACAAACTGAAACTCCGAATAGAGAGGATGTGAAGTAACCATTAAAATGGATCAGGCTTTCCAAACTACCTGCCGGTCGTACAGGTCGGTAGGCTGACTCTGCTTAACTCCTAAGATCTTACTGCTAGTATTTACTAATCCTTTACCCCTGCCAGGATATATGGAACCTGTGGGTTTGGCCTCTGAGCAGGCCCAACTTATAAACACAGGACTCTCAACTGAGGTTGTTGAGACCATACTTCACTCCAGAGCTCCCTCCACGATGAAACTTTATGCCTTGAAGCAGAGAGTTTTCCTTCAAGACGTTTGTGATTCAGCGGGCTGGTCCTCTCCGCTCACATTCTTAAGGTTCTACAACCTGGACCTGGGCTCTGCCCCAGGTTCTCAGGTGCTCATGTTCTGTTGTGCTCACAGTTTTCACATTGACAGGCACTAGTAAGTATGGCTTTTTTCATGGAATTACTGTTCCCAAAGCATCAATAACGTAACGCGAGTTCCCTCAAAAGGGAAAGTCACAGGTTACGTCTGTAACCATTGACACTGTGTCACATTGCCATACTTCCCTCTGTGATCGACTTTCGGCTAATGGAAACTAACGCGGTCATTCTGGATGTGCTTTTATGCTTTCCTAGTTGTGACGTCACCCGCCGTGTGACGTTCCGTGGGTAATGAGGGACAGCTGTTGTGGCATATTAACTACTAACAAGGTAACAAGAAAACGAGGACAAGACAAGAGACTGACAGAAAAGCAAATGGCAAACAGAAACAAACAAAAGCCATGTGCTTACACAAAATCGGGACAGAATAGCACATGGAAATCACTATCATTAACCATGTGCTCAAACAGAAAGCACATAATACACATTGAAACTAATCAGGATCCTGACACTGAAACACAGTACCAAGACTAGACTAAAGTGATCCAGAATTCATGGCCAAAACATAACAGACATTAGTGTATGACCAGGAAAAACAAAACCGAAGCCATGCACTCACAAAAACAAGACTAACAGGTGATCTACTGCCACAGATCCTGATAAAAACTACAACAGAGATGACTGAACCCTGACACAAGTGAGGTGTTCTTCTATCACTCTCACGTAGGTAAATTATTATTTAAAAATGTTCATAAGAAAAAGAAATAAAGAAATAATAACAATAATAATAATAATAATAATAATATATATTAGGTCTGGGCAAGTTAACGCGTTATCGCGTTAACGCATGAATTAATTAACGCCGACAATTATTTTATCTCGCATTAACACAGTTTTTTTTATTATTATTATATTGAAAGTCCGTTACTCAGTGGCCCCGAATACACATACAGACAAACCATGGGTCACAGGAGGGGTAGGATGTTGATCTCTACTGGCTTGGGATAGGCGTCCTCACGCGTCTCAAAAAAAAAAAAAAAAAAAAAAGGAGAGCATTTGGGGTGGGCGTAAAGGAGGTCGCACACCGAATGAGAAGCGTAGCGGAGCGTCTTGGACAACTCAAGGTATCGCACACCGGACGCGCACATTCTCAGTTTATGGCCAGCAATATTGTTATGTTTAAGGTCATTATGAAATTAAGACAATGACTGTACTATGTTATGATTGTACTGTACAATTAAATACAATCGTTGCTGAGTCTGAAATCTGAACACTTTACCTCAGAGTGTCCGATCACATCAGCAATTTTTATCCACGCAGCTGATTTATGTAAATGAATGTGACAAATGTATCTTGGAGCACAGGTTGAAGTCAGGAGGCTACATTAACAACGAGTTGAGACAAATATAATGTACATTTAATATAAAACTATGTAAAATGGCGCAGAAGGATTTTCGACAGAGCCGTAACTGGGCGCCGCAGACAGTCGCCGAATGACACTGCCGGTGTGTGTACACTGCATGAAAATAATGTGCTTGAATTTTAAAGACAGGGCGCGGCACTGTTTCTGCTGGTACCTGTTCAGAAAAAAAGAAAGAAAAGAAAACTGATTGATAAATGTTACCTTGCTGTTGCTCGGTAGGTGCCTGTTATAATGTTATGATCGTGACTCTGAGGGTAACTTGTTTTTTTTTAATTTATTACAAACTAGATAAAATATTAATGCCCTGGCAGTGGCAAATAGCTTTGGTTTTATATTTGATTTGATTACATTCATGTTTAAAGGAGCCGTATGTAGGATTGTGGCCAAAACTTGTACTGCAATCACTTTAAAAAATACCATAGACCGATGTATCCCCTCCCCCTACCCCCTGACTCGAGGCTGCCAGATAAGCTGCAGGATTCAGCAGAAACGTAGGCTGCTTCAATGAGCTTCCAAAGGCAAGTGACGACGAGACGTACACAGTAATTTTTTTTCTGTTAATTATGTTTATGCTTCATGAGAGATATTTTGATAAGTAATTATGTATTTTAAAAATGTACTAATTGTCATTAGTTAAATATAATCGTAAAGATTTATGCTCGTATATGACAGTATAATCGTAAAGATGTATGCTCGTATGTGACAGTATAATCGTAAAGATGTATGCTCGTATGTGACAGAACGGTAGCTGTTATTTATCTGTCATTAATGTACGGTAAGTACAAGCAAAAGCCTATGTCACTATGGCTGGGGCCATAATAGCTGAAGCTAATTGATTTGATATTTAATTTGATTTGATTTCTTTATTGTGAACATATAAATACAATTACAATTAAAAAAAACTGAGGAAAAATAATTGTATAATAGTAAAACAAAACAAAAAACATATAACCACAAAATAAAACGTCCTTATTTTTCAAGACAAAAAAAAAAAACTCGATTTACAAGTACTAAAGTTTTTGTCATAAGTAGGCTAACAAATAACCAAAACATTTGCCACAGCAATTATAACGCGGGACAAATTCAATATTACCAATGGCTATATAGTTAGCCAAGCATAGATGAATCTTACCTGTCCAGGAGAAAATTAGCAACGTTGGCGTCTGTGTTCAAATTCTTCTCCGTTTTCAGCCGTCTCCATCTTTCAAAAGCATCTCCAATACAAATTCTGGTTTTATTTCGGACTTAGTCACAACGAATTTCTGAATTATAACGAGGTCTTTTTGATTTAGTAACGTTAGACATTTTTATCCGACTAGAGTTATGGTAGATTAGAGCAAAGCTGGCAATCCGGATCGCGAAACACTAATGACTTCGTGATTGGTAGATAGGTGGAGGGTGGCGCATCAGACCAAAACACAACATGACAACATCAACATCTGTTGAGGGCTGCAAGTCCACTTTTTAAATGACAATATCCTAGCCATACTACTGTTGTCAGTGATATAAGCATTTGAAATGAACATGATTTCTTAATGTCTAGTGACACATCAGGGCCTTTTTATGATTAATTGAAATAGATTTCTTACATACAGCTCCTTTAAGTTGAGATTTACAATAAATATTTAAACTGCTAGGCTACTGTGTAAAGGGAAAATTGCTGTTAAAAAGCACCTTATTTGATTAAAGTGTTTGCAAACCAAATTTTAAAGCACTTTTGTTTATATAGCAGTACTTTTAAAATAAAAGTGTGGAATACACGACTTTTGAATTCATTATTGAATTTTGCGATTAACTGCGATTGATCGCAGAAAATCATGCGATTAAAAAAATTAATCGTTGCCCAGCACTAATACAATTTTGTTATTAGAAACAGTATAAATTGATCTATTTTAGAATACAAGAAGACAAATAAAAAAGAACAATTAAGAAATGCCGTACTAATGAAAAATATTTGTATGCTCTCTTTTTTCTAGTAAAATTCTCACATTTCTGTAAATGTATTATCATAACAAGGCTATATATATATATATATATATAAATATATATATATATATATATATATATACTGTATATTGTATATATTATAGATATCGTATATATTCTACATTTTATAGATTGATATAATGTACGAAACATTTTATCATTCTATAATATTATGTTTTTCTGTAGAAAAAAAGAAACAAAGAAAATGTCCATATTCTATATTTTATAGATTGATATAACGTACGAAACATTTTATCATTCTATAATATTATGTTTTTCTGTAGAAAAAAAGAAAGAAAGAAAATGTCCACATAATTTTCTTGCTCGGTCACATGCATGCTTCTGACATATCAATAAATACAAAATTAAAATATAGACTTAGGATCGGGTGGCCATTAAGCAAGATGTCATTTTGAGAAAGGTCCTCACTTTGGTGCGGTGCCATAGAGCCACTGATAGGGTTGTGGCCCTGTCATATGCCAAAGTGTGATGAATGAGCTATCTATAGGTGTAGATAAGGTGATCTCTCCTCCTGATGGGGTCTTCACATTGTCACGTTAGCAGCTATCTGCTTGTTCCATGACACACCTGCTGGGAGTTAGACTCCATTCATTTGGTGCAGCCTCTATAACATGAGACATTTTTGTGTTTCTTAATGCCTCACCATATCCGATTTCATTTTTTAGCATCCCTATGTCTTCTTTACTGTAAGTAGCTGGGATAATTTAAACAATTAGTTGCTAAATAAATATATTAATTTGCAGACCACAAAAATCGGTCATCTTTACCATTATATTGTTTTCTTAAAATGTTTACTATAGAAGGCCTCTCAGATTTTTCAGCCCACTGCATTTTTAAAGTAACTTCCAAAAACAACACAGAGAGTAACAAAGAAACTTTTCCATTAAGGGGTGATATTTCCCCCTTGAATTGATATCCAGGGGCATTTTTTTTCTAACATTTAATCAATAAATTCAATATAATAAGGCACTATAGGGCTGTTACCAATAAAATCAGTATCAACAAAAGCCATCTTTGCACTGGAGTTGTGGGATGTACAGAAGCTGACTGTTTTAGACTTCATTGTGAAGTGTGCTGGTCCCTTTCTGTGTTCTGAGCTGGTGTCTCATCAACAATAAACGCAAGCTCTTATCAGCTCCATCCAGCGCATTTACATTAAATGTGATCAATAGTGAACATAGGCGTAATTTATGGGTGGGACGGGTGGAAAAGATTTTCACCCAGCAATTTTTGTCCCCACTACTTTTTGAAACATCTCGCAGCACAGATGTACCTACCTAAAACAAATAAAACATTTCCAGTTAACTAGCAGAGCATACATTTAGTTCGTTTGCTAAATAAGAGGAGATCTGTCGCTGGAATGTGTTATTTTTTTTAAAACAATTTTGTGTGCTCGTGGCCACTGATATCAGTGGTGCGGTGCACCAATTCAACTTGTGCACCATCTCAATTGCTAAAGAGTAGAGTTGTCCTGATAAAGGACGTCCCTGTCTAATACCCCTATTTATTAAAACTGGCTGACTAAATCTACCTCCCAGCTTGAGGAATGATGCCCCATTATATAAAAGCTGTATTCCTGATAAAAAAAATAATCTCCAATTCCAAAATCTTTGAGAGTATTTAAACAAATAATAATAATCAACTCGATCAAAAGCTTTTTCTTGATCTATTGAAAATATACCTAGATCTTCATTATCCATGTATGCCAAATCAATTACATCTCTTAAAAGGAAGAGGTTATCCATTATAGTTCTCTTTGGTATACAATAAGTCTGATTTCTTTGTATCAAAGACCCTATTTGAAAGACACTTCGCAATCATTTTATAGTCTATATATAATAATGCCACTGGTCTCCAGTTTATTAAAAGACCAAAGTAGCCTTTCTTGGGGAGTAACGAAAGTACAGCTCTTTTACAACTTGTTGGCAATTCCTTCTTTTCAAAAGAGGCTTTAAAACCTCCAACATGTCTTCCTTGAGTACATGCCAAAAATGTTTATAAAATTCTGCAGGAAGTCCATCAATTCCAGGGACATTACCAATAGGAAGTTGCTGAACTGCTTTTGACAATTGTTGCATTGTTATCTAAGGCTATGTTTACACGGAAACGACCTGAAGAGAAAACGCGAAAGTGGCGTTGCGTTATCACTTTTTATTCTGCGTTTAGACGAGCATTATGGGGGGGGGGGATCCGCGTGCATATGGTGACGCAAAGTGTGTGAAATTCGATGTAGTATGCACTCCAGGCGGCTAGGTGGCAATGTGAAGCACTGACACACAATAACACCAATATCTGAGAATATTTTGTACAACTGCTGAAAAGACGTACGTTTGTACGTTTATCAGAGCTGCTAGGGCAACTTGAAGGTCCGATGTATTGAAATAATCCGACATGTTTGTTGTTATTTTCCTGTACTGGCGCATACCTGTGACGTAAACACGTACGTGACGCGTGATTTTTTTTCCCAAAGCACTTCAGCGGAAATCCCTCCCAGCAGCCGATTTCATTGGTCTAGGTTACATTGACGGGTAGGTTTAGGGATCAGTGTTTGGTTTAGGCATTCAGTACAGTGATTAACAAGACCAATGAAAACTTTAGAATCGGCTGCAGGGCGGGATTTCCGCTGAAGTGGTTTGGGAAAAAAATCACGCGTACGTGACGAGAGCCACCGTGAGCAGATTTGCGTTCCCTTTCGAGGGAACTCTACACTGCGTCGAGAATCGACTCTTTGGGGACGCTCCCTAAGCGTGCGTCTCTGAAGTATGAATAAAACTAATCCAATCCTGATTGGTGTTGCGTCGTGACGTAACATGTGACGGCATACCCGGAAGTATAAAAGTGACGCTGTCACAACACACACTAGCTTTCGCTCTTCAGCAAGCGCTCTGTGTTGAAAACTGTCAGTCTTATTTGGTGTTGTTTGTCCTTATATCTAAATATTATGGCCAGCGAACAATTCAGGAAATGTGTGCATCCTTGCCCTCGTTTTATTACGGGTGGGACACACATTCTTTGTGTGTGAATTGTTTGGGAGCGCAGCACGCACGGGCAGCTCTCGAGGGAGCTGCTTGTGTTGACTGTGAAGCACTTCCCATTAGAGTGCTGCGCTCCCAGCTGGCGTGCTTTGATGAGCACGGTCAGGCTCGCGTTCCCCGCGGTTCTGGTCCCGCGTCTGTTGAGGCAGCGCGGCGATTGAGATCGTGGGGCTCGCAGCGGGATCTTTTAGATGAGAATGAGGCTGCTGAGGCACCTTCTCATTCTTCGTCTGAGGATCCCGTAGCCCCTGAGAGTGGTCCAGGAGCCCGCAACGCGGCTTCTCCTGCCCACGATCAGGTCCCAATGCTTGAGCTCTCTGCTTCTGAGGAAGTGGATGTGCTCAGTATTGATGCGGATGACCGTGATTTTGGCGCGCCAGTTCACGGCCAAGCGTATGAGGAGCTGGTAGAGGTTGTGACTCGTGCAGTGGCCAGACTTAACATTAGCTGGCCACATTATGAGCAGGGAACGCAAGCAAAAAGTAAGCTTGATGAGCGTTTCCTGCAGCACAGAGCACAACCTCAGCGCCGGGGTTTGCCATTTTTCCCCGATCTCCACTGTGAGATCTCGAGATCGTGGGATAAACCGCACTCGTCCCGTGTCTCCAGTCCCAGTGTGGTGGATTATAGCAATGTTGTGGGGGCACGGGACAAGGGTTATGGGAAGATGCCTAAAGTAGAGGAAGCTTTAGCAGGTTATCTTTCCCCTGAATCAGCATCTTCCCTAAAAACCCCGGCGCTGCCTAGTAAGCCCTGCAGAGATACATCTGCTTTAATAGGCAGGGCTTACATGGCGGCAGGTCGGGCTGGTTCATGTCTGCACACGATGGCTATCTTGCAGGCATACCAGGCAGACCTCCTGAAAGATTTGGATGAGGGGGAGGGGCCGACTCCTGAAGATATTGCAGAGTTGAGGAAGGCCACAGATTTGTCTCTCCGGGCCACAAAAGAGACGGCCCGTGCCATTGGCCGCTCTATGGCAGGTATGGTGGCTACGGAGAGACATCTGTGGCTGAACTTATCTGGTATTAAAGATAAGGATAGGTCTTTTCTGCTGGATGCGCCGCTCTCGCCTTCTGGCCTGTTTGGCGACGCCGTTACATCGGTCGTCGACAGGTTTCAGGAGACGAAGAAGCAATCTGCGGCGTTCCAGCAGTACCTCCCCAGTAAGGCGAAGTCCAAATCGAGGAGGGTGGGGCCGAGTGATCAGCCCCAGCCATCAGCCAGCTACTCACACCGAGCAGAGCAGAAAGAGAGCATTTCCTCTAGAGCCCCTCCTCCTGGAGCTTGGCAACAGAGGAAGCGCTCTCAGAAATCGAAGTCCTCCAGCCAGAGAGGCGACCTGAGGGAAGTCATTCAGGCTAGGAGGGCTTCGGGGAAGAGGTCCTGACCGAAGTGGTAGGACCTCTGAGGGCTGTCCCCTCCACTGCAGGGCAACCGAGGTTGTTCTCGCAGTGGAGCCCTCTAGGAAACGATGTAGATTGCCCGCCGTTAACGACGCTTCGGGCCGCATCTCTTTCCAGCGAAAATATTCTAATAAAGAAAAAGCATCAGTTATGGTTAAAAGAACCGTATCGACAACAGCCTGCCGGTATTCCGCTTCAGGAAGTCGAGAAAGATGCTCGAAAAACACCAGAGGCCAGCCTCGAGAGGCTGGTACCCCTAGTAGATTTTATAGAGGCATGGTATCATCTTCCCAACATATCTGCATGGGTCCTGCATATAATAAAATCAGGGTACAGACTGCAGTTTGCGCACCGCCCCCCCCAAGTTTTCTGGGGTGGTGCAAACTGCAGTGGTTCCAGGGCAGGCTCAGGTGATGGAACAAGAAGTACAGACTTTGCTACTAAAGGAAGCCATAGAACGTGTTCATCCTTTAGACAGGGGGTCCGGGTTTTACAGCCGGTACTTTATAGTTCCAAAGAAGGATGGGGGGTTAAGGCCAATTCTAGATCTCAGGGTTTTGAACCGATCTCTGAGGAGGTTCAGGTTCAAAATGTTAACCATTCCTGCAATCGTGAGTCAGATCAGATCCGAGGACTGGTTTGTCACGATAGATCTAAAAGACGCCTATTTTCACATCTTCATCCTTCTATGTCACAGGAGATACCTGAGGTTCGCTTTCGGGGGCGAAGCTTACCAATATCGGGTTCTTCCGTTCGGCCTAGCACTCTCTCCCCGCACATTCACCAAATGTATGGATGTAGCCCTTGCTCCACTGAGACTTCAAGGCATTCGTATATTGAATTATCTCGACGACTGGCTCATTCTGGCCCAGTCTCGAGAAATGGCAGTTCGGCATCGAGATGTCGTCCATGGCCACATTCAGAAATTGGGGTTGAGACTCAATGCAAAGAAGAGTGTGCTAGAACCATCCCAGTGCACGATATTTTTGGGAATCGTGTGGAGCTCGATTATGATGCAGGCACAAATGTCTCCCGCACGTGTCGAGTCAATTCTGGCGATGGTATCTGGGTTAAGGCTGGGCCAGGCCATCACTGTAAAGCAATTTCAAAGAATGCTGGGCCTCATGGCAGCGGCATCCAACATCATTCCTTTGGGCCTTCTGCACATGAGGCCCCTTCAGTGGTGGTTAAAAACCAAGGGGTTTTCTCCCAAGGGGAATCCGTTTCGTTTAATCAGAGTAACGCGCAGATGCCTTCGTTCTCTGCAAATATGGAAGAAACCTTGGTTCCTATCCCAAGGGCCAGTGTTGGGAGTGTCATGTCGCCGGAAATCCATTTCGACAGACGCTTCCCTCACTGGCTGGGGCGCGGTCATGGACGGCCCCTTTGCCAGGGGTCTGTGGCAGGACCATCATCATTCTTGGCATATAAACTGCCTAGAGATGATGGCTGTGTTCAGGGCTTTGAGGAGCTTCCTCCCAGACATCAAAGGTTACCATGTCTTAGTACGATCAGACAATACGTCGGTGGTAGCCTATCTGAACCGACAAGGGGGACTCAGATCACGCCCTCTGTGCAGACTGGCGCATCAGATTATTCTTTGGTCCCAGGGGAAAATACTGTCTATCAAGGCAATGTATATTCCGGGGGTTCAGAATCAGGGAGCAGACATCCTGTCGAGGCAGGGGCTGAGGCCCGGGGAATGGAGACTTCATCCAGATGTGGTGAAGTTGATATGGGAGAGGTTTGGACCAATGGAAGTGGATCTGTTTGCGTCTCGAGAGACGTCCCACTGTCCACTTTGGTTCTCCCTCTCACTTCCAGCCCCACTGGGGTTGGATGCCATGGTACAGGCCTGGCCGAGGCTTCGCCTGTACGCTTTTCCCCCGATCGCTCTGCTCCCGGGAGTCCTGGAGAGGGTCCGTCAGGAGGGCATCAGTCTTCTTCTGGTTGCCCCAATGTGGCCGACCCGAGTGTGGTTTTCAAACATAATATCACTCCTGATAGCTCCGCCATGGCAGATTCCTCTGAGGAGGGATCTGTTGTCTCAGGCGGGGGGCATAATATTCCACCCTCAGCCAGAGCTGTGGAAATTGTGGGTCTGGCCTCTGAGGGGGTTCAGTACCTGAATGCTGGTCTATCAGCTGGAGTGGTTGAAACCATACTTAGCTCCAGAGCTCCATCTACTAGGAGATTATATGGCCTCAAGTGGAATGTTTTTGTCACTTGGTGTAGAGAACATGAGTTAGATCCAGTAAACTGCCCGGTGGCTTCAGTTCTGGAATTTCTTCAAGATCGTTTCTCTGCGGGTCTCTCCCCTTCCACGCTTAAGGTGTACGTGGCAGCCATTGCGGCTTTCCACGCTCCGTTAGGTGATGGGCCTCTGGGGAGGCACCAGTTGGTCATTCAGTTTCTCCGCGGTACTTGGATGAGGCCGGCAACCAGGTCTAGGGTTCCTGCCTGGGACCTGGCTATAGTTCTGGAAGGGTTATCCCTGGCCCCTTTCGAACCTCTAGAGTCGGCTTCGCCTAAGGATTTAATGCAGAAAATGGTTTTTCTCTTGGCCATTACCTCACTTAAGAGGGTGGGAGATCTCCAAGCCCTGGCAGTGACACCAGCTTGCTTGGAGTTTGCCCCTGGCAGAGTAAAGGGCTTTTTGCACCCGAGTCCGGGCTACGTGCCTAAGGTTCCTTCGAACACGGCTCGGTCGACAGTCCTTCAGGCATTCCATCCTCCACCTCATGTGTCGTCAGAAGAAGAGAAGCTTCATTTGCTCTGCCCCGTCAGAGCTTTGAGCGTGTACCTTGAGAGGTCCTCTTCTTGGAGAAGGTCGGACCAGTTATTAGTATGTTTTGGGTCACCTATGAAAGGGCTCCCGGCATCCAAGCAAACTATTAGTAATTGGATAGTTCAGGCTATTACTGAGGCTTACAAGGTGTGCGGTTTGCCTTCACCTTTAGCCTTAAGGGCTCCTTCAACTAGAAGCATGGCTTCTTCTAGGGCTCTTCTTTCGGGAGTACCTCTACAGGAGATCTGTGAGGCAGCCGGTTGGGCTACTCCACATACTTTTATCAGGTTTTACAGTCTCCACCTTCCTAGTACGCCTGGCGCACACGTGCTCAGTCCTTGCTGAGTGCCTAGACAGTTTCACTCCGGGACAGGCCTATTCGGTGCGTGGCCTAGTGGGCACTCGTTCCCCAAAGAGTCGATTCTCGACGCAGTGTAGAGTTCCCTCGAAAGGGAACGTCTCGGGTTATGACTATAACCCTTGTTCCCTGAGAAGGGAACGAGACACTGCGTCGTTCTGCCACGCCCCTTGAGGCCTTTGAGCGTCTTGTTTCATCGCGAGGCTAGTGTGTGTTGTGACAGCGTCACTTTTATACTTCCGGGTATGCCGTCACATGTTACGTCACGACGCAACACCAATCAGGATTGGATTAGTTTTATTCATACTTCAGAGGCGCACGCTTAGGGAGCGTCCCCAAACAGTCAATTCTCGACGCAGTGTCTCGTTCCCTTCTCAGGGAACAAGGGTTATAGTCATAACCCGAGACGTTTTTACCGTTTAGACGGGAACGCGGCGGTGGAGCATTTATAAGATTTCCACTCTGGAGGGTGGTTTCACTTTTTTGCGTTTTTAAGCCCCCAAAACGGCTTCGCCGTGTAAAGGCACATCCGATAAATATATTTTTACGTTTTCACCCGGAATCGTTCTCGTGTAAAGAGGGCCTCAGAGTCCAACTCCTTTTGTTGTTCAGTATCCAGTTTAGGTATATCTTTGAGTAAAAAGTCCATTCTTGAGACATCACACTTTTGTGCTCCAAACAAATCCTTATAAAAATCCTTTCGGATCGGGAATTAAAGTTCCATTTGCACATTTCAACATCTGTTTTCTTTCTATTACTTTTCTTTCCAAATTAAAAAAAGAAAAAAACTAGGAGCGTCCATATCGTTCAGTGAAGAAAAACGAGCTCTAATTAAAGCTCCTTTTGTATTTTCATGAAAAAGAGATCCCAAAGCTTTCATCCTTTTTTCCAACATGCTTACATCTCATAAATTATTATTAACTGCATTTATTTCTAGTTGTTCTATATCTCAACTTGAAATAAAGTACTTTGATTGTCTTTTTAATCAAACTGTTCGTGTGGGAAACATTTGACAAAACATTCTTATTTGGGACCACCATTGTACAATATTATCATAATCATATCTCCTTTCTTTCCAGTTATTCCACAATTTAAAAAAAATATCACAAAGAGTTACATCATGCAACAATTTAATATTAAAATGAAGCTTTTGATTTTTGATTTGTTTCAAAAAGTCAGCGTGTTCCTTTAAGCTCTCCATATAAAGAGGGAAAAGGAAGGAAAAAATAGGACAGAAAGAAAAAACAATTTAAGATAGAAAAGAAGATTCACCCTTTGTGACATTTAAACAAGTTTAGTTAGGTTTTGTCAAACATTTGTCTCTTATTAATTTTGTAACAACTTTCTTTAGTCTTAACCCTTTCCTTCTGCTAAGTTCCTCAAATCCTACTGATTTCTGTATTTTCATTACTGAAATCAAGAATTGATCAACATCTGGAAAACTCTCTTACTTCAAACTTTCTGCCAAAAGTTTCATCCAGAAAGTCATTTATTTCTTTTACAGTGTACAACTGTTCATCCCCACACTGAGATGGGATATCTGACATTTCAGACAAATCATCATCATCATCACCTTCCTCCAATTCCTTCTTCCTCTATCTGTGATACAAAAAGGTGATCTTCAATTTTATCACCAATACTAGGCCTATCTGTTTCAAGAGTATAAATTACTTCAGATCTTTCAACTTCAACACTTCTCCCACAAAGTTCCTCAACTACTTCACTTACTGTCGGCCTACGTTCTTCACTCTCTTTTGCAGCCTCACCATTTATATTTTCACTTTTTCCCGTAGGCCTATTAAGTTGATATTTCCTTACTTCAATACTCTACTCTTCTGATGTTGGTAAAACTACAGTTCCATTTGTGTTTTCATTTCTTTCAATCTGCTTTTTTTTTTTGGACAAGCGTTTTTCTTATGTCCAATATCTCCGCACTCAAAACATCCAAAGAAGGCAATTACAAAAACATAAATACTTGGCATCTGAATGAAAGCACGTGCTTTTTACAACCTACCGGAATCATTTTTATCCTGCTAGCAAGTTTTCCAAACCTGAGCAGCCTAAATCTCGTTCAATTTCACCGCTAGGTATGAACGGTGGCACAGTATAAATTTTGCTCCAATCTGCTCCTTCAAGAAGATCTGAACGGCTCCTCGAAATGAAACCAAAACTAGCACTTCTGAGGTAAATTTTCCAGGATTATATTACTATTATGCTATTATTATTTCCCACAGCGTCGCAGACGATGTAAAGTACATGAATCTGATAAAACTTGGTGTTTTATCTAGTTGATGTGGGCGTTGACAGGTTTGCATGGATCGCCTCAGATCATTTGTGTTTACATTAGCAGATAATGATTTGCCATGAGAACAACTGACATTTCTCTTTTCATACAGATTACATAAACAGACATTTTTTGTTTTCGTTTCAAATTAGATAATTTAAAAGTAGACACATAAATGATTATTAAGATATATTGCTCTTGCCTGTTTGACTAGTATTTGCTTAGTTTTGTTTAAGTTTAGAGACATGCTCCAGAAAAAAAGTTCACGGAGATGGAGAGGCAGAAAGCACACCCTGTTTATTTTTACAAAAGTACAATGTTTTGTTTGGATTGTAAGTGTACACATAAAGTATACATTTAACAGTTTATTTTTTCATATTTCTTAAGTCTGTATGACCATAAATGACAGAGTATTTTAAGTCTATTTTGCTGCTATGTGAAAAAAGCAACACCAGCAACACCAGTTTGTTGACCCCAGAGGGTTAAGAGAGAGGAAAGCTGCATATACTACGAAAAGATTGATAAAACGTAGCTAGGTTTAAAGGCTAGATTTTTTTGTTCATGTTTTAACCATAGACTGTAAAAAATTTAAGTAAAGCACCAACCGAATGTTGGTGCCTCAGTGATTACTTCACTTAGGGAAGCTGTAAATCTTAGCTGTCAATCATGATGTCACACTCCCGTTTTTAAAGCATCAGATAACTAACTTAAACCAAACTTATTTAAAAAACAAAAACTTGCACTTACATCATCGTGATAAAAGCTACCTAAAATGACAGAAACCATCTTTGGAAACCTCCTCGTGCTGCAATTAGAGAATTGAGAAGTCCTGCAAAATGGCCGAGTTCAACCGGTTTCCTCGTAACTGTAATATTGAGAAGCACCCTTGGTTTTAACAGGCTGGCAATCCAAAGGAGCTTGGCAGCTCCCCCACAGTATAGCCTAATAGCTAGCTAAGTATTTTAATGTGACTAACCTTTGTGGATGCGATGTCTCATAAAATTTGATGTCTTAAGATTTAATTTTGTTATTGGCCCTGTTGTCTCTCAAGAAAGTCAGAGATTGATAGGCCTTGTTAGTGAGCCCTTCCTGTATGGATTTTGCTCCTTGTCTGGTGAAGGTCTTGCTGCGACCTAGGTTAGGATATGTACCCAAGGTTGCTGAAAAGAGTTTCACTGTCAAGTTTGCGTGTTCCATTTCTCATCCGCCATTTAAGTCTCAGGAGAGTGAAAGGTTGCATAAGCTTTGTCTGGTTGGGGCATTAAAGGCATACATTGATTATATGAGCCAGTGTCATACAGTAAGTTTGAGCAGCAATTTGTTTGCTCGGTGGCTGTAGCAGGAGAGCTGCTGCTACTAAGCAAAGGGTCATCTTTGCCTCTAAGCATTCATGTACACTCAGGTAGGGATGTGGCTTCTTTCCAGAATTTTCTTAAAGTAGCATTCTTGGAGGATGTTTACGTAGTGGCAGGCTGAACCACTTTTATCAGATTTTATAAACTTGATATTGACCTGGCCTTGGGTTCCCAGGGTATGTCTGCTTGAGAGGGTTGTTAGTGTTTCATGTTTGTCACTCTGTGCGATCTGTTTTTTGCGGACTGATAAACATTAGTTACTTCTTTGTTTACTGTTCCCATGGATAGCATCAGCTACTGACATAGCGTCGAGTGAACCTATGGAAGGAAACATCTCAGCTCCGTATCTCAGTCCTCACTCCTCAGTCCTGCTGATGGCCTCCTTTAAGTGATGAGTTGGCATGAATTGGAGTTAATCCTAGCTTCTGACAATTGTCACCCGTAGTCTCAGCTACTGATATATCTCGTTCCGTCTCATTCCAAACTCAGGGAACCAAGGTGGGGTGTGCAGCGGAGATAAAATCGGTAACAATTGCAAAATTATTCGTATCTTTATCTGTATTCAGATAAAACCGTAAGAGGGAGGGGCTTTACCCAGAAGTTCGTACAATTACTTGAGTCAAAGCATCTTCATTTATATAGTGCTTTTAACAATGTAGATTGTTTCAAAGCAGCTTTACAGAGTTAAACATATCATTTAAGGTAACAGAGATTGTTTTGGCTTTATAGCGGTTTTGAATAATGTTATTTTCCAGCTAAAGTTAGTTTTGATTGATTCACTTCCGATGAAATGATCTTTTGTTATTAAATTATGGGCCGCTAAGACGACGCCGTTCTCTCTAAACAGACTTTAAACGCGAACCTGTGATAAACGCTGATGGCGTTCACATGCGCATTAAGAATTGATTCTATAGTCAAGTGTATTTATATAGCGCTTTTCACAATATAAATTGCATCAAAGCAGCTTCACAGTATCAATCAAATAACATAACAATGTTTGTTTCTTAGTGGAAAAAACATCCACGTTTGGTAGGGCTGATCAATGGTATTAATGCTTGGTTAATTCATTTGAATATCCCCAACTGAGCAAGCCAAAGGCAACAGTGGCAAGGAACTGAAAAACTCCATCAAGTGACCTACTGGTGTCCTAAAAGTTCATCAGGTGACTTAATGGAGAGAAAAAAAAAACCTTGGGAGAACCCAAGCTCAGTCGGGGGCCAGATCTCCTCTGGCGTTTATGAACTAGAGGCCGGATTTACAGTAACTGTAATTTGATACAGAATTTTGTTTTATTTTATCACTTCGGGGTGGGTACGCGAACCGGAATCACAACGTTTTATCTGTGGAGTGGGAAAGGGATCCTCCATAGGGAGAGGCTAGTTGGCACTTCAGCACTACGTTGTCATCAGTTCCAGGCAAAGCTCCTAGTCAGATCTGGATACAGCCTGGATCCGGTAGGCTGCGGGAAAACCTCGGGATAAACAAAGACACTAAAACTAGCGTAGATGCCATTCTTCTTATGATGATGTAACGAGTACATCAGGATTTAAGGGAAGTGTTCCCAGTTCCGGCTGACCTAATCTATGCAGCCTAACATTGAATTATAGAAGTCTATAATATATTATGTGTATGCTAGGTCAAAGAGATGTCTTTTTAGTCTAGCTTTGAACTGAAAGAGTGTGTCTGCTTCCCGGACAATGGTAGGAAGTCTGTTCCAAAGTTTTGGTGCTAAATAGGAAAAGAATCTACCGCCAGCAGTCAATTTTGATATTATAGGTATTATAATTTTGAGATTGCAATAGACTTTAAGGACTATAATGCGTTAAAGCAACACCGTGGAACTTTTCCTCTTCGGTCACCCTACTGGTTGGAAAGTAAATTGTCCATTACCGCTGTCGTAAATAATTTAGCCTAACGTTGCACGCACGCTCGCTGTTTATCCAGCACCGGCTTTAGAATGAACGATGTCCACAGACAAGTTAGAATATGTTACATGATTTCATGAAAGTATGATATATTGCGTTACAGAAACAAAGAAAAACAAAAAAAATGACTATTGTATCGCTTGACGTAAAGCAAGTCAAATTTGTAGTTTTCTTATCTCTCATTCGGACTACAGAAACGCGACCCGATCTGGCAAACTTGCATAGTGTGGTTATAGCAGATATAGGACCGCAAAGCGAATCCAGAAGTGCCTTTCACCCTGTTACGACTTGATGAACCACTGATAAGATTTTGGAAAAATTATTTTAAGGTAAAAAATGTTCCATAGTGTTGCTTTAAGGGCTCGCTCAAGTACTGCGCAGCTAAACCATTTAGTGCTTTGTAAGTAATCAGCAATATTTTAAAATGTATATAATGTTTAATAGGGAGCCAATGTAGTGTTGACAGAACTAATATGGTCTAATATGGCTAATATGGTCATACTTCCTGGTTCTGGTAAGAAAACTGCGTTTTGTAGTTTGTTTATTAAGCGTTCAGGGCAACCACCCATAATAGCATTACAATAATCTAGCCTAATAAGAACTAATTGTTCTGCATTTTTCATTGAGAACATATGACGTAATTTAAATATATTTTTAAGATGAAAAAATGTGGTTTTACAGACACATGACTTTCAAATGAAAGATTGGTATCAAAGAGCACACCCAGGTTCCTAACCGAAGACAATTACAGAGCAGCTATCAAGTGTTGTACAGTATTCTAGGTTATTACGTGAGGAAGTTGTTTGTCCAATAATTAGAATCTCTGTTTTTTTTTTTTCAGAATTAAGTAGTAGGAAATTTCTAGTCATACAGTTTTTTTATATCAGCTATGCATTCCCTTAATTTTGTGATTTGGTAAGTTTCATTAGCGAAGAAATATAGAGCTGAGTTTCATCAGCATAACAGTGAAAACTAATGCCATGCTTCCTTAATGATATCTCCTAAGGGCATGAACAGAGTGAACAGCAACTGTCACAATACTGAGCCTTGTGGTACACCATACTGAACTTTTCGATCGATTTACTGCTACAAACTGATAACGAGAACAGCAACATAAACCAAAAAGTAAAATCAAAAAAAAAAAAAAAAAAAAAAATATATATATATATATATATATATATATATATATATATATATATATATATATATATATATGTATATATATATATATATGTATATGTATATGTATATATATATATATGTATATATATATATATATATATATATATATATATATATATATATATATATATATATACAGTATATAATAAAATAAATAAGAAGCCATATAAAGCTTGGTCATCCAAAAACATATTCTAGAAGAAGATTCTGTACTGCCAGAGGAGATATAGACAGGCGTTTAAAAATATTTCACTTTCCTACACAATCTAGGAAAGGACCCCGAATTTTATAGAAGTTGTCAGAAGATCCCTTCATTGTATGCCTGATTTTTTTCTAGTTTGATGAAATGAAAGATATCATTAATCCATGAAGAATGAGTAGGAGGTGTAGGCGATTTTCAATTTATTAAATTTAGACGTCTTGCCAGAAGATTGACAAAAGCTACAAAATCAGTCTTATATTTGGGCATGTCAAGTGAAAGAGAGAGAGTACCAAATAAAGCTGTGACAGGCAAAGGTTTAACATAAATTCCAAGAACTTCAGATAATTTTTTAAAGATCAGAGACCAATATTTGTGTAGAGATGGACAAGACCAAAACATATGCGCAGTAAATGCAGGGGCAGATGACAGCGACCACACATGGGATCTACCTCAGAATATATTTTAGAAAGTATAACTTTGGTCCAGTGGGTGCGATGAAGGATTTTACACTGCATCAGACCCTGTCTGGCGCAGAAGGATGAGAAGTGCACACAGCGTAGAATCTTTTCCCATTGTTCCTCTATTTTCTCCAATGTTCTCCTCTCACTGAGATTTAATAGATACAAGTGAGCTTTCATGTATGGAGCAGATTGCTTTATAAAAATGTGAAATCATACCCTTCATCAGGTTGCGAACTACGGGGGAGCTAGGGGGAGCTCGGCTCCCCTTAATAAGACATGGGCTCCCCTGAAAACGTGATTCGTGAAATTTTGGGGGGTCTCAAAAAATATTGACAATGTTTTATTTTGACGTGCAATTTCAGTTTTATGTAATGTGATCATCGGGGAGTATTATGTCTAAAATAGCAAAAATATCATTCATGCATGCTTGACGGCGATTTAAACCTAATTCACTTCAATATAGATAACTATACATGCTATTCTTGTCATGAGCATCAAGGTGTGGTGGCGCTGCGGTGCAAATTCCAATCATGTTTACGTTCCAATCTATGTCATGCATGTCATATCATGTTTAATCATATTAACTCAAAGATTTGAATATAAACGGTGGATGCTATTGATCTATGCGCAAAGTCCTTTAAATTCATTTTGTGTTAAGGTAAGGCATTATTCCCAATTATATGTTGTGTGCTGAGGTCTGCGTGACTCTCGATGTCTTGGTGTGTTCACACCGAATGCGAACAGAGCGTCAAATACCCGTCTATCGCGTCTAGTTAGACACTTGAACATTCGCTCGAGTTCAAATTTTTCAACTTGCGCGGAAGACGTTCGCGGAAAACGCGTTGCCCAATCTATTTGCGTCTTTGCATTGACTTTGTATGTAATCTACTCGCGCAAATAATTAAATTTGCGTTCGATGTGAACACACCATTAGGCCTAATTGAACGGATGAATTATGGTGTTCTTAATTTAATAAGAATTTAACCTGGTTCAAGTCAAAGACAGCCTATGTAGCTAGACTATTTGGGGATGGCTGTTTGCTGTTTGACTTCAATTTGTGTCGATAAAGTATAATAGGGTGAATCCTGTATAGTGCTTGCATAGTGCATACACTTGTAGCTGTTATGCATCTTTGGAGGGCCTTGAAATTAATGGGTTTCAAAGTGCAGCGCCGCGCATTTCACGTCCTGTCTGAAAGGCGCTTCAATCCTCGGCACGCGGAAATGCACGATCAACCCCCCCCCCCCCCCCCCCCCCCTTTTCGAGTCTATTTAAAAGAATGTTGTGGTCAATAGTGTCAAATGCAACACTAATATCGAGTAACACTAATAGAGAGATACAACCATGATCGGATGATAAGAGCAAATCATTTGTGACTAATGAGAGCTGTTTAAGTACTATGGTACGGTCTAAATCCTGATTGAAAATCCTCGCAGATATAATTTCTTTCTAAAAAGGAACATAGTTGTGAAGACACTGCCTTTTCTAGTATCTTTGACATTAAAGGTAGATTTGAGATCGGCCTGTAAGCTTAGTCGGTATAGGGTCTAACATACATGTGGTCGATTTAGATGATTTAATGAGTCTTCCACTCCTATAGCAATGAATTAATCAAATTTTTTGTCAGGGATACTACAATGCACTCCCTGATGCGATACTGTAGTAGATGGTTGCATAGTTATCATTTTTTCCCTTATATTATCAATCTTGTAAGTAAAGAAGTACATAAAGTCATTACTGCTGTGCTGCTTGGAAACGTCTGGTCTAGAAGCTTTATTTTTCGTTAGTTTAGCCACTGTTTCAAATAAATACCTAGGGTTTTGTTTATTTTCTTCTAATATGGTTGAAAAATAAGCAGATAGCCGCTTTTTTTCAGATAGCTCTCTGTACGCAATCGTCCTCTCTTTCCATGAAATGCGAAATACCTCTTGTTTTGTTTTCTTCCAGTTTCGCTCAATTTTTCTGGCCGCTCTCTTGAGGGTGATAGGTCTAAAATATTTGTAACACAAGGCTTTGCAGCCTTGGATAAATGAAGTTTACACAAGACTAGATAATGATCTGAGATGTCATCGCTCTGCTGCAGAATTTCATTGATTATGACAATGAGTAGGTCCTGACACGTGTTGTCTAACTCCAATAGAGTTAAGAATGTCTTTAAATGCCAATCCCAATGCATCTTTTTCGTTATCTACATGCATTAGACCAGGGGTTCCCAAACTTTTCCATGACAAGTCCCCCCAAATACCACTAGGTTCTGGCCAAGGCCCCCTTTTGTAGGATGTGTTGTTGAACCCATCGACAATAATACGGCAAATGTAGAAATAAATAAATAAAACATCTAGGTGAACATCAGAATATGTGATGGTTTGTAGAGATACACCGATTACAATTTTATAGGCAGATTTCGATTTTTCATTGAGTTTGACCTGCCGATACAGATTTTAGCCGATTCCGATTTCATTTCTTCTAATCACTTTTTTTTTTTTTTTTTTTTTTTAGAAAACATCATATAGTTTTACCCAAACTGAATAATTAAGACAAGTTTAAATTGGTACATGTTCTATAAATATTTTTTAGTCTTCATTTTCTTTTCTGACTTAGCCTACTCCAGTTCTTGTTAAAACACACTAGACATGCAAATTATGTGCATTTTAGGCACTTTTTGTGTGAAATCATATTTATTTTGTCCATCAAAAGTGTGCTTTCACTCTAATTGAGCGTGAGCTGTGCAGCCAAATAGACTTGGCGCCGAAACCACCGCTTCACTGCTGCTCACGCGACGCTCCTGCTCGCTGCGTGAATGCACTCATTGATTAACATGCACACCGAAATACGCGCTGCTCATGCGCCGATCTCGCTTGCGATCTGAAACGGCCATAATTCACAAGGTTTCCTACATGTGCGTTCCATGTGCACGTATGATGCTGATGTTGCGCGATGTTAATCATGTGGCGCCCCAGTGCAATTTGAACAGCATAAATTCGGCATATGTCAGACTGACCGGCCGGTCGGCAGTCATGGCCGATCATGTAAAAATAGTCCAATTTCGGTCACCAGCCAATCAATGGGTGCATCTCTAAAAGATTAGCATTAATAGTATAATGTTCAGGTAGGCTATATGCCACAAATTTTTATAATCTTATTTCATAACAATACTCATAATAATATAAATATTTTAACTTTTAACTTTTTTTCCCGCTTTTTTTTTCTTCTTCCAACTTTCTGCACCCTCCCTGGCGCAGCTGCCCCCACTTTGAAAACTCCTGCATTAGACAGTCTACTTTGCAACTACATGTGAAACTAACTCTCATTAGAGTATTAGTAGATTGTAGTAGAATGTAAGGTTAGGGTTAGGTCAGGTGTTACGGTTCACGTAGTTGCAAAGTTATTTATAGTCAATAGAATGTATGTTGGGGGAGCATCAAAATAAAAGTCTTAGCAGATATAGGCAAACAGTCTTCTAATATTCTAATGAGAGTTAGTTGATATGTAGTTGCAAAGTCACTTAGTAGAATGTCTAAAGTGGACCACAATAATGTTTTACCTTTGAAAATATTTTCACCAGACAGGTAAAATAATTGCTAATTAACAATTAATGCTATTTCATAAATTAACTAGATGTTTTGTATTAATTTACTATAATTGTAATTATTTAATACAATTTAATACAGTTCAACTACAAATTCAACTTTTTTTCAACACAGTGTGAACACTACAGCATCAACTGTGTAAGCATCTTAGCATAATATGCCTCTCATGTGTATTAATTATAAAAAATCTGTTTATAGGCCCCCTAACCTTCCAAAATCTAGGCCTATATATGATTTTTTTTCATATTTCCAAAATAATTAGGGATAATTAGGGGTAATCCATTTAAAACCTCATAGTGGGATTGTTTGAAATCGACTCCCAAGCTGATGCATAAGAAAAATCTTTTTAACGTGCTCTAAAAAATGCCAGCCCCAGTGAATACCCAAGTGAGGAAGTTGGTTCTATTTTTGTTAGATGAAATGCTGGGTCCAGTCTGTCAAATGAAAGCGCAGAAAATGCAAAGAGAGGAGTAAAAATAATTGTCGAAAGGGTTATTATGCAAATAGTTCAAACAAGTACTGCTCTTTAACAGCATTCATGCAGTTGTTTACAATAATTTATGACCCTGTTATAGTTTTTCCCTTGTGAAGCAAAGACATGTCTTGTTTCAGTAGAATTTTGTTTTCATAACTATGAGCACACTTCTGATAATTTCACCAAGTAGGATATTTTCCTGTATCAATATCCTTGTTCCCTACAATGTAGGCAATCTGACCCACACACACACATTTAAATAGCTGTGTTAATGAGAAGAAAAGAAAAAAAAAATATATATATATATATATATGTATATATATATTGTAACAGTCACTGCCTGTCACTTGTTTATTTGTTTTCATTTCCAGTGCTATGTTCATCCCATCCATTAGGGGGCACCAGTAGCACTTCTACCTTATAGATAAAAGAGGGAGTAGAAGTAGATCTACTCAGTAAGAGGTAGATTCAGTTTGGTAACCACATGGTATCTGCTGTTCTCAATGGTAATCCTGGTCTGAGAAACGTTAAGTTTGCTGCTCAACCGTGAGTTTAGAGTTCTTATTTCATCTTGTGTATGCTTTGGTAAAAGAATTTGTAAAGATGTTAATGAGTTGTTTTCTGTTATACAGTGATGGGCAGATCGAGGCTTCGTGAAGCAATGAAACAGTCGAAGCAAATCTGCCATTTTGTTTCGAGGCTTCGAATCAATCCGAAACCCGTCTCCACGGTGACACCTAGTGGTCACTTGCAGGTGTTGATCTTAAAACATTTACAAAGAGCTAATAAAAAAATGTTTTTTTTTTATTATTATTATTGTATTTTTGTAATATATGAAGCTTGTAATCTGTAGTCTCTTCACATTGCATAATGTGATTTTGGTCATGAAAAATGAATATTAATAAAAATAAATCAAGCCACAATGTCTCCCTTTCTTATAGATTCTTATTCAAAAATATTAATTTCTCTGCTGTTGAAGGACTCAGCCTACTTTTTTTACAGATAATTTCTCCAGCCTTTGAAAAAATTCTCTCACAAGGGACACTTGTTGCTGGCATACAAAGATATTTTTTAGCTAGGACATGCAAATGAGGAAAGATTACTGCTCTCTCTTTCCAGTAAGTTAGAGGATCATGAGTTCTGGGCAAAAACGCATGGCTGAGGTATTTTTTCACTTCCACTGTGGCATCAGCTGTAGGATTGTGTATCATCTGGGTCTCACGGATACGATTGTCAAAATGTTCCCATAAACTGTCTTGTGTTTCAACTGGTGTTGATGATGATGGGCCTGATGTTGACATTTGTGGTTCTGAATTAAAAGAAAACGGCAATTAGTAACAAATCATAAACTGACAACACATATGAAGTATACATTTCATGAATCACATTACATAAGATAACATAGACTGAAACTCACCAGGAGTTGTGTTTGAACGCATCAGTGAAGCACACTCCAGTGTGATGTGCTTTTCAGCATCCAGGGCTTTGGCAGGATTTCCAAAAGCCACATTTTTAAACCTTGGGTCCAGCAGTGTAGCCAGTGCCAAGGCTCTAAAAGTCTCGTACCCTCCACATCTGGAGTGCAGACCTTCTTGTAGATGTGAGCCTATGAGCCAACACAAGAGAAAACGATATTAATTAAAATAATGACAACAATATGAGAGTTATGGCCAATTACACGTATGGTCATAGTGTCCTACCTAATTGTACAGTTGATTCCTGCGTTGCATTTCCTTTTTTCTGTGCAAGCTTGTGCTGCAACATCCTGTACAATGGTATGAGCTTTGAAGCAGACACTCTCTGTTCCTCTGACATCTCTGTTGTTGCTAGTTTGAATGGTTGAAGAAGTGTCAATGACTGTTGAATAATGTCATACTCAAGACTTGTCAGGGGAGCAGCATCACTGTTTAAATTAGCAAGTGCAGCACCCACTGGCTCACGTTGCTCATACAAGCGTTGTAGCATGTCGAATGTGCTGTTCCATCTCGTTTCAACCTCCTGTATCATTTTCAGACTTGGTCTGCCCATCAAGCTCTGCATCTCCACAAGCTTGTCCTTTGCTTTGCAGCTGGATCTGAACAACCGCACTATCTTTCTGGCTTTCTGGCGAATTTCATTGATGACTGGGGTTTGATCCAGGGCCTTTTTCATTATCAAATTCAAATTATGAGCAAAACATGGGACATGGCGAAGGTTGAGTAGCTGGGCACTTAGGATCATGTTGGATGCATTGTCAGTCACCATGCAGTGAACTTTGGAGGTTATTCCCCACTCAGCCATTAGCAAGGCTTTAGCCTCCATGAGATGCTGGGCTGTGTGGGTTTGGTAAAACCTCCTTACACCCAGTAAAACAGTTGCCATTGTTGCCTCTGGTGTTATGTAATGGCATGTTACACCAAGATATCCATCCATATTAATGGAAGACCACATGTCAGCCGTAAGGCTAACAAATTCCGCCTTTTGCAGGTCCTCCATTGTCTTCTCCTTGGTTGTGTTGTACCTTTTGCTGACCATTGTTTTAAGCACCTTCCGGGATGGGAGGACATAGCTTGGATCAAGCTTGTTCACAAAGGCCCTGAAACCCTCATCCTCCACGATGGTGAAGGGCTGCAGATCCTTCACCACCATGTTCAGAAGAGCCTCATCCAATTCCCTCTGTCTGCCTTTTAAAAGAGAAGATAAAACATACTTTCAGACAAATATATTGGAAAAATAGTAGCCTACCGTGAAAGTAGTCTACTGGTTCATTTGGAAACCTTCCTAAACAAAGTTATGTTATGAATATTTATGCTCAGTGTGCAGAGAAAGATAAAGTGCATTATAGAAATACAACAATTCCAAAAAAACAAAATGATATCTTGGCTGTAGATTGGGTACTCATATGTAGACATATAAAATGTATTCACAAAGTATAATATTATATTGACAACATTTGTTTTTAAAGTGATTGGCAGTTGTGATTGGGATGTTAGGCATGTCTTAGTCCATGGCCTTTCTAAACAATGGCCCAATACTTAGTTATTATATTTCACTTATAATTAGCCTATATTTCAAACAATGCATACCTTGCTTAGATGGCCCAGCAGTGTCAGTAGCAGGCCTTGGTACAGGGGGAACACTACCATCCTCTGCACCCTGCAGAATGGCAGGATGAATGCTCCTCAAATGGCGCATCATGGATGATGTATTCTTGCAGTAGGCTAGCTGCCGATCACAATACACACATCTCACTTTATTTGGGGTTTCCAAATGGAAATGCTCCAACACCACAGATGTACGGCATCTCTTCTGTGGAGCCTCCATTTCTATCTATCTATCTATCTATCTATCTATCTATCTATCTATCTATCTATCTATCTATCTATCTATCTATCTATCTATCTATCTATCTATTTTATATGTAGCCTATCTATCTAATAATCTATATGTATCTGTAATATATGTATCTATCTATTAATCTATATATATATATATATATTGTAACAACATTTAGTTTTACATTAAATTAGCTCAAATTATATATAGGGAATTTTAATAATTAATCATGAATATGATTAATATATTGCATATTACAGTTAAATTATCGAAGTTGAAAATAGATTGATTGTACACACGAATGATCAATCACAACGAATTATAATTTCTCATTCATATGTCAATGGTCCATTTTCAGATCGATTATATGAGATAACCTTTAATGGAGTTAATTTAGCTATCGAACTGTTTGTCCAGCAAACGGCCGTAAGATTAACTTATCAACTTCTCAACAAAGTTATCCCTTCTTATAAACTCCAAGAAATATCAATTTTCTGGCCGTGAACATTAATTTTCCTGTGTTTATAAAATTAGACTAAGCAACGTAGTCAATAATGAAAGCTTTGTTGCTAGGATCGAGATTTCATTGACTTTGTAAAATGAGCATTTTAGACAGAAGGCAATCAAGAATATAATGGTTTTAATAGTTGGACTAATAATACATCGAACTACAATTCACACAGAATATATGTATATACACCCGAAACAAACAAAACGAAAAACATTACAAACACGAATTAAAATAGGATGAGAGAGGAAGATAAAAATGAGAGGGAGAGAGAGTTGGGAAGAGAGAGAGAGAGAGAGAGAGAGATCCGTAGGATCACAGTTTGGCAAAATTCACCTGGACATTTAAACCTTTAAGAGACAACACGGAAAAACAGTCTTAATGCTCTAAAATCTTGGTAACTCAAATATACTTGCATATAGTTCTCAGGTGTCTGAGCCCTGCGGCGTGTGTGAGCTGCTGGTCTTTGTGTGTTCCGTTGGAGCGTCACGTGGTTTGCTGCCGTCTGGAGCGCGCAGTTTCAAAGAAGGCTTAAAGGTCTTTGACGTAAATTACCAAATAAATAATTCAGACTAAGTTCATTTCTGCTGAAATGAACAAAGGAAAAACAAACTTAAACAAAAGAAAAGAAGAGGAAAGATCCCCCAGGGCGGGGATCACGAGTATGATGGTTACATCGGATCGAAGGAGAGAGAAGAGTCCAGACCAAAGTCGAAGTTCCCTCGAAGAAGGGAGTTCCCCCAAAGATGCAGTTCTTTCTCCCCCCTCCTTACTCTTACTTCACTTCTCCAAGATCCCAAGATGAGGTGCTTGGTGGTCTTCTTTAAAGACACTTCTGTTTACGCCTCCTCTGGCGTGAATGCACCAATCAGCTGGGAGGAAAGTGTGCGGATAAGTGTTCCTTTGCTCCCTCGAGATCGACTTTGCATGTTTCATGACCGTGATGTAAAAATGCGTTCAATTTTACTCCAGAGATGATAAAACATAGTAACATACATTTTACGGTTTGCACCCATATATATATGGTTTGGTCAGATCAAGAGGATTCTAAAGGTGTGAAGAACGACATACAAACATTATAGGAAAACACAGTTACATTAAAAATGCATCTAAAAGCACCTCTGTTCATTTAGAATTATAATACGATCACATCTAACCCCAATGGAACATGGGCAAACATAAAAACATATCGAATATATCATAGTACAAGTCTCTCAATTGAGGAGATTGGAGAAAAGTTTTTGTGTGTGTGTGTGTACTGTGAACGTGGCTGGGTCATTCGTTGGTGAAGATGTGGTGAACTTTTGCTCACCCCCCTCCCGGGCAATGATATGTGTGTGCGTATTCTTTAAATTGATGAGTTTTTAAGTCTGGATTACAATGACCAGTGTGGTTCATTACACAAGGTTGTCTGTGTTTGTGAGATGTCCTGCAGAGGGGACACCACGGGATCTCCGGCCAGAGAGGCGCCCCTGTTGAGTCACATGTGGTAAGACAGAGGACCCTGTGATTACTTATCAGCGAAAAACGCCGCGGCGGCACTTCTGGCATCGGTCATTTAATTAAGTCCCATCGCCATTTGCTTGTGTGTGAATCAGTAACTTAAAAAGTCCCATGACATCTGTTTCTTTCACAATCTGAAGAATGGAGGAGTGTTTACTTAATTAGAGACTTAGTTGATTAAAACCACATGATTGCGCTGATCATCTGATTATTGCTACAATATATATATATTTCTATCAATGCATCTATTAATGTGTCACAATATGTACTCTGTGTGTCTCTAAGTCAATGTGTAAATGTAAATTAAATCCTAAATATAACTAAACAAATCGCACTATAAATGTCACTATATCACCAAAAATCCGCTGTCTCAAAACCAAACTCCTCTCACAAAAACCCACGATATGAAAATGCGTTGACAAAACTTTTATACTGTGTGATTGTGTGATTTGTTCCCGAACCGACCAATCAATAAAACCCTGATTCGGCGGAGCACTCCACCTGATGAAACACTTAGACGCTTCATTTAGCCGTTGTCACGTGACGTGGGTGTTTTGAATCACGCTTCGAATCAGTGTTTCGAATCATCTTTGCTTCGGGATCTCGCAAAGCTTCGGAACGTCTGTTTCGCGCCAGCCATCCTTACTGTTATAGAGGATTTTTGTATTACCCATGACTTACATAGCCCTTGAGTGCTGGATTGGAGTTTGCTTGGGTGCATTAAGGAAACTGCTCAAGGACTTTATTCAAAGAATCCCGGACTGCAACTAGAAGGACAAATACTTCATTTCATCAGTTCCAGATATGACTGTTAACTCTAAAGACTGCTCACTTCATCTACATTTATCCATCAACATCTTTTATGGGGCATTTCACATTCATCCACTCCCACCAGGACTTTTCTTTTGTGATATTTTGTTTGTTTGGGTGTATGATGAAGTGTTTTGTGTAAAATTCAATATAGTTGAAGAGAGAAGATTTTCATTTGGTTGTCTTTTGTTGATTCATGCATACCCTGAACACAGTATCTGATGCAAGACTGATTTCCCCCTCCTTCTACTGTAGCAAGCTTGGTTTAAAATAGCCAAGATAGTATATATATATAAATATAAATATTTTAAATAACACTATCTCACTTCCTAAACTATTTTTTTGTGTGTGTGTGTTTTTAAAATTGTCTTACAACTTACAAACTGAGAGTCTTTAAAAAGAGAGCTTTTGTCAGACAACCAGACAGTGTCCCCAAACTGTATTTAGGGTGTACAGGCGCAAACACGCATACAATGGCTTAAACATGTTGTCATGCATGGTAAAGATCATTCATATTGACAGATTTGCCCAGCTGCTTTCCCAATTTCCTTCGCTTTGTAACTGTGAGAATGTCCATTTGCTCTCCAGCAATCAAACATGACCCTAAAGGTGACAACAAGGACAACCACGATGGATTACTTGTCAATTTGCTTACGTAACTAAATCATGTCCTAAGAAGATGTATTGCGCCGCAAAGCAGGGTAGACAAGTTGTGTGGATATTAATTTACAGCTTGATTCATATATTTTACCAGCCAACTACAAGTGGCAGAGTGTGGATTGGGTTTAATTTAGATGTATTACTGTTAAAAGAGGCTGGCAACGCAAAAGAAAAAAAGACCATATTCTGCTCAGGTGTACATGTATGCCACATTTCTATAGTATAGAATACTAAGTTGTAAGAGTGAATTTTATGGAAACATATTAAACAAAAAATTTGGCACATGCATCACAGCGGCGCGACAAAGGCTGTCCCAATTCGAAGGCTCCTTCAAATGTGGCCTACAATTGTGTTATATATGTAGTTGATACTATTTTATATAAATAAATTGACTGAGGTGAAGATATTTAGAGGTTGTGAACCCTATATGGTTTTTGGTTAGACTATCCCATTTAACAAACCTCGGTTCGACCTTTTAAAGGATGCCGCCCCGAATCATCTTCTTCTTTCTCTTGTCCTTTTTCTTCATCGTAACAGTTAATTTATTAAAAAAAAAATAGACAGTATAGTCAGTGCAACAAATTCTAGAATGATTTATAAATAAAACAAATTAAATGATATTTTACTTTTTTAATATTATTTCAAGATTTAGAATCTCTAAAAGCATGTTGTTGTTTTTTTCATAGAGTTAAATTCAAAGCAGTCCAATGTTGATTGGACTCCATCACAGAACAATGTAGATCATACTTGGATCAAGGATTGGGTGAGTAAATGATGACAATTTTTTATTCTTTGGTTAACTATCTATTTAATGTGCTTTTAATAGGCATTTTTCTCTTTAAGCAAACTATAACTTCTTCTTTTTTTCACTTCTTGACAGGTTTCTTAATATTCAGTCTGGTCTCGTCATTAACACTGAACTTACTGCACTACCCACCTGTAGAAACATACCTGTGCAAAACTGTCTCCCAAACTATCAATTCTTCAGTGTTCATCCATCTTCTGTGATCATTTCGTCTTCAAGTCTTCCGGTTTTCCTCTCATTCGCATCACCGCCTGCAACAGATAAGAACTATCACTTTCCTGTCAGTATCACCATATTGATCTGCAATCCAGTTACTCACCTGCTTAAGTCCCTTATGTCACTCAAACTCTGTTTGGAATTTACCTGTTTTTGCATCCTTATGTTCCTTGACAAACTTACTGTCTCTACTAGCACCTTATCTGTGGTGTGAACCCATCCATGGTTTTAAAAATGCTACTATACAGGTGAGATGCATGCAGGTACTTGTAGGAACTTGAAAGCATAAATGCACTTAGAACTATGCTGTCTACTGAGAGCTGTATCTGGAATGGAATAACTTGCCGACACAAGTATGCATGACGGAGCTCCTAACGGGAGAACTCAGAAGTGTCTCCACTGGTGTGCATGACTACTTTGGTTTACTACACCTCACTCATGTTCTTCAGATGGGCATTCATGCATGAATGTCCATTAATTATGTCTGGCTGAAATAACACACATCTGACCACATTCACAGCCAGGGCTGCCATTTCTCTGGCCCTAATGCAACTGTCTGTTTATTGCAGACAATATGAACATAGAGGGGAAAAAAACACCAAGCTTGAAATGAAGCATTTGGGCGACACATCAGAATCATTTAGATGAAACAAATAGATAGAATTTTCCAGGATTCCATCACGCCTAATTCCATGGACTCCGGTTAACTGAAAGATTACTGGTCTTTGTATTGCATGTCTTCATTGAAACACCAAGGGAAGCCCCTGTTTCCTGGCCATCTAATTTAGGCATAACTGGAGAGATGCATTTATATAGAAGTACATATTAATGTTGGAACAAACACCTTTATTTCAATTTTTTTTTTGTTGCTTATACATTAATCCTAATAAAAAATGATTGCTCCGTGGAAAACGTCTCGGGTTATGACTATAACCCTTGTTCCCTGAGAAGGGAACGAGACGCTGCGTCGAGATCGACACTTTGGGGACGCTCCCTAAGCGTGCGCCTCTGAAGTATGAATAAAACTAATCCAATCCTGATTGGTGTTGCGTCGTGACGTAACATGTGACGGCATACCCGGAAGTATAAAAGTGACGCTGTCACAACACACACTAGCCTCGCGATGAAGCAAGACGCTCAAAGGCCTCGAGGGGCGTGGCAGAACGACGCAGTGTCTCGTTCCCTTCTCAGGGAACAAGGGTTATAGTCATAACCCGAGACGTTCCCTTTCGAGGGAACTCAACACTGCGTCGAGATCGACACTTTGGGGAACGAGTGCCCACTAGGCCACGCACCGAATAGGCCTGTCCCGGAGTGAAACTGTCTAGGCACTCAGCAAGGACTGAGCACGTGTGCGCCAGACGTACTTGGAAGGTGGAGACTGTAGAACCTGATAAAAGTATGCGGAGTAGCCCAACCGGCTGCCTCGCAGATCTCCTGTAGAGGTACTCCCGAAAGAAGGGCCCTAGAAGAAGCCATGCTTCTAGTTGAATGGGCCCTGACGGCTAAAGGTGAAGGCAAACCGCGCACCTTGTAAGCCGCAGTAATAGCCTGGACGATCCAATTACTAATAGTCTGCTTAGATGCCGGGAGCCCCTTCTTAGCTGACCCAAAACATACTAATAACTGGTCCGACCTTCTCCAAGAAGAGGACCTCTCAAGGTACACGCTCAAAGCTCTGACGGGGCAGAGCAAATGAAGCTTCTCTTCTTCTGCCGACACATGAGGTGGAGGATGGAATGCCTGAAAGACTACAGACCGAGCCGTGTTCGAAGGAACCTTAGGCACGTAGCCCGGACTCGGGTGCAAAAAGGCCTTTACTCTGCCAGGGGCAAACTCCAAGCAAGCTGGTGTTACTGCCAGGGCTTGGAGATCTCCCACCCTCTTAAGAGAGGTAATGGCCAAGAGAAAAACCATTTTCTGCGTTAAATCCCTAGGCGAAGCCGACTCTAGAGGTTCGAAAGGGGCCAGGGATAAACCTTCCAGAACTATAGCCAGGTCCCAAGCAGGAACTCTAGACCTGGTTGCCGGCCTCATCCTCCAAGTACCGCGGAGAAACCGAATGACCAACTGGTGCCTCCCCAGGGGCCCATCACTTAACGGAGCGTGGAAAGCTGCAATGGCTGCCACGTACACCTTAAGCGTGGAAGGGGAGAGACCCGCAGAGAACCGATCTTGAAGAAATTCCAGAACTGAAGCCACCGGGCAGTTTACTGGATCCAACTCATGTTCTCTACACCAAGTGGCAAAAACATTCCACTTGAGGCCATATAATCTCCTAGTAGACGGAGCTCTGGAGCTAAGTATAGTTTCAACCACTCCAGCTGATAGACCAGCATTCAGGTACTGAACCCCCTCAGAGGCCAGACCCACAATTTCCACAGCTCTGGCTGAGGGGGGAGAATTGTGCCCCCCGCCTGAGACAACAGATCCCTCCTCAGAGGAATCTGCCATGGCGGAGCTATCAGGAGTGATACTATGTTCGAAAACCACACTCGGGTCGGCCACATTGGGGCAACCAGAAAAAGACTGATGCCCTCCTGACGGACCCTCTCCAGGACTCCCGGGAGCAGAGCGATCGGGGGAAAAGCGTACAGGCGAAGCCTCGGCCAGGCCTGTACCATGGCATCCAACCCCAGAGGGGCTGGAAGTGAGAGGGAGAACCAAAGTGGACAGTGGGACGTCTCTCGAGACGCAAACAGATCCACTTCCATTGGTCCAAACCTCTCCCATATCAACTTCACCACGTCTGGATGAAGTCTCCATTCCCCGGGCCTCAGCCCCTGCCTCGACAGGATGTCTGCTCCCTGATTCTGAACCCCCGGAATATACATTGCCTTGATAGACAGTATTTTCCCCTGGGACCAAAGAATAATCTGATGCGCCAGTCTGCACAGAGGGCGCGATCTGAGTCCCCCTTGTCGGTTCAGATAGGCTACCACCGACGTATTGTCGGATCGTACTAAGACATGGTAACCCTTGATGTCTGGGAGGAAGCTCCTCAAAGCCCTGAACACAGCCATCATCTCTAGGCAGTTTATATGCCAAGAACGATGATGGTCCTGCCACAGACCCCTGGCAAAGCGGCCGTCCATGACCGCGCCCCAGCCCGTGAGGGAAGCGTCTGTCGAAACGGATTTCCGGCGACATGACACTCCCAACACCGGCCCTTGGGACAGGAACCCAGGTTTCTTCCATATTTGCAGAGAACGAAGGCATCTGCGCGTTACTCTGATTAAACGAAACGGATTCCCCTTGGGAGAAAACCCCTTGGTTTTCAACCACCACTGAAGGGGCCTCATGTGCAGAAGGCCCAAAGGAATAACGTTGGATGCCGCTGCCATGAGACCCAGCATTCTTTGAAATTGCTTTACAGTGATGGCCTGGCCCAGCCTTAACCCAGATACCATCGCCAGAATTGACTCGACACGTGCGGGAGACATTCGTGCCTGCATCGTAATCGAGCTCCACACGATTCCCAAAAATATCGTGGACTGGGATGGTTCTAGCACACTCTTTTTTACATTGAGTCTCAACCCTAATTTCTGAATGTGGCCAAGGACGACATCTCGATGCCGAACTACCATTTCTCGAGACTGGGCCAGAATGAGCCAGTCGTCGAGATAATTCAATATACGGATGCCTTGAAGTCTCAGTGGAGCAAGGGCTACATCCATACACTTGGTGAATGTGCGGGGAGAGAGTGCTAGGCCGAACGGAAGAACCCGATATTGGTAAGCTTCGCCCCCGAAAGCGAACCTCAGGTATCTCCTGTGACATGGAAGGATGGAGATGTGAAAATAGGCGTCTTTTAGATCTATCGTGACAAACCAGTCCTCGGATCTGATTTGACTCACGATTGCAGGAATGGTTAACATCTTGAACCTGAACCTCCTCAGAGATCGGTTCAAAACCCTGAGATCTAGAATTGGCCTTAACCCCCCATCCTTCTTTGGAACTATAAAGTACCGGCTGTAAAACCCGGACTCCCTGTCTAAAGGATGAACACGTTCTATGGCTTCCTTTAGCAGCAAAGTCTGCACTTCCTGTTCCATCACCTGAGCCTGCTCTGGAAGTACTGCAGTTTGCACCACCCCAGAAAACTTGGGGGGGCGGCACGCAAACTGCAGTCTGTATCCTGATTTTATTATATGCAGGACCCATGCAGATATGTTGGGAAGATGATACCATGCCTCTACAAAATCTACTAGGGGTACCAGCCTCTCGAGACTGGCCTCTGGTGTTCTTCGAGCATCTTTCTCGACTGCCTGAAGCGGAATACCGGCAGGCTGTAGTCGATACGGTTCTTTTAACCATAACTGATGCTTTACTAGAAAATTTTCGCTGGAAAGAGATGCGGCCCGAAGCGTCGTTGACAGCGGGCAACCTACATCATTTCCTAGAGGGCTCCGCTGCGAGAACAACCTCGGTTGCCCTGCAGTGGAGGGGACCGCCCTCAGAGGTCCTACCATTCCGGTCAGGACCTCTTCCCCGAAGTCCTCCTAGCCTGAATGACTTCCCTCAGGTCACCCCTCTGGCTGGAGGACTTCGATTTCTGAGAGCGCTTCCTCTGTTGCCAAGCTCCAGGAGGAGGGGCTCTAGAGGAAACGCTCTCTTTCTGCTCTGCCCGGTGAGAGTAGCTGGCTGCTGGCTGGGGCTGATCGCTCGGCCCCACCCTACTCGATTTGGACTTAGCCTTACGGGGGAGGTACTGCTGGAGCGCCGCAGATTGTTTCTTCGCCTCCTGAAACCTGTCGACGACCGAAGTAACGGTGTCGCCAAACAGGCCAGAAGGCGAGAGCGGCGCATCCAGCAGAAAAGACCTATCTTTATCTTTTATTCCAGATAGGTTCAGCCACAGATGCCTCTCCGTAGCCACCATACCTGCCATAGAGCGGCCAATGGCACGGGCCGTCTCTTTTGTGGCCCGGAGAGACAAATCTGTGGCCTTCCTCAACTCCGCAATATCCTCAGGAGTTGGCCCCTCCCCCTCATCCAAATCTTTCAGGAGGTCGGCCTGGTATGCCTGCAAGACAGCCATAGTGTGCAGACATGAACCAGCCCGACCTGCCGCCATGTAAGCCCTGCCTATTAAAGCTGATGTATCTCTGCAGGGCTTACTAGGCAGCGCCGGGGTTTTTAGGGAAGACGCCGATTCAGGGGAAAGATAACCCGCTAAAGCTTCCTCTACTTTCGGCATCTTCCCATAACCCTTGTCCCGTGCCCCCATAATATTGCTATAATCAACCATACTGGGACTGGAGACACGAGACGAGTGCGGTTTATCCCACGATCTCGAAATTTCAGAATGGAGATCGGGGAAAAACGGCAAACCCCGGCGCTGTGGTTGTGCTCTCTGCTGCAGGAAACGCTCATCAAGCTTGCTTTTCGCCTGCGTTCCCTGCTCATGATGTGGCCAGCTAATATTGAGTCTGGCCACTGCACGAGTCACAACCTCAACCAGCTCTTCATAAGCTTGGCCGTGAACTGGCGCGCCAAAATCACGGTCACCCGCATCAATACTCAGCACATCTACTTCCTCAGAAGCAGAGAGCTGAAGCATTGGGACCTGATCGTGGACAGGAGAAGCCGCGATGCGGGCTCCTGGACCACTCTCAGGGGCTACGGGATCCTCAGACGAAGAATGAGAAGGTGCCTCAGCAGCCTCATTCTCATCTAAAAGATCCCGCTGCGAGCCCCACGATCTCAATCGCCGCGCCGCCTCAACAGACGCGGGACCAGAACCGCGGGGAGCGCGAGCCTGACCGTGCTCATCAAAGCACGCCAGCCGGGAGCGCAGCACTCTAATGGGTAGTGCTTCACAGTGAACACAAGCAGCTCCCTCGAGAGCTGCCCGTGCGTGCTGCGCTCCCAAACAATTCACACACAAAGAGTGTGTATCCCCACCCGTAATAAAACGAGGGCAAGGATGCACACACTTCTTGAATTGTTCGCTGGCCATCATATATATATATAGATATGATATAAAGACAAACAACACCAAATAAGACAGACAGTTTTTCAACACAGAGCGCTTGCTGAAGAGCGAAAGCTAGTGTGTGTTGTGACAGCGTCACTTTTATACTTCCGGGTATGCCGTCACTGTCACGGTGTGGTGTGCAAGGAAGGCAGGCTGAGGCTAAGAGCTCCAATACAAACGATTTACTTATAAACAAAACCAGGTACAAGCAGGAAGACAGGCAGGATACACCACAACACCTATGCATAAACAAGTCTTTACATATACATTGACTAACTAAGAACCGACACAGACAGACTGAACAGAGAGAACTAAATACAGATACTAATGAGGTGAGGACAGGTGACACAGATGATTAAGACGATGAACAGGTGGATGATTGAGGGAGTGAGTTCAGGTGTGCAGACAAGGAGGATACTGGGAAGTGAAGTGCAGACAAGGACAGACAGGTGCAGACGAGGACTGTGACATTACTCCCCCCTCCCGGTAGGCGTGACCTCACGCCGTAGAACAGGGGTGGGAGGGTGGGCATCCTGGAGTCCGTGACGGGAAGGCGGACCAGGTGCAGGAGGACGGACTCCAGGATGGAACAGACGGCCATGGCGGAGCAGGACGTGGGCGCGGCCATGGCGGAGCAGGACGTGGGCGCGGCCAGGGCGGAGCAGGACGTGGGCGCGGCCAGGGCGGAGCAGACGAAACCTCGGGCGGCCACGGCGGTGAGGACCCCTCGGGCGGCCACGGCGGTGAGGACCCCTCGGGCGGCCACGGCGGTGAGGACCCCTCGGGCGGCCACGGCGGTGAGGACCCCTCGGGCGGCCACGGCGGTGAGGACCCCTCGGGCGGCCACGGCGGAGCCAGACGAGGCGAAGGCCTATGGCCCCCCCCCAAAAAATACTTGGGGAAATCCACGGGTTCACTTGACTCGGGATTCGGTTCACTTGACTCGGGACTCGGTTCACTTGACTCGGGACTCGGTTCACTTGACTCGGGACTCGGTTCACTTGACTCGGGACTCGGTTCACTTGACTCGGGACTCGGTTCACTTGACTCGGGACTCGGTTCACTTGACTCGGGACTCGGTTCACTTGACTCGGGACTCGGTTCACTTGACTCGGGATTCGGTTCACTTGACTCGGGATGGCTGACGTGAAGCCCTGTGCTGGACGGGACCAGCGGTGAAGGCCCGGTGCTGGACGGGACCAGCGGCGAAGAGGGCTTGGTGCTGGACGGGACCAGCGGCGAAGAGGGCTTGGTGCTGGACGGGACCAGCGGCGAAGAGGGCTTGGTGCTGGACGGGACCAGCGGCGAAGAGGGCTTGGTGCTGGACGGGACCAGCGGCGAAGAGGGCTTGGTGCTGGACGGGACCAGCGGCGAAGAGGGCTTGGTGCTGGACGGGACCAGCGGCGAAGAGGGCTTGGTGCTGGACGGGACCAGCGGCGAAGAGGGCTTGGTGCTGGACGGGACCAGCGGCGAAGAGGGCTTGGTGCTGGACGGGACCAGCGGCGAAGAGGGCTTGGTGCTGGACGGGACCAGCGGCGAAGAGGGCTTGGTGCTGGACGGGACCAGCGGCGAAGAGGGCTTGGTGCTGGACGGGACCAGCGGCGAAGAGGGCTTGGTGCTGGACGGGACCAGCGGTGAAGGCCCTGTGCTGGACGGGACCAGCGGTGAAGGCCCTGTGCTGGACGGGACCAGCGGTGAAGCCTCTGGCTGGACGTGGCTGACGCGAAGCTCCGGGTGGACGGTCATGGCATGCCACGGAAGGAAGCTCTCCAGACATGTGGAGAGCGCCTCTCTCCAGTCCAGACCGGAGAGGTCTGGGAGCTCCCTCG
Source organism: Meda fulgida (assembly GCA_030578275.1). Classification (NCBI taxonomy): domain Eukaryota; kingdom Metazoa; phylum Chordata; class Actinopteri; order Cypriniformes; family Leuciscidae; genus Meda; species Meda fulgida. The sequence goes on from CM060619.1 coordinate 18,108,632, forward strand.
GATCAACAACCTTGGCCCCCAGCCGGTAACACTTCTTGATCACCTAGTCGCTCAAGGTGCTGGTGACTGCAAGGAGATAAAACCGATCTGTGTATTCAAACAGATCGTGGCTACCCAGAGCCACCGCCGCGATCTGTCCAGCAAGATCCCAGCTCATCTTTTTTGGTCGGTTCTTCTGTCACGGTGTGGTGTGCAAGGAAGGCAGGCTGAGGCTAAGAGCTCCAATACAAACGATTTACTTATAAACAAAACCAGGTACAAGCAGGAAGACAGGCAGGATACACCACAACACCTATGCATAAACAAGTCTTTACATATACATTGACTAACTAAGAACCGACACAGACAGACTGAACAGAGAGAACTAAATACAGATACTAATGAGGTGAGGACAGGTGACACAGATGATTAAGACGATGAACAGGTGGATGATTGAGGGAGTGAGTTCAGGTGTGCAGACAAGGAGGATACTGGGAAGTGAAGTGCAGACAAGGACAGACAGGTGCAGACGAGGACTGTGACAGTCACATGTTACGTCACGACGCAACACCAATCAGGATTGGATTAGTTTTATTCATACTTCAGAGGCGCACGCTTAGGGAGCGTCCCCAAAGTGTCGATCTCGACGCAGTGTTGAGTTCCCTCGAAAGGGAACAAAGGACATTTGTACTCCAGCCCCCCGAAATTATTTAGGCCCTTATGCCACATTTAAAAAATGTATGGATGTCATTAAAAAATAAATAAATAAGCAAGTGACATTTACATTGACAACTATATTTTGTTTCATCCAAGTAAAGCTTTTCAAAGAAAGATGTTTGTTAGGTTATAAATGATAAAACAATGCCATGTAAGAAAAACAAAAATGTATATCATGGCCACGAATTAACAATTTGTTCCCATGACTGAATAATAATTTGTTCACTTGGTTTACTAAATTGAGGCCACATTGTAATAAATTGTTCTCTTGTTTTAGTTCAATCAAAATGAGGGAACAAAATAGTTCAACGTAGCCATGATTTACTAAAACGAGGGAAAATGTTAATAAATCTTGGGAACAAATTCTTAATTCGTGGCCAAGATATAACTATAACAAGTGAACAAATTAATAAATCATTGCCACGATTTACTAGAACGAGAGAAGGAATATGACAAGCCGTTTTAACATTCAATAATTTAAACCTATAAGTCTCTATTTTCATGCTACTAGTACATTTATCTATTCCATTAAGTACTAGTACTTATTCATTAGCTAGTGCTTATTCTTTAGGTACTAGTACCTATTCCTTAGATACTAGTGCTAATTCTTTAGGTACTAGTACCTTTTTAAAGATACTACTTATTCATTAGATACTAGTCCTTATTTTTTAGATACTAGTACCTATTACTCGATACTAGTATTTATTCAATAGATACTAGTACTTATTCATTAGATACTAGTACTTATTCATTAGATACTAGTACTTATTCATTAAATACTATTAGGGGAGAGCCGGGACAGTTGAAACACTGTAAACAAGATAAGGTTACAGATAGATTTTTTTTGTGTGTGTGTGTGTGTGATCAACAACTCACATGTGTTCTCTTAAATCATTCTATATTTGTACCGAATAACACATGATACTAAGTAAAAATTTACTTTGAACGGTAGTAGTACTTTGTTTCAATGGCGGGACGATTGCAACACAAGGGGTGGGGCGGATGAAACATAACAGTTTAAATGGTATTCATCTAATGCTTGTTTTTATGAACAATACCTGACAAGTAACTTATGTACTTGTTATTTTGTAATTTATTTTAATTTAAAGGTTCATATTAACATTTTTGTTCTGTTGCCCAATAAACAATAGGCGATAAGCCTATGCGCATTTTGCGTAATCTTTCTAATAGGGTATTTTGACGAAGACAGACAAATCTGTTTTCTTAAATTTCTTCCTTGAGTCATATTAAGTGTTTGCTAGTTGAATAGCCTGTTATTATGAAGAAAATGAGGTCTACCAGAAGATGATCAATTAAATTTATTGAAGATTGAACACTTGTTTTAACCGTCCCGACAGCGCCTCCTGCCAGTTAAACCTGTTTTGAAAAAACTATAAATATTATAGTTTTAATTAGCAACTAGTACTTATTCAATAGTACCTATTTATTCGCCATTAGTATATTTTGTAATTGTTACTAGTAACTATTCCTATTTTACTAGACACAACTGCTTTTTTACTTGTCTTATGTTATGACTAGTCAGAACAAGGGCTGTCATTTTACTTTCAAAAATCAATTGGACAAATCAATACAGTACACAGAACATGTAAGATGTTGGAAAATAACAACTTTTTAATATTTGCAATTACTTCAATGCAAGTGAACAAGCACGCCGTTATTTGTTGCTTAGTGACGTGTGTGTTCAAGTAAGCCAGAAATGCACCGATTCTGCGCAATTCATACTTTGCACGTGACGTCACAAGTACTGGCTGGTGGGCGAGAACATCGTTCTCCAACAGCGAAACCAGGTAAACTAATCAAGGATCTTGCCAGGACGTCGCCAGTTTTACTATACAAAAGTTGGTGTTTTGAGGTGTAAACGACATGACAGATAGTTGTTGTGCGATAGGTTGCACTAATCAGATGAGATAAGCAACCTTCACAGTATACACGTCTGAGCAGTGATCATTCCATCACTCCATCAAAGTTAATTTCAACGTTTGAATACAATGGGTGTATGATCATGTAATTAATCGTGTCTTTAAGTTACCCTGTAGTTTCGTCAATCAACGCCACGAGCTGGTTCGGCGAGTCAGCTGTTTGTGTTATGAGTCTAAGCTAAGCTAACTGTACGTTCACACCGTCGCTGGCGAAGGCGGCACAGTAACAGCTGTCGTATTTTGCTAACAACAACAAAAGTGTGTGATAGGTTGTTTTGAGGCTTGTGATATCTATGGTTTTCAATGAGAGCCAGAGATGACCCAACAGTAGAGCTAGATTATTTACGGAGGAATTATTACTGCTCGATTATCTTAAAATAAACTTGTCTGCTTTACACAATTTAGCTACCTTGGAGTTAATCCTAGTCCATAGTTATGCAGCTAGCTCGCTAACAGACTTGATAGCTACAAGAAAGACCTGGAACTACAGGACTCTACGTTGAAAATACATGTTTGTTGCCCGCCAGGTATCCATGGTAATCACGTGATTGCAAAGTATGAATACGCTGTATTTACTATATCATAAGGACTCACGAGTTGCGTAAAATTGGCTAGTGATTTGACAGCGTTACCCGCCAAAGTTCATTTTTACCCGCATTTGGCGGGTTGGAGGGTGTTCATTTCAATCCCTGAATGTTGCACTCCTGTTTGTCATTGTGCACGAAAACTTCACGCCAATAAATCATAAGAAATATTGCTCACTTGTGCGCGTCTCAAGTGCCCTCTTTACGTTCGTCCTAATGCCTGTTAGTTGTCCATGGATTTGCCTATATTTGGTGTTGAAAATGGAAACGTCTTTAGACATGGAAAATTGATTTTACAATCGATTCAATGATCACTTATGTCTCAAAAATCGAACAGGATTTTTTCACAAAAGTGACAGCTCTTGTGAACGGCCCCTGTAGAGTTCAATAAAAAATCTTACTAGTAAAATAAAAAATCTTACTAGTAACATTTGGAATAAATACTAGTATCTAATAAATAGGTAGTATCTATTGAATAAGTACTAGTAGCTAATTAATAAGTACTAGTATCTATTGAATAAGTACTAGCTAATAAATAAGTACTAGTATCTATTTAATAGGTCAGTCCCTGCAGAAAAAACGCAATTATGCGATCGCATAATTTGATGCATAATCAGCCAAAGTCTGCATATTAACGCAGGGGCCGCATTTTTTCAAATACGTCGCACTTTTGCCACATGAATTGCAGATTTCTGCGCAAAATATGCGGGGCTTGCATGATTTCATAATTTCATAATGATTTCATTGCAAAAAAGTAACATATATCCATATATCTTAGAAGAAAGTTGAAAAAAATTGTGTTTGGTTCACACAAGAGCAGCCATTCCCCCCTTTTGCCATGGGAACGATATGAAGTGACGTAATTACGCGGCGTGAACATCATCGAAAAGCTGCAAAAACCCCACGATGAAGCCATGATGAAGCCTCATTTGCCAACAAAAATAAGCACAAAAGACCCGGTGTGTTTCATGATGTACATTTACGTTACAGTAAGAGATTGCACTTTGTGCATTGGAAGCACTTATTTTAACAGAACTGTAAAACAGGAAGCACACATTTTATTTTATTTTTTTTTTATTTTATTTATTCATTTTTACAGAAGTTGTAGCATATTCCTTTTGTAAAGCTACAGAACTTGTTTGACTCATCAATGTTTTGTAAGTTTGAGCCATGTGTTTATTAAATAAAACAAAATGAGAACTTATATATTCCCGGCACTTTCTGTGATGTAGTATGCTTTACTCATCATAGGAAGAAATAAAAAATTACTCTTTATATAGTAGCTGTTGCGAATCACCAGTCGGAGATCGATCCATGTGCAGCGTAAGTTTATTAATAGCACAGTCAACAACACACTGAGACAATTTAAGGGCTTTAACGAAGTCAGATACCAGGCAGAGAGTCGGGGCAGGCAGATAGCAGACAGAGTCGAAGTTCCAGGCAAAAGGTCAGGACAGGCGGATTACAGGCAGAGTCGGAGTTCCAGGTAAAGGATCGGGGCAGGCAGAAAACAGGCTTGGTCAGGGGCAAACAGGTTGGTCAACAGACGGGCTTTCCGGGGTATATAATGCTCGGTAGTGCTCACAAGTGAAAACAAAACTTCGCACTGAAGGCAGTTCGAAGTGCGGTTAAATAGTGTGAGTGATTGACAACAGCCGGGCGAGGTAACGAGAGTAATCTGGGCCGCAGCTGAGAGTGATCGGGGAAAACCTGAGAAATGAAGTGCGAGGTGAAGATCAGTACTCAGGCGAAAGCGATCTCGGGTGGCCGGCGAGAGAAGCTGTAGAACCTGAGACCGTAACAGAGCCCCCCCCCTGCGAGCGACTCCCGGCGCGAGGGGCTTGACGGCGGCGGGGTCTTCCCCGAGGTCGAGGGGCCGGCCTGGTGGGATTGGCCAGGTGGAAGTCCGTGATCAGGCTTGGATCCAGGATGTTAGAAGCGTCCACCCATGAACGCTCCTCAGGGCCATACCCCTCCCAATGCACGAGGTACTGCAAGGATCTGCCTCTTCGTCTGGAGTCCACGAGTTCTTGAACCTGATAGGCCTCCTCGCCTTCCACCAGAATGGGTGGTGGGGACGGATCACCGGAGCCTCCCTCCACACTCTCGTTCGGATCACTGGCTGGTTTGAGAAGTGAGACATGGAAGGTAGGCGCGAGGCGGTACTGTCGTGGTAGATCGAGACGGAAGGAGACTGGTGTAACTTGCTTAAGGATCTTGAATGGTCCTATGAATCGGGGACTGAGCTTCTTACTGGGCAGCCGGAGGCGTAAGTCACGTGTAGACAACCAAACCCACTGGCCCGGTTGGTACTCCGGCCCTGGCCTACGACGGCGGTTGGCCTGGATCTTCTGGCGGCGAACTGCTCGTTGGAGGTGTGTGTGGGCCTGGTTCCAGGTCTCCTCGCTGCGCTGTAGCCAGTCGTTCACTGCGGGGACGTCAGAGGGTTCACCTGACCAAGGGAAGAGTGGTGGCTGGAAACCCAGGACGCACTGGAAGGGGGTCAGACCGGTGGAGTGTTTCCTGATGGAGTTCTGAGCATACTCGGCCCAGAATAGGTAGCGGCTCCACTCCTCTTGGCGCTGGTGGCAGTAGGAGCGCAGGAAGCGAATCACCTCCTGGTTCAGGCGTTCAGCTTGCCCGTTGGATTGCGGGTGGTATCCAGAAGTAAGGCTGACATTGACCTGAAGGGTCCTGAAGAAGGCCGACCAAACCCGTGAGGTGAACTGTGGTCCTCGGTCGGAAACTATATCCTCGGGCAAGCCGTAGAACCGGAACACCTGGTTGCAGAGGAGCTCAGCGGTCTGCAAGGCAGTGGGAAGTTTCGTGAGTGGGATTAGACGACAAGCCTTGGAGAAGCGGTCGACGGCTGTGAGGATGGTGGTGTGCCCCTCAGAAACTGGGAGATCCGTAATAAAGTCTATGGCAATGTGGGACCATGGGCGTTGAGGTACAGGAAGTGGGTGAAGGAGGCCGGCAGGCAGTTGGCGCGAAGACTTCTGGGTGTTGCACACCTGGCAGTGACGAACATAGGCCACGGCTTCTGTGGTTAAAGCGGGCCACCAATACCTGTTTTGAAGGAGCTGGATAGTAGCCGTGATTCCCGGGTGCCCTGAACTTGGGTGTGCGTGCACCAGCTCCAGGACCTGGTTCCGAAGAGCTTCAGGGACAAAGACACGATCTGGTGGGCAGCCTGGGGGAATGTCAGTACGGGAGTTGACCTGTTCAATTTCGGTGTCGATGTCCCATTGAATGGGGGCGACCACAAGGTTGGACGCCAACACTGTCGTGGGGTCTTGGGGTGTGCGCTCAAGGTCGTCTTGACGTGACAGGGCATCGGCCTTCGAATTCTTGGAACCTGGGCGGTACGTGACAGTGAACTGGAATCGAGTGAAGAAAAGTGCCCAGCGAGCCTGCCTGGGGTTTAACCTCTTTGCGGTACGCAAATACTCCAGGTTCTTGTGGTCAGTGAATACAACAAAGGGATGGAGGGCGCCCTCGAGCCAGTGCCGCCACTCCTCGAAAGCGGCCTTCATGGCAAGGAGTTCCCGGTCACCCACATCATAGTTTCTCTCGGCGGAACTCAGCTTGCGGGAGTAGTAGGCGCAGGGGTACAGCTTGGGGGGCGAACCCTGACGTTGGGAGAGGATGGCCCCTAGGGCGGTGTTAGATGCGTCCACCTCAACAACAAACGGCACCCCGGGGTCCGGATGATGTAGGATCGGGGCAGTGGTAAAGCGCTGCTTGAGTGAGTCAAAGGCCTGGGTGGTGCGGTCATTCCACGGGAGACGTTGAGTACCCTTCTTGATCAGGGAGATGAGAGGGTTAGCCACAGCACTGAAGTTCCGGATGAACCGGCGGTAAAAATTAGCGAACCCCAGGAAGCGCTGGAGTTCCTTTAACGTCCTGGGTCGGGGCCAGTCCCGAACCGCCTTAACCTTACTCTCATCCATAGCAACCCCATCAGGCATGATGATATACCCCAAGAACGAAATGGAGGTTTGGTGGAACTCACACTTCTCCAGCTTGGCGTATAGGCGGTGTTGGATGAGTCTTTGGAGCACGGCCCGAACGTGCAGAACATGGTCCGAGAAGGTGTCAGAGTACACCAGGATATCGTCGATGTAGACTATTACCGTATGATGGAGCATATCTCTGAAAACGTCATTGATGAAGGACTGGAACACGGAGGGGCTGTTCGCCAGGCCGAACGGCATAACCAGATATTCGTAATGCCCTGTGTTGGTTGAGAAAGCCGTCTTCCACTCGTCCCCCTCTCTGATACGAATAAGGTTGTAGGCGCAGCGCAGGTCGAGCTTGGTGAAGTACTTTGCAGTGCGTAGGAGTTCCAGAGCAGCGGGTACCAGAGGAAGCGGGTAGCGAAACTTCACGGTGATGTTATTCAGGGCCCGGTAATCGATACAGGGTCGAAGACCCCCGTCCTTCTTCGGGACAAAGAAGAAGCCGGCGGATGCGGGTGACGTGGAGGGGCGGATGAAGCCCTTAGCAAGCTCCTCCTCGATGTACTTCTTCATTGCCTCAGACTCGGGCTGGGAGAGAGGGAAGATACGGCCCCTAGGTGGTTCAGAACCGGGTAGCAAGTCGATGGCACAGTCGCCGTCGCGATGAGGAGGGAGTTGAGAGGCACCCGATTTGCTGAAGGCCTCTGCCAGGTCCTGGTATTCCAAGGGGAGACTGTTCGGTTTAGCTCCAGCCGCGGGCACGGTGATGGCCCGGATGGAGGACGGAGTGACCGGAGTAAGGCACTTAGAGTGACAGGACGCATCCCAGTGTGTGATCTGGCTTGTTCTCCAGTGAATTTGTGGGTTGTGTTTGCGGAGCCAGGGCAGGCCGAGGATGACTGGGGTGCGTGGACCGTGGAAGACATAGAATTGAATATATTCAGTATGAAGGGCTCCTGTCTGGAGCTGGAGTTCCTGGGTGTGGTGAGTGATGCGACCGGTGCCAAACGGCCTTCCGTCTATGGCCTCAACTGTAAGGGGAGAAGAACACTGAATGAGAGGAATGCGGTGCGCACGAGCAAAGTCAGTTGAAATAAAGTTGCCAGCGGCCCCGGAGTCCACCAGAGCTTTGGCGTGAATTTGCTTCCCGTTAGTCGTCATAACGACGGGCACGAACACAGACATAGTGTGGTTTGAAGGATCTAATCCTGAACTCACCGGACGTGGAACGGTCGGGCGTGGTCTAGTGGGACAGGTGTTGCGCAGGTGGCCAGCCTCACCGCAGTACAGGCACAGCTGAAGCCGGAACCGGCGTTCCCTCTCTTCAGTGGGCAGATGATAGGCGTTCACCTGCATAGGCTCCGGATCATCTAGGCGAGCGGGCGTCGTAACCCGAAACACTGGGGCAGCTCGAGTGGCGGGAACGGCGCGATGACCAGCGCGGCGAGCTCTCATGAGGTTATCAATCTGGATGGCCAGGTTGACAAACTGATTGAAATCTCTGCCCTCGTCACGGCAGGCTAACTCAGTTTGGAGATCGAGATTCAAACCCTTGCGGAAGATAGTCTTGAGCGTATCGTCGTTCCAGGTGGTCTGAGCTGCCAGGGTGCGTAGCGAAAGGGCATACTCGGCTGCAGTAGATCTCCCCTGCGTAAGCTCTAGCAGACGCTCACCGGCGCTCTTTCCCTCCTTGGAGTGCTCAAAGACCTCTCTGAAGCGTTGGAGAAACACAGCGAACGAAGGGAAAGTTGAACCATCAGGTCTCCACACCGCTGTTATCCACTCCAAAGCTTTACCCGTCAACAGAGAGCAGACAAACGCGATCTTTCCCATGTCGGACGTGAAAAGGGCCGGCTGTTGATCTATATACAACGAGCATTGAAGAATAAAGCCTCTACACTTGTCTGGATCCCCGGCGAACTTCTCCGGGTGCGCGAGACGCGCAGTAGAAGTGGGCGGGGCTGGTAACGGGTTGACATTGGCAGCGGCGGCTAGTGGAGAGGACGGTTCCGTGGTCGAGGTCTGGAGATCGCGCACCGCCTTGACTAGCTCATCCATCAACGTGGTAAGGTGACTCAGCTGGTGATGGTGGGCTGCGATCTGATCCGCTTGGGCTGAATAGGCGGCCGACCAGTTGGACATCGCTGCTGGATCTGGTTGCGGCGAAGTTTTCTGTTGCGAATCACCAGTCGGAGATCGATCCATGTGCAGCGTAAGTTTATTAATAGCACAGTCAACAACACACTGAGACAATTTAAGGGCTTTAACGAAGTCAGATACCAGGCAGAGAGTCGGGGCAGGCAGATAGCAGACAGAGTCGAAGTTCCAGGCAAAAGGTCAGGACAGGCGGATTACAGGCAGAGTCGGAGTTCCAGGTAAAGGATCGGGGCAGGCAGAAAACAGGCTTGGTCAGGGGCAAACAGGTTGGTCAACAGACGGGCTTTCCGGGGTATATAATGCTCGGTAGTGCTCACAAGTGAAAACAAAACTTCGCACTGAAGGCAGTTCGAAGTGCGGTTAAATAGTGTGAGTGATTGACAACAGCCGGGCGAGGTAACGAGAGTAATCTGGGCTGCAGCTGAGAGTGATCGGGGAAAACCTGAGAAATGAAGTGCGAGGTGAAGATCAGTACTCAGGCGAAAGCGATCTCGGGTGGCCGGCGAGAGAAGCTGTAGAACCTGAGACCGTAACAGTAGCCTAGTGAGACTGGGGTGTTGGGGGAATCACCTTTTTTTCTCTCTCTCTTTTTCATCAAACCGCAGTTTTTGCAAGTTCCTGCAATTTCATCGCATAAAATTGCATAAATATCCCGCATATTCCATCACATTTTTTAAGAAAACGTGCCGCATAATCAAGGATTTTTGCCACCGCAACAATCACAAAAAAACTATTTATTGAATAAATACTAGTATCTAGTAATAGGTACTAGTATCTAATATATATGTAGTAGTCACAATTGGAATACATACTAGTCAGAACTGAATAGTTGATATCTGAATGACAGATCCCCATAGAAGTCAATGGCAAAAAAATGATTTGTTACTAGTAACAAAAGAATAGTTACTAGTCAGTTTCGAAATAAGAACTAGTATCTACTGAATAAGTACTAGTACCAATTTAATAGGGACTAGAATATAATGAATAAGTACTAGAGTCTTTTTAATATGTACTAGTATCTAATAAATAATAATTAGTATCTAATGCATAAGTACTAGTATCTTTAAAAAGGTACTAGTACCTAAAGAATAAGTACTAGTATCTAAAGAATAGGCACTAGCACCTAAGAATAAGCACTAGTAGCTAATGAATAAGTACTAGTACTTAATGGAATAGATACTAGTATCTAAAAAATAAGTACTAGTAGCATGAAAATAGAGAAGGTTTAAAATGATTAAATGTTAAAATGGCTTGCCATAGAAGGAATTCTTAATTTGAGGGAACGAATTGTGTATTGTCATGTGCGGGGCACCGTAAAGTGCTGTTTAGAATGAAGATGGTCATAGAACATATTATGGTTATGGACACTTATGGTTATGGAACATATCCATAGTTAATGTGATGAACTACACTTGCTTGAATGTAAATGCAATTAAATGTTGTGAAGTTAGTTCTAAAGAACTAGTTATTAGTTCTCTTCATTTGTTTGCTGATGCCACTGTGTTTATCTAATGCAATTATATTCATTTATTTTAAGTGACTGAAATGTTCATGCACTTTTGCTTGACTATATCCAACATTATCACTGACTTTCAAAAAGGAATTTCTCAAGAAAATGACATCTGTTATCTTTTAGGCTCCTTCATATGTATAAGTCCCATACACACATAGAAATGAATGAAAGGTTCAAAAGTGAAAATGAAACATTTAAGATACAGTTACATGGCCAGAAAGGCATGTTTAATTTAGTTATATCTCATGGTCTGTTAACCAGAATCTCAGTGTAGAAAAGAAAAATAAGCTTTTCTGTTAACGTGAAAAATTCATAACCCCTTGGCAGAGCAGGATGTGTCATGCTTCCTCTCTTATGAAGACAAGTACTGTAAGGAAGAAAGGATATCTTTGCAAATACACTGAAAAATATGTGCTTATCTATGTGCCATTTTCTTAAATCGATGCAAATTATGTTTAATCAAGATGTTAAACTTTTCATAGAGAATTAACAGCCATATGTTTTCAGGATATGATGTAATGTAAAATGTACTGTCAGGTAACCTAAAACTTGCTTTATGACATGTGGTAACAATAAAGTTTTAAAGTTGTATTCAAGTGAAAAATATGAATTAAAATGAATCAATCCAACATCAGTCTGATTACATTAGGTACACATGTGCAACATATGCTTGTTTATTAATTACATTGGAATTTATGAGTGTTATACTAATAAAAGACTGAATGCTGGAAGTTACAGTACTTCCATAAGACCATGCATTTATATTCTCAAAATTAAAATGTTATTCTATTCATGTAATCTTCTTATCCAGTGAAATGTGTCGCAGACTAGAACATTGCATTGTGTCCGTGAGTTGAATTCAAGAACCAAATCAGGTTGTTGTTATCATTCAGACCAGATTTGTGATGTCAAGGTTTTCTGTTAGTAATGACAATGTCATTATGTAGCTTAAATATGACACAAGTGTATATAGCCTTATCGTAATTTTATTATGTTGTTTTACACAGAGTTAAGCCTTGCCTTAAAGCAGCATTCTAGGTTGACGATTTATGAAAGAGAGAATATCAGAAGAGCGTGAGTCCAGGTTAATGCCACTGCTGCCACTGTACACTACCAAACCAGCTATTAATTACATGCTGATTAGAGTCGGCTGGTGAAAATTAATCACAGCCGCTGGAAGTTATTGTCCTTGTGTTTGCAGAGGACAACGCCACGCTTTAGACATGACAGTGAAAGAAGGAATAAAAATGAAAGAAAGGGTGGCAAACAGAGGAAAGACAGTAAGGAAGAAAGAAACGGTGATAAAACAGTAAGCAAGGATAAAACATGGAAAATTAAACATAGTGAAATGCTTCATTCTCTAAATTGTATACAATTTGTTCAGTTGCATGTCCCTAGACATATCCAACTGTGATTTGTTCTCAACAAACAGATCCACCTCACATGACACTACCAGTCAAAAGTTTTGGATCTACGATTTTTAATGTTTTTTTAAAAAGTCTCTTCTGCTCACCAGAGCTGGTGAAAAAAAAAACAGTAATATTTTTAAATATTACTACAATAAAAAAAGTGATATATATATATATATATAGTAAAGTGTAATTTATTCCTGTGATCGAAGCTGAATTTTCAGCATCATTACTCCAGTCTTCATTGTCACATGATTCTTCAGAAATCATTCTAATATGATGATTGTCATGAACCCGGGTTTATCTCTTCTCCCTGCTTCTTTGCCACATTATTGTTTGCAAATGATTCGCTCTCATACCTTCTGCTTTGACCATCCTCTTCGGGAAACCCCTTGTCTTGTCTTTCCTTTCCTGTCCTGTCTCGCTACATCCTCTGGTAAGTTAATTCTGATCTCTGCCCAGCTGTCCTGCTGCTCGTGACCTTCAAGTCAAGTCAAGTCAAGTCATCTTCATTTATATAGCACTTTTAACAATGTAGATTGTTTCAAATCAGCTTTACAGAGATAAACATATAATTTAAGGTAACAGAAATGTCTGGCTTTATAGCGGTTCTTGAATAATGTTATTTTCCAGCTAAAGTTAGTTTTGATTGATTTACTTGATTTACTTTAATGGGCCACTAAGACAAAACCTTTCTCTCTAAACCGACTTTAAACGCGAATCTGTGATAAACGCTGATGGCGTTCACATGCGCATTAAGAATTGATTCTATCCATATATATATATATATATATATATATATATATATATATATATGCAGGATGCACCGTCCTGTTGAACCTGAGCTTTACGTCATGCCCGCCACACAAGAGACGGAATGGCCACAAAGGCCGATCCGCAATGGCCGCCCGAAGGGTCATCTCCACCATGGCCACCTGCACAGCCTGCTCCGCCCTGGTCTTCCGAACTGCTGATACCGTCCCACCCCCCTCCCTAGTTTCACCATCTAAGGCGCGATGAAACGCCTACCGGGAGGGGGGAGTACTGTCACGGTCACCAACTCTGTCACCTCAACGCCACTACACTTCCCAGCATCCCTCATGTTTCCCATCTGCACACTATCGGCCATCACCTGATCACCTATCACCTGCACGTCATCAATCACATGGCCACTTATGACCATCACAGTTGTCTGTCATTGTGTCATTATCATCATCATCATCATCTGCATCACCTGTGTTCTGTTATCAGTATTCATCTGGGTTTGTATTTAGTTTCTTTCTGTTCAGTCAGTCTTTGTCCGTTCAACTTTGTATCTAGTGTGTGTGAACCTTCTGCACGTCTGTACCCGTTTTAGTTGTACTGATTTAAGTAAGCACTTTGATTTGGAACTTCTGACTCCTCTTCTCCTTCTGCCTGCACCACACCCTGACAATCTTATTGTACATTTTTGTAATAATTGTGAATCAATACATACTGTATATTATTTCTGAAAACTACAGGGTACATATCTCTTCATTTTTCCGTTTTTTTATCGCAAAAGTGCAGATGTTTAAAGTTGAGCTTACATGTTTCGAGGCAAGTAATGCAAAACTATTGGATTTTTTTAAAATACTGGGAAATATACTCTTGTTCCATGTAGTTGTTAACCCTTTTTAAGTGGTGCTTGTTACCCTCATTTTTCATGTAGTTACAGGGTAAGTGTGACATTGCGGGCCGTAAATTAAAGTGGTGCTTGTTTTTCTCTTGTTCTTTGTAGTTACAGGGTAAGTACAATAAAAATACATACACAATCTAATATCACTGACTCAGAGACCTTTGTTTGAAAAACAGCTTATTACAGTTGATCTGAAGCGATAGTCATTACAGTTGATCTGAAGCGATAGTCTACAGTTTAAAATATTGTAATTTTTCTTACAAACACTTATCGTTTCACTTCAGAAGACATTGATACATCCATTGGGGTCGTATAGATTCCTACAGTTATTGCAGTATGTGCTGTTTGATGGTCCAACTTTTAGGAACACATGAGCTTGCGTTATATGTATTCCCAGAGATGTATTTTTTATTTTTCTAAAAACCTTCATTTTTGTTAATCTGAAGAGGGAAAGTTGTATACATCTTGAATGGCATGAGGGTAAAAGATGAGTAAATGGTGAGGACGTATTTCTGGGTGACCTGCATTTTCTTTTAATACAGAAACAAAATAACAAGAGACACGATTTCGTCTTCAGATTCATCAGTGGTGTAGTATTTGAGGGTGAACCAGACACAAATGAATCTTCCGTGTGATTCATTCAAACAATTTGTTTGTATATGTCTATAATGCTTAGATCACATATAAGTCATGTAATTGTTGTAATACAATTGTATACAGTAGCTTAGTCGGTATAGGGTCTAACATACAATTTGTTGATTTAGATGAATTAACGAGTTTGCAAAATTTTTCCTCCTATAGCAACAAATGAATCAAAATTTTCCTCAGGGAGACTACAATGCACTCCCTGGTGCTACTGTAGACGCTTGCATAGTTATAATTTTGTCCCTTATATTATCAATCTTATAATTGAAGAAGTTCATAAAGTCATAACTGCTGTGTTGCTTGGAAACGTCTCGGTTACATATGGTAACCCTCATTCCCTGAGGGAGGGAACGGAGACGTAGGTCATGACTGACCAATAGTAATCTCGCTAGAGAGTCCAATCTACTTAGAGAGAAACTAAAACAAGCCAATGCACATTGGCGTGCAATCATTTGCATCAGCTGTGCAGCCTCGCAGCGCGGGTATATATAACGAGCATCAGGTGTTGCACTACAGTTTTTTGCAGAGGAGCCAAGCCTGAAAAAGCTGGTCGCCCTAACGGGCGGCAGCAGATGTGGCGACGGGACCTACGTCTCCATTCCCTCCCTCAAGGAACAAGGGTTGCCATATGTAACCGAAACGTTCCCTATCGGTCAGTCACTACAACGTAGGTCATGACTGACCAATAGGAATCCCTACCAAAGCGGCACAGCCGTTGCACCCCATCCAGCGCCCCATGCAAGCCTCTACACCTTCTTGCCTGGAAGGACGATATGAGGAGGCTTACACAGAGTGAGTCTGCCACTGTTGTTCCGTGATAACCCATACAGTGAGATATTGGATAACACTGGGAAAGCGTGCCCTTTCTATTTAGGAAGGAGAGTTCTGCGGAAGCCACTTCTTCAAAGAGTTATGTGGAAAATACATATGGACTAACCCGAAAGTTGTACTACATATGAATAATGGGAGACTTAGACCAAGGGAAAGACACGGGCTTCCGATAGGAGCAGCCGTGGAGAACATACACATATGGGATCCACATAGGGTCACACATATGGAACCCAGCCCAGATCCGGTTCTCAAGGATTCAGTGGATTAAGGCCTGGTGCCGGACGCTCCACCATGTCCGGGTCGAGGGGTTTTGGAGGACTGAACAGGTTTTACTCTGGAGTAATAAGGTTGCACAGTAGGGTGCAGCAACCCGACAGAGCCGGGCCTCTCTATGCTTTTACCCGTCTAGGGTGAGAATACTGGAGGAGACCGGCTCTACGCGTAGGCTATAGTATCTAGCGAACATATTAGGTGTAGCAGCTCTACAGATATCTGTTTGTGAGGAGCCACGTGCCAGCACCCAGGAGGATGCAACTCCTCTCGTGGAGTGTGCATGCAACCTGAGCGGGCAGGGCACGCCTTGTGCTTGGTAAGCCAAGGCGATGGCATCCACTATCCAGTGGGCCATCCTCTACTTGGAGACACCCTTTCCCTTCTGCTGGCCTCCGTAACAGTCAGAGTCAGAAGAGTCCCTGAGTCAGAAGATCCTTCCTCAGAGGAATGGGCCAGGGAGGGACTGCCACGACGAGCATGAGTTCTGGGAACCAAGTCAGGGTGGGCCAATAGGGAGCCACCAGAAGGACCTGCTCCTCGTCCTCCCTGACTTTGCACAGTGTCTGCAAAAGTAGGCTCACTGGGGGAAATGCATATTTGGGGAGGCCCCAGGGCAAGCTGTGTGCCAGTGCATCCGTGCCGAGTGTTCTCTCGGTCAGGGAGTAAAACAGCTGGCAGTGGGAGGTCTCTGAGGAGCCAAACAGGTCTACCTGAGCCTCCCCGAACTCTCTCCAGATCAGCTGAACCACCTGGGGGTGGAGTCGCCATTCTCCCGGGAGCACAGCTTGTGATAGCTCGTCGGCCACACGGTTGAGAACGCCGGGAACATACATGGCTCGAAGCGACCTCAGATGCCTCTGACTCCAGAGGAGGAGATGGCGGTGGAGTTGCGACGGGAGCGTAGACTACCTTGTCGGTTGATGTACGCAACGGTCATAGTGTTGTCTGTGCGGACCAGCACGTCCATGCCCTGTAGCGGCCTTTTTAAGTGGCTCAGAGCAAGATGTACTGCTAGCAACTCGAGGCAATTGATGTGCCAATGCAGTTGGGGGTCCGTAAACACCCCTGACACTGCATCCCTGTTGTACTTGGCACCCCAGCCGGTGGCAGAGGCATCTGTGAACACCACAGCATGCCTGGACACCTGTTGCCTTTGGCTTGCTCAGTTGGGGATATTCAAATTAATTAACCAAGCATTAATACCATTAATCAGCCCTACCAAACGTGGATGTTTTTTCCACTAAGAAACAAACATTGTTATGTTATTTGATTCATACTGTGAAGCTGCTTTGATGCAATTTATATTGTGAAAGGCGCTATATAAATACACTTGACTTGACTTGACTTGACTCCTGCCCGAAGGAACTAGGGGTCTGACCATGGGCTGAAGGTCTGGCAGCAGGACGGTGTGATTGCCACCCGGTGAGTGCCGTGATGCCACGCCCATCTCGGGACCCGGCCGTGAAGCCAGTGCTGAAGTGGTGTCATGTGAAGCAAGCCAAATGGGGTTACCGCTGCTGCCACTGCCATATGCCCCAGGAGCCCCCAGGGGCAAAATTCAGTGGGATCGCCGTCCTGCCTTTGAACGTGTTCAAGCAGTTCATCACCGACTGAGCGCGCTGCTCTGTGAGATGCGCTGTATGTGTGACCGAATCCTACTCCATACCGAGAAAAGAGATCCTCTGCACGCACCCTTGAATGCAATGCACAGAAATGGCCTGTGTCGAGGAAGAATCGAGATATGAAAGTACGCGTCTTTTAGGTCGATCACTGCAATCCAAGTTCGGGGACGGATGCATTTTAAAATGCGTCTCTGCGTGAGCATTTTGAACGGTAGCTTGTGGAGGCTCCAATTCAAAACTCGCAGATCCAAGATCGGTCGTAACCCACCACATTTCTTGGGTACAATAAAGTAGTGCCCTGACCTCATATTGCCTGGAGGGACCGGCTCTATGGCGTCCTTCACCAGTAAGACTGCAATCTCTGCGGCCAAGACATGGGCATCGGCTGCTCTCACTTTAGTGGAGTGGATGGCCCGAAACTTGGGGGGACGCCGGGCAAACTGAATCGCATAGCCGAGCCTTGTGGACTGGGGAGCGCTAACCAGGCTCGCAGAGTTCTTGGAGAACTTGTGGATCATGAACACCCTCGTGCAGGTCCTTCAGTGCTTTGGCCTGATGGACCTGCAGCAACGCCATGGCATGTATGGCAGAGGCAGCTTCCCCACAGGCCTTGTAAGCCTCGTCGAATAAGTCAGACGAGAACCTACAGGCCCGGGAAGGAAGACACGGTTCTCTGCACCAAGTGGAGTTAGGGCACAGCTGCATTGCAGCGGCCCGCTCCACTGGCGGGATACGCGTGTATCCCTTAGCTGCCCCATCAAGGGTTGTGAGGGAGGAGGAGCCACCAAGATGGTTTCTGGCAGTAAAAGGTGCCGTCCACGTCCCCGTGAGCTCCTTGTGCACTTCCGGGAAGAAAGGCACTGGGGTGGGTTGCTGAGAACAATCTGCTCATAAAGAGCTGCAGATCTATGAAGTCACATTTAATGATTGATTAATTAATTGATTGATTGATTGTGAAAGTAAGCCATTTATAGATTGATTTTCCCAGAAAGTAGCAACAGTTGGCACAAAGTTGGGGACTATCTGTCTTTCTGCCTAATAGTAAACTGAAGTGTTCAAGAAACTTAATTGAAAACAATCATTATTTTTTAATTTGGTTTAGTATTCCTAGAGGCACATAAAATATACATTTCACCTGTAATTTGGTTTTAGTGTGAACTTATCATTTACCTTTACTTATCATGTAAATATAATTAAATGAAATATTAGAGTATCCAGGTTCTGAGTTGGTACTGTTATAGTCTCAGCCTCAGACTGCATGACAGTCCGTGCACTAATTGCTTGAAGCATTTTGCACACAAAAGAGGGAAAACACTTTTAAGCAAAATCTCTAAAAACTAGGAAGCTCTTTCTGTAAAATCTTGTAAGATTTAATCTAACTACCTGATTTTACACTTTTTCTGGGAGTAAGGACACAAGGAGTTTGAATTTAAAACTGTCAGTTTATCCGCTTACAAATTAAGACTGGAATAAAATGACTGTCATATATACAGGTCTTTCTCAAAAAATTAGCATATTGTGATAAAGATCATTATTTTCCATAATGTAATGATAAAAATTAAACTTTCATATATTTTAGATTCATTGCACACCAACTGAAATATTTCAGGTCTTTTATTGTTTTAATACTGATGATTTTGGCATACAGCTCATGAAAACCCAAAATTCCTATCTCAAAAAATTAGCATATTTCATCCGACCAATAAAAGAAGTGTTTTTAATACAAAAAAAGTCAACCTTCAAATAATTATGTTCAGTTATGCACTCAATACTTGGTCGGGAATCCTTTTGCAGAAATGACTACTTCAATGTGGCGTGGCATGGAGGCAATCAGCCTGTGGCACTGCTGAGGTGTTATGGAGGCCCAGGATGCTTCGATAGCGGCCTTAAGCTCATCCAGAGTGTTGGGTCATGCGTCTCTCAACTTTCTCTTCACAATATCCCACAGATTCTCTATGGGGTTCAGGTCAGGAGAATTGGCAGACCAATTGAGCACAGTAATACCATGGTCAGTAACCCATTTACCAGTGGTTTTGGCACTGTGAGCAGGTGCCAGGTCGTGCTGAAAAATGAAATCTTCATCTCTATAAAGCTTTTCAGCAGGTGGAAGCATGAGGTGCTCCAAAATCTCCTGATAGCTAGCTGCATTGACCCTGCCCTTGATAAAACACAGTGGACCAACACCAGCAGCTGACATGGCACCCCAGACCATCACTAACTGTGGGTACTTGACACTGGACTTCAGGCATTTTGGCATTTCCTTCTCCCCAGTCTTCCTCCAGACTCTGGCACCTTGATTTCCGAATGACATGCAAAATTTGCTTTCATCTGAAAAAAGTACTTTGGACCACTGAGCAACAGTCCAGTGCTGCTTCTCTGTAGCCCAGGTCAGGCGCCTCTGCCGCTGTTTCTGGTTCAAAAGTGGCTTGACCTGGGGAATGCGGCACCTGTAGCCCATTTCCTGCACACGCCTGTGCACGGTGGCTCTGGATGTTTCTACTCCAGACTCTGTCCACTGCTTCCGCAGGTCCTCCAAGGTCTGGAATCGGTCCTTCTCCACAATCTTCCTCAGGGTCCGGTCACCTCTTCTTGTTGTGCAGCGTTTTTTGCCACACTTTTTCCTTCCCACAGACTTCCCACTGAGGTGCCTTGATACAGCACTCTGGGAACAGCCTATTTGTTCAGAAATTTCTTTCTGTGTCTTACCCTCTTGCTTGAGGGTGTCAATGATGGCCTTCTGGACAGCAGTCAGGTCGGCAGTCTTACCCATGATTGCGGTTTTGAGTAATGAAACAGGCTGGGAGTTTTTAAAAGCCTCAGGAATCTTTCGTTAATTAGTTGATTCAGATGATTAGGTTAATAGCTCATTTAGAGAACCTTTTCATGATATGCAAATTTTTTGAGATAGGAATTTTGAGTTTTCATGAGCTGTATGCCAAAATCATCAGTATTAAAACAATAAAAGACCTGAAATATTTCAGTTGATGTTCAATAAATCTAAAATATATGAAAGTTACATTTTTATCATTACATTATGGAAAATAATGAACTTTATCACAATATGCTAATTTTTTTTTAAAGGACCTGTATATGTGTTCCCTCTGCAGGAAAAACGTTGATCGTGTTAATAGATCTTAAGATATAAAATATATACACCATTTTAATTATCGGGTTCTTTTGTTTATTGAAAACTTTTACATAAAAATGTAATTATCATAGAACCATCATGGCTGAGCAGACAGGGAAGTTGTTGAGGTCTTTTTAATTAAAAAAGAATTAAAATGAAATTAGGTGGACTTGGGATTGATGGGGGTTATTTAAAAAATAATTAATAAAAATAAATTTGAGTACCAAAATAAATAAATGCATAAAATCTAAACAGATATCAGGGTTTTCTTCTAAAAAATAAATAAAAATAAAAATAAAAAAAGTAGTTGTAACCCTCCTCAGTAGTGGGGTACTGTCAGAATATAACCAGACTGAGTGAGAGACCGAGATGACCTAATCCAATCAGGTATTTATTAGACATTCAATGAAGTGAACAATCCATGACAGTAAATGTAAATCAGACAGTTCAATTATGGTGATGATGATGATGATTGTTAACAGAGTCTTTCTTGTTGATGAGTGGCCAGAACGCATTTTTTCTGTTTTGCAAGTTTTTCTGTTTTCAGTTAAAACGGTGTCGTGTAAGCGGCCACTAAGTTAATTACTAATGGTCTTTGTAACCGAAGTGAATCATTCAAAAATTTACTTTAGCTGGACAATAACTTTATTCTAGAGCTGCTTTAACGCCAAAACAATCTCTATTACAAAGCTGCTTTGAAACAATCTGTATTGTTAAAAACGAAATATAAATGAAGGTGACTTGACTTGACTTGTTACCGTGTTGTTGTTGAACTTGAGTGGAGATGAGAGGTGAGTAAAGCCCCTTTCACACAGAGATTCTGGAAAATACACGGATAATGTGTCCCGGGCTTTTTCCCGGGATCATTTGATTTTGGTTCATTCTGACTGCCAGGGATTTTCCAGAATCTGTGAGTGTGTTCACATACATCCCTTAAAGATCCCGTAAAGACACGTGACGTCAGGATTTCATAACTCCTGTCAGATGTCAGTTCTGCTGATAACTGCTTCGTCATTTCTAAACGAAGACGAGTCCATACTCCCCAGTAGCGCCACTGGGTTTGACGAGTGGCTCGTTCCCCATATGCTGTAGCATAGGTTGTAGAAAGGCCCATGCGTCATAACTACGATACACCCCTTATGGCATTGGTCTTGGCTTTTCTTCACACAGGGCACGTTCCGGGACTGATCCCGGTAATGTTACTAGGTCCCTATCCCGGCATCAATCCCGGGACATGTTTGCGTTCACAAAGAAGGCACTCTAGCAATTTCTCGGGATCAACGAGTTGTGTGAAAGGGGCTTAACTGGAAGAGCACACACCACAGAATGTGTTTGTCCACACAGGTATCGCTGAGAATAAAGCTGATGAGAATCAAGACATTGCTGGAGACTTTCAAGCCAAACCACCGAGGTAAAAGGAGAAGGTAAGAATCTGTACCCATATGTTAAGCAAGAAAAATGCTGTGTCTCAATTCAAAGGCGGCATCCTTTGAAGGACTCAGACTTAATAAAAAATAATTATTATTGGGCTGGCATCTCCTGAGTCTGCTCCCAGCACCCAGACATGCCGGCTGTACCTGCTGGACCAGAGTATGCAAAGAAGTTACAGGTTCAGATAGAAACAGCCCATGTGTTTGTCAGGCATAAATTGGAAAAGGCTGGCATGAGACAGAAGAGGAACTTTGATGTTAGGAGCAAGGGAAGGGACTTCCAGGCTGGCGAGTCAGTTTTCGTGTACAGCCCGAAAAAGAAAAGAGGACACTCCCCGAAGTTTGACTGCTACTGGGTGGGCCCCTGCTTGGTTCTAGAGAAGGTGGGAGAGGTAGTGTATAGGGTGCAGATGCCACCTAGAGGCAGGAAGGTAGCCTTGCAAGAGACAGGCTGGCCCCGTACAGAGGTAACCTGGCCATCTCTTTTGAAAAGAGAAAGCTCAACCCCCTTGCATCACAAAACAACATTGACCCTAGGCCCGTGCCCCACACCCCAGTTCCTCTTGAGTGCCCTGCCCCAAACACCCTACATTCAGCCACTTTCCATGGACTTTCCACTGATTCCCATGCCCCAACCCCCCCATCCCCTTGCAAGCTCAGACATTCAGCCTGATATGCGGCCAAGGAGGCAGAGACGTCACTGTCTTCTGCCCGAGCCAAAGAGATGCCTGAGCACGCTTAGGAGTCAGGCAAAAGGACATCCCGATCTGGAGAGAGAGTGAGCGAGCGATTGTGGGTGCTGCCCCTTTGAAATAAGCAAGATGAGCGCCCAGTTCTTTAACAGTTCTTTCTCATAATCACCCTGCTGCAACGCAAAAGCAGCAAGTACTTCCCCCAAACAAACAAAGCAAAACTGGTGTATGGTGTTCTAGCATTGGCAGAAAACATGGATGCACTCAACATTTACCTTGAGTGATGCTCAGTTTTCTCTTTGAAGAAACACAACAAATTTTTCTCCACACTACCAGACAGAATTTAACTCCTAACAAAGAGTGACAAACAGAAAGAGCTTGCACACACACACACAGTAAGTCTTTCTCTGAAGACAAAGAAACCTGAAGATGAACCTGTGGCTCATATAATAATAGACTCTGACGAGTACTGTACAATGATGTCACCGTCAGATGCTGCCAAGTTTCTTGGTGTGTTCGCACACATACTTAACAGCCAGTCACCCACAAAGGTGTTCCCAAAGGTGTTCCGCTAACTCAGCACAGCATTGAGACAATTAGGAGACAATGCCCCATATAGTGCCCTGCACATTTTCATTTTCTTTAGTGTTTATTCTTGTTTGTTTAATGAGGTCCTCATTTTTCCAGCTCACAGATTTTCAGACACTTTCCTCATCCAAGTAATATCCCTTTGACATTTCTCAGACTAAAAAAGGATGCACTAAGGTTTTAAGCACTGAGGGTCAGGGCCATCACTAGTGTTCCCCTTGATGACTGACTTGGGAGTGCCCTGTTTGAAGACGTAGTTTTATATTACAAAAATGTTCTATATTTATACATCACCTGTATATATACATATACATATATATATATATATATATATATATACATATATATATATATAATTCAATTGAACCCTTCAATGCATGCCACTTGTTCACTTTTTGGAGCCTTTTCTTTATACATATAATGTAACAATGAAAATGTGCCATAATTGCAAAAAAAAAAAAATTTATTCAACCTAGAGCTTGAACAATTACATACTGTCTCTTCCAAACATTCATGAGCATTATTTACACCTCGCTCTGCTAAGATCTCCATTTCATTTAAACACCATTTGTCTGTGTAGCCGTGTGTTGCTTGTGAAACAGGATGCAGATGAATGGCATAAATGTGGGAGTGTAATGGAGTATGAGCTGGCACTGACTCTTGCAAGAGCTTCTGTAATACATTCTATTATTCAGTGTGTAAGGCACAATTCCAGTGTATGTGAGCTGTTGAAGATGCTTGTGATGTTAAGCAAATGATCTTACTTTGCTGAGACTAAAGAGTGTCGTCGGAAACACTTTATATTACGACCCGCAAACAACTGCGTAAGTAAACCGAAATTACGGTGTACGTTTCTGTAATTATAGTGTACTTCCGTGTTGGTATAAGGGAACAATATGTTAAGTTTTGGGTAATAAAGGGGTACAACCAGATATATAAGCAAATTATTTATAATGTAATTATTTTAAAACTAACAGGTACCTATTCTGTTAATATATTCCAGGCAAAAATTGTACGTCTGTTGTATATAAAAGTTTTTATCACATTTTCTGGCAAAATATGTTCTTGTGCAATGTAGTTACAGGGTAACTGTGTTTCATGCTTTTTTGTTTTTTTTTTTGTTGCTGTCAGAATAACTATGCATTTAAAAAAAAATCAACTGCACTACAATCATCATCACTATAAAATATCACAACCCCCCCCTATGATCTGCCTACAACTTCACCAAAATGTGTTTTCTTCAAATTTACAGTTACTACAGTAATATAATGGCACAACATGTTTTAGAGTGGAGGATTTTTCGACAACTTAAAATTGAAGATGTAGCTTGCTAAGAGCATATATATATATTCATATTTTTGCAGTGCAGTAAGACCAATGGTACTCCATCAACTCCTCAACTTCAGAGTCCCCGGTGGAAGTTAAGAAAAAGAAGAGCATGAAAAGAAAGAAGAAAAGCAAGAAACGCAAATAAAAAGGGGGGGGGGGGGGTAAAATGTGTTACTTTGTTGTTTGAGTATACTGTAGAAAAGACAATGTTTTATTAAGATGAGAAAAAGTGTTTTTAATTTTTTTTGTAAAATAAAAGTCAGAAATTAAATGGGATCCTTTATTGTATATTCACTGCACTTACCCTGTAACTACACAGAACAAGGGGGTAACAAGCGCCACGTTAATTTACAGCCCGCAGGAGTTACACTTACCCTGTAACTACACAGTTGAAACGGGTAACAAACACTACTTACTCACAATACGAAACAACACTATTTGCACAGTAATTACAGAGAAAGGTACTCTTATTGAGAAAACAAAACAACAAAAAAAACGTTTTAATTACACATTTGCCCTGACATTCAAGTGCACAACATATTGTTCCCTTATACCTACACGGAAGTACACTATAATTACAGAAACGTACACCGTAATTTCAGTTTACTTACGCAGTTGTTTGCGGGTCGTAATATAAAGTGTTACCGTGTCGTCTATATCTCTGGTGTGGTAGATTTGTCAATGTAAAACACATGTGCAGTGGTGGGCTGGCTGTATTACTTATGACACAAACAAAGCTTTGTTTTTAACTTCTGAGTACACTGTAGAGACTGCAAAAAGGATACAGTAAAACCTTTTAATTGGTTACCGGTACATTTCTCTACTACAAAAACTAAAATGGATCTAATTGGACATTTCATCTCACAAGTCATCTCATAATTTAAAACAGTAAATTGACATTTCCAGAATTCCCTGTGTAAACAGTGAATTCTGGGAATGTCAATTTACTGTTTTAAATTATCCGATGTACTTGAAATGAAATCGAAGAACAAACTTATGTGACATCATTTCGAACAAAATCAGGCCAAAACGAGCTTTGTTTGGAGTTTGTTTTGGAAGTTCAAAACAGCTTGCCAAAGCAAACTTTCCGGAAAAGCTAAACCAGAAAAGCTCCGGCTGGTAAACACCTTTGTACTTACCATTGGTCCGTGACGAATATGTAATAGGTTGGTGTTCTTTTTTCACATCTAAATCTTTTCTGGTTAATTTCCTCCGTGGTGGTGGTCATACGTGACCCGCGAGTAGTGCTCAAAGCACCAGACAAGGATTTAAGAATACCCGTTTAAAAAAGCGTGAGGATACGTAACAACATCGATTTGTGACAGAACTTTTAATTCTTTCATTCATAAACTCACCCCGTCTGTGTTGCGAGGGACTTTTGGACCACTGGGGCTTCTGCGGCCTGTGACCTGGATCTGATGTCACCTACCAAGAAACAACAACACAGTTGCTTGGGGGCCATTATCAGCACAAGGGGTGGCAGTGGCTCAGTGGTTCATGTAGATACAAACCGGAAGGTTGGTGGTTCAATCCACGGTTCCACCTGACCAAGTGTCGAGGTGTCCATGAGCAAGACACCTAACCCCAGCTGCTCCCGACAAGCTGGATGGCGCCTTGCATGGCTGACACGTCGGTGTATGAATGAGTGAGTGAATGGGTGAATGTGAGGCAATATGTAAAGCGCTTTGGTGGCCATTGGGTCCGTGAAAGCGCTATAGAAATGCAGTCCATTTACCACTTTTACAAGTTAGAAATTTTTTCGCTTACGTTTTCGCTCGTTCATGAAACATGCTCCGATTGTGGAAAATGGCACATCATTATTTATAGCAGATTCTCACTATTAAAATAAGTCCAAAATATAACGACAGGTAAACTGGCAATACTTCGCAATGAGTACAAGCAGAGCCCGTCTACGGAGAGCCTTGGCACTTCCAATTAGCCCCATTGTATCATCTTGGTTGCAGTTCCATTAGAATTCCACTGGAGGTGATCGCGGGCAAGTGCGGAATGAATGGGAGTCTATGGAGCTAGATGGCTAAATGTATCTCTTTCTCCTGCTTGTCGTTGAATCAACGTAGATTTTATTGTTGATTCCGCAAGTTCAATGTAGAATATAGGCCAAAAGTCGAATGAATGAGTAGCATTCTGCATTCTGCTAGCTAGCATCTGCTAGCATTCTGCTAGACGGATTTGTGACTGATTACGACCAGAGACCCCGTTTGATGGCACCTGAAGCTAGAGCAGAATCAGAAACATTATCTTAACCCTAACCCACCCTAACTAGAACTCTTTGTAACTCGTGTATTAACCAAAAGTGCCTTACCTCAAATAGCAGTTGGTGTTATCATTGCCGATGCCACGAGAAAGTAAGCTGTGGCGAGGGGGGCGTGGTTTCGCGAAGTCTGTAGCGGGAGAGGAATCAGCGAGTCGCGCGGTGAGTAAGTGGGTCAAGTGCAGATGACGAACACCTGTGTCTGATTGCAGTAATTGGCGTGGAGACTGCATAAAAGCTGCCGGCTGAGAGAGAGAAGAGAGAGAGACCTGGGACTCGCACGAGGCTGTGAAGCTGCACCGAAGCTGCCTTTAAGATTGTTTGTCCAGTGAATATTTGTTCTTTTGTTTTTGCCGTGTCGAGTGACACGGCGGCCGCGCACGAGCGCACTGTAATTGTCGTTTTGGAAAATAAAGTGCGAGTCCCAATTTCGCCGACCTCGTCTTCTTCTTCCTTCCATCACACTGAACTTCTCTACACTGGTGCCGAAACCCGGGAAGAAGAAGACTGCCGCCGCCATGCAGACCCCGCCGGGAACGCCGTTTGCGGAGCTTATACAGACGCTCGCGGGTCTTCACCGGGAGCAACATCACGCCCTGCTGGCCGTGAAAGAGGAGCAGGATCAACGCTTCCAGATGCTCCTCCAAGGCCAGCAAGAAGACCGCGAGCTGTTCCGGAGCTGGCTCGACCGGGAGGTTCGGGCCGTCCCTGTTCCAGCTACGGCCTCGGCCCCGCCCCTGCCTCTCAATAAAATGGGTCCCCAGGACGACCCGGAGGCGTTCCTGGACCTATTTGAGAGGTCCGCCGAGGCCCGGGGGTGGCCCCAATCGGACTGGCCCATGCGGCTCATCCCGTTGCTATCGGGTGAGTCGCAGATAGCCGCCAACCAACTGCCAGTCCAGAACCTCCTGGTCTACGAAGACCTGAGGCGCGCCATCTTGCAGCGGGTCGGCCGGACCCCCGAACAACATCGTCAGCGGTTCCGGTCCCTGAGCCTGGAGGAGTCTGGCCGACCCTTCGTGCTGGCGCAACAGCTCCGGGACTCCTGCCGCAGATGGCTGATGGCCGACGGAGGCGACGTCGAGGATGTCATCAGCAAGGTGGTACTGGAGCAGTTTATCACTAAGCTGCCAAAGAAAACTGCGCAGTGGGTCCAGTGCCACCGCCCGACGTCGCTGGACCAGGCCATCCACCTGGCGGAAGATCACATGGTGGCGTGCTCAGGGGTCGGCGAAGCCCTTCCATCAGCTTCTCTCTCTCCTTCTCTCTCTCTCTCTACCCCTTCTCTCCCCAAACCTGTGCCCCTTCCCAGGTCTCGCGGGGGGCTGGTGCCCCGGCCGGCGCCAAGGTGGAGGACCTCGACTCCGGCGGAGCCCGTTCCTGTGACCCGGGCCCCACCTAGGGGGCCCGCCACGTCCGACCACCCCGTCCCGAGTCCGGCAGCCCTGCACTCTCCACGCCATTTCCTTGACCCGCTTCCTGCCACCGGAGCGGCGGGGAGGCCTGGGCCGGCCTGTTGGCGCTGCGGGGACCCGGGACATTTTATAGATCGGTGTCCGGCGATGGAGGTGGGGACCCTGATCCGGGTTCCCGACGCGCCGCAGGCTGCCCCCGACCAAACTGGCCTGTACCAGATACCAGTGAGTATAAAGGGGGGTACTTATCAGGCTTTGGTGGATTCAGGTTGTAACCAAACCTCTATACATCAAAGTCTGATTCAACCGGGGGCATTGGATAACAGCCGCATGGTTAAGGTGCGGTGTGTGCACGGGGTGGTGGTGAGGTATCCGATAATGCCGGTCGTAATTCAATTTAGGGGCCAAAAGCATAGTGTGGAGGTGGCCGTTAACCCGCACCTCCGGCATCCGCTCATTTTGGGGACGAATTGGCCTGCCTTTAATGAATTATTGGGGTCGTTATCAGCGGGTGCCTCTTGGGGTAGAAAAAACAAGGGAAAGACAGCGGTCGTTCAGCTGGGGGATGCTGAGCCGGGACCTCTGGGTCCTGCTGCAGGGGAACAGAGGGCTCTGGCGAGAATGGTTCTCTCAGAGCGCGATGACTTTCCCCTGGAGCAGTCCCAGGACGAGTCTCTTAAAAACGCCTTTAATCAGGTCCGCTCCATCGACGGCCAGCTGCTTCAGCCAGACCAACCGCTCTCTTATCCCTATTTTACTGTAGTAAAAGATAGGTTGTATCGGGTGACCCAAGACACCCAGACAAAGGAAGATACAACACAGTTGTTGGTTCCTAAAACCCGCCGGAAAATGCTTTTTCAGGCGGCTCACTGTAACCCAATGGCCGGGCATTTAGGTCAGGCGGCAACACTAAACCGTCTCATGGCCCGGTTCTTCTGGCCGGGCATTCACGAGAACGTGCGCAGGTGGTGCGCGTCTTGTCGTGAATGTCAGTTGGTGAATCCACCGGCCAATCCAAAAGCACCATTGTGCCCCCTCCCGTTAATGCAGGTCCCCTTCGAGCGAATTGGTATGGACCTCATCGGGCCATTAGAGCGGTCAGCACGAGGGCATCGCTTTGCCTTGGTTCTGGTGGACTACGCAACGCGATACCCGGAAGCAGTCCCGCTTCGTAACATTTCGGCTAAAAGTGTTGCGAGCGCTCTCTTCTCTTTAATCTCCCGAGTGGGAATCCCCAAAGAGATTCTCACTGATCAGGGCACGGCGTTTATGTCACGAACGATTCGCGAACTCTACGAATTGTTGGGCATTAAATCGATTCGCACTAGCGTCTACCACCCACAAACAGACGGTTTAGTGGAACGGTTTAATCGCACTTTGAAATCCATGATTCGTAAGTTCGTTCACGAAGACGCCAAAAATTGGGATAAATGGCTAGAACCCCTCTTGTTTGCTGTACGCGAGGTCCCCCAAGCCTCCACGGGGTTTTCCCCCTTCGAGCTTCTCTATGGACGTCAGCCCCGCGGGGTGCTTGACGTTCTTAGAGAGACTTGGGAGGATGGACCGTCCGCTGCTAAGAACGAAATTCAGTATGTCCTGGACCTGAGAACAAAGCTCCACACTTTGGGGCGGCTATCAATGGAGAATTTGTTACAGGCCCAGGGCAGACAGAGTCAGCTTTACAACAGGGGAACTAGACTCCGCCAATTTGCACCGGGAGATAAGGTACTTGTATTACTCCCTACTACCAGCTCGAAATTACTCGCAAAGTGGCAAGGGCCCTTTGAGGTCACACGGCGAGTTAATGATCTCAACTATGAGGTAGCCCGTACAGACAGGGGTGGAGCACATCAAATTTATCACCTCAACCTTCTCAAAAAGTGGGTTGAGGCAGAGTCAGTGATGTTGGCGACGGTGGTGAGCGGAGAGGAGGATCTCGGGCCTGAGGCGAGTTCAAAATCACAATCTCTCGCGCTGGCTCTTGGTGGAGACCACCTCTCGCCCTCCCAGCTCACTGACATTAAAAATATACAAGCTGATTTTGCGGATGTGTTTTCTCCCCTGCCTGGCCGGACAAACCTCATTCAGCACCACGTTGAGACCGAACCTGGGGTCGTGGTACGCTGCCGCCCGTATCGTTTGCCTGAACATAAGAAAAAGGTGGTTCAGAGTGAATTAGAGGCTATGCTGGATATGGGGGTAATAGAAGAGTCAAGCAGTGACTGGGCGAGCCCGATAGTTTTAGTTCCCAAACCTGACGGCTCGGTTCGCTTCTGTGTAGACTATAGGAAGGTGAACGCGGTGTCTAAGTTTGATGCTTATCCAATGCCAAGGGTTGACGAACTGCTTGATCGGCTGGGTACTGCTCGTTTTTATTCGACATTGGACTTAACGAAGGGTTATTGGCAGATCCCCTTGTCTCCAATGTCCAAAGAAAAGACAGCTTTCACAACGCCGTTTGGATTACACCAATTTGTCACCCTTCCTTTCGGGTTGTTCGGGGCTCCAGCGACCTTTCAGCGTCTGATGGACAGGATTCTCCGACCGCATGCTGCGTATGCCGCTGCCTACTTGGATGATATCATCATCTATAGTACCGATTGGCAGCGTCATATGCAGCATTTGCGGGCTGTCCTGAAGACGCTGAGAAGGGCGGGGCTCACGGCCAACCCGAAGAAATGTGCAATTGGGCGTGTGGAGGTAAGGTATCTGGGTTTCCACTTGGGTCACGGACAGGTGCGTCCCCAAATTGATAAGACGGCAGCAGTTGCGACCTGTCCGAGACCCAAGACCAAAAAGGAGGTTAGACAGTTCCTGGGGCTAGCGGGATATTATAGAAGGTTTGTGCCTAATTATTCGGACCTCGCTAGCCCGCTGACCGATCTAACTAAAAAGGAAGCGCCAGATACGGTTCAGTGGACGGAGCAGTGTCAGCGGGCCTTTACCCAGATAAAGGCTGCTCTATGTGGCGGGCCGCTTTTGCATGCTCCTGATTTCTCTCTCCCCTTTATCCTACAGACGGACGCATCGGACAGGGGGCTGGGCGCCGTCCTGTCCCAGGAGGTGGAGGGTGGAGAGCGGCCGGTGCTGTACATCAGTCGCAAGCTCTCTAAGAGAGAGACGATGTACAGCACCATTGAGAAAGAGTGTTTGGCCATCAGGTGGGCTGTTCTCACCCTCCGCTACTACCTCCTGGGGCGGGAGTTCACCCTCTGTTCGGACCACGCTCCCCTGCAATGGCTCCACCGCATGAAGGATACCAATGCGCGGATCACCCGTTGGTATCTAGCTTTACAGCCTTTTAAGTTCCAGGTGATCCACAGGCCGGGTGCACAGATGGTTGTGGCTGACTTCCTCTCCAGGAGGGGGGGGGGGAGGCTGCAGGCCGGACGGCTCCCCGGCCTGAGACGGGCGGTGGGGGTATGTGGCGAGGGGGGCGTGGTTTCGCGAAGTCTGTAGCGGGAGAGGAATCAGCGAGTCGCGCGGTGAGTAAGTGGGTCAAGTGCAGATGACGAACACCTGTGTCTGATTGCAGTAATTGGCGTGGAGACTGCATAAAAGCTGCCGGCTGAGAGAGAGAAGAGAGAGAGACCTGGGACTCGCACGAGGCTGTGAAGCTGCACCGAAGCTGCCTTTAAGATTGTTTGTCCAGTGAATATTTGTTCTTTTGTTTTTGCCGTGTCGAGTGACACGGCGGCCGCGCACGAGCGCACTGTAATTGTCGTTTTGGAAAATAAAGTGCGAGTCCCAATTTCGCCGACCTCGTCTTCTTCTTCCTTCCATCACACTGAACTTCTCTACATAAGCCATGAAGCGGAATTGCCGTAAAGCAGCACATGAAAATATGTGACGTCATCACTTTTCGTTTTTTGAACGAATTTTTAGAACAGATAAGTGAACTTAAAAATGCAATTTTCAGCTGAGTGTATTATCTTAGCCCACCCTTTTGAATGCAACTTTCAAATTACTTGACAAAAAATTACATCTTGAGAAAAGTGGATTTCTGGGGGTGGAACCCCATAGACTCCCATTCATTCTGCACACGCCTGCGAGCGCCCCCGCATGGACAGAGACGTGTTACTGCAGCCAGTCCAGAAACCGGAAGTAACCAGACAGTGCCAATTCTCTTCTATTAGACATTCTCTGGTACAAGTATGGTCTCTGGTTGAAAAGCAGTCAAACAGGAAATGAGTGCAGAGGAAGCAGAGGGAGTGGAGCACAGTCAGTACTCAGGTGGCTGGTTTGGCATTACAATTTATAAAGACTCATTAAGACCTATACTGGTTCGCATGGTTCCATGTATTTATAAAGATGCTACTTGCATTGTTATAATGTTATTATATTAGTGGCAATGACTTTTTAGTAACTCGGATTTATTTCTGTCAAATAAGTTCATATGTTGTTATTAATAGCTGTGTTGTGTTCTTTATAAATACTTGTGAGTAATAATACAGTTATTAAACTCTATAAATCTATCATTGTTGACTTGCAGTAAAGTGAAAATATATGCAATTATCATCAATACAAACAGTTGAAAAAAATATTTTTCAATGTTACATACTGTTCTAGCAAAAAACTGCAACAATATTGTTTAAAGTATAATTTCATGAATATGGCGGAGGAGATTTTAAAGACCATTAAAGACATAAATGATAACTAATTGGTACACTAAACAAGTGTCTGTGGAACTATTTTAGGTAACGCTTAAAATGTTACATGTACTTACCATATTAAACAGTAAATTATGCATAATTACATGCAAATAATCCTCAACCAAACCCAAATCCTACACTAATCTTATAGTAAGTACATGTCGTTGCTTAATATTACTCAGTATTTAAATATATATTTACACTGTATCAATGACCTTTAAAATTAACTGTAACCCTATTTTATATTTGATAATTTATATATCAGTGTATGATCGATTATGAGCATGTGCATTGAAAAAGCAAATGCATGGCATAAGTAATTATAAAAATAATAGAAATGTGACTATAATTGTTCTTATTATGCATTATAGGTCTTAATGAGTCTTTATAAATATATTTATGGAATAGTAATACTTACTAATAAATAAGTATAAACTGAGCCATAAATCATTATAAGCATGGGCTTCAAGAAAGTGTTAGGCTAACGAATGTCCTCCTACCTTTTTTGCTTCCCGCGTTATTGCATGCCAAATAAGAAAGATATGTAAAATTATTATATATATATATATATATATATATATATATATATATATATATATATATATATAAATGACATTTGGACATTATGCTGAGAAACGTCTCGGTTACATATGTAACCCTATAGGGTTACCTGAAGGAGGGAATGGAGACGTAGTCGACGTGTCGACTGATTGGGATCACGCTTAGGAGCCTGTCATCTTTGAGTACTGCTAAAACGAGCCAATACACATTGCCGTGCGAGATTTGAATCTCACACTCCGCGCCGCAGGTATAAATATGGAAGTGGATGCACACACCAGTTGTTTTTCACTGAGGAGCCGAGCGGAGCCCGGTGTCAGCGCTGTCCAGCAATGTTAGCGACGGGACAATACCTCCGTTCCTTCCTTCAGGAAACGAGGGTTACATACATAACCCAGACGTTCCCTTTCAGATGCTCACGTTTGACATAGTCGGACCCAGCCTAGCACAAGTTCCACCAGTGAATAAGAGGGGCAGGCCTAGCAGCGAACGCTCGATATGTGTGCTTGAGAAGATGTGGACCTTTTTTGGAAGTGTCCTCATAATTCAGTTCAAAATATTCTGCGTTGGTGATAAAACTGCACAAATGCTCATAGTTAATGCTGATACTGTCAGCTGATAAAACTTATGCTTCAGGGACCATATTCATGTTAATGAATATTAATATTTCTATTAATTTCTAATATTAATAGATGTTAATCTAAAGCTAAATATAGCTCTTAACTGGTTGAGTTAGATGGTGATTAACACTAAACTGTATAAAATCAGTCCAGATCTGTGGCATGTTGTAGCTAGTTTCTAAATGTGTAGGTTGCTATTTCATTACAAATGCTAAAGGTTAAAAAAAAATCTTTGGTCTTCTCTAATTATATTCTTATTGTAACAAATGCTACTGTTAAACAATTGCTAAGGCTAAGTACAAGTTACTGAGCTTTAAAGTCAGGACCTTCTTGAATCATTGACTAAACAAGTGGTTTTCCCCATGTGTAAAATGTGTTCTGCTAATAATGACAGATATTAGGAAAAACTTGGCTTTCAGATATTCCAAGAGATGACAGGAAATTAACATGTTCAGTGTAAAAAAAAAAATGAAATAAAGACAGTTTGACTTCCCATGGCACTTTGTAAACAAGTGATGTTAACTATGGTTCCCTATCGGTCAGTCACTACAACGTCGGTCATGACTGACCAAATAGGAATCTCGCTAGAGAGGCCAATCTACTTTGAGTGAAACTAAAACAGGCCAATGCACATTGGCGTGCAATCATTTGCATCAGCTGCGCGGCCTCGTTAGCGCGGGTATTTAACGAGCAGCTGAGCGATTGCACAGTTAGCCTTTTGCTTCGGAGCCAAACACTTCGATGCCTCTACTGCAGTGGAAAACTTCTACAGGCTTTTTTTTTTGGCTTCTCTCTTTCTTTTTTTTTGGGTGCTGGGCGCGACAGCACGGCAGCGTGAGCAGCCTCCTCTTATTAAAGAGCAAACAAAAAAGCTGTTTTAACGGCTGGTAAGATCTCCCAGCGCACAGTCGGGTGCATATTCCCCTGTGATCGCTGAGGCTGCTCCCCTGCGTGCTTCAGCACCAGTGAGAGTAGTCCCTAAAAGAGCAAACTTTTTCAAGATGACGTTCTATCTGTGTGTTTCTGGATGCGGTCGTTACCTGGGATCGCGGGATGGTCACGATCGCTGCCTTGTGTGTCTGGGCCTCGAATCGTGGATGAGTCATGTACCCATTGTGGGAAGATGACCATCTCGGAGCTGAGGTCGAGACTCTCGTTCCTGCAAAGGGGCGGAGTCCCCGTGCCTGCACCTCGGTCCAACCCCCCTTCGCAGTTTGCTTCCGGCAGTGACACGGGTGACCTGAGGATTTCAGTGAGCGCGCTTCCTTCGGGTAACCAACCCCCTAGGAACCCTCACTCCTCTCATGCTCCGCAGCCAGTTCAGCTGCCAACGGAACGTGCCAAACCATCCTCGAGATGTGTATCGGTCGTTTCGTTCGCCGCTTCCCGCGACGACCAGATGTCGATCGCTGCATCGGAGGGTGGGTCAGACCGCTCCGCGGACGACGGCTCGGAGCCGCTGCCTCCTTCGGGTGTGCCAGCTGTGCCCGAGTCGGACCCGGAGATGATGGCCATGCTTTCCCGGGGCGCCAACAGGATCGGGCTCGTGTGGAACCCTCCACCGTGTCCCGAGCCCTCGAGGCTGGATGATTGGTATCTCGGGGTGGCGCACGCTGGTTCTCAGCAACCCACCCCAGTGCCTTTCTTCCCGGAGGTGCATGAGGAGCTCACAGGGACGTGGACGGCACCTTTCACTGCCAGAAACCGTCCCGGTGGCTCCTCCTCCCTCACCACCCTTGATGGCGGGGCAGCTAAGGGATACATGCGTATCCCGCCAGTGGAACGGGCCGTTCCTATGCAACTGTGGAGAACCGTGTCTTCCTTCGCGCGCCTGTAAGTACTCGTCGGACTTAACCGGCGACGAAGGTTACCGCGCGGTCTGTGGGTCGTGCGATGTCCACTTTGGTGGTCCAGGAACGCCATCTCTGGCTGTGTCTGGCCGACATGAGGGAAACCGACAAGCTCAGGTTTCTTAACTCCCCCGTGTCCCAGACCGGCCTCTTCGGCGACGCGGTCGAAAACTTTGCCCAGCAGTTCTCGGCTGTACAGAAGCAGACTGAGGCGATCAGACACATCCTGCCTCGGCGGTCAGCTGATGCCTCCACCCCACCGCCTGGGGCTCCTCAGTCTGCTCGTCACCGAGGGCGTCCTCCTGCGCCTGCCCCTGCTCCCGCGCCGCAGCAGCAGCCTCCACCTAAGCGGCGCCGTGGAGCCAGTCGCAGGCAGGGCGCCCCGCCCGTCCAGGCCCCCGCCAAGAAGGGCGGCAAAGCCATGGGTAAGCGGCCCGGGGACCGGCGACCCGGAGATGGAAGGAACTGCTCTCCAGGAGACGATGACCGCATTGCTCCTTCCCCCGGAAGAGGGCCGGGTGGGAAATCTTTTGTTTCCTTTTGTTCCGCCGCTGGCCTTAAAACCAGCGGTACCCAAATTTTGAAAAAGAGCAGTTTCTACCATCTCTGGGTCCGAAGGGGACCCGGAGAGCAGTGGGGGGACAGAATCCTCACCACTCTCATCCGCCTCCTCTATCGCCAGTGAGCAGCAGTGTGCAGTTCGAGAACGCCACCGAGCCGCCTCCTGCACCTCCTGCCCTGTGGAACCAGGTAAGTGCTGCGCAGCGCACACAGACCCCGCTACGGGCCGCCTCCCAGAGAGAGCCCCCCAAGCCGCGTCCCTGTGTTCCACCTCGCTGCCCCACTCCGGGTACGCCTGCGGTCCCTTTGGTCCCGCTTGCACGGTCTCTGAGAGCCTGGTTAGCGCTCCCCAGTCCGTCTCGCTGGCTCATTTGGACCATCAGGCTCGGCTATACGATTCAGTTCGCCCGGTGTCCCCCCAAGTTTCGGGCCATCCACTCCACTACAGTGAGAGCAGCCGATACCCATGTCTTGCGTGCGGAGATCGCAGTCCTGCTGGCGAAGGACGCAATAGAGCCGGTCCCTCCAGCCGATATGAGGTCAGGGCACTACAGTCCCTACTTCATTGTACCCAAGAAAGGTGGTGGGTTACAACCGATCTTGGATCTGCGAGTTTTGAATCGGAGCCTCCACAAGCTACCGTTCAAAATGCTCACGCAGAAACGCATTTTTCAACATGCATCCGTCCCCAAGATTGGTTTGCAGCGAACGACACAGGCCGTTCCTGCGCTTTGCGTTCGAGGGTCGAGCATATCAGTACAAAGTCCTACCCTTCGGGCTGTCCCTGTCCCCCCGTGTCTTCACGAAAGTCACGGAGGGGGCCCTTGTTCCCATGAGAGAACAGGGCGTTCTGATCCTCAACTATCTCGACGACTGACTCATACTAGCACACTCTCGAGATCAGTTATGCGAACACAGGGACCTCGTGCTCAGGCACCTCAGCCAGTTGGGTCTTCAGGTCAACTGGGAAAAGAGCAAACTCTCCCCTGTGCGAAACACTCCTATGGAGTTGGATTCGATCGCTCAGACAGCGCGCCTCACAGAGCAGCGTGCTCAATTGGTGCTGAACTGCTTGAACACGTTCAAAGGCAGGACAGCGGTCCCACTGAAATTTTTTCAGAGGCTTCTGGGGCATATGGCAGTGGAAGCAGCGGTAACCCCGCTCGGCTTGCTTCATATGAGACCGCTTCAGCACTGGCTTCACGGCCGAGTCCCGAGATGGGCGTGGCATCACGGCACTCACCGGGTGGCAATCACACCGGCCTGCCGTCAGACCTTCAGCCCGTGGTCAGACCTTTCGTTCCTTCGGGCAGGAGTCCCCTTGGAACAGGTCTCCAGGCATGCTGTGGTATTCACAGATGCCTCTGCCACCGGCTGGGGTGCCACGCACAACGGTCATGCAGTGTCAGGGGTGTGGACGGCTCCCCAACTGCATTGGCACATCAATTGCCTCGAGTTACTAGCAGTACATCTCGCTCTGAGCCGCTTGAAAAGGCCGCTACGGGGCAGGGACGTACTGGTCCGCACGGACAACACTGCGACCGTTGCGTACATCAACCGACAAGGTGATCTACGCTCCCGTCGCATGTCGCAACTCGCCCGCCATCTCCTCCTCTGGAGTCAGAAGCATCTGAGGGCGCTTCGAGCCATGTATGTCCCCGGTGTGCTCAACCGTGTGGCCGACGAGCTATCACGAGCTGTGCTTCCGGGAGAGTGGCGACTCCACCCCCAGGTGGTTCAGCTGATCTGGAGAGAGTTCGGAGAGGCTCAGGTAGACCTGTTTGCCTCCTCAGAGACCTCCCACTGCCAGCTGTTTTACTCCCTGACCGAGGGAACACTCGGCACGGACACACTGGCACACAGCTGGCCCCGGGGCCTCCGCAAATATGCGTTTCCCCCAGTGAGCCTACTTGCACAGACACTGTGCAAAGTAAGGGAGGACGAGGAGCAGGTCCTTCTGGTGGCTCCCTATTGGCCCACCCGGACTTGGTTCCCGGAACTCATGCTCCTCGCGACAGTCCCTCCCTGGCCCATTCCTCTGAGGAAGGATCTTCTGACTCAGAGACGGGGCAACCTATGGCACCCGCGCCCAGACCTCTGGAAACTCCATGTCTGGTCCCTCGGGACGCGGGGGTTCTAGGTGACTTACCCCCAGAGGTACTTAACACCATCACTTCAGCACGGGCGCCGTCCACGAGACGCGTTTACGCCCTGAAGTGGAACCTGTTCGTCGAGTGGTGTTCTTCTCGCCGAGAAGACCCCCGAAGATGTTCGATAGGGTCTGTGCTTTCCTTCTTGCAGCAGGGGTTGGAGCGTAGACTGTCCCCTTCCACCCTCAAAGTACATGCTGCCGCTATTTCTGCTTATCATGACCACATAGATGGCAAAACAGTTGGAAAGCACGACCTGGTCGTCAGGTTTCTTAGGGGGGCGAGACGATTAAATCCTCCTCTACCCCCCTCCATACCCTCTTGGGATCTTTCCCTGGTGCTTCGAGCACTTCAGGATGTTCCCTTTGAGCCTCTGCAGTCAGTAGACTTAAAGCTTCTTTCCATGAAGACTTTGCTACTGGTTGCATTGGCCTCTGTCAAGAGGCTAGGAGACCTGCATGCATTTTTGGTCGACGAATCGTGCCTAGAGTTCGGGCCGGGTGACGGCCACGTGGTACTAAGACCCCGGCCTGGCTATGTGCCCAAGGTTCCTACCACTGCCTTCAAAGACCAGGTAGTGAACCTGCAAGCGCTGCCTTTAGAGGAGGCAGACCCAGCCCTGGCTTTGCTCTGTCCCGTTCGCGCTCTGCGTATGTACGTGGACAGAACTCAAAGCATTAGGACCTCAGATCAGCTCTTTGTCTGTTACGGAGGCCAGCAGAAGGGAAAGGCTGTCTCCAAGCAGAGGTCGGCCCACTGGATAGTGGATGCCATCGCCTTGGCTTACGAAGCACAAGGCGTGCCCTGCCCGCTTAGGTTGCATGCACACTCTACGAGAGGCGTTGCATCCTCCTGGGCGCTGGCACGTGGCTCCTAGCTAACAGATATCTGTAGAGCTTCGGGCTGGGCGACACCTAACACGTTCGCTAGATACTATAGCCTACGTGTAGAGCCGGTCTCCTCCCGTGTTCTCACCCTAAACAGGTAGAAGCACTGAGAGGTCTGGCTCTGTCAGCTTGCTGCACCCTACTGTGCACCCTTATTGCTCCAGAGTCAAAAACCTGTCGAGTCCTCCAAAACCCCTCGGCCCGGACTTGGCGGAGCGTCCGGCGCCAGGCCCTTATCCGCTGAATCCTTGGGTTCCATATGTGTGACCCTACGGGGATCCCATATGTGTATATATTTCCACGGCTGCTCCTAGCGGAAGCCCGTGTCTTTCCCTTGGGCTAAGTCACCCATTATTTCATATGCAGTACAGCCTTCGGGCTAGTCCATATGTATTTCCACATAGCTCTTTGAAGAAGTGGCTTCCGCAGCGTTCCTTCCTAAACAGAAAGGGCACGCTTTCCCAGTGTTATCCAATATGTCACTGTACGGGTTATCACGGAACAACAGTGTCAAACTCTCTGTGTAGGCCTCCTCCTATCGTCCTTCCAGGCAAGAAGGTGTAGAGGCTTGCACGGGGGCGCTGGATGGGGTGCAGCAGCTGTGGCGCTTTGGTAGGGATTCCTATTTGGTCAGTCATGGCCTACGTTGTAGTGACTGACCGATAGGGAACGTCTCGGTTACATATGGTAACCCCCGTTCCCTGAGGGAGGAAACGGAAACGTAGGTCCCGTCGCCACATCTGCTGCCGCCCGCCGGGGCGGCCAGCTTCTCAGGCTTGGCTCCTCAGCAAAAAACTAACTGTGCAATCGCTCAGCTGCTCGTTAAATACCCGCGCTAACGAGGCCGCGCAGCTGATGCAAATGATTGCACGCCAATGTGCATTGGCCTGTTTTAGTTTCCCTCGAAGTAGATTGGCCTCTCTAGCGAGATTCCTATTTGGTCAGTCATGACCTACGTCTCCGTTCCCTCCCTCAGGGAATGAGGGTTACCATATGTAACCAAGACGTTGCTTCATCTCAGTAATGTTATCAACCAGCTTTGCATGTTTCATAAAAGACAATTTTGCAAAAACAAACAAACAAACCTCATGAGGGAGCATGCCCTTGGACCCTATTAAACGGTTCACACTTCAACCCGCAATGTTCAAATCCCATATGTTCGATACCAGTATATTGCTGGTCATTTATTTCGAACTTCGTTTTACCCCTAAACGAAGAACGAAAAAGAACTTTGCTGTGAGTAGCCTATATCGGGGCCTTAACCGTTGACATTTTTCCATTTAAATAATTATTTATCTTCTTAGTTTTTTTGTTATCAGTGATGTATATGGGGTTTTATGTTACAGTACATCTTATGTTGTTAAATTAATGTTTATTGTATTATTTTAGTGGCATGTGTGTTACCATGATGGTGTTTTGTATTTGTGTGTAGGATTAAATGTGTGTAGGTAAAGCTGCTTGTGATTCATCATTTGGCTTTCTCTTTCCCACTTATATTTTTATGGTGGTTGTCTGAATATCATAAAGTAATCATAGTCTCTTTTGAATAAGTATGATAAATAATTAATCATAAAATATATCATAATGTAAGTTAATTCATAATATTGATCCACTGCATCATGGATAGTATTAACCGTGATTGTCAGGGACAATTACAGAACACTGTAATTCCAGATTGTAACATGCACTTCGATAGCACCTGCATGCATTGAGACTTATTTCTCTTAAAAAAAGCAAACAAAAGTGTTGCAGCTTTTATGTGAACCTCCCATACACCCAGAGTTGTGCATATAAATCACAGATAGCACAAGCACCCCCATCCAAGCTAGTATGAATGCTGCGCTTTGATTTAGCACTCTCATGAAAATTGCATAAGATGTAACGCACAGTCATATAGTGCATAGCCCTGTGCCTAACACAGGTGTTAAAATAGAGTACATAATTGCTCGACCATTAGACATGCTGCTCTAAGTCTGCTCTGCAAGAAATTCTAAGGATTTTTAATTTTGCGCTTAAATAAAATCACTTACATTTTTGCACAAAAACAATACAAATGTACTTTGCTCATGGACAGATATTTGCAAACAGTGTGTTATCACTGAAACGGAGTTGGATTGATTATTAATTTAATTATTTTATTATCTTGTAAACCTGTAACTGAGTTTGTTGGTACAAGCCTCAACACTGTATTAATACTGCATGAATACGGTTGAAGAACTATCTAGAGCCCATGGGAGCTGTGGTTCAGTCGGCTGTGCACATGATCACGACATACAACTTGCTGTCCCATGAGACTTCAGTCTGAGTCCAGCCTGGGTCATGTCCTGATCTCCATTCCCTCTCTCTCATACTTGCTTTCCTGGCTGAAATAAAAGGGCAAACACCTGTACAGTAGAGGGCGCAGCTGGAACTAACCTTTCAGTTGTGCTGCCATTCTGGATTACAGAAGAATAGGACGCAGGAAAAGAAAGTTCAACACTTTCCCTGCGCCTCAATGTCCATATCCATCCTAAACAGTATTAGTGATGGGAAGTTCAGATTATTTTACTGACTCTCTTGTTGGATCTCGTTCATCAAAATTAACGAATCTTTTTTTGAGTCATTTCATTCATTTAAATGGCTTTAAATATAATATAATTTTAACAGCCAAATTTCTCGGACATGTCCACCTACACAATCTTGATCAGATTCTGAATTAAGAAATCATTATAATGCAGTCAAAAATAATTTACAGGGAACATAAATAATTACTTTACCTTCCAAGTCTTTCTTTCATTAGTCTTGTGACAGACGCAATGAATGGATCGTTCATGAAAGACCCATCACTAAAATAAGTGTGTCCTAAAGAATAATATGTTAAAAAAAAGTATGCCAGAAGTCCCCGGATGGTCAACTATTTTTGGTGGATTTTCGAAGTGTGGATCCGTGCACACTATAAAGGCGAATATTGACCACAACCAACTATACGCTTTGGAGGAGGACTACAAACATGGGTAAAAAGTGTTAAAAACCTACAAAACATGTCGGTTATGTGCGACCGACGGTGAGAAGTGTAGATAAAGGTTTGACTGACTAATCAAAGTTTAACCTGATAAAAAAAAAAAATCTAGTATTTTATCTGTAATAACAATGTGGACTTTTATAAAGAAGGGTTTGACCATTAACTTTTAAATGCATCATTTTGTTCTCTGCATGAAAATTTCACGACTGCAGATCAACGTACGTTAATGCTACTGTATTTCTGTCTGATACTGTAGGAAATCAAATTAAATGAAATGGGAATTGACTAGGCCACTTTACTGTGACAGGATGCGACAAAGAGCAACCGTTAAAGACGCAATTGTATGACGTGTTAGTGTCCAAAGCTAAAAGAGTACATACTTTTAGGGCGTAGTTTAATTAGGCGAATTGAGACGCAGCATCTTAGTTCAGCAATAAAAAAAGATATAAAAAATGAAAACAAATGTGATGTTAAAGTCCTTTTTGCATTCTGAGTTTGTATTTCACTGTTTCTATACATTTTGAGGATTACTGAATCTGTTTTTGTGCAAGTGAAGTGAGTAAATGCCTGCTCACAAGAGTCTAGAACTACAATAAGCATCATGTTCACACAGCGCACACAACGTGTCTGCATGTAGGCCTACTCACGATTTCACTCAACATGGGGACAGACTTGCATTACTTATTTGAAAAAGAAACTTGAAAAAAAGTATTCTGATTACTTAATTTGTTACTTGTTATGTGTTACCCCCCAACACTGGTTATGAAACATAAAACAATCAACCATATCTAACAAATAGTGATAATCATATCTAACAACTAGTGATATTATATTATTAGTTTGTATAATAAAATCTAAAACCCTGATGTTTATATGTATCATCAGTGATGCATATCACAAAATGGTAATTATGCTTGTCACTACAACAAAATAGTTATAAGTTGTTAAAAACCCTTGTAACACAGTATATCAAATAATCAATGAATATCAATGATTAATTATGTCTCTCTATGTATTTAAGGCCTGATTTTTCCTAGTTCTGTGTCCGGTATCGTATTTAGTTTATGTGGTTGTGTTATTTGCTCATTTCCTGGGAATATCATGTGGTTTTGGATTTATTATTAAAGGCTCTCTCTGTTTCTACTCCTACATTGTACGCTTCATTACAGCCATTACCGTGAAAGTTGTACCGTACACTCACAATAACCCAATATATATTATATAGCAAATCTCAACTGTTTGAGTGTTAACTGTATGTCATTGTAAAATATAAACTATCCAATCTTATCACTTAATATTTAGTAATATTATTTATTTAACTACACTCACACTAGCGAATGAAGCTAAATGAATACTATTTTCATCTATTGAGCTGCTTTACAGTATTGAACTAGTTTCATAATGAATGGACTTTACATTCACACTAACCTGAATTGAGTTAAATAAGACACTATTATCTCGCTTTAAGGATCCTTAAACCTTTTGTAATATTTATTTTGTAAAGCTTTTTTTGTTGCTTCTGTTTTATTCTTGATGACTAAACAGGCCTAACTGTTATTTTGACTAATGAGAGTTGATTACCCAGAGAGCAAAGGGAGAGCAGCAGAGCACACTGCCTTCATTAGCATGTCTGTGTTAAAAACGGACAACATTGTCCACACAACCACTCCACACACCTGTGCTGCATTTGCTGTGCAGACGCTTTTGACAAACACAAATAGAGCTGCTTGTGTCATCATTTCCAGCCAATAAAGAGAACAGCATAAGAAATTATTTTAGGACTAATTCGCAGTCAGCCAAATGTTGACTGACTTTGGCATTAAAATACTGGAATTCTGGAAAATCCTTGAAAACTGGAATTCTGTCAAAGGTAAGAAAGTTTAAATAATAACAGTAATGTTTGCAAAACATAATATAAATAAGCCTATACGGAAATCCTTATATCCCTCTTACCTTCATATTTCACATCACCATATTGTTAATTTCTCCACAAGTTTAATTATTGATCAGACATATATATCAAGACATGTTAAATCTTAACACACAGAGTTTGGAAGTTGTCCGGAGGTTGCTCTTTTATAGGTTGCTCAGTTCAGGGGACTTGAGGTCTCTGTTGTTTTATTTAAGCATTGTTTTAAGCCCACATCAATGTTGGTTGTGATGTTATTCTTAAAATTCTTGTACATTTTTGAAAATTAATTTATAAAATGAGACAATTGTTCAAATATAATAATAATTTGGATAACATAGCTCAGATAATTTGGTTTT
The DNA here is from genome assembly GCA_030578275.1 of Meda fulgida. Classification (NCBI taxonomy): domain Eukaryota; kingdom Metazoa; phylum Chordata; class Actinopteri; order Cypriniformes; family Leuciscidae; genus Meda; species Meda fulgida. The sequence goes on from CM060619.1 coordinate 18,153,321, forward strand.
GGAAGTGGGAAATGAGAGATACAGTACGTCTCTAAAAGTTAAATTGAAAAAAGTATTCTTTTAAATATGTAGAAAGCACATGTGTTATGATGAATATGTTTTGTGTCTATGAAGCTATAACATTATCAGTAATGAGTATCTCCTGTATATAATCCTACAAATGTGAGGACTAACTGGCATAATAGAACTTGTATTGATTTTAGACACTACTGCCATCTAGTGTGAACAGAATGAGCTACTGTAGTAGTATGGGAAGTCAATCAATCATCATTTCTATTCAGTTTGGTGGGAAAGAGTGCTTTTAACATTGCAATGTGAATAAAAATGTATAGGTAGATGGTTATGGCTGAATTAATGTCTGATTACAATCTTAAAACACTTTAATCATTTTAGAAACACTTAAACACTTAAATGTAGAACCGCCACTGGTCTACTGCCTGCTGGTACTGTCACTTTTCATTATCGTTATCCACAATCGACCGAATTATTACGTGGTCAAAATTCCTGTCTTTTTACACTATTGTAAATAGAGTTTTAAAAAATGACACGAGTCACGACGCATTGCATTATGCATCTGACCTGCCAGCTGATGATGTAGGCTATTTAATACATCAAGAAAACACGAATACAACACACTGCACTTGGATTAATAAATGTATTAGCTTCATTTAATAATATTACCAGTTCCATATTATCTTTATTAAAAAAATAAGACAATAAATGGTTTTATTTTTTAAATTTGACTGCATTCTTGTCAATTTCTAAATGTTTACTTTTTGATTCATGAATTATAACAGACTGATGGGGAAAAAAAAACATTATTTAGCTGTTACTTTTTTAAAATGGGTTTTAATATTATTTAACCATTTCTTGCTTTTTGTTCGTTGAAATTTTTATATAAACATTTAACTTTTAAAAAGGTTTTACAACAACATCACCATCTTCTGTTATATGTGGGCCTCCATGCTCATCTATTGCACAGTATAAGATATTGGTGGAGGGTGGTGGGGGCCCCGAATCATCTAGTTATGGCCCTGCTACTACACTCTTAAAAATAAAGGTTCCAAAATAGGGGTCATAGAAGAACTATTTTGGTTCCCAAAAAACCTTTTAGTGAATCGGTCTAAAAATAACAATTTTTTTAGATGATTTGGTGTTACGGGGAGTGAACAGAGGAGACAAGTGCAAGTAAAACTGGGCTTTATTGAACAAACAGATAAGCCAGTCTCAGAACGTGGAGAATAAAGACAGGAACAAAGTCTCAGTCCGATGCAGTCGATCACACGAACTCACAGACCCAACAGATATCAGTGCAGGAACAGAAGCGTTGGCAGCGCAGGCTTGCGTGGACAACTCAGAGAAGCACGGTCAGTGTGTGTGGCAAATCTTCCGTGAAGACGAGACATGAGACGATGAGACGAACCGGACATCCACGAAGAACAGACTGGGACCCAAGGAACTGGAACAGGCAAGACACATCCACAAAACAACGATCTGACAAACACAAGACGCATGAGGTGAGTATAAATAGGCACAGGGAATGAGTAACACCTGTCGCTGATCTCCCGGAGGATAATCAGCGACCACGCCCACACACGTGCACACACACAAACATAAACACAGCGCAAGGAACAGTCAGTGAATTCCTCAACCGTGACATTTGGCCGCTCATTCCACCTAGTGTCAGTTTAAAAATCCAAAAGTCAATTTTTTATTAACTTTGAGAAAGGTTTGTGTATGATAAATAATCATTCTGTTAAATTTAATGTAATGGTTCTTTATCTGCATCATTGACTCTAAAGAACCATTTTGTTCCACAAAAGTTTATTTATGGTGGAAAAAGGTTCTTTAGATTATTAATATGTTCAAAAAATGGTTCTTTTTAGAACGATTCACTAAAAGGTTTTTTGGGAACCAAAAGGGTTCTTCTATGACCCCTATTTTGGAACCTTTATTTTTAAGAGTGTAGTTACTGGCATCAACGAACACTGTTCTAAACCAAGGTGTAGCCTGTCATTGTTAAATGAATGTGTAATTTTGAAAGAATGATTTAATGATAATTTTTTTTACATTTGTCACCACCTATTGTCATAATGTAACCTGCACAAAATGCCACTGGTCCCGATAGGCACATATTCCACAGAAAATTGCTATTAACAAGTAAATAAACAAGTTGCAAAAATAAAAATTGTCCGCTGACGTTAGCATTATTTATTTGCTATCATCTCTGTGCTCTCTGAGCCAAGTCTGACCAATAATGTTAGATATAATAAGATGGTTTATTCATTATATCATTTTAATTTAAAAATGGGAGAAAGAAAGTGTAACGTGCAGTATGGCGGAATAATCCCTGCCTTCTAAATAAAAGAGCCAATCGTCAATTGGTAAAGTCATTGTGTCAAAACACAGACACAACGCTGACTGACTCTGATCATGGCCGGGTCTTCTTCAATCAATTCGGATATTACACACAATGTTCAACAGACCAAAGTAATAGACTGGGACCCAAACCAGACCTGGCTGACCCTTTAAAACATAGACCAAAACTCGGGTCCTCCGTGAAGACCTCTAGCACGGATGTACCCGGGCTATAAAAGTACCCGTATTATAAAATAAACATCTCCTAGGCATTAGCAATTTATTCGTTTGTGTTGAATAGGCAATCTGGTGCTGGAATGTAGTAGTTTTTTTTTTTTTAAATCATGCTGAGCACTCGTTGCCACTGTTATCAGAAAATACTCCGATATCTTGCCACTGTAATCAAAAATCGTATTCCTAAATTACTGCGCTATGTCTATTAAACCTTTGAAATTATGATCACACCGAAATAGAAATAGGCTAATGGTACAAAAATTTCAGACACAAAAAGAAACTTTCCATCGCTAATTTCATCGCTAATTCTTCACTGTTTTTTTAGTAAATCATGACGTTTTTCTTTTTTCTTTTTTTTTACGTCAATGCCGAGATTGTTTGCACTAGCGCAAGATGTAAATCTGGCCCTTAGTGTGTAGTATAGCCTAAAATTTCAGTCTTGTGCACATAGTACACAGTGCAATGGCTTTCCGCTTAGACTTCCATTATTTTTACAAACTGAGGGCAAGATAATCCTGCATTTAGATAGTAAAATACTGTCATATCACTTTTTACATCAACAAAACCCATGTTAAAACATAATTTTACAGTATAAAAAACTCCCTGGCTGGACTATATGGAACCTGCGTGGCAATGTGGCAATAATATTAAAGATGACCTCCCATCGTATGTTCTCTAAATGTATCTGCCGCCTGCTGTTCGCTTCAGTTTCCATTACCTTAGAATCGACAGGAGCATGAACAATGAGCCATGTGGGAAATGTGCATAACTGACAATAACTTTCTTCGATAGCCAACTCTCCAGTATTTGAGAACATACAATAACTGAGAGGCGAGTCATTAGCTTTAGAGAGCCTGGTGAGAGATGGTATGTAAAACACACAAGTGCTGCAGGCAATTTGAAGTTATTTTGGATTGCTATTGCAAATCTTGAGGGCCTAAAGGGTTTTTGGCTGAACAGCCATGCTAAAGATTCATAGCCAATTAGACCTCATCTATGCCTAGAAATAGAGGGAGTAAAAAGATATTATAATTATATCTTCAATAAACTGAATACTCCATCCTGGTTTGTATATCCTTGTTTTAAGGCAGCAATCAGAATATCTTAAAGTCCCCATGTGGTGAAAATCAAGCTTTTAATGTTGATTTGGTAACACTTTAGAATACTGTTTCTTACTTACTGCATAACTAATAAGGAATTACGGAAGAACTAATAGGTAATTCTTCTTTAACTACTTCTTCACTACTGTTAACTACTAAGGAAGATGTGTTAACTAATCAGTATATAATAGAATTTTATGATTGTATTAAGTAATAGTAAGTTAATCAATAACTAATGAACTCTGTCATACCTCCTGAAGAACTACTACTAATTATCTACTAATTAAAGTTCAAGAAAAATAACTAAGAAGTAACTAATGAACAGTCATACAAAACTACATTGAGTTGTTACCTTTATATTTACTAATGTTATTAATAGAAGTAGTATTATGAAAATAACATTTTAACAAATACATATAAATGTTAGAGTTTTTTTTTTGCCTTTGTGGTTTTGTGAGTGTGTTCTGTAAGAAATAAACTTCAGAAAGGAACCCCACTCAAGTGCCTTGCCATAACTAACCTCAGATTAGTTTTTATATTTTATATAAAGTACTGTGTGTGTCTGTTTTCCTCAGCATAGAATGCCACTGAGTAAATTCATGTATTTGAGGCAATGACTGAGGGAAACTGAGAATATAGGGAACTTATTAGTAATTAATAAATAATTATCAAATAATTATCCAGGAATTAGGCTACTTATAACCTGAAACAGAATTCTAAAGTGAAAATATAGGGAACTTATTAGTAATTAATAAAGAATTATTGGTAACACTATTTTGATGGTCCCTTTTGAACATTCTGGCGACTACAAGTAACTTTGCAACTACATGTCAACTAACTCTCATTAGAGTATTAGTGTACTGTCTGCTTAATATCTGATAACTCTTTATTGTGATGGTCCTCCAACAGACAATCTACTGACTATAAGTAACTATGCAACTACATGTCAACTTATTCTAACCCTAACCCTACCAGTCTACTAATACTCTACTAACACTAATGAGAGTTAGTAGACATGTAGGTGCAACGTTATTTATAGTCAACAGAATGTGTTAAAGGGACCATCCAAATGAAGTGAAACCGAATTATTAGATAATTCTTCAGGAATTACTAAGAACCTGAAACAGATGTCGACTGAATGGGGGATCATGCTAGGGAGCCAATCGTCTTCGAGTATCTTAAGAATGAGCCAATGCACATTAGCGTGCGAGATCTGCATCACACACTCCGCCCCACGGTGCGGGTATAAATACGGAAGTAAATGCACGCACCACTTGCTTTCCGCTGAAGTTGTTTTATGCAAGGTATTGCGCAAAAAAGACTGACTCGTTAGCTAGGTAGGCTAACTGATATCCTTGTATGTTGCCTTGCATAAAATAAAATGATTGACAGCACAGTAATGATTTTATAGATTAAATAAAACATACACAAACCTGTATTTCGCCAAAAAATACACCAAATCGGCGACGCTGAGAACCCTCCAAAAGAGGATGCAAATGCCCTTGCATCACCAAATCACTGTAAAATGTAGGCTACCACGATATTGCCGGAACTTGAATGATGCAAAAGAAGTTTAAAATGTATAAGAGCTAATGACTATAATGAAATAAAAAGTTTGCGTATTTGCAGATTAAGATGTAGCCTATAGGTAAATGTCTGCACTTATCTTTCTTATTAGTGCTAAAGAATGACTAAAACTGCCTAGACAAAAAAAAAAAAACATTGATCAGTGCTTTTTACTTTTTAAGTACTTAAAAATGTAATTACCTTTGTACTTTTACTGAGGTAATTTTTAAAATGAATAGGCCTAATTATCATTTTACTGGTGTAATATTTTATTGGGGTATCTGTATGTTTACTCAAGTACTTTATTTGTGTATTTCATCCACCACTCCACTGCAAAAAAAAAAACGGATTATTGTAGTGACTATGTATGACTGTTCATTATTTCATATTTATTTTTCTTGAGCCTTAATAAAAAGATAATTAATAGTAGTTCTTCAGGAGGTATGACAGAATTCATTAGTTATTTATTAATTAACTGATACTTAATACAATCATAAAATTACATTACATACTGATTAGTTAACACATCTTCCTTAGTAGTTAACAGTAGTGACTTAAGTGTTAATAAAGAATTACCTATTCGTTCTTCATTAATTCCTTATTAGTTATGCAGTAAGTTAGAAACAGCATTCTAAAGTGTTACTGTTTATTTGTCTATGTGTTGTTTTTATTATGCTTTTTTTATTATTTTATTAAGACAAGCCATGTGCAAATTCATAAGTCAACACCATTGCTGAGTATTTTCTCCTTAAAACTGCAGTGAACCAAAAACAGTCTCAAAAACGTGGTTTGAAATCACTGGTGTTTCTGACGTCACAAACTACCTTGCAACCAATCAGGTCAACATATGATCGTTAATGAGTGGATCTTTGTGAGTGAGTGGAGGTGGGGCTAATTTGAATATTCATACTAATTGAGGCAAGGGTGTAGAGTTACATTTAAGCTCTTTTAAGGAATTACTTTTTTTTCAAGGAAAAAACGTTTAAATATTTCATTTTGGTGATAAAAGGTGAGTTTTAAGGAATAAAATGATTGACTACAGGGGGACTTTAACCAATTGTAGTATAAAACAGCATTATCTCGTGGAACAGATTAAACAGTGATTGACATCTTTATGGCTAGATTCCTTGAACTTTACTGAATGGAAGGCAGGAAGATTCCAGCAGGGATAAGTGGTGTCGTTCTCAAACAAACCAAGACATGAACATGTACAATTCCAAATGTCTAAATTAATTTGATGCTGTTCAGTGGTTCAGAGCTCGAACAGAGAGAAGAGGTTATTTAGATTACTTGTTGTCTCGCTAAGTAATTGAAAAATGCTCCTATTTCCCCCAATTCACAGAAGACGATGAATTCTGGTCTTTCCATTTGAGCTACTAAATGTGCAATAAACCATAAGGAGTATAACCCATGAAAATAACTTGCTCATTTATAATCACTGAATGACTTTCATCAATTCTTTCAAAATTTGATTCACAAGAAAAAATAGGAAATTTTAAAGTCTTCAACAAATAGTTTCACCTTGGTTGTCTTTTATTCTAGGTTTGGGTCATCGGCATTAAAGGAACACTCCAACGTTTTTTGAAATAGGGCTTATTCACCGTCTCCGCTACATTAAGATAGGTGGGCAAAAGCATTTTTGTCTCAGTGCATGCATTGTCTTAGTTTGGTATCGTCAACGCTAGCTTAGCTTAGCATAAGGAATGGAATCCTATGTTGTCAGGTAGCATGTCGTGAGTAAAAGTGATAAAAATTTACTTCATGTGGCCTGCGTATTCACAATGAGTACAAGTAGCAATTCAGATTAAGACTAGGCGATTTCCTAGGCAGATATTGACTTGGGACTACATTAAGGTGAATCACAGGCGAAGCACTGCTACTTGGGTGCAGTCATTTCAGGCAACACCTGAAATCCCCCAATTTCCTTCAACATTAGCGTGAATATTAGCTGGCTATTTTTCCGACAGTAGACATAGTGAATGGCGATGGACATGGGGGATTTTGTGCGAGACGAAGAGGGTGACTCAGTCAAGATCCAGAACCATACCTCTACGAACCAGAATTTTCAGAATAGGAGCTGCGTGCAATGGACCGACAGAAGAAGGAGGTTGCGATCGTTCAACAGCCTGAGGATGTGAGGATTTCTGTATGTCCTTTGCTTGTTCTCACAACCTTTTGCTATGCAGGTAATTACCATGTTTGCTGTAACTTCTCAAACTTAACACAATCAAAAAGCGAAGATACTCGGTGCAGGTCAGGTCACGCCGGTATGTTATGAGAGTTGGGGGATTTCAGGTGTTGCGTGATATGACTGCGCCCAAGTAGCAGTGCTTCGCCTGTGATTCACCTTGATAGTCCCAAGTCAATATCTGCCTAGGAAATGGCCTAGTCTTAATCTGAATTGCTATTTGTACTCGTTGTGAATACGCAGGCCACATGAAGTAATTGTAATTCGCTCCACCCCACAGAGATTGCCGCTTTGGTCGAACAGCGCCACTAGGGAGCGAAGCGTTCCAAGAGGCAAACGCTTCCAATGCTCACACTCAACCCCCTTTAGGGCTGAGCAAGCATGCTCTGCTCCCAAACAACTAACACACAGATTATGTGGATCCCCATCCAGAATATATGATGACGTTGCACCAATCAAGATTGAATCAAGAATGAAGAACTTTATTTACCATTTGTGTTTGCACACATTAGAACTCTTGTGCGGTTGTTACTCAGAGAGTCAAGTAAGTTTAAAAAGACACAATATACATTAAAAAAAACATATACACATATACAAACCCATTAAAAATTTAAATTTGCATTTATAAATTACAAAAGTATATTTCATATTGCATATTGCCCAGGCCCCCAGAGACAACCTGATATAATAGTATAGTGCAAATTTACCGTATAATTAAATAAATAACTAAGCTGCACAGGTATATTACACATGGTATATTTCACAGGCCTGGAGACAGTAGTTCATTTTGTTTTGGCCAAGAGTCTCACTGTGGCTGGGGAAAAGCTCTTATAAAACCGTGTTCTTTTTGTGATAATGCTGTCCGCTCGTCTGTGCCTAAGATTGTATGTACAATTTTTGTGAGTGAGCAGGGAGTGAGCTGGATGTAATGTGTCCCTGATAATTCTCTCTGCTCTTTTCTGACAACACTGTGTGTAGATTGTGTCCATGGAGGGGAGTTCTGTTCTAATAATCCTCTCTGCAGTCTTTATGACTCTTTGCAGAGCCTTCCTCTCTGTCTGTGTGGTGTTTCCATACCACACAGCAATGCCTGTGGTGAGGATGCTCTCTGTCAGTCCTTTGTAGACCTGGGTGAGAGGGTGACAGTGCAGACCAGCTTTTCTAAGTAGCCTGATGGAATACAGTCTCTGCTGGGCTTTTTTCACTGTGGCAGCAGTGTTCTCAGTCCAGTTCAGATCTGATGTTACTTGTAGTCCCAGGAATCTGTAACTGTCAGCCCTCTCCACCTCAGTCCCCTTGATGATAAGGGGCTGCAGGAGGGGTGGGTTTTTCCTAAAATCCATATTTACTTCTCTTGTCTTGTCTGCGTTGAGGCATAGCTCATTCACCTCACCATAGGCATAAATGTTGTTCACCCAACTCCTGTAGCCCGACTCCCCCCCCCCCCCCCTTAATAAGACCCAGAATGGTGGTATCATCCGCATACTTGATAATGATGGTATTGTCCTGGGTGGAGACACAATTGTGTGTGTACAGGGTGAATAGTTTAGGTTATAACTACGGCAGCAGCCTTGTGGTGATCCTGTGTTGATGATGAGCTCTGCGGACACCCTCGTTCTCATCCTCACCACCTGTGGTCTTTCAATCAGGAAGTCCAGGATCCAGTTACAGGTGGGAGTCGGGACGCCGAGGTCTGTCAGCTTCTCAGTCAGCCTGCCCGGGCGGATGGTGTTAAAAGCCGAACTATAATCTAGAAAAAGCATTCTGACATATGTTCCTCTGCTGTCCATGTGTTGCAGGATGTGGTGTAGAGCAATGGCCACTGCGTCATCCACTGAACGGTTGGAACGGTAGGTGAACTGGAGGGGGTCGATCGTGCCCGGGACCATGTGATTGATGTGTGTGAGAACCAATTTTTCTGAGCACTTCATGACTACTGGCGTGAGTGCCACTGGCCTGAAGTCATTCATGGTGGATGGATTTGACTTTTTTGGAACTGGTACAATAATGGAGGATTTAAAAATACGGGGGACTACTGCTTGGTTTAGAGACAGGTTGAAAATGTCTACGCACACATCAGTGAGTTGTTCTGCACGGGCCTTCAAGACTCTGGGAGGGACGCCGTCTGGTCCAGCAGCCTTGTGGGGGTTCACCTGCCTCAGAGCTTTCCGGACCTTGTGTGGGTGTCACCTGAAAAACAGTATCCGTGGGTTTACAGTGAGCTTTTGAAGGGGTGTCTGTGTTCGCTCTGTCAAACCTGGTGTAGAAGGTGTTAAGGCTGTCTGGGAGGGTGACATCCAGGGGGTCTGTGGCTAGTACTATTTTCTCATAGTTTGTGACTAGATTGGACACAGTTTTACATGTGACTTCAGGAGAGCAGACGCTGAAGGGATTCCCCAAAGTGTCGTCATCGACGCACCACAAGTTCCCTCGAAAGGGAACCTGATGATCCATGTTATCTCAGCATGATTTAAGATGTTCCAAAGAAGCTAGCCTTTTTGTACTAAGCAGTAAACATGGTTGAACAAACAAGCTTTTAGATTAGTGATATTTCTCTAAACATTCTAAAACATTATTTCCAAATTTTCCATATTTCCATATCCGTGTAAACAGGGTCTAAAGTGCTTGTCCATGTAAAGCTTGTAACGCTGGTGTTTGGTTGGGCTCTTTGTCTTCTTGTGTCATTTGATCCCCACATTTCCCTTGTGTTCATGCCATGTGCTTTTATTTTCATTTGTGTTACTTTCTTATTGGTTCATTGGTTTAATTACATTCAGGTGTTGCTCATTTGCTCAATAGCGGTCTGTGTATTTATAGTCCTGATTTTGCCATGCATGTTTGTCCAGCTTTATCGTCTTTTGTTCCTGTAGTCTACTGGCGTGAGTTTCATGTCAACACCATGCTTTACTCAGTCAAGTTTAAATTGTTTGTTTTCAAGTTGTTTCTTTTGTTTGTATACTTTATGAATCATGAAATAAACTCCATTTGGGCTCATAACATTTACTCTGCTTAAGTATAACCATTATAGAATACTAGACCTATAATGGACCCAGCAGTTGCCCCTCTTCTCCTTCAAGGTAATCATGCCATCGAGGACTATGTCGAGGAGTTCTGTGAACTTTGTCACCTTGTTGATTTTAATGACATGGCATTAAAGAATTTTTTTTTGGATGGGCCTAAACGAACCGGTTCGGTCTCAATTGCCAGGGAGAAAAAATAAATTTTCCCTGGCCCAATTCATTGACTATGCTCTGTTGTTGAGTGGCTCATCATTTACTGTGAGTTTTGTGGATGAGGCACCCTGCAATCCCACAGTACCCTCCACATCAGAGTGTTTCCAAGTCCCTACAGTCATGTCAGGATTTATTACGACCACCGTCATGGCCGTCAAGCCTGAGCCTCTTCACATCATGGCCGCCAAGCCTCAGCCTCTGTCCGTCATGGCAGCCAAGCCTGATCCTCTGTCATATTATGGTAGCCAAGCCTGAGCCTCTGTTATATTAGGACTGCCAAGCCTGAGCGTCTGTCATATTATGAATGCCAAGCCTGAGCCTCCGTCATATTATGACCACCTCACCAAGTCAAGTCAAGTCAAGTCAAGTATATTTATATAGCGCTTTTCACAATATAAATTGTGTTAAAGCAGCTTCACAGTATCAATCAAATAACATAACAATGTTTGTTTCTTAGTGGAAAAAACATCCACGTTTGGTACGGCTGATCAATGGTATTAATGCATGGTTAATTAATTTGAATATCCCCAACTGAGCAAGCCAAAGGCAACAGTGGCAAGGAACCGAAGAACTCCATCAGGTGACCTACTGGTGTCCTAAAACTCCATCAGGTGACTTAATGGAGAGAAAAAAACCTTGGGAGAACCCAGGCTCAGTCGGGGGCCAATTCTCCTCTGGCGTTTATGAACTAGAGGCCGGATTTACAGTAACTGTAATTTGATACAGAATTTTGTTTTATTTTATCACTTCGGGGTGGGTACGCGAACCGGAATCACAACGTTTTATCTGTAGAATGGAAAAGGGATCATCCATAGGGAGAGGCTAGTTGGCACTTCAGCACTGCGTTGTCATCGGGTCCAGGCAAAGCTCCTAGTCAGATCTGGATACGACCTGGATCCGGCCTGGATCCGGCAGGCTGCGGGAAAACCTTGGGATAAACAAAGACACTAAAATTAGCGTAGATGCCATTCTTCTTAAGATGTAACGAGTACCTCAGGATTTAAGGGAAGTGTTCCCAGTTCCGGCTGACCTAATCTATGCAGCCTAATATTGAATTATAGAAGTCTATAATGTATTATGTGTATGCTAGGTCAAAGAGATGTGTTTTTAGTCTAGCTTTGAACTGACAGAGTGTGTCTGCTTCCCAGACAATGGTAGGAAGACTGTTCCAAAGTTTTGGTGCTAAATAGGAAAAGGATCTACCGCCAGCAGGACTTTGATATTCTAGGTATTATCAACTGGCTCGAATTTTGAGATCGTAATAGACGTGAAGGACTATAATGCGTTAAGAGCTTGCTCAAGTACTGCGGAGCTAAACCATTTAGTGCTTTGTAAGTAATCAACAATATTTTAAAATGTATACGATGTTTAATAGGCAGCCAATGCAGTGTTGACAGAACCGGGCTAGCTGTAGTTTATTTATTAAGCGTGCAGGGCAACCACCTAGTAGAGAATTACAATAATCTAGTCTTGATGTCATGAAAGCATGAACTAATTGTTCCGCATCTGTTAATGAGAGCATATGTCATAATTTAGATATCTTTTTAAGATGGAAAAATGCGTTTTTACAGATACTAGACACGTGACTTTCAAATGAAAGATTGCTATCAAAGAGCACACCCAGGTTCCTAACCGATGACGAAGACTTAACAGAGCAGCCATCAAGTGTTTGACAGTATTCTAGGTTATTACGTGTGGAAGTTTTTTGTCCAATAATTAGAATCTCTGTTTTTTCAGAGTTCAGTAGTAGGAAATTACTAGTCATCCAATTTTTTATATCAGCTATGCATTCCGTTAATTTTGTGAATTGGTAAGTTTCATTAGAATTTGAAGAAATATAGAGCTGAGTATCATCGGCGTAACAGTGAAAGCTAATTCCATGTTTCCTAATGATATCTCCTAATGGTAGCATGATGTATAGAGTGAAAAGCAGCGGTCCTAGTACTGAGCCTTGTGGTACGCCATACTGAACTTGTGATCGATAAGACATCTCTTCATTTACTGCTACAAACTGATAACGATCAGATAAGTATGATTTAAACCATGCTAGTGCAATTCCACTAATGCCAACATAGTTTTCTAGTCTATTTAAAAGAATGTTGTGGTCAATTGTGTCAAATGCATCACTAAGATCAAGTAACACTAATAGAGAGATACAACCACGATCGGATGATAAGAGCAAATCATTTGTAACTCTAATGAGAGCGGTCTCAGTACTATGGTACGGTCTAAATCCTGACTGAAAATCCTCGCAGAAATAATATCTTTCAAGAAAGGAACACAGTTGTTGGATACTGCTTTTTCTAATATCTTTGACAGAAAAGGCAGATTTGAGATCGGCCTGTAATTGACTAATTCTGAAGGATCAAGTTGCGTTTTTTTAACAAGTGGTTTTATCATAGCCAGCTTAAAGGTTTTTGGGATCTATCCTAGAGACAAAGACGAATTAATGATATTAAGAAGAGGATCTATGACGTCTGGAAGCATCTCTTTTAGTAGCTTAGTCGGTATAGGGTCTAACATACAAGTTGTAGATTTAGATGAATTAACGAGTTTGCAGAATTCTTCCTCTCCTATAGCAACAAATGAATACAATTTTTCCTCAGGGAGACTACAATGCACTCCCTGATGCGATACTGTAGTAGATGGTTGCATAGTTATAATTTTGTCCCTGTTATTATCAATCTTATAAGTGAAGAAGTTCATAAAGTCATTACTGTGTTGCTTGGAAACTTCTGTGCTTGAAGCTTTCTTTTTCGTTAGTTTAGCCACTGTTTCAAATAAGTATCTAGAATTATGTTTATTTTCTTCTAATAGGGTTGAGAATAAGCAGATCTAGCAGCTTTTAAGGCCTCTCTGTAAGCAATCCAGCTCTCTTTCCATGAAATCCGAAATACCTCTAGTTTTGTTTTCTTCCAGTTGCGCTCCATTTTTCTGGCTGCTCTCTTAAGGGCCTGAGCATGCTCGTTGTACCACGGCATTGGACTATTTTCTTTACTCTTCTTTAAGCGCAACAGAGCAACTGTGTCTAAAGTGCTGGAAAAGAGAGAGTTAAAAGTTTCTGTTGCAATATCAAGTTCTTCTAAGCTATCTGGGATGCTGAGATGATGAAACTGATTAGGAAGATTATTGATAAAGCAATCTTTAGTGGCAGAAGTTATAGGTCTAACATATTTATAACACGGAGTCGGCTTTGCAGCCTTGGCTAAATGTAATTTACCTGAGACTAGATAATGGTCTGAGATGTCATCGCTCTGCTGCAGAATTTCAACGGCATCAACATCTATTCCATGTGATAGTATTAGATCTAGAGTATGATAACGACAATGAGTAGGTCCTGACATGTGTTGTCTAACTCCAATTGAGTTTACAATGTTTTTAAGTGCCAATTCCAATGCATCTTTTTCATTATCTACATGTGTATTAAAATCACCAACAATTAGTACTTTATCGGCAGCCAATACTAATTCTGTATTGAAAGTCCGCAAATTCTTTGATAAAATCTTTATGGTGCCCTGGTGGCCTGTATAGTAGCCAGCAGAATTCTCAAACGTGATTTATCGTTTACACTATATATTTTTACATTAAGCACCAACACTTCAAAAGAAGTACATTTAAAATAGTTTTCTTAGTGGTTTTGAAAATATTACTATAAATTACAGCAACACCTCCCCCTTTGCCTTTTAGACGAGGTTCATGTTTATAACAGTAATCTTGTGGGGTGGACTCATTTAAAGTAATGTAATCATTTGGTTTTAGCCAGGTTTCTGTCAAACACAGCACATCTAGGTTAGAATCTGAAATCATATCATTAACTATGAGCGATTTTGAAGTAAGGGATCGAATATTCAGCAACCCAAGCTTTATCATTTGCCCATCTGTATTATATCTGTTTTTTATTTGTTGAACATCAATTAAATTTTTTACCTGACGTTTTTTGGATTTCCAAATTCGGGGAACAGACACAGTCTCTATATGATGATATCTAGGTGAAAGAGGCTCTATGTGATGGGATTTATCTGACCTTGGTGACGTGAGGCCGCTAGCAGACGGTCGGTTTAGCCAGTCTGTCTGCTTCCTGACCTGAGCCCCAGAATGTCATGTTTTAGCTCTGAGACTATGTGCCATATTACTAGAGAGAAGAGCAGCACCATCCCAGGAGGGATGAACACCATCTCTTTTCAACAGGTCAGGCTTGCCCCAAAAACTTTTCCAATTGTCTATGAATTCTATATTAATCAACGGACACCACTTAGACAACCAACCATTGAGTGAGGCCAATCTGCTAACTATCTCATCACTCCTGCGAACAGGAAGGGGGCCAGAGCAAATTACAGTGCCTGACATCGTACTTGCGAGTTCACACACCTCTTTAATATTAATTTTGGTGATCTCCGACTGGCGGAGTCGAACATCATAAGTGCCGGCATGAATAATGATCTTAGAGAATTTACGATTAGCATTACCCAGCACTTTTAAATTTGCTTTGATGTCAGGCGCTCTGGCTCCCAGCAAACATGTGACTATGGTGGCTGGTGGTCCTTACTATCCTCAATTAAAGTTTGGATGCGTGTCTCTAACTCTGAAATCTTCTCCGTCAGCCTGACTGTCTCCTTGCATTCATCACAAATAAATCCTATATTGCCATCGGAGAAGGCTATACTAAACATATGACGTGACACAGGTGACAATAACAGGATAAGACATTACTCACCGTTTGTGTTGACTGATTCTTACTTACCTGGGCTTTTATGAACTCAAAGGCGCGGGCTGTTACAGACCATGCTGAACCTTCTGAGAACCATCTCATGATCAAGGAGATCATCTATAAAAGATGTATGGAGTATCATACAACCACTGAGCAAGCCCATGAAGTTTTTTTGGCCCAAGTTACAACCATAGAAACCATTCATAGACAATGCTTATCCCTTACACATAGAAAATATCTTTCACTATATATGAATATTGAATAAGCAATATATTAAATGATTTAGCATATATTTGAAAATATACAGAATAATATATTGTGTTAATATACAATATATAAAATAATACATAAGGAATTGCCACTTTTCATATATCGAAAAATATGTGACAATATATTTACTAATATATCATAATGTATGTAATTTTATATTTAGTAATACACTTGTATATAGATGTATATGTGATCAAATTTGGTACAGTATGAATGATCTAGAATATAATATATTTCTTAAATTTTATAATTATTTATTAACAGTACAAATGTTTCATAATTTCAAACTAGTTAATAAAAGCACAAGACAACCTGCTTGTACTGAAGTATTTAGCAAAGAGACTATCACTGTGCTGAATAAAGCACAGCATTTACTTTTTTAAATTCTAATGATTGGACCAAAAATCTCCACACGTACTAACTTAGAATACTGTCTAACAATTGATGGCTGCTCTGTCAAGTCTTTGTCGTCGTTTAGGAACCTGTGTGTGCTCTTTGAAACCAATCTTTCATTTGACAGCCACATTTCTAGCATCTGTGAAACCGCATTCTTCCATCTTAAAAATATCAAAATTATGACAAATGCTTTCTATGAAAAATGCAGAATAGTTGGTTCATGCGTTCATGACCTCAAGGCTAGATTATTGTAATGCTCTTGTGGGTGGTTGCTCTGCATGCGTGATAAACAAACTACAGCTGATCCAAAATGCAGCAGCTAAAGTTCCATATTAGCCCGGTTCTGTCAACACTGAATTGGCTCCCTATTAAAACATCGAATAAATTTTAAAATATTGCTGAATACTTACAAAGTACTAAATGGTTTAGCACCCCAGTACTTGAGCGAGCTCTTAACGCATTTTAGTCCTTCACGTCTATTGCGATCTCAAAACTCTGGCCAGTTGATAATACCTAGAATATCAAAATCGACTGCTGGCGGTAGATCCTTTTCCTATTTAGCACCAAAACTTTGGAACAATCTTAATAACATTGTCCGGGAAGCAGACACACTCTGTCAGTAGCTAGATTAAAAACACATCTCTTTGACCTAGCATTCACATAATACATTATCGACTTCTATAATTGAATGTTAGGCTGTATAGATTAGGTCAGCCGGAACTGGGAACACTTCCCTTAAATCCTGATGTACTCGTTACATCATAAGAAGAATGGCATCTACGCTAATTTTAGTGTCTTTGTTTATCCCGAGGTTTTCCCGCAGCCTGCTCGATCCAGGCCGTATACAGATCTGACGAAGGACCTTCGCCTGGACCCGATGACAATGCAGTGCTGAAAATTAAGTAAAGGGCCAACTAGCCTCTCCCTATGGAGAATCCCTTTACCACTCTACAGATATAGCGTTGTGGGGAATTTTGGTTCGCGTACCTAACCCAAAGTGATAAAATTAAATACAATTCTGTATCATATTTATAGGCAAGACAAGTAGTTTGTTTAGACATGATTTGTAGGGAATTACAAACCTGCACACACATATTCAAACGCACACATAGATCCTATAATTTTCTAATTACTAGTCTAATTTTACTTTATTCAGTAACTTGTCCGAATCACACAGTCACATTATACCCTAAAACACTCTCAATTAAACTTACATAAACTCTTTGCAGAACAACTTGACTCACAGAAAATTCTCTCAATTTCCTTAGCAAGAATAGCCTTTGATTTGCTTTCTTACAAATAAGATCCACATTATCAGAAAATTTCAATGTACAGTCATGGTTCCCAAATACTTAAAAGTCTTCACAATTGCAACAGTTTGATGACATAAAGTTATTTCTGTTAGAGGCTCTGAATAATTTAGAATGAAATCTTTTGTTTTCCTCACATTTATCAATAAAGAACTTGCTTCACACCATTTTTCTAGTTTCAAAACCTGCTCCTCATACTCAAAATTCCATTCAGGTTACATCACAGGAAATAGCAAGGTCTTTCCATAAAAGTGCCACAAGTGCCATATCATCTGCATATTTGTATAATTTATAATTATCATGCTGCACTCTTATACCACTTGTATAAACAGAAAACAACAGGTGACAGGACACATCCTTGGGGTGCCCCAGTGTTTTAAAATATTATATCGGATTTAAACCCCCAAGCACAAATTCGCAGTGGTCTGTTTGTTAAAAAAAATCATCATTCTTTATGAAATAATTTAGTTAAGGGGTCCGTTAATTTATTTGGACATATCTTTAAAACTCGGCCCTTAAGGTCATCTGGACCTAATAAACTTAAGGCACCTTCTAATCTGGTGACCTGTCAACCAAATGGGCGGCCCCACTGGAATCCTATGACGGATTTCTTCAATCTTATTCCAATTGTCAGCTGCATCATATCTTCCATAAAACAAATTAAAATCATTAACCCATTTAAAAATATCTGTCCCTATAATAATAGGCTATCATTATTTACATGTCTTGAGTCACGGCCAATCATCTCATTCAAGCCTTGCCAAGCACTCCTTGCATCTTGATTCGCTATCTGATCCTCTATTTTACATTTGAAATCAGATAGAAGGGTCTAAAAGATACACCCAAAGTCTAATGGTCCAAAGTCTACAAGTCCGATGACCAGTTCTTATCAACATACACACAGAGTCCCCGCAAACAGATTTCCGTGATTTTCCATTGTCTCTGAAAATCTGCTGTTCACTGATCGATTGCTCCTGTCTGCCTTCCTGCCTGCTGTGAGTTTGTTTGCGTCGAGGCTGTAAGCTCTACGCCTCGTATTAGCTTCGTGTTTCTTTCTGTTTTGAACCATCATTTACTATCATTTCTAGTTGTTTATATTACTAAATACATATTACCCACCATCTCAGATTAACCATACATCGCTAGCTTCCGATATTGTTAGCACAGCTGTTTACGCGCCACCCGTGCTCATTTATTAATTATTTATTTTCTCTCGCGCGCCCGCGCCTTTGAGTTCATAAAAGCCCAGGTAAGTAAGAATCAGTCAACACAAACGGTGAGTAATGTCTGGTCCTGTTATTGTCACCTGTCATATGTTTAGTATAGCCTTCTCCGATGGCAATATAGGATTCATTTGTGATATATGCAAGGAGACAGTCAGGCTGACGGAGAAGATTTCAGAGCTAGAGACACGCATCCAAACTTTAATTGAGGATAGTAAGGATAGTACTGGAGCTTTAGATACTATTTTGGATGCGCCTAGCATAGTGAACTCTGTACATGATTCGGTTCCGGCTGAAGTAGAGCCCACGCAGCAGGGCAGATGGGTGACCGTGAGAGATCACTCTAGTCGAGGATTTAAAAAAAAACACTCTTCCGTTCCTATTACCATAACAAATCGATTTGCCCCACTCAGTGAAACACTCACTGAGAATTCTGTTGATTGTACCCTGTTAATTGGTATTTCGATCACACAGAACGTGAAAATGGAGACACCAGCCACCATAGTCACATGTTTGCCGGGAGCCAGAGCGCCTGACATCAAAGCAAATTTAAAAGTGCTGGCTAATGCTAATCGTAAATTCTCTAAGATCATTATTCATGTCGGCAGTAATGATGTTCGACTCCGCCAGTCGGAGATAACCAAAATTAATATTAAAGAGGTGTGTAAACTCGCAAGTACGATGTCAGGCACTGTAATTTTCTCTGGCCCCCTTCCTGTTCGCAGGAATGATGAGATGGTTAGCAGATTGGCCTCACTCAATGGTTGGTTGTCTAAGTGGTGTCCGTTGAATAATATAGAATTCATAGACAATTGGAAAAGTTTTTGGGGCAAGCCTGACCTGTTGAAAAGAGATGGTGTTCATCCCTCCTGGGATGGTGCTGCTCTTCTCTCTAGTAATATGGCACATAGTCTTAGAGCTAAAACATGATAATCTGGGGCTCAGGTCAGGAAGCAGACAGACTGGCTTAACCGACCGTCTGCTAGCGGCCTCGCGTCACCAAGGTCAGTTAAATCCCATCACATAGAGCCTCTTTCACCTAGATATCATCATATAGAGACTGTCTTTTCCCCGAATTTGGAAATCCAAAAAACGTCAGGTAAAAAATTTAATTGATGTTCAACAAATAAAAAACAGATATAATACAGATGAGCAAATGATAAAGCTTGGGTTGCTGAATATTCGATCCCTTACTTCAAAATCACTCCTAGTTAATGATATGATTTCAGATTATAATCTAGATGTGCTGTGTTTGACAGAAACCTGGCTAAACCAAACGATTACATTACTTTAAATGAGTCAACCCCACAAGATTACTGTTATAAACATGAACCTCGTCTAAAACGCAAAGGGGGAGGTGTTGCTGTAATTTATAGTAATATTTTCAAAACCACTAAGAAATCTATTTTTAAATATACTTCTTTTGAGGTGTTGGTACTTAATGTAAAAATATATAGTGTAGCAATAATCAAATGATCAGCGCAATCATGTGGTTTTAATCAACTAAGTCTCTAATTAAGTAAACACTCCTGTTTCTTTCACAATCTGAAGAATGGCGATGTCATGAGACTTTTTAAGTTACTGATTCACACACAAGAAAATGGCGATGGGACTTAATTAAATGACCGATGCCAGAAGTGCCCCCGCGGCGTTTTTCGCTGATAAGTAATCACAGGGTCCTCTGTCTTACCACATGTGACCCAACAGGAGCGCCTCTCTGGCCGGAGATCCCGTGGTGTCCCCTCTTCAGGACACCTCACAAACACAGACAACCTTGTGTGATGAACCACACTGGTCATTGTAACCAGACTTAAAACTCATCAATTCAAAGAATACGCACACACATATCATTGCCCGGGAGGGGGGTGAGCAAAAGTTCACCACATCTTCACCAACGAATGACCCAGCCACGTTCACAGTACACACACACACACACACACAAGGACTTTTTCTCCAATCTCCTCAATTGAGAGACTTGTACTATGATATATTCGATATGTTTTTATGTTTGCCCATGTTCCATTGGGGTTAGATGTGATCGTATTATAATTCTAAATGAACAGAGGTGCTTTTAGATGCATTTTTAATGTAACTGTGTTTTCCTATAATGTTTGTATGTCGTTCTTCACACCTTTAGAATCCTCTTGATCTGACCAAACCATATATATATAGGTGCAAACCGTAAAATGTATGTTACTATGTTTTATCATCTCTGGAGTAAAATTGAACGCATTTTTACATCATGGTCATGAAACATGCAAAGTCGATCTCGAGGGAACAAAGGAACACTTATCCGCACACTTTCCTCCCAGCTGATTGGTGCATTCACGCCAGAGGAGGCGTAAACAGAAGTGTCTTTAAAGAAGACCACCAAGCACCTCATCTTTAGTTTTTGGGATCTTTGAGGAGTAGTGAGAAGTAAGGAGGGGGGAGAAAGAACTGCATCTTTGGGAGAACTCCCTTCTTCGAGGGAGCTTCGACTTTTGACTGGACTCTTCCCTCTCCTTCGATCCGATGTAACCATCATACTCGTGATCCCCGCCCTGGGGGATCTTTCCTCTTCTTTTCTTTTGTTTAAGTTTGTTTTTCCTTTGTTCATTTCACCAGAAATGAACTTAGTCTGAATTATTTATTTGGTAATTTACGTCAAAGACCTTTAGGCCTTCTTTGAAACTGCGCGCTCCAGACCGCAGCAAACCACGTGACGCTCCAACGGAACACACAAAGACCAGCAGCTCACACACGCCGCAGGGCTCAGACACATGAGAACTATATGCAAGTATATTTGAGTTACCAAGATTTTAGAGCATTAAGACTGTTTTTCCGTGTTGTCTCTTAAAGGTTTAAATGTCCAGGTGAATTTTGCCAAGCTGTGATCCTACGGATCTCTCTCTCTCTTCCCAACTCTCTCTCCCTCTCATTTTTATCTTTCTCTCTCATCCTATTTTAATTCGTGTTTGTAATGTTTTTCGTTTTGTTTGTTTCGGGTGTATATACATATATTCTGTGTGAATTGTAGTTCGATGTATTATTAGTCCAACTATTAAAACCATTATATTCTTGATTGCCTTCTGTCTAAAATGCTCATTTTACAAAGTCAATGAAATCTCGATCATAGCTACAAAGCTTTCATTATTGACTACGTTGCGTAGTCTAATTTTATAAACACAGGAAAATTAATGTTCACGGCCAGAAAATTTATATGTCTTGGAGTTTATAAGAAGGGATAACTTTGTTGAGAAGTTGATAAGTTAATCTTACGGCCGTTTGCTGGACAAACAGTTTGATAGCTAAATTAACTCCATTAAAGGTTATCTCATATAATCGATCTGAAAATGGACCATTGACATATGAATGAGGAATTATAATTCGTTGTGATTGATCATTCGTGTGTACAATCAATCTATTTTCAACTTCGATAATTTAACTGTAATATGCAATATATTAATCATATTCATGATTAATTATTAAAATTCCCTATATATAATTTGAGCTAATTTAATGTAAAACTAAATGTTGTTACAATAGTGTAAACGATAAATCACGTTTGAGATTTCTGCTTGCTACTGTATACAGGCCACCAGGGCACCATAAAGATTTTATCAAAGAATTTGCGGACTTTCTATCAGAATTAGTATTGGCTAACGATAAAGTACTAATTGTTGGTGATTTTAATATACATGTAGATAATGAAAAAGATGCATTGGAATTCGCACTTAAAAACATTGTAAACTCAATTGGAGTTAGACAACACATGTCAGGACCTACTCATTGTCGTAATCATACTCTAGATCTAATACTATCACATGGAATAGATGTTGATGCCGTTGAAATTCTGCAGCAGAGCGATGACATCTCAGACCATTATCTAGTCTCATGTAAATTACATTTAGCCAAGGCTGCAAAGACTCCGTGTTATAAATATGTTAGACCTATAACTTCTGCCACTAAAGATTGCTTTATCAATAATCTTCCTAATCAGTTTCATCATCTCAGCATCCCAGATAGCTTAGAAGAACTTGATATTGCAACAGAAACTTTTAACTCTCTCTTTTCCAGCACTTTAGACGCAGTTGCTCCGTTGCGCTTAAAGAAGATTAAAGAAAATAGTCCAACGCCGTGGTACAACGAGCACACTCAGGCCCTTAAGAGAGCAGCCAGAAAAATGGAGCGCAACTGGAAGAAAACAAAACTAGAGGTATTTCGGATTTCATGGAAAGAGAGCTCGATTGCTTACAGAGAGGCTTTAAAAGCTGCTAGATCTGCTTATTTTTCAACCCTATTAGAAGAAAATAAACATAATCCTAGGTATTTATTTGAAACAGTGGCTAAACTAACGAAAAAGAAAGCTTCAAGCACAGAAGTTTCAGGCCAACACAGTAATGACTTTATGAACTTCTTCACTTATAAGATTGATAATAACAGGGACAAAATTATAACTATGCAACCGTCTACTACAGTATCGCATCAGGGAGTGCATTGTAGTCTCCCTGAGGAAAAATTGTATTCATTTGTTGCTATAGGAGAGGAAGAATTCTGCAAACTCGTTAATATATCTAAATCGACAACTTGTATGTTAGACCCTATACCGACTAAGCTATTGAAAGAGATGCTTCCAGAGATCATAGATCCTCTTCTTAATATCATTAATTCGTCTTTGTCTCTAGGATATGTACCAAAAACCTTTAAGCTGGCTATGATAAAACCGCTTGTTAAAAAAACGCAACTTGATCCTTCAGAATTAGTCAATAACAGGCCGATCTCAAATCTGCCTTTTCTGTCAAAGATATTAGAAAATTAGATATTAACGCTGCTGTTCACTCTGTACATGCTACCATTAGGACATATCCTTAGGAAACATGGAATTAGCTTTCACTGTTATGCCGATGATACTCAGCTGTATATTTCTTCAAAACCTAACGAAACTTACCAATTCACAAAATTAACGGAATGCATAGCTGATATAAAAAATTGGATGACTAGTAATTTCCTACTACTAAACTCTGAAAAAAACAGAGATTCTAATTATTGGACAAAAAACTTCCACACGTAATAACCTAGAATACTGTCTAACACTTGATGGCTGCTCTATTAAGTCTTCGTCGTCGGTTAGGAACCTGGGTGTGCTCTTTGATAGCAATCTTTCATTTGAAAGTCACTGTAGCAATGTTCAGGGAAGAAGGAGGCGGGAACCGGCGAACCATCAAAATATAATTTATTTAAAATAAAACAAACAACCAAAATACCGCCAGCAGCCCCTCGCGGACGACTGCTGGCTACCGAAAATAAATATAACTAAAATAAAATACAAAACACAACTAAAATACAGGCCTGTTCCTCTCTCGATCATCAACGTCGTCGCTCCTCCTTTATGCTTCCGCTCCTCCGTGAGAGATGCGAGACCGGTGTGCCTCACATGTGATGCTCATTAGCAATCGCACCACCGGCCTCGCGCCGTTCTCTCACGTCCCTCGGCCGTCCTGTTCGCCACAGTCACGTGTCTAGTATCTGTAAAACCGCATTTTTCCATCTTAAAAATATATCTAAATTACGACATATGCTCTCATTAGCAAATGCGGAACAATTAGTTCATGCTTTCATGACATCAAGACTAGATTATTGTAATGCTCTACTAGGTGGTTGCCCTGCACGCTTAATAAATAAACTACAGCTGGTCCAAAACGCTGCAGCTCGAGTTCTTACTAGAACCAGGAAATATGACCATATTAGCCCGGTTCTGTCAACACTGCATTTGCTGGCTATTAAACAGTATACATTTTAAAATATCGTTGATTACTTACAAAGCACTAAATGGTTTAGCTCCGCAGTACTTGAGCGAGCTCTTAACGCATTATAGTCCTTCACGTCTATTGCGATCTCAAAATTCAGGCCAGTTGATAATACCTAGAATATCAAAATCGACTGCTGGCGGTAGATCCTTTTCCTATTTAGCACCAAAACTTTGGAACAGTCTTCCTACCATTGTCCGGGAAGCAGACACACTCTGTCAGTTCAAAGCTAGACTAAAAACACATTTCTTTGACCTAGCATACACATAATATATTATAGACTTCTATAATTCAATGTTAGGCTGCATAGATTAGGTCAGCCGGAACTGGGAACACTTCCCTTAAATCCTGATGTACTCGTAACATCATAAGAAGAATGGCATCTACGCTAATTTTAGTGTCTTTGTTTATCCCAAGGTTTTCCCGCAGCCTACCGGATCCAGGTTGTATCCAGATCTGACTAGGAGCTTTGCCTGGACCCGATGACAACGCAGTGCTGAAGTACCAACTAGCCTCTCCCTATGGAGGATTCCTTTCTCACTATACAGATAAAACGTTGTGATTCCGGTTCGCGTACCCACCCCGAAGTGATCAAATAAAATTCTGTATCAAATTACAGTTACTGTAAATCCGGCCTCTAGTTCATAAACGCCAGAGGAGAACTGGCCCCCGACTGAGCCTTGGTTCTCCCAAGGTTTTTTTTTTTCTCTCCATTAAGTCACCTGATGGAGTTTTAGGACACCAGTAGGTCACTTGGAGTTTTTCGGTTTCTTGCCACTGTTGCCTTTGGGTTACTCAGTTAGGGATATTCAAATTAATTAACCAAGCATTAATACCATTGATCAGCCCTACCAAACGTGGATGTTTTTTCCACTAAGAAACAAGCATTGTTGTGTTATTTGATTGATACTGTGAAGCTGCTTTGATGCAATTTGTATTGTGAAAGGCGCTATATAAATACACTTGACTTGATTCTGTCGGCTCGTATAGTGGTAAATCCCTCGATGTCCACACTATGATCTTCATTTAGCCATGTTTCCGTAAAACAGATGAGATTACTGCTCCTAAATTCCTCCTCTTGTTTAACTCGTAGTGCAACCTCATCCATCTTGTTATAAGAGATCTTACGTTAGACAGCGTGATCACTGGAAGGGGATGACGGGTTCCTCGTCTGCGCAATCTATTGCGAATTCCTCCTCTCGATCCTCGCTTCTTAGTTCTTGATCTCCTTCTTTTGTGCAGACATATACTTGATGGAATCTTCATTTCGACAGCATGATTATTATATCGTAAGTATAGCAAAAAGATCCTTGAATAAGTCCGGCTCGACACCTTAGAAGCTAATTGATCTTCGAAGGCTTCGCCCGCCAGCACCAATCCAACCAACGCCGAGACCACGCTGATCATAAACACATTCATATTGCTTCCAATTTAAAAGAATAACAATAAAAACGAATAAAATAACAACTTAGATACACAAACAAAACGCCACGAGACAACAGCGAGACACAGGGTCAGCAGCAGGCCACACCCCCTCTGTGTTTCTCATACAGGCAATTGTAAGTACAGCATTTTGTTATTGTCGTTCCCAAACCGCCATCGACGCAGCGCGAGTTCCCTCGAAAGGGAACGTCTCAGGTCTGTATCCCTAGTTCCCTGAGAAGGGAACGAGACGCTGAGTCGCCCTGCCATACATCCTGCATTCCTGTGATCGACTTGCTTCAGCTATATCTAAGCTAATGGCGGTCAGACTGGATGTGCTATTATCCTTTCCTGGTCGTGACGTCATCCTCCTATGACGCTCACTCTCGCCATAGGACTAGTTAAGATACGTGATTCAGACTCAATCATGCAGGGGCGTTCCCAAAGCGTCATCGACGCAGTGTCTCCAACCCTTCTCAGGGAACTAGGGTTTCAGTCCTAACCTGAGACGTTTTCTTTTGTTGCTCCCTTCGCCAAGTGCATTCCAAACGGCTACATAATGGCACACAAATGCCCTTCTCACTCCAAAGTCCCCACTTCAAGGGCTCTGCCATCTGCCCTTCGAAGGGAAAAGCATCATGAGCAATAAGCATGTCCCAGCCGGGTTCGTCCCTTATTGGGGTCCCCTTCAAACATTTCCGTTGTGGTCTGTGCTATTTGCAGCGCGTTTCTGTATTTGGTTGTGTTGTGAACTTCAGCGCAATTCTGTATTTGGTTGTGTTGTGAGTATTTGGAGCACACGTGTTGTAAAACTGATGAAGATATTTTCTTAATTTGTGGGTGTTTTTTCTATTTGCATGTGTTTTCTTCAGTTGCAGCGTGTTGAGCTCTCTCGGCCACTGTACTATAGTAATGTATTTTAGTTATGGGTGCTTGAAAGAAACTTCCTTTCTTCCTAGCGGTTCTTGATCTTAATTAAAGGGTTTAGACTGAAAGATTTCTGTTGAATGTGATGGCCAGGATTTATGCCACACAATTATTATACATTCATACTCTAATACTCTAATGTGAGTTAGTTGACATGTAGCTGCAAAGTTACTTATAGTTAGTAGAATGTCTAAAGTGGACTATCAAAATTAAGTATTACCGGACATTACTATATTGGTTTGGTTTAAGATCTTTATTTGTCATGGAATCAGTGCACGGGCCTAGTTATTTGGCTTAAGGTTAAAACATTAAAATCAGTTAAATACCTCTGTCTAAAATGTGATTTTTAAAAACATAACTAAAATTGTTAAAGTACATTTTTTAATTAAGATTAAATTTTAGTACCTGGTCTGTTGTGGGAATGGACCAGCCTAGTGACAAAGAGATTCAAACAGGAAGTTTATCTGTTTTATGGGAATTCTAAAGGAAGTGAGAATATACTTTGATGTATTAGAGGTACATAGTAAAATGTGATGTCCTGATCAATGTGACTTTTGTTTAATAGAATTATTTGTGCATTAACTAAAATTCATCCATGGCTCTAATTTTATTTAAATGTATAGTTCATTCCAGAGTTTGTGTTGTCACTTTTATGAGAATTTGTATGGTTTTGTTTCCTCTTTTTTGTTTTCATGGTGCTGGCCACCTTCTATAAATTCAGTGTATGTATTGTCTAATGAGATTACTCATTAGACAATTGTTACTTGTTACTTGTCTCATTGTTACTTGTTACTTGCCTCTGTCATTTTTAGAGGCTCAAGCACGATTATGTCCTTTTGATACTTGCTATTTCCTGTGATGTAACCTGAGTGGAATATGATTTTTGGATCTTTTTAACTGCCTTTTTTTCTCTCAAATGAGGCTTGAGATCACTTTTTTCTTGCTTAAGCAAGATTCAATAAAGATTCCCTGTTTGCGGCGATGGACTGTGGATCATGGCAGATCCATCACATTGATCTTGGCCCCTGATGGTTTTGGAGGGAGGGCAGCCCTCATCCAATGATTCTTTTGCTCTAAATGGGTTGAGCCGAGCTGTAATGCAGTGATTTTTAACTGGTGGTTTCATCTAAATTCATCTGCAATGTGGTATGCATTTTTTTTCATGGTTTTTAAGAATAAAGACACATACCTAATTTGCCTAAGCAAAGTAACAGTAAATGCAATCCAGACTATGCTGAAAACAAATTGACTTGCATCGAGGATAAATATACACAAATATGTTTTCAGTAATGAGTTACTCTCTGCTAAAAACATGAAACCATCTGAATTCACAGAATTTGTAATTGCTTTTAGCATTTACAGAGACATTTTGGGCCAGGTTTATCCAGATAGAAGGGAAGAGTTAGCTCTCCATCTAGCTATGATAGCGGACTTCAACCAAAGATACGGGGGCATCTAATTTTATGAATACCACAAGTCATTCTACGCGAAAACTGGTTCCTTCATTAAACTTTATAACTCAAGACAAGACTGGTCAGTTACCGACACTGAACTGTCCATCATTTCGGCGGCCAAAAAACATTGGCTTGTGCTATTTGTAGTGCTCATGCCCTAAAGCATTCGCTGTCCCTGGTGCTGAAAATTTAAGAATCTTTCCAAACAGCAGAGGTCGCCCTGTTGCAGAATTCAACGGTGTTCCTCTGTTTTTCCTTTAATGAGTCTGTTTGTTCACATCCTAATTGTAAATTTGCTCATATCTGTAGTGTTTGCAAGGATCCGCACCCGAAAACAGTTTGTCCACGCCTGTACAAACCTGTAACCCGCGGGAGAGTCCAAATTCGGAAAAACTTCTGAACAAGTCAATAGACTACTCCTATTCACATTACAAACCTATCACGCCACATTTTTTCTCACCCGATCCGTCATTCGTTGACTATTTAATCACTGTGTTGTTCTAAGGGTATCGGGTGGGTATCCTTAAAAAAAAAAAAAAAAAAAAAGTGGTTCAGCACTACTAGAAAAGAGGTTAATAAAGGATACGTCATTGGCCCTTTCGCTTCCCCTCCCATCTCTCCATTTTGCATAGATTCTATAGGCATTGCAACTCTGAAATATTCCGGCAATTCAGTTATTACGTTAACTCTCTTAATTAATACTCTTCAGTTAATTAAGTTAGCTGGTTAAGGAGCTTGGTTAGCTAAAGCTTTTAAAACTATGCCAATTTATCTAAAAGACGGCCGGTGCCCCTGTATGAAAACTGCTACTTTTGTTTGCTTATTACTCAAAGGCATAGCTAAATCTTCTAGCAATTCCCCAGATAAGCGGTTGCCTTTTAATTAGCCTTATTGCAAAGATTAATCATCTCCCTATTATTCTATCTAACGGAGCACTTCTCTCTAAGGCCTGGTTCAGGACTTATCTAGCTACTGTCCTCAAAAGCTTTCTTGAAGTTTTCTTTCCTTTGTTGACATATTTAATTTCTCGTCCATTTTTTTTAAACCAACAATGAATTAATTTTGAAAAGGATTTTTCGAACTTTTGATTGCAGACTTTTAAGGTCAAGTCTGAGTTCAGTCTGAGATGTTATTACTTTAGAGTGATCTCTTCTGAAACACTAACAGGGTTATCTCTATTAGGAAGAAACATCTAAAAAGCTGAAGATTTTGTTTATCTTCTACATAATACTGTCCAGGAGAAAAAACTGAGGCATTAAAGACATCTTATTTGTGATTTTTCTTTCCTATGGGAGAGATGTTGGTGCAGACAAAGAGCCACAGATCGTTTAATTCAGGCGTCGTAATGAACAGCTATTGCTAATTCAGATGCCAAGGGAGAAGATAGATTGGCTCTTGTGGCATTTCTGGAATTGACTTTGCTAATTGGTGGTGAAAAATATTTGGTTTATGTAGTTTAAAGGTCAACCGCTGTCAAAAAATTAGTTTTGAAGTGAAACGTTAAATGAGTTCTGGTTTCTAAAATGGAAATCGACTAAATGCCATCGGCACATAGCTTGATGCCAAAAACATTTCTAAACTCTTACATCCCTGACTGGAAATTTAGATCATCATATTTCTTTTGTCATACTATCACCTCCAATTTTTCACTTAAAAAAGTAGTTAAACACCTCTCCTCAAGTATCATTCATGTCGGTAGCATAAACAGTGCAGGATGAGTTATGCTCAACAATAGTTAGAGTTAGAAGTTTGTTCAGATCTCTAACCTTAATTTGAGCAATGGCAACTGTGATGCTTGCCTTAACAAGCTCTACTAATAAGAACCATTGCTTATTTTTCTTCAGCCTTGAATAGGACATTTACTTTAGGTCTAGAACACAACATGCCACTTTTAATTAGGATAAATGCCAGACTATATTGCACCAACTGGTTTTGCTTCCTAATAACTGGCAGCTCATTAGTGGGCTTGTGAGGACAGACTTTCACTCCTGGTAATTAACAGCAACTTTGTCAGCAGTGACTGACCTATCTTAGTCATCTAAACCTTAAGCTGAAACTGACTTGCAGGATTTTTATTAGTTATGAGGGTTTAGGAGTTGAGGAGGTGACTCGCAGTTAGGCACAAGGCTCAAAAGAATGCTCTCAGGTGACATCTCATCTGTCTAGCCCTTCCAAGGCCTGCAAAGGAGATCAATGATGCTGAGATTGCCAAACAAGCTATCTGCATCTACATTAGTATTCTTAGGTTGCACAGGGCATTTAGCAGCTTTCCAGCACAGATGCCTTATCAAAAGATTAATAAGAGAGAGACACAAGGACCCTAGAGTCCACGGTCAGAGAGTGATTGAAACGGGCTCATCACACACACAGACAGTCAAGACCATATCCCTATGTCAGTTCTGTTTTAAATCACATATGTGTTAACTGGACGCTCAATACTAATTATTCTGATGAACAAGATGCCGTGCATTTTCATGTCACACAGAAAAGTTTTGATAGACCAAAAACCAGTGAATCAAACAGATGTTTTTGACATTTCTTGTTATTATAAGTGGCAATTTCTAAGGTAAACATCTCTTTATCACTTTTGGTAAAAACCTTAAATATAAAAATTTTCTGTGTGACTTGTACTATACTGTTTAAGGATGCTCTGATTGATAGTGGCGCCGATTGTTATTGGCCGATAATCATTTTATATAGTTGATCGGCAGTCTCTATGAAGGCCGATAATCCTCTGAACATTCAGTAGGCGCAGGCTCTTGAACAGGGAGGAGGAGACGTCGATTTCTTATGTACTGTCTGCCCTGAGAGGTCACCCATTAGCTGTTAGGTTGAGCAGCAGGGCCCTGACACTGTCTGACACTGTAGTAAGGGTGGAAGGGTGTGGGCATTGCGGTCATAGAATGCTTTTCTTTCCTTTCTCCTCCTGGTAAGCACTGCCTTGGCGTCGCGGCATACAGAGGGCATCAGTCTGTCTTTCAGCTCAGGAAGAAAAGTTCGTGTACGCCTGGAGAGGAGTAGTTAGGTAGGTGATTTAATGAAGTTCAGCGCGCGGAAGATTACGCAGGTGGAGCAAAGTCAAGTCATCTTCATTTATGTAGCGCTTTTAACAATGTAGATTGTTTTAAAGCAACTTTAAAGAGATAAACATATCATTTAAGGTAACAGAGATTGTTGTGGCTTTATAGCGGTTCTTGAATAATGTTAATTTCCAGCTAAAGTTAGTTTTGATTGATTCACATCCATCGAAACGATCATTTGTTATTAAATTAGGGGCCGCTAAGACGACACCGTTCTCTCTAAACAGACTTTAAATGCGAACCTGTGATAAACGCTGATGGCGTTCACATGCACATTAAGAATTGATTCTATAGTTATGTGCGTTTGAATATATGTGCGCAGGTTTGTAATTCCTTACTTGTCTGGCCTATAAATTTTGTTACAGAATTTTATTTTATTTTATCACCTCGGGGTAGGTACGCGAACCGAAATTTCCCACAACTCTTTATCTGTAGAGGGATCCTCCATAGGGAGAGGCTAGTTGGCACTTCAGCACTCCATTGTCATCGGGTCCAGGCGAAGGTCCTTCGTCAGATCTGGGTACGGCCTGGATCAGGCAGGCTGCGGGAAAACCCCGGGATAAACAAAGAAACTAAAATTAGCGTAGATGCCATTCTTCTTATGATGTAACGAGTACATCAGGATTTAAGGGAAGTGTTCCCAGTTCCGGCTGACTTAATCTATGCAGCCTAACATTGAATTATAGAAGTCGATAATGTATTCTGTGAATGCTACGTAAAAGAGATGTGTCTTTAATCTAGCTTTGAACGGACAGAGTGTGTCTGCTACCCGGACAATGGTAGGAAGATTTTTGACAGTTTTGTCAAAGTTTTGATATTCTAGGTATTATTAACTGGCCGGAATTTTGAGATCGCAATAGACGAAGGACTATAATGTGTTAAGAGCTCGCTCAAGTACTGTGGAGCTAAACCATTTAGTGCTTTGTAAGTAATCAGCAATATTTTAAAATTTATACGATGTTTAATAGGCAGCCAATGCAGTGTTGACAGAACCGGGCTAATATGGTCATACTTCCTGGTTCTGGTAAGAACTCGAGCTGCTGCGTTTTGAACTAGCTGTAGTTTGTTAATTAAGCTTGCAGGGTAACCACCCAGTAGAGCATTACAATAATCTAGCCAACTAATTGCTCCGCATTTGTCAATGAGAGCATATGGAGTAATTTAGATATATTTTTAAGATGGAAAAATGCGGTTTTACAGATACTAGACACGTGATTTTCAAATAAAAGATTGGTATCAAAGAGCACGCCCAGGTTCCCAACCGACGACGAAGACTTAACAGCAGCCATCAAGTCTTGGACAGTATTCTAGGTTATTATGTGTGGACGTTTTTTGTCCAATAATTAGAATCTGTTTTTTTTCAGAATTTAGTAGTAGGAAATTACTAGTCATCCATTTTTTTATATCAGCTTTGCATAATGTTAATTTTGTGAATTGGTAGGTTTCGTCAGGTTTTGAAGAAATATACAGCTGAGTATCATCGGCATAACAGTGAAAGCTAATTCCATGTTTCCTAATGATATCTCCTAATGGTAGCATGATGTACAGAGTGAACAGCAGCGGTCCTAGTTCTGAGCCTTGTGGTACGCCATACTGAACTTGTGATCGATAAGACATCTCTTCATTTACTGCTACAAACTGATAACGGTCAGATAAGTATGATTTAAACCATATTAGTGCAATTCCACTAATGCCAACACTAATAGAGAGATACTACCATACTACCATGATCGGATGATAAGAGCCAAATCATTTGTGACTCTAGCGAGAGCTGTCTCGGTACTATGGTACAGTCTACATCCGGACTGAAAATCCTTGCAGATATAATTTCTTTCAAGAAACGAACACAGTTGTTAGGATACTGCTTTTTCTAATATCTTTGACTGACAAGGCAGATTTGAGATCGGCCTGTAATTGACTAATTTTGTATGTTCAAGTTGTGTTTTTTTAATTAACAAGCGGTTTAATCATAGCCAGCTTAAAGGTTTTTGATACATATCCTGGAGACAAATATGAATTAATGATATTAAGAAGATGATCTATGACATCTGGAAGCATCTCTTTCAAGAGCTTAGTCGGTATAGGGTCTAACAAACAAGTTGTCAATTTAAATGATTTAACGAGTTTGCAAAATTCTTCCTCTCCTGTAGCAACAAATGAATCAAATTTTTCCTCAGGGAGACTACAATGCACTCCCTGATGCGATACTGTAGTAGACGGTTGAATAGTTGTAATTTTGTCCCTGATATTATCGATCTTGTAAGTGAAAAAGTTCATAAAGTCATTACTGCTGTGTTGCTTGGAAACTTCTGATCTTGAAGCTTTCTTTTTCGTTAGTTTAGCCACTGTTTCAAATAAATACCTAGGATTGTTTATTTTCTTCTAATAGGGTTGAAAAATAAGCAGATCTAACAGCTTTTAAAGCCTCTCTGTAAGCAACCGAGTTCTCCTTCCATTTTTCTGGCTGCCCTCTTAAGGGCCTGGGTGTGCTCGTTGTACTACGACGTTGGACTATTTTTTTTTTTTTATCTTTTAAGTGCAACGAAGCAACTGTGTCTAAAGTGCTGGAAAAGAGAGAGTTAAAAGTTTCTGTTGCAATATCAAGTTCTTCTAAGCTATCCGGGATGCTGAGATGATGAAACTGATTAGGAAGATTAATGATAAAGCAATCTTTAGTGGCAGAAGTTATAGGTCTAACATATTTATAACACAGAGTTGGCTTTGCAGCCTTGGCTAAATGTAATTTACATGAGACTAGATAATGATCTGAGATGTCATTGCTCTGCTGCAGAATTTCAATGGCATCATCATCTTTTCCATGTGATAGTATAGGACTAGAGTATGATTACGGCAATGAGTTGGTCCTGACACGTGTTGTCTAACTCCAATTGAGTTTACAATGTCTTTAAATGCTAAACCCAATGCATCTTTTTCATTATCTTTGTGTATATTAAAATCACCAACAATTAATAATAATAATTCATTACATTTATATAGCGCTTCTTCTGGGACCTCAAAGCGCTCAATTAGTATTTTATCTGCAGCCAATACTAATTCTGATAGTAAGTCCGCAATTTCTTTGATAAAATCTGGTGCCCTGGTGGCCTGTATACAGTAGCCAGCAGAATTCTCAAACGTGATTTATCGTTTACACTATATATTTTTACATTAAGCACCAACACTTCAAAAGAAGTATATTTAAAACTAGATTTCTTAGTGGTTTTGAAAATATTACTATAAATTACAGCAACACCTCCCCCTTTGCATTTCAGACGAGGTTCATGTTTATAACTGTAATCTTGTATAATCTTGTGGGGTTGACTCGTTTAAAGTAATGTAATCGTTTGGTTTTTGCCAGGTTTCTGTCAAACACAGCACATCTAGGTTGTAATCTAAAATCATATTATTAACTCTTGAGCGCTTTTGAAGTAAGGGGTCGAATATTCAGCAACCCAAGCTTTATCATTTGCTCATCTGTATTATATCTGTTTTTATTTGTTGAACATCAATTAAATTTTTTAACCTTAAATGGGTTTGGATGGTTTTTTTTGGATTTCCCAATTAGGGGAACAGACAGTCTCTATATGATGATATTTAGGTGAAAGAGGCTCTATGTGATGGGATTTATCCAACCCACCGAGACCACCTGTCCAGAGTCTCGTCCCGCAGATACCGCCCTTCCAGAGTCTCGTCCCACCGAGAGCGCCCTTACAGAGTCTCGTCCCGCCGAGACTGCCTGTCCAGAGTCTCGTTCTGCCGAGACCGAGCTTGTTCACGTCATATCTACCAAGCCTGAGCTACTTCACGTCATGTCTGCCGAGCCTGAGCTTCACGTCAGTCCTGCTGAGCCTGAGCTTCACGTCATGCCTGCCACACAAGAGACGGAATGGCCATGAAGGCCGATCCGCCATGACCGCCCGAAGGGTCGTCTCCACCATGGCCACCTGCACAGCCTGCTCCGCCCTGGTCTTCCGAACTGCTGATACCGTCCCACCCCCCCCTCCCTAGTTTCACCATCTAAGGCGCGATGAAACGCCTAGCTTATTACAGTTGATCTGAAGCGATACAGTTTAAAATATTGTAATTTTTCTTACAAACACTTTCACTTCAGAAGACATTGATCCATCCATTGGGGTCGTATAGATTACTACAGTTATTGCAGTATGTGCTGTTTGGTGCTCCAACGTTTAGGAACACATGAGCTTGTATTCCCAGAGATGTATTTTTTATTTTTCTAAAAACCTTCATTTGTGTTAATCTGAAGAAGGAAAGTTGTATACATCTTGGATGGCATGAGGGTAAAAGAGGAGTAAATGGTGAGGATGTATTTCTGGGTGATCTGTATTTTCTTTTAATACAGAATAACAAGAGACATTATTTCGTCTTCAGATTCATACGTGGTGTAGTATTTGAGGGCGAACCAGACACAAATACATCTTCCATGTGATTCATTCAAACATAATTCCACATAGAACTCAACACTCCTGACCTCAAATCACCAATCCAGAACCATAAAGATCCAGGCTCCAGCTAGTCTATGCAAACCCCCAGTAAGGACTTGGCCCTGCAAGCTTCAAAGAGATGAGCCCAACTAAAGAAAGAACGTTGTGAAAGTTAGATAGTTTGCAAAAGAGTGATTGTTTCAGAGATGGCACTGCTCGGGACCCACCAAGATAATGGCAAAAGTTGTTTGATCCCAAGACAAGGGATGTAAAACAGACCTCCTTATTCTTAAAGACCTCTGAATGACCCCAGGGTTGAGTTCTCTCAAAACCACAAAGACTGATATTTTACATACAAATATCATCCCAAAACAATTCTTGACGAACTTATAATCAAACACAACCTCTGCCCAGACTTCCCTCTCCCTGGACACTTCCACCAGCTTTTCAAGGGGGACACGGAGGCGTTCCCAGTCCAGCCGGGAGACATAGTCTCTCCAGTGTGTCCTAGGTCTTCCCCGGGGTCTCCTCCCAGTGGGGCGTGCCCAGAACACCTCCCCGGGAAGGCGTCCAGGAGGCATCTGGAACAGATGCCCGAGCCACCTCAGCTGACCCCTCTTGATGTGGAGGAGCAGCGGCTCTACTCTGAGCTCCTCCCGAGTGACCGAGCTTCTCACCCTATCTCTAAGGGATCGGCCAGCCACCCTGCGGAGAAAGCTCATTTCGGCCGCCTGTATCCGGGATCTTGTCCTTTCGGTCATGACCCAAAGCTCATGACCATAGGTGAGAGTACTAACGTAGATTGACCGGTAAATCGAGAGCTTTGCCTTACGGCTCAGCTCCTTCTTCACCACAACAGACATCATTACATCACAACCACAACATCGACCGCATTACTGCAGAAGCTGCACCGATCCGTCTGTCAATCTGTTCCACCCTTCCCTCACTCGTGAACAAAACCCCACGATACTTAAACTCCTCCACTTGAGGAAGGATCTCTTCACCAACCTGAAGTGAGCAAGCCACCCTTTTCCGACTGAGAACCATGGCCTCGGATTTGGAGGTGCTGATTTTCATCCCAGCCGCTTCACACTCGGCTGCAAACTGTCCCAGTGCAAGCTGAAGGTCCTGGTGTGAAGGGGCAACATCAACACGCCAACATCATCCGCAAAAAGCAGAGACGAAATCGCGTGGTCCCAAAACCTGACACCCTCCGGCCCCTGACTGCGCCTAGAAATTCTGTCCATAAAAACTATGAACTGAACCGGCGACAAAGGGCAGCCCTGCCGGAGTCTAACATGCACCGGGAAGAAGTCTGACTTACTACCGGCAATGCGAACCAAGCTCCTGCTTCCGTCATACAGGGACCGGACAGCCCTTAGCAAAGGACCCCGGACCCCATACTCCCGGAGCACCCTCCACAGGCCGCCGCGAGGGTCACAGTCGAATGCCTTCTCCAAATCCACAAAGCACATGTGGACTGGTTGGGGAAACTCCTATGAACCCTCCAGCTCCCTGTAGAGAGTATAGAGCTGGTCCAGTGTTCCACGGCCTGGACGAAAACTGCACTGTTCCTCCTGAATCCGAGGTTCCACTATCGCCCATATTCTCCTCTCCAGTACCCTGGCATAGAGTTTCCCAGGGAGGCTGAGAATTGTGATCCCCCGTAGTTGGAAAACACCCTCCGGTCCCCCTTCTTAAAAAGAGGGACCACCACCCCGGTCTGCCATCCCAGAGGCACTGT
The DNA here is from genome assembly GCA_030578275.1 of Meda fulgida. Classification (NCBI taxonomy): domain Eukaryota; kingdom Metazoa; phylum Chordata; class Actinopteri; order Cypriniformes; family Leuciscidae; genus Meda; species Meda fulgida. The sequence continues at coordinate 18,190,765 of CM060619.1, forward strand.
CCCCAATCGCCACGCGATGCTGCAGAGGCGTGTCAGCCAAGACAGCCCCACAACATCCAGAGACTTGAGGTACTCAAGGCGGATCTCATTCACCCCCGGTGCCTTGCCACCGAGGAGTTTCTTGACTACCTCGGTGACCTCAGCTAGGGTGATGGACGAGTCCACCTCTGAGCCCTCAGCCTCTGCTTCCTCAATAGAAGACATGATGGCGGGATTGAGGAGATCCTCAAAGTATTCCTTCCACCGTCAAGTCAAGTGTATTTATATAGCGCTTTTCACAATATAAATTGCATCAAAGCAGCTTCACAGTATCAATCAAATAACATAACAGTGTTTGTTTCTTAGTGGAAAAAACATCCACGTTTGGTAGGGCTGATCAATGGTATTAATGCTTAGTTAATTAATTCGAATATCCCTAACTGGGCAAGCCAAAGGCAACAGTGGCAAGGAACCGAAAAACTCCATCAAGTGACCTACTGGTGTCCTAAAACTCCATCAGGTGACTTAATGGAGAGAAAAAAAAAACCTTGGGAGAACCCAGGCTCAGTCGGGGGCCAGTTCTCCTCTGGCGTTTATGAACTAGAGGCCGGATTTACAGTAACTGTAATTCGATACAGAATTTTGTTTTATTTTATCACTTCGGGGTGGGTACGCGAACCGGAATCACAGCGTTTTATCTGTAGAGTGGGAAAGGGATCCTCCATAGGCAGAGGCTAGTTGGTACTTCAGCACTGCGTTGTCATTGGGTCCAGGCAAATCTCCTAGTCAGATCTGGATACGGCCTGGATCCGGTAGGCTGCGGGAAAACCTCGGGATAAACAAAGACACTAAAATTAGCGTAGATGCCATTCTTCTTATGATGTAACAAGTACATCAGGATTTAAGGAAGTGTTCCCAGTTCCGGCTGACCTAATCTATGCAGCCTAACATTGAATTATAGATCCGTCCGACGACAGCCCCAGTTGAGGTCAACAGCCGCCCACCTCCACTGTAAGCAGCGTTGGTAGGGCATTGTTTCCCTCTCCTGAGGCACCGGATAGTTTGCCAAAATCTCTGCGAGGCCAGCCGATAGTCCTTCTCCATTGCCTCACCGAACTCCTCCCAGGCCCGAGTTTTTGCCTCCACAACCACCCGCGCTGCAGTCCGCTTGGCCTGCCGGTACCTGTCCTCTGCCTCAGGAGTCCCACAAGCCAACCAGGCCCGATAGGACTCCTTCTTCAGCTTGACGGCATCCTTTACTTCAGGTGTCCACCACCGGGTTCGGGGATTGCCGCCTCGACAGGCACCGGAGACCTTACGGCCACAGCTCCGAGCAGCCGCTTCGACAATGGAGGGGGAGAGCATGGTCCACTCAGACTCAATATTATCTCCAGCCTCCCTCGGGATCCGGTCGTGGCTCCGCTGGAGGTGGGAGTTGAAGATCTCTCTGACAGGAGACTCGGCCAAACGTTCCCATCAAACCCTTACAGTACGCTTGGGTCTGCCAAGTCTGTCCAGCCTCCTCCCCCGCCATCGGATCCAACTCACCACCAGGCTGATCAGTTGACCGCTCCGCCCCTCTCTTCACCCGAGTGTCCAAGACATACGCCGCAGGTCAGATGAAACGACCACAAAGTCGATCATCGACCTGCGATCTAGGGTGTCCTGGTGCCACGTGCACTGGTGGACACCCTTATGCTTGAACATGGTGTTCGTTATGGACAAACTTTAACTAGCACAGAAGTCCAATAACTGAACACCGCTCGGGTTCAGGTCGGGGGGCCTGTCCTCCCAATCACGCCACTCCAGGTGTCACTGTCGCTGCCCACGTGAGCGTTGAAGTCCCCCAGTAGAACGACGGAGTCCCCAGTCGGAGCACTTTCCAGCACTCCTCCCAGAGACCCCAAGTAGGCACACACGACAGTGAGAGACCTATCCCCGACCCGTAGGCGCAGGGAAACGACCCTCTCGTTCACTGGGGTAAACTCCAACTAATGGCGGCTGAGCTGGGGGGCTATAAGCAAACCCACACCAGCCCGTCGCCTCTCACCATGGGCAACTCCAGAGTGGTGAAGAGTCCATCCTCTCTCAAGGAGTCTGGTTCCAGAGCCCAAGCCATGCGTATAGGTGATCCCGACTATCTCTAGTCGGAACCTCTCAACCTCACGCACCATCTCAGGCTCCTTCCCCGCCAGCGAGGTGATGTTACACGTCCCTAAGGCTAGTTTCCGTGTCCAGGGATCGGGTTGTCGAGGTCTCCGCCTTTGACTGCCGCCCGATCCTCTCTGCACTGGCCCCTTACAGCTCTTCCTGCAGGTGGTGAGCCCACGGGAAGGCGGTCCCACGTCGCTCCTTCGGGCTGAGGCCGGCCGGAGCCCGTGGGGAGAGGCCTGGCCACCAGGCGCTCGCATACGAGCCCCAACCCCGGGCCTGGCTCCAGGGTGGGGCCCCGGCTGCGCCATACCGGGCAACGTCACGGTCCTTGAATGTTTGTCCATCATAAGGGATCAGTACGATCATATGTTCTTTATTCAGAAGATGGCTTGATTGAAATCTGTGTTAAATGTTTTGTGTTCTTATAATAGAAATCATGTCTAAACTGTACCCTCTGTACTCTGCTCAAGCTGCAGAGTAAAGGGATCACAGATAACACGTGATTTACGATGAGAGGTGAAGAAAATACCACCTCTCAAATAAAGACAGTGCTATGGTCAGAAGTCATCCTGGAGGCTGGACAAACATTAGAGTTTAAAATCTTAGAACAAAGCCTTAGAGTTATGTTATGCCGTAGAGAGAGTTATGCTGTAGGGAGAGCCATGACAGAGTAAAAGATGGACGAGTAACCATGTAGACGAGCACACAAAAGAACCCAAATCAAGATCAGAAGAACATGGGTTAAACAACAGCTTCATTCAAGCCATCTAACTACTCGTCTCACTTTTCTTTCTTTTTCTTAGTTTTCTTTTCTTTTCCGTTGAGAGTCTTGGTTCAAAGTTAAGTTTTGCTGCAAAGGTTCGGTAAAACGTTTCGACTGCAAAGTGCTTCCATCTTCAAAGACTTCCCATCCATCCGCCAACACACCACGTGCCAAGCAACGGACCCGGGAAACCCCTTTTACGCAGACAAAAGGAATCCCCAAAGGAACGCAAAGACAAACGCAAGTAGTCTCCAGACTCTTAGCTGAACTGGTGCATTGAAATAAAATTGAATAACCCGCCTAAGAAATGAAAGAAGGGTTAAATTAATGATTGATGGTTCGTTCAGGTCATGTCTTTTAAGTGCATATAGAAACTTGGGATTTCATCGTATCACTCTTAAAACTCATTCTTTCCTCACTCTTTTTATTTCTGCAATTTGTATGAATGTGTGTTGTGTTAGATGTTAGTTTTATGTGTTAGAATAATCAATAAAGTCTTGTTTATATTTTAAGATAATTGTTCTTGTGTTATGTGCTTACGAATTTAATGTCTTAAACTGCTGATCTAAGTTACTGTAGTGTTACAAATGTATTAAATGTTTAATTTAGGTTCCAATTCAATAGTATCTAAACTGAGAAAGTTTAGTAGACTGAATTTAGCATTTGAAGTATAAATGATGATTATATCAGCTGAGATTCATGCCAGTCCTCAGTCCTGTTTCTTTCTATTGTAAGTTTTAATGAGTCAGATTACTGAGACTCTCACCCTTTGTCTGTAATAGCTCTTGGAGCCCCTGTCCCGGTCTCTGAATATTTAGGAAGATTAAGTCAAGCAATTCAGGTGTCTGACCTTAGCTTTTGTCTCAAGAAACAGCTGTGTCTTTGTCTCTATGATAATGTGAAGGTATGAGTGCTACAATCAGGCTGATTGGATTACCATCTCACACTGTTATGCTGATGAGATCAGGGCTGGGGAAATTCCGGTAACGGGCTGACTCCTGTACTTCATTTACATGCTTTGTTTAGATTGTCTCCACCTCTATGTAACTCCTCCCCCTTTAACGGTATATGAACTCTACTGTATACTCCCTTTGTTAGACTTGGATGAAATAGACTACAGCGATGCAACAGAGACTTCCCAATAAAGAATCCTGTTGAAAGATATCCCAACGTCTCCTGGTCTTCGCCTCTGAGTTTTCTACACTTTAGAAGAAAAAAGTTCACAACATTAGCTTGCTAATAAATAATGTTTCACTATAGTTTGGATATGTATATCCGCTGCAGAGGTGATAGTTACGGCCCATTCAAATGAACGCTGGAAGAGACATTTGCTCGGCTGTATAAGTGATTCTTTTAAGATTCCCTATAAATTAATTGATAATTCCTTTTGAGCTAAATTAACCTATCTGGCCCCTTAAATACATATTATTATTATTGTACATAGTTTACTACATTGGAAAGAAAGAAAAATAAGTAGAGGAAGAAGTAGTCAAGCAAGAGATAAAAGGGGGACAATACATGCTCCTTTCTGTCAAGACTTAAACATTTTAAATGAATTGTTGATTAAAAAGCAGTTTTAAATGAAAAAGAAGTGTTGTAAATCTGTTTTGAATTAAGTTATTTTTCAAATAAAGATTTCCGAGTCAGTGATATAAACATTGTGTATGTATTGTTATTGTACTTACCCTGTAACTACATGGGACAAGAGGTTAACAAGCATCACTTTAATTCACAGCCCGCAATGTCACACTTACCCTTTAACTTCATGGAACAAGAGGGTAACAAGCACAACTACATGAAACAAGAGTATCTTTCCTCAATATTTAAGCAAAAGTTTAAGCAGTTTTGTTAAAAAGATTACTGTATAAATGCATAGATATGTACCCTGTATTTTTTTAAACCTTATACAGTATATATTGGTACACCATTATTACATAAAGGTATGCAGTGTATGTTCTTGCTAAATTGCTCCCAAATGTAAGATTGTTGTATCATAATAGTAGAATAAGTACCCCTTGGGTCTATAATACTTACAGTATAAATAATTTTTAACTCTCCTGGTTTTTACCCCTTTATTCCCCAAAGTTTACATATTGTTCCCTTATACTTACATGTAAGTACTTTATACGTACACTATAATTACCAAAAGTTAGACTGTAGAATCGCTTTAATTACACAGTACTTTCAGGGCTGTAAGGGCCGCTCCTGTCTGCCTCCCTGCCTGCTGTGAGTTTGTTTGCGTCGAGGCTGTAAGCTTTACGCCTCGTATTAGCTTTGTATTTCTTTCTGTTTTGAACCATCATTTACTATCATTCCTAGTTGTTTATATTACTAAATATAGTTTACCCACCATCTCAGATTAACCTTACATCGCTAGCTTCCGTTATTGTTAGCACAGAACGCGTGTTTACGCGCCACCCGCGCTCATTTATTTATTATTTATTTTCTCTCGCGCGCCCGCGCCTTTGAGTTCATAAAAGCCCAGGTAAGTAAGAATCAGTCAACACAAACGGTGAGTAATGTCTTGTCCTGTTATTGTTACCTGTGTCACATGTCATATGTTTAGTGTAGCCTTCTCCGATGGCAATATAGGATTTATTTGTGATAAATGCAAGAAGACAGTCAGGCTGACGGAGAAGATTTCAGAGCTAGAGACACGCATCCAAACTTTAATTGAGGATAGTAAGGATAGTACTAGAGCTTTAGATACTATTTTGGATGCGCCTAGCATAGTGAACTCTGTACATGATTCGGTTCCGGCTGAAGTAGAGCCCAGGCAGCAGGGCAGATGGGTGACCGTGAGAGATCGCTCTAGTCGCGGATTAAAAAACCACTCTTCCGTTCCGATTACCATAACAAATCGATTTGCCCCACTCAGTGAAACACCCACTGAGAATTCTGTTGACTGTGCCCTGGTAATTGGTGATTCGATCACACGGAACGTGAAAATAGAGACACCAGCCACCATAGTCACATGTTTGCCGGGAGCCAGAGCGCCTGACATCAAAGCAAATTTAAAAGTGCTGGCTAATGCTAATCGTAAATTCTCTAAGATCATTATTCATGTCGGCACTAATGATGTTCGACTCCGCCAGTCGGAGATCACCAAAATTAATATTAAAGAGGTGTGTAAACTCGCAAGTACGATGTCAGGCACTGTAATTTTCTCTGGCCCCCTTCCTGTTCGCAGGAGTGATGAGATAGTTAGCAGATTGGCCTCACTCAATGGTTGGTTGTCTAAGTGGTGTCCTTTGAATAATATAGAATTCATAGACAATTGGAAAAGTTTTTGGGGCAAGCCTGACCTGTTGAAAAGAGATGGTGTTCATCCCTCCTGGGATGGTGCTGCTCTTCTCTCTAGTAATATGGCACATAGTCTTAGAGCTAAACATGACAATCTGGGGCTCAGGTCAGGAAGCAGACAGACTGGCTAAACCGACCGTCTGCTAGCGGCCTCGCGTCACCAAGGTCAGATAAATCCCATCACATAGAGCCTCTTTCACCTAGATATCATCATATAGAGACTGTGTCTGTTCCCCGAATTTGGAAATCCAAAAAACGTCAGGTAAAAAATTTAATTGATGTTCAACAAATAAAAAACAGATATAATACAGATGAACAAATGATAAAGCTTGGGTTGCTGAATATTCGATCCCTTACTTCAAAATCGCTCATAGTTAATGATATGATTTCAAGTTATAATCTAGATGTCCTGTGTTTGACAGAAACCTGGCTAAAACCAAACGATTACATTACTTTAAATGAGTCAACCCCACAAGATTACTGTTATAAACATGAACCTCGCCTAAAACGCAAAGGGGGAGGTGTTGCTGTAATTTATAGTAATATTTTCAAAACCACTAAGAAATCTATTTTTAAATATACTTCTTTTGACGTGTTGGTGCTTAATGTAAAAATATATAGTGTAAACGATAAATCACGTTTGAGATTTCTGCTGGCTACTGTATACAGGCCACCAGGGCACCATAAAGATTTTATCAAAGAATTTGCGGACTTTCTATCAGAATTAGTATTGGCTAACGATAAAGTACTAATTGTTGGTGATTTTAATATACATGTAGATAATGAAAAAGATGCATTGGGATTGGCACTTAAAGACATTGTAAACTCAATTGGAGTTAGACAACACGTGTCAGGACCCACTCATTGTCGTAATCATACTCTAGATCTAATATTATCACATGGAATAGATGTTGATGCCGTTGAAATTCTGCAGCAGAGCGATGACATCTCAGACCATTATCTAGTCTCATGTAAATTACATTTAGCCAAGGCTGCAAAGCCGACTCCGTGTTATAAATATGTTAGACCTATAACTTCTGCCACTAAAGATTGCTTTATCAATAATCTTCCTAATAAGTTTCATCATCTCAGCATCCCGGATAGCTTAGAAGAACTCGATATTGCAACAGAAACTTTTAACTCTCTCTTTTCCAGCACTTTAGACGCAGTTGCTCCGTTGCGCTTAAAGAAGATTAAAGAAAATAGTCCAACGCCGTGGTACAACGAGCACACTCAGGCCCTTAAGAGAGCAGCCAGAAAAATGGAGCGCAACTGGAAGAAAACAAAACTAGAGGTATTTCGGATTTCATGGAAAGAGAGCTCGATTGCTTACAGAGAGGCTTTAAAAGCTGCTAGATCTGCTTATTTTTCAACCCTATTAGAAGAAAATAAACATAATCCTAGGTATTTATTTGAAACAGTGGCTAAACTAACGAAAAAGCTTTAAGCACAGAAGTTTCCAAGCAACACAGCAGTAATGACTTTATGAACTTCTTCACTTATAAGATTGATAATATCAGGGACAAAATTATAACTATGCAACCGTCTACTACAGTATCGCATCAGGGAGTGCATTGTAGTCTCCCTGAGGAAAAATTGTTTTCATTTGTTGCTATAGGAGAGGAAGAATTCTGCAAACTCGTTAATTCATCTAAATCGACAACTTGTATGTTAGACCCTATACCGACTAAGCTACTGAAAGAGATGCTTCCAGAGATCATAGATCCTCTTCTTAATATCATTAATTCGTCTTTGTCTCTAGGATATGTACCAAAAACCTTTAAGCTGGCTATGATAAAACCGCTTGTTAAAAAACCGCAACTTGATCCTTCAGAATTAGTCAATTACAGGCCGATCTCAAATCTGCCTTTTCTGTCAAAGATATTAGAAAAAGCAGTATGCTCACAACTGTGTTCCTTTCTTGAAAGAAATGATATCTGCGAGGATTTTCAGTCAGGATTTAGACCGCACCATAGTACTGAGACAGCTCTCATTAGAGTTACAAATGATTTACTTTTATCATCCGATCGTGGTTGTATCTCTCTATTAGTGTTACTTGATCTTAGTGCTGCATTTGACACAATTGACCACAACATTCTTTTAAATAGACTGGAAAACTATGTTGGCATCAGTGGAATTGCACTAGCATGGTTTAAATCATACTTATCTGACCGTTATCAGTTTGTAGCAGTAAATGAAGAGATGTCTTATCGATCACAAGTTCAGTATGGCGTACCACAAGGCTCAGTACTAGGACCGCTGCTGTTCACTCTGTACATGCTACCATTAGGACATATCATTAGGAAACATGGAATTAGCTTTCATTGTTATGCCGATGATACTCAGCTGTATATTTCTTCAAAACCTAACGAAACTTACCAATTCACAAAATTAACGGAATGCATAGCTGATATAAAAAATTGGATGACTAGTAATTTCCTACTACTAAACTCTGAAAAAACAGAGATTCTAATTATTGGACAAAAAACTTCCACACGTAATAACCTAGAATACTGTCTAACACTTGATGGCTGCTCTGTTAAGTCTTCGTCGTCGGTTAGGAACCTGGGTGTGCTCTTTGATAGCAATCTTTCATTTGAAAGTCATGTGTCTAGTATCTGTAAAACCGCATTTTTCCATCTTAAAAACATATCTAAATTACGACATATGCTCTCATTAACAAATGCGGAACAATTAGTTCATGCTTTCATGACAACAAGACTAGATTATTGTAATGCTCTACTGGGTGGTTGCCCTGCACGCTTAATAAATAAACTACAGCTGGTCCAAAACGCAGCTGCTCGAGTTCTTACTAGAACCAGGAAATATGACCATATTAGCCCGGTTCTGTCAACACTGCATTGGCTGCCTATTAAACATCGTATAAATTTTAAAATATTGTTGATTACTTACAAAGCACTAAATGGTTTAGCTCCGCAGTACTTGAGCGAGCTCTTAACGCATTATAGTCCTTCACGTCTATTGCGATCTCAAAATTCGGGCCAGTTGATAATACCTAGAATATCAAAATCGACTGCGGGCGGTAGATCCTTTTCCTATTTAGCACCAAAACTTTGGAACAGTCTTCCTACCATTGTCCGGGAAGCAGACACACTCTGTCAGTTCAAAGCTAGACTAAAAACACATCTCTTTGACCTAGCATACACATAATATATTATAGACTTCTATAACTCAATGTTAGGCTGCATAGATTAGGTCAGCCGGAACTGGGAACACTTCCCTTAAATCCTGATGTACTCGTTACATCATCATAAGAAGAATGGCATCTACGCTAATTTTAGTGTCTTTGTTTATCCCGGGGTTTCCCCCGCAGCCGACCGGATCCAGGCCGTATCCAGATCTGACTAGGAGCTTTGCCTGGACCCGATGACAACGCAGTGCTGAAGTGCCAACTAGCCTCTCCCTATGGAGGATCCCTTTCCCACTCTACAGATAAAATGTTGTGATTCCGGTTCGCGTACCCACCCCGAAGTGATAAAATAAAACAAAATTCTGTATCAAATTACAGTTACTGTAAATCCGGCCTCTAGTTCATAAACGCCAGAGGAGAACTGGCCCCCGACTGAGCCTGGGTTCTCCCAAGGTTTTTTTTTTCTCCATTAGGTCACCTGATGGAGTTTTAGGACACCAGTAGGTCACTTGATGGAGTTTTTCGGTTCCTTGCCACTGTTGCCTTTGACTTGTTCAGTTGGGGATATTCAAAATAATTAGCCAAGCATTAATACCATTGATCAGCCCTACCAAACGTGGATGTTTTTTCACTAAGAAACAAACATTGTTATGTTATTTGATTGATATTGTGAAGCTGCTTTGATGCAATTTATATTGTGAAAAGCGCTATATAAATACACTTGACTTGACTTGACTTAAAGCGTTTTGAATCTAATCAGTAAATTGAAGCCATCATGCTCACCTTGAATGCCCAAATACAGTGTAGTTCACCTTAGTTGTTCATTACATTAATACATTACAGTAATAATGTACATAAACAACTTACAGAGCTCTAGTTGTACCACTTGACTGCTGCAGATTCATTTTGACATCGATAGTGTTATAGAGACACATAAATCCGAGTCCGAGGACGTGAACAGCTTTGGGGTAGAATGTCACAGGTTTGCGTCTCGTTATTGTGGTTACAACATGTCGTGAACTCAGCATAAGCTCTTGTTTTGGTTCATGAGGAACTGTAAAAGGTGGCTGTTGTGTGTTTGCGGCCCTCTGTGACTGTCTGTCTACAAATCTGCATAGCCCTATGGAACACACTGATGACATGATAAAATAAAACAAAATTCTGTATCAAATTACAGTTACTGTAAATCCGGCCTCTAGTTCATAAACGCCAGAGGAGAACTGGCCCCTGACTGAGCCTGGGTTGTCCCAAGGTTTTTTTTCTCTCCATTAAGTCACCTGATGGAGTTTTAGGACACCAGTAGGTCACTTGATGGAGTTTTTCGGTTCCTTGCCACTGTTGCCTTTGGCTTGCTCAGTTGGGGATATTCAAATTAATTAACCAAGCATTAATACAATACCATTGATCAGCCCTACCAAGCGTGGATGTTTTTTCCACTAAGAAACAAACATTGTTATGTTATTCGATTGATACTGTGAAGCTGATTTGATGCAATTTATATTGTGAAAAGCGCTATATAAATACACTTGACTTGACTTGACATGTATTTTTAGTTTTAAAATTAAATAAAGATTAATCCTACTAACTCTGACTGCCCTTTAGTAGTAATTTTTTCTCAAGAGATTAGTCCCAAAAATCCTGATTGGAGCGCCCTTAACACTGTTTGTGCTGTACAGATAGATACAGGAGGTAAATCCACATTATTATATATTCTTGGCTTGGGCCCTTTTGACTTGGGCAGAAAGCAACTACCCAGAACAGTACTACAACTTCAAGAAGAAAAACACACACACACACCCTGCAACCGCATACAGTAGCAACAAACTAAGGTTACACTTTATTTTTGATTGTCTACTTTAGACATTCCAATAACTAAGTACCTTTGCAACTACATTTAAACTAACTCTCATTAGAGTATTAGTAGACTGTTAGGGTGAGAGTAAGTTGACATGTACTTGGAAAGTTATATAAATAATACAAATGACTGTTAGAAGAGTGACAGAAAATTATTCCTGGGGCAGAATGTAAATGTTTGTTGCGTCTCTCCCATTAGGGGTTCAGGCTACATGCTGTCAATCAAAGTAGGTGAAGGCTTGAACACATTGTGATGTCTGTGATCGACTCGACGATGATGCCGATAAGGAATGACACATGCTCACCTTGTTCAAGGATGCTTCATCTACATGAGAGGGCAAGGGTACTGCATTCCTGCACACCTATTTTGATAAGGTGAATCACAGTAGACTGGAGTGGGATGCGAATAGCTTGTTTTTGTTTGCCATGTCACTGTTAGTGCAACCTTGTCATTCTTCCTATGATGAAGACATTTCAACACTTTAAACTAGAATAGAGAGATTGAGTCAGCTTTGTTTTTGGGAGAGAGGAAGAAAAGTAATCTCATCAGACAGCTCAACCATGGAGAGTTTAATGCATAAAAAATAAATAAAAGACGTGCACTTTTTCACATTATTTCACATTATTAAATTCACAGGCTGAAGGATCTTTGAACATCTCTGAACTGAGCCATGTTTCCAGCTGAATAATGATATTTGCCTCCAGTATTTACTAACATAACCTGTCCTACATGGTGTAACTAGACAGGCTCGGACCATAGAGCTGAAGTAATTCTTGAACTGGATGAATTGGTGGATCCGGAGGCAATGGTAGATCAGGAACCTGAACATCATTCATCATTACATGGCTGGCATGGAGTGAACCCTTGGATGTGACACCGTTGGCATGATATCCCTTATGGAGCAAAAATATATGGGAATATACTACAAAATATAAATGCAATATATTACATGATACTTTTACATTTACTAAACTAGTGCTTATATTTTTCAAAATACTGCAATATATGCATTGATCATGTATGGCTAATATGTATTATATATTTTATACATGTAAAATATTTAGAAATGAAGACAAAAATAGCATTCCTGCAATATTCATAAAGTTGTATCCTTTATTGTGTACATATATTGCACATACATATTCCCATATATTGTATACACATATACACACACATTCCCTGGAGGAGTTACAATCAATGGTTACAACAGATTTCTAGTTCCCAGCATGCTTTGCTTCTGACTGTTAAAGAAGAGTAAATGTTCAAATTAAGTGTCATTTCATGCGTTTTGCTCAATATTAATATAGGTGGAGATCTGATACTGTTTAAAGTTGTATTATTTTGGAATTTAAAAGGGTTTCTGGTATGTGTGAGTTTTTGGGGTTACTATTGTGCTGAACAGTGTCTGTGGTTAAGTTGATGATTGGCAAATGACTAGTAAGATTATGGGCCCCAGAATTAAGGGCATGGTCTAAAGTGCAGGGCACAAATGCACTAAGGGCGTGTCCGAATCCACTTTTGCTAGTTTAACAACGGGAAAATGGTTGCCTAAAAGGGTTGTCTCTATTCTCTTAGTAATGGGTGTCTTTTGGACGTAATGTGCAAAAAAACAGTAATTTCCCATTGCCTTTAAAAGCCAGTTGTGCTCGCACCATGGCAGATTCACTATTTACATGGTGCGATTTGCAAACAGAAAGACTGAATGCTTCTCTAACAAGAAAACAGATCTGCTCTTGAGCGCAATGTTAAATTGCGCAAACAGACCATTTACGGGACAAGCCAGATTCCACCATATATGAATGTACACAATGTTAATCTTTTACATTGTAATCATTTTATTTGGAATGTTTGTGTTCTGCTGCGCATCCAAATGGGTGTAGTAGGCAGAGTGTACATTGTGTAAGTGCCTATAGGTTCACTGTCACAAACACAGGAGGAGACAGACAGGTTTAGGTGCACAAAGTGTTTATTAAAACCAGAGTGGTGGTGGAACAACGGGAACCTGATGATGGTGAGAGGATGGTGACTTGTAGAAAGATGATGGTGACTTAGCTGGCATTGACTGAAGTGGATTCTCTGTGCAGGTGACGAGTGAAGACGAAGACAGGCGATCAGGATCACGGACGGAAGACGAACAGGAGACTGGATACAGGATGAGACGATCTCAGGTGAGTAGATTGATAAGGAGTCTGACAAAGTAGTGTATATTGCAATGAGACCAGACATGGAGTGAAAGATGAACGAGGGCACATAAAGGGTGTGTTGATGAGGGAGTGCCGGTGCAGCGAGTCAGTACTCTGGCTCTGACTCTGTGACACTCCCATTACTAACACGCTGTTTAAATAACAACAAAAAAAAAATAGCGCCATTGACTTTAGGCCAGGTTTTTGTTGGTCAATGGCGCAGTCTATTTAAGTTGCCTCAAAATAGCAACGCGCCTGAACACACCTCTTTTTCAGACCAGCACCACCATGGGCGAACAAAAGGGCGCAAATGTATTTGCTATATATTTACACCTCAGCAAATTTTTGCAAATAAGATACATTACGCATAAGGCAGTATTTTAGCATGATAATCAGTGTCATAAGCTAATCCAAACTGAGTGAAACAGGCCTATATTTATTATACAAATATGTTTAGAGAGTAGCCTGTTTTGAGATTGCAATAGACGTGAAGGACTATAATGCGTTAAGAGCTGCTCAAGTACTGCGGAGCTAAATCATTTAGTGCTTTGTAAGTAATCAGCAAATTGTTTAATTTATACATTGTTTAATAGGGAGCCAATGCAGTGTTGACAGAAGTAGGCTAATATGGTCATACTTCCTGGTTCTGGTAAGAACTTGAGCTGCTGGGTTTTGAACTAGCTGTAATTTGTTTAGTAAGTGTGCAGGGCAACCACCCAGTAGAGCATTACAATAATCTAGCATTGATGTCATGAACGCATGAACTAATTGTTCCGCATTTGTCAATGAGAGCATATGGCCTAATTTAGATATATTTTAAGATGGAAAAATGCGGTTTTACAAATACTACACACGTGACTTTCAAATGAAAGATTGGTATCAAAGAGCACACCCAGGTTCCTAACTGATGACGAAGACTTAACAGAGCAGCCATCAAGTCTTTGACAGTATTCTAGGTTATTACATGTGGAAGTTTTTTCTCCAATAATTAGAATCTCTGTTTTTTTTTCAGAATTTAGTAGTAGGAAATTACTAGTCATCCAATTTTTTTATATCAGCTATGCATTCTGTTAATTTTGTGAATTGGTAAGTTTCGTCAGGGTGTGAAGAAATATACAGCTGAGTATCACTAGCATAACAGTGAAAGCTAATTCCATGTTTCCTAATGATATCTCCTAATGATAGCATGATGTACAGAGTGAACAGCAGCGGTCCTAGTACTGAGCCTTGTGGTACACCATACTGAATTTGTGATCGATAAGACATCTCTTCATTTATTGCTACAAACTGATAACGGTCAGATAAGTATGAATTAAACCATGCTAGTGCAATTCCACTAATGCCAACATATTTTTCTAGTCTATTTAAAATAATGTTGTGGTCATGGTTTCAAATGCAGCACTAAGATCAAGTAACACTAATAGAGAGATACAACCACGATCGGATGATAAGAGCAAATCATTTGTAACTCTAATGAGAGCTGTCTCAGTACTATGGTACGGTCTAAATCCTGACTGAAAATCCTTGCAGATAGCATTTCTTACAAGAAAGGAACACAGTTGTGAGGATACTGCTTTTTCTAATATCTTTCACAGAAAAGGCAGATTTGAGATCGTCCTGTAATTGACTAATTTTGTAGGATCAAGTTGCGTTTTTTTAACAAGCGGTATAATCACAGCTTAAAGGTTTTTGGTACGTGTTCTAGAGACAAAGACAAATTAATGATATTTAGAAGAGGATCTGTGACATCTGAAACCATCTCTTTCAGTAGCTTAGTCGGTATAGGGTCTAACATACAAGTTGTTGATTTAGATAAATTAACGAACTTGCCAAATTCTTCCTCTCCTATAGCAACAAGTGAATTAAATTTTTGCTCAGGGAGACTACAATGCACTCCCTGATGTGATGCTCTAGTAGACGGTTGCATAGTTAGAATTTTCTCCCTGATATTATCGATCTTATAAGTGAAAAAGTTCATAAAGTCATTACTGCTGTTGCTTGGAAACTTCTGTGCTTGAAGCTTTCTTTTTCGTTAGTGTAGCCACTGTTTCAAATAAATACCAAGGATTATATTTATTTTCTTCAAATAGGGTTGAAAAATTAGATGATCTAGCCGCTTTTAAGGCCTCTCTGTAAGCAATCGAGCTCTCCTTCCATGAAATCCGAAATACCTCTAGTTTTGTTTTCTTCCTGTGCTCGTTGTACCACGGCGTTGGACTATTTTCTTTAATCTTCTTTAAGCGCAACGAAGCAACTGTGTCTAAAGTGCTGGAAAAGAGAGAGTTAAAAGTTTCAGTTGCAATATCAAGTTCTTCTAAACTATCCGGGATGCTGAGATGGTGAAACTGATTAGTAAGATTATTAATAAAGCAATCTTTAGTGTGTAATGGAAATTTTACATTTAGATGTGTTTTCTACTTTTAGACATGCTCTTTTATCTTTTAGATACATGCAACTTTATTAACATTGAGGATTTATGTACTAATAAGCATTTAAAGGAAGATGTTCATATAAGCTGAGGGACATTATTAAAAATATAACCAAGCTGTTAGAAATGCATAAATTAGAAGATGTTCTAGGTCACAGAGGACCAAGTAACAAAAAAGGAACAACGTGTACTTCAAGTGACCTATGATCTGCTTCAAGTGGAAAAGGTATATGTGTGTGTGCAGTTTTCTTTCAATCAAACCAGAAATATGAAGTTGAGTAATAGCTAAAAATTAGGAATTGAGCAGTATTTCAAAAACAGGAAATCTGGACGAAGATGTCATAGTGCTGTCTAGGCGAATTTATGTGAGACCAAGAGCTTGAACAAATTTCTGTGAGACCAAGGGGTTTGCAAAACCTGGTTTTCCTTTTAAGGGCATTATTGGAACAGATGCAGCTTCTACACAGGATGTGTTAGAGTATATAACGGGATGAAAGGGATCCGCCCTTTGCCCTTCTCATGTAGATGCTGTCTGTATGAGAACTGCCAATTTTATTCCTTGCAAGAAATAAAAACTTGATACTTTGACTTTTCAGAGGTTTCCACTTGTGTCCTTCCTCCTAACTTTTCGAATAGAATTATTACCACGACAAGTGATAGAAGTTATAGGTCTAACATATTTATTACACGGAGTCGGCTTTGCAGCCTTGGCTAAATGTAATTTACATGAGACTAGATAATGAACCGAGATGTTATCGCTCTGTTGCAGAATTTAAACGGCATCAACATCTATTCCATGTGATAATATTAGATCTAGAGTTTGATTACGACAAAGTAGGTCCTGACACATGTTGTCTAACTCCAATTGAGTTTACAATGTCTTTAAAAGCCAATCCCAATGCTCCTTTTTCATTATCTATGTGTATATTAAAATCACCAACAATTAGTACTTTATCTGCAGCCAATACTAATTCTGATTGAAAGTCCAAAATTCTTTGATAAAATCTTTATGGTGCCCTGGTGGCCTGTATACAGTAGCCAGCATAATTCTCAAACGCGATTTATTGTTTACACTATATATTTTTACATTAAGCACCAACACTTCAAAAGAAGTATATTTAAAACTAGATTTCTTAGTGGTTTTGAAAATATTACTATAAATTACAGCAACTCCTCCCCCTTTGCATTTCGGACGAGGTTCATGTTTATAACAGTGATCTTGTGGGGTTGACTCATTTAAAGTAATGTAATCGTTTGCGTTTAGCTAGGTTTCTGTTAAACACAGCACGTCTAGGTTATAATCTGAAATCCTATCATTAACTATGAGCGATTTTGAAGTAAGGGATCGAATATTCAGCAACCCAAGCTTTATCATTTGCTCATCTGTATTATATCTGTTTTTTATTTGTTGAACATCAATACAAATTTTGGATTTCCAAATTCGGGGAACAGACACAGTCTCTATATGATGTTATCTAAGTGAAAGAGGCTCTATGTGATGGTATTTATCTGACCTTGGTGACGCAAGGCCGCTAGCAGACGGTCGGTTTAGCCAGTCTGTCTGCTTTCCTGACCTGGGCCCCAAATTGTCATGTTTTAGCTCTAAGACTATGAGCCAAATTACTAGAGAGAAGAGCAGCACCACCCCAGGAGGGATGAATACCATCTCTTTTCAACAGGTACTACCTGATAGCTAGCTAAAACCTGATTATTGTTATGAACCCTGATTCCGGGTGTCAGTCCCAGGGCCGCCTGCTAAGGCCTGCCAGTCTTGGGGCTCAGTCTCGGAGCGGCCTGTTAAAGCCGGCCGTCTGAAAGTTTTCTTTAGGTAAGAAACTGACTGCCATGACCAGTAAGGTTGGGGACCGAACTACATGGTGGCCTGATAAGGCCAAATGCCTGACAGTGGTCAATCCTATTCGGCTGATCATAATCGGCGCTAGCTTCCAGAGAGGCCCACTGAAGCCAATTGTCTCATTGGCCAGTGAATTAACAGTTGAGGACCCCATGATGGGGCTCAGGGTCAGGGAGGCTTTGCTAATGTCAATGCCTGTCCATCAATAGCACTGTTTGTATACCCCGTCACTCAAGACTCACTTAGAAGATTTGAGAGGCCTACTAGGCCTGAAGCAAGTCAGTGTTGTCAGCCAAATTCATACTGCCGGGGACTCCCCATCAGGGAGGCCTGGTTGGGCCTACTAGCTGATAGCCAATCTATACTGCTACAAACACATACCGTTGGGCACCATACTACTACACAAGCACAAATATTGAGGCCACCCACAGGAGACCTAATAAGGCTAGCTACCTGGTCTCAGGTATAATGTATGTCCCACAATGTTAGCACTCCCTTCCGAGGAGGCCTGTTTAAGGCTTACTACCCATCAGTGAGTCTACTGCCCGAACAACTAAGGCCAAACACCTGAGATAAGCTGGCCTACAGCCTCTCTTGGGGCCTGCCCAGTCAAGGAGGCCTGCTGAGGCCTACTACCTAACAGTGCAGCCTTCGTTGGCAGATAAGCTGTTAACACAGCGCCTACAGTATCTTGGTACCTAATCACATTGTCCATGGCAGTGTACTCAGCAAAAAATGCAGCACCCTTTAAGCAAGGGGAGTACAACATACACCACTCTGCCTCTATGGAGGCCCCAGAGTCAGGGGCCTACCATTTGTACGCATGGGCGTCAGCTCATGGCAATGCTCTGGCTTCACGGGAGCGAACTTCGAAAACCAAAAAGAAGTGAAGGTTAGAGCTTTCCGCTCGACCCGAGCCATAATGGTGCGAGGTAGGATAATACAGAACTGAAAGTGAAGTACTTAGACCTACCCTGAATCACAGGGGAATATTACCACCTAACCTGCCAGCCAGCGGCTCTAGAGGTGACCGAATTTTATCTGTGCCCAGCCTAGGGGAGTGGGGCTTGCTTGGAAGCCAACCACCTACAAACTGACGCTCGAGCAGTAGCTCAGTGAGGTGAGTGGAACCTATTCTGGCGGCCCAAATCTATATGCTAGTCTCTTCGTAGGCAACCTGACTCGTCGAGGCAAAAGACGGCCTAACCCTGCTCAAGAAAGACCCATTGTACTGAGGAGGCCTTATTGAGGCCTAACCCGGGGTATTTATAAATCATGCCTCTGCATCAAGCTGCATTACTCTTCTCGCCCCAGAATGCAGAAAGGGGGCGGGCCTTGGCCTAACGACTCCCATGGGAGGAGGCTGTCATATAGGGATGCT
The DNA here is from genome assembly GCA_030578275.1 of Meda fulgida. Taxonomy (NCBI): domain Eukaryota; kingdom Metazoa; phylum Chordata; class Actinopteri; order Cypriniformes; family Leuciscidae; genus Meda; species Meda fulgida. The sequence continues at coordinate 18,209,817 of CM060619.1, forward strand.
AAAAACCTACATTCACAAAGTGAAGGGCCAGAGGCAGAAATACTTTAGTAGAACGCCTCCACTATCCCTAGCATAGCCTAGGCCAGCTACAGAGGATGGCCCTGGTGAGGGCCAGCCTATAAGCATAGATCTACATGAAGGCTCGGTGGAGCCACAGCCTTATGAGATTTTTTATTTTTATTTTTTCATACGAGGGGCTGCAGAACCGCTCAGTGTACTGAAAACCCAAACAGAGCTCAAGGGGGTGATGTACTCAGGACCAAAATATGTCAGACGGTTCTGTAGGTCGGACATAAGATCTACCTGAAGCTCCAGTGTCAGTCTATACTCCAAAACAAAACCCCCTTTTTTTTTAGAGATAGACCAACTACTCTACCCTGAGGTGGCTAATGGCTTGAGGGCTAACACAGGTGTGTGCAGAAAAAACAAACTACAAACATAGTTTTACAACTAGAATGAGCAGTGGCACACCTCGCTTTATCTTACATTTGACAACAAGGGAAGCCATCACATAAGCACAAAAGAAGCCCATACAACTGGTGCTTCTCTCTATCATTCTATCCACCTAACAAGGGAACTTCAGGGCTCTAATAACCAAAACATTTTATCTTACCTTATGACATTGACATTGACATGACCCCATAATTCTATACAGAGAATGAGGTCTGTAGAGAGATACATTTTAGTGTTAGTTGCATACAAAAAAATTATCTTAAAAAAGACCAACTCAGCTCACCTGCGGTGTGCGAAGTGAAGACTCACCAAACAGTTCTTTATGAACATGGGGTCTACCACCTTTTACATACCTGAAAGAGGCGAGAAGAGGGGAGAGGGCTGCGATATTATCACGCCCTCAGGGAAGGTGATTCATCACCGACGCTGTGTGCGTTTGTGCTGGATCACCTCCCTCAGATCCCTCTTCTTGTGGGAGTCTCGCCTTCTCTGTGACCTACTCCTCCACGTAGGGGGCACTGGTCCTCGGAGTGTGAGGGGCCAGGCCCTCCCCCTTGCCTGGGCGTGGATGCAGATCTCAGGGGTATCCAGGTCCTAAATGCCGCTGAGTACACCTTTGACCTCTATGAACTTGCCAATCCACTGCCTCCACGGAGGTGCCAAAAATTTCAGAGGGTGAAACCGGCGAATCGAGGAGAAAGCCTTTCTCTTTCTCCCCGATATCGGCTAGGTTCAACCACAGATGTCTCTCCGTGGCCACCATCGACTGGCCGATCACGGCAGCAGTTTGCTTAGTGGCTTGAAGAGCAAGATCAGTGGTGCGGAACAGCTCAGCAACCTCCTCAGGGGACATCCTTGCCCCGTGGTCTAGATCCCCCAGCAGATCGGCCTGGTAAGCCTGCAACACCGCCCTGACCCGAGAAATCCTCCACCTGCAGCTCACCCTCGGGTTATCCCCCTCCCAAGGCGATCAGCGATCAAGCTCCATCTGGGAACCCCATGATGCGCATCGACACTCTGCCTCAGCACGAGCGGGACCCGAACCACGAGGTCCAGACGCTTAACCCTCTTCGTTTGAAAAGAGGGCCAGATGAGAGCGGAGCGTTCTCAAGGGAAAATGCTCACAGTTTTCACAGGCAGCTCCCTCGAGAACTGCCTGTGCATGCTCTTCTCCCAAACTTGGGCACGGGTCCGCACACTTCTGGAAGCTTTGAGTCTTCTCAGTGCATTTCATTCTTACCGTAATTCTAAGTGCTTTATAGACAGAACAGTCCCTGAAGACGAAAAGATGATTATCATGTCTGCAAGGCGCCCTTATATACTTCCAGGTCGCACGTTAATGATTCATGGGCTGTCGCCGGTCAATAGGATTACCGTGATTTGATTGTGGTTTCAGACAGGTTCTCCTTAACGTCAATCGACGCAGTGCGTTCAATGGGTTCAATCCCAAAATGTTGTTATATTAATACACTGGCCATTAGGTGTAACCTGGCTTTACAATGTGAGTAAGTAAATGATGGCAGAATTTCTTTGTGAACTATCCATAAACTAATGTTACATTATGGAATCCTATTGAAAATATTGATCAACCATTGTGTTCATAAATTTTCTCCTAAGAAAATCCTTGCCTAAAAGGCATTTAGAACAATGTATTTTTCATTATTAAACATTAATACGATCCATTCATTGACTTATACAAAAACATGAGCTCTGAGTACAACAAATTAAAAAAATGACCTTGCACTTCCCCATGGTTATGAGTAAAACCAGAGTGATGCCTTCACCTGCCGAGAGATAGATGACACTCTGGTGACCAGCAGCTTGAAACCAGTGGTCTGCCCTCTGTTACCATGGTGAGGGGTAGAAATGCAACATGTGGTGTTCTCTTGCTCATTATCATCATGATACACCCAATCAGAGGGGGGCAAAAACGTGTCTGATGAGAACACAGTGGGTGAACAGAGAGTTCAAAGTGTGGTGCTCTCTTACAAGACCTCACAAATAGATCTGATCTTGCGAGTGGATCGGCATGATCTCCACATAAGGTACACAGGAAGTCAGAAGTTCTTTTTGGAATTAATTTCCAAAACTCATTATCAATATTTGCAAAGTGGAGCATGCGGCAACGCCATCACCCCGTGCCATTAAGCTTTCTTGAAAGTAAAAGTTAATTAGGTATGATGACTAAACTCCAGGGATTGTAATTAGCCGAACTGCGTGACTGCTCACCAGTAATTAAATGTCATTCCCCGTCAGTTCAGTGGGCCTGAAAAAGCCCTGTGGAAAATGTCAAATGCAACAAACTCACCTATGCCCCCAAGACTACCTCTGGGCAAAAAACAAAAGCCCCTTTAAAACAATAAAAGAATGGCAACTGTAAGCAAGGTCGTCTTATGAATTTTAATTTTGTTTTAATTAACAATTAGTGTTTTAAATAAGATGAATGAGGGTTTCCAATAGTATAAGAATAGATCTGATTCAAGGTATATTCTCGGAAAAGTCTGTAAATCTTATGAAGTTTCACTTCTCGGGTCACTTTACCATGTTTTACGAATGTTTAGATATTTTTACGGGAAAAGAAAAAAAACTATAGGAAAAAATGTTTTGCAGTGTGGCTGCTTGACAGAATATACTTTCCTGTGGACCATGTCTACTGTTCAAATGCATGACCTGCTGTCATGTCATTACATAATGAACACACACCTGTGTCCTCTAGAGTGTGAGCTGATGAGATCATTGTGATTTTGACTGTCAGAGAAAGTGAGAGTAAATGTGCCTCAATTGTCACAGAGTTACACTCAGTAGCGGCCTTTGCTCTAATTCAACTGAAGGGGCCACCGCTTGCGCTCGAAAAAGAGCCCCGTCCCCCTTCATCACGCCGCGCACACTCTAGGGTCGGAAAATATCAGGGCTTGGGGCAAAAATGCCAACAAAGTTAATTAAATGCTGGGAAGTCATTGCCTGATAGGGCAGAGAGGCAACAAGTCACTTTCGGACGCAGTCACAATTGTTTATTCCCTGAATAAATCAGCCATTTTGAACGGATTGTTTGACTTGAATTATTGAATGACTCACCCATTAAGATAATGATTTGCCGCCACCTACTGGCAGTTTTAATTTAATTTAATTTTCCTACAATCCTTTCATTTTTCTATAATCATTCCTCGCGTCTGTGGCTGATAAAAATAATTCCTGCGGTCCAACATGCTGCAAGGAAGACTGTCTGCACTTGCCCAGATGTCAACTGAACACAACATTATGAGATCGCTGGATAATAAGGATACACTTGTCAGAGCTTTTGCAGCACCCTGTCAACAATATTTTAATAGGTTATTTGTCTGTTGTTTTTTTTAAAGGGGGTTGGGGGACCTCCGACTGTTTCTTTGAAACGGGCCTCCAAACTAGTCTTTGTAGTCAACCATATTCTTAACATTTATCTTTTACTTAATTAAAAAAAATATTAGATAACACTTTACTTGAAGGGATGTGCATAAGACTGACATGACACCTTCATAATTATGACATGGCAGATGTGATAAATATGAAGGAGGTTTTATGCATGTTTATGACAGCTGTCATTAAGTGTCATTCGGTCAATTATGACATTTTTAATGCAAATATGACATTGTTTGAGATGTCTTTGTTATGACACCTTGACATAAATCAATACATCATAACCTGTCAGTGTCTTTGTCATATCAACTTGACATTACCAAGACAACATAAATTGTCATAAATATATCATAAACATGATATAGCAGATTAATTATCAAACTTAAGAAACCACTTAGCTTTATGGGTTAACATTTCATTAAATTGTCAGGTGGTTGGTTTTGACATTGGCTGTCATGAGGCCATTATAACTGTGTCATGAATGTTTTTCTTGACCTCAACTACAGTGGTACCAATTTAATTTGTCATTAAAATGTTATAATGGCTTTATGACAGCCAATGTCAAAACCAACCACATGACAGTTTAATGAAATGTTAACCCATAAAGTTAAGTGGTTTACTAAGTGGTTCTTAGTAATGTCAAGTTGTCATAACAAAGACATCTCAAACAATGTCATATTTGCATTAAAAATGTCATACTTGAACAAATGACACTTAATGACAGTTGTCATAAACAGACATAAAACCTCCTTCATATTCATGACATGTGTCATGTCATGATTATGACGGTGTCATGTCAGTCTTATACACACTTCTTCAAGTAAAGAGTTACCAAAAAGGTAAGAAATTATAATTTGGATGAGCAGCCTGGAATATTTCACTTGTTCCGAGAAAACAGTTTGAGACATGATTTCATTATGTTTCCAATACAGATAAAAAATGTAACTAGTAGCATTAAATTGTAAAGACAATGATTTACCTTTTTAAGACTTTAATTGGTAACACTTTAGAATACGGTTCCTTCGTTAATTAATAACTACACAGGAACAAATGAGTAACACAATATTAAGAATCCAGTAACTACTATTAACTAACAAGAAACTCTGATTAACGAACTAGTAAGTAATAGCACACACATGAAAGTGGTAGTTCACTATTAACTAGTCAATAACTACTATTTCTTTATACTTCCCAGATAACTACTGAAAAAGTTTCATAATTCATGCAAAACTAATCAATAACTAATGCAGGACAAATGACTAGACATGACTTAAGTGTTACATACTTCTAAATGAATTACTAAATATTTGGATCCGTATTCTAAAGTCAAGATCATGGTAACTAATTAGTAATGACTCAAGTGTTACTACATACTTACATACACTACAACACTACATACAAGTGTCACTACATACTTACACTACAACACTACATACAAGTGTTACTACATACACTACAACACTATACACAAGTGTTACTACATACATACACTACAACACTACATACAAGTGTTACTACATACACTACAACACTACATACAAATTTTACTACATACATACACTACAACACTACATACAAGTGTTACTACATACATACACTACAACACTACACACAGGGGTTACTACATACTTGCATACACTACAACACTACATACAAGTGTTACTACATACATACACTACAACACTACACACAAGGGTTACTACATACTTACATACACTACAACATTACATACAAGTGTTACTACATACTTACATACACTACAACACTACACACAAGGGTTACTACATACATACACTACAACACTACACACAAGAGTTACTACATACATACACTACAACACTACACACAAGGGTTTCTACATACATACACTACAACACTACACATAAGAGTTACTACATACATACACTACAACACTACACACAAGGGTTTCTACATACATACACTACAACACTACACATAAGGGTTTCTACATACATACAGTACAACACTACACACAAGTGTTACTACATACTTACATACACTACAACACTACACACAAGTGTTACTATATACATACAGTACAACACTACACACAAGTGTTACTACATACTTACATACACTACAACACTATACACAAGGGTTACTACATACTTACATACACACAAGTGTTACTACATACTTACATACACTACAACACTACACACAAGTGTCCAGAGGAATGCCGGAAAATTGGCCACAGGACGAGTAAGGTCGCGACAACTGCATTTAAAAATTCATTTCTTTAAAATGATTCAGTTGATAAATAGTTAAGTAGGAGATAGCATAGGTTAATTATTAAAAGTTTTCCCAAATCATAAGTCTGCTATGCTATAACAAATTGATAATGTAAACAACCTTGTGTATTCATTTACAGTAGCAGTTAAAATTTTAATGTACAGTTAGTCATTGTCCTGCATTAATTATTTATTAGTTTTGCATGAATTATGAAACTTTTTCAGTAGTTATCTGGGAACCATAAAGAAATAGTAGTTATTGACTAGTTAATAGTGAACTACCACTTTCTTGTGTGCTATTACTTACTAATTCGTTAATCAGAGTTTCTTGTTAGTTAATAGTAGTTACTAAATTCTTAATATTGTGTTACTCATTTGTTCCTGTGTAGTTATTCATTAACGAAGGAACCGTATTCTAAAGTGTTACCCTTTAATTATATTTGTATATATCAAACCATTTCACTTACGTATATTTAAGGTATAAATACAGATTCAAATTCAAGTTTTTAAAAAATGATAGAAGAGGAATTGAAAGGGAGAGAGAATTGGGATGGTGGCTTTCACATTGACATAAAAAAGACAAATGAACAATGTTTTTATATTTGTTGGTGTGCAAAGCACCTTCGGTGCTTGTGTCCTATTGTTCTCCAAAGAATTGTTTTCTTTTTTTTTCTCAAATTTTATGGGGCTTCTGTGACCCCTAACAATCTCAAAAACTCTTAAAACTTTGCACATATGTTGGAATCATTGGCCATTTGGGTCGTGCAAGTGCTGGTACATGGGCATGGTGGGAGTGATCAACAGTGCCCCCTTGAACAAAGTCAAAAGATTTGGTCCATGTTTGTGTGGCGAGGCGAGGGTTTTTAGGGCTGGGCAGAGCACTAATTATACCCGTGCTCCCGCAGGTTCATTACATTTAACGGCATTACATGTCAACACTCCACTCCAACGCAAGCAGCAGCGGCGCATCAATGATGTAACGGCCCCTGAAATTGACGCACACCAACGACTGGCACCCTGTGCACTTATACACCCACAGTCACAGCCCATTGGCCAAACCTCAAATTACGATCGTAGGAGAGGTAAAAGCCTATCCTGCCACACATGCTTTTAGTATATATGAAACTCGGAACAGATATAGTTATCATCGTCTTCGAACAACTTCTCCACTGCAAGCCATACGCTCTGCTGAACAGGAAGTTGGCTATTCGAGGTTTTATGAAAAGCAAATGCACTGAACTTTTGAATACTCTTCCTAGTGGATTCAAGTGATCGTGACCTTCAGGATGCTAAATTGTGAGCAGATTTTCGAAACAGCAACTGTGTTATAGCTACCTGTACCTATAGCTACATTGACTGATTTTGATCAAAATTGGATAGAATAATGTAAAGAGACTGCAGATATAAAACTGCGAAAGGATTTTTGATGTCTTAAATATGAGTTTTACTGTGCTTTTTAGGCTCTTAGCATGCTTCAAATTTAATGAAACTCGACACACACATCCATTCTGTCGGCTGTTATACATTGGCAAAAGCTAAGAAATGGGCGACCATTTTGACTAAAATGCTGGGCTTAGTTTTATCCAAAGTCACCAAACTGAGTAGCTATATGTAGCTACAATATATGTATTGTTCTTATATTTTGATAGCAATATCTGATATCAATATCAAAGATGGCAAAATCATACTGAGTGATATTTTAACCTGTTCATTTGTAGTGCACAGACAACATAGTTTTAAATTATTAGTTTAAAACGAAATCTGTAAAATACTTTTATAAATAACATTTAATAATCTGTCCCAATATAATAATGAAAATGTATCTGTCAAGCTGCCAGACATGATTAATTAAATTGCTGTCCGTTTGAAATGATGAGACAAATTTCTATAAAGACGCCCTTATTTAGTGGTATAAAACAAACACTAATGTACTAGACTGTAAGCCCTAAGCATATAAGTAATCATACAGACTGCACATTCTCATATAAACAGACACCAGCTCGGAAGCACCTGCAGCCCAAATATTGCAACAATTATAAAAAATATAATAAAACATGTTTTGTGATCATTTGTTTTGTGTAGCATTTTTTCAAATGCAGTAGTACTACATTGTAATTTGTACAAATATATATGATATCGGAGTCTCCACAAGCTAATGTTCAAAATTCTCACGCAGAGACGAATTTTCGAATGCATCCATCCCCGAGATTGGTTTGCAGCGATCGACCTGAAAGACTCATTTTCAGACTCTACTTTCGTGTCTCGATTCTCCCTCGACACAGGCCGTTTCTGCGCTTTGCATTCAAGAGTTGATGTTTAATAGGCAGCCAATGCAGTGTTGACAGAACCGGGCTTATATGGTCATATTTCCTGGTTCTAGTAAGAACTCGAGCTGCAGCGTTTTGGACCAGCTGTATTAAGCGTGCAGGGCAACCACCCAGTAGAGCATTACAATAATCTTGTCTTGATGTCATGAAAGCATCAACTAATTGTTCCGCATTTGTTAATGAGAGCATATGTCGTAATTTAGATATATTTTTAAGATGGAAAAATGCGGTTTTACAGATACTAGGCACGTGACTTTCAAATGAAAGATTGCTATCAAAGAGCACACCCAGGTTCCTAACCGACGACGAAGACTAAATAGAGCAGCCATCAAGTGTTAGACAGTATTTTAGGTTATTACGTGCGGAAGTTTTTTGTCCAATAATGAGAATCTCTGTTTTTTCAGAGTTTAGTAGTAGGAAATTACAAGTCATCCAATTTTTTATATCAGCTATGCATTCCGTTAATTTTGTGAATTGGTAAGTTTCGTTTGGTTTTGAAGAAATATACAGCCGAGTATCATCGGCATAACAGTGAAAGCTAATTCCATGTTTCCTAATGATATCTCCTAATGGTAGCATGTACAGAGTGAACAGCAGCGGTACTAGTACAGAGCCTTGTGGTACGCCATACTGAACTTGTGATCGATAAGACATCTCTTCATTTACTGCTACAAACTGATAACGGTCAGATAAGTATGATTTAAACCATGCTAGTGCAATTCCACTAATGCCAACATAGTTTTCTAGTCTATTTAAGAGAATGTTGTGGTCAATTGTGTCAAATGCAGCACTAAGATCAAGTAACACTAATAGAGAGCTACAACCACGATCGGATGATAAAAGTAAATCATTTGTAACTCTAATGAGAGCTGTCTCAGTACTATGGTGCGGTCTAAATCCTGACTGAAAATCCTCGCAGATATCATTTCTTTCAAGAAAGGAACACAGTTGTGAGCATACTGCTTTTTCTAATATCTTTGACAGAAAAGGCAGATTTGAGATCGGCCTGTAATTGACTAATTCTGAAGGATCAAGTTGCGGTTTTTTAACAAGCGGTTTTATCATAACCAGGTTTTTGGTACGTATCCTAGAGACAAAGACGAATTAATGATATTAAGAAGAGGATCTATGATCTCTGGAAGCACGTACATGTCATGTTTCAATGTATTTGAGTTCAGTTTTGCGATCTTGTTCCTGAAGTTAATTTTGTAAATAAATCAACTACTTTGAAGTTCCTGCATCCTCGTCTTCAGCTACCCGTTCACTCTTTAAAGTATTCCTATAATACTATTTGTACCTCCCCCTAGTATTTGAAATGTATTGTATTTCTATTGTTTGTTTTGATATTTCTTCAATAAATAAATAAAAAGTATTAGCCTATTACAATAATTATTATTAATGTAAATGATAAAATGTCTAGGCTAGCAGTTGCAATTTAAAGTAATGTAATTTATAGTGCTATTTAGTATTAATAATATATATGAATGTATTTGCTATATTGTATTTTGTTATTATTATTGGTATTGTGTTAATATATTTGTCCTTGTAATTACATAAATAAATACAAAACTTTTCAGATCTGTCATAAAATGTATTTATTTGTCAATTGATATGATTGTTATTTTCCCTTCGCTTTGTAAGTGCAAAAGTTTGTTATTAAGAATGATGTTGTAAAGTTCTTGATTTTCCTTCTCCTTTTTAAGTTTTTCAATCTCTAATTGCAGTTTTTTCTTTCTGTTACTGCAGTTCCAGCGCTACTTCTCTTGTAGCGGCTGGACAGGGTATTTGCGTCTTTCTGCAATTCACAAGTGGAGGAATTATGAAATATAATATATTAAATAATATTGGGGCTGTTCTAAGTCAAATGAACAAAACTAAAATAATTGTTAACAAATAAGCAATAATTCACTTTGCTGCCTGGTTTGGCATAGGCCTACTGCTGGTGCTCTGTTCAGGTTTGAAGCTGCTTCGATTGCTGGAAAGGTCTAACGCGTGAAACAAAGAAATACCAATCAAAAGTGATATTTATATACAAAAAATATATAGTTTATTACGCCTGTCGTAACTTTCATATCGTTTATCCTCATAGTGATACATTTTATTTGATTTAAGACAATAATGTTCTCTCACTCCGTGTTATATTCCTCTGGTTGAGTCTCAGCTTCACTCTCTAAGCCGCCATGGATGCCAGCCAGGACAGGTGAGTCCGCCCAAGGATGTCTTGGACCAGTTTAGTAGTGTCTGACAATTCTGTTGGCGGAACTAAGAGCGTTTTTTTTTTCTTACCAGTTTTGTTGGACTCCCTCTTATGAAGGCTTTTTTCTGTTTTTGCCCCCACAGAGAGTTTTCATATTTTTTTATTACCTCTGAAACCGTCCTCTTTACTCCTAAATTCTGTGCGTTACTTTTCTCAGTTATTTCCTCCCACTGTTTTTTTTTTGTTTGTTTAGTTTTTGCCAGCAGTTATAACGGGATTAAATTTGCTTCTTAAAATTGCTTTTCTTTTCCCATATTCATCAAGAAGAATGCACTTCTCATCCTCTGTCCAATTTGGCTTTCCTTTTTTTGTTTTTCTTAAACCATTTCTTTATCTATTGTAGGCTATTCATTGTTTTAGTAGCGTGTCTATGGTGTAGTATTACAAATGTATTAAATGTTTATTTAGGTTCCAATACAATAGTATCTAAACTGAGAAAGTTTAGTAGACTGAATTCAGCTGAGATTCCTGCCAGTCCTCAGTCCTGTTTCTCGCTATTGTAAGTTAAATGAGTTTAATGGCTCTTGGAGCCCCTATCCCGGTAAGATTAAGTCAAGCTATTCAGGTGTCTGACCTTAGCTTTTGTCTCTATGATAATGTGAAGGTATACAATCAGGCTGAGTGGATTACCATCACAGACCGTTATGCTGATAAGATCAGGGCTTGGGAATTTCCAGGAAGAGTTGACTCCTGTACTTCATTTACATGCTTTGTTTCAGAGAGTCTCCACCTCTATGTAACTCCTCCCCCTCGAAAGGTATATTAACTACAATGTATATTCCCTTAGTTAGACTTGGATGAAATGCACTACAGCGATTCAACAGCTTGTGTTCTCAAAAAAGAAACCTGCTTAAAAGATATCCTGGTCTGCGCTTCTGACTTTTCTACACTTTAGAAGAAAAAAGTTCACAACAATGGCAACAATAGATTTTTATAAAGGCAAACCTGGATTGCTGTCTTGAAACACTTAACGGTTTACCTTACCTAAGAGAACTGTTTAAGGGATTATATGCAACACCCTTAAATCATTCGCTTAGTTAAGGGATCAAGCCTTAAGTCCCACACTTAAGGGAGAAACTTAAGGTGCTTTATGCAACCGGGCCCAGGTCCTTCTGGTGGATCCATATTGGCCCACCCGGACCTGGTTCCCAGAACTCATGTTCCTCGTGACAGCCCCTCCCTGGCCCATTCCTCTGAGGAAGGACCTTCTGACTCAGAGATGGGGCACCCTATGGCACCTTCGTCCGGACCTCTGGAAACTCCATGTGTGGTCCCTGGATAGGACATGGAGGTTCTAGGTGACTTACCCTCAGAGATACTTAACACCATCGCTTCAGCATGGGCACCCTCTACGAGACGTGTGTATGCCTTGAAGTGGAACCTCTTCATCGAGTGGTGTTCCTCTCACTGAGAGGACCCCCGAAGATGTTTGATAGGGTCCGTGCTTTCCTTCTTGCAGCAAGGGTTGGAGCGAGGGCTGTCTCCCTCCACCCTTAAAGTACATGTTGCCGCTATTTCAGCATATCACGACCACATAGATGGCAAAACAGTAGGAAAGCACGACCTGGTCGTCAGGTTCCTTAGGGGGGGACGAGACGGTTAAATCCTCCCCGACCCTCCTCCATACCCGCTTTAGGAAAACAGTGCAAAGTGGGCAATATGCATTTAAAGGAACACTCTACCGTTTTTTTTTTTCATTTTAAACTATGTTATTCCCTTAACTAAGACGAGTTGATACATACCTCTCTCGTCTCAGTGCGTGCACTCAATCGCTCTGGCACGCGGCGACACTTTGAAAGCCCTTAGCTTTGCCAAGTTCATTCACTAGGATCCAAACCGAGATGAAGTTAAAAGCGATCAAACACCTCCACGTTTTCCATATTTAAATACAGTTACACAAGTAGTTACACGACCAAGTATGGTGATACAAAATAAAACGTGGCACTTTTCTAAGCGGTAAAATGGATAACTATAATGTATGGCGGAATAGCACTTGGGAGCACTTCGACTCAGGGCGGTAATATGTGATGTAATCAGTGATGATATTTCTGAGCGATTGAGTCGAGAGAGGTATGTATCAACCCGTCTTAGTTAAGGGAATAACATAGTTTAATATGAAAAAACGGTGGAGTGTTCCTTTAAATGCATATTGCCCACTTTCCTGTGTTTTCCTAAAGCCGGTGCTTGGACCTGTAATCTCTGCTTGCAGTTATACTTGTGTTTTGTTTTTGCAGTTATTTGAGTTTCTTTGAATTTCAATCAATTGTATTTCAGGTTTCTTTTTTTTAAGATGCTATTTTGCATGTGCTTCATAAGAGTTTGGTTGTTTTGTGTACATTTCACCATTTCATTTATGCTTCTGAAAACATATGTAAGCTCAAGATTTTGGATTAGCTCTCAGCTTAATTGGTTGGTTGTGGTGATTTGCTTTAATAGAGATCCTGAAAAGAAAAAACGTCCTTATGTTTTATGTAAGCATGCTAGTACACTCCATTTACCAAAATACCTCTCATCTTTTAAATGTTTATTTTTGTCTTTATATGGCATATTATACTGGTAATAATGATCTTGATGGCATATATTGATGGATGTGAAAAAAAAGATGTGATTGGGCATCATAAAAACACATCTGCTATGATTTTTTTTTTTTTGATTTTTTTTTTACAAAAATCACTTAGAAAGGTTGAAATCTCCAAAAGACCTGGTTCAATTCAAACTTCCAATTTTAGCATGAATATTAATAATGGTTTTAAGCAGTTTTCTTTGTATTTTGTTGACTTTATCGTTAAACTTGAATCTCCCTGCTTCTTATACTTATCCCTATTTATCTTATACTGTGTCCAACAAAAAGCAAATTACTTTTTGGAATTTATGTGCATAACACATTATGTGTTAATGTATTCAACAGTGGCATGACTACATGACAGAAGTTTTTGCACAGTTGTAAAGAAAATTGGAATACCGAACAGTCATCCTTTGGGTAAGAAGAAAGGCCCAGAAAATGTTATTCCACAGAGAAGTTTTACCAGCACAAAACAATCTGAGAGGCATAACAAGCCCTGTAGTGTTGGGATGCAGTGATGACTAGAGAGCTAAAGTCAACCTATCATTCCTCAGAGAGAAGAGGTGTCAAATGAGACCTGGGTCCTTTAGCACGGCAGGAGTTTTGCAACAAGACCAGACCTCTTCTGTGGTCACCACCATTGAGATGACTGATGAAAAGAAATGCTGCCAATTTAATTTAATCATTGCTGACAGGGTACACAGATTATGTGGAGTTTAAAGGTGAACAAAGTGTTTCCTGGGACATACCTATTTATGCCTATAAAACACTATATAAATCATGGGATTGGGTTTTTCTACAGTATTTACAAAGCCTGTATGGTACTTCAATTAGTAAAACAGATAATACAGAATGTTAACTGGGAAAAGAGATACAGTATACAAATATTAAATAAAAAGGAAAATGATAATTTAAAGACCATAAAATAATAAATTATCTAAGCCTCCTAACCTTTATTCAGTAGAACTGCATTCTATGGCGTGGGAAGTTTGTGTGTCAAATGTGCCAATCAAAATGTAACTTTTTGAAACAGGCTGTCCTTAAGTAAACTGTTGCTATAGTAGCCTAATATTAATGCTAGAAAGCCTAAATGGTGATTTTTTTTTCCTCAATATTCTATTCTATTTCATCATTAAAATCAATTATCACATTCATTTTGAGTGAGGGGGCAGGATAGTCCGGATTAGGGGGCGATTTTCAACATATAGAAAATGGTAAATGAGTGAACAAAAGACCGATTTCAAAAGACTGATGATATAAAGCACATTTATATAGCACTTTTAAAAATGTAGATTGTTTCAAAGCAGCTTTACGGAGATAGACATATAATTTAAGATAACAGAGATTGTTTTGGCTTTATAGCGGTTCTTGAATAATGTTATTTTCCAGCTAAAGTTACTTTTGATAGATTCACTTCCATCAAAATGATCATTTGTTATTAAATTAGGGGCCGCTAAGACGACGCCGTTCTCTCTAAACAGACTTTAAACGCGAACCTGTGATAAACGCTGATGGCATTCATATGCGCATTAAGAATTTATTCTATAGTTATGAGTGTTTGAATATATGTGTGCAGGTTTGTAATTCCCTACAAACCATGCCTCACTTAAAAAAGTTGGGTTAAAAACGACCCAACAGCTAACCCAATGGTGGGTTGATATAGCACAGACCTATTGTTGGGTTATTTTAAACCAATAAATTAGGTAACTAGTTTTACCCAATACATTGGTGTGATGAGGGGGGCGTGGTTTCGCGGAGTTTGCAGTGGGGGAGCGAGGGAGGAGCCGAGCGGTAAGTAAGTAGGTCAAGTGCAAAATGACGAACACCTGTGTCTGATTGCAGTAATTGGCGTGGGGAGACCGCATATAAACCGCCTGATGCAGAGGAGAGGGAGAGAGAGAAGGCATGGGGCTCTTAACAGCCGACGAGCAAGCTACTGCATGAAAAAGGAATGTTATTGTTATCTGTTATTGGTTGAGGAAACACTGTTTTTGTTACGCTGTCCGCGCACGTGGCGCACCTTTTCTTTGCTTTTTATTTACTTTAATAAATTGTTCGAGCCCCTTTACGCCGACCCTTGTCTTCTTTCATCCCCCACAAAGAACCATCATTACACTGGTGCCGAAACCCGGGATGGAAGAAGAAGCCGCCGCCAGACAGCCTCCGTCCCCATTTGCGGATGTCATCCACGCGCTCGCGGGTCTACATCAAGAACAACATCGTGCCCTGCTGGCCGTGAAGGAGGAACAGGAGCGTCGGTTTGAGGCGCTCCTCCGAGCCCAGCAGGAGGACCGCGAGCTGTTCCGGAGCTGGATGGACCGGGAGGGACAGGCCAGACCATCAACGCCAGCTTCAGCCTCGGCCCAGACCGTTCCACTGCATAAAATGGGCCCGCAGGACGACCCGGAAGCCTTCCTCGAGCTCTTCGAGAGGACGGCCGAGGCCTGGAGCTGGCCGCCCGGGGACTGGCCGGTGCGGTTGATCCCGCTGTTGTCCGGAGAGGCACAGATCGCCGCACAGCAGTTGCCAGTCCCGAACCTCCTGGTCTATCAAGACCTCAAGCGCGCCATCCTGCAGCGGGTCGGCCGGACCCCCGAGCAAAGCAGGCAGCGATTCCGGACCCTGGAGCTAGGGGAGTCCGGTCGGCCCTTCGTCTTCGCGCAACAGCTCCGGGACGCGTGCCGCAAATGGTTGATGGCCGAGGAACGTGACGTCGAGGCAATCATCGACCAGGTGGTACTGGAGCAGTTCGTGGCGCGGTTACCCCGGAGGACCGCGCAGTGGGTCCAGTGCCACCGCCCGACGTCGCTGAACCAGGCCATCCAGTTGGCGGAGGACCAGATGGTGGCATGCCCAGGGGTCGGCGAACCCCTGCCAGCAGCTTCTCTCTCTCTCTCCCCCTCTCTTTCCCCTTCCTCTGTTTTGTCTCGTCCTGTCCCTCTCCCTAGGTCCCGTGGCAATTTCCCTCCTAGACCGGCGCCCCGGTGGAGGACCAGCGTCGGGACAGAGCCCGCTCCCGCGCCCAGAGCACCGCCTAGGGGAGCCGCGTCTGGGTTCTCTTCCCTCCCGGCACCCGCGCTCTCCCCATGCCAACCACTTGACCCACTTCCCGCCACTGGGGTGGCAGGAAGGGCTGGGCCGGCCTGTTGGCGTTGCGGGGACCCGGGTCATTTTATCGACCACTGTCCAGTGATGGAGGTGGGGACTCTGGTAAGGGTCCCTGACACACCGCAGGCCGCCCCCGATCAGGCTGGGTTGTACCAAATACCAGTGAGTATAAAGGGGGGTACTTTTCAGACTTTGGTGGATTCAGGCTTTAACCAAACCTCCATCCACCAAAATCTGATTCAACCTGGGGCATTGGATAATAGCCGCATGGTTAAGGTAAGGTGTGTACACGGGGAAGTGGTCGAATATCCCTTAGTGCCGGTCACAATCCAATTTAGGGGCCAAAACCATAGTGTAGAGGTAGCCGTAAGTCAGCACCTCCGACACCCGCTAATTTTGGGAACCAATTGGCCGGGGTTTAAAGCGTTATTGGGACATTTATGTGCGGGTGTTTCTGGGATTAAAAGGAAGTAAGGGAAGGGAGCGGTCGCTCAGGTAGGAGAGGCTGTGCCGGGACCATCGGGACCTGCACCAGAGGATCGGAACGCTGTTGAAAGACAGGATCTTTCGGAGCGTGATGACTTTCCTCTGGAGCAGTCCCGAGATGAAACGCTTAAAAATGCATTTGATCAGGTCCGCACAATCGACGGACAGCCTCTCCATCCCGACCGACCTCTTTCATATCCTTATTTTACAATTATAAAAGATAAGTTGTATCGGGTGACCCAGGACGCCCAGACAAAGCAAGATACAACACAGTTGTTAGTTCCGAAAAGCTGTCGGGAAATGCTTTTCCAGGCGGCTCATTGTAATCCTATGGCTGGACATTTAGGGCAAACGGCAACACTAAATCGTCTAATGACCCGATTTTTTTGGCCAGGCATTCACGAGAACGTGCGCAAGTGGTGCGCGTCTTGTCGTGAATGTCAGTTGGTAAACCCTCTGGCCAACCCAAAAGCACCATTGTGCCCCCTTCCTTTAGTGGAGGCCCCCTTCGAAAGAATTGGCATGGACCTCATCGGGCCATTAGAACGGTCCGCACGAGGGCATCGTTTTGCATTAGTCCTAGTGGATTATGCAACACAATACCCGGAAGCAGTGCCGCTTCGCAACATTTCAGCCAAGAGCGTAGCGAGCGCACTGTTTCAGTTAATCTCCCGGGTGGGAATCCCAAAAGAGATTCTCACCGACCAAGGCACGGCGTTTATGTCACGTACTATTCGCGAGCTTTACGAATTATTGGGCATTAAATCGGTCCGCACCAGCGTCTATCACCCACAAACAGACGGACTGGTCGAACGCTTTAATCGCACGTTGAAGTCAATGATTCGAAAGTTCGTACAGGAAGACGCCAAAAATTGGGATAAGTGGCTAGAACCCCTCTTGTTCGCTGTACGCGAGGTCCCCCAAGCCTCCACGGGGTTTTCCCCCTTCGAGCTTCTTTATGGACGTCAGCCCCGCGGGGTGCTGGACGTACTTAGGGAAACTTGGGAGGACGGACCTTCGAATAGCAAAAATGAAATTCAATATGTCATGGACCTGAGAACAAAACTCCACACTTTGGGGCGGCTGTCTATGGAGAATTTGTTACAGGCTCAGGACAAACAAAGTCGGCTGTACAACAGGGGGGCTAGACTACGCAAATTTGCACCGGGAGATAAAGTACTTGTGTTACTCCCCACGTCCAGTTTGAAATTACTCGCAAAGTGGCAAGGACCCTTTGAGGTCACACGGCGAATTGGGGATCTCAACTATGAAGTCGTTCGTACGGATAGGGGTGGGGCACATCAGGTTTACCACCTCAATCTCCTTAAAAAATGGAATGAGGCGGAGTCAGTGATGTTGGCAACGGTAGTGAGTAGGGAGGAGGATCTTGGTCCAGAGGCGAATTCAAAATCTCAATCACTCGCTCTGGCAGCTGGTGGAGACCACCTCTCACCGTTCCAACTCACTGATGTCCGCAATTTACAAACGGAGTTTGCTGATGTGTTCCTGCCCCTGCCCGGCCGAACCGACCTTATTCAGCACCACGTTGAGACCGAGCCGGGTGTAATAGTGCGCAACCGGCCTTATCGCTTACCTGAACATAAAAAGAAAGTAGTTCAGGAAGAATTGAAGGCTATGCTAGAGATGGGGGTAATAGAAGAATCCAACAGTGACTGGGCAAGCCCGATAGTTTTGGTACCAAAACCTGACGGCTCCGTCCGGTTCTGTGTGGATTATCGCAAGGTGAATGCTGTGTCGAAGTTCGACGCGTATCCAATGCCTCGGGTTGACGAGTTGCTTGATCGGCTCGGCACCGCTCGATTTTATTCGACGCTGGATTT
Source organism: Meda fulgida (assembly GCA_030578275.1). NCBI lineage: Eukaryota > Metazoa > Chordata > Actinopteri > Cypriniformes > Leuciscidae > Meda > Meda fulgida. Next base: position 18,228,497 of record CM060619.1, read on the forward strand.
AACGAAGGGATACTGGCAGATCCCCTTATCTCCAATGTCTAAAGAAAAAACTGCCTTCACAACGCTGTTTGGATTACACCAATTTGTCACTCTTCCTTTCGGCTTGTTCGGGGCTCCGGCAACCTTTCAGCGCCTGATGGACAGAATTCTCCGGCCGCATGCTGCATATGCCGCTGCTTACTTGGATGATATTATCATTTATAGTAATGACTGGCAGCGTCATATGCAGCATTTGCGGGCTGTCCTCAGGACGCTGCGAGGGGCCGGGCTCACGGCCAACCCGAAGAAATGTGCGATTGGGCGTGTGGAGGTTAGGTATCTGGGCTTCCACTTGGGTCATGGACAGGTGCGTCCCCAAATTGATAAGACTGCAGCAATTGCTACCTGTCCGAGACCTAAGTCCAAAAAGGAGGTTAGACAGTTCCTGGGGCTAGCGGGATATTACAGAAGGTTTGTGCCTAATTATTCGGACCTCGCTAGCCCGCTGACTGATCTAACTAGAAAGGATGCACCAGATACTGTCCAGTGGACAGAGCGGTGTCAGCAAGCCTTTACCCAGATTAAGGCTGCTCTGTGTGGCGGACCGCTCTTACAGGCTCCTAACTTTTCTCTCCCGTTAAGCACCGTTGAGAAAGAATGTCTTGCCATCAGATGGGCCGTTCTCACCCTCCGCTATTATCTCTTGGGACGGGAATTCACCCTCTGTTCGGACCACGCTCCCCTCCAGTGGCTCCACCGCATGAAAGATACCAACACGCGGATCACCTGTTGGTATCTGGCGTTACAACCCTTTAAATTTCAGGTGGTCCACAGGCCGGGGGCGCAGATGGCTGTGGCTGACTTCTTCTCCAGGAGGAGGGGGGGGGGGTGCTGCAGGCCGGATGGCTCCCCGCCCTGAGTCGGGCGGTGGGGGTATGTGATGAGGGGGGCGTGGTTTCGCGGAGTTTGCAGTGGGGGAGCGAGGGAGGAGCCGAGCGGTAAGTAAGTAGGTCAAGTGCAAAATGACGAACACCTGTGTCTGATTGCAGTAATTGGCGGGGGAGACCGCATATAAACCGCCTGATGCAGAGGAGAGGGAGAGAGAGAAGGACTGGGGCTCTTTACAGCCGTTTTCATTAAGTCATTGTTTGCAATTGCTTTAATTTACTTCCTTAAGATAATAAATTCTTTCAATAAATAAGTAAATAAATAGCAGTAATAAATTGCCTCATAAGGCGATAGTGTGTTGAGGGAACACCTCCAGGCACAGAATATTAATGCTAAAATGAATTTATTTACAATTATGTTTTAAGTTCTAAGAAACATGGAATACAAATACACAAACAAAACAAACCAAAGCTTGTCCAGCTTATCCAATTATAAACTGCCTAAGTAGGCGACAATGAGTTGATGGAACTCCTCCTGGCTACTGGCACAGAATATATTGTGTGTAGAAACTGCCAAACAGCTACCGCAGGCTTTGGATACTCAATGTCTAAAACATGAAATAATTTAAAGCATGTATCCACAGCTTGTAAAAGGCTGTCTTGCTCTAGTGCCGCTCCTCCCACAATGACGAAGGCTTGTGAGCAGTTGAATTTGTCCCCAAACTGCAGGACATGAGGGAATTGCCTCCGTTGCTCCTCCTCCTCCAAATACTGGATGATGTTTGTCCCAACCTTTAAATAGAATTTTTAAATGGTAAATATGCACACATGGATCAAATATTAAAGTCCATTAAAGTCCACATATTTAGTATAATATTTTTATTTGTATAAAAATATATATATATATATATATATTTAATATTACAAATGATATATAATTTTTATAATTCACTTCTCAATACATTTATGCTGTGTTTTGGGTGATATGTGATTTTTTAAAACCCATTTACAGCAAAGTTACTACCATTAGATTGCATATTATGAATTCTTATTTTTTTATGAAAAATCACTGTAATAGTGATACTGCTATGTGTCATTTAAAAAGTAATAAGTTAAATGTTATTATAAAGGAATAAAGTCTCAACCAACCGTCATTTTATTTCATGGGAATGTGGCGATCTGAAAAGTGTTGTGTAACTCAACTGACTATTGTAATAACTTACAATAACTTATAACTTATCTTATCTTATTGAGTCATAGTTATCTTTTATAACTTTTAACCTTTATAGAGTTGTCTAGATAAAAAAAAAAATTTTTAAGGCGGGATCTAAAGCAATGAAAAAAAAAACACACAATGAATGGCGTCCCGTCCGGACGCATTTTCTTTAGGTCCGAAAAAAGAACATGTCCGGGAAAAAGAGGACGTATGGTCACCCTAGTTTAACAATTTGTAGTATTTTAAATTCACACGTTAGTAGGATAGCCCAAGTAAACATTTGCGCTACAATGTGCTTCTATAACACAGCATACCTTCTTCCTGTAAGTGACTGCGACACTGGATGGATGGACCAGGCTTCCGCTGGGTCTTGAAGCCGAGCGCGTCGGTTAATATCTGAAAATATGAATAACTTTCCTAAAAAGTATTGGAAAGACCATAGAAAGTTAGGAAGAGTATCACAACCGAGTAGTACTAAGAAATTGGCTGGCTATATGGCCATATTGGTGTCGTAGTCGCAGATAGCGGACAAAAAGCAGTCATACAGGGGAGATATAAACATGGAAATAATTGGCTGGACATTTAGAACGTAAAAACGGCAATAATAGTATGTAAAAGCTTAAAGTCACGTTATAACGAAACATAATAATAATGTAGGCTACAATATGCATATTGTAGCCTAACTCACCCTTGTATCTTCGGTCAGCTGTGGTGGTCAACCGTTGAAATTTGAATTTTAACCTAACGGGCTGCGTTGTTATAGAAAAAACCCAATAAATGTTCCGAATAACCCAACAGAACGACCCAATATATTTAACCCAGCTATTGGGTACACACAATAACACAATGTTTTTTACTGTGTGCCTAAACAAAGGCTATACATTTTGATAATTTTATTTTATCACTTCGGAGTAGGTACACGAACCGAATTTCCCCACAACGCCTTATCTGTAGAGTGTTAAAGGGATCCTCCATAGGGAGAGGCTAGTTGGCACTTCAGCACTGCATTGTCATCGGGTCCAGGTGACGGTCCTAGTAAGATATGGATACGGCCTGGATCCGGCAGGCTGCGGGAAAACCTCAGGATAAACAAAGAGTGTGTCTGCTTCACGGACAATGGTAGGAAGACTGTTCCAAAGTTTTGGTGTTAAATAGGAAAAGGATCAACCGCCAGCAGTCGATTTTGATATTCTAGGTATTATTAACTGGCCGGAATTTTGAGATCGCAATAGACGTGAAGGACTATAATGCGCTAAGAGCTCGCTCAAGTTCTGCGGAGCTAAACCATTTAGTGCTTTGTAAGTAATCAACAATATTTTAAAATTTATACGATGTTTAATAGGCAGCCAATGCAGTGTTGACAGAACCGGGCTAATATGGTCATACTTCCTGGTTCTAGTAAGAACTCGAGCTGCTGCGTTTTGAACTAGCTATAGTTTGTTTATTAAGCGTGCAGGGCAACCACTCAGTAGAGCATTACAATAATCTAGCCTTGAGGTCATGAACGCATGAACTAATTGTTCCGCATTTGTCAATGAGAGCATATGGCGTAATTTAGATATATTTTTTAGATGGAAAAATGCGGTTTTACAGATAATAGACACGTGACTTTCAAATAAAAGATTGCTATCAAAGAGCACACCCAGGCTCCTAACCGACGACAAAGACTTAACAGAGCACCCATCAAGTGTTAGACAGTATTCTAGGTTATAACGTGTGGAAGTTTTTTGTCCAATAATTAGAATCTCTGGGGGTTTCTTTTCAAAATTTAGCAGTAGGAAATTACTAGTCATCCAATTTTTTATATCAGCTATGCATTCCGTTAATTTTGTGGATTGGTAAGTTTTTTTAGGTTTTGAAGAAGTATAGAGCTGAGTATCATCGGCATAACAATGAAAACTAATGTCATGTTTCCTAATGATATCTCCTAATGGTAGCATGTACAGAGTGAACAGTAGCGGTCCCAGTACGTGGCCTTGTGGTACGCCATACTGAACTTGTGATCGATAAGACATCTCTTCATTTACTGCTACAAACTGATAACGGTCAGATAAGTATGATTTAAACCATGCTAGTGCAATTCCACTAATGCCAACATAGTTTTCTAGTCTATTTAAAAGAATGTTGTGGTTAATGGTGTCAAATGCAGCACTATGATCAAGTAACACTAATAGAGAGATACAACCACGATCGGATGATAAGAGCAAATCATTTGTAACTCTAATGAGAGCTGTCTCAGTGCTATGGGACGGTCTAAATCCGGACTGAAAATCATCGCAGATATCATTTCTTTCAAGCAACGGAGCAACGGAGTAACTGTCTAAAGTGCTGGAAAAGAGAAAGTTAAAAGTTTCTCTTGCAATATCCTGTTCTTCTAAGCTATCCGGGAAGCTGAGAATAAAACTGATTAGGAAGATTATTGATAAAGTAATCTTTAGTGGCAGAAGTTATAGGTCTAACATATTTATAACACGGAGTCGGCTTTGCAGCCTTGGCTAAATGTAATTTAGTTAGCGTCATATAAGGTGGCGTACCAAATTGCTCGGTGCAAAAAAAACCACTCCGTAGCAGAGGAGCTGATACTGCCTGCAGCATTAGACATGGTCTCTCTGTCATGCTGGATGACGCAAGTGCTGCAAAAATAAAAACTATCCCTCTGTCCAATGATACTGTCACCAGACGTATAAATGACATTGCTAACGATCTTAAAGAACAGCTGGTAGATAAACTCAAAGACAAACGTTTTGCCTTACAGTTCGATGAAGCAACTGACTGCAACAAAGACTATTTATTTATTGCTTATGTGCGTTTTGACATGACAAACTACCTGTGTGAGGATCTACTTTTTTGTAAATATGTCAGAGACAGACCCACAGGTGAAGAGCTATTCAAAATGCTGGACTGCTTCCTGACTGAGAATGGTCTAAAGTGGGAAAACTGCATTGGTGTTTGCAGTGATGGTGCACAGACCATGACTGGGATGAGAAAAGGACTTTGGGCACTTATCAAGAAGGAATCACCTAATGCTGAGTGGACACACTGTGTTATACACAGAGAAGCACTGGCATCAAGGCACCTTTCCTCTGAATTAAGTGAGGTCATGACTGACATTGTAGGTGTAGTGAATTTTATAAAGACCAGACCACTAAAAACAAGAGTCTTCTCTGCTATCTGTGAGGAGATGGGAGCTGAACATCAAGCTCTGCTGTTTCACAGTGAAGCAAGGTGGCTGTAACGAGGAAAAGTCTTGTCCCGAGTTTTTGAGCTCAGAGAGCAGATAAGAATATTTCTGGAGCAGGAGAACAAGTACGACCTCGCAGAAAAATTTAGTGCTGAGAACTTCCTGGCAAAACTGGCCTACCTGAGTGACATATTTGGAAAGCTAAATGAACTAAATTTACAGCTTCAAGGGAAAGATAAACACCTCCCTCAGGTCACAGACAAGATCAGCTCTTTCACTCGAAAGCTTGCAATGTGGGGCAGGAGACTCGATGAAAGAAATACGGATTCATTCGAGAACCTGCATGAATTTGTTGACACTACTGACTATGATGCCACCTCAGTGGTTCCATATATTAAGAGCATATTTCATCACTGATGGAATTCTTTAAAAAGTACTTCCCTGAAAACAGTTCCCAATATGACTGGGTGAGAGATCCTTTCAATGCACCAGCTCCAACTGGTTTCAGCACTGCAGAGGAGGACCAGTTCATTGATATGATGTCTGACTCAACATTGAGACTGAGCTTCACATCACAGACACTGAGTGAATTCTGGCTGACTGTAGAGAGGCAGTATCCCTCTTAGGACAGAGGCAGACGTTACGTCGGATGATGACGAATGGGGTTTTGCTTAGAACACCTATCGACTTCGAGTATACAAAAACGAGCCAATGGCAAAGAAATGCCATGGGTCTGCGGAATTTGCATGACGTAACTCCGCCCCACCTCGTGGGTATAAAAGGAGGACGACGGCAACATGCAGTTATGTTTCTTCGCTGAGGAGCCAAGACTGAGCTCAGGCGATCCCCGCGGTACAGCGGAAGTGGCAGGAAGACGTAACGTCTCCGTTCCCTACTCAGGGAACGAGGGTTACGTACGTAACCGAGACGTTCCTTTCGTGGTCACTCTGAGTTACGTCGGATGACGACGAATGGGGTTATCAGTCTAATCACGCCACCTTCACAGCTGTCTTCCAGTGCCCTGCGTAAATCTGAGATCCTTGTTGTGAGACTAGCACGGACGAAGGACTCCTATTTAACACAGGAATACCAAGGTACACTGGGAAGCATATGCCATAGTTTAGAGGAAATATGCAATTAACACCAACCCAAGGGGGGGCATTTAGAAAATACACACATGACCCGAAGGATGCATATGGAGAACACTGGGGTGTCCAGCCACAGGTGGAATATTTCAACCTCAGGAGTGGCAAGGTGGCTTGCCAAGGGAAAGACACATGCTCAGAGAGGCTTACAGTGGAAATACACATGTGGGGGTAGCTCCGGAGAGGGACCATGCACACGGGAGGCACCTAGCCGACGCACAGGCAATAGACACTGGCGCTAGCATCAGGGGTGCTGGAGGAACTCAAGGCTTGCGGAGAAGCTCACCTGAGGAAATATTGCACGTATCCAGTCCGTGGAGTGGAATGGCGAGCAAGCGAAGACACCTGAGCGGGTCCAGTACTAGCTGGTTGAAGCGAGTACATGAGAGACACTGGCTCCACTCGGAGATTGTAGAATCTGGCTGCTGGCACCAAATGTTAGGTGTCGCCCAGCCTGCAGCTCTGCAGATGTCTGTTAGCGAGGCGCCATGCGCTAGAGCCCAAGAGGATGCCACACTTCGGGTGGAGTGGGCAGTCACACCAAGGGGGCGCGGTCGACCTTGCTGCTGGTATGCCAAAGCAATGGTGTCCACTATCCAGTGGGACAACCTCTGCTTGGAGAGAGTCTTTCCCTTCAGCTTCCCACCATAACAGACAAGAGCTGGTCTGAGGTCCTGAAACACTACGTTCTGTCTACATAGGCCCGGAGAGCGCGTACTGGACAGAGCAGTGCCAAGGCTGGGTCTGCCTCGTCCAGGGGCAGCGCTTGCAGGTTCACAACCTGTTCCCGGAAGGGAGTGGTAGGAACCTTGGGCACATATCCAGGCCGGGGTCTCAGGATCACGTGAGAGTAAGCCGGCCTGAATTCCAGGCATGCTTCGTCAACGGAGAATGCTTGCAGGTCCCCTACCCTCTTGACAGAGGCCAGTGCAACCAGGAGCGCTGTCTTCTTTGACAGGAACTTAAGCTCCACTGATTGCAGAGGCTCAAAGGGAGCACTCTGCAGGGTATTTAGAACCACCGCGAGGTCCCAAGGGGAACGAGAGGAGAACGAGGAGGATTCAGTCTCCTCGCTCCTCTCAAGAACCTGACGATCAGGTCGTGCTTCTCTTCGGATTTGCCTTCTACCAAGTCATGGTGTGCAGCAATAATAGCGGCAACAAACTTTGAGGGTGGAGGGAGACAGCCTTCACTCCAACCCATCTTGAAGGAAGGAAGCACAACACCGACCGAACACCTCAGGGCGTCTTCTCGGCGAGAAGAGCACCAGTTGACAAAGAGGTTCCACTTCAACGCATAGGCGTGTCTCGTGGACGACGCTCTAGCGGAAGTGATGGTAGCCACCACCGCTGGTGGTAGGGTACTCAAACCTGCCTCGTCCTGTCCAGGAGCCACACGTGGAGGTTCCAAAGATCGGGACGAGGGTGCCATAGGGTGCCCCGTCCCCGAGAAAGGAGGTCCTTCCTCAGAGGAATTGGCCAAGGAGGTGCTGTCGCGAGGAGCACCAGTTCGGAGAACCAAGTCCGGGTGGGCCAGTACGGCGCAACCAGAAGGACCTGCTCCTCGTCCTCCTTTACCTTGCGCAAGACCTGCGCTAGAAGGCTCACTGGGGGAAACGCATATTTGCGGCCCTGCGGCCAGCTGTGCACCAGTGCATCCGTGCCGAGCGTGCCCTCGGTCAGGGAAAAATACAGGTCGCAATGGGTCGAGTCGTGAGAGGCAAACAGCTCTATCTGTGCGTCCCCGAACTGGTCCCAAATCAGCTGAACCGACTGGGGATGGAGTCGCCATTCTCCAGGGAGGGGCTGAAGCCGTGAGAGCTCGTAGGCTGCACAGTTCAGGGCTCAGGGAATATAAATGGCTCGAAGCGACCTCAGATGCTTCTGACTCCATAAGAGGAGGTGGCGAGCGAGTTGCGACATACGACGGGAGCGTAGACCACCTTGATGGTTGATGTACGCTACAGTGCCGGTATTGTCTGATTGGACTAGTACGTGTTGACCCTTGAGCAACGCTCAACGCACCCGAAAGCGGTGCAGGGCAAGGCATACTTCCAGCAACTCGAGGCAATTGACATGCCATAGGCGCCTTTTTTATTGGGGTCCTGTCCAGGAGCCCACGGCAGCATGTCCATTGCACATGGCGCCCCAGCCCGTGGTGGAGGCATCTGTTGAGACAACAACATGCCGGGAAACTCGTTCCAGGGGGACACCTGCCCTGAGAAAACTGAGGTTCGACCATGGGGTAAAGGTCTTGACGGCAGGTCGGAGTAACTGATTGTTTCTGATCGGAGCTTGCCTTGTTGCCATGCCCACCTCGGGACTCGGTCGCATAGCCAAAGCTGAAGCGATCTCATATGAAGCAATCCGAGCGGCGTTACCGCGGCTGCAGATGCCATATGCCCCAGGAGCCTCTGAAAATATTTCAGTGGAACCGCACTCTTGCCCTGAAATTGTCTCAGACGAGGCAGCAGTGACTGTGCGCGCTCGCTCTTAAGCTGTGCAGACATGGCGACCGAGTCGATGTCCATACCGAGAAAAGAGATCCTCTGCACGGGGGCAAAGTTTGCTCTTCTCCCAGTTGGCCCGAAGGCCCAGACGAGCTATTTGCCGGAGCAGAAGGTCCCTGTGTTCGCAAACCTGGTCTCGAGAGTGAGCTAGGACAGTCAGTCACTGAGATAGTTCAGGATGCGAACCCCGTGTTCCCATGGAGGGACAAGGGCTGCCTCGACAACCTTTACTTTAGAAGGCGCGAGGAGACAGGGCTAGCCCGAATGGGAGAACAGCGTACTGATATGCGCGCGTCCTGACAGCAAACCGTAGGTATGGTCTGAGTCGAACAGAGACATAAAAGTAGGCGTCCTTCAGGTCGATCGCTGCAAACCAATCCTGTGGCCGCACACATCTGGAATGCGATTGGCCAGGAGCATCTTGAACGGCAGCCTGTGAAGGGGCGGTTCAGATGTGTAGGTCCAGGATTGGCCATAACCCATCAGATTTCTCCGAGTCCGCCGACATCCTGCACATCAGACCGGTCATCCCCAGACTGGTAAACATCACCTGACTCGGAGAGCGCACGGCCACCTTCGTCGCTCGGAGAGCAAGGTCAGTGGCGGCGCGCTTTTTGGTAGCTCATTAAAGAGCCTCGAGTCAGTCCCGCCCTCATGCATAACCATGAGCATCTGGGTCAGGTAGACCAGCAGAACGATCATGGGATGCAGTGAGGCGGCTGCCTGTCCTGTGGCACTATAGGATTTCGCCACAGATTAGTGTAGAGAAAAAGAACTACAGGCTTCGGACGGGTGCTTAGGATTGCGCCGGGAAGCACTCTGAGGACACAGTAGCATCGCAACAGAGCGTTCAACCGGGGAGACCCCAGTGTACCCATGGGCAGCAGCCCCGTTGAGGGGAGGGAAAGGCGGATGAGACCAACAAGCGGTCCTGAGAAGACACGGGGGTCTTTCAGGACGTCGAGATCTCATCATGCACGTCCGGGAAGAAAGATATTGGGGTTTGCCGTGGACGGGGGTCGGCGGCCTTACCCAAAAACCAATCGTCCCAGGAAAGCATGGCCGTCATCTCCGGATCAGACTCAGGCACAGCCATAGCACACCAGAAGGTGGCAGCTGTGACGAGTCGTCACTTCCAGAAGAATCAAGCCCACCTAGTGATGCTGCTACAGACATAGCACCATCCTCTATAGCTTCAAATGAAAACACACGGGCCACCCGAAGGTAGACTCTTGGAATCACCTGATCACTAGCGGGCACCGTCATTGAAGAGGGGGGCTGGGGTCACGGACACAGAGTCGGTGCCTTGTTTCAGACCATCACACTCAGGTCACCCTGGCCACCAGCCGAAAATCGGGGGGTGGATAAGGGGACTCTCACTCTTGCGAGTTCACCGAGTCTCGACCTAAATGATGCGATGATCATGTTCCCACAGAGAGAACATGAATCACCCACGACCCCTGTTCAAGCATGATCAAAGCCCAAACACACTAGACAGCGCTCGTGCCCATCAGAGTCCGATACCAATCTGCCGCAACCAGAAATGCACCGGCGAGCCGTCTTTAAAAAGACGTGCCGCGTGCAAGCTCTTTTGTGAGAGGAGAAAAAACTCCGCGATGTTGAGGCGAGCAGGGAGAAAAAACACTCACTGGCAGATCAATGCACAGATCAGCAGGCAATGTGAACTCGCTGCAGATCGCCGTCACACCAACAGCGGAGAGAATGGCTTGTCTCGTAGAGCGAAGTCAGAAATGGCTGTGGAGTGAAGAGATACTCTTGGCTCCGAAGCGAAAACATAACTGCATGTTGCTGGCGTCCTCCTTTTATACCCACGAGGTGGGGCGGAATTACGCCATGCAAATTCCGCAGACCAATGGCATTTCTTTGCCATTGGCTCGTTTTTGTATACTCGAAGTTGATGTTCTAAGCGAAACCCCATTCGTCGACATCCGACGTAACTCGGAGTGACCACGAAAGGGAACATAAGTCTTTTCTGTTACAGACTAAACAACAATCTTAATAAAGTTATTCTTTGTTGTAAGTTGATCTATATTTCTTTTTTATGTTAATAAGGATACAATGTTATGCAGAGGTGTACTTATAACAATTATATAGACAAATTATATTATTTACAGTCGTGGCGGAGAGTTGGGGGGCGCGAAATGTTTACTTCTTCCTAGGGGGGGGGCGTAACAGAAAATAATTGAGAAGCACTGATCTAGAGTATGATTACGACAATGAGTAGGTCCTGACACGTGTTGTCTAACTCCAATTGAGTTTACAATGTCTTTAAATGCCAATCCCAATGCATCTTTTTCATTATCTATGTGTATATTAAAATCACCAACAATTAGTACTTTATCTGCAGCCAATACTAATTCTGATAGAAAGTATACAGTAGCCAGCAGAATTCTCAAACATGATTTATCATTTACACTATTTAAGCACCAGCACTTCAAAAGAAGTGTATTTAAAACTACATTTCTTAGTGGTTTTGAAAATATTACTATAAATTACAGCAACACCTCCCCCTTTGCGTTTCAGGCGAGGTTCATGTTTATAACTGTAATCTTGTGGGGTTGACTCATTTAAAGTAACATAATCGTTTGGTTTTAGCCAGGTTTCTATCAAACACAGCACATCTAGGTTATAATCTGAAATCATATCATTAACAATAAGTGCTTTTGAAGTAAGGGATCGAAAATTCAGCAACCCAAGCTTTATCATTTGCTCATCTGTATTATATCTGTCTTTTATTTGTTGAACATCAATTACATTTTTAACCTTAGATGGGTTTGGACGTTTTTTTGGATTTCCAAATTCGGGGAACAGACACAGTCTCTATATGATGATATCTAAGTGAAAGAGGCTCTGTGTGATGGGATTTATCTGACCTTGGTGACGCGAGGCCGCTAGCAGACGGTCAGTTAAGCCAGTCTGTCTGCTTCCTGACCTGGTGCCCAATTTGTCATGTTTTATCTCTAAGACTATGAGCCAAATTACTAGAAAGAAGAGCAGCACCATCCCAGGAGGGATGAATACCATCTCTTTTAAACAGGTCAGGTTTGCCCCCAAAACTTTTCCAGTTGTCTATGAATTCTTTATTAATTTGCAGATACCACTTAGACAACCAGCCATTGAGTGAACACAATCTACTAACTATCTCATCACTCCTGCGAACAGGAAGGGGGCCAGAGCAAATTACAGTGCTTGATATCGTACTTGCGAGTTCACACACCTATTTATTATTAATTTTGGTGATCTCCGACTGGCGGAATCGAACATCATTAGTGTCGACATGAATAATGATCTTAGAGAATTTACGATTAGCATTAGCCAGCACTTTTAAATTTGCTTTGATGTCAGGCGCTCTGGCTCCCGCCAAACATGTGACTATGGTGGCTGATGTCTCTATTTTCACGTTCTGTGTGATTGAATCACCAATTACCAGGGCACAATCAACAGAATCCTCAGTGGGTGTTTCACTGAGCGGGGCAAATCGATTTGTTATGGTAATCGGAACAGAAGAGTGGTTTTTTGATCCGCGACTAGTGCGACCCCTCACTGTCATCCATCTGCCCTGCAGCACAGGCAATAATTCAGCCGGAACCGAATCATTTAAAGAGTTCACTATGCTAGGCGCATCCAAAATAGTATCTAAAGCTCTAGTACTATCCTTACTATCCTCAATTAAAGTTTGGATGCGTGTCTCTAGCTCTGAAATCTTCTCCGTCAGCCTGACTGTCTCCTTGCATTTATCACAAATAAATCCTACATTGCCATCGGAGAAGGCTATACTAAACATATGACATGTAACACAGGTGACAATAACAGGACAAGACATTACTCACCGTTTTTGTTGACTGATTCTTACTTACCTGGGCTTTTATGAACTCAAAGGCGCGGGCGCGCGAGAGAAATAAATAATAAATAAATGAGCGCGGGTGGCACGTAAACACGCGTGCTGTGCTAACAATAACGGAAGCTAGCGATTTAAGGTTAATCTGAGATGGTGGGTAAACTCTATTTAGTAATATAAACAACTAGAAATGATAGTAAATGATGGTTCAAAACAGAAAGAAATACAAAGCTAATACGAGGCGTAGAGCTTACAGCCTCGACGCAAACAAACTCACAGCAGGCAGGAAGGCAGACAGCCGGCAGGAAGGCAGCAATAAATCAATAAACCATTATGCAACTTTTTTAAATTACTTTTCAGTTCAAACAGATGTGTCAGGTTAGCGTTTTGGTGACCTACATCAAGTTTATCTAGATAAGGGGTTTGCAAACCTGTCCTGGAACACCCCCTGCACCGCACATATTGGAGGCACAAAATGTACCAACTTTTACCACTTTTTAAGTCATTTCTAGAAATGAGTATTGTAGTAATTAATATATTCACTTTGTTGTCACCAATGCTCTCTCTCTTTTGTTATAGATCATTAAACCATTGTGCTGCTTCCCATTATGGATCACTTCCTGAAGAAGTTTGCAATAGTTCAAGTCTTCCGTTTTTAAATGTTGTCTTAAAACTTAACTAACTTATTTGCCTAAGTAGGCTTTTATGTGACTTTTTTTTGTGACCATTATGTGATTTTAAAGTCTGTTGCTGAACTGGCTTTATTATTTAATGCTATTGTTTTTATGTAAGGTGTCCTTGAGTGCTATGAAAGGCGCCTATAAATAAATATATTATTATTATTAATGTTAACCTGATAAATGTGCGCTATTATTAGACGCATATCTGTGTGCATTTACTCCATGACTACTGGCACCGGCGAGCATTTATCTTAAAATACATACAGATAAGAGTAATGCAAAATATAAAGGGTCTACTTTTATATCTGTAAACTCTTGTAAACTTTTGCTTTTATAAAACAATGAAAACAATTAGGATGCGCTTCCGTCTCTGTCTCGGTGAACTTGATCGCGTCACAAATATGAACAGAAACTCAGTGTATACTCCCCTCACAGACATGAGACATATAGAAAGCTTGACATGTCTGCTTTTAAACTAACGATTAAAGTGGAAAATAAATATTCTCCGATTATGTAATCCGAATTATGTAATCCGAATGAAACGTGCATATAGGAACGTCGCAGGAGCGGGGATGACGAGTTGGCATCGTCGACTTAAATTCTACAGCCGAATACACAGAAAACATTATCAATAAATTATTAAAATGTTTAGACAGTCTCCTGTTTTTTCACGACACTCATAATCATTACGTTTGCCGGTGTGCAGTGGCAAGATTTATGCGTGCGTTTGAGCGCCGATTACTCTATGAATTTATATTGATATGCACTATCATTCTTGTCTTTTTTAAAGTTTGTATTTTCACATAAAAATAAGCATATATTAAGACTTTTACCTATCTTTCTCTCCACCACGTGCCCTTGCAGTACGGTTTCCTCCCCTGTCCCTGGCACCGATTAGCCACTTTGACACTGCCTTTTCAGCCTCTCTTCTGGTAATTTGGTTTGTAAGGGCATTTTTTTTCAAGCTTCCTGTAAAATACATAAAGAGCATTAGAGTGAGATTAAATTCCAATTTGAGCCCTTGCAGCAAAGCAGATATATCCACCTTGATATTTTTCACGAAATACAAAAATGGTATCGGATATAATATTCTTGTATTAATCTATGCTTGTAACTTGTGTATTTGTAGTACTTCACTTGTATTACCTCACTTGTCTTTAATAATGTTTGAACTGTATTATTTATAATAAACCATGAGTTGTGTGATTGCTACAACACTAATTAACAGTTACTTATCACTGAATGTTGCAGTATACCTGGTCCATATAGTTGTAACAACATTTAGTTTTACATTAAATTAGCTCAAATTATATATAGGGAATTTTAATAATTAATCATGAATATGATTAATATATTGCATATTACAGTTAAATTATCGAAGTTGAAAATAGATTGATTGTACACACGAATGATCAATTACAACGAATTATAATTCCTCATTCATATGTCATTGGTCCATTTTCAGATCGATTATATGAGATAACCTTTAATGGAGTTAATTTAGCTATCAAACTGTTTGTCCAGCAAACGGCCGTAAGATTAACTTATCAACTTCTCAACAAAGTCATCCCTTCTTATAAACTCCAAGAAATATCAATTTTCTGGCCGTGAACATTAATTTTCCTGTGTTTATAAAATTAGACTACGCAACGTAGTCAATAATGAAAGCTTTGTAGCTATGATCGAGATTTCATTGACTTTGTAAAATGAGCATTTTATACAGAAGGCAATCAAGAATATAATGGTTTTAATAGTTGGACTAATAATACATCGAACTACAATTCACACAGAATATATGTATATACACCCGAAACAAACAAAACGAAAAACATTACAAACACGAATTAAAATAGGATGAGAGAGAAAGATAAAAATGAGAGGGAGAGAGATCCGTAGGATCACAGCTTGGCAAAATTCACCTGGACATTTAAACCTTTAAGAGACAACACGGAAAAACAGTCTTAATGCTCTAAAATCTTGGTAACTCAAATATACTTGCATATAGTTCTCATGTGTCTGAGCCCTGCGGCGTGTGTGAGCTGCTGGTCTTCGTGTGTTCCGTTGGAGCGTCACGTGGTTTGCTGCGGTCTGGAGCGCGCAGTTTCAAAGAAGGCTTAAAGGTCTTTGACGTAAATTACCAAATAAATAATTCAGACTAAGTTCATTTCTGGTGAAATGAACAAAGGAAAAACAAACTTAAACAAAAGAAAAGAAGAGGAAAGATCCCCCAGGGCGGGGATCACGAGTATGATGGTTACATCGGATCGAAGGAGAGGGAAGAGTCCAGTCAAAAGTCGAAGTTCCCTCGAAGAAGGGAGTTCTCCCAAAGATGCAGTTCTTTCTCCCCCCTCCTTACTTCTCACTACTCCTCAAAGATCCCAAAAACCAAAGATGAGGTGCTTGGTGGTCTTCTTTAAAGACACTTCTGTTTACGCCTCCTCTGGCGTGAATGCACCAATCAGCTGGGAGGAAAGTGTGCGGATAAGTGTTCCTTTGTTCCCTCGAGATCGACTTTGCATGTTTCATGTAAAAATGCGTTCAATTTTACTCCAGAGATGATAAAACATAGTAACATACATTTTACGGTTTGCACCTATATATATATGGTTTGGTCAGATCAAGAGGATTCTAAAGGTGTGAAGAACGACATACAAACATTATAGGAAAACACAGTTACATTAAAAATGCATCTAAAAGCACCTCTGTTCATTTAGAATTATAATACGATCACATCTAACCCCAATGGAACATGGGCAAACATAAAAACATATCGAATATATCATAGTACAAGTCTCTCAATTGAGGAGATTGGAGAAAAAGTCCTTGTGTGTGTGTGTGTGTGTACTGTGAACGTGGCTGGGTCATTCGTTGGTGAAAATGTGGTGAACTTTTGCTCACCCCCCTCCCGGGCAATGATATGTGTGTGCGTATTCTTTGAATTGATGAGTTTTAAGTCTGGTTACAATGACCAGTGTGGTTCATCACACAAGGTTGTCTGTGTTTGTGAGGTGTCCTGAAGAGGGGACACCACGGGATCTCCGGCCAGAGAGGCGCTCCTGTTGGGTCACATGTGGTAAGACAGAGGACCCTGTGATTACTTATCAGCGAAAAACGCCACGGGGGCACTTCTGGCATCGGTCATTTAATTAAGTCCCATCGCCATTTGCTTGTGTGTGAATCAGTAACTTAAAAAGTCTCATGACATCTCCATTCTTCAGATTGTGAAAGAAACAGGAGTGTTTACTTAATTGGAGACTTAGTTGATTAAAACCACATGATTGCGCTGATCATCTGATTATTGCTACATAGTCCTAATTCAACGTATTGTGTCCAAGTATGGACAATTATTTGCATACAATCAAATTGATTTATGAAGAACTCAACTCTACAGAATAACCTCTGTTTGCACATTAATATGTTGAACAGCGAGTAAACATACCATATACAACCTCAAACAGTTTGAGCCCCCCAAACTCTCGCTTTCCATGGTGGCCAACAAATAATTTTTATTATTAATATTTTGAGTAATGACTCTTCCGTCATTAATGAATAACTACACAGGAACAGATGAGTAACACACTATTAACATTCTAGTAACTACTATTAACTAACAAGGAACTCTGATTAATGAAATAGTAAGTAATAGCAGCACTCAGTTGAATGTGGTAGTTCACTATTAACGTTAACTAATCAATAACAGCTATTTTTTCATACCTCCCAGAGAACTACTATAGGGGTTCATATTGTATAATTGGGAAGGAATTACTAAATATTTGGAACAGTATTCTAAAGTGTAACTATATTGGATATATTTTGTGCATTTGTTATTTGAATTAGCACTAAAGAAAGAAAGGAAAAAAGAGCATAGGAATCAGCAGAGGTGTTAAAGCTTCTCAGATCTCATAATTCGGTGGAAAATAGTTGTTCTGTGACGAAATATACATTTTTTTAAAGATTTATTTAAAATGAAACATTTGAGAATCCAATTATTTCATTGAATGTGCACACTTTTAAAATAAAAGCTAAAATTGTAGCTGTATGGCGCTGTTCTGTGATCACAAAATAAAAGGGAGCAGATCGACACGATTAAACAGGCTTGTCTCATAATTGCATTTGAAAAATTAATGAGCCTGGCTTTCATTTTGGATGTTTGATGTGCACATCTTATACAAACTAAGAAATTGCTACCATTGTGGGATTTATATCGTAAAACAGTGGTAAAATGATAAAGCTGGAGTCTCAATTCCAATCAATTTGTTATAATACACAGTTGGTGTATTAACAATTATTAAAAAAAAAAAAAAAAATAATCTTACTATAATAGCGCACAGATCGCTTTGGTCATGGCGCCAGAAATAGCCTTAGGGAAAATATGGCGCGATCTGAGAGAATTCGAAATTCTAACTGAAATTCTAACGTGACAAGAAGCTTTTGTTTTTAAAACATAATGTTAACCAATTTTGGTAAAAATTATGTTTTGAAAACAATGTATTTGAATTAACATTACAATTTTGAAATGTAGTTCTTACCTTGACTATGCTGACAGCGAGAATATCCCCATGGAATCTCCTCCCGAAATTGATAGCAGAATGTGAGATTGAATCTGGCGCGAACAGGGAGTGGGGGATGGGAATTGCTAAAAGAAATATCGCGAGATCCATCCTGCAAACGTTTTGTAAACTTTTGACTCTTTTTTTTGTGAGCCTTTTTTCTGTATCTGTCACTGTTGTATTACGTGTTTGTATGTACTGCAAGTCTTCTATGTACCTGTTTTAATTTTATTGTGAGTAAAAGTTTGCATTGGGACTTTTGACTCCTCCTCTTCTTCTGCCTGCACCACACTGTGACAGTATCTGCAGTGTCTTGATCCTTTAAATGGCAGAAAATTGGGTAAAATTGCAATTGTGTTGGTATTTTTAGATTTTTAATAGATTGAAGTCGCATGTTAAAGTGTCAAAATAACAATAAAAATAATTTCAAAGGTGCATATTTGTGTACTATCTGTAATCAACCTTTGGGATCGACTGTTTGCACTTCTTCTTGGTAAACTGAATCAGTCCCCTGTGTAGCCCATTTCCAACCCATGTACTCATTTCCCATTAGTGAACCAACTAGGGCCCACATAGGGAGCCCAACTGGGTTTGCCCATGTTGGACCTACTTAGTTAACCCAAGTGGGCCCCAGATAAGAAGCCCATTTTGAGCCCATGCCCACTCTGTACCCCTGTAGCCCATTTATAACCCATATGGGCCCCACATACACGTGTTGGCTGGGTAGGCTATTTATCGTTACTGTTGTAGCCTACGCTGACTTTGTAAGTTTGACTGAATTGTTTGCTTTATTTATTATTTTATAGCTTCTTATACCTTTTACTTATACTTTTATAATGGCTATTATTGATTATTAAAATTGACATTTGACAAAAAAAGAAATGTTTGTGTTTTTTTATGTCATATTTCATTTTATTACTGTGAAGATAATCAGGGTACATATGCACATATTTTCAGAACATATTAATATGTTTAATATTTTAAAATTCGAACTTTTGGATTCAAGTCCAAACTTTGCATACTTGGTATTGAGAAACATCTCTAGAAACATCCAGGCAGGTGAGTTGGAGCTGGGAGCTAAACTCTGCAGAACAATGGCCCTCCAGGAGCTTGAGGAGTTTGAGACCACTGTCGTACAATCTCTTACACATTTTAGTTACAGCAGCTCCGAAATAAGTGTATCATCTCATGCCATAGGAAAACAGATACCTTACATGGAGACAGCACCTTGTTACATTTGCTGAGACAAGCTTTGGGAGATTGGGGTAAAGGGGCTGTGGGTTTAAGATTACCCTTTCTTAATATGTCCCAGAATCAATCAACTGTCACAAATATGACATAGTGGAATGCAGGGGACAAGCCAAGCTCCCAAAGCATGATCAGGAGACTTATGCTTCTCAATTTCCTATCTCACACCCTCACATAACTGCTTTCTTGGGAGCAGTAGTTAAAGGTGTCAAATGACGCTTCAACTCTCTTAACACGTTTGCCGTGTGGTAGAAAGATATCACATCGGGAATGAAAATGAAGTGGGACAAGAATGAAGATGAATGTCATCACAGAATGACAAGGGCAATCATATACCTTCCATGTGGTGAAAAAGAATAAGGAAAGGACACTAAAGGGGTAATTACAGTATGGGGCAGTATGGGGGTTAAGGAAAAGACAGTACGGGGGTAAGTGCAGTGTAGTGAATTGTGGATAGGCCTGAAACCATGCTTGCAAATTAATGGGATCTGATAAAGAGACTTGATCCAGCATTTTGGTTATGGATCTAAGGGGCTGTTTACATCACACCGTTTTCAACCAAAATGTCAAACTTTTTATGCGTTTTGGCCATTCATTTACAGGACAACAGCATTTTGGGGGCCTGAAAACGCTCAAATATGTCCCCCGGGTATAGACACACCCTTGTGCATTCATTATTAGCATTATTACTCATTGTGGTATCTACTCTTGCATTTCTATTGTTAATAAATTTAATTCATTTTATCACAACTGTGTCTTCATTGTGTTGATGATCCCTACTAGTTGTCCAGATTCTTACAAATCCTTCAGATAAATCAGCTGACCAATTCCCTCTAGTTTACATTAATTCTAAATTATCGAACAGCTCTTTTGGGATTGTTCTTAAAGTGTAGATAGTATTCTTGAATGGTGCCCCATATTACAAAGGGGAAGGGATCATCTGATACACTCATAGCCACACTTTAAAGCCGCAGTCCGTAGTTTTTCCTCTTGTCACCATCTCTGTTTGAAATCTGTAATTTCTGTATTCGCGGAATTATCAACTTTACGTGGGTTGTACCTCGGCACGGCACAGCGTGGATGAATCCAATGTTTTGAGGAGAATGTGCAGCTGTCAGTCACCGCGCCGGTGTGGATACTTCGGAATCACAGATTCTACTTTTTGGAAGTATGACCAACATAAGAATTTTCACTGGAAAATGTCATCTGAACAAATAAGTAACATCCACTTTTGTTCTGACCAACTAAGGGGAAAAAAGCATTGCAGTAAATCACACTGATTAAATTGCTTAAATGTGCAAATTATACTTTGTTCTCAAATTGTTAATGTTAACAACATCAGCATTGCGTGACTACGCATATTATCCGATATTATCCTTGTTTTCGCATGGGCCAGGTTGCAGTCTCTTTTTTTCTGTAGCCACTCTGAAGTCCGAACGAAGTCTTCTGCATTACAATGGGGGAATCTCCAGTTGTCACTGGTAATTGTAGTTTGAAACTTTCTGGATCTGCCATCATATTGATAAGTTTAATTATATCAAGTGCTGTGAGAAAAGGCTATAAATCTCCACCTCCATCATCCTCACATGCAACTGACACACTTGCCCCCTAGCAGAAATACCTTCTTTATGTGTACAGATGTGACGCAATGACGCAAAGACATGCTGGAATTTCCCGCGGAAATCCACCAGTACCACTGGAATTAAAAACATAATTGCAAGCTTACCCTTTTGAATCGAGTTTTGAAGGCAAGCAGATCGTTTTTCACAATGGCTGGTAATGTACTTGCTCAAAAATTTATTTTTGATAATTTTTAACCCAAAAAAGGTACGGAATGCAGCTTTAAGTGACACGTGATCAAAAATCACTACGTCATCTGTGAATTGAGTAACATAGGGTTGCGTCAATTGAAAAAGAAAGTCATTTTAGAGGTGGAGCAAGTTATCAGATTTTGATGAAAGATTTTTTTTTAGAATAATGTTCACTGGGAACTTAGAAAATAGGCTCGCTTTAATTTCATGTTGACTTTAAGCATAGCATATTTTCAGTCATTGACCCGAATAATTTCCATTAGTCTATCTACAAACCTAAACAATTCTGATCATCTTAGCACGCTCTTCTGTAGCTTTCCCAATTCCAATAATTTACAGGCACTATTGATCAACAAGGCCTCAATCCTCTAAATCAGGACTTTCTATGTTCATTGAACAATATAAGCCAGAAGTGAGAGGTAAGATGGTGCCTTAAGCTTTACCAGGGGATCTAAAAGACAATAAAATCCGCAAAGACCAAAATCTTCAACAATCCTCAGGCAAGGGGATTATGAAAAGAGAAAGAAACCAGGATCCATAGAGGTGTCAGCCGGGGTCACTAATCTCAATAAAATGGTGATAATTTATCTGCTGATAAACAGGATATTTGCGTGTCATGTTTCAGCTTGTAAATGGTTTTGGGCCACAGTCACAAATTCAGCAGAAAGAAATAATTGCATCCATGAGGGTGCATAAATTGGCTATTATTACTGCATATCCCAAGGAGAATCGCTCAGGCTTTTGTTTTGAATAATTTTCTTCAGTCCTAAATTTGAACAGGAGTCTCAGTTGTACAAGACTGATGATCAATCCAGCGATAAACTATCCTTTCCTTTTTATTACTATCAATGAGTATTTGATTATAATCGATAAAAGTTCTGGATCTTACATGTTCATGATTGTTATATTGTAAGAGTGAAAATTTTGTCTTTGGCATTATTATTTTTCTTTAAGTCTATATATATATATATATATATATATTTTTTTTTTTTTTCTACCTTCATTTATTCCACATTTGGAATAAAATCTCAAAATAACCAACATCTGAGCTAATTGCTTATCCTTGGAGTTAAAATGCATGCACTTAATCCCTCGGGCGCAGGGAAACTTTGATAGCACTTAGCTTAGCCCAGTCCAAACAGAGATGAAGTTAGAAGCGACCAAACACCTCCACGTTTTCCCTATTTAAATACAGTTATACGAGTAGTTACACGACCAAGTATGGTGACACAAAATAAAACGTGGCGCTTTTCTAAGCGGGTAAAATGGATAACTATAATGCATGGCGGAATAGCACTTGGGAGCACTTCGACTCGGCGCAGTAATATCATCACTGATTACATCACATATTACTGCGCCGAGTCGAAGTTATAGTTATATTATAGTTCTGTCAGGTCCATTAAGTCAAGAACACATCACGATAAAAATTATTTAGGAAATGTTTATTGAATAAACTGGAGTCAGCAGCATTAGGGAACACTCACACAGATTAGGACTAGGAGAGCTGAACTATTCCCCCCAAAAAACCACACCTGGGAATCCTCTTGTGAATAAAAACAAGAGGATGGAATTGGACAATTAAAACGCTTAGAATCTTTATGAATGAATACGAATTAGTTGGCAATATGTTTCTGTTCAGATGAGACAGCAGCAGCATTAAGGGGATGCTCACATGAATTGGACTAGGAGATCTCTTAACTAATCCCCCCAAACAGAACGTCTCTGCTTGCAGCCGGTAAGCGTATCCAGGGGCAGTTGTCACTAAGCAGAAAAAACACAAGTAAGGTTAAGCAGATGAGGCACAATTGTTTATTTAGCGAACCAATCAGGGACCCGAGCTCAAGGCCTTCTGAGCATCAAGAATAGCCCGAACGTCAGGACGAAGGTACCGTTCATAAGCAGCAGAAGACCATCGCCCCATGGCTCAAAGGGTTAAAACCAGAGCAGATGCCGCCGCTGTAATTTCTGCACCAATGCGTAAAGAATGAGCTGTATAATGGTCCGGAGGCAGCCCGCAGAAGTTAATTCCTATCACAGCAAGCTGCTTGAATCTGCACTGCATAGTGGTAAAAGCCAGCGTGCGCAACGCGATCAGTTGCCAAATGACAACAAATAGTAACGCACCAGGGCAGAGCAGGATGAGACAGCGGCCATGGCGTAGCAGGATGCGCAGGCAGCCAGGGCGGAGCAGCATGCGGGTGGCCAGGGCAGAGCAGGATGCCCCCAGGGCAGAGCAGGTTACGCGGGCGACCACGGCGGTGAGGACCATTCGGGCATGAACAGTCTCTGGATCGGCAGACGTGACGTGAACAGTCTCTGGATCGGCAGGCGTGACGTGGCAAGGTAAGGCAAGTTTATTCAAATAGCACATTTCATACATAATGGTAATTCAAAGTGCTTTACATAGAGGAAATTAAAATAATCAAAAGAAATAAGAATAATTAAAGCAGTTTAGAATAAAGAAATTAAAATAATCAAAAGAAATAAGAATAATTAAAACAGTTTAGAATAAAAAAAATAAAAAATACAGTGAAAACAGTCGGACGAGCAGTGGCACAGTGCTCATTCAGTAAATAAATAGGTAAACAGATGGGTTTTGAGTCTGGATTTGAAAGTGACTACTGTAGGAGCACATCTGATCTCTTCTGGAAGCTGGTTCCAGCTGTGGCTGGCATAGTAGCTAAAAGCACACTCCCCTTGCTTAGAGTTAACCCTTGGTATTTCTAGCTGATGTGATCCTAATGATCTGAGTGATCTGTTGGGTTTATATTCAGTGAGCATATCTGCAATGTATTGAGGTCCTAGGCCATTAAATGAGTTATATACCAGTAATAATACTTTAAAATCAATCCTAAATGTAACTGGGAGCCAATGTAAGGACCCGAGGACTGGTATGATGTGTTCATATTTTCTGGTTCAGGTATTCATTTCTTCTGTAACGATGCAGTCAGGAATGAAGCAAAGAGTGAATCCAATCGCAAGCACTTTAATAAACAAACAACCAAACAAACAAGTAAGTAAGTAAGTGTACACAACAGAAAACTCAGAACAGGACCAGGGAACTCAGGACGGGGAACAAGGAGACAACCACAAACATTACAACATCAAGAACTCACAAGGACTGAACTAAAACACAGGGCTTAAATACAAGGGAACACAAGCTAAACAAGATAACAAGGGGGCGTGGTTAAACTGATACACCTGGGAAGACTAATCAACATAACGGGGAACAGCTGAACATGAGACAAGACACATGGCAGGATCACATGACAAACAGGGAATTACATGACAGACAAGAACAAGGAACAAGACACAAAACTCACACTGTGACAGACAATATGAACAACAAATGTGAGACTGTTGAGTGCAGTGCTTATGGTGGAGGGAGTGTAATAATGCAAATTGCAACAGAAAAGTGTGGGGTGGGAAAGGTTAAGAATTGTTTCTGGTGTGTTTTGTGCATTGAACTGAACCTCTCCAGCCTTGGAAAAGATCCTTTTGCATGGAACAGAGGATGCGGGGAAACATAAAAATGCCAGTGCCAGCTGGTATAAATGAGGATACTGATGTTTATGTTGAGCCCAATATACAAGTGGATCCTCAGATCTTGTGAGATTCACTTCTGATAAATATCGGTCTACTTCTACAGTAGCATCTGCTGTTGCACTTGAGCTCCTTCTACTGTGATCAACCGTGCAATCCAGCAGATGCCAAAGGTCACCTAATTATAGAGGTATAAAGAAAAAAACTCCATTAACAATGGTTCACAGTACTAATCACTAATGTGAACATTCACACAACAAAGACATATACTGCTTACTGTTGTTTGAAGATTGACCTACTTCTGAAGAGGCTGGCAGCTGAGCTGGGGGTGTGTTGGTGGTAGCAGAATGGAGACCAGAACTTCTGATCACAGTTGCGCATTCCGATTTTAATCTTGATATGGCTTCTTGCAGTTTCCCTTGACCTAAGAATCCCAGTTTTTTCCAATAATCCAATAACGTGGGTATGGTCATCACACTTATAGATTCTAAATGTACTGCGTGTTCCCTGACCCTCCGTACAAGGCTGTCACCCAGCTGCCTTGTTAGATGGACTTTAGGCCTTCTAGCATACTCGTTACAGCGTGATTAAGCATTTTCATCAGAGGTATCACTTTGGAGGCAGACACCCTTTTCTCTCCTGAAAGCTCTACTGTAGCCTGGCGGAAAAGGGCCAAGAACATCTAAAGCATCCTGGACTGCCTCATACTCCAGGGCTGTAGGAGGAGTGATGTCGGTCTTTAGAGACGCCAGGGCTGCCCCCACTGGCTCTCTCAGCTGATAGAGACGTTCCAGCATGTTATAAGTGCTGTTCCAACGAGTGTCCACTTCAATTATCATTTTCAGAACTGGTCTCCCCATCTGCTCCAGTACTTGGGCCAGTCTCTCTTTTGCTTTAGTGCTGGTTCGGAAATAGGTCACAAGTTTCCTACATTTGGATTGAATGTCATTGAAGCTACTGATGTCATCAAAAGATTTCCTCACAATAAGGTTTAATGCATGTGCAATGCATATCGCATGCCTAACATTCAATGATCGTACACATGCTATCATGTTGGCTGCAGCATAAGTTACCAGGCACTCCTCCATGAGCTTGATATGTCCAGTAGCCAAGTTCTCAGCAGTATGGCTCTTAGGGAAATGCTCTACACCTAGTACAATAGTGCAGAGCTTTTCATTGTCATCTATAAAATGGCAAGTTACTGCAAGGTAGGCATCCATGTTTAGCGATGTCCACATGTCAGAGGTAAGGCTTATAGCTGCAACTTTTTTCAGCTGCTCTCTGGCCTTCTCCTTAGCCTCCTTGTATTTATGATCAACCATGACCTTCAAAGCCAATGGATAAAAATAAATGTAGCTAATCTTTTAACTTCTTAAATAATGATGAACCACTTTATTAATCACATACCTTTCGAGTTGGGATAACATAAGTGGGATCCAACACATGCAGGAGCTCCCTAAATCCACCATCATCCACAATGGAAAAGGGTTGGGAGTCGTTGATGACCATGTTCACCAGGGCCTCATTTACCATTTCTTTTTTGGAATCTATAATAAAATAAAATGCAGGTGTATTGTAGGAGCCTAAAACATTATTTAAATAATGTTTATTATTATTATTATTATTATTAATTATTTGGACTATTGTGTGGATTGTTAGCAGTCTGTGCATGCTCGTGCAGTGCTCAATAATGCCTGAGCATGAAGGAGGTGTTATTGCTGTATGTCAGGTCCTTTAGGCACAGCAAGCATTTCACCTAGAAACATAAATGAATAGACATGAAAATATAATACAGCCATATAGTGAGGATTATTATTATATCAAGACAGTAAAATAATAATTATACACATACCTTATTGTGAGCAACCATTTCAAAATACTCCCAGACAGGGGAGGATTTCCTCTTTCTAGCTGGCTCCATAACAAGGAAAAAGGAAGAGGTCACAAAAAGCAAACAAATCCAAAAGGGAAATCCAAATCAAAAAGCAGTCCAGTCCAAATCCAAAAAACCAAAGCAATCCAAATAATCTTATCTAATTAATTTAACATATAACTATAATATAGATACTATAATTAATAATAACAATATACTATAACTAATCTAACCTGATATAATGTAATAATATACAGCCCTAACACATATATGAGACAATAATGACGATGACACAACTATCTAACTCTGACTCTCTGACTCTACTATAACTGATTCTACTACTCCTGACAATACCCACAAGGTGGCGCGAGTTTCGAACCCCCTTTATCCGGAAACGACACTCAGACCGAACCGATGACGTATCCACACAAACCGAGGCCTCGTTTGAACACAAGCCTCGAATCGCAGCTTCATCTGGCAAGCCCATTTTTTCTCAACATAAGCTCCGACGCCTCAGCTCGTCTTAGATAAGGGAATAACATAGTTTAATATGAAAAAACGGTGAAGTGTTCCTTTAAGCAAACCACAAGCCCTCAGTAGTAAATTGTGGTGCATAATTCAACACGTTGTTACAGATATTAATTTATTTTATTTTTTTTGTTTTTTTTTAGGTGTGCTACCACTGTAATTGCCATAACTGCTATAAGAAACTAGATTTCACTTAACAGACAATAAACCCAAGCCATATATCCAAGAATCTAAACTTAATAGAGATTTGGGTGTGGGCTCTTTTGACTCAGGTCAGAAAGCAACCACTCACAACACCCTCGCATTGTAGCGGCAACTTTTGCTGGGGAAAGCGCCACTCACATAGCCTGGTTAAAATCCGGACCATTCTCAGTTGTAACTGAGTAATGGTCAGGCAAAGCGTCATAGACAAATCATTTCCAGAGGGGCGTCACCAACAGACGACACGGGTAGACCTAAAACCAATCAGAGCGCTGAAGGAGATGACGTATGCAGAGCGGTGGCCGGCGGAGTGTTGTTCTTTGCTCAGTTTTTAACGAAAAGGAAACGTTCAAATCGCTTAAAACAGACGCGATAGCTGATTCGAACGAGTGATGTTCGACGGCGGCATCCATCTTTGTAATTTAGGCTACAAAATCTGCTTCAAAATCCCAGCCCTGTCATTATCGTGTAAAGCCCGCCCCAACGTTTCTGATTGGTGCCTCGATTTCGACAGCTTGGAAATGGGCTTGAATGAGCTCTTTGCCAGACTAACTTTCAGAGCAAATCTAAATTTGCCGGAAGTTGTCTGGGTTTTCCCAGGCTACCACTCACATAGATAAGCGTAAAAATCTACTTTGCAACTGTCTTCTGCTGCCCAGCATTTGGCATCCATACAGTAAAAATTTATTCAGCAGGATTTCATTTGCTTTGAGTGGTTTGCAGTCTCTCTTCCCTCTTAAGATAAAAATAAGCTTATAAAGATTATCCCGTGGCTTGCATGCCATTATCAGTAATCAGTGCATATTGACTGGTTAGTCCTTTCACATTTCAAGTCCAGGTCTTAGTTAATCACCATTTCCCAAAGTAAAACTCATCTGCTTTGAGCCAATGCAGGCAAAATAAATTTGGAATAAGAACAGGGCAAAAAAGGCTCGCTATTCTTTAACATTTCACCAATGAATATGTTGAATAAAAATAAGTTAGGGTGGCTCAGTGAGTAGCACTGTTGACTCACAGCAAGAAGGTCCCCGGTTAAAGTTTGCATGTTCTCCTTAAGTCAGCTGGATCCGGGCCGTATTCAGATCAGATGGTTGACCTGTGCCTGGACCCATCCACAACGCATCCCTGAAGTGCCAGCCTCATCAGCCCTGTGAAGGCCTCATCGACACGACAGGCATCAGCACTGATCCTCAACAAACTCGTCTCCATGCCGGCGTGATGATTCCGAATTCCAATCAGATGGAACTGGATAATATTCTGAATGTTCTGATCCAATCTGACTTATGACCTGTAATGCTGCCTGAATCATAATCATACACTGTTCGTTCGTTGGCCAGAGGAGAACTGGCCCCCGACTGAGCCTGGTTTCTCCCAAGGTTTTTTTTCTCCATTCTGTCACCTGACGGAGTTTTGGTTCTTAGCCACTGTTGCCTTGGCTTTTGGCTTGCTTAGTTGGGGATATTTATAAATTCAACAATGTTATTGATCTGCCTTACTTAAGGTGGATGATGACGCAATTTTCTTCTAGAAACAAACTTTGTTGTGTTATTTTCATGTTATCAATGTGAAGCTGCTTTGATACAATCTGTATTGTAAAAAGTGCTATATAAATAAAGGTGACTTGACTTCTTGTGTCTGCATTGCTTTGCAGTGCTCCAGTTTCCCCCACAATTCAAAAACATGCAGTATAGGTGAATTGGAAAAGCTTAATTGGTTGTTGGTGTGAATTATACAATTTTATGAATCTGCAGATCACAAGCGATCAGTTTCTGATTGCCTGGCACAATAGTATTGGGATTGTAAATTTAACAAAATTCCTTTACTGGAATAGTTGCAGTCAACCCTACAGTAGAGATGTTTACCTAGGTTCATAATGAGATATCATCCATGCAATACTCAATGTAATTTGCTTTTAGCTTTACTTGCCAGGCAACAGAGTTGTTAATTGCCTAGAAATCAATCAAATATAAAACGGGTTTTTTTTACTCCTTTTCAGCTGATCCAACATTTGCTTGACAAACGGCCTCATTCTCAGTAAATTATTTTATATGAAAATGGGGTCTTTACTACCCAGCAGCCATCATCACTTCTTTCAAGTCAGGTGTTTTTTACAAAAACAGTTTTCATTCTTAATGCAACTCCCTCCCCTCCCAATCACAAATTTACACAATCAACTTTAGGGCTGGAACGACGCATCGACGTAATCGATTATGTCGATTATGCACTGTATATGTTCATCCCTAATTCCCTATCATGTTTCACACAAAACAAAACTCTAGAGCAGATGCTAATGGATAGTATGGCAGCGCAGAATGTGACAACCCCATTCTATAACCGAATGGACACATTTTCAGGACTCACAACCGCATTCTCGACAAAACCACGCTGAATTAACAGAATCACACTTGACGTAAGCCAAATGTGTGCCTAAACAACCAGCCTATAATGTGCTTTTTTTTTTTTTACTTTCTAGAACTTTCTAGGACTGTTGAGAACTTTCTGGAATTTTCTAGAACTGATGTTCTAGAACAATCCAAATCTTGATATACATATATAGAAGAGAGAGAGAGATTTATTTTTAATTTTTATTTTTTTTTAATTTTTGAGATTTCAAAACCTCTTTATTTTCTCAAAACAGAGTTCTCTACAACACACAAAAAAACTCTATTTCCAAAACACGGGGGGGGGGGGGGACTAAATAAATGAGCATGATTTAACTCACAACAGCCATTTTTGCTTGTCCAAATACAAAATTAAACAGTTGACATTTCACTCTCCATTTCTGAATGTAACTAAAACCAAGAATAAATAAATGCTTAGAAAAATTATTGTTGTAACAAATGAAAAAAAAGCACAGTCTGCTACAATCCAAAAAGCAGTGAAAAACTGTTTCCCTCTGAAAACAAAAAGGGCAATCTTCACTTACATTAGGATTATTAACGGAAATAAAAGCATTGACAGCCCCAATACCGTGTAGGATTCTCCACTGTAGGTCCCCTACCCTTTTGGTAAATCGCTCTTCATACCGGTCTGACCTCATTGTCAAGCCCTAGATGAGCTCTCCAAGTAGTGTCAGCCCGACCACTTAGTTTGCCTTTACAATTTTTACAAACATTTTATACATAGTTTTTCCTCCCATGTCATCAAACACATTTGTGAGAGTCGCTCTGGACTTTAACAGTTGACCAGTACAGTCTTTAAAATCAGGAAATAGAGTCAATGCTGGAAATAAATCATCAACAACTGGTTGACAGTGTCCATTACAGTAGTCTTTTAGCAAGGATGATTTTGTCTTTGTAAGTTGGCACTTTCAAGTGTTGAGCAATTGATTTATGAACCTGAACGATCTAACTCCCACATGAGAGGCTAGACCTGCCGTGTCGATCAAATTAGGTCCACACACATCAACCACATGTCTCAGTGTAACAATCCCAACCGAACAGAACAACTGCATCACTAAGGGTCCTGTTATGTGTTCTATGTTAAAGCGAGTGCCATTCACTGCTGGCTCTTTCAACAGCCATGACAGGGACTCACAGCTCGTGACTCTCTTTTTATGGAACACGCAGTGAACAGTCCATGGTAAAACTTTGGGAAGATATACAGTTTTTTAGCACTCAGGTCCATTAAAAACAAAGGCTCAGCAAGACCCAAATTCCCACCTCAGATCAATATGGTTCTGGCTAAGTGTATCAAGACAAGGTCTGCGGGCCCAACAAGGAGTCTCTGGATAAACTGGAGTCAGAAAACTTCAAGGAGCTGACTTTTTTCTTTTGAGAACTTTAAAATGTTCTCCTTCTCTTGTTGAGTCTGCCAAATCTTGGAGCTTCACTAGGTTTCATAGATCTAGTCATGTCCCTTGTGACACTGAGAGTATACTGTAGGCACAGCTGTTTTATATTGACCTTCCCTATGTCCCACCACTGAAGTGTTTTCAGATTTTCCTTATAACCACTCCAAAAATACTTAAAAACATCTTTAAAAGCATTACCAGAAAGCAAGGATACATTAAAATGCCAATAAGCACTTTTGCATTTCACATCTTTAACAAAGATAGCAACTTGTACAAGGCAATGGTCCAAAATACTAACTGGGTGTATTGAACAACCTATAAGTATATTACTCTGATGTTTGAAACAGTAAAATCTATCAAGCCTAGCCAAAGATAAAGAATTATCTTTAACATGAGTCCAAGTATATTGACGCTAAATAGTATGAAAAAGCATCCAAACATCACATAAATCATTTGTCTCAATTAAATTAACAAGACAATTCTTACTGGCTCCGTGTGGTTCTAGGTGGTTTCTATCTAGAGCTGCAATCTCAGTGTAGTTAAAATCACCACCTAGGAACATGTATCCATCATTATACAGTTCCCTTTCGTTGTCACTCCGAGTTACGTTGGATGACGACGAATGGGGTTTCCCTTAGAACACCTATCGACTTCGAGTATACAAAAACGAGCCAATGGCAAAGGAATGCCATGGGTCTGCGGAATTTGCATGACGTAACTCCGCCCCACCTCGTGGGTATAAAAGGAGGACGCCGGCAACATGCAGTTATGTTTTCGCTTCGGAGCCAAGAGTATTTCTTCACTCCACAGCCATTTATGACTTCGCTCTACGAGACAAGCCATTCTCTCCGGTGTTGGTGTGACAGCGATCTGCAGCGAGTTCACATTGCCTGCTGATCTGTGCAGTGATCTGCCTGTGAGTGTGTTCTCCCCGCTCGCTTCAACATAGCAGAGTTTTTTTCTCCTCTCACAAAAGAGCTCGCACGCGGCACGTCTTTTTAAAGACGGCTCGCCCGTGCATTTAAAAAAAAAACAAAAAAAAGTGGTTGCGGCAGATTGGTATCAGACTCTGATGGGCACGAGCGCTGTCTAGTGTGTTTGGGCTTTGATCATGCTTGTACAGCGGTCGTGGGTGATTCATGTTTTCTCTGTGGGAACATGATCATCGCGTCATTTGGGTCGAGACTCGGTGAACTCGCAAGAGTGAGAGTCCCCTCATCCACCCCCCGATTTTCGGCTGGTGGCCAGGGTGACCTGAAGGTGTTGGTCTGGAACAAGGCGCCGACTCTGTGTCCGTGACCCCAGCCCCCCTCTTCAATGACGGTGCCCGTTAGCGATCAGGTGATTCCACGAGTCTATCTTCAGGTGGCCCGTGTGTTTTCATTTGAAAGCTACAGAAGATGGTGCTATGTCTGTAGCAGCATCACTAGGTGGGCTTTATTCTTTTGGAAGTGACGACTCATCACAGCTGCCACCTTCTGGTGTGCTATGCTGTGCCTGAGTCTGATCCGGAGATGACGGCCATGCTTTCCTGGGACGATTGGTTTTTGGGTAAGGCCGCCGACCCGCGTCCACGGCAAACCCCAATATCTTTCTTCCCGGACGTGCATGATGAGATCTCGATGTCCTGAAAGACCCCCGTGTCTTCTCAGGACCGCTCGTTGGTCTCATCCGCCTTTCCCCCCTCAACGGGGCCGCTGCCCATGGGTACACTGGGGTCCCCCCGGTTGAACGCTCTGTTGCGATGCCACTGTGCCCTCAGAGTGCTTCCCGGCACAATCCTAAGCACCCGTCCGAAGCCTGTAGTTCTTTTCGTCTACACTAATCTGTGGCGAAATCCTATAGTGCCACAGGACAGGCAGCCGCCTCTGCATCCCATGACCGTTCTGTGGTCTACCTGGCCCAGATGCTCATGGTTATGCATGAGGGCGGGACTGACTCGAGGCTCTTTAATGAGCTACCAAAAAGCGCGCCGCCACTGACCTTGCTCTCTGAGCGACGAAGTTGGCCGTGCGCTCTCCGAGTCAGGTGATGTTTACCACTCTGGGGCTGACCGGTCGTATGTGCAGGATGTCGGCGGACTCGTCTGCTCGACACCCCCACATCCCAGGTCGGCCTCCTCGGCGGTGCGGTTGAGTACTTCTGCCCAACAGTTCTCAACCGCGTGGGAGCAGATTGAGGTTATTCTGCCGACGGCCCCGCCGTCCGCTCAGGTCCCTCAGCCTGCCAACCACCGGGCGCCCTCCCACGGTTCCAACCCTCTCGTTCACCCGGGCTGGCTTTGGAAGACCGTGCCCCGCCTATGAGCGAGCGCGCGCAGTCACTGCTGACTTGTCTGAGACAAATTCAGGGCAAGAGTGCGGTTCCACTGAAATATTTCAGAGGCTCCTGGGGCAAATGGCATCTGCAGGCGCGGTGACGCCACTCGGATTGCTTCATATGAGACCGCTTCAGCTTTGGCAACGCGACCGAGTCCCGAGGTGGGCATGGCAACAAGGCACGCTCCGAGTATCAGTTACTCCGACCTGCCGTCAGACCTTCACCCCGTGGTCGAACCTCAGTTTTCTCAGGGCTGGTGTCCACCTGGAACGAGTTTCCCGGCATGTTGTTGTCTCAACAGATGCCTCCACCACGGGCTGGGGCGCCATGTGCAATGGACATGCTGCCGCGGGCTCCTGGACAGGACCCCTGCGCCTATGGCATGTCAATTGCCTCGAGTTGCTGGCAGTACGCCTTGCCCTGCACCGCTTCCGGGCGTTGCTCAAGGGTCAACACGTACTAGTCCAATCAGACAATACCGCCACTGTAGCGTACATCAACCATCAAGGTGGTCTACGCTCCCGCCGTATGTCGCAACTCGCTCGCCAACTCTTATGGAGTCAGAAGCATCTGACGTCGCTTCGAGCCATTTACATTCCCGGAGCCCTGAACTGTGCAGCCGACGAGCTCTCACGGCTTCAGCCCTCCCCGGAGAATGGCGACTCCAACCCCAGTCGGTCAGCTGATTTGGGACCAGTTCGGGGACGCACAGATAGATCTGTTTGCCTCCCACGACTCGACCCATTGCGACCAGTATTATTCTCTGACCGAGGCCACGCTCGGCACGGATGCCTCTGGCGCACAGCTGGCCGTGGGGCCGCAAATATGCGTTTCCCCCAGTGAGCCTTCTTGCGCAGGTCTTGCGCAAGGTCAGGGAGGACGAGGAGCAGGTCCTTCTGGTTGCGCCGTACTGGCCCACCCGGACTTGGTTCTCCGAACTAGTGCTCCTCGCAACAGTCCACGAGGCACGCCTACGCGTTGAAGTGGAACCTCTTCGTCAACTGGTGCTCTTCTCGCCGAGAAGACCCCCGGAGGTGTTCGATCAGTTTCTTGCTTTCCTTCCTTCAAGATGGGTTGGAGCGAAGGCTGTCTCCCTCCACCCTCAAAGTATATGTTGCCGCTATTGCCGCACACCACGACTTAGTGGAAGCTAAATCCTTAGGGAAGCACGACCTGATCGTAGGGTTCCTGAGGGGGGCGAGGAGACTGAATCCTCCTCGCTCTCCTCTCGTTCCCTCTTGGGACCTTGCAGTGGTTCTAACTGCCCTGCAGAGTGCTCCCTTTGAGCCTCTGCAATCAGTGGAGCTTAAGTTCCTGTCAATGAAGACAGCGCTCCTGGTTGCATTGGCCTCTCTCAAGAGGGTCGGGGACCTGGACGCATTCTCCGTTGACGAAGCGTGCCTGGAATTCGGGCCGGCTTACTCTCATGTGATCCTAAGACCCCGGCTTGGATATGTGCCCAAGGTTCCTACCACTCCCTTCCGGGACCAGGTGGTGAACCTGCAAGCGCTGCCCTTGGAGGAGGCAGTCCCAGCCTTGGCACTGCTCTGTTCAGTACGCGCTCTCCGCGCCTATGTAGACAGGACGCAGTGTTTCAGGACCTCAGACCAGCTCTTTGTCTGTTATGGTGGGAAGCTGAAGAGAAAGGCTCTCTCCAAGCAGAGGTTGTCTCACTGGATAGTGGACACCATTGCTTTGGCATACCAGCAGCAAGGTCGACCGTGCCCCCTAGGTGTGACTGCCCACTCCACCCAGAGTGTGGCATCCTCTTGGGCTCTAGCGCATGGCGCCTCGCTGACAGACATCTGCAGAGCTGCAGGCTGGGCGACACCGAACACATTCGCCGGATTCTACAATCTCCGAGTGGAGCCTGTGTCCTCTCATGTACTCGCTTCAACTAGCTAGTACTGGACCCACTCAGGTGTCTTCGCTTGCTCGCCATTCCACTCCATGGACTGGATACATGCGATATTCTCCTCAGGTGAGCTTCTCCGCAAGCCCTGAGTTCCTCCAGCACCCCTGATGCTAGCGCCAGTGTCTATTGCCTGGGCGTCGGCTAGGTGCCTCCCGTGTGCATTGTACCTCCCCGGAGCTACCCCCACACGTGTATTTCCACTGTAAGCCTCTCTGAGCATGTGTCTTTCCCTTGGCAAGCCACCTTGCCACCCCTGAGGTTGAAATATTCCACCTGCGGCTGGACACCTCAGTGTTCTCCATATGTTTCCTTCGGGTCATATGTGTATTCCCAAATGCCCCCCCCCCCCCTCTGGGTTGGTGTTAATTGCATATTTCCTCTAAACTATGGGACATGCTTCCCAGTGTACCTTGGTATTCCTGTGTTAAATAGGAGTCCTTCGTCCGTGCTAGTCTCACAACAAGGATCTCAGATTTACGCAGGGCACTGGAAGACAGCTGTGAAGGTGGCGTGATTAGACTGATAACCCCATTCGTCGTCATCCGACGTAACTCGGAGTGACAACGAAAGGGAACGTCTCGGTTACGTATGTAACCCTTGTTCCCTGAGTAGGGAACGGAGACGTTACGTCTTCCTGCCACTTCCGCTGTACCGCGGGGATCGCCTGAGCTCAGTCTTGGCTCCTCAGCGAAGAAACATTACTGCATGTTGCCGGCGTCCTCCTTTTATACCCACGAGGTGGGGCGGAGTTACGTCATGCAAATTCCGCAGACCCATGGCATTCCTTTGCCATTGGCTCGTTTTTGTATACTCGAAGTCGATAGGTGTTCTAAGCGAAACCCCATTCGTCGTCATCCGACGTAACGTCTTCGTTCCCTACTCAGGGAACGAGGGTTACATACGTAACCCCAAGTTGTCTCTGTTCTGTAAAAGAATATAAAATAAAAACTTACAAAAACATCACACAAAAAGTTTAAATAAATGTAGAACTATTCACTGAACCAAGCATTTCAATTTAAATAAAATAAATCTTACTAAAACCTCACACAAAAAGTTTTAATAAATGTAGAGCTATTCACTGAACCAAGCATTTCAGTTTAAATAAAATGGAGCCACAAAAAATTGCAAACAGTTAAACATTTATTAGAGAGTTGAAGAAAAAAAAACATACAGCTTATGAAACAATGCAAATGTATGAATGATCTCAAACTGCCTCAAAACATAGGGAGCGAGCGTCTATGTATGTGTATCTTTGTCCGTGTGTTCTAGCAGTAAAGGAGCCGCCCGCGCACACTTATCTGTCTGTGTGTGTGTGTGTTTGTGTGTGTGTGTGTGTGTGTGTGTGTGTGCGTGCGTGCGTGCGTGCGTGCGTGTGTGTGTGCGTGCGTGTGTGTGTCAAAGCAGGAATTCCCCTCCCTCCGCATTGCTGGGGACATTGGAAGTTTATCTCACACAGAAGTTGAAAAAGCATTATGTTCATTTAAATTAAATGGTTATAAAATTTACATTTAGTCATTAACAAATATTTGACACTGACTCAAGTTGAAAAACCATGCTGTTGAATTAAAAGTATATAAATTAAACAAAAATAAAATCATCTTACATTTTCACCAGGGTTGAAGTAGCTCCTATCACATAGATGTCCATATTGACCATTTAAATTTGAAAAGAACCCCAGAGTATTTCTCTCATTCTCTCTCTCACACACCAGCGTTTGACAGTCAGACGGTGTGTGTTCAGTGATCAGAATGAGACTGTGAATGTTTTGCTAAATTTATTTCATAGTGTATAAGCATTAAAAGTTTGAAATAGATCTTTTTAAAAATATGATTTTAATTAAACTCAATGAATTCATAAAAAAACAAATATGCTATAGCGATGGTCTCTGGGGAAAACTTGACTATATTTATTTATCAGGGTGCATGTAAAGAACTTTGAACTTTGCGGCTCTGACAAGTTATCTCACACGTTGGGGTGAAATGTTTAATAATTCCTCTAGTAGTATCTGTGAGAAAATCCCCACATATGCCTATCTGTAGTGAGAGAGCAACAATTAAGACTTTTAGAATCTGTGATGCCTCAGGCCGAGCCCCATTAATAGGTTGCTTATAAGCTCCTTCCGATCACCAGCACATCTTCAGAGAACTACGTTACATGACAATAATGTTAGCTTCAGGATATAGGGTGACAGAGCAGATGAGCCTCTGGGGGACAATGCCACAGCGTATGCAATGTTAGTCTGCTTTTCAGAGATACTAAATTCATGTAAGAAGCATAATCTTAAAAGTTTAAATATTTAAGATGAAAAGACTGTTTAAATTAAATCTTTAAAGTTTTAATACAGTTCTATCTTCTATTTATCTTTTAGAAGATTACTGTAATGATTTTGTTTAACGGTGACCTAAATTATAATTGTTATTAATATAGCCATAATGATTTTTGTACTGTAACAGCATATTCTATCCCGTACACCTAAAACACGACCATCACAGAAAACGTCTCGGTTATGTATGTAACCCTCGTTCCCTGAGTAGGGAACGGAGACGTTACGTCAGATGACGACGAATGGGGTTTCGCTTAGAAAGCCTATCTGCTTCGAGTATTTAAAAGCGAGCCAATGGCAAAGAAATGCCATGGGTCTGCGGAATTTGCATGACGTAACTCCGCCCCACCTCGTGGGTATAAAAGGAGGACGCTGGCAACATGCAGTTATGTTTCCTCGCTGAGGAGCCAATACTGAACTCAGGCGATCCCCGCGGCACAGCGGAAGTGGCAGGAAGACGTAACGTCTCCGTTCCCTACTCAGGGAACGAGGGTTACATACGTAACCGAGACGTTCCCTTTCGTTGTCACTCCGAGTTACGTCGGATGACGACGAATGGGGTTACCAGTCAAATCACGCCACCTTCACAGCTGTCTTCCAGCGCCCTGCGAAAATCTGAGCCCTCGAGATATTTAGGACGAAGGACTCCTATTTAGCACAGGAATACCAAGGTACACTGGGAAGCATATCCCAAGCTTTTAAGGGGAAATAATGCAAATATCACCAACCCAGTGGGGGGGGGGCATTTGAAAATACACATATGACCCGAAGGAAACATATGGAAAAACTCTGAGGTGTCCAGCCGCAGGTGGAATATTTCAACCTCAGGGGTGGCAAGGTGGCTTGCCAAGGGAAAGACACATGCTCAGAGAGGCTTACAGTGGAAATACACGTGTGGGGGTAGCTCATGGGAGGGACCATGCACACGGAGGCACCTAGCCGACGCCCAGGCAATAGACACTGGCGCTAGCATCAGGGGTGCTGGAGGAACTCAGGGCTTTCGGAGAAGCTCACCTGAGCAGAATATCGCACGTATCCAGTCCGCGGAGTGGAATGGCGAGCAAGCGAAGACACCTGAGCGGGTCCGGAACTAGCTGTTTGAAGCGAGAACACAAGAGGACACTGGCTCCACTCGGAGATTATAGAATCTGGCGAATGTGTTAGGTGTCGCCCAGCCTGCAGCTCTGCAGATGTCTGCTAGCGAGGCGCCATGCGCCAGCGCCCAGGAGGATGCCACACTCCGGGTGGAGTGGGCGGTCACACCAAGGGGGCACGGTCGACCTTGCTGCTGGTAAGCCAAAGCAATGGTGTCCACAATCCAGTGAGACAACCTCTGCTTTGAGAGAGCCTTTCCCTTCAGCTTCCCACCATAACAGACAAAGAGCTGGTCTGAGGTCCTGAAACACTGCGTCCTGTCTACATAAGCGCGGAGAGCGCGTACTGGACAGAGCACTGCCAAGGCTGGGTCTGCCTCCTCCGAGGGCAGCGCTTGCAGGTTCACCACCTGGTCCCGGAAGGGAGTGTCTACACTCAGGATCACGTGAGAACCGGCCGGCCCGAATTCCAGGCACGCTTCGTCAACGGAGAATGCGTGCAGGTCCCCGACCCTCTTGAGCCCAATGCAATCAGGAGCGCTGTCTTCATAGACAGGAACTTAAGCTCCACTGATTGCAAAGGCTCAAAGGGAGCACTCTGCAGGGCACTTAAGACCACTGAGAGGTCCCAAGAGGGAACGAGAGGAGAGCGAGGAGGATTCAGTCTCATCGCCCCCCTCAGGAACCTGACGATCAGGTCGTGCTTCCCTATGGACTTACCTTCCACTAAGTCGTGGTGAGCGGCAATAGCGGCAACATAAACTTTGAGGGTGGAGGGAGACAGCCTTCGCTCCAACCCATCTTGAAGGAAGGAAAGCACGAAACTGATCGAACATCTCCGGGGGTCTTCTCGGTGAGAAGATCACCAATTGACGAAGAGGTTCCACTTCAACGCGTAGGCATGTCTCGTGGACGACGCTCTAGCGGAAGTGATGGTAGCCACCACCGCTGGTGGTAGGGTACTCAAACCTGTCTCGTCCCGTCGAGGAGCCACACGTGGAGGTTCCACAGATCGGGACAAGGGTGCCACAGGGTGCCCCGTCCCTGAGAAAGGAGGTCCTTCCTCAGAGGAATTGGCCAAGGAGGTGCTGTCGCGAGGAGCACTAGTTCGGAGAACCAAGTCCGGGTGGGCCAGTACGGCACAACCAGAAGGACTTGCTCCTCGTCCTCCCTGACCTTGCGCAGGAGCTGCGCAAGAAGGCTCACTGGGGGAAACGCATACTTGCGGCCCCGCGGCCAGCTGTGCGCCAGTGCATCCGTGCCGAGCGTGCCCTCGGTCAGAGAATAAAACTGGGCGCAATGGGATGAGTCGCGGGAGGCAAACAGATCTATCTGTGCGTCGCCAAACTGGTCCCAAATCAGCTGGACTGAGTGGGGATGGAGTCGCCATTCTCCAGGGAGGGGCTGAAGCCGTGACAGCTCGTCGGCAGCACAGTTCAGGGCTCCGGGAATGTGAATAGCACGAAGGGACCTCAGGTGCTTCTGACTCCATTGGAGGAGGTGGCGGGCGAGTTGCGACATACGGCAGGAGCGTAGACCACCTTGATGGTTGATGTACGCTACTGTGGCGGTATTGTCTGATCGGACTAGTACGTGTTGACCCATGAGCAGCGCTCGGAAGCGGTGCAGAGCAAGGCGTACTGCCAGCAACTCGAGGCAATTGACATGCCATAGGCGCTGGGGTCCTGTCCAGGAGCCCGCGGCAGCATGACCATTGCACATGGCGCCCCAGCCCGTGGTGGAGGCATCTGTTGAGACAACAACATGCCTCGACACTCGTCTCAGGGGGACACCAGCCCTGAGAAAACTGAGGTTCAACCACGGGGTGAAGGTCTGACGGCAGCTCGAAGTCACTGGAACTCGGAGCTTGCCTTGTTGCCATGCCCACCTCGGGACTCGGTCGCGAAGCCAAAGCTGAAGCGGTCTCATATGAAGCAATCCGAGCGGCGTCACCGCGGCTGCAGATGCCATATGCCCCAGGAGCCTCTGAAAATGTTTTAGTGGAACCGCTTTCTTGCCCTGTATTTGTCTCAGACAAGTCAGCAGTGACTGCGCGCGCTCGCCCGTAAGCTGCGCGGACATGGCGACCGAGTCGATGTCCATACCGAGAAAAGAGATCCTCTGCACGGGGCAAAGTTTGCTCTTCTCCCAGTTGACCCGAAGGCCCAGACGGGCTAGGTGCCGGAGCACAAGGTCCCTGTGTTCGTCGTCGAGATAGTCCAGTCGTCGAGATAGTTCAGGATGCGAACCCCGTGAACCCGAAGGGGAACAAGGGCTGCCTCGACGACTTTCGTGAAGACGCGAGGAGACAGGGCTAGCCCGAACGGGAGAACCGCGTACTGATATGCCTGTCCCTCGAAGCAAACCGGAGGAACGGTCTGTGACGAGGGAGAATAGAGACATGAAAGTAGGCGTCCTTCAGGTCGATCGCTACAAACCAATCCTGGGGCCGCACACACACGAAAATGCGTTTGGCGGTGAGCATTTTGAGCGGCATCCTGTAAAGGGAGCGATTCAATACTCGCAGGTCCAGGATTGGTCGTAACCCACCGGTTTTCTTGGGGACAATGAAGTAAGGGCTGTAGAAGCCGGACCTCATCTCGGCTGGAGGGACAGTCTCGATTGCACCCTTCGCCAGCAGAGTGTCAATCTCTGCTCGCATGATCGGGGCGTTGCCACCGACCAAAGTGGGGCGGACTCCCCTGTATCGGGGAGGAGACCATGCGAACTGAATCGCATAGCCGAACCGGATGGTGCGGGCGACCCAGCGGGACAGTTGGGGAAGCTCTAGCCAGGCTTCTAGGAACTGTACCAGCGGGGTCATGCGGACCACCGGCGTCCCCCCGGAGGGGCAGCGAAGCGGAGTAACTGGCCCGGACGTGGACGGCATAGCGATCCGGTGTGGGAGCGCAGTTAACATCCGCGCCCTGAAAGAGGAGGCCAGGGAAGGACCAGCGTTCCACGGGGGCCTGCTCTGCCAGGGGTCTGGCGACAGAGTGGGACAGGGACGAAACGGCCCGTGGGCGGCACGCCGTGTCAACCGACTCTGGGACAGAGGGGGACGAGGAGAGCACGGCTGGTGGGCGGCGCTCTGTGTCGTCCGAGAACTCTGTGTGCTCAGGTGTGAGAGGTTTGTTTCTGTCTTTAACCACATTAGGGTGCTGCCCACCCGTGGCGCGGAACAAAAGATTCTCCCCCGGCCCTCCACCGGGGGAAGGAGTGGCCCTGCTACCATCTCCTGAGAAACAAACGTCATCCCTGAGCAGCCCGTCTCAGGAGCGCCGCTTGGCCCGGCGCTTGGCGGGGGGCGGGGCAGGAGCGGGCTGTGGCGCCTTCCTGCGGCTTCCTCCTCGCGTCGGCCTGGGTGAAGGCTGCTGCTTTGGCCGAGCGGGAGGGGCGGGAGCCTTAGGAGGGCGCCCTCGGCGGGAAACAGGCTGAGACGTCTGCCCGACCGACGACGAGGCAGCAGCGGGTCGGCGGGGCAGAATATGTTTAATAGCCTCAGACTGTTTCTGTGCAGTTGAGAACTGTTGGGCAAAGTCCTCAACTGCGCCGCCGAAGAGGCTGGCCTGGGACAGGGGCGCATCGAGCAGACGAGTCCGCTCGGAATCCCGCATGTCAGCCAGGTTCAGCCACAGGTGTCTCTCCTGGACCACCGCGGTGGACATCACCAAACCCAGGGAGCGCGCGGCTACCTTCGTCGCCCGGAGAGCGAGGTCGGTTGCGGCACGCAGCTCATTGAAGAGCCCTGGGTCTGTCCTGCCCTCGTGCATGTTTCTGAGCATCTGGGCCTGGTAGACCTGCAGAGTGGCCATAGCATGCAGAGAGGTAGCCGCCTGTCCCGCCGGTCTGTAAGACTTCGCCGCCATAGACGACGAAAATCTACAGGCCTTGGATGGATGCTTAGGCTCGCCCCGAGAAGAAGCACTCTGAGGACACAGTTGCATCGCAACAGAGCGTTCAACCGGGGGAAGCCCAGTGTACCCACGGGCGGCAAAAAAATGCAGTTCCCGGGGAGACACGCACTCTCTGGCAAACCACTGCACAGATAAGCAGGAAGCGCGCGCTCGCTGGATATCGCCACAAACACCAACACCAGAGG
Organism: Meda fulgida; assembly: GCA_030578275.1. Taxonomy (NCBI): domain Eukaryota; kingdom Metazoa; phylum Chordata; class Actinopteri; order Cypriniformes; family Leuciscidae; genus Meda; species Meda fulgida. The sequence continues at coordinate 18,271,253 of CM060619.1, forward strand.
AACTCGTATGTGAAGCTGACAAATTCAGAGATGGCTTTGTGGAGTGAAGAGAGACTCTTGGCTCCGAAGCGAAAACATAACTGCATGTTGCCAGCATCCTCCTTTTATACCCACGAGGTGGGGCGGAGTTACGTCATGCAAATTCCGCAGACCCATGGCATTTCTTTGCCATTGGCTCGTTTTTAAATACTCGAAGCTGATAGGCTTTCTAAGCGAAACCCCATTCGTCGTCATCCGACGTAACTCGGAGTGACAACGAAAGGGAACTGCATTTTTACATTGTTTTTTACATACTGTTTTGCACTCTCACACATCATCTCACACCATCATTTGCAAACTTTTGTCTATTTATCATAAACAGTGCTTTTCAACCCTCCTTTCTTAGTGATTTGGTCTTTTGAATTACTGTATAAAGCTTATGTTTTAAAGTTAGTCCATAGTATGGTACTTTGCATCGCTACGGTGTGACAAAATACAGCCAAAGATTTAAGCACTACTATTTACACACATACTATGCAGGAGAATATCTAACTGTAGCTTGTGAACATTACATTATCTAATTATTTGTGGTCAGAGAACAATTTTTGAAAAAAATGTTGTGCTGGATATTGAAGTGTTAGTTAAAAATAAAGGTATTAATTAATAACAAATACTTTAAATCAACATGAAACCCTAATAGTAATAAAATATAAATGTAATATAACTACGGTTTGAAAATTACTTCCATAATATTTTCCTTTAGTAAAGCTAAGCCCACCACAAAGTTTAGCGTTTGTGGTTGAGACCTCGCAAAGATTACACTTTCTCAAACATTGACTGTTTGCACTATGCCTGAAACTTAGTAATCGACATGCATTTCTGTAGGTTTGTCAAAAGAAAAAAATCATCTGGTTTAGTTGCATTTTAAAACACTACTTTTCTTAAAAAAACATTGTGTCAGACGTAATTGGTAGCATGATTATCTTGTTTCATCGTGTATTAAGTACATATTTATCAGGCTGATATTTGTAGAAATAAGTACAGTAAATTTATAAAACAAAAAGAATCAGCTAATGGCCTTGTGTCAGAACACAGCAAATATGAAGAAGTGCTTTTACTTTTTTATTCTAACTTTAAAGCTAGATTATCCTTTGAAAAGTGTAAAACAGTATTTGATTTTTTGGGGGGTACGCTGGAACCTACTGTCATTTAACTTAATCTTTGGTTTTTAATCTTTTGGTTTGAAGTTATGACTTCTGAAGACCTCTCATACGTAGATTCACTCGGTTGAAAAATTGAGTTTTGTAATTTACAAACTCTTTTTAATTAAACTAAACTTATGTTTAGTTTTATGTTTATGAAATTAAACTTATGGTAGTTTTTTAAAGTATTTTATTAGCATAAATATGTTCTCATTGGTGTAAAATTACCTTTGCCAACGAACTCACTTATCCTCGTAAGCAAAGAATTTCTTATCATTATTTACATGGTACGGGTAAGTCCATGGAGGCCTCCACGTCGTTCCTCCATCTTAAAAAACGATAATAGCATGAGAGGGACAAAAAGCACTAGCCTACCTCAACTAGCCAACCTTTTCGAGCAGGCTGACTGAAACCATCTGAAGCGCTCAGTGAAAGGCGCTTGAAAGGCTGCACTGCACAGTACTTCATAATGCAATCCTCGTAGCCATGATAAAGCATAAAAATGTATTTAAAGCAAACTCAAAACGAGGGTAAATATGGGGATTGCTTTTCCCAGGTGGATAGAGCTAATGAAGGAGAAGTTGTCTGCTTTCTTCTCGACAGGTAAGTCAATGTTACGGTCTAAATTACAAGCTTTTTCATTCCGTGGTTGTGTAATTCATTATCTAGGCAGCATAACAGTAGAACATGAATAGTTAAACTCGATAAAGTGCTATTGGAAGACGTGTTGTCAAAGCTTCTTGGCATATAACGGCTAACGTAGATGCAGCACGCATTTAAAAAAGCGAGGCGCTAGAGAGCACTATTCGTTTGAATGAAAAATACAATATCACCGCTAGATGGGAGAACTTCCTACACAGCGTACCATTAAGGACTAAGTTGTAGGGTATTTGACAAAAAAGCCTAGAAAATCGAAGAGGTCAAAGGGCATGCTTCCCGCTATAGTATCATCAGCTCTCCCAAAGTCTGTTCATACGGCCAACAGACAGCCTGTCGCATCAACAAAGGCTAACATTTTAAAATTCTACATATATTTTGAGTAGATAATAATAATAGTATTCTCAGTAAAGGGGTTCACCCTGTGTGTGTTTCCACACTGATTAAGGATAGTTTGGGAGATACAAGAAAAGTAAAAATGATCTTATACAGTGAAGAAAAGTAGTATTTGAACACCCTGCTATTTTGCAAGTTTTCCCACTTAGAAATCATGGAGGGGTCTGAAATTGTCATCGTAGGTGCATGTCCACTGTGAGAGACAATCTAAAAAAAAAATATCCTGAAATCACAATGTATGATTTAACTATTTATTTGTATCATACAGCTGCAAATAAGTATTTGAACACCTGAGAAAATCAATGTTAATATTTGGTACAGTAGCCTTTGTTTGCAATTACAGAGGTCAAACGTTTCCTGTAGTTTTTCACCAGGTTTGCACACACTGCAGGAGGGATTTTGGCCCACTCCTCCACACAGATCTTCTCTAGATCAGTCAGGTTTCTGGGCTGTCGCTGAGAAACACGGAGTTTGAGCTCCCTCCAAAGATTCTCTATTGGGTTTAGGTCTAGGCCACGCCAGAACCTTGATATGCTACTTACAGAGCCACTCCCTGGTTATCCTGGCTGTGTGCTTCGGGTCATTGTCATGTTGAAAGACCCAGCCTCGACCCATCTTCAATGCTCTAACTGAGGGAAGGAGGTTGTTCCCCAAAATCTCGCAATACATGGCCCCGGTCATCCTCTCCTTAATACAGTGCAGTCGCCCTGTCCCATGTGCAGAAAAACACCCCCAAAGCATGATGCTACCACCCCCATGCTTCACAGTAGGGATGGTGTTCTTGGGATGGTACTCATCATTCTTCTTCCTCCAAACACGGCGAGTGGAATTATGACCAAAAAGTTCTATTTTGGTCTCATCTGACCACATGACTTTCTCCCATGACTCCTCTGGATCATCCAAATGGTCATTGGCAAACTTAAGACGGGACTTGACATGTGCTGGTTTAAGCAGGGGAACCTTCCATGCCATGCATGATTTCAAACCATGACGTCTTAGTGTATTACCAACAGTAAACTTGGAAACGGTGGGCCCAACTCTTTTCAGGTCATTGACCAGCTCCTCCCGTGTAGTTCTGGGCTGATTTCTCACCTTTCTTAGGATCATTGAGACCCAACGAGGTGAGATCTTGCATGGAGCCCCAGTCCGAGGGAGATTGACAGTCATGTTTAGCTTCTTCCAGTGGACCTTTTTTCACCAAGCTGCTTGGCAATTTCCCCGTAGCCCTTTCCAGCCCTGTGGAGGTGTACAATTTTGTCTCTAGTGTCTTTGGACAACTCTTTGGTCTTGGCCATATTAGTAGTTGGATTCTTACTGATTGTATGGGGTGGACAGGTGTCTTTATGCAGCTAACGACCTCAAACAGGTGCATCTAATTTAGGATAATAAATGGAGGTGGACATTTTAAAGTCAGACTAACAGGTCTTTGAGGGTCAGAATTCTAGCTGATAGACAGGTGTTCAAATACTTATTTGCAGCTGTATCATACCAATAAATAGTTACAAAAATCATATATTGTGATTTCTAGATATTTCTTGGTATGATACAGCTGCAAATAAGCACTTTACTTATGCTGCGTCATGGACCACAGAGGCACATCGCGTCTCTGAAAATGTGTGGTGATTTTCTAAATGATACAACTTAATCTAAATAAGAGCATTGTAGAGACTGGGATTTTTTTAAGAACAACAACAACAAAAACATTGTGACAACACGTTTCATGTTGCATGGACAAAAATACTGTTTGAAATAAGATCTAAGACGCCAAAGCACAGTTCTTGATTTATACAAGTTTTTACTTTTGGAACAAATGATGTTTAGTAAAAAATAATAGGCCTACCTTGTATGCTAATCATTTATATCATACAGAAGTTGAATATCTTGTAAGATAAATAGGAGATACGATTTTAATAAAACAACAGATTTGACTTAAACAGTCTTTTCATTTTAAAAGATCAAATTTAAACTTTTAAGATTATGCTTTTAAATGAATTTAGTATGAATAAAACTCTGGAAAGAAGACTACCTTTACATACGCTGTGACATTGTGTCCCAGAGGCTCATCTGGCCTGTAACTACTCTGTCTCTGTGAGGGTCTGAAGCTTCTTCTCACCCTGTAGTTTATCGCTGAAGGATCTGGGAGGGCTTTGTTTATGACAACTTAAACTATTGGCTTTTTGGATTATTTTTTTTATCATTGCATATATCTAGTTCCCCTTGGTGGTCACTCCGAGTTACGTCGGATGACGACGAATGGGGTTTCGTTTAGAAAGCCTATCAACTTCGAGTATTAAAAAACGAGCCAATGGCAAAGAAATGCCATGGGTCTGCGGAATTTGCATGACGTAACTCTGCCCCACCTCGTGGGTATAAAAGGAGGACGCCGGCAACATGCAGTTATGTTTTCGCTTCGGAGCCAAGAGTTTCTCTTCACTCCACAAGCCATCTCTGAATTGTCAGCTTAACAAACGAGTTCCTCTGGTGTTGGTGTGACGGCAATCTCCAGCAAGCGCGTGCTTCCTGCTTATCTGTGCAGTGGTTTGCCAGTGAGTGCGTGTCTCCCCGGGCGCTTCAACACTCAGAGTGTTTCTCTCACAAAAGAGCTTGCACGCGGCACGTCTTTTTAAAGATGCCTCGCCCGTGCACTTCTGGTTGCGGCAGATTAGTGTCTGACTCTGATGGGCACGAGCGCTGTCTAGTATGTTTGGGCATGGATCATGCTAGAGCAGCGCTCGTGGATGAGTCATGTTCTCTCTGTGGGAACATGACCATCGCGTCACTTAGGTCGAGACTCAATGAACTCGCAAGAGTGAGAGTCCCCTCATCCACACCCCGATCTAGTGCTCCCTCGCGGGGTGCTACTTCGGTTGGTGGCCAGGGTGACCTGAGGGTTACGGTATGGAACAAGGCGCCGACTATCTGTCCGCCTTCACCCAGGCCCAGCCGCGGAGGAAGCCGTAGGAAGGCGCCACAGCCCTCTCCAGCCCCGCCCCCCGCCAAGCGCCAGGCCAAGCAGCGCTCCTGAGACGGGCTGCTCAGGGATGATGATTGTTTCTCAGGAGATGGTAGCAGGACCACTCCTTCCCCCGGTGGAGGGCCGGGGGAGAATCTTTTGTTCTCCACTCCCCGTTGCTCACCCACGGGTGGGCAGCACCCTAATGTGGTTAAAGAAAGAAACAATACCCTCATCCCTGAGCTCACAGAGTTCTCGGATGACACAGAGCACTGCCCCCAAGCCGTGCTCTCCTCGTCCCCCTCTGTCCCAGAGTCGGTTGACACGCCGTGCCGTCCACGGACCGCTTCGCCCTTGTCCCGCTCTGTCACCAGACCCCTGACAGAGCAGGCTCCCGCGGGACGATCTCCCTGGTCCTTCCCTGGCCCCCTCTGCCAGGGCGCGGGTGTTAAATGTTCCCCCACACCGGACCGCTATGCCGTCCACGTCTGGGCCAGCTACTCCGCTTCGCTGCCCCTCCGGGGGGACGCCTGTGGTTCGCATGACCCCGCTGGTTCAGTTCCTGGGAGCCTGGCTAGAGCTTCCCCGTCTGTCCCGCTGGGTCGCCCGAACCATCAGGCTCGGCTATGCGATTCAGTTCGCACGGTCTCCTCCCCGCTACAGGGGAGTCCGCTCCACATTGGTCGGTGGCAATGCCCCCATCATGAGAGCAGAGATTGCCACCCTGCTGGCGAAGGGTGCAATCGAGACTGTCCCTCCAGCCGAGATGAGGTCCGGCTTCTACAGCCCTTACTTCATTGTCCCCAAGAAAACCGGTGGGTTACGACCGATCCTAGACTTGCGCTTGCTGAATCGCTCCCTTCACAGGATGCCGTTCAAGATCCACACCGCCAAACGCATTTTCGAATGTGTTCGGCCCCAGGATTGGTCTGCAGCGATCGACCTGAAGGACGCCTACTTTCATGTCTCCATTCTTCCTCGACACAGACCGTTCCTCCGGTTTGCTTTCGAGGGGCAGGTATACCAGTACGTGGTCCTCCCTTTCGGGCTAGCTCTGTGACCTTCACGAAGGTCGTCGAGGCAGCCCTTGTTCCCCTTCGGGTTCACGGGGTTCGCATCCTGAACTATCTCGACGACTGGCTTATCCTAGCTCACTCTCGAGACCAGGTTTGCGAACACAGGGACCTTGTGCTCCGGCACCTAGCTCGTCTGGGCCTTCGGGTCAACTGGGAGAAGAGCAAACTTTGCCCCGTGCAGAGGATCTCTTTTCTCGGTATGGACATCGACTCGGTCGCCATGTCCGCGCAGCTTACGAGCGAGCGCGCGCAGTCACTGCTGACTTGTCTGAGACAAATTCAGGGCAAGAGTGCGGTTCCACTGAAATATTTTCAGAGGCTCCTGGGGCATATGGCATCTGCAGCCGCGGTGACGCCGCTCGGATTGATTCATATGAGACCGCTTCAGCTTTGGCTTCGCGACCGAGTCCCGAGGTGGGCATGGCAACAAGGTAAGCTCCGAGTATCAGTTACTCCGACCTGCCGTCAGACCTTCACCCCGTGGTCGAACCTCAGTTTTCTCAGGGCAGGTGTCCCCCTGGAACGAGTTTCCCGGCATGTTGTTGTCTCAACAGATGCCTCCACCACGGGCTGGGGCGCCATGTGCAATGGACATGCTGCAGCGGGCTCCTGGACAGGACCCCAGCGCCTATGGCATGTCAATTGCCTCGAGTTGCTGGCAGTAAGCCTTGCCCTGCACCGCTTTCGGGCGCTGCTCAAGGGTCAACACGTACTAGTCCGATCAGACAATACCGCCACTGTAGCGTACATCAACCATCAAGGTGGTCTACGCTCCCGCTGTATGTCGCAACTGGCTCGCCACCTCCTCTTTTGGAGTCAGAAGCATCTGAGGTCCCTTCGAGCCATTTACATTCCTGGAGCCCTGAACCGTGCAGCCGACGAGCTCTCATGGCTTCAGCCCCTCCCTGGAGAATGGCCACTCCATCCCCACCCAGTCGGTTCAGCTGATTTGGGACCAGTTCGGGGACGCACAGATAGATCTGTTTGCCTCCCACGACTCGACCCATTGCGACCAGTATTATTCCCTGACCGAGGGCACGCTCGGCACGGATGCTGTGGCGCACAGCTGGCCGCGGGGCCGCAAACATGCGTTTCCCCCAGTGAGCCTTCTTGCGCAGGTCTTGCGCAAGGTAAAGGAGGACGAGGAGCAGGTCCTTCTGGTTGCGCCGTACTGGCCCACCCGGACTTGGTTCTCCGAACTGGTGCTCCTAGCGACAGCACCTCCTTGGCCAATTCCTCTGAGAGAGGACCTCCTTTCTCAGGGACGGGGCACCCTGTGGCACCCTCGTCCCGATCTTTGGAACCTCCACGTGTGGCTCCTGGATGGGACGAGGCAGGTTTGAGTACCCTACCACCAGCGGTGGTGGCTACCATCACTTCCGCTAGAGCGTCGTCCACGAGACATGCCTATGCGTTGAGGTGGAACCTCTTCGTCAACTGGTGCTCTTCTCGCCGAGAAGACCCCGGAGGTGTTCGGTCAGTCTCGTGCTTTCCTTCCTTCTAGATGGGTTGGAGCGAAGGCTGTCTCCCTCCACCCTCAAAGTTTATGTTGCCGCTATTGCCGCACACCATGACTTGGTGGAAGGTAAATCTTTAGGGAAGCACGACCTGATCGTCAGGTTCTTGAGGGGAGCGAGGAGACTGAATCCTCCTCGCTCTCCTCTCGTTCCCTCTTGGGACCTCGCAGTGGTTCTAACTGCCCTGCAGAGTGCTCCCTTTGAGCCTCTGCAATCAGTGGAGCTTAAGTTCCTGTCAATGAAGACAGCGCTCCTGGTTGCATTGGCCTCTCTCAAGAGGGTCGGGGACCTGCAAGCATTCTCCGTTGACGAAGCATGCCTGGAATTCGGGCCGGCTTACTCTCACGTGATCCTGAGACCCCGGCTTGGATATGTGCCCAAGGTTCCTACCACTCCCTTCCGGGACCAGGTGGTGAACCTGCAAGCGCTGCCCTTGGTGGAGGCAGACCCAGCCTTGGCACTGCTCTGTCCAGTACGCGCTCTCCGCGCCTATGTAGACAGGACGCAGTGTTTCAGGACCTCAGACCAGCTCTTTGTCTGTTATGGTGGGAACGCATGGCGCCTCGCTAACAGACATCTGCAGAGCTGCAGGCTGGGCGACACCTAACACATTCTCCAGATTCTACAATCTCCGAGTGGAGCCTGTGTCCTCTCATGTACTCGCTTCAACTAGCTAGTACTGGACCCGCTCAGGTGTCTTCGCTTGCTCGCCATTCCACTCCACGCACTGGTTACGTGCGATATTCTCCTCAGGTGAGCTTCTCCGCAAGTCCTGAGTTCCTCCAGCACTGCCCTGATGCTAGCGCCAGTGTCTATTGCCTGTGCGTCGGCTAGGTGCCTCCCGTGTGCATGGTCCCTCCCCGGAGCTACCCCCACACGTGTATTTCCATTGTAAGCCTCTTTGAGCATGTATCTTTCCCTTGGCAAGCCACCTTGCCACCCCTGAGGTTGAAATATTCCACCTGCGGCTGGACACCTCAGTATTCTCCATATGTTACCTTCGGGTCATATGTGTATTTCCAATTGCCCCCCTGGGTTGGTGTTAATTGCATATTTCCTCTAACTATGGGATATGCTTCCCAGTGTACCTTGGTATTCCTGTGTTAAATAGGAGTCCTTCGTCCAAAGTCTCTTAAGGGCTCAGATTTACACAGGGCACTGGAAGACAGCTGTGAAGGTGGCGTGATTAGACTGATAACCCCATTCGTCGTCATCTGACGTAACTCGGAGTGACCACGAAAGGGAACGTCTCGGTTACGTATGTAACCCTCGTTCCCTGAGTAGGGAACGGAGACGTTAAGTCTTCCTGCCACTTCCGCTGTACCACGGGGATCGCCTGAGTTCAGTCTTGGCTCCTCAGCGAAGAAACATAACTGCATGTTGCCGGCGTCCTCCTTTTATACCCACGAGGTGGGGCGGAGTCACGTCATGCAAATTCCGCAGACCCATGGCATTTCTTTGCCATTGGCTCGTTTTTTAATACTCGAGGTTGATAGGCTTTCTAAGCGAAACCCCATTCGTCGTCATCCGACGTAACGTCTCCGTTCCCTACTCAGGGAACGAGGGTTACATACGTAACCGAGACGTTTCTACTACTTCTTCATCTCTATGAGGTTTATGAAGAGTTTATGAACTATGAAGAGTTTTTATATTTTATATTTATATACAGTATATAATTTTTATATATATTAATTTAGATAAAACAATGTTTAATTTGTATCAATACATTTGTCATACACTGAGTTATATACTTTAGTTAATTTTAGTTTTTATTTTAACTTAGTGTGTGATAGTACAAAACAGTATGTAAAAAACAATGTAAAAATGCAGTTTTCTGTGATGGTCGTGTTTTAGGTGTACAGGATAGAATATGTTGTTACAGTACAAAAATCATTATGGCTTTATTAATAACAATTATAATTTAGGTCACTGTTAAACAAAATCATTACAGTAATCTTCTAAATGATAAATAGAAGTTGGAACTGTATTAAAACTTTAAAGATTTAATTTAAACAGTCTTTTCATCTTAAAATATTTAAACTTTTAAGATTAAGTCTAAAAATTATGTCACACTTTCTAAAAGATTACAAAGGCACTATTCAGCCTAGAAGCCGATTTAACACTGTCATATCCGACAATCTCACCCACCGCTACACTACACTCTTCAACCGAACACCCGTTAGCCAGAGAAAGTTTAATAGCGTGTCGGCGCGTGAGTTTTTGCAAACTAATGTCTGCTGCAGTCATGCTGACCAGCCACGCCGGCAGCCGCCACCTCCACCAAACAAACACAAATGAACCCCAACAAACACTGTTTCTCTAAACAACTCTTAACAACAGAGAAACAAAAGAGAGAGAGGGAGGGAGCTTTATAAGTAAATAACTCAACTTGATACTTTTTGATATTTGTTTCAGTAGCAATATATAATGTCGCACAAGATATTTGATACTACCTTACCAGAAGAACAAGGCCATCTGGACCAATAATCTAGTGAAATGTCAGCAATCACATAGAAGAAGAGGAAGTGTGCCTGTAGAAGAATCTTTAATAGAAAAAAAGTGCAACTTGGCTTTCCTCTGTCCAGCAAATAATTGCCTGCAAGTAGCAATACTGAGCCTTCTCCTAATTACCATTATTTTAATTGAGGTTGACAGATAGTGCTAATAATGCCAAGATAATCTTCTTCATCTGACTAATTCTAATTCCCATTAGCCAGTGATAATTCTCATTAAATTAACTTTCTACTGGAGAAATTTCAAATAATGGGAATGAGACAAGTGTGTGTTGTTCATGTCAGTGGGTCTGTTCTATTCTCAGATGTGTTGCAGAAATTACATTTTTAATTTTTTTTAAGAATAATTATTGCAGTAGCAATCCAGTTTAGCAGAGAAATGCAGAATGAGAGTGTGGAGCAGGCTGCAGGGCAACTGAGGCAGTGCCCCCTCTTAAAAAGAGAGCATTGACAGATAAATTTATTAACACTATAAAACAATTATTACAAAAATGTGAAAAGGATTATAAAGTATTGAAGTGATGTGAAGGCCAAGTATGGTAACCCATACTCTAAATTTGTCCTCTGCATTTAACCTATACAACTTAGTGCAACACACACCTGGAACAGTGGGCAGCCATTCAATATGGTGCCCGAGGAGCAATTGGGGGTTAGGTGCCTTGCTCAAGGTCACCTCAGTCGTTTCCTGACGGAATTGAGAATTGAACCCGCGGCCGAGGATTGCCAGTCCAACTCTCTAACACTCTCTAACTACTCTCTAACTATCCTGTTCCTGGAGATCTACATACCTGAAGAGTTCAGATCCAAACTTGATCCAACACACCTGTGCAATTATCAAGTGCTCCTCAAAATCTAAAATAGCTGTTTCAGTTGTGTTTGATCAGGGTTGAAGCTGAATTTAGCAGGTTTACTCTAAATCCCTGATTTAAGTACCCTGGGATATATATCGCTCTCAGCTAAATTAGCTTCCCCTGGGCCCACAGGATGATCTGGTGAGCCAGCTTGTATAAGGGGCATGATCGCAGCCCCCCCTGATGGTATATATATATAGGAGACCACCGATGTGTTGTCTAACTGAACAAGCACATGATGGCCCCTCAGGTCTGGGAGGAAGTGTTTCAGAGCCTGGAACACAGCTAACATTTCTATACCATTGATATACCACGAGAGATGATGGTCCTGCCATAGACCTTGGGCTGGGCGACCACTCATGATCGCCCCCCAACCCGTGAGGAAAGCATCCATCGTTAGCATGGCGCAATGACAAGGACCTCCCAGCACGGGCCCTTGGGACAGGAACCATACATTATCAACAAAACAATAACAATATTTAATTAAGAAACTATGTGATACAATAAAATTAAAATACAATGCAGTTGTGATCAGAGGGAGTAAGCTATTCTAAAAAGATGGGTTTTAAGTTTTGATTTAAAATGTGAGAGGGAATCAATATTACAGAGGTCCGGTGGAAGAGAGTTCCAAAGCTGAGGAGCAGAGCAGCTGAAAGCTCTGCTCCCCATAGTAACAAGGCGGACACGGGGAACAGTGAAATGGATGGAAGAAGTGGATCTAAGAGTGCGAGCGGGTGTGGGTGTATGGAGAAGATCAGAAAGATATGAAGGGGCGTGATTATGAATGACTTTAAAAGTGAGGAGAAGTATTTTATAGTTGATACGGTAAATTATAGGTAGCCAATGGAGCTGTTGTAAGATTTATGGGTGAAAACTCCTGCCTAGCAAATTCTAAGACAGACAAAAAACACCAGGGACATCATTTCACATGGAGCGCTTGCTGAAAAAACAGAAGCTGACGCCGTTTGGTTAAGGTGTGCTTTATAGTTTCCTGGGCGATGACGTCACATGACGTTCCGTCACGCCATTGGACTGGTTTCATACGTGCTTCGTGATGCAATCACGCAGAGGCGCTCCCACAGCGTTTCGACGCAGCTCGAGTTACCTTGAAAGGGAACTGGCCACTTCCACAACTTTCAGATGCCATTTTTATTTTATTTTTAGCTCTGTCATGTCATATCCTGTCGCTAGAATGCACAGCACTTTACAAGAAGGTTAACATTAGGTAACTACATTAGTTACCATGAAATTACAATGAACAAATCAAAAAGCATTTATAAATCTTAAGGTATTGTTAATTTCAACCTTTACTATTTTTACTTTATTATTCAATGGACCTGAGCTAACATAACCACATGAACTAACTATGAACAGTTTTGTTTTTATTAACTTACATTAACAAACGTTAAATAATACTGTAACAAATGTATTGCTCTTTTTTTAGTTAATGTTAGTTAATGCATTAGCATTGACCAATGCTAATTAATATAACCTTATTAAAAAGTGGTACTGGGATATAGGCTGCGAATGATACATCAATGCTGCCTTCAAAAATAAATCAGATGATTTCAGTAGACAGGATGTGACACAATAAGTGAGAAGCGTGAGGTGGACATCCAACAACATCAAAGTGTTACGTCCACTTTGACGGACGTAAGCCACGCCCATGTTCAAATATGTTACATTCTCATGATTTTTTTCGCAAACCAGTTCAGCGGAAACTCTGCCCTACAGTCGATTCTTGAGATTATATTGGTCATGTCAATCACTGTTGTTGTGAACTTTTTCTTCTCAATTGTAGGAAAAGTCAGAAGCGCAGACCAGGAGACGTTGGGATATCTTTCAACAGGATTCTTTATTCAGAAGTCGCGGTTGCATAGCTGTAGAGCATTACATCCAAGTCTAACTGAGGCAAAATACAGTCTGTATTTTATACCTTTAAAGAGGGAGGAGTTACATAGAGGTGGAGACAATCTAAACAAAGCATGTAAATGAAGTACAGGAGTCAACTCTTCCTGGAAATTCCCGAGCCTTGATCTCATCAGAACAGAGGATCTGTGTTCTGTTGTTATGTTTATACAGCTGGAGGGTGAGTGTGTGAGACACTCATCAGGTGGTTGGGCAGCGACCTCTGACTTCAGAGGTGAGAAGACCCCCTGGTTTTAGTGGTAGTCATAAAGTTCCTTTGTTCCTCTAGTCTAAACAAGTGAGTGACAAGAGATAGCTTTGCATAACTTTCTCAGTTAAAATACTATTGGATTGGAACCTAAATTAAACAATTTAATAAATTTGTAACACTACACTGTACTGATTGAATACACCAAACACTGATCCCTAATTGCGGGAGGAATTGCGCTTCCTCATTAACTTTGAAACAAGAAAAAGCATCAAGAAGACTTAACCCTCACACCTAAATATTTTTCATTTACTTCTTATATTTCTCTTTTTATGACAGACCCACTCAAAACCTACTCTTACGCCTAAAAAAACGTAATCTGTACATACTGAAACCCACCTACCTGTAAAACCTACCCTTATGCCAGAAACCCACTCAAAATCTACCCTTTTGCCTAAAAACCCTTTAAATTCGTAAAACTACAAACGACAAATCGGGTTTCCAGGGCAGAATGGGGAAGAGGAATCACAAGGTGACAAACTGGATACGTGCGTTGCTTCTGACATCACTCTTTGATGAGCGCTACTTGCAATAACTGGATTTGGATGTCCTACATCTGTATGCTGCCAACGGAGGCACCATTTTTCAGCATTCGGACACAGCCTATATCTGCCCATAATAGTTTGTACTAGTCATAATTTATTAAGTTTGGTTGTAAGAAAAATCTGAATTTAAAATGATTTCTGTATCTGTTCATCGGTTTTAAATATACTGGTGGTGTCAAAACACAGGTATTACACATTCTGTTTGTCTCTTATGAACACACTTGTACCACAGCTCAGCTGAATACATGTCTTTAGGCGTATTCGACTTTAGCTGGATGTAACCCATTGGTGAGATTTGCCACTTGCAGTTGGTGAGGCGTTGAAAACGCAGATGTCAAGTCGGAAACTTTTTTTGTTGTCTGCAGTTCCCAGAGTAAACATGAATCAGACGTCACACATGAGCTCAGCCAAATGCTTGTCTTTTTTTCTTTATTTAGCAAACCTCATTCACACAGAAATCAGCTGGCTTTGATTGACCAGATTTAATATTGTCACATGGAATCAATGTTGATGGCATCGAAATTCTGCAGCAAAGCGATGACATCTCAGATCATTATCTAGTCTTGTGTACACTCCATTTAGCCAAGGCTGCAAAACCAACTCCCTGTTACAAATATGGTAGAGCTATCACTTCCACCACTAAAGATTGCTTTATAAATAATCTTCCTGATCAGTTTCATACCAGCCATACCAGATAGCTTATAATAACTCGATGTTGCAACAGAAACTATTGACTCTCTCTTTTCCAGCACTTTAGACACAGTTGCTCCTTTGCACTGAAAGAAAATTAAGTAATATTGTCCAATGCCGTGGTACAATGAGCACACTCGGGCCTTTAAAAGAGCAACCCACGAAAAATGGAGCACAGCTGGAAGAGAACAAAGCTAGAGGTATTTTGCGTTTAGTGGAAAGAAAGTATTATTGCATACATAAAGGCCTTAAAAACTTATTTTTCGACTCTCTTAGAAGAAAACGAACACAACCCTAGATATTTATTTGATACAGTGGTTAAATAATGATGCAGTAAAGCAGTAATGACTTTATTAACTTATTTACGTGCAAGATTGATTATATTAGAGACAGAATTAACCATGCAACCGTCTACTACAGTATCGCTGACTTCATTCCAGCCTTTGCATCTCATTCTACTCTTAATATCTTGGGCTTGACTGAGACCTGGATCCGTCCAGAAGACTCAGCAACCCCTGCTGCTCTCTCCAACAACTTCTCTTTCTCTCACACTCCTCGCCAGTCGGGAAGGGGTGGGGGTACTGGTCTTCTCATTTCTAACAATTGGAAATACTCAACTCTCTCTTCTCTATGCAATAACTACTCATTTGAATATCATGCTATTACACTTACAACTCCCATTAAGATCCATATTGTAGTCATATATCGCCCCCCGGGTCAACTGGGAAGCTTTGTAGAGGAGCTGGATGTGCTGCTTTCCTCTTTCCCTGAGGATGGCATCCCACTTGTAGTCTGTGGCGACTTCAACATTCATCTAGAGAAGCCGTATGCAACAGACTTCATCTCTCTCCTAGCCTGCTTCGATCTCCAACGGGTTATCACCACAGGTACTCACAAGTCAGGCAACCAACTGGACCTGGTTTACACACGCAACTGCATCACAGACAATATTTTGATGAAACCTCTCAATGTTTCAGACCATTTCCTCATTACTTTCAATCTACAACTCACTACCCATGCACCACCAACTCCCCTACCAGTTACTTTCAGACGAAACCTGCGCTCACTTTCTCCAGCCCTTCTTTCCACTACTGTGTCATCTTCTCTTCCCTCACCCTCGCATTTCTCATCTCTGGATGTGAATACTGCAACGGATACTTTATGCTCCACTCTAACCTCTTCTTTAGACAACATCTGCCCTCTCTCCTCCAGGCCAGCACGTGCTACTCCCTCCAACCCCTGGTTATCTGAGGTTCTTCGTAAACACCGTACCGAACTCAGGGCAGCGGAGAGGAAATGGCGCAAATCAAAAGACACATCCGACCTGAGTAAGTATCAATCTCTGCTCTCTGCCTTTTCTGCTGATGTTCACGCCGTAAAATCTTCATATTTCCACAACAAGATCAACAGTGCCTCTAACACATGTTCACTGTTCAAGACATTCAACTCTCTCCTCTGTCCACCTCAACCACCACCCACCTCCTCGCTAACTGCTGATGATTTTGCTAACTTCTTCACTAACAAAACTACAACTATTAGCAGTCAGTTCTCAGCTTCACACATACAGGAACACAGACCAACCTCTCCCACAGCCAACAACCTTTTCTCCTCCTTCACTCCACTAACCGAGGATGAAGTATCTAAACTTCTCCTCTCTAGTCATCCTACCACCTGCCCTCTGGACTCCATCCCCTCACACCTTCTACAAGCAATCTCTCCCACACGTCTTCCAGCTCTCACACACATCATCAACTCATCCCTCCACACTGGCATTTTCCCTACAGCATTCAAGCAGGCTCGGGTAACGCCACTGCTTAAAAAAAACGTTAAACACATCACTTTTAGTGAATTATAGACCTGTCTCTCTCCTACCATTAATTGTGAAAACACTTGAACGAGTTGCTTTCAAACAAGTATCATCTTTCCTGTCTCTGAACAACCAGCTGGATGTCAACCAATCTGGCTTCAAGAAAGGGCATTCAACCGAGATTGCATTGCTGTCGGTCACCGAAGCCCTGCGGATCGCAAAACCTGCTTCCAAATCATCAGTTCTCATCCTCCTGGATCTGTCTGCTGCCTTCGACACTGTGAACCATCAGATCCTTCTGTCCACCCTCTCATCACTGGGCATCACAGGTATTCCTCTCCACTGGTTTGAGTCCTATCTCACAGTAGGTCCTTCAGGGTCAGGAGAGGAGATTTATCCAAAGCACATCAACTGACCACAGTGGTTCCCCAGGGTTCAGTTCTTGGACCGCTCCTCTTCTCCATTTACACCACATCACCAGGACCCATCATACAGGCACATGGCTTCTCTTACCATTGCTATGCTGATGACACCCAGCTCTACCTCTCATTTCAACCAGATGATGATCCCACAGTAGCTGTACGGATCTCAAGCTGTCTGGCGGACATCTCGGCATGGATGAAGGAACATCACCTACAGCTCAACCTGGCAAAGACTGAGCTTCTCATCCTCCCTGCCAAGCCGTCTCTACAGCACGACTTCTCCATCCAGCTATATTCTTCCTCAATCACCCCATCAAGGTCAGTCAGAAATCTTGGAGTAATCTTTGATGATCAGCTGACCTTCACAGACCACATCACAACGACAGCTCGATCATGCAGGTTTGCTATGCACAACATCAGGAAGATCAGGCCTTTCCTAACTGGGCATGCAACACAACTTCTCGTCCAGGCCCTGGTCATTTCTAGGCTTGATTACTGCAATGCTCTCCTGGCCAGACTTCCAGCATGTGCAACTAAACCTCTACAAATGATCCAGAATGCTGCAGCTCATCTGGTCTTCAACGAGCCCAAAAGGGCCCACATCACTCCTCTGTTTATCTCTCTGCACTGGCTACCACTCGCTGCTCGCATCAAGTTCAAGGTGTTGACACTTGCTTACAGACTGATCTCAGGATCAGCTCCCTCCTACTTCCACTCACTACTACAAGTCTACATCCCTACCAGAAGCCTACGATCAGTCAATGAGAAATTCTTCAGCGACTGTTTGACTATGATGCAGATCTGGTCTGTGCATGATCTATTCTGCTGGAAATGTGCTTGTTAATCTCTGAGCTGTGGGTCAACTATGTCGTTCACTCAGTCATTCATTAATTCATTCATTCAAGAAGAATATTAGGCTGTTTGTCTCATCCTTATCCTGATTTATTGGATGAAATATTTTGATTGGTTTCTTAGTTGGGAACATTTAAAATTCAACAATATTATTGATCTGACTGCATTAACACTATAAAAAGGGAACTGAACGTCTCGGTTACGTATGTAACCCTCATTCCCTGAGTAGGGAACGGAGACGTTACGTCGGATGACGACGAATGGGGTTTCGCTTAGAAAGCCTATCAACTTCGAGTATTAAAAAACGAGCCAATGGCAAGGAAATGCCATGGGTCTGCGGAATTTGCATGACGTAACTCCGCCCTACCTCGTAGGTATAAAAGGAGGATCACGTGAGAGTAAGCCGGCCCGAATTCCAGGCACGCTTCGTCAAGTCAAGTCAAGTGTATTTATATAGCGCTTTTCACAATATAAATTGCATCAAAGCAGCTTCACAGTATCAATCAAATAACATAACAATGTTTGTTTCTTAGTGGAAAAAACATCCACGTTTGGTAGGGCTGATCAATGGTATTAATGCTTGGTTAATTAATTTGAATATCCCCAACTGAGCAAGCCAAAGGCAACAGTGGCAAGGAACCGAAAAACTCCATCAAGTGACCTACTGGTGTCCTAAAACTCCATGAGGTGACCTAATGGAAAAAAAAAAAAAACTTGGGAGAACCCAGGCTCAGTCGGGGGCCAGTTCTCCTCTGGCGTTTATGAACTAGAGGCCGGATTTACAGTAACTGTAATTTGATACAGAATTTTGTTTTATTGTATCACTTCGGGGTGGGTACGCGAACCAGAATCACAACGTTTTATCTGTAGAGTGGGAAAGGGATCCTCCATAGGGAGAGACTAGTTTGCACTTCAGCACTGCGTTGTCATCAGGCCCAGGCAAAGCTCCTAGTCAGATCTGGATACGGCCTGGATCCGGTAGGCTGCGGGAAAACCTCGGGATAAACAAAGAAACTAAAATTAGCGTAGATGCCATTCTTCTTATGATGTAACGAGTTCATCAGGATTTAAGGGAAGTGTTCCCAGTTCCGGCTGACCTAATCTATGCAGCCTAACATTGAATTATAGAAGTCTATAATATATTATGTGTATGCTAGGTCAAAGAGATGTGTTTTTAGTCTAGCTTTGAACTGACAGAGTGTGTCTGCTTCCCGCACAATGGTAGGAAGACTGTTCCAAAGTTTTGGTGCTAAATAGGAAAAGGATCTACCAGCAGCAGTCTATTTGGATATTCTAGGTATTATCAACTTGCCCGAATTTTGAGATCGCAATAGACGTGAAGGACTATAATGCGTTAAGAGCTCGCTCAAGTACTGCGGAGCTAAACCATTTAGTGCTTTGTAAGTAATCAACAATATTTTAAAATTTAGACGATGTTTAATAGGCAGCCAATGCAGTGTTGACAGAACCGGGCTAATATGGTCATATTTCCTGGTTCTAGTAAGAACTCGAGCTGCAGCGTTCTGGACCAGCTGTAGTTTATTTATTAAGCGTGCAGGGCAACCACCCAGTAGAGCATTACAATAATCTAGTCTTGATGTCATGAAAGCATGAACTAATTGTTCCGCATTTGTTAATGAGAGCATATGTCGTAATTTAGATATATTGTTAGATATAAATACATCGACAGGAAGTTAAGCTCCACTGATTGCAGAGGCTCAAAGGGAGCACTCGGACCGAACACCTCCGGGGGTCTTCTCGGCGAGAAGAGCACCAGTTGACGAAGAGGTTCCACTTCAACGCATAGGCGTGTCTAGAGGACGACGCTCTAGCGGAAGTGATGGTAGCCACCACCGCTGGTGGTAGGGTACTCAAACCTGCCTCGTCCCGTCCAGGAGCCACACGTGGAGGTTCCAAAGATCGGGACGAGGGTGCCACAGGGTGCCCCGTCCCTGAGAAAGGAGGTCCTTCCTCAGAGGGATTGGCCAAGGAGGTGCTGTCGTGAGGAGCACCAGTTCGGAGAACCAGGTCCGGGTGGGGCAGTACGGCGCAACCAGAAGGACCTGCTCCTCGTCCTCCAGATTGCAGAGTGGCCATAGCATGCAGAGAAGCAGCTGCCTGTCCCGCCACTCTGTAAGACTTCGCCACCAAGGTAGACGAAAATCTACAGGCTTTGGACGGGTGCTTAGCCTCACCACGAGAAGAAGCACTCTGAGGACACAGTTGCATTACAACAGAGCGTTCAACCGGGGGAAGCCCAGTGTACCCACCGACAGCTGCCCCATCAAGGGGAGGAAAGGTGGATGAGACCAACGAGCGGTCTCGGGAAGACAGGGGGTCTTCCAGGACTTCGAGATCTCATCATGCACGTCCGGGAAGAAAGGTATTGGGGTTTGACCCTCACTCTTGCGAGTTCATTGAGTCTCGACCTTAATGACGCGATGGTCATGTTCCCACAGAGAGAACATGAGTCATCCACGAGCGCTGCTCTAGCATGATCCATGCCCAAACATACTAGACAGCGCTCGTGGCCATCAGAGTCAGATACTAATCTGCCGCAACCAGAAGTGCACGGGCGAGGCATCTTTAAAAAGAGCGCACAAGCTCTTTTGTGAGAGAAACACTCTGAGTGTTGAAGCGCCCGGGGAGACACGCACTCTCTGGCAAACCACTGCACAGATAAGCAGGAATCGCGCGCTCGATGGAGATCGCTCTCACACTAACACCAGAGGAACTGGTTTGTGAAGCTGACAATTCAGAGATGGCTTGTGGAGAGAAGAATAAACTTGGCTCCGAAGCGAAAACATAACTGCATGTTGCCGGCGTCCTCCTTTTATACCCACGAGGTAGGGCGGAGTTACGTCATGCAAATTCCGCAGACCCATGGCATTTCCTTGCCATTGGCTCGTTTTTTAATACTCGAAGTTGATGGCTTTCCGAACACCTCGAAACCCCATTCGTTGTCATCCGACGTAACTCGGAGTGACCACGAAAGGGAACTGAGCTTTGAACTGAATTGACGATCTTTACAATGGAACTGAATCAACACTGAACTGACTTCAGCTGAACAATGACATTATTTTCTATTTTAGAGCTGCTTCACACCAGAATTTAACCCTGCATCATTGAATGAGTAATTTCCTGTTGATCACTGTAAAGCTGATTTGAAACAATCTGTATTGTATGAAGCGCTATAAAAATAAAGGTGACTTGACTTGACAGAGGTCCTCCCCATCATTTCCTATTTGTTTTTTAAGCATGTTTTCTGTCTTTTTTTAAGAAATAATAATAAAAATACTATGCCAATTATATTAACTTTCATGCATTTGCCAGATCATAGTGTACATTTCAAGGTCATACATTACTAATGGTCAGTGAAACCAGTCACTGTTATGCTTTTGACACATAATACCTACAAAAAAACATAATCTTCATGCTGAAGTAAGCGACAACCCTGCATATGCAGAATAATGCATTATTCAGACCTAAGCGCACATGCTGATATCAATTAGTACATCTCAGAGACCTGTGCCATCAGAGGGGGGCCACTGGGGGCCAGCAGCTAATTAGGGCACTTCAACTCTGTAAAAGTCATTTGATAACACTGATGTGAGAGATTGATATTCACGCTTCACCTTTCTCTCCATCCACTCAAGCGTATTATTTACCTCCCGAAGCAATTATACACCAAACAGAGACAGAAACTTATTTGCACTGAAGATACAATGCACCACCATCAGTCTATCAGCACAATCAACAGCTTTCTAAACACTTTCAACAATGTCAATTTCAACACAACATCAATAAAGGAGTTTGAATTCACCATAGTTTCCTCTGAGCAGTGTTAATCTGGTGTTTTAAGGAAAATCCAAATGCAAAAGCTCTGTAAATGTAAAAAATCTGAAAATGGAATCAGGTAGATATAAAGATAAGTGATGCACAAATATCCTCAGAAAATCTCATTATTCAGGAGCTGCCTAATTTCACTCCACTTGAAGAAGTTTCATGATGACATTGTTCGTCTCAGTGAAAATGTAGACTTGCTTTATTTTTCTATTTTTCTTTCATAGAGTTACAGTGTCCTCTAGTGACAGAATAGGCTTTGGAACATTGGCAAGACATGACAATGTGTTGACATTAGACATCCATTAATCTGTTAGGTTATACAAGTGAAACTTGAAAATTTTAAATATCATGCAAAAATTAATGTATTTCAGTAATTCAAATTAAAAGGTGAAACTAATATATTTAGCATATATAACTATATACATATGCATGATTATACTTTTCAGAGGACCAACATTTCTGTATTTAAAATCCTTTTTTTTTTTTTTCTTTTTTTTTGATTTCATGTAATATTCTAATTTTCTGAGATTTTGAATTTGGGGTTTTCATAAGCTGTAAGCCATAATCATCAAAATTATAACTTTGGCACGATATTGTAATTTTTCGAGTTTCACCTGTAAGTAAAACAAAGTAGAAGTGCCATTGTACCAGATAGTAACATAATGGTACTTTGCTTATACCATGGCAGTACATATTTACACAAAAAAAAATGAAATATAGGCTTCTATACAGTATTGAAATTCATGCTCCATGGTTTTTAGAAGATACTTACTCGAATACAATGGTACTACTACGATACATGTCCACAAAATACATGATACTACCACAAAACGTTTTAGTATTTTTGCGTAGCAATAAAATGCAATGGAGCATAAGCACCATAATATTGCTATCATACCATCATACCAACAATCTTTTTTTTTTTTTTTTGTAAGGGTAAAAAAATTGCTGATCAACTCACTTTTTGAATTAGTTTAATGAAGCAAGACCTGAAAATGCATTTACAAAAAAAAGTAAAAGAAAAAAAAAAACATTGGTGCTACCAGGGGCCCGTACCATGGCAGTCAGGGTTACTGGATTTGGTACTATGGGTTACTTTGTTGGTACTGTGATGCTGATTATCAATTTACTCTGTCAACTCAGGCTTTGAGTTTAGGAGTTTAGGTGTGACATCAGTAGCGAACAGCCAATCACATCCTGTGGAACAGTGAAACTGCGATTCACTTCTGAGAGAAGCAGTACTTCTCCTCTTCCGAATATTACGAGATTGAAAAAATATATACGACTTTAAAAAAATGAACATGACAACTAAAAGATGAAAAAAAATCTTGCTAAATAAGTGCCAGTAAAAGTTGTGAAATTAGTTTATATAGTTGATATAGAGCGTATCGAATATTTAAGCTCAAATGCAGTCATTTTCATGGCTTTATCTATTGATTCTAAAGCTTATTTATTATACCTTCCAAGAGGGTAAAAAAAAATAAGAAGATCTAGCCGTTTTTTAAAGCCTTTCTGTATGCAATAGTGCTGTCTTTCCACGAAATATGAAAAACTTCTAGTTCCCTTTCGTAGTCATTTCGAGTTACGTCGAATGATGATGAAATGAGGTTTCGCATAAAAAGCCTATCAACTTTGAGTATTATAAAACGAGCCAATGGCAAAGAAATGCCATGGGTCTGTGGAATTTGCATAGTGTAACTCCACCCCACCCCACCTCGTGGGTATAAAAGGAGGACGCCGGCAACATGTAGATATGTTTTCACTTCGTAGCCAAGTGTATTCTTCACTCCACAAGCCATTCTGAGTTCTCACTCTTCGAGACGAGCTACTCTCCAGGGGAGATTCACATTGCCTGCTGATCTGTGCAGTGATTGCCAGTCGTGTGTTTCTCCCTGGTCGCTTCAGCACCTGCGGGGTTTAATCTTCTCTCATTTGAGTTGCACGTGTGATACATCTTCCCGACAAAACTGTGAAAGATGTCTTGTCCGTGCACTTCTGGTCGGGTGATTTTACCATCCGATGGGCACAATAGCTGCTTTGCGTGTCTGGGCATTGATCACGCTAAAGCAGCTTTTGTGGATGTTTCATGTTCTCATTGCGGGAACATGAAGATCGCGTTCACTAGAGCGAGAGTCCCCTCATCCACACCCCGATCTACACTCTCCTCGCGAGGTGGTACTTCGGCTGGTGGCCAGGGTGAACTGAGGGTTGAAGAGTCTATGTGGAACAAAGCGCTGACGATCATTCCTCATCCCACACCCCCCTCTTTGCGTGCCGCAACCCGAATGAACGCACGCGATCGTCCTCTGAGATCCTGCGCGTGTCATTCGGTCCTCCAGATGATGATGTCATGTCCGTCGCGGCATCACAAGGCGGGCTCGAGTCATCGGGAGATGACGATTCGGCTGTGCTGCCGCCGTCTGGTGTGCCAGCATTGTCCGAGTCAGATCCTGAAATGACAGCCATGCTCTCTCGAGCAGCCGCGAGCATTGGGATAGCGTGCAATCCTCCACCCTGTCCTGAGTGCTCGAGGTTCGACGATTGGGGTGCTGCGGGCGCAGTTTCCCATCAGCGTCCGCTCCCAATACCTCCCCGAAGTGCATGAGGAGGACACAAGGTCCTGGAAGACACCACTGTCTTCCCGCGATCGCTCGGCGACCTTCTCCGCTTTTCCTCCCCTTCATTAGGCCGCGTCAATGGGTACACTGGGTTTCCCCAGGTGGAACATTCTGTTGCGATGCATTTGTGTCCTAAGAGCGCTTCCTCCCGTGGCGACCCATGGCACCCCTCCAAAGCCTGTAGGTTTTCGTCGACTTGTCATATCCTTGTCATATTCCTCACTCCCATATCCCAGGCCGGCCTCTTCGCGCGGCGCGATTGAGGACTTTGCCCAGCAGTTCTCAACCGCCCAGAAGCAGACTGAGGCTATTAAACACATTCTGCCCCGACGGCCTGCTGCTGCCTCCACCCAACCATCGGCACAGATGCCTCAGCCTACTCGCCACCGAGGACGCCCTCCTGCGGCTCCGCCCCTCCCGCTCGGCCCCAGCAGCAGCCTACACCCGGCCCGCGCCGTGGAGGTGGTCGCAGGAAGTCGTCCCAGCCTGTCCCAGCCCCGCGCCCCGCTTACTGCCAGGCCAAGCGGCACTCCTGAGACAGGCTGCTCAGAGATGGCTCTCAGTTCTTCCCAGGACAGAGTATAGCAGGCTCTCTCCTTCCCCCGGTGGAGAATCTTTTGTTCTCCAAGAACTGACATGTCCATCTCTGAGCTCCCAGAGGGCACGGATGACAGTGCGCACCGCTTACGAGTCTTAACGCTCTCGTCCCCCTCTGTCGCCAGACCCCCTGGCAGAGCAGACCCCCGTGGAACGCTGGTCCTTCCCTGGTCTCATCTGTCAGGATGCGGTCAATGACCCTACCCCCACACTGGAACGCTATGCCTCCCCTGTCCGGGTCAGTCATTCCGCTTCGCTGCCCCTCCGGCGATACGTCTATGATTACTTTGACCCCGCCAGTACATTTTTTGGGAGCCTGGTTAGACCTTCCCAATCTGTCCCGCTGGGTCGCGAGAACCATCAGGCTCGGCTACGAAATTCAGTTCGTGCAATTTCCTCCCCGCTTTTGCGGAGTCCGTTACAGACAGCGCTCCTGGTTTACCCTCCTCCATTAAGAGGGTAGGGGACCTGGAAGCATTTTCCGTTGACGAAGCGTTCCTGGAGTTCGGGCCAGCCAACTCTCACGTGATCCTAAGACCCCGGCCTGGATATGTGCCTTTCGAGATCAGGTGGTGAACCTGCAAGCGCTGCCCCTGGAGGAGGCAGACCCAGCCTTGGCACTCCGTGCTTACGTAGAAAGAACGCAGTGTTTCAGGACCTCAGACCAGCTCTTTGTCTGTTATGGTGGGAAGCTGAAGGGAAAGGCTCTCTCCAAGCAAAGGTTGTCTCACTGGATAGTGGACGCCATTGCTTTGGCATAGCAAGGTCGACTGTGCCCCCTTGGTGTGAAGGCACACTCCACCCGGAGTGTGGTCTCCTCTTGGGCTCTAGCGCATGGCGCCTCGCTAACAGACATCTGCAGAGCTGCAGGCTGGGCGACACCCAACACATTGGCGAGATTCTATAATCTCCGAGTAGAGCCAGTGTCCTCTCGTGTACTCGCTTCAACTGGACCCGCTCAGGTGTCTTCGCTTGCTCACCATTCCACTCCACGGACTGGATATGTGCAATATTCTCCTAAGGTGAGCTTCCCCGTTAGCCCTGAGTTCCTCCAGCACTGTTGACGTCAACGCCAGTCTATGAATGCGGCAGCTTTCGCGTCGGCTAGGTGCCTCCGTGTTTTGTTTTCTTCCAGCTGTGCTTAGTTTTTCTGGCTGCTCTCTTGAGGGCCCCAGTGTGCTCATTGTACCACACTGTTGGAGACTAGATAATGATCTGAGATGTCGTCGCTCTGCTGTAGAATTTCAACAGATTCAACATAGAGGTGTGTGATATCACAATTTTTGATTGTGGACAATTAACATGTCTCCACGATCTGCTTTTCTGGCGCCTCCGCGTTCTGGCGCCTCCGTCTCAACATACTGTACAATGCGGCGTACATTCACCCATCACATGTTAACGCAGCGGTAGAGTTACACTCATGGGACACTGCAATTCACAAAAGTTCATTATTTGCATGTGCTTTAAAGCCTTGCGGGTTAAACATTTCATTTGCGCGCTGATGAGCTGTTACTAACATGTGCTTTCCTGAGCGCATACACCCGAAGCGGACATACACTAAAAGCCTGTTAGTTTAGTTTACTTTAATTTTTAAAGTTTAATTTAGAGTCTTATTGCGCTAATACTGTCAAATACATGGTTGGTTATGTCTAAAGTGAAAGCAAACATTTGAGAGAAAATCGAGTGCGTGTCATATGTGTGTATATTAGATGCATCGTTCCGGTCTTAAAGTGACAGTAGCCTATTAGCAAACATGCTGCCGCTTGTCCTTAAAGGTATAGTTCACCCCAAAATAGAAATTCTGTCATTATTTACTCACTATAAAGTTGTTCCAAACCTTAATTAATGTCTTTCTTGTGCTGAACATAAAGATAAAGAAAATAAGATATTTTGAAGAATGTGGCTAACCAAACTGTTGCTGGTCCCCGTTGACTTCCATAGTAGGAAAAAGCATACTATGAAAGTCAATGGGGACAAGCAACTGTTTGGTTACACACATTATTCAAAATAACTTTTATTTTTAACAGAAGAAAGAAATTTATTCGGGTTTAAAACAACTTGAGATGACAAAACTAAATGATGATAATTTTAATTTTTGGGGAAACTATACCTTTAATGTTGATAAAACAACAAAAACAAAGTGAAAATCACTCACTGTAATAGTAGCTCAACTCAACTTTAATAGTAGATTTAATAAGAATCTGTGTATAATTTATGTAATATTTATGTAAAGATTTGTATCTTTGCCACTAAATGTCTGCCATTCTTTTCTTTTCTTATATTTTGTGACCTTGTAAAGTTTTATGCCTAGTCCATTGCAAAATAGTAAAAACCAATATGCAAAAAAGAAATCGTGACAAAATCATGAATTGTGATTTTCTTGAAAAAAAATCGTGATACATTTTTGCCATATCGCCCACCCCTGCATCATGATTCCATGTGACAAAATTATATCTAAAGTATGATTACGACATTGTCCTGACATGTGTTGTCTAACTCCAATAGTTTAGAATGTCTCTAAATGCCAGTCCCAATGCATCTTTTTCATTATCTATATAGTTATTAAAATCACCAACAATTAGGATTTTATCTGCAGCCAGTATAACTCTGATAGAAAATCAGCAAATTCTTTGATGAAGTCTGTATGGTGCCCTGGTGGCCTGTATACAGTAGCTAGCACAAAGGGATTTCTCACTCACACTAGATAGTATTACATAAAGCACCATCACTTCAAAATAATTATATTTGAAACAAGACTTAAAGACTTAAAGATTTAAAGTAATGTAATCGTCTGGTTTTAGCCAGGTTTCTGTCAAACACAGCACATCTAGGTGATGATCTGAAATCATATAATTTACAATAAGTGCTTTTGAAGAAAGGGGTTGTATATTCAGCAACCCAAGCTTTATCATTTGTTCATCTGATTAACCAGTCTGTCTGCTTCCAGACCTTGGCCTCAGTTAGTCAAGGTTAAACTCTAAGACTATGTGCCATATTACTACCCCAGGAGGGATGAATACCATCTATTTTCAACATGTCAGGTTTGCCTCAAAAACTTTTCCAATTATCTATGAACCCTATCTTATAGCACATGGTATTTTTAAAAATATCTTAAAGTGCCATGCAAATAATAGTAAGTGCTATGGTATAATGCAATTGTTTAACCCTTTAAATGAACAAGACTTAAATGGCTTATTTCTGAATTTATTAAAAAAAAAAAAAAAGGACAATATCATTAACAGTTCTATTACCAAATAAATGACATGGTATAGTAAAAAAAGTATTTCTACCCACTGCAACCCAGAATAAACATAAATAAATGAAGTCACTGTAAACAGTCATAACTACTAGGACTCCCATATAAAAGTAAGAATCATTAAAAAAACAAATAATTCCAAAAGTTCAGTTTAAAAAAAAAAGAATTCACTCACAAATAGAATTCACTGAATTCTATTCCCCCCACCCCCAATAAATTAACACAAGTACAACATCCTACAGCAATTATGGAGTTCCCACGCACAAACAAATACAAAACTTAAAAAATAAAAACATACCAGTTGAAGCAAAACCATTCACTCAACACAAACAAAACAAATGGGGGCAGCATTTCTTTTGGTTTCATTATAATTTTAGAATAACGCACTTGTGGTTTCAAAACAACAAGACCCTCTAATGTTAAAAACAGACAAATACAGTTATATATAGTTATATAAATACATCAAAATATGTTAAAACTGTTGTAAAAACATTCTTAGATTATAAAAACATTAATGCCAAATAAAAGCCTGTGTAAAAACTTCAATAATTTAAACATAAAAGAGCAAGCACTCTCACATTATGTTTCAGCCCTGATCACACAATTTTTCTCTATTTTTTTTTTCATACAATTTGTTCATTTTGTTCATTTGTTCCAGCATCAATGAGTAATTATGCACGGTATAATTCACGAAAATGTATAAATACTATAAAAATTTATGTACAGTACCCATTATTGTAAATCTTCAGATTTAAGTTAGTGTTAAGTGATTTACATTATTTACAGAATTGACTTCTGTGGAAATGAGACTGGAGTGGAAGATATAGCAGTAGCAGAAACCACAGAATTCACACAGCAGGTGCCAGTCAGGAATGACAGTTACAAAGGCTTTGAAATGTGCCTGCATTTGCCAGTCTTAGTCAATGTCACTGAGGTCACTAACAGGTTCATCTTGGACATGAGTCAGATGGTTCATGGCGCGGTTGAAGGCGGTCTGAACAGCTTTGCGGATGGCTGAGGTGCGTCCCTCCATCATCTTAATCTTGTCTATGGTTTTGTCAATACCGAGAGGAACCATCTTGGATTTAGAAAGCCACTGCCTGGAAAAGAAAACAGCACACGCAATCCTATTTTATAAAACTTCCCCAGACATAAGTTGTTGCTCTTGCCTTTTTTATTATTTTGTGCTTCAATGAAGTTGCATGTTCAGCCTTTTAGTTGTTGTTTTTTTCCCTAATTCTCTACAAATTATGAAAAACGCAAACAACTCATTACTGTCCCTCTTTAATTCATTTGAAGTTTAAATAGTAAAAAAAAAAAAAAAAAAAAAAGTACTAAAAATACATTGGGTGCAACTAGTGAACTAGGGTTCATGTGATGCTTGTGTTTTCAGTGATTGGATCACTCTACCACAGTAAAAGCCAGATATATAAACTGTGACGCACTGTTATTTGAATTATCAAATTAAAGGTTTGCCAGATTAATTATAAGATTAAAGGTGGGGTATGTGATTCGCAAAACGGCCAGCAGATTTTTAAAATACACAATTCAAATGGTCCTACCTTTCCTCCAACGCTGGCCTTGACTCCACCCACTCGAAGAACATGGATGCGCAATCATGCATCTCTCTCTCTCTCTCTGTACCGGGGCGACTTGCACTTGTATCTATGGCACTTGCTGTGACTGGGACACGAGCTTTGAGTATGTGCACGAAGGGGACACGCGCGCGAGGGGTATGGTACGACCGTTTGATTGACGCATTTTCTGTCCAATGATTCTAGGTGGTCTTGGAAATTATTGGCTGGAGTTTTTCGAGTCCTGCCCGTTCCACAGATGATTAAATTGCTTAATTTTCATTTCAGTGCTTCTAACTCAGTGGCTGTTAGTGGGTTAGGAATAGGATTTCAAGTGATTTTGAAAAAATGGTCAAATAAGAAAATCACATACCCCACCTTTAAGTAACTGAAACTACATTTTTGAGGTAGTCTGGCGCAGATTTTGACCACATTTAATGAATCCAAATGTGCTTCCTTCATCTGCTGTCAGCTAAATAAGTAATATGTAATGGGTTAAGATGGAAATAAAATGGAATGTTTGTTTAAAGTAAAGTAACTTTGTTCTTATGTTATTTTTCCTCATTAAATTGTTTAAATTAAATTTAAAAAGAGTATTAGTGTACTGTCTGCTTAATATCTGATAACGCTTTATTGTGATGGTCCTCCAACAGACAGTCTACTGACTATAAGTAACTATGCAACTACATGTCAACTTATTGTAACCCTAACCCTACCAGTCTTCCAATACTCTACTAACACTCTAATGAGAGTTAGTAGACATGTAGGTGAATGTTACTTATAGTCAACAGAATGTGTTAAAGAGACCATCTAAATTAAGTGAAACCTTGTTTTCTTGTTTAATTGCCTTTAATAATGTTTGAACGTTAAATTAATTAGGCTAGTTCTTGCTGTGGTATCAAAATTGAAATTGTGAATTCTGAAATTTAATTGAGTAATATTTATCATAAATGCTGTTCATTTCTTTGAGTAAAACTTTTCCAATTACTGAGAACAACCGCACAATTTGACATTGTTGTCTGTAGAACAAGTTTACTGCGGATATGCAATACTTAGTGTTAGACGTTTGCTCAAACCCCTAAATATAAGCATTAGTAATAGTGATGCTTGACTTCGCAAACAGTAATAAATAACCTCTAAAAATCTCACCAGCTACGTTTGTTGTCAAAGAAGAGAACAAGGTAAAGTTTCTCTTCGGACTTGTACTGCAACTGTTCTCCGATCCGTAGCACGTCCAGCGGGGGCATTGGGATAGAGACTCCATTGTGCTGGCACCCCACACGTGGCATATGAGGGTCTATGATCTGTAATGAAACCTTAACGTTAAAGAACATGATGACAATCCAGGAAACAGTAAAATGACTAAGGCTGCCCCCTAATAGTTTATCAAGCGTTTTTGCTCAAGGCAAAATTTTAATTAGTCGGTTGGTCACAGAACAAAAAAGCTCCACAGGAAGTGGCAAAGTCATGCAGTCTGCGACGGATAAATCGTTCACACGGCTGGTCCATGTAGTAATTATATCGGATAGGAAATTCAGAGTGTAGTAGCCTAACTTTAACCACTATACATGGCCGCTCACTTTAACATTAATGTAGATAAATCCAATTGTTCGCGCGGAGTGTGAACGCTAATTTAGCAACAGCATGACGTTTAAAGCTCATTTCTCCATATAGGCCCATCCTCTATCTTGCAAAGATAATAAGTTCCTGAAACTAAAACCATTTTTCTAACGTTTTTTGGAATGGGCAACATTAAGGGGGGTTGATTTCACCATCAATTTATTGTAATCATGTTTAAGATTTAAAAAAAGTTTAATATGTATTTATATGTATATCTCTGCATTGATGGGGGCAGCAGAACAAAATAAGAGCAATAGGTTACTTTTTAGTTTATCGTCATTAGTATGACTTACAGGAAAAACTAAATGATCCGACAACGTGGATAAGCGTCCCATTACGCTGGATAATTACTTCACAAAATATATATATATATATATATATATATATATATATATATATATATATATATATATATATATATATATATATTGCTGAAGGAGGGCAGGTAACTGAGCAGACAAGTATCACTCATTCAGAAGATGAGAATTTCTGATGTGATACTCCTTTCAAAAACAACTTGTTTAATAGGGCTGCACGAGATTGAAGAAAAATGCGATATGCGACACGATAATGCTTTAAGTGTGTAAAATAAACTTAAATTATCTTTAAAATACATTTAACATTATATAACCAACATACGTGTTTAACATTGTTTTTTTGACAAGAAAACATCCCTACAACTACTGAAAGTGAACATCAGTGTTATACTGTAGCATAAGTGTTATTTTAACATCAGTGTAAATCACGGGTTTATGCTTTCAGGAAGGCGTACATTAGGTTTATTTAACAACAGAATGTGAATAATCAAATGTAAAAATAAAAACCTGCTTAGTTTTCACTGTATGAATATACTGATTCTTATTAAAGCTAAAAAAGTTATTTAGCCAAGAGCGGTGAGTGATTTTCTCTTTGTCTATTGGTCATGACCCAGATTATTGCAAGCTGTTGCGATCTGCATATCGCGATATATACATTTGCGATATTTTGATAATTTCTACATATTGTGCAGCCCTATTGTTTAACACGAAATATTTATTTTCTCATTTTTGTCACTATGGGCCACAAGAGGGGGAAAAAAATTAGATTAATATCTCATCATCTCTAAGAGAATATACGCCATTAATGCAGATGCCAAAAGCTCAGTCAGTTTTTACTTTTAGCTTCTGTAGTGAATGGGTGGGGTTTGAGACTTCTTCACTAACATAACTCTGCGCAGTGGTTATCAACCTTTTTTGGGCCAGCAACCCCAAGTCTGAAGGGACATGTTCAGTAGCCATATCACCCTCTAGCCCAAGACTGGTTGCCCACTGAAGCTAAGCAGGGTTGAGCCTGGTCAGTACCTGGATGGGAGACCTCCTGAGAAAACCAGGTTGCTGCTGGAAGAGGTGTTAGTGAGGCCAGCAGGGGGTGCTCACCTTGTGGTCTGTGTGAGTCCTAACACCCCAGTGTACTGACGGGGACACTATACTGTCAAAGAGCACCGTCCTTCGGATGAGACGTTCTCTGTGGTTATTAAAAATTCCATGGCACTTCTCGAAAAGAGTAGGGGTGTATCCTGGCCACATTCCACCCATTGGCCCTTGCCAATCATGGCCTCCTAATAATACCCATCCAGTGAATTGGCTCTATCACTCTCTCCACCTATAGCTGGTGTGTTGTGAGCGCACTGGCGCCGTTGTACTGTGGCTGCAGTCGCATCATCAAAGTGGATTGGTTGAGGAGAGACCCCGACATGATTGTAAAGCGCTTTGGGTGTACAGTAGTACTAGTACATATGAAAAGTGCTATATTAAATATAAATATAAATTCATTTATTCATTCACATGACAAAAATATGCTGAAGCACACCGTCCGATAACTGATAACTAATTGTCATGGTTTAAAGGGGACATCGGATGAAATTTTCACTTTTTTGCATTTAGTTAGGTTTCTGGCTTGTCTGCCAGCTCAGAAAAGCTCAAAAGAAAACAAATAGCCAGTTTGTTATGGGCTGTCTGAGTCTGAAACTGTCATCCAGCGAGTTTCAATTTGCAGCAGGTTTCTACGTAGGTAGCTAGCTATTTGAATAAAGACCACCCACGACAGCTGACGGACTCTGTCATATTAGCATAACCCCTCGCCCTGAGCGAGTTGTTGCCATTTTCTCCAGGCTGGAGTAGCTGTAGTGACAAGAATGTCTCAAAAGCAACTTTGTTGTTGGATGTAAGAGTGAACATGACAGTCTTAATTTACTCCCGACATCAGAGGCACTGAAGACGCAGTGGATTTGTTTTATTTTTGAAGGGAATGCGCCCCCGCAAATCATTTTACACCAGACTGCTTTGTGATCGAGGGTCAACACAAAGGGACAATACAAAACATGTTTTGCTTAGTTGGAAGTTGTTACATGAGGATGGATCATTACCAACTGTTCGAGTTACAGCTTATAGTCTCTGGATCGATACTGGTCACGGCAGAAATGAAAGGGAGAGAAAGCACTTTATTACAGTTCATAGGAGGTGTTTTATGGATATAAGTTAGCCAGTTTATTAAGCACCAAAAGGCATGAGGTCTGTATATATTTGTCTACTTTTAGTTGTAACGAGTGCTTATGTGTAATTCGCTGTGTATGTTGAGGATAATGCAAGAGAGAAATAGAGATAAAGAATATGGACTTTATTGTGCACTTCTTGTACGGTGTATTCAGCTCTATGGTAATTTTCTGGAGTGAAAACGTACGCTTCATCTTTTTTGTGATGTACAATAAAGTTCATAAAAATCATCAGTAAAGTTTTGGCCATCATTCGGACAGGGTCCATTAAAACAGGCTTGTACTAATAGTGGATTAAAGCAAGATGACCACATAATTTATAACTGTAATTAAACTAAACTATACCTGTTCTATCTCCATATATTCTCTGGCTCTGTAGGCATCTTTGTCCAAATCCGGTTTGAACTGAACACCGCTAATGACAGTTTCTGATATTTTCAGTGCGTGATATCGTACTGTTTTGAGGAGCTCTTGAAGGACCGCCCTCTTCTTGAAAGGGGGCCGGGAGCACCAGTTCATTTGCATTTAAAGAGACACAAAATAACACTGCTGCACTCACAGAGTCCAGCAAAATAAGCATGTAATCCAGAACTATTAAGAACTATTGATTACATGACAGCTGCCTTATAAGCCCAAGAAAATGTCAAAGTCCAATTGTTATATTTTGAAATACTACAGAAAGCATGGGAGATGCATTAGGAATCATCCCAAAAAAAAGGTCATCCGTAATCATCCGAAAAAATTATTGGCCGAATTTAACAGAAACCATTTCTTTAAAATTCAATAACAAAAACAAATTACATGGATAAAAAGTGTGCAATTATCTGTTTTATGTAAACAGTGATTATTGATAGATGCTATATTGATAGCAATAAAGTTGAGCTCACAGTTGAGACAGGCATACCCTCTCTCTCTGTGTGTGTGGAGAGAGACTCATGGAGAAATCCAAACAAACAAGTTCAACAGGACAAATATTCACTAAAGCTTATGGAAGCATAACTGTAGTAAAAATGTACTTTGTTCTCAATTCCTAACCAATATTCCTAAAAATAAGTGTTTACTCTCACTTGTGCAAAGGCTGTTCAACACTAAATTAATGCTATACGTGATGTAAGAGAAACAATGTCACATGTTTTACTTGTGTCTGTAATGTCAAAAATGTTCAGTATTATAAAGAAAAAATAAAACATAACATGACACAATTTACATGACATAAATTTCTGTAGATGGGTTTCATGAGTATCTGTAGATAGAAAATAAGAAAGCTTACAGGATGTGAATAAGGGAGGAAGAAAGGAAGAGAGAGAGAAATAGCTAGTTTCTACACATGCACACTCAGACTCACCAGGGCAGGGTAGGAGGGGTATCCACTACATTTAGCCCAAACTAGTTTGAGAGGTTCCAGCATAACTGTGGCAGCACTAGTGGGCATCCAAATACTGCTGTTGCCAACTTCTATGAAAACAGGAATATCAACAAAACATGTTATGATGACGGCACAAACATTGAACCATGATACTGACAAATACTACAATTAAGACTACTAAATATCCATTAGGTCTTAGTGATTGCCAGAAAAAAAAACTCAATATTTTAGATAATATCGCATAGTATTTACACTGAAATGTCAAGACTTTTAAACACTATCAAAAAGCAATGATAGACAATTAGATTCATAATGTTATATAAAACAAAGTTAAATGTTTAAAATAATCAAGGCACATTTTCATGCATGCGGACATTTCTAATTATTAACTACACCAGCAACTAGAGTGAGTGTGTGTGTAGTTTACGTTGTAGAACAAAACATTTAAAGTATCTGCAAGTTATGTTAACTACAGGCTTTACTTTACTCAGAAAAAAGAAAAGAAAAGAATTCTAAAACTGCATAGGAAAATCTCAAAGAGACCAATGGCGCATTATGGTGCGTTCACGTGCTATGGTAATTATGGTAAATACCAAAAGCCGACGTGGAAAATGCACATGAACAACCCCTCATGTGGCATTTTCCACTGGGCAACTCGTCGAATATTTTGATGCACGAGTTGCCGAGATGAGATAACCTTTGACCTTTTCAAAATGGCGGAGAGCAACGTGAGAGTGTTGAATGGTAAGCATTGTACACAACTAAACTTTTTTGCTACTGTTAGCTAGGGGTGGAACGGTACATTCGTATAGAACCGAAACAGTACGGTAATTAGCTCTATTAACTCCCTTGTCCTTAAAAAAATCTGTACTATTCATGATGTAGAAAATGTACAGCATATTATTTACTGTTTGAGTTTTGATAAATCATCTTCTTGCTGTAGCAGATGACTTAAGCAATCTAAAATAGTTTTAGCTAAATAACAGGTCTGGATCTCCATCTTTCTACCACATTCCAACAACAAAAACACTTGAACGCAACACACTGGTAAATACCAGTTCACAAGTGGAAAATATCATATTTTCCATAGCACATGAACGCACCATTAGTCTTCCAGGTTTTGATGTCATCCCTGAGCCACTCTATTTTTAGTGGCAATGATAAATAAAATAGCTGACTTGCTAATACAATACTAACTGGTTTATAGAATTGTTAAATAAAACCAATATCACACTCATAATTGTGAATATCAACACAGCTGTGTTGTGTAAAAATTGCAAAAATTAAATTTTTCATTTATTGCAAAGGACAATTTGCACAGGTGTTAACGCAGGTGGCAAACACATCAGTAAAAATAATATAGATGAGGATACCTTACCAGCAGCTATTCTAGCAGCTTTGGCGAAATTTCTACTCTCGATGCAAGCAATAATCTCACTCTTGTCCTCCACTGTGTTCCTCCGGATGAGGGCCGGCTTTCCCTTCCCACACTTCGGAAGATTAAGTGCGATACTGCTAAAGACAGATGAAAAAACATGATGGAGTGATGTGCATTACAACAACAAAAAACAAACATGAAAATAAGAATAGTGCAGGGATACAGGTATGTGCATTTGGACTATATAAGCCCTTGACATTAAAATTAGATAATAATATATCTATTTATAAATGTGTGTGTGTGTGTGTGTGTGTGTGTGTGTGTGTGTGAACAATTACTGGCAACCCCTCATTTAACACTTTGAGCAAACTTCAATTGCCAAGAAAACAGCTCTCAATTCCCACTTATAACACATTAAGTTGATGAACACATGGCAAGGTTTTTTGAGCCCATTCCTCCATTTAGGATCTTTCTGGATCCTTCAGAGGTTTTATGCTTCTTGACTCTCTTCTTCATCTAATCCCACAGGTTTTCTATGGGTGTTTCAAAGATGTGCTTTGGACCATTGTCCTGCTGGAAGATCCTACCACAGCCCAGATATGCTTCCTGACAGGTGTTGATATCTACCATGGTGGGTGTTTATGATACCATGCGTCATAACAAGTTTTCCCAGGCATTTGAGGGGGTGGGGGGATAACCAAACATAAAAGGCACAAATATTTGGCAGAAAAAAAACACTTATTTCATGTAGTCCACATTTATTTTTTGTCTAATCTTACTTCAATTGAAGGTTTAATTTTTGTGAATATTTTGAATCAAAGACTAAGAGAAACCTTTTAAAAAAAAACTCAGTTCAATATTAGTAGAGAACACTTTATATTATTGTTGTGTATTGTAAATGACATTATTTTTCTCAAAAAGGGATCTCAAAAGCATGGACTGAATGTGACTGTCACATGACAAACATTCCCAGAACAGAGTGCCCATGAGCCAAGATGGCAGTCTGCAGGTTGTATATTTTCAGGTATTCATGAACCAGTTAAACACCTGCCTTTGAGTTAAATCCCTTGGAAAGTATAAGATAATACCAATTCATTTGTCTACACTAGTTCAGGTAAAAAATGGTAAACAAAAAAATAGACTACATGAAATAAGCACAATGCTATTGAAAGGAAATGGAATGTCACTGTCACAACAGTAAATATACGGGTCTCAAAAGTACTCTCTCAACTACCCACCTGTTGCTGGAAGACATGCTTGATTCAGAAGCGCACCTGCGACGAGGCTCCAACTGCCTGCTAGAAGAAAACTCC
The DNA here is from genome assembly GCA_030578275.1 of Meda fulgida. NCBI lineage: Eukaryota > Metazoa > Chordata > Actinopteri > Cypriniformes > Leuciscidae > Meda > Meda fulgida. The sequence continues at coordinate 18,308,987 of CM060619.1, forward strand.
TGATTCAGGCCAAACCCGTTTGACAGCCCTGACAGACACAAGGAAGAGTGAGAGGAAGAACTTTTACAAATGTGCTAACGCTATTAAAGGGATAGTTCACCGAAAATGTTTAATTAGCCCATGATTTTCTCACTCTCAAGTCATCCTAGGTGTATATGACATTTTATTTTCAGACGAGTTATATTAAAAAATGTCCTGGCTCTTCCAAGCTTTATAATGGCAGTGAATGGCTATTTCTGTTTTTAAGTCCATAAAAGTGCATCTATCCATCATAAAAGTGTATCTATCCATCATAAAAGTGCATCTATCCATCATAAAAGTGCTCCACATGGCTCAGGGGGGTTAATAAAGGCCTTCTGAAGCGATGCAATGCGATGCGTTTGTGTAAGAAAAATATCCATATTTATAATAACTTTACAAACTGGAATCTCTAACTTCCGCTAACTGTCGTACGCACGTTCACGAGAGACTCGCGTTCCAGCGTATGATGTACGACACAGGTGTAATGTAAGTTCCGGTGACTAATGCAGAAGCACAGAGGAGAGAGCAAAACACCGGTCGCAAATTAGAAGTCTAAAACGAGGGTGTTTAAACAAAAAATGTAGCTCAAACAATTCAATTCTTCACATGGATGTCCTTCGATGTCAACAAACCTGGTTCTCGCAAGAACTAGCATATTCTCACCGGAGGGTCCTATGTCATAGCCTGGAACACCAGTCTCTTGTGAACGTGCGTACGACACTTAGCAGAAGTTAGCAATTCCAGTTTGTAAAGTTTTAAATATGGATATTTTTCTTACACAAACGCATGGCTTTGCTTCAGAAGGATTTTATTAACCCCCCGGAGCCATGTGGAGCACTTTTATGATGGATAGATGCACTTTTATGGACTTCAAAACAGAAACGGCCATTCACTGCCATTATAAAGCTTGGAAGAGCCAGGACATTTTTTAGTATAACTCGTCTGAAAGAAAAATGTCATATACACATTAGGAGTGACTTGAGGGTGAGTAAATCATGGGCAAATTTTCATTTTTGGATGAACTATCCCTTTAATTTTCATTTATATCAATTAGAATGGTCTTGCCCATTTTGACTCTTTTCCTGCAGATTCTACCTGTGTCCAGCCGTTTGATAGGCGATTGGTCCTCGCAACTGTCTCCACTGACACTCCGTGGCCTCTTCCTGGTGTGGAGCAGCGTCTCCAGGCGCGGTATGACGACTGAAAGGAATGTTTTTGTACCTAACCGAGAACTGCCATTGGGAGTTTCACCATCATCCACAGGCTTATGAGGGCTTGTGCTTTTTGATTTGCGGAAAAGCACAGAAGTCCGTCGGTTTACTGGGCTTGATGGCTCGGCCAGAGTTGACGTAGCTACTACACTGACATCGCTGTCCTCTATCTGTAGATGGGAGTGTCCATTGAGTGATTGGGAAACGCTATCCTTACGGCGTTTGTGTTTATCGGGGCAGGGTTCTATAGGTTTCAGGGTGGGTGGCTCAGAGTGACTTCCCGCGTTCATGAGGGGAAGCAGTGAAACAGATCGCTCAAGCTTAGGTGGGACAGATTTATCACCTGCCATGAAACAAAGAGATACTGTCACACATTGTATAAACTGCCAATACATGGCATTTTTACATTTTCTCAAAAAAATGCGATCTGTATTGTAGGTGGTTGACAGGAAGATGCTATCCAGTTGCTTATGTGCGTTTTCGGCACTATGCCATGCAGAAGCTAGAGCAGGGTTTCTCAACCATCCTGCTCCTGGAAGGGCCAGTCATGCAAAGTTTAGTTTCAACTCTGATCAAACTTATCTGCTTGTGATTTTCTAGTAATCCTGAAGACTAGGGTTTGATTAGGGTTGAAGCAACCATTGGCACACCAGGAATAGGGCTGAAACGATTAGTTGACATTGTCGACAATAAAAAATTGTCGACAAAATATCTTTGCTGTCGAGTAGTCGTTTGATCTCACGTGACCTAATGTAAGGGCCTGCAATATCGCGATTTGACCGCTACGGCGCTGTAGCACTAGGGTGTAATGCAGCCCTTACAAATGCTGTTGCGGTAGAAGAAAACACAGCGCAAAATATGACGGAGTGCAAACGAATCCGAACTAGTTGGTGTGTGAAAGTTTCACAAAACTTCAAACCAAGAATGCTGTCGTCTGCAATTCATGCAAGGCGTAACTTGCTTTTCACGGGAGCACAACATCCACGTTAAAGCGCTTAAAGAGGAAACACCCGGCACAAGAGGAGCTGGTGAGAGGTGAATGTTCTCCAGCTGGAGCTAAATAAATAACTAGCAGTAAATCTCTTTATTAGAGAATGCAATACAACTAATAATAGTAATAATATTAACAATAATAATATAATTACAGTAATGTGATGATTTATTTTTGCATAGAATAAAGCTTGATCGAGCTTAGGCTGTTTTTATTATTGTAACACTAGGTAAGTTATTGCGGTCTTATCAATTGCCTGTATTTTGTTCCATATTCATGAAGACTTACAAAAAGTTATGTTATGAAGAATATGTCAATTACTTTCTCATTCTGTAAATTAAAAAGTAACAATTAAAAGAATGTCTCTGTCAGCTCAATTGTCATTTTCAAATTGTCTTTTTTTATATACTTATAATAATTGTTTGCAGATAAAGTTTGTTTGTAATGCAGCTGATTATTTTTATTTATTTTTTTATTGAAAGAGAACAGATTATTTAAACAATGCTTAGAGAGCATTTGTGTGTAATGAGTTGGACCGAAATCTGAAAACTTAAAGAGAGAATGACCTGTTTAGTTCAAAGTTCATTAAAACAACCATTTCAAAAGCTGAAGTGATTTTCTTTTTTTATATTATAGTTACAATATTTATAACTCAGTGTTTTAAGTAATTCAAAAAGCTGAATAATCGTTCCAAACGTATTTTATTAGTCTGCAAAATAAGCGGCGATTAGTCGATTAATCGTTCGAATAATCGCTAGATTAATCGATTATCGAAATAATCGTTTGTTGCAGCCCTAACCAGGAACATGATGTTGCAAAAGATGTTCCAAAGGTGTTCCAAAGAGTGTTCCTCTTTGTATATATATTAGACTTTTTTTTTACAGCTTAAAAATTTTCATTTATGAATTTAATTAAAATCTGATAATCACAAATACAAAGCCATAATGATTTTATTTCAATATATCGTGCAGCCCTATTCTAAAGAGTGTTTTTAGAGAATTGTTAGGCATTTGTATAAGGCATTACAAGTGTTTTGTTTTCCACCTCATAGACCACGAACTTCCTAACAGTTCAGCCAAAAATGAAAATGTTCTAATTATTTACTCACCCCTAAGCCATCCAAGATATATATGACTTTCCTTTCTCAACCGAAGAGAAATTAAAGAAATAGTTCACTTAAAATGCAAATTCGGTTCATCATTCACTCACCCTCAAGTTGCTTCAAACCTGTATGCATTTCTTTCTTCTGCTGAACCCAAAAGAAGATATTTTGAAGAATGTCGGTAACCAAATGGTTAATGGACCCCATCGACTTCCATAGTATTTTTTTCCTACAGTGGAAGTCAATGGGGTCCATCAACTGTCTGGTTAAATAAAGTAAAATAATGACAAAAAAAAAATCTTTAAACAAAAAAGCTTGTTGAATTGCACTAATTGAAAAAAAATATGCATTGCACTAACCGTGCTTGCATTTTAATGCACTGCATTTTTAGGGCTTGCATTTTTATGGGCTGAAATTCACATGGTTGAAAATTTAAGCTGTAAATATATTTCAATTCAAAACATTTCACACATATTTTCACTATTAAAAATTCAATGATCCATTTTCACCTTTCAGATTTCACTTCCAAAATGTTCTGTTAAAAAATACAACCTATAATATTCGACATGCAATTTTCAGTATATTTTATTTTGCCTTACAAATTCTCTTCAACAAAATCAGTGGCTCGAATTAGAGAGCAAATTCGACATTTGACATCCTGGAACTGCAGGAATACCAGTAGATTACTAATTAATAATCTCCAGAAGGGGGTGCAAGCGGCTGTTGATGAAAACTAGAGCAAAGGGTGAGAGTCATTCATTCATAAAAACTAATTAACCGAAATGGAGCAAGGTCACTAAACATTCAACCATGTTGAATTTCAGTCCATAAAAATGCAAGCCCTAAAAATACAATGCATTCAAATGCAATCACGGTTAATGCAATGCGTATTTTTTTCAATTAGTGCAATTCAACAAGCTTTTATGTTTCAAAAACATTTGTCATTATTTTACTTCCATAACCAATATTCTTCAAAATATCTTCTTTCGTGTTCAACAGGAGAAAGAAATTCATTCAGGTTTAAAACAACTTGAGGGTGAGTAAATGATGACAGAATTTTCATTTTGAAGTGAACTATTCCTTTAAGGTTTTGAAGGAAAACATTCCAGGTTTTTTCTCCATCTAATGCAAGGGAATGGTGCAAAACGTAGTCTACGTCACAAGTAACTATCCCAATTTGCGCATGTCACATGCGAGGTTCTGAACTCAACCCTCTAATCTTGAGGTGAGTAAATAACCAGGAAATGTTTTTTTTTTTTGTTGAACTATTCCTTTAACTGATGCATGCCCTTCAACTTGATTTCCTGTTAAGACTGGACTCAATAACATTCACAGCAATGTGAATAAAACAATGAAAACAATTAGATTAAAACAATAAATCTTACAAACCTGGACTAGAGACAAACGAAACAAGGGGACAGAATTATCTCTTTTCAAACCTCATCTATACTGAGCTTTTCTCTCCCTCAAGTCATTTAAAGTTCACTCATCGTGCCAAAAGTTCACTTAGAATGCTTATATACCACATATATAACGGTTGGTAAGGTCTTGGGAGTCTCTACTAATCTACTAATGAGTTTAATAAGGTGTGTTTGATATAGGATTCATACAAAACATGCAGTGTTCTCTAGTGTGAACTTCAAGACCAGGGTTGGAAACCATTTAAAAAAATACAAGTCTAATTGATTAGAAAAGCATTATCACATCTGGAGACAAACAAGTAGTTGTTTGTTTGTTTGTTTATATTAATGTATTTTGGGGCATTTTTAGCTTTTATTGGACAGGACAATTGGATAGAAGAGAGGGGGTTGGGTAGCCTGACTTCGTCATACTCATATTCTAGTCAGAATGTGAGTCTGATACTGCTCCATAGGGCTTTGATTATGAGGCGTGTTGAATCAGAAAAAAAACCCTCTGCAATCAGTTGGATAGACCTACAACCAATCAGAGCAAGCAAACGGCAAGGAAGGACGGCAAACACATCTTTACGATCGACAAATGTCTTGATTGCAGTTCTCTGTTTGTCTTTTAAAATTAATGCGCTGTTGATTTATTTTACAACAGACGCGATAGCGGAATCTATACATCTCAATTCTCCAGCTGTAGTCATCTTTGTTGTAAACCAGTTCAAACCAAGCGCTCTTTGATGACGTGATGAATACGTAACTGCAGATCATCGGTCCATCATCGTATAAAGCCCGCCCTGGCAATTTGATTGGCAGACGATTTCTGAACCGATCATAATTACTCCTCAATGGATCGAGTCCAGACCGAACTTCCCGACCAAAAAATGTTGTGGGCGGGGTTCGGGCTGGCATCCAGGCTAGGGGTTGGGATCAGAAAAGCTGGGACTCTAACTTGGGACAATGGTGTTGCCCACAAGGCTTTGGCAAATGCTCAACTGGTTAATAGCAAGAAAACTTCCAACCAAACTTCAAACAAACCTTTTTGAAGGATATGGCCAGCTTGTTCCTCAGCATTCTTCAGTTCAGCAGCAGGAAGAGCTTTCCTCAAACTCAGCTCCATCCTCACATCACTAATGATTTTCTTGAGCAGCTTCAGTCGTCTGTTCCGTGACGGGCTACATTTCATTGCTGTAGTTAGATCCCACTTTTCTAGTAGCTCCCTCAGCTGCTCTTCAAATGACATCTGCTCCCGATTGGCTGGAACCAATAAGCGGTCCACTGAAAGAAGAAGAATGTTTATTGATTGATTTGTTAAAACGTAGGGATGGGAACGGCAAGGAATTTCATGGTTCTGATTCCACTTCTATTCCGATTTAAGAAATCCATTAAGTCAAGTCAAGTCAAGTGTATTTATATAGCGCTTTTCACAATATAAATTGCATCAAAGCAGCTTCACAGTATCAATCAAATAACATAATGTTTGTTTCTTAGTGGAAAAAACATCCACGTTTGGTAGGGCTGATCAATGGTATTAATGCTTGGTTAATTAATTTGAATATCCCCAACTGAGCAAGCCAAAGGCAACAGTGGCAAGGAACCGAAAAACTCCATCAAGTGACCTACTGGTGTCCTAAAACTCCATCAGGTGACTTAATGGAGAGAGAAAAAAAACCTTGGGAGAACCCAGGCCAGTTCTCCTCTGGCGTTTATGAACTAGAGGCCGGATTTACAGTAACTGTAATTTGATACAGAATTTTGTTTTATTTTATCACTTCGGGGTGGGTACGCGAACCGGAATCACTATTAGTGATTCTTAGTTTCAAGGAAGCAGTAAGTTGACCAGTAACAGTCAGTACATTTAGGAGTGATATTTATCAAGAAATGCCATTGCTTAGACACAAAGACATGGGACCCTGTCATATATTTGGCGCAATGCGGCGCAAGGCACAACGCAAGAGTTTTTTGCTAGTTTCAGCCCAACGCAGTTTTCATTTTCACGTCCTGCGCCGTTGTTTAAATAGCAAATGCATTTGTGCCCATTTGTGCACCCATGGGCGTGCTGGTCTGAAACCGAGGTGTGTTCAGGCGCATTGTTGGGGTATTGCTATTTTGAGGCAACTGAAATAGACTGCGCCAAAAAAAAAAACCCTTAACCTCGTGCACAAGCAGATCCATTTCCTCGCTAGAGAAGCGTTCGGTTTTTCTGCTTGCTAATTCCACCATGTAAATAGCGCCGAGCGCAACTGTCTTTTAAAGGGAATGGGAGATGAGACTCTTGATTGGTTTATTGCACGTTATGCCCAAAACACACCCATTACTCATTTAGAGAATAGGGACAACTCTTTTAGACCATGCGCCGGGAGCACCGACAATTTTTCCCGTCATTAAACTAGCAAAAGTGGACACAAATATAGGGCCCATGAGCTTGAATAAAATACACTTCTTTTGATATATATTTTTTTTTTTAAAGACATAGGAAAAACAGTGGGTGTATGTTTGATTCACAATTTGTTTTGCATGTAAATACAGAAACTTATTTTACACCATCACATAAGGTGCAGTGAGTTTAGTTTGCTTTATGTCCATGAATAATTCCATTTTACATGCTGGTTCATGTCATTTTTATATTGCAAAAACATTGTGGCTACGATAAATTGCCACAAGCACAAATTGTCACTGTGGCTGGTGGATAAAAAAATGTGTACCCTGATCAGTATACCAGTAAGTTTGTGCATTTACCATCTTCCCAGGAGAAAGGTGCGGATGGCTCCATCTTGGGTTGTTCAAGCAGGTGCATGCCAGTTTCAAAATCAAAGCCGATTGTCTGAACATCTCGACGAGTTTTCCTGAGCACAGCTCCACCCTGGTCTCTCAATCTAACAGCAGCCCTGTAGAAGAATGAACCCTTGCCATTGTACTTCATGCAGTTTTCAATAATGAGATTGAAGTCTGCTTCAAAATCATCCAGATATTTGTAGCCTTGTGCATCGATGCGTTTGCTCATGGTGGAAAAATCCATTGGGTGTATGATGTGGTCCATATAGTCAGGCACCTGTGAGCAACACACACAAAATAAGGGTGAAATTCAGATCAGTGATAAAGACTCTCAAGCCTCTTCTATTTACCTGTATTTTCAAGTCATAGATCAATAGAAGAAACTTCATTAAATTTTGTTAGTGCTCAAAATTCAGGTATGGGCTTATATTCAGAATTAAGATACTCAGATCAGTAAAGGAAGAAGTGGTATCGGTGCACCACTACTAATGATTAAATTCATCACGCAGTGTTGTCAGTGTGTGTTTCAGAGTGTGAAAAGCACCAAAAAAAAAAAAGCAAATGGAAAAAAAAGTGACAAAAGAGGAGAGAAATGGGTGACAGAGCGAGATTATGAGGGAGAAAAGGACAGGAACAGTGTCAGACCGTAAGGCAAAAGATTTTTTTTTTATGTCTCCAATGTGTTAATATTGGCTATATTAATATTTGTCAAACAAAAACACTCAACTGCTCATTCGGCTTTAATCAACAATGGTTGAATGGTTGGTTTAAATAAGAAAGTACACTAAACTGATAATGAAAAACTGGTTTGCTATAAAATCACAAAACGCTAAACTACATTTTCTAGATTTCAACAAGGTGTTTCTGCTGCATATCATAGAATACAATGTTGGCATTCATTCATTTTAATTGTTCTTAACAGCATCGGTATAGGTGATACTGGCCTTCATTCACAATATTGATTAAAAAGACGCTATTAAAAAAAGTACTTATGTGAAAATATATTCATGAATACTGATTTTAATGTTGGGTATGATTAATCCTGATTAGTTACAGAAACGTGCGTTTAATTACTTTTCGATTCGCATCACTATTATTTTCATCTTTGTCTGTACATAAACATTCATCACTCAAACTGAATATACAAGTAATACAGCTGGTTGGAAGCTATGGGGTGCTATGGGGACATTTTTGTTGTTCAATGGCTGCAATAATGCAAGGCTGCTCTAGTTCAAACTGACTTTTTTAAATTAATTTTAAATACATTCAATAAACTTATAATTCATTTATTCTAAAAAATAAGTGCAACAAGATTAAATAAAAAGTGCTGTTCACCAAGCCTACTGTTTCAAGAGTTTGGGCATTCCTTTAATGGTCCTCAATGTGGCTAGATTGATACCTTCAGTGTATATGGTTCACTCACTGTATTATTAATTGTAACCGGATCATGACCCACTGACTTTTATCAAATGTGTCTCTGACCTCACACAATCGTTCAAGTCAAATAAAAAAAATAGTTGTAATTTTGAAATATTTTGTAATTTTGATACGTTGGTAAAGAAAATCTGACTTTCAATACATTCATTTAGCTTAATTAATCATGGGTCGTAGACTCTTTATCAGCAAATTATTCATTATTCAAGGCTTATTTATTTATTGAGCTATTGACATGAGCTATTGTTAATAAGTTTTAATTCATATTTGTCCCCTTTTACCTGATTTACAGTCAACCCAAAATGTATTCAGACACCTTCAACATTTCCCATATTATCACAGTTTATTCACTAATTTAGAAAATGGTAATAAAATATGACAAGAACTCGGTTATTAATCAGTTGATATTTCACTGGTTTTGGCCATCTTTCTGTTAGACTGTTAGTCTCACAAATTAATTAGGTGGAATAGCTGTACACAATTAGCTAATACCAATTTAGGTCGACTAATTACTAATTATCATTAATTTTGCTAAGCATTTAAAGATAGAATACTTGGTCAGGTCAAAATTTTGGTCCCAAAATTTTACTGGTAGTCCACTCTATGAAGAATTTTTGGGTATAACATGTCACAGTTTACTTTACTTTATTTTCCTATTCTCACTTGCATTAAATGAACTATAGCGTCCTGCAACCACGAGTAAAAAAATATATAAAAAATTATATCTTGTGTCTGAATATTTTCTGGTTCGACCGTATATTGTGCACCCTGATTTAGCTTATAAAATTCTCCAAGCATGTGTTTTGCTTGAAAAGCGTGCTTGGGCTATATTTCTTCAAATACATTTCTTTAAAATTTGGACACTTAAGTTACAGTAAAATGTATAAAATATTTTTTGTATGTAAACAATCTATGCATAGTGAAATGCCTTCCGACTTCTTTTAATGTTAAGGAAACTGCAGACCAACCTCTTTAATGCTAACAGGCTGTGCAAAAATGTGTGCCTGGTCTTTCTCCTGTAACTGATCAAGCACAGCCCTCAGAAGGACAGTGAAAGGAGTGAGATGAAACTCCATTAAAGTCTGCTGAAGCTTTATCTGCAACAGAATCACACGAGTCATCATCCAAGAACATTCACATGCAAACAGTAAAAAATGAACAATATAAATGCTTATCTTGACCTAAAGCATAGTGTTCTCATACCTCCTCTCTCTTGAGTTTCTCTCTCTTCCTAATAAGCTCCAGCAGGAGTCGTGCTCGCTCAAGGTCGTGTCTCAACCGTTGCCACTCTTTCAGCTGCTCCTTCAATGCTCGAGTCTCCTCCTCTGACTGTTTCTGTCGTTACAATGGTTTAAAGTTTGAAATAACTATTATCAACAGGGGTGTAATGACACCCTCATATAACGATACGATATTTTCGCGATACTCCAAGACATATGGTAAAAGGTTAACAAAAAATATACTGCTGATTAAAATGTTAAATTTTATATTACATTGTGGGTGTCAATGAATAGGCTTGACTTGGTGCTAGTAACCCAGTGCACGGAACAATGGTGACACCAGCATAAAAATATTCATTATTATACATTATATTCAACATTTTAGTTTATTATAGTACTGACACTAAAACTCTAAACTTTTTCCTCACACAGTCATTTTTATTTTGGGTGAACTATACACACAATACATATTTGTCACTATCCACTATGGATGCATTTTTGTTTTGCGATATATTGGGACACAATATATTGTTACACCCATAATTATTAATATTCAAAAATGTGCTTAGGCATTATTTACCGGTTGTGTTTTTTTCTGGGAATGTAGGCTAGTTTGGAGGCGTCTGTTGAGTGGCACTCCATTCCTTGACTGTCTTTTAAGGGTCCAATACTTCAAGACAAGTTCGCCAAATGCTGCCTTCTTGTGTAAAGAAACTTGATCGAGGATTGTGTTAAACCTGTAGGAGAATGACAGTGTACAATGAAGTGAAATATTTTAAATAATCTTGCAATCTATCTGATCTAGTAACTAATGCTTAAGAGAGCATAACAGTGAAATTGCTTAAAGGGATAGTTCACCCAAAATGAGAATTAGCACTTGATTCACTCACCCTCAAGCTATCCTAGGTTATGACAAGCTTTATAATGGTGAATTGCTGTTTCTGTTTTGAAGTTCATAAACGTGCATCTATCCATCATAAAAGTGCTCAACACGGCTCTGGGGGGTTAATAAAGGCCTGACGAAGCGATGCCTTGAGTTTGTGTAAGAAAATGTTTTATATTTAAAACGTTACAAAGAAAAATTCTAGCTTGGCCTCACAGACATACGCAGTCTACTTACGCCTAAAGCTTACAATGTGAAGTCAGAAGTAGCGTAGTGCATCATGGGGTAGTGTGAATATCATCATTACGTCGCATTACTCGCATCAGTTGCGCTTTAGATTTAAGTTGAATTCGTATGTTTGTTTGGCCGGAAGCTAGTTATTTTACTTTATAAAGTTTTAAATATGGGTATTTTTCTTACACAAACGCATCGCTTTGCTTCAGAAGGCCTTTATTAACCCTACAGAGCCGTGTGGAGCACTTTTATGCAGGATAGATGCACTTTTATGGACTTCAAAACAGAAACAGCCATTCACTGCCATTATAAAGCTTGGAAGAGCCATGACATTTTTTAATATAACTCTGATTGTATTCATCTGAAAGAAGAATGTCATATTCACCTAGGATGACCACTACCTAGGTGAGTAAATCATGGGCTAATTTTCATTTTTGGGTGAACTAACCCTTTAAAAGGGTCTGATATCTCAAAATCAACAGATTCGAACATACCTTTCAGATGAAAAGCCGGGTACAGACACAAAGGGAACTTGGGCTACAACATCTACCTCATTGTTTTTAAGTCTCTTCTGCTTTTTTAATCCTGTCCTGCTGCTCTTTTTGTCCACCGACTGACAAAGTCTGTAATTTGTCTTAATGTCATTATATATTGTAAGAGGTCTTTTAACAGAGCCATTTGGGGTGTGTGCCCCACAGTAAGCTGTCTTTTTTACTGATAAGGTTGGTAAACCTGAGTCAGTCAACTCTTTAATGGGCTCCATCTTCATAAAGAGACCGGCCTTCTGCGCACAGCTGACATGGAAAGCAGTGTAGCAGTTGGCTTTGTGGCACTGGATACAAGCCCCAACTCCTTTTTCTTTACAGAGGTAGCAGGTAAGCTTCCACCTAGCAGGCGGGATGTTTGAGACACCATCGATAGGCTCAATGAAGACCGTATTAGAGAACCCAACCTCGGGAACCCATAAAGCACAAACCACGTGTCCCCATCGGTCATCTTCCGTCTTTTTGACTGCTCCTCCCTTGTTAGGGCAGAGGATGCAGTTAGCGGGTTGTGTAGGAGATTGAAGACAATGTCGGCAAAGCCACTGGCCCTCTGGAATATACGGAACACCATAACAATCTTGATGAACGGCTAGGTTGCACATATCACAGAAGAGGATGGCATTGCTGTCCATGCAATCTCCATCCATACATACGCAGCAAACAGCATCTTCATCAATTAAGGACTGGAGGTTCTGTTGGCCCTGACTCTCTACGAATGATTCTTTTTCAAACCGGTCAAGAAGGAATTCGAAGGCATTGGGGGAAACCGGATTAAGGCCTTCGCACTTTCTTTTGTCATTGACCAGCTCAAGCCAGGCATAATCTTCTTCATCCATATCATATTCCACCTCCTCGTTCAGCTTTTCTAAAGTTTTCTCCTCATACTTGTAGTATGTAGAAGGTCTGCGTGGGATTGCTGTGAGATTGTAATCCACTGTGCGGAATTTGGGCTCGGGAAGTGTGCAATCTTGCACTGAAGTCTTTTGCGCTGTGACAGCAGCGTTCTTTTTCTGCTGGTTGTTTCTGAGGCGTGTAGAACTTACCAAAACCTGCTGGTGTTTTTCAGCGTTCTCCTTATTGCTGGTGCACTCTATAATTTCCTGCGCCATGGGATCCTCATCCGTTATGATGTCGAGCTTGTCAAAGATGCTGATCCGGTGCAGCCGGCCATCGACTTCTAGTTCCACCATCATCTGGGCCTGGGCACAAGTCAGCGTCTCGTGGTTTGGGGAATGTTTGATGGGAAAAGGCAGCCACTGGGGGGTGTATACTTTGTTAGGCAGAGGTTTTCTTTTCATTGGGGATCCTTACAAAGCTGAAAAGAGAGAACTACTGTTATTCCTAACACAAAACAATGCAACAGAATTATTCAATATAAGTCAAACCACACTTATTTACTTGGCTGCTTCTAAATAACTTACTCGTGTCATCAAGGAGAAAGTTATTCAAACTTACTAGGTTGTCATGGTAGACTGATAGCAATACCATGATACTTTTAATGCATACCACGGCAGTGCAATGTATTTCTAATTATACTGCATTTTACAACGGTATTATTAAGGTACTACAAGAGAAGATTGATTACTAAAGCTTCAAATCGAAGCATTTTTGGGAATCATTGGTGCTGCGGGCGGTAGATCCTTTTCCTATTTAGCACCAAAACTTTGGAACAGTCTTCCTACCATTGTCCGGGAAGCAGACACACTCTGTCAGTTCAAAGCTAGACTAAAAACACATCTCTTTGACCTAGCATACACATAATATATTATAGACTTCTATAATTCAATGTTAGGCTGCATAGATTAGGTCAGCCGGAACTGGGAACACTTCCCTTAAATCCTGATGTACTCGTTACATCATCATAAGAAGAATGGCATCTACGCTAATTTTAGTGTCTTTGTTTATCCCGAGGTTTTCCCGCAGCCTGCCGGATCCAGGCCGTATCCAGATCTGACAAGGAGCTTTGCCTGGAGCCGATGACAACGCAGTGCTGAAGTGCCAACTAGCCTCTCCCTATGGAGGATCCCTTTCCCACTCTACAGATAAAACGTTGTGATTCCGGTTCGCGTACCCACCCCGAAGTGATAAAATAAAACAAAATTCTGTATCAAATTACAGTTACTATAAATCCGGCCTCTAGTTCATAAACGCCAGAGGAGAACTGGCCCCCGACTGAGCCTGGGTTCTCCCAAGGTTTTTTTTTTTCTCCAGTAGGTCACCAGATGGAGTTTTAGGACACCAGTAGGTCACTTGATGGAGTTTTTCGGTTCCTTGCCACTGTTACCTTTGGCTTGCTCATTTGGGGATATTCAAATTAATTAACCAAGAATTAATACCATTGATCAGCCCTACCAAACGTGGATGTTTTTTCACTAAGAAACAAACATTGTTATGTTATTTGATTGATATTGTGAAGCTGCTTTGATGCAATTTATATTGTGAAAAGCGCTATATAAATACACTTGACTTGACTTGACTTGGTGTGAGTTTAGGGACGTACGATTACAAACATTTAGGTCATTATATGTGCATTGCAAACATTCGATTAGAAGCTTGTTTTTTTAACATCAGGGCCGCGTTTAGGGATCGTCTATCCCTTTGAATGTTGTCTAGGCATGCATTTCTTTATGTTTTGAGACACCATAATGATGCACATTCAAACGTTATCGCTTTATAACCCCATACATTATTAAAACTGGTGCACCCCTGCAACCCGCAAAACATTGACCGATATTATATGACAATATTACCTCTGATGGATAAAGAGAGGAGTAGCTTTCTAACGCAATGGCGAGATGGCCTGCAGTGATTCCGTACACAATGTTCTCATCCAAAGCCCACTGATTTAGTTCTGCATGGATAAATCTGGAATGCGGCAGAACCTTAACCACAGCGGCCGCCAGGACTATAATACTGGACTAATAATCACCAGGAGAACACTTGGCTTAAGTGCCATTCAAAGGCAGTGTCGGTTCCTTCCCTGCAACGAGCGGCGAGTCGGTACGATTCTGCGCCTGCAACCAACAACAATGCGGATGGTTCACTACGAATGGACGTTCTACCCGCAACGCGCTACGTCATGACGTACAGGGTGGGCAACATTACTTCATTGTTATGAACATGATATTTCATTAGGGTAATGTACTTTATTTATTTGGTTCTGTTTCCATACAACTTTTTAAATTTTTTTAGGCGATAAAAAAATCGTTCTAACTTTCCAAAGAAAGAAAGCGCAAGGAAGGGTGATAATAAACCATGTGTAACTTTTTATTCAATTAGTTTAAACTACTCTTTTTTTATTTGCACTATTTATTTATAATAAAGCCGTGATTGTTGTTTGTAATGTTATGCATTTTTAATTGTTTCAACAACAACAACAACACAATCCCCAAATCCCAACCTATTTATACCCACATATTAAATTTACATGTACATTTTTTATCAATATCATAAACAGGAAAATTATACATGGATAGAAAGCTGGTTAAGGACAACATGTAGTATCTCTTAATTAAAAAATACAGAAAAATATCACTTTTTTACCACTGCCCTTAACACGTTTAAATATCAAAGGGTGTTTTGCCCACCCTTTCTGGCGCATGGCTGCCCCTGAGAGAGACCCTCGGGTCAAGAAACCCCGTATGTTTGCTTGAGTGAACATGCTCTACTCTAGTCATTTTGTAGTTTTCGTTGTCTGTGTTTTGATTTTTTAGTCTATGCATGAGCATGCAAAAACGAAGCAAGCAAGCGCTTCGTAATTGTATTAAAAAGATGATGACCTTTCATTAGCTATGGAATATATAGAATGACTAGTTTTATTTTATTTTGTAAACCCCACCCACCACATCGAAAGCCTCTATGACGCCATAGAACCCCAGTTTCTTCCGTCTGACGCCGTGTGGCGCTACTACTGCGCACTGTTTACGGCACAGGAGACAAAGCAGCCAACTCAATTACAACACTGGATCAACCATACGCTTTACTTAACCATTTCACAGCCGAAACTCATTTAAGTAAACCTCAGGACACAAAGGTAAGCGATACGCAATCGAGTGTTTTATTTCGTCTCAGAAGCGTGTATGATTCTGGTTTAGATCCAGTGATCCGGGTAGTTCGACGAGCTTCTCTGTTTTGTGCGATCAGGATCCGGTCCTGCCTCATCATGTTATGTCCTGTGTGGCCTAACGTAACGTTAGCCACAGCACTGAGTTGACACTAAGTCAAATATCCTCATTCTTGGTCTATAAATGGTTCAGTGTAGGTGTTTTATATCACCAAGCAGTCATTTTTACTAAATCAATAATAAGGAAATACAAGGAACTAAATCGTGTCGGTTATATCGTTCATATATCAGGAGAGAAGTGTTTTCCTGTTGTTTTATCTGCGAGCTAATGCACTAACGTTAGCCGCTAGCATGTGTTGCTAGAGCTAGCGCATACATCTCGTCAGGTCGCGAGAGCGTGTGAGTAACGTTAGCTCGAGCTTGCACTGCAACTTCCTCGATAGGAACGCCTCATAATTGTCATTATTATTACAATGTATGGGTGCCTAAGTGCACAATTTTGGTTATTCGTTTATTTATACCTTAGTATATAGTGACAACTGATCGTAAATATCGTAAACGTTATTTATTAGATCCTTACATTAATCTGAATAGTAATGGTTTATTCAGAGAAAATATAGCTATTGGGTTATTCTAAAGTCAAGGATTACAAACTCTTTTAACAATTAACACTGTTGCAATTCAAGAAATTAGGTAACGTTGTGTGTGAATATCACAATAGCTTTCTGTGTTGTACATAAATCATTAATGTTACTGGTGTTGTTTAGGCATCCATAGCAGCCTTATGCAGGTTCATTTAGGGCAGCTGTGGTGAAGGAATTTTCCTTGCGGTGATTTTGATTAGCTCAACAACTAGATATTTATCACAATTTAAAAAAATGTATGTATACTTTTTATGATGTGGTCAGCAACCACGAAGGAGATTCAAAAACAAAACAGGCTTATTAATAATCCAAACACTATGAATGAACACGCAGGATAATAGCACTAACCACACAATGCATAAACGTGAACTGTCAAGGAACAACTGAAACACAGTGCTATAAACCGGGGTAAAACAAAGGAAATTAAACTAGGCATGTAAAAGTAATATGTAACTATGGAAATAAACGACAACATAATCAGTAACCACTGAAACTATACAGAGTGGGAAAACAGGAACTAAAGGAAACCGATCAGAATGTCAAAATAAGGGTCCACATTACAACATAAACCTGACAATATGCTCGTTGGGCTAATTTTATGTGTATATATATAACTGTAACTGTTAGTTCCGATCCGTGAGAGGCTTTCTAAGATTGCTGATATTTCCCAAAAAGTATCCAACACTTTCATGTCTTTCATCTTCTGGGAGAAATTACTAGTTGTAAATCTGACAGGCTCTGGTAGCACATATAGCCCCTAAACTTAGCAACTATGACCATTATAAACTAGTGTCCTCAAAAATGTGTCGATACTGAAATATTTAAAACGATTCCAATACTCCTTTCTGAAGTATCGATACACCGATACCAGTTGTGCTTTCTTGCTCTCCTCTCTCCGGCATATACATACACGCTCACATCCAGAGCGCACACACATAGTAAAGCGCCTCTGATATACAGGAGCCAAAATTAACTAATTTTCATGGGTTATTAAAGGTCAAATACAATCAACAATAATGTCACAATGCCCATCTTGGTAGGTATTCTTGGTGAGAGGAAGAAATGTGTAACAATTTTTTTTATATAGCGCTTTTAACAATGTAGATTGTTCCAAGGCTGCTTTACAGTGATAATAGGAAATCAAAGTAACAGAGATTGTTTTGGCTTTATGGCAGCTCTAGAATAAAGTTATTTTCCAGCTAAACTTAGTTTTAATTGATTCACTTCCGTCGCAACGATCATTAGTTATTAACTTAGGGGCCGCTAACACGACACCGTTTTAACAGAAAACTCTTAAGTTCTCTCTACGCAAACTTTAAGAACGCAAACCTGTGAGAACGCTGAAGGTGTGCACATGCGTATTAAGAGTTCATTCTATAGGTATGCGCGTTTAAATATATGTGCGCAGGCATGTAGTTCTTCCCTAAAAACCAACCCTCAACAAACTACCTGTTTGGCCTTAAAATTTACAATACAGAATTTTATCGCTTAGGCGCAGCCACGTGAATCGGAATTAACCAGACAACGATTATCTGTACAGGGGTAAAGGGAAGGAGGCCTTCACGGGGGAGGGACTAGTTGACACTTCAGGACTGCGTTGTTGTCGCGTCCAGGCGCAGGTCCATCAGATCTGGATCCGGCGGACTCCGGTGAACCTCGGGATAAACAGAGAGACTGATATTAGCGTAGATGCCATTCTTCTTATGATGTAACGAATACATCAGGATTTATGGGAAGTGTTCCCGGTTCCGGCTGACCTAATCTATGCAGTCTAACATTGAATTATAGAGGTCTATAGTGTGTTATGTGTATGTTAGGTCAAAGAGATGTGTTTTTAGTCTAGCTTTGAACTGACAGTGTGTCAGACTGTTCCAAAGTTTTGGTGCTAAATATGAAAAGGATCTAAAACATGCAGTTTTCTATGTTGTTAATGTTAATCAAACAGCAAAAGATAAAGAGAAAATCACTTACTGCTCTTGACTTGTTAACTTGTGTAACTTTAATTGATTAATCTTTAATTTTTTACAATGAAGATTATCCAATATTATTTTAAATTTGAGTAGGCCTACTTTGTTTATTAAGTTTTTACCTGACTCTAACAGACTGTACTACTGTTAGACCTACCTGAACAAAATAAAGCAGTCCATTTCATTTATCTTTATTCTATTGTATTTGTTTCTGCTATTGTTATTAGTTTGTTTATTTGTTCTTATTTTATTACCGTTAACTTGTCTTTTTTAAATTCAATTTACCATTTGAAATCAAGCTTTCGTGTGCTGTGTGTAAGCTATTGCAACAAAATTACCCCATTATAAAAACAAATACATTGAGTTAGCATATCTATATGAAAAAAGCTTTATCATATTTAAGTGATCTTTTCAGAAGAAATGTTTGTTTGCCTAGACTTTCAATAGATGGACAAAAAAAGAAATAATATAAAAAAAATCTATATATGCAGTATATGCAGTGTTTTCCCCGTGGTATCAAAAATGGATCAAATATCAATACTTTTCAAGGTATCATGTCGAAGCTAGAAATTCCAGTATTGTGACAACACTATTATAATAATTTGTTACATTTATATAGCGCTTTTCTGGGAACTCAAAGCACTTTATATATGGAAGGGGGAATCTCCATTAACCACCACCAATATGCAGCATCCACCTAGATGATGCAACGACAGCCATATTGCACCAGAACGCCCACCACACACCAGCTTATTGGTGGAGACGAGACAATTATTTAAAACACAAGATACATTTACTTGCATATATTTAAAAATCTGAATATCATGCTGCTCCTTAACAGCATTTGAATGAAGTTTGTATAATTTGTTGTCATCAATATGCTAAAAGAATATAAGAACTAGGCATGCTGCGATAGTCGGTGTGACCGGTGTTACACGGTTCAGTCACACACAATCATCACTTGGCCACTGTGGCACCACCACCCACCGTCATTTTGATTGTTTATAGTAATAAAAATCATTAAGTTCAGTTACCTTAATTTCATGTGTCTCTATGTCCAGTTAACGTTCTGCACTGTCTATTTAATTCCTTAAGTACCCTAAAAGTACTGTAAATGCCCAACAATAGCCGCATTTCCACTGTCAGACCAAAAGCGGCCGTGTTAGTGCGTGCGAGGGCCAGTCGTGCTTCCACAGTCACTTCCGGGGCTTGATCGGGCCTTCCTCAGCGCCAAGGGCCAGGGTTTTTTGGTCCAAAGCGGGCAAACTGGGGCTTGAGGAGTCGTCATGAACAAAGGTTGAGTTGACCTGAGTCAGGAGACAGTCAACACCGCTGCTCATGTGCCATGTTATTATATTATGCTACCAGCTAACTTCAACATTTAAGACATTTTAAACAGCTCAAAATGCACTTTCAGAGTGTTTGAAATAACTTCCTTGCGATCCAATGGGAATTTTGAGCACTGTATGAGGCAGAAATATATTTATATATGCGATGCTAAAGGCTACTATGCTAATAATTGCCATAATAACTAAACATATGTTTATGGAAAATACCAGAGACTGCTTAAAGAACGTAGACAAATCAAATATGATTATAATTGTGTAATTAATTGGTTTATCTGTCTCTTCCCTCCCTGTCCTTTAATTTACGCATCCGCATATAGGCCTATGTCACACACTCTGGTTAACTTGACGCATAATTTCGTGGAAAATTATTAGAAATGCTCAGAAATGTGATGTAAACCTGATTTTTTTTATCAATACTTTTCTAAATGTGTTAGGCTTTTTGAATGTGTTGGAGTTGTTTTGTGCATGCCTGTGATCTTATATAAATGGAATCAGGTGTAACTGAATAGGTATGTGTCCTCTTTTTATGTGAAATGGTAAATGCAAATTTGATTCAGACTCCTGACACAAATTAATAAATTACTGTTACTGTAAAAAAAAAACGTATAAAGCATTGGTCAAATATCGATGCTGGAATCTTAAGTCTTTGAGTTAAGACCAAACATTCGCTTTTGTCATGCTCATTTTGCGATCTAGCTAGTTTTCAGTCTGCTGGTGAAGTGGTGGGGTTGTTACGTCGTTCTATGTAGGTGGGTTTTAGGGCAGCGCTGCGGGGTTACTGGCCTGACAGTGGAAGCGCAGCTTGATTTTGGGCTTGGAGCTTGAGGTCAGAGGCTATTGGCCCTGCCTGGCATATTGTTAGCCCTGGCCCGACAGTGGAAAAGGAGCTAATCATGGCAACGAAGCTTTGACTTTATGGCTATTTCTGTAGACCTGTCAGTATGTGGCGATAAATTAGTATCTGTTATACATCTTATGAGCGACTGAACTGATCAAATCAATAATTTTAATGCTTTCTCCGAGACGCAATTTCACAAACAGCGTGAGTGTTCAGCGATACTACACACTCGCATTTTCGGGAGTCGGGACATGATAGTATTGTCACTTGCACAAATGGGCCAGCATTACATCGTAACTAAAGTTTATCATTAGCACGTCTTTTTAAGTCTTACCAGTTTAAACACTCAAGCGATTTTAAACTATTCAGTACTCGCGCGCCCTCTTAGAGATGTTTTTCTCTGCGTGCATACGAGTACCGGTCAGTGTCCACTGGAGCGGAGCGAGCGTTTTCAATTCATTCCTATGGAAGTCGAGCTTGACGCTCGCGCAGTGCATTTTGGGATTGACAGCGGACTGGAGAAAGCATTGAGAGCGTCAAAAGGTTGGGCAGTTCTTTATGCAAATATCAAGCGAAAAACGCGGTCGGCAGCCAATTGATCTGAGGTTCTTGATGTGACGTCTGTCTTGAGAATTTAAAAATATGCACATTTTGCCAGAGTTTATGCTGGATTTGTAAATTTAGATTTACAATTTATGCTGGATTTATGCTATAAATCATTGTTTACAAATCAGACGCTTTGCAGTTGTTATATGTTAAATATTTCGTTTTGAAAGTGTTCATTGTAATTATACTGGCTGGGTTTATAAAAGTTTGTAAAATTGACAGAATATATTATAAATGTAATAAAAATGTCTATAAAAATGCACCCATCCCCCTCTTAAGAATAACCTCAGGGGGATCCCCCCCCCCCCCCCCATTTTCCAAAAAGAAATTCAGGCCTGAACAATGGATATCGAGTCATGGCGTTAAAGCTTAACTGACATGATTGTCAGGCATTTACAGTATTTACAAAACATGTATGGTACTTTAAATATTAAAATAGATAATACAGATCGTTAATTGCATAAAAAGAAACAAGAAATGGTGGGGAAAATAAAATGTATAAATTAATATTAGTTTATACTAATTTATATTAATACTGAGACACTAATTTGGGCAAAGAGCACTAATTAATTGTTTAAGACTTGAAGATTAAAGTTGAGGACTTGCAACTTGACTTGGATGTGCCTGTCTTGACTCGTGACTTGCAAAAAACTCAAAACTTCCAAAACTCCAGACTTACTAGTGACCTGGAAAACATTGACTTATTCTTCCTCTGTTTATTTCGATGTTGGGCAGGTCACAACTTCACCATTAATTTTAGAGTATCATTATCATATTCACAGGAATTAATATTATACAGCTCATTCATGTATTATAACTTAATACATAACACTGGGATACATAACGCTGGGACACAAGCGTATGAATATATAATATATCCCAAATATTTATGCTCCAGTATTTCTGTCCATCAATAGTTCTTTTTGAACTATTCATAAAAACTTCTCTTAAGAGTTTTTTATTTTTATGTTTTTGTTCATGTGTAGCTATAGCATGTTTTACACACAGTTGCGATAAGCTCTGAATACTTTATACTCTTAATTGTATTTTTAGTAATCCTAATATTTTTCTATCTCTTATCTAATTTTGCAGGTTCTACAAATGAACACAAGTGATTTACACTATCCTAAATGGAGATCAATATGTCTGTTGCATCTGGGCTCAGATATAACATGTTAAGGTAAACATCTGGATGGAAGGAAGAGCCACACCCATGACACTTGAACAGTTAAAAAGCTGCTTTGAATAGAGAAAGGTTTTCTTTCACTGCAGAAATTCTTTCTGCAATAATGGACGGAGAGGACAACCTCTCACAGAAGACTGAGGATGCAAGCCACGAGCATAATGGCTCCAAAGATAACAAGAGAATAGAGGCCAAAGGAACCTGTTTAAAAATTGAAGGGAAAGATGGTTATGTGTTCAAATCATACAGAATTACTCCTCAAGAGATATTGGAAGCAAAACCCCATTCTTGTCCCTCTGAGACACTGGCAAAGGACTCTTCTTTGGTGTCTTTGTCATTTGAGGGCGCAGAGGAAGATGGATCTTCTGAGGTCGATGGCCTTTCAACAGAGGATTCAGCAGCAGAAATTTGTGAAAAGCATGACTTTCAAACGTCTCCAGCTATTTCAAACAAGAGCCAGAACATTAAAATAAATAATTCAGAAATTGAAACAAGTGTATGTATCAAAGCTGAACCAAATGAAACCGGTGAAATCTCTCAGGATGATGAAAAGTTATCATTTGATGGGGCCTTTGGCCCTTTTGCCACTAGAAGTTATGACGACGATTATGGTAACTTGTTCAGTGGGTACTCAAGTACTCTTTATGACGTTGCAATGGATGCTGTCACACAAAGCCTTCTATCATCCATAAGAAGTCCTCTTAACCCTAGAAAAAAATCTCCTGCATGGAACCATTTTTTCATATCACCACGTGATAGTACCAAAGCAATCTGTATGTACTGTATGAAAGAGTTCAGCAGGGGTAAAAATGAGAAAGACCTCAGTACTAGTTGTTTAATGAGACATGTCCGAAGGGCTCATCCCACTGTTCTTCTGCAAGATGGTGAATCATTAAATAATTTGTCCAATTCCTCATCTGTAATCCCTCCCAATATATCACCAAACAATGGAGATCTGTCTGTAAGCATCAAGCAACCTACAGACAACCATACCCCACTGTCCTCCAGTTTAGCTGAGGCCACAGACATAGTGTCCAAAGACTCTTTACAAAAGGTCAAACCAAAAGCAGAAAAGAGTGTCAAGAGTGACTCTAGTGCAGTTCCTTCCCCACATTCCTTTAACAACCATAATGACGATACCACAGACTTGTTGACTGAATGCCCTGGATCAGCCCCTAAGAGTTCAAGTTCTCGGCGACGCTCAGCAGTTTGGAAACACTTTTATTTATCCCCCGCTGACAGCTCAAAAGCAGTGTGTATTCACTGCATGAATGAGTTCAGTCGTGGCAAAAATGGGAAAGACTTGGGGACGAGCTGCCTTATTCGCCACATGTGGCGGGCCCATCGAGACATAGTGATTGAAGAAAACGGACAGGGCTCAAGCATTCCTCCCCCTTACACCACTCCACCAACTTTGCTGTCACGCACACAGGACTCCACAGAGGTCAAAAAGGAATTCCTCTGTATCTCACATCGCCCTGATACCATATCAGATGAAGTCCCCAATGATGACAGTGAGCACATGACTCTTGAAGATGAGGCAAATGATTCTACATATCAATCTGGACTAGAGTCCTCACTTGATGCATCTTTTAGACTGAAAGGGGAAAATATACCTCTGTCATCCTCTCCAGAGGAACACACTGAGGGGCACAGCGTATCCCAAGATCAGAGCTCAGTTTTTCAACAAAACAAGAAAATAATGAAACGGGTGAAATCAGAAGTATGGCATCATTTCATTGTCTCTCCTGTTGACCAACTCAAAGCTTTGTGTCGATATTGTCCCTGTGTGATAAGCCGTGGTAAACGAGGGGACTTTGGCACAAGCTGTTTAATGAGACATTTGATGCGACGGCATCCCGATGTTCTCAAAACCCAAAAAAGCACATGTGACAAAGTTTCCTCGCCTCTGTCACCTCATTCAACTCCTGCTGCAGAAGATGACATGACGACAAATGCAACGGACAGCCCTGTTGTTGAGAACAAACCCCACACCCTGCCTGTTTTCAGCAAAAAGACTTCAAAGCTATGGAATCACTTTTCTATTTCCACTGCGGACCCAACAAAGGTGGTCTGTTTGCACTGTAGCCGCACAATTAGCAGAGGCAAAAAGACAACCAATTTAGGCACTAGTTGCTTATTTAGGCACATGCAGAGGTTTCATGGGCATGTGCTTGAAAATAATAGTAATATCTCAGGTGATGTGTCATCTGCTGAAATTCAAGTTAAGCAGGAGCTCATGGACATTTCTACTTATGGGGAGAATGCAGAAAAGTTCAGTGAATGCCACCCAGCTGCCAAAAAAATTACCAAACTCATTGCAGAAATGCTTGCACTGGATCTTCAGCCATCAACTGTAGTGGAAAATCTTGGCTTGAACCGATTACTGGAATACCTCCAACCACGGTATTCTTTACCTTCCTCATCCTACTTCACCAGCACTGCAATCCCAGAAATGTATGAAAGCGTGAAAGAAGTAGTTCTGACCCACCTAAAGGAGGCCGAAGGTGGAATCATCCATTTCACAACAAGTGTTTGGGTGAGCAGCCAAACTCAAGAGTACTTAATTCTTACAGCCCACTGGGTAACATTTGAGTCTCAAGTTCTGCCTCAGGGTCAAGATTTCCACTGCTCGGCGCTCCTTGGTGTTTCCTCAATTGACTGTGACTACAATATGCTGAATATACAGAAGCAGCTTGAATACCTTTGGGACACCTGGATTGGTTCCTCAGGCCTTAAAATTGGATTTACTGTAACAGATAATCAAACTATTGGAAGCATACTAGAGAGCAGTGACCACACCACCATGCAGTGTTTTGGTCATAACATAGACCTCATTGTTAACGAAGCCATAAAAAGTCAGAGGATGGTTCAGAACTTGCTTAGTATTGCCCGAAAAATCTGTGAAAGAATGCATCGTTCTGCTAAAGCAAAGGAGAAGTTGGCAGAGCTGCAAAAAGCTTATCAGTTACCTGAAAACCAGCTGGTTCAGGATGTTCCCTCTAAGTGGAAAACATCATACTTCATGCTTGAGCGATTAGTAGAGCAAAAAAAAGCCATTGATGAGATGTCAATAGAGTGCAATTTCAGGGAACTGATAAGCTGTGACCAGTGGGAAGTCATGCAATCGGTCTGCAATGCTCTTAAGCCTTTTGAGGTAGCCTGCAGGGAGATGAGCAATCGCACTGCAACGCTAGGTCAGGTCATTCCACTCATTCACATACTCAATCGAAAGATAGATATGCTTTTTGATGAGACAATGGGTATTGATAATATGCTGAAGTCTTTAAAGGAGGCAATGGTGACTAGAATGTCCCCTACACTTCATGACCCCAGGTATATTTGGGCAACCATGTTGGACCCGAGGTATAAGACCTCCCTCTTTACTGAGGAAGAAGCGGAGCAATGTAAGCATGACCTCATACAAGAGCTTGAGGTGTCTGCATCTAATTCTGTGGAGACTAAGCCACCACTGTCAAATGGATGTAGAGAAATACCAGCTTCATCAAACAGCTTGGCCTCAAACAAAGAGAACCTCTGGGCTCTTATGGATGACATTAGACAAAAAATCAAGCAAGAGGAGAGACCAAAATCATTGGAGCTTGCTGTGCTGGAGTATTTGGAGGAAGACATTCTTGACCAGAGTTGTGATCCTCTGGATTATTGGAACCTGAAGAAGTTACTGTGGCCTGACCTTGCCAAAGTAGCTGTACGCTATGTGGGTTGTCCACCCAGCATTGTACCAGCAGACACACTTTTTAGCACATCAAGTGTCAACTGTGCTCTGAATCAGTCCAGACCTTTGCTAGAAAATCTTGAAGGACTTCTATTTTTAAAGGTCAACCTTCCTTTGATATATTTTCAGTACTGATGATCATGTATTTATATTTGCAAGGATGTTTCTTAGACTCTGATGAACTCTGATGACCACTCGAGTAACTTTTCTGGGAAGGCCTAATTAACTACAATTCATTTTACTGCGGTTCATATTCAATACACAAGAGCATCTGAATATTTAACTGAATAAAAGACTGCTTTGAGTACTACTGTTGAGTACACTTGATAACTGGAGTCTTATTCCTGGTGAAAAGTGTTTTCAGGGAGGGAGGGTTATTTGGTTATAGGGGTAGTTATTGTTTGTTGCTGTACTGACTCTTTTTATTTTATAAAATGTATCTTTGTCTTCTCTCCTTGTGCCTTATACAAACTACTTCAGGTCAACATGCTGTAAATATTAATTGATGTGCAAAAGCAAGTCGTAGTCTTCTGATTTGAAACTACACGCTGAATACTGTTTTTATATATATCACATGGCCCAAAATGAATGCTGTGACTGAGAGATGTTTTAAATGTATTTTATTTAATTCTTTTATTGTGATTTTTGTGGCTCATGGTACTGTTAGAATTAGTTTTTTTTTTTTTATTATTATATATTTTTTGCTGATGATCGTTTTGTTTGTATTTGTTAAATGTACATAATGCTGTACTTTCAGGTTGAAATCTATTTGAAAATTTGTCTCAAGCACAAATCTTTTTTTTATATATATAAATCTAAAGGGTTAAATTATGGGACATTACGGAAGTGTACTGTACATTTTATAAATAATTTCCAAAATATAATTTGATAGAGGAAAAATTCAAACTGGAATAATTTAGTTTTTTTTGTTTCTGGTAATTTGTAAATAAAACTTTACACTTTGAAACATGTTGCTTTTAAATTTGTTTCAGGTTATTTTTTCTTCTTGTATTTGTCACCGGATGCATATCTTTTCTGGATGATCTTGCAAAATCTAATCCAAAATGGAAAAAAAATTAGCAATGTAATAGGGGAGGGTAAGGGGTATCATTTTTGGCCTTTGTCTTAGAGGGTCTGATTGAGAAATCTGTACGACTTTCATTCTTCTGTGAAACATTAAAAAAAAAAAAAAAAAAATTTCAATGGACGTAAATGGTCTCCAAAATGATTTTGTTTCTAACATTCTTAAAAATATATTTTGTGTTCCGCAGAAGAAATTAATGCATGTTTGGAATGACACCAATGCATGGTTGAGACAAACCAATGGGAGGCGTAGTAATTGCATGTTTAAAAAAAAATGAGAAGATAACTGCCATTGCAAAAAAACTTAAATATCAGAAAACCCCTTTTTTTTAACAGTTAAAAATGTGTGTATGAAATTAAGCCACAGTGAAGAGTGTTTAACTGCACTTATAATAAACTCAGGAATATTCCCCCTCTCAGTAAAACAGACTAGCAACAGAATTCAGATGACCACTTTTGTAAACATTTATTGGTCTTTTGGAAACATTTTATTCGGTTAGTCAATTTCACTCCCAAGCTTTCGTTGTCTAGGTTCATTATTTAAATGTCTTTCTAGAAGCACAAGTTTGTCATTTAGCTTGATTTTAAGAGGTGGGAAGTGGGACATCTCAAATGCAAGGCTTTGGTATCCTGGGATGAAGACCAACGTGTTGTGAGAGTCTTTGAGCAGGAATATCTTGGTTGCATTCGCTTCCATTAACAGGTGTGTATACGTTTTCATAACTGGATCTTCAAGGGTCAAATCCTCATTTTTGGCATATCTAGGAAATTAAAGGAAAAATATTGACAAATCACTCATTGCACATACTTATTAAATTATCTTCGATAGTTTGATGGTCACACACCTCCAGTTACTATTTAGCTCCAGAAACCGTGAGACTCCCGTTTGTGCAGCAAGTACATCGATGTGTAATGACACATCTGTGTGGCAAGTATACAACTTAATGAGATTGCTTGGATTGCAATAATAACTCAATATAAAATGAGCAATCAAAATCAACTTACTTGCTGTTGCTGGCATTAATCTATGTAGCTCCTGCATTGCTTTCCCTCCTGGGTAGTTGTGATGGGAAACATACAGAGAAACACTTGTGTATACTCCATTTAACATCAAATGTCCTACCACAACTATGGAGCCAATTTTATACATCCATGACTTGTGGTAGTTCTTCAAACTGAAACAAAAGAGAAAGTATAAACATTTGTTTAAATGAAATACTGTGGGGTTGAATATTAAGGAAGACATTAGCTCTTCCATTCCAAAAGAAGAGGGAATAATACAGTAAGTACAGCAGGGCAGCTGTTTAAATGTCTCAGATTTGGTTTTAATCACATGGTCAAGGAAAGGGAAAAAATAAGATTGCAACCAATGATCTGGTCTCTCGCTCTGCTCCTCTATCTCTACCAAAGCTCTGCACTTCCTGTAAAACTGAGTTTCAAGGCCAAATTTGACTTTTAATTATACATTTCTATTGTTGATATGCTAAGAAAGTAGCCAGAGGGTGGTGATATAAACAATATATGAGCTATAAATACAGTATATATGAGCAATTCATTTGCAAGACCTAATATTATTTAAATCTGATAATAATAAGTCAAATCTGATACTAAAGCCCCTGATAAATACAGCATATATTTGCAAAATGCTGTCTTGGCATTATATACATATTCATTGTATCTTAGACTATCCTGTAATGCATGAAACGTCACTATATCAACATTTGCCAATAAAGGCATATTTATTGAAAAAAAGCTGAATAAGCAGCGCAGGACCAATAAGAGCAAAACAGCCTAACCTAAAAAGAATATCAAGTAAAAGTAAAAACATATTATAATATATATTATAGCATATATATTACTAGGAGTTGTTTTAACTGAAAATTCATCATTTACTGAAATATAAAAAACACTGATGAATGTAAGAAACACTGATGGATAATTTCAAATGCTTTCTGACAAAAAAAAAATAACATAACAGTAACACTTTACAATAAGGTCTCAATGGTTAACATTATTGTATTAACTAAAATTACCTAACAATGAGCAATACATTTGTCACAGTACTTTGTTAACATTAGTTAATAAAAATGCAACTGTTCATTGTTTGTTCATGTTAGTTCAGTGCATTAATTAATTAGTAATTCTTTTAATTAGCAGTAATGCAACAGGTTTTTTTATGGATCTCACTTTTTTTGCGCATGATCAGAAAAGGAATATCCAAGTTTTTAATGACAGCATGATTGGATTGCTCCATCTACAATGATCCTTTTGAAATCAGTTTCTAAATCAAAATAGCACTGTCACCAGATCATCATGATGACACTTTGTAGATTCTAAATGCAGGTGAAACTCAAAGTGATGGTTATGTAAAACTTTAAGTAAAACTGAATTGAATGACTGTAAAATAAATGCACTTTAATGGGGTCATGAAATGCAGTTTTAGATTTTTACTGTTTCTCAAGATTAGCATATAAATTTCAAAAAATTTTGGACTACGAAAATGGTACAATATTAGTAAAAATTATAATTTTACATCATCAGTTGTTGTGCGTAGCAAAAATAAATATACTTGGCAGTGTTGCCTCAGAGGACAAAATGCTTGACACTGCCATCTTTCAATAAAAGATATTTTGAAAAAAACATGTTGAGAATAATCTCCCGATTTCATATCCATGTGATTCAGAAGGGTAGAAAAGAATCATTAAAATTTTAAATTGGAGAGTTAGTTTCGAGTTCATGACCCCTTTAACAACTACTATCAAAACATGTTCATCTTACATGAAGGAACAACCGCAGGCAGCAATCATGTTGAACACAGGGAAGGTGTAGATGATAAAGCGGAGCTCCTTGTGGGGAAGAAGAGAGTACAGCAGAATGAAGCCTACGGTTACGATGAGCAGTTTTCTTGTCCGTCTGTCCAATAGGCCGAGTGGGATAAAAAATATTGTGCTGCCGAGAGCCCGAGGGAGAGCAGAGTAAAAGTACCACAGAAAAGGTGAAGTTTGAGGGGAAGTCAAGGAAAGATACAAAATTTTAACAGGAGACAGAATCATACAATACTACTTTTTTGTGTGAAATATTACCCTAGTGAAAAAAACCTATACCAAAAAGTATTTATTTCATACCAAGTATACCACAAATCCATTAACTTATTTACTGACATATCGCTTGAGACTTACTGATATAAATATTGTAATTAAACTTTATTTGGAGCACTTATTTATTGCACAATTGCACATAAGGATAGTATGATCTCTGTATAATATCAGTCTTTAAATGCAAGATATTTAACGTGTACCTAAAGTATACTTGCAATAGTTCCACTTTAGCACATTCAAATATACTTAAGTATATCTTAAGTTGCTTAAGTGCATTAAGTACAAAATTAGTTGTTCCTATTTTGCAGACTTTAAGTATACCAATTTAGTATATCATTGTAGTACCATTGTAAAAGTACCATTGTACCATTGTAAAAGTAGTTTAGTACATTTATTTTTCACTAGGGTAGGCCCAAAAATGAACATTCTGGGTAAATGGTGACAATATCACGTTGCTCCATAATGCAGTTTGCAAAAGGATATTCCCCAGTTGGAGCTTTTATTCATAACGGTGTTGTACCACAGTACCTGACCCTCAGGCCAGAGCAGCTTATTCCAGAAAACTGTGTCAACCATGACAGTGAGACCTACAAAAGAAAAAAGAAAAACTTTATTCTGTGTCCACATTTGCTGAGAAATACAACATCCGAACACAGAAAAATCAAAATTTAGCGTATAGGCTACTAAAAAGTATTGATAGAAAGATCAGGATTTATGCATCACTGACCCAAAGATAAAACACCAGCAGGTATGGCATGGTAAAGGAGCTGTAGAAAATGGAGTTTCCTGCTCAGGAGTGACATCAACAACATCAGGCCAAAGAGGAGACACAATTCAGAGCGGAACACGATGATGGCCAAAGCAGAGAGCCAAATGAAAGAACTGTGCCTCTGGGCCAGCCAAGATGTGAACGCCAGCAGAACTATTCAATAAAACACAATTGGGAGAAACTTTTGTATGCTTAAAGTGCATAATAATGCACACATATTAATAGAAAAAGATGTTGTTACAATGCCATTTTTATTAATATGATTCTTATGGTGTTGTTTTAGCCACATACTGCAAAGGTTTGGGATTGACAACCACTTTTCTAGAGTGAAGAATATAACTATTCCGATTTAGATTACTATATAAGCAGTGCTCATTATCGCAACACAAGCTCAATCGATTACCTTAAAAATTAAAATTAGCCCATGATTTACTCAACCTCAAGTTATCCTAGGTGTATATGACTTTCTTCTTTCAGACGAATACAATCGGAGTATTAAAACATGTCCTTGCTCCTCCAAGCTTTATAATGGCAGTTTCTGTTTTGAAGTCCATAAAAGTGCATCTATCCATCATAAAAGTGCTCCACGCGGCTCAGGGGGGTTAATAAAGGCCTTCTGAAGTGAAGCGAAGTGTTTGTGTGAGAAAAATATTCATATTTGTATGTTATAAAGTAAAACTCTTAGCCTCGTGAGACCATCCTGATCTCGCGAGCTGTCAAGGTTTCACTCGCAGATCAGTCTGGATACTTTCCGTTAAAGAAAATTTGGGAGCAGTTCACCAAACGAACGTCCAATCAGCGTTGGCTTTGAGGCGGGTTGAGGTGTGACGCAACGAGAAGCGCGACAGTTCAGTCTAAAGAACATTGCGGCTTCAGCGGATGAAACTAGAATCAGCGTGGCTATCGAGCAAGTTTTATCGGAATTACAGAGTATTTCTTCACTGAAAGAAGAGCAAAACACTGCTCTGGAGGCTTTTCTCAGAGGAAAAGATGTTTTTGTTCTTCTCCCGACTGGTTTCGGCAAGAGTTTGCTTCGTTGATCTGATTGGTTGATTTGGCCCGTCTATCACCAACATAGGCCAATCAGCTAACCAGTATTTTCGCCCCTTACCAAAACTACTTCAACGGAAGGTTTCCAGATGGATATGCGGAGCAAATCCATCTGGCGGAGTCAGGTTATAAAACTCTAGCTTCCGGCCAAACGCAGTCTACTTACGCCTAAAGCACAACTTATGACATCAGAAGTATCGTAGTGCATCATGGTGTGTAAATATCAGCAGTACGCCGCATTACTCGCATAAGCTGCGCTTAGACTTAAGTCGAATCTATGTTTGTTTGGCCGGAGGCTAGTTATTTTACTTTTTAAAGTTTTAAATATAGATATTTTTCTTTCACAAACTCATCGCTTCACTTCAGAAGGCCTATATTAACCCCCTGGAGCCGTGTGCAGCACTTTTATGATGGATAGATGCAATTTTATAATGGATAGATGCACTTTTATGGACTTCAAAATAGAAACAGCCATTCACTGAATAAATCAAAACTAACTTTAGCTGGAAAATAACATTATTCAAGAACCGCTATAAAGCCAAAACAATCTCTGTTACCTTAAATTATATGTTTATCTCTGTAAATCTGCTTTGAAACAATCTACATTGTTAAAAGCGCTATATAAATGAAGATTACTTCACTTGACTAAGAGCCCTATTTACTGGCTGTGTTATATGCGGACTGTACCTAAAGGCCAAACGATCACATTTGGGAGGGTTCTGGAACTGTAAAACATCAGATGGAACTGAGTAGCGCAGATGAAGCAGAACAGACTGGCCACCATTGACCCAAACTGCCTCCGGACCTCTCTCTGCATCTGCCATAGTGACAGAATCACACATATTCCAAGAACTCCTCTCACTGCGGAACAGAGAACTACAAAGTTTATGAAACAGAAACAAACAAAAAATAAAAATAATGTTAAGCAACAAATTGTGATATCAGATATACCTAGGAATTGAGTGTAAAACTTTGGTGCTTGCAGAAGGGCAAGCAAACACTTCATTGGTGCACTGAGTGCTGATATGAACAGGGGTCCAAGAAACGTCCGTGGAACCACACCAGGAAACTCATGATGATCATACTGGAGAAACCATAATAACAAGGAATTAATAGAGACTTGACGCACATCCCGATTCACGTACTTATGCACTATTCTACACCATTTTGTAGTATAAATAGAGTGAGTTGTGAGTTAAACATCACACTGAAAAAAAAAAGTGTGAAATGTTGTAGTACTTGTGTTTGTATTATATACATGTCCAAATATACTTATTAGACCCACATGAGGAAAGTAGAAATGTGTGTCATTTTGGACATAACTTTAGTCCTCATGTAGGTCTAATAAGTCAAATGTTAAACAACACAGAATTGTCAATGTACTACACTGCAATAGTTCTTTGGACATGTATACAAACAAGTCTCTGGACATGTTCCACTGTAATACCATGATTTTCTTTTCAAATATTTTTTTTTATTTTCAAATAGCGTTCACATATATGGTATATGAATATTAATCAATCTAAAGCATATCACAATCTGATAGTACAGTACCATACAGTATATGGTATGCTAGCCTTCCTCCATACTACTTTTCACGGAACTCTTTCACTAAACTGTTCATAGTCCATCTAATCACATGTAAGTT
The DNA here is from genome assembly GCA_030578275.1 of Meda fulgida. Taxonomy (NCBI): domain Eukaryota; kingdom Metazoa; phylum Chordata; class Actinopteri; order Cypriniformes; family Leuciscidae; genus Meda; species Meda fulgida. The sequence continues at coordinate 18,342,843 of CM060619.1, forward strand.
AATCAAAAATCACGAGCGTCTTGAGTTTCACGCACTAAAACACAACTTATCAAACAGAACACAACCCAGAAAAGGCGTTGCTTTTGATATGAGCTTACCTTTTCAAATTCAAATCCGTGATACAGAACATCATGAATTGCTTGTAAATTAAAACTTTCTTCAACTTTAGTGTAGGGACAGGTAAACAAATGTACAAATGCAACACCGATCATAAAAATTAGAAGACGATGCTCATTCACAGCTTCCTTCCGCGCCATCATATCGCGCATACCCGTCCTTCAGCGCGTGCGCAAACGTCTTAGCTTAGAAATGAGTGGGTAGAATAGAATTTTGACAGCAAAGCAAGTTCTGAAATGGGCGGGGGCTTAGCAGACAAAGTTTCTGTGATTGATCCGGTATGTTGGATTTAACTCTTTGCTTTTGTATTCAATTCAGTGCATATTAAGGTTAGACGATTTTAATTAGACAGATGTAAATAGAGCGAAAATCCCGACAGGCTAATTTGCCTGTGGTTCCCTCGAGATTTTCCTATGGGTTTTTATAATGTTTTTTTCTTCTTCTTTTTTCAATTTATGAGTAAAATGAGGTCTTTGGTAAACATAAGTTGACGGTAATTGTAGTTTTGTTCTACAACGTAAATTGCACACACACCCATATATAAAAAAACGCATTTTAGAATATAATTAAATATACAATTATATTGTTTCTAGTAAGTAAAACCGTTTGAAGTGTGAGTGTGTGTTTTTGCCACATCACAGACACGTCTGTTGATTTCTTGAATGCAATGGCGAGTCAGAGGTGGTTAAATTATAAACCAGTTTTTGTCCAATAGCTTGTTTGCACATGACTCTGCTGATTTTCTACATAGGAAGCACTATCTTTTTTTTATTATTTTTAAATAAATAATTAAATAATATTAACAGAAAAGGGAACAGGTCACATAGAGACCTGGTGCGTTTTGCTATACTATTTTTCAACCCAGATATACAATTGTTCATATCTATTTAAACAAAAAGTTGTTTTTTTCCTTTAGCCCATTTTTGTTTATTATTACCAAGATTAACAATAAAGGCCACATTTGGTGGTAATCTTTGTCTATTCATCAGCCCTGTGAAGGCCTCATCGACACGACAGCCATCGGCACTGATCCTCAACAACTCGTCTCCATACCGGCGTGATGACTTCAACTTCCAACCAGCTGGAAATGGATAAATACTCTAAATGTTCCGATCCAATCTGACCTATAATGCGGCCTGAATCATAATCATACCCTGTTTGTTCCTTGGCCAGAGGAGAACTGGCCCCCCGACTGAGCCTTCTGTCACCTTATGGAGTTTTGGTTCCTTGCCACTGTTGCCTTGGCTTTTGGCTTGCTTAGCTGGGGACATTTAATATTCAACAATATTATCTATCTGCCTTACTTAAGGTGGACGATGACGCAATGTTCTTCTAGAAACAAATTTTGTTGTATTATTTTCATGTTATCATTGTGAAGATGCTTTGACACAATTTGTATTGTAAAAAGTGCTATATAAATAAAGGGGACTTGACTTGACTTAAAATAAATAAAAAATACATATTTTTTTAGAAAAGTAAACTTTCATGTCTAAGAATTTATAAAGGAAGAAAATCACCAAAATATAAGCTATAAATGCAATTAAAAAATAAGTGGACAACATTTTCTTTCTCAGTCCCACAGAAATCACATTTAACATCTACATCAGTACGAAACCTAAGAAAACATATAGGAAGCACTATCACAAACTCAAAAATGCTATGTCTTGCATCATTTATGGTTGTTTCAAATCAATCAAACCTAGAAAACACAAAGAGCTGTTATCTTAAAAAAAAAAAAAATCTCAAAAAGATATCTTTTAACTTTTATCGTTTTAACTTTTTAAAGTTGTTCCCTTTGCAGGGAAGATAAACTATTTTATCCCAAGATCGACTGGGATCATTCTTTATTGAAATAAATCAGTTTAAATTCATCATTATAAACATATATGCCACCAACAATAACTAATGGATATATTTTTCAAGATATCTAAAGTCATATTAATCATTTATATTAAAAATGTCCCTCTGCTGGAGTAATTTAACAAAAGCGAAAATTATATATCATTAGATGACATCTGCATGAGGATCTGCTGTTCACTGATCGATTTCTCCTGTCTGCCTTCCTGGTTCCTCCCTGCTGTGAGCTTGTTTGCGTCGAGGCTGTAAGCTCTACGTCTCTTATTAGCTTCGTATTTCTTTCTGTTTTGAACCATCATTTACTATCATTTCTAGTTGTTTATATTACTAAATACAGTTTACCCACCATCTCAGATTAACCTTACATCGGTTCCGGCTGAAGTAGAGCCCACGCAGCAGGGCAGATAGGTGACCGTGAGAGATCGCTCTAGTCGCTGATTATAAAACCACCGTTCCGATTACCATAACAAATCGATTTGCCTTACTCAGTGAAACACCCACTGAGAATTCTGTTGATTGTGCCCTGGTAATTGGTGATTCGATCACACAGAACGTGAATAGAGAATGAAAATAGAGACACCAGGCACCATAGTCACATGTTTGCCGGGAGCCAGAGCGCCTGACATCAAAGCAAATTTAAAAGTGCTGGCTAATGCTAATCGTAAATTCTCTAAGATCACTATTCATGTCGACACTAATGATGTTCGACTGCGCCAGTCGGAGATCACCAAAATTAATATTAAAGAGGTGTGTAAACTCGCAAGTACGATGTCAGGCACTGTAATTTCCTCTGGCCCCCTTCCTGTTCGCAGGAGTGATGAGATAGTCAGCAGATTGGCCTCACTCAATGGTTGGTTGTCTTAAGTGGTGTCCGTTGAATAATATAGAATTCATAGACAATTGGAAAAGTTTTTGGGGCAAGCCTGACCTGTTGAAAAGAGATGGTGTTCATCCCTCCTGGGATGGTGCTGCTCTTCTCTCTAGTAATATGGCACATAGTCTTAGAGCTAAAACATGAGAATCTGGGGCTCAGGTCAGGAAGCAGACAGACTGGCTAAACCGACCGTCTGCTAGCGGCCTCGCGTCACCAAGGTCAGATAAATCCCATCAGATAGAGCCTCTTTCATCTAGATATCATCATATAGAGACTGTGTCTGTTCCCCTAATTTGGAAATCCAAAGAACGTCAGGTAAAAAATTTAATTGATGTTCAACAAATAAAAAACATATATAATACAGATGAGCAAATGATAAAGCTTGGGTTGCTGAATATTCGATCCCTTACTTCAAAATCGCTCATAGTTAATGATATGATTTCAAGTTATAATCTAGATGTGCTGTTTTTGATAGAAACCTGGCTAAAACCAAACGATTACATTACTTTAAATGAGTCAACCCCACAAGATTACTGTTATAAACATGAACCTAGTCTAAAACGCAAAGGGGGAGGTGTTGCTGTAATTTATAGTAATATTTTCAAAACCACTAAGAAGTCTATTTTTAAATATACTTCTTTTGAAATGTTGGTGCTTAATGTAAAAATATATAGTGTAAACGATAAATCACGTTTGAGATTTCTGCTGGCTACTGTATACAGGCCACCAGGGCACCATAAAGATTTTAACAAAGAATTTGCGGACTTTCTATCAGAATTAGTATTGGCTAACGATAAAGTACTAATTGTTGGTGATTTTAATATACATGTAGATAATGAAAAAGATGCATTGGGATTGGCACTTAAAGACATTGTAAACTCAATTGGAGTTAGACAACACGTGTCAGGACCCACTCATTGTCGTAATCATACTCTAGATCTAATATTATCACATGGAATAGATGTTGATGCCGTTGAAATTCTGCAGCAGAGCGATGAAATCTCAGACCATTATATAGTCTCATGTAAATTAAATTTAGCCAAGGCTGCAAAGCCGACTCCGTGTTATAAATATGTTAGACCTATAACTTCTGCCACTAAAGATTGCTTTATCAATAATCTTCCTAATCAGTTTCATCATCTCAGCAGCCCGGATAGCTTAGAAGAACTTGATATTGCAACAGAAACTTTTAACTCTCTTTTCCAGCACTTTAGACGCAGTTGCTCCATTGCGCTTAAAGAAGATTAAAGAAAATAGTCCAACGCCGTGGTACAACGAGCACACTCAGGCCCGTAAGAGAGCAGCCAGAAAAATGGAGCGCAACTGGAAGAAAACAAAACTAGAGGTATTTCGGATTTCATGGAAAGAGAGCTCGATTGCTTACAGAGAGGCTTTAAAAGCTGCTAGATCTGCTTATTTTTCAACCCTATTAGAAGAAAATAAACATAATCCTAGGTATTTATTTGAAACAGTGGCTAAACTAATGAAAAAGAAAGCTTCAAGCCCAGAAGTCTCCGGGCAACACAGTAATGACTTTATGAACTTCTTCACTTATAAGATTGATAATATCAGGGACAAAATTATAACTATGCAACCGTCTACTACAGTATCGCATCAGGGAGTGCATTGTAGTCTCCCTGAGGAAAAATTGTATTCATTTGTTGCTATAGGAGAGGAAGAATTCTGCAAACTCGTTAATTCATCTAAATCGACAACTTGTATGTTAGACCCTATACCGACTAAGTTATTGAAAGAGATGCTTCCAGAGATCATAGATCCTCTTCTTAATATCAATAATTCGTCTTTGTCTCTAGGATACGTACCAAAAACCTTTAAGCTGGCTATGATAAAACCGCTTGTTAAAAAAACGCAACTTGATCCTTCAGAATTAATCAATTACAGGCCGATCTCAAATCTGCCTTTTCTGTCAAAGATATTAGAAAAAGCTGTAACCTCACAACTGTGTTCCTTTCTTGAAAGAAATGATATCTGCGAGGATTTTCAGTCAGGATTTAGACCGCACCATAGTACTGAGACAGCTCTCATTAAGGTTACAAATGATTTACTTTTATCATCCGATCGTGGTTGTAGCTCTCTATTAGTGTTACTTGATCTTAGTGCTGCATTTGACACAATTGACCACAACATTCTTTTAAATAGACTAGAAAACTATGTTGGCATTAGTGGAATTGCACTAGCATGGTTTAAATCATGCTTATCTGACCGTTATCAGTTTGTAGCAGTAAATGAAGAGATGTCTTATCGATCACAAGTTCAGTATGGCGTACCATAAGGCTCTGTACCAGGACCGCTGCTGATCACTCTGTACATGCTACCATTAGGAGATATCATTAGGAAACATGGAATTAGCTTTCACTGTTATGCCGATGATACTCAGCTGTATATTTCTTCAAAACCTAACGAAACTTACCAATTCACAAAATTAATGGAATGCATAGCTGATATAAAAAATTGGATGACTAGTAATTTCCTACTACTAAACTCTGTAAAAACAGAGATTCTAATTATTGGACAAAAAACTTCCACACGTAATAACCTAGAATACTGTCTAACACTTGATGGCTGCTCTATTAAGTCTTCGTCGTCGGTTAGGAACCTGGGTGTGCTCTTTGATAGCAATCTTTCATTTGAAAGTCACGTGTCTAGTATCTGTAAAACCGCATTTTTTCATCTTAAAAATATATCTAAATTACGACATGCTCTCATTAACAAATGCGGAACAATTAGTTCATGCTTTCATGACATCAAGACTAGATTATTGTAATGCTCTACTGGGTGGTTGCCCTGCACGCTTAATAAATAAACTACAGCTGGTCCAAAACGCTGCAGCACGAGTTTTTACTAGAACCAGGAAATATGACCATATTAGCCCGGTTCTGTCAACACTGCATTGGCTGCCTATTAAACATCGTATACATTTTAAAATATTGTTGATTACTTACAAAGCACTAAATGGTTTAGCTCCGCAGTACTTGAGCGAGCTCTTAACGCATTATAGTCCTTCACGTCTATTAAGATCTCAAAATTCAGGCCAGTTGATAATACCTAGAATATCAAAATCGATTGCTGGCGGTAGATCCTTTTCCTATTTAGCACCAAAACTTTGGAACAGTCTTCCTACCATTGTCTGGGAAACAGACACACTCTGTCAGTTCAAAGCTAGACTAAAAACACATCTCTTTGACCTAGCATACACATAATATATTATAGATTTCTATAATTCAATGTTAGGCTGCATAGATTAGGTCAGCCGGAACTGGGAACACTTCCCTTAAATCCTGATGTACTCGTTACATCATAAGAAGAATGGCATCTACGCTAATTTTAGTGTCTTTGTTTATCCCAAGGTTTTCCCGCAGCCTACCAGATCCAGGCCGTATCCAGATCTGACTAGGAGCTTTGCCTGGACCCGATGACAACACAGTGCTGAAGTACCAACTAGCCTCTCCCTATGGAGGATCCCTTTCCCACTCTGCAGATAAAACGTTGCGATTCCGGTTCGCGTACCCACCCCGAAGTGATAAAATAAAACAAAATTCTGTATCAAATTACAGTTACTGTAAATCCGGCCTCTAGTTCATAAACGCCAGAGGAGAACTGGCCCCCGACTGAGCCTGGGTTCTCCCAAGGTTTTTTTTCTCTCCATTAAGTCACCTGATGGAGTTTTAGGACACCAGTAGGTCACTTGATGGAGTTTTTCGGTTCCTTGCCACTGTTGCCTTTGGCTTGCTCATTTGGGGATATTCAAATTAATTAACCAAGCATTAATACCATTGATCAGCCCTACCAAACGTGGATGTTTTTCCACTAAGAAACAAACATTATGTTATTTGATTGATACTGTGAAGCTGCTTTGATGCAATTATTATATTGTGAAAAGCGTTATATAAATGCACTTGACTTGACTTGACATCTGTGTAGTGAGGGGGGCGTGGTTCAGTGAGGTCTGCAGCAGGAGAGCGGGGGTGGAGCCGAGCGGTAAGTAGGTCAAGTGCAAAATGACGAACACCTGTTTCTGATTGCAGTAATTGGCGTGGGGAGACCGGATAAAAGCCGGTTGGTGCGAGAGATAAAGAAGGACTGGGATCTCGTGTGCACATGGACTGAGTCTTCCGAGAGAAATCTCACTTTCTGGACTGTGCTATAGTTTATCTATGGTGAAGGCGCTCGTGCGCACCTGTTCTCTTACTCTGAAAATAAAGGACACGTGTCCCAGTCACAACCGACCCTTGTCTTCTTCCATCCTGTTTACATTGAACTTGTTACATCATTACACTGGTGCCGAAACCCGGGATGGAAGAAGGAGTCGCCGCCAGATCTTCTCCATTGTCTCTTGGGGATATCATCCACGTGCTCACGGGACTTCATCAAGAACAACATCGGGCCCTGTTAGACGTGAAGGAGGAGCAGGAACGTCGAGATGCTCCTCAGGGCCCAGCAAGAGGAGCTGGTTGGACCGGGAGGTTCGGGCCACTCCAGCGACGCCAGCCCTGGCCGTTCCCATTCCGCTACAAAAAATGGGTCCGCAGGACGATCCTGAGGCGTTCCTCGATTTATTCGAGAAAACGGCTGGGGCTGGGAACTGGCCGCCCTCGGACTGGCCCATGCGACTAATCCCTCTGCTGTCCGGAGAAGCACAGATCGCCGCACAACAACTGCACAAGAACCTCCTGGTCTATCAAGACCTGAAGCGCGCCATTCTCCAGCGGGTCGGTCGGACCCCTGAGGAAAATAGACAGCGGTACCGTTCCCTGTAACTCGGGGAGTCTGGCCGACCCTTCATCTTTGCGCAGCAGCTCCAGGACGCGTGCCTCAAGTGGTTGATGGTCGAGGGTCGCGACGTCGAGGGAATAATCAATCAGGTGGTGCTGGAGCAGTTTGTGGCCAGGCTGCCTAAGAAGACTGCACAGTCGATCCAGTGCCACCGCCCGCCGTCGCTGAACCAGGCCATCCAATTGGTGGAGGACCAGCTGGTGGCGTGCCCAGGGGTTGGTGAAACCCTTCGCAGTACGCGAGGTCCCCCAAGCCTCCATGGGGTTTTCCCCTTTCGAGCTCCTCTATGGGCGTCAGCCCTGCAGCATGTTAGACGTGCTTAGAGAGACTTGGGAAGAAAGACGGACCTTCGAATAGCAGAAATGAAATTCAATATGTCATGGACCTGAGAACAAAACTCCACACTTTGGGGCGCCTCTCTATGGAAAATTTGTTAGAGGCCCAGGACAAGCAAAGTCGGCTGTACAACAGGGGGACTAGACTGAGAGAATTTGCACAGGGAGATAAAGTACTTGTATTACTTCCCACGTCCAGTTCTAAATTGCTCGCAAAGTGGCAAGAACCATTTGAGGTTACACGGCGAGTTGGAGATCTCAATTATGAGATCATTCGTACAGATAGGGGTGGATCACGTCAAATTTATCACCTTAATCTATTAAATGGAATGAGGTGGAACCAGTTATGTTGGCATCGGTGGTGAGTGGGGAGAAGGATCTCGGTCCAGAGACAAGCTCAAAATCACAATCTCTCGCTCTGGCACTTGGAGACCACCTCTCGCCGGTCCAGATCACTGATATACGTAATGTACAAGCAGAATTTGCTGATATGTTTTCGCCCCTGCCTGGCCGAACGAATCTCATTAAGCACCACATTGAAATGGATACGGGCGAAGTAGTCCGGATGGCTCCCCGGCCTTAGTCGGGCGATGGGGGTATGTAGTGAGGGGGGCGTGGTTCAGCAAGGTCTGCAGCAGGAGAGCGGGGGTGGAGCCGAGCGGTAAGTAAGTAGGTCAAATGCAAAATGACGAACACCTGTTTCTGATTGCAGTAATTGGCGTGGGGAGACCGGATAAAAGCCGGTTGGTGCGAGAGATCGAGAGAGAGAGAAGGCCTGGGATCTCGTGTGCACATGGACTGAGTCTTCCGAGAGAAATCTCACTTTCTGGACTGTGCTATAGTTTATCTATGGTGAAGGCGCTCCTGCGCACCTGTTCTCTTACTCTGAAAATAAAGTACACGAGTCCCAGTCACAACCGACCCTTGTCTTCTTCCATCCTGTTTACATTGAACTTGTTACATCGTTACAATCTGAAAAGTATTTTAATTGAAAAGCCATACTGCAAGACTCTCTTTTTCGTATACATTTCTCAACATATTGTAAACAATGTGGACATTTCTATCATTATCAAGAACGGGCTGATGGGCTGCACAATTTTGATGACCATGTAATATTAACACTGCACCTCTGCCTTTTTTTTTTTTGCAAAGCTCACATGTCATTTTTTATTGATACAGGTAATTTTTGATTGATATTATTTTTGTTTTCAATCATGTACCTTTCATGCTTTCATATAATAAAATAAACCTCATTTGACTGGATTTGACTTTCCTACTTCAATTGAAACCATTCTATTTTATTTCATTTGAATTGCTTATATTATTGTATTATTGTAGCAGTAACATTTCACTGAATCTTTCTAGACACTCTGTTTTGCACATATTGTAAGGATGGCGAATCAAATTGAATAGTTAAATGTGAATATTACACAGTGAATATTACAATGTGTTTACTTTGAATCACACTGCAGTTGGCAGAGCATTGGCCTAATGGAGCAAAACAAACCAGAGGAAATATCCAAACCATGACACTGTTCTTCATGGCTATCTTCACTTTGAGGCATTGACAGCACATGATTATAATATTTCATGTGTAAACACTGGTAATCATCCACCTGTTGTCATTATAGACTTACACAAAAAGGGTGTTTCTTGCAGGTGAGTAGGGATCATCTTTTACAATGGCCAACACATTATAATATTTATTTTGAGATAAATGAGGTAAACAATTTCAGAGAGTGAGGTTAAGGATCTTCCTTCAGACTTTGATGGCCAAGTTTGAAAAAAGGCTCCATGTTCTGTTTTCAGTTTATATTGTGTAATGTTATGTACTTATAGACATGAATGTGTCTATGCTGTATGTTTGGGAAAACATATTTATTAATATAATAAAAACAAAATCACTTTCAACTGTAAGAACTATCAGCGACAGTTTTCTTCTTGTTTGTTTTGTTTGTCAACTCTCCAGGTTATGCTGGGAATCCATTAGTTGTGTCCCCTGCATATGATATATGGGCTCCACAGATTGGTCCCCAAACTAGAGCCAAAAAATTGGTGTTTAACACTGAGTACTCCAAGCTCAGTCTAAAAAAAGCTTTTGGAAGAGCAGGCACATATTGACATTACAGATGAACAACTTTCAAATGAATGAATGAAACTCAAGGTGAAGTTGTAAGATGTAATTTTGCTGTGCTTTTCACAATTTCATTGTCACAAAGTAAATTGACAACAACAAAAAAAAGTAGTGCCTTGGGACCATGCAATGAGCAAGACTTCCATCGCTTGCACTTTTGAAATTGTTTTATAATGCAAAAACCCATATGTATTCATGGTTTAATTATAGGATTTAACATTTCTATAAAAGAGCCTGGTAACGCCAGGATCAAATTAATTGAGTCTTTCTGATGTACTAAGCTCCGTTCGTCAGCGATTCACTTAGCTTTATCACGATTAGCTTTATTCAGTGTGAAAGAGACTTAAGGGAGCAAAAAAGATGTCTGCTCAAGTTAAGTGTGTTTTTTGCTTAGTGTTGTTGCATTGTTTTTCTCAGGTTGAGGCTTTGAGAAAACTTTTAAAGCAATGTGGCATAGGCTAAAGGTTGTAAAATGGATCTTCTCCATTTGAGGGTGAGAGAATGAAAACAAGGAGCACTCATGACAAAGTAGAGAGAGTCTGGTATTTCATTCTTGATGTGATTTAGGCCTACAGTACTGTATATCAAAGTCACCATGCTTCTGAAACTGGCAACCCTGTTTTTTTTGTTTGTTTGTTTGTTTTGTACAGTATATGTCCTTGAACAAAGTCCTACCAGTCATAATTGTGTGTTCTTTTCCTATTTCCAAGTGGTTGGGCCATGATTATGTTTCCTTGTGGGATTGTGACCTCTGTAAAATTCAACATTAGAGTGAAAAGCCCACGAGATTATGCAGATATATTGTTGTCATTTAAACATTTCCGAAATGCTGTGCACAGGGATTAGTTACACATAGCAACTTACTTGATCCTGAATTAGCTGATGCTACCCTGGAAAACATCACTGCAAGCAGAGAAATAAAAATGTCAATTTACCATGGTTAATGTTGAAAAAAGACCCACCTGATGTCAGTGGTCATCCATCAACAGGTTCTGCTGAGATTTATGTGCTGTATGATACTTCTCATTGGACAAAAGATGGATAACAGATGAAACGAACAGATTATTTGGCTTATATTGCTGATTGCAGAGCAGTTGTTTTCTGGCATGTAAAATAATAATTACTTGATGAATTTTTGAATCTTCCTAATGGCTTGAACTTTACACCACCACAATGAGCAAATAAATCAGAAAGGCTTTGGAGGACTTTAGTTAGTTTAGTTTAGTTTAGTTGAAGTCAGGGACCAGACCTTTGACTCTTCTGGGAAGGCAATTTTAGGTGTTTATTTCAGATTTGTTTTGATATTCTATTCCATTTTTTTAAAATGTGATAACACAGAATTTTTTTGCAGTTTATCCAAAAATGGGTGAGAGCATTCAAAGCCACTGTTCCACTAAAGACCCCAGGATGGTATCTAAAAGGTTAACAAGGCTATCCACACTGCTAAGAGTTTTAAAAGTATTATTAGTTCTGACTCATGAGTCTGTGGATGCAGTAACTTTGGCTTCTGTGGATGGAGTGACTGGATGCACAAATATGTGCAAGGCCTTCATATCAGTTTTTAGAAATGTGGGGAATCTCTCACCATTTAAAGGTGAGAAGTGCTTGCTTGAGACTTGAGAAGGCAATGATGCAGAATCAGGGAAGTCCAGCCTTTATGCTGTGACCGTTTCTTCCAGTAAGTGCTTTCATATAAGATATATCTATACAATACAATTTCAGATTCAAATATGACCTTATCTTTTACAGGACATTATCTTCTGTGTGTAAGTGATGGATATGAATATTTGCAAACATGTATTGCTGCTGTCAAGCTCATTGCTTGGGCTGCTCTCTCTGTAGGTTATGAAGGCACAAAAGATAAACATTTTCTTCCTTGACTCCCTGACTCCTTGATGCAGGCACAAGGCTTTGGACATGAGCCTCATCGAATCATCCTAAGGTTACTGAAAGAAGATATCTCTTGGCAGGTATGTTCCCCTGGCTTGTCCACACTGTTTAAACACTTGTTATTACGCGGTCAAGTTCCCCTGACTTGCACTGTTCATCAGACATGCATGTTTGGCAGTAATTTCCATGACTTTTCAATACAAGTAATCACTATTTTTCCATCATGATCGGTTGTTGAAAGCAAGGTGTTCAACATATATATGTTGTCTTTTTTCAATTCTAAAACAGCTCCAAAAATGTGTCGAGAATTACTTTGATTGCATACAGTATTTGACATCTTTTGTATGTTATTGACACTGATTTGTAACATTATCAAGGCTGTGGGACACCACCTGACTGGTTCCTGGACCATGGACTAGTATTCTGGAGTATTCTGGTCAGGATCTAAAGGTATGTAACCGTCATTTGCTGAAAATGTTTATGCAATAATAACCAATTTAATTGAACATGTAATTTCAAAATATGAAACAGGGGCTTCCTAAATTAGAATATGGCATTGACTAAAATTGGCAACCACCGCTAGCTTTCAGTAGTGAAGCTGTGTTATTTATACAACTCACAGGGCAAAGTTTCTCCTGAATGTTTATGTGTTTGCGCAATCTCCTGCCATAAAGTTATAGTATACAGGCACGTCTGCTTCATAATACATTAAAAAGCAATCTTTGTGGGCAAAAGTGCCACCCTCGCCTTGTAGCTTGACATTTCAAGGGGAATTGAATATACAGTGTTTAGATGTAGGTCAGATGTTCAGATATCAGACAGATTTCTGACCCTGAAGAGCTTAATTCACTGGTTCAGCGTTCAGGTTAATTTGACTGGCTTAACACACTGGCAATACACTGGCAATCTTTACTTACATCTTTGGAATTTGTTGCACACATGTAAACACAAAAATAAGCATGATTTTAATCAGATATATATATGATTTTTTAACATCTGATCTCTAAACACATAGGCTTATATCCGATTCCCCTTGTAAGAATTTATTACACTTACATATTGGTCTCTTTTTAAAAACATCAAACATATCAACAGTTACCAAAAGTTTAAAACGTACAAACATAAAAGTAAAGGTAAATATCAAAGTAGTTGGCTACATTCATGTTTTACCTTAAACAAATAAGGCACAATGAGGTTTTGTTAAGTTACTTCATTAGGTGTCATGAATTAACAATGAAGAATCACGTTTTACAGAATTATTAATCTTGGTTAACAATTTGTGTTAGTTAAGTGCATTAATTGATTTTAAAACATGTTAAAATATATAGGTCTATGTATAATATATTAATATAAAATTCATAAATACTTGCTCTAAAGTAGCTTAATGTCAATTCATATAAGCTTATTTTGAGAAATATAGGCTAAGTTATTGCTTAAGACGTTCTTTTAGAAGGAATGAAAGTTTTCTTAATCGATTTTCATATGTATTGTTGAACATGGCAGGTTGAATACATAATTTGGTTGTATTTTATAGTCAACTCACCTCTAATATAGCACTTCATGTTTCAAAGCAGCTTTACAGTGACAAACAGGAAATAATGATTAAATGATGCAAACAGAATTCAGTTCATTTCAGTAGTGTCATTGGTCAATTCAGTGTTGATTCAGTTAAGTTAAATACTTGTAAAGTAGAGAAAAGAGTGATGTCATTGTGTGGTTATGATTCCAGGCTGCATCACAATTCAGAATATTACAAATCCACCTCTTTCTGCTTGAAGATCGGGATACATCAGTATAGTAATGTAATAGTAAGTTAAGTAATGATAAGTAGCCTAATGTGATTCCAATTCAAGACTTGCCTGAGACAGTCATACAGCCTTAACGCTAGACGGCGAAAGTGAAAGGAAAAAACGCGAGGAAATGGAAGTAGAAGAAGAGCGGTACAAGTGACGACATCAGCGATTCCCTAATTGGTTGTTTTGTTGGAAAGGGGCGTAACTTGTAGGGGCGTGGTTTGCAGTGCTGCGTGCTTGACGCAATCGGATACGCTTGAGCGTGGAGGCAGTTCATTGGCTCGTACGTTGATGGGCAGGAAAATTCTCCAATTAGATAAAGACACAATGTTTCCTAAAGGATGACGCGGAAATCTGAATCGAATGTCTAGCTGGTGTGGCGGCATGGAAATATGTAAAAGTGACATGCTACACATCTTTATTATTAACGTGTCATAATTTCTGGCACTAGATGTTAATTCAGGGCATCTTAACTAGTTGGAGACAAGCCCATAAAAATAGCGTTTTATTTCTGGACAGCATATGAGCACCACACACTTGATGAAACCATGTTACTCTCATATAGTATTTTTTACTTGATGTTTGTTATTTTGTTTCTATCACTTGGATCTACCTATACAAAGGACTTTAACGCATTATGCTCAACATGCAGACAGTTAGTCGAAAATTTTGACAAGGTATGTACTATCTATCTCCATATATATCTAAAATAAAGATAGCACATTTAAAGTGACACATTTCATTAATTGAAGTTTGTTTTAAAATGATTAAACAATCCATACTGTTCAGAAAAGTGTTCGTAGGAAGTCTGGCATCAGAGATGCTTCATTAATTGAAATGGCATTCAGATATGTTAGAATGGGATGCAAGTGTCCAAATATTTTTTTAGGTTCACTTTAGATGTTAAGTGTTAACCTATGCATTTTTTGCAGGGTTTTGAAAAAACAGCAAATCAAAATTTTGGTGGTGGAAACACAGCATGGGAAGAGCGAAAACTCTCCAAGTATGAGTCGAGGTGAGAAGAATAACATTTGACAAAACGTCTCAAAACAACTACTTGTGTGCACTAATGAAAATGCACTACTGTAACTGTCATTGACTAAAATTTGTGTTTTCTTTAGTGAGATTAGGCTGATGGAGATCCTGGAGGGCGCCTGTTACAGCAGCAGTTTTGAGTGCAACCACATGTTGGAGGAAAACGAGGAACACTTTGAGACATGGTGGTTCAAGAGGTCAGGAATTTGTGCCATAATAACTGACGACTTCATTCTCAAGGTTGAGGTATACTGCGTGCCGTCGCGTCTCGTGCACTGTTTAGGCAAGCCTTTCTGAGCGTTTTTCATTTGACCTGTTTGCACTATAGCTGTTTTGTGATGCTACAGCTGTTGTGTCGAGTATAGGTCTACCGCTCTCTGAAAGACTAAGCAGCAGCATTATCGTATACTTGGGTACGGTGACCAAGCTGTCTTGCATTTTGTGGGACAGACCAGAAATTAGGAGCCTGGATTTCAATTAGGCCTGCATTATTTTTGAGAATAATTGTTTGACTTTTAAAAATTCATTTGTGCAGCCGTCATCAAGTCTTTTCTTTCTAAGGCTTCTAGGCTATAGTCCTCCCCAGTATTGAATGAGACTGTCTAGTAAGGGTGGATGACTATGCCATAAAGCTTTTCTTCCTCTGCAGTCATGGTACTAAAAAAAACCCTATTAATATACATATATACACTTTTTTTTTTCTTTTTCTTTTTTTTTTTACAAATGTATTTATTTTATATTAAACATTTTTAACTTTCATCCTTCCCTCACACTTTGTAACAAGGCTTTCCCTCACGGGGACCCCTAAGCCCTAAAATTATACTTAATTTTTTTTTGTCCAGAAATTTTTTTGCTTATTTTATTTCACCTTGATAATATTTTTTCCATTTATTAATTCAACGTTTTGGGAGTTTTTTTTATTTGATTTTATTTTTTACTTTATTTACTTTTAAATAACTAGATTTAATAAATAAATAGTAATTTAAGCACATTCCTTCAACAAACACAAAATAAATCACATTTTCATGCATAACCCAGTTTATTAATTCAGCTAAAATATCTTACATTATTTGTCTTTGCCGACCTCTTGTAGAAAACAAATAATATAACATATTTCATGACTCTTTATAGCTCTATTTGGAGCAAATGAGCTGTTCCGCTGGGTCCTAGAGTCAGTTCTTTTCAATATGCATTCAGATGCACATCTGGACATTATAAAATCATCATAAATGATTATGATCATTGACCTGCTTCTTATTGTATGTAATCATAACTGCAAATCAGGTTAAAATTTTTCTATCTGCATATACAGTCTGCACAGACTCTGTTAATGATGTGATTTATGATACAGTACGGCACTCTGACAATTGATGTATACTTTGGACTTTGGTCTCGTTTTTGAAAGCATCTAATTTAATTGAATTAAGAAATTAAGTCTTAACAGAATTGTCGGTATTTATATTGCAGGAAAACAAAACACCCAGATCTGTTTAAATGGTTTTGTGTAGAGACCATCAAAGTGTGCTGCCCTAAAGGCTCATTTGGTCCTGACTGCAACAGTAAGTGAATTAAACCTGACAATGCAATTGTAAATACAAATGCGTGGCCAACACATAAATTGTTGTAATTTTACAATGTGCAGTTTTACAAAAGCTTTCCATTTCAGATAAATTTTGTTCTTTGAACTTTCTATTCTTCAAATAATCCTGAAAACATTGTACACAACTGTTTTCAACATTGATAATAATAATAAATGTTTATTGAGCAGCAAATAATCATATTAGAATGATTTCTGAAGGATCATGTGACACCTGAAGACTGGAGTAATGATGCTGAAAATTCCGCTTTACTATCACAGGAATAAATTACATTTTAAATATATCCCAACAGAAAAGTTATTTTAAATTGTCCTAATATTTCACAGTATTACTGTTGTTGTTTTGTTTTATAAATAAATGCAGACGAAGAGACATTAAAAACATAAAAAATCGTACCGATTTTGAACGGCAGTGAATACACTAAACATGTTCTTGGATTACTGTAATCTCAGTACTGAATAGAGACAAAAGAGTAACTTTCAAATCTGTGGTCCATTAAACTTGATACAGGTAGCTAGCTATAAGCTGATGGAAATGGGAGGGAAACCATATTTCAGAGCTTTTGCATGCAAAAGTTTTTGGAACGCATGCAATTGCGTTTGTGGAGCTAGAAGAGTTTTCATTCATAGACTTATGTTGTGGGAGACTTTAATGCTCCCATGTTGAGATGATGAAAGCTTATCTTGTAAAATTGTCTCTTATTTTGTATTATTTTAAGCTTGCGTTGGAGGAGCTGACAGACCGTGCCATGGTAACGGCAAATGTGATGGAGACGGAACAAGGGCTGGAAATGGAAAATGCAGTTGTGATAAAGGATTTGAAGGAGAGTTTTGTCTGGACTGTAGTGATGGATATTTTAGTGAGCTGAGGAACAATACATTCTCCTTTTGCAAAGGTACACAAAATAAACAACTTGATTACCCTCATATGAAAAAAATTAAACTAAGATAAATCATATCAGATCTTTAGTCAAGTCAAGTGTATTTATATAGCGCTTTTCACAATATAATAATTGCATCAAAGCAGCTTCCGAGTATCAATCAAATAACATAACAATGTTTGTTTCTTAGTGGAAAAAACATCCACGTTTGGTAGGGCTGATCAATGGTATTAATGCTTGGTTAATTAATTTGAATATCCCAAACTGAGCAAGCCAAAGGCAACAGTGGCAAGGAACCGAGAAACTCCATCAAGTGACCTACTGGTGTCCTAAAACTCTGGTGACTTAATGGAGAGGAAAAAAAAAAAAACCTTGGGAGAACCCAGGCTCAGTCAGGGGCCAGTTCTCCTCTGGCGTTTATGAACTAGTGGCCGGTTTTACAGTAACTTTAATTTGATACAGGATTTTGTTTTATTTTATCACTTATTTTATCTGTACAGTGGGAAAGGGATCCTCCATAGGGAGAGGCTAGTTGGCACTTCAGCACTGCGTTGTCATTGGGTCCAGGCAAAGCTCCTAGTCAGATCTGGATACGGCCTGGATCCGGTAGGCTGCAGGAAAACCTCGGGATAAACAAAGACACTAAAATTTGCGTAGATGCCATTCTTCTTATGATGTAACGAGTAAGGATTTTAGGGAAGTGTTCCCAGTTCCGGCTGACCTAATCTATGCAGCCTAACATTGAATTATAGAAGTCTATAATATATTATGTGTATGCTAGGTCAAAGAGATGTGTTTTTAGTCTAGCTTTGAACTGACAGAGTGTGTCTGCTTCCCGGACAATGGTAGGAAGACTGTTCCAAAGTTTTGGTGCTAAATAGGAAAAGGATCTACCGCCAGCAGTTGATTTTGATATTCTAGGTATTCTCAACTGGCCCGAATTTTGAGATTGCAAAAGACGTGAAGGACTATAATGCGTTAAGAGCTCGCTCAAGTACTGCGGAGCTAAACCATTTAGTGCTTCGTATAAATTTTAAAATATTGTTGATTACTTACAATGTTTAATAGGCAGCCAATGCAGTGTTGACAGAACCGGGCTAATATGGTCATATTTCCTGGTTCTAGTAAGAACTCGAGGTGCAGCGTTTTGGACCAGCTGTAGTTTATTTATTAAGCGTGCAGGGCAACCACCCAGTAGAGCATTACAATAATCTAGTCTTGCTGTCATGAAAGCATGAACTAATTGTTCCGCATTTATTAATGAGAGCATATGTCGTAATTTAGATATATTTTTAAGATGGAAAAATGCGGTTTTACAGATAATAGATACGTGACTTTCAAATGAAAGATTGCTATCAAAGAGCACATCCAGGTTCCTAACCGACAACGAAGACTTAGAGCAGCCATCAAGTGTTAGACAGTATTCTAGGTTATTACGTGTGGAAGTTTTTTTGTCCAATAATAAAAATCTGTTTTTTCAGAGTTTAGTAGTAGGAAATTACTAGTCATCCAATTTTTTACATCAGCTATGCATTCCATTAATTTTGTGAATTGGTAAGTTTCGTAGGTTTTGAAGAAATATACAGCTGAGTATCATCGGCATAACAGTGAAAGCTAATTCCATGTTTCCTAATGATATCTCCTAATGGTAGCATGTACAGAGTGATCAGCAGCAGTCCTAGTACAGAGCCTTATGGTACGCCATACTGAACTTGTGATCGATAAGACATCTCTTCATTTACTGCTACAAACTGATAACGGTCAGATAAGTATGATTTAAACCATGCTATTGCAATTCCACTAATGCCAACTTAGTTTTCTAGTCTATTTAAAAGAATGTTGTGGTCAATTGTGTCAAATGCAGCACTAAGATCAAGTAACACTAACAGAGAGCTGCAACCACGATCGGATGATAAGAGTAAATCATTTGTAACTCTAATGAGAGCTGTCTCAGTACTATGGTGCGGTCTAAATCCTGACTGAAAATCCTCGCAGATATAATTTCTTTCAAGAAAGGAACACAGTTGTGAGGATACTGCTTTTTCTAATATCTTTGACAGAAAAGGCAGATTTGAGATTGGCCTGTTATTGACTAATTCTGAAGGATCAAGTTGCGTTTTTTTAACAAACGGTTTTATCATAGCCAGCTTAAAGGTTTTTGGTACGTATCCTACAGACAAAGACGAATTAATGATATTAAGAAGAGGATCTATGATCTCTGGAAGCATCTCTTTCAATAGCTAAGTCGGTATAGGGTCTAACATACAAGTTGTCGATTTAGATGAATTAACGAGTTTGCAGAATTCTTCCTCTCCTATAGCAACAAATGAATACAATTTTTCCTCAGGGAGACTACAATGCACTCCCTGATGCGATACTGTAGTAGACGGTTGCATAGTTATAATTTTGTCCCTGATATTATCAATCTTATAAGTGAAGTTCATAAAGTCATTACTGTGTTGCCTGGAAACTTCTGTGCTTGAAGCTTTCTTTTTCGTTAGTTTAGCCACTGTTTCAAATAAATACCTAGGATTGTTTATTTTCTTCTAATAGGGTTAAAAAATAACCAGATCTAGCAGCTTTTAAAGCCTCTCTGTAAGCAATCGAGCTCTCCATGAAATCTGAAATGCCTCTAGTTTTGTTTTCTTCCAGTTGCGCTCCGTTTTTCTGGCTGCTCTCTTAAGGGCCTGAGTGTGCTCGTTGTACCACGGCATTGGACTATTTTCTTTAATCTTCTTTAAGCGCAACGGAGCAACTGCGTCTAATGTGCTGGAAAAGAGAGTTAAAAGTTTCTGTTGCAATATCAAGTTCTTCTAAGCGATTCGGTATGCTGAGATGATGAAACTGATTAGGAAGATTATTGATAAAGCAATCTTTAGTGGCAGAAGTTATAGGTCTAACATATTTATAACACGAAATCGGCTTTGCAGCCTTGGCTAAATGTAATTTACATGAGACTAGATAATGGTCTGAGATGTCATCGCTCTGCTGCAGAATTTCAACGGCATCAGCATCTATTCCATGTGATAATATTAGATCTAGAGTATGATTACGACAATGAGTGGGTCCTGACACGTGTTGTCTAACTCCAATTGAGTTTACAATGTATTTAAGTGCCAATCCCAATGCATCTTTTTCATTATCTACATGTATATTAAAATCACCAACAATTAGCCAATACTAATTCTGATAGAAAGTCCGCAAATTCTTTGATAAAATCTTTATGGTGCCCTGGTGGCCTGTATACAGTAGCCAGCAGAATTCTCAAACGTGATTTATCGTAGCACCAACACTTCAAAAGAAGTATATTTAAAAATAGATTTCTTAGTGGTTTTGAAAATATTACTATAAATTTCAGCAACACCTCCCCCTTTGTGTTTTAGACGAGGTTCATGTTTATAACAGTAATCTTGTGGGGTTGACTCAATTAAAGTAATGTAATCGTTTGGTTTTAGCCAGGTTTCTGTCAAACACAGCACATCTAGATTATAATCTGAAATCATATCATTAACTATGAGCGATTTTGAAGTAAGGGATTGAATATTCAGCAACCCAAGCTTTATCATTTGCTCATCTGTATTATATCTGTTTTTTATTTGTTGAACATCAATTAAATTTTTTACCTGACGTTTTTTTGGATTTCCAAATTCGGGGAACAGACACAGTCTCTTTATGATGATATCTTGGTGAAAGAGGCTCTATGTGATGGGATTTATCTGACCTTGGTGACGCGAGGCCGCTAGCAGACGGTCGGTTTAGGCAGTCTGTCTGCTTCCTGACCTGAGCCCCAGATTGTCATGTTTTAGCTCTAAGACTATGTGCCATATTACTAGAGAGAAGAGCAGCACCATCCCAGGAGGGATGAACACCATCTCTTTTCAACTGGTCAGGCTTGCCCCAAAAACTTTTCCAATTGTCTATTAATTCTATATTATTCAACGGACACCACTTAAGACAACCAACCATTGAGTGAGGCCAATCTGCTAACTATCTCATCACTCCTGCGAACAGGAAGGGGGCCAGAGCAAATTACAGTGCCTGACATCGTACTTGCGAGTTTACACACCTCTTTAATATTAATTTTGGTGATCTCCAACTGGCGGAGTCGAACATCATTAGTGCCGACATGAATAATGATCTTAGAGAATTTACGATTAGCATTAGCCAGCACTTTTAAATTTGCTTTGATGTCAGGCGCTCTGGCTCCGGGCAAACATGTGACTATGGTGGCTGGTGTCTCTATTCTCACATTCCGTGTGATCGAATCACCAATTACCAGGGCACAATCAACAGAATTCTCAGTGGTTGTTTCACTGAGTGGGGCAAATCGATTTGTTATGGTAATAGGAACGGAAGAGTGTTTTTTTAATCCGCGACTAGAGCGATCTCTCACGGTCACCCATCTGCCCTGCTGCGTGGGCTCTACTTCAGCCGGAACCGAATCATGTACAGAGTTCACTATGCTAGGCGCATCCAACATAGTATCTAAAGCTCTAGTACTATCCTTACTATCCTCAATTAAAGTTTGGATGCGTGTCTCCAGCTCTGAAATCTTCTCCGTCAGCCTGACTGTCTCCTTGCATTTATCACAAATAAATCCTATATTGCCATCGGAGAAGGCTATACTAAACATATGACATGTGACACAGGTGACAATAACAGGACAAGACATTACTCACCGTTTGTGTGGACTGATTCTTACTTACCTGGGCTTTTATGAACTCAAAGGCGCGGGCGCGTTATTATAGAATAGAAATAATAAATAAATGAGCGCGGGTGGCGCGTAACGTTAAACACTAGCGTGCTGTGCTAACAATAACGGAAGCTAGCGATGTAAGGTTAATCTGAGATGGTGGGTAAACTGTATTTAGTAATATAAACAACTAGAAATGATAGTAAATGATGGTTCAAAACAGAAAGAAATACGAAGCTAATACGAGGCGTAGAGCTTACAGCCTCGACGCAAATAAACTCACAGCAGGCAGGAAGGCAGACAGGAGCAATCGATCAGTGAACATTAGCAATCCAATAGAAATTAAATCCAATAAAATTGTATCTTTAATGTAAAAAATTGCAACCTATGCAAGCCACTGAAACCCAAAGTGACACGTTTCTGAGAAAACCCTGCAAAAGAGATTTGCAGTACAGTAGTTCCCTATCGGTCAGTCACTACAACGTAGGTCATGACTGACCAATAGGAATCTCGCTAGAGAGGCCAATCTACTTCGAGTGAAACTAAAACAAGCCAATGCACATTGGCGTGCAATCATTTGCATCAGCTGCGCGGCCTCGCAGCGCGGGTATTTAACGAGCAGCTGAGTGATTGCACACTAGCTTTTTGATTCGGAGCCAAACGCTTCATGTTTAATCTGCAGAGAAGTGTGACTCTACGAGCCTCTTCGATTGGATCTCTCCTTATCCGGTGCGGGCGTTACAGCACGGCAGCGCGAGCAGTCCTTTATGTCCTCTCTCTTCTGTTTTTGTCTTTTTGGTTTTTCTTTTGAGCAAAATTCAAAAGGCTGTTTTATTAGCTGATAAGGTGCGCAGTTGAGCGCTTAAAGGCTGTTTTTACAGCCGGTAAGACCTGCCAGCGAGAGAGAGACAGCGCACATTCCCGTCTGTGTTCGCAGTGACTGTTCCCCTGCGTGTTTCAGCACCAGTGAGAGTAGTCCCTAAAAGAGCTTACACAGATAGAGAGCGTCTTTTTAAAGATGACTTTCTATCTGTGTGTTTCTGGATGTGGTCGTTACCTGGGCTCACAGGATGGTCACAAACGCTGCCTTGTGTGTCTGGGCATTGAACACGCTGAGGCAGCGTTTGTGGATGAGTCATGTACCCATTGTGGGAAGATGACCATCGCCGAGCTACGGTCGAGACTCTTGTTCCTGGAAAGGGGCGGAGTCTCCGTGCCTGCACCTCGTTCCAACCCTCCTTCGTGGGTTGCTACGGCCAGTGACACGGGTGACCTGAGGATCATAGTGAGCGCGCTTCCTTCGGGGAACCAACCCCCTAGGAACCCTCACCCCTCTCATGCTCCGCAGCCAGTTGAGTCCCCATTGGTGAGAGCTGGACCATCCTCGAGGTGTGTACCGGTGGTCTCCTTTGGGGCTCCCAGTGAAGACCAGATGTCGATCGCTGCATCGGAGGGTGGGTCACACCTCTCTGCGGACAACGACTCGGCAGCGCTGCCTCCTTCGGGTGTACCAGCGGTGCCTGAGACGTACCCAGAGATGATGGCCATGCTTTCCCGGGCCGCCAACGGGGCTGGGCTCGTGTGGAATCCTCCACCGTGTCCCGAACCCTCGAGGTTGGACGATTGGTATCTCGGGGTGGCGCGCACTGGTTCTCAGCAACCCACCCCAGTGCCCTTCTTCCCGGAAGTGCATGAGGAGCTGACTGGGACGTGGACGGCACCTTTCACTGCCAGAAACCGTTCCGGTGGCTCCTCCTCCCTCACCACCCTTGATGGCGGGCCAGCTAAGGGATACACGTGTATCCCGCCAGTGGAACGGGCTGTTCCTATGCAACTGTGCCCTAACTCCACTTGGCGTGGAGAACCGTGTCTTCCTTCACGGGCCTGTAAGTACTCGTCGGACTTAACCGGCAAGGCTTAAGGCCTGTGGGGAAGCTGCCTCTGCCATGCACGCTATGGCGTTGCTGCAGGTTCATCAGGCTAAAGCACTTAAGGACCTGCACGAGGGTGGTCACGACCCACAAGTTCTCCAGGAACTTCGCACCGCGACGGACCTCGCGCTTCGTGCGACGGTCACCGCGCGGTCAGTGGGTCGTGCGATGTCCACACTAGTGGTCCAGGAACGCCATCTCTGGCTGTGTCTGGCCGACGTGCGGGAGACCGACAAGCTCAGGTTCCTTAACTCCCCTGTGTCCCAGACCGGCCTCTTCGGCGATGCGGTCGAGAAATTTGCCCAGCAGTTCTCGGCTGTACAAAAGCAGACTGAGGCCATTAAGCACATCCTGCCGCGGCGGTCAGCTGCTACCTCCACCCCACCGCCCGCAGCTCCTCAGTCTGCTCGTCGCCTGGGGCGTCCTCCTGCGTCTGCCCCTGCTCCCGCGCCACAGCAGCAGCCTCCATCTAAACGGCGCCGTGGAGCCAGTCGCAGGCGGCCCTAGGACGGGCGACCCGGAGATGGAAGGGACTGCTCTCCAGGAGACGATGACCGCATCGCTCCCTCCCCCGAAAGAGGGCCGGGTGGAAAATCTTTTGTTTCGTTCTGTTTGTGTTCCACCGCTGGCCTTAAAACCAGTGGTACCAAAATTTTCAATAAAAGAGCAGTTTCTACCATCTCTGGGTCCGAAGGGGACCCGGAGAGCAGCGGGGGGACAGAATCCTCACCACTCTCATCCGCCGCCTCTGTCGCCAGTGAGCAGCAGTGTGCAGTTCGAGAACGCCACCGAGCCGCCTCCTGCACCTCCTGCCCCGTAGAACCAGGTAAGTGCTGCACAGCACACACAGACCCCGCTACGGGCCGCCTCCCAGAGAGAGCCTCCCGAGCCCCTGTGTTCCACCTCG
Organism: Meda fulgida; assembly: GCA_030578275.1. Taxonomy (NCBI): domain Eukaryota; kingdom Metazoa; phylum Chordata; class Actinopteri; order Cypriniformes; family Leuciscidae; genus Meda; species Meda fulgida. The sequence goes on from CM060619.1 coordinate 18,367,681, forward strand.
CTGCCCCACTCCGGGTACGCCTACGGTCCCTTTGGTCCCGCTTGCACGGTCTCTGAGAGCCTGGTTAGCGCTCCCCAGTCCTTCTCGCTGGCTCATTCGGACCATCAGGCTCGGCTATGCGATTCAGTTCGCCCGGCGTCCCCCCAAGTTTCGGGCCATCCACTCCACTACAGTGAGAGCAGCCGATGCCCATGTCTTGCGTGCGGAGATCGCAATCCTACTGGCGAAGGATGCGATAGAGCCGGTCCCTCCAGCCGATATGAGGTCAGGGCACTACAGTCCCTACTTCATTGTACCCAAGAAAGGTGGTGGGTTACGACCGATCTTGGATCTGCCAGTTTTGAATCGGAGCCTCCACAAGCTACCGTTCAAAGTGCTCACGCAGAGACGCATTTTCGAATGCATCCGTCCCCGAGATTGGTTTGCAGCGATCGACCTGAAGGACGCGTACTTTCATGTCTCGATTCTTTCTCGACACAGGCCGTTCCTGCGCTTTGCGTTCGAGGGTCGAGCATATCAGTACAAAGTCTTACCCTTCGGGCTGTCCCTGTCCCCCCGTGTCTTCACGAAAGTCACGGAGGGGGCCCTTGTTCCCATGAGAGAACAGGGCGTTCTCATCCTCAATTATCTCGACGAACTGCTCATACTAGCACACTCTCAAGATCAGCTATGCGAACACAGGGACCTCGTGCTCAGGCACCTCAGCCAGTTGGGTCTTCAGGTCAACTGGGAAAAGAGCAAACAGTTCAGCAGTTCAGCAGCAGTCCCTGTGCAGAGGATCTCTTATCTCGGTATGGAGTTGGATTTGGTCGCTCAGACAGCGCTCCTCACAGAGCAGCGCGCTCAGTCGGTGCTGAACTGCTTGAACACGTTCAAAGGCAGGACGGCGGTCCCACTGACATTTTTTCAGAGGCTCCTGGGGCATATGGCAGCGGCAGCAGCGGTAACCCCGCTCGGCTTGCTTCATATGAGACCGCTTCAGCACTGGCTTCACGGCCGAGTCCCGAGATGGGCGTGGCATCACGGCACTCACCGAGTGGCAATCACACCGGCCTGCCGCCAGACCTTAAGCCCGTGGTCAGACCTTTCGTTCCTTCGGGCAGGAGTCCCCTTGGAACAGGTCTCCAGGCATGCTGTGGTATTCACAGATGCCTCTGCAACCGGCTGGGGTGCCACGTACAACGGGCATGCAGTGTCAGGGGTGTGGACGGCTCCCCAACTGCATTGGCACATCAACTGCCGCGAGTTGCTAGCAGTACATCTCGCTCTGAGCCGCTTGAAAAGGCCGCTACGGGGCAGGGACGTACTGGTCCACACGGACAACACTGCGACCGTTGCGTACATCAACCGACAAGGTGGTCTACGCTCCCGTCGCATGTCGCAACTCGCCCGCCATCTCCTCCTCTGGAGTCAGAAGCATCTGAGGTCGCTTCAAGCCATGTATGTCCCCGGTGTGCTCAACCGTGTGGCCGACGAGCTATCACAAGCTTTGCTTCCGGGAGAATGGCGACTCCACCCCCAGGTGGTTCAGCTGATCTGGAGAGTGTTCGGGGAGGCTCAGGTAGACCTGTTTGCCTCCTCAGAGACCTCCCACTGCCAGCTGTTTTACTCCCTGACCGAGGGAACACTCGGCACGGACGCACTGGCACACAGCTGGCCCCAGGGCCTCCGCAAATATGCATTTCCCCCAGTGAGCCTACTTGCACAGACACTGTACAAAGTCAAGGAGGACGAGGAGCAGGTCCTTCAGGGAGGGACTGTCAAGAGGAGCATGAGTTCTGGGAACCAAGTCCGGGTGGGCCAATAGGCAGCCACCCCTATTGGCCCACCCGGGCCAATAGGCAGCCACCCCTATTGGCCCACCCGGACTTGGTTCCCAGAACTCATGCTCCTCTTGACAGTCCCTCCCTGGCCCATTCCTCTGAGGAAGGATCTTCTGACTCAGAGACGGGGCACCCTATGGCACCCGCGCCCAGACCTCTGGAAACTCCATGTCTGTTCCCTGGACGGGACGCGGAGGTTCTAGGTGACTTACCCCCAGAGGTGCTTAACACAGCACGGGCGCCGTCCACGAGACATGTTTACACCCTGAAGTGGAACCTGTTCGTTGAGTGGTGGTGTTCTCGCCGAGAAGCCCCCCGAAGATGTTCGATAGGGTCTGTGCTTTCCTTCTTGCAGCAGGGCTTGGAGCGTAGACTGTCTCCCTCCACCCTCAAAGTACATGTTGCCGCTATTTCAGCTTATCACGACCACATAGATGGCAAAACAGTTGGAAAGCACAACCTGGGCACGTGGCTCCTCGCTAACAGATATCTGTAGAGCTGCGGGCTGGGCGACACCTAACACGTTCGCTAGATATTATAGCCTACGTGTAGAGCCGGTCTCCTCCCGTGTTCTCACCCTAGACGGGTAGAAGCACTGAGAGGCCTGGCTCTGTCGGCTTGCTGCACCCTACTGTGCACCCTTATTGCTCCAGAGTAAAAACCTGTAGAGTCCTCAAACCCCTCGGCCTGGACTTGTCGGAGCGTCCGGCGCCAGGCTCTTATCCGCTGAATCCTTGAGAACCGGATCTGGGCTGGGTTCCATATGTGTGACCCTACGGGGAGCCCATATGTGTATATTTCCACGGCTGCTCCTATCGGAAGCCCGTGTCTTTCCCTTGGGCTAAGTCACCCATTATTTCATATGCAGTACAGCCTTCGGGCTAGTCCATATTTATTTCCACATAACTCTTTGAAGAAGTGGCTTCCGCAGCGTTCCTTCCTAAACAGAAAGGGCACGCTTTCCCAGTGTTATCCAATATCTCACTGTATGGGTTATCACGGAACAACAGTGTCAAACTCTCTGTGTAGGCCTCCTCCTATCGTCCTTCCAGGCAAGAAGGTGTAGAGGCTTGCACGGGGGCGCTGGATAGGGTGCAGCAGCTGTGGCGCTCTGGTAGGGATTCCTATTGGTCAGTCATGACCTACGTTGTAGTGACTGACCGATAGGGAACGTCTCGGTTACATATGGTAACCCTCGTTCCCTGAGGGAGGGAACGGAGACGTAGGTCCCGTCGCCACATCTGCTGCCGCCCGCCGGGGCGGCCAGCTTTTTCAGGCTTGGCTCCTCAGCAAAAAACTAGTGTGCAATCACTCAGCTGCTCGTTAAATACCCGCGCTGCGAGGGCGCGCAGCTGATGCAAATGATTGCACGCCAATGTGCATTGGCTTGTTTTAGTTTCACTCGAAGTAGATTGGCCTCTCTAGCGAGATTCCTATTGGTCAGTCATGACCTACGTCTCCGTTCCCTCCCTCAGGGAACGAGGGTTACCATATGTAACCGAGACGTTTTTCTCTCAAATATTACACACACACACATTTTGTTTTATTTCACACAAACCACACTCTGACATCAATACCAACACAAACAATATAACAGAAGCAGAAAACAGGAATAAAGCGAGTATTTGCTTTATAGGCCAAACCTGAGAAAATGGCTCAATCAGGAAAAAAAAAAGGAAAAATGTTAACAAATTTATTCACAAATTAGCTGGTTTTATCCACAGAACATCACACTCTAAAAAATTATGCAGCCATGATTTTACACACTACAATATAGTAGGTGGTGGTATGCACCTTTTTTCACGCAAGTGTTCCTTGAATTCCTTGAACTTTGGAACGTAGCAAAATCCACAAAACTTTTTCGCATGAGCTTGTGTTTCCAACATTCGCATGCGTTTGAATGCAAGTCAATGAGCTACTGGCAATAATATAATGACTTCCCGTGTCTAATCAGTCTTAATTTTGACTATACTTTCTCCACTTGTTGATGGTTCTTTACTGTGGTTCACACATAATGCTTTGGAATTTTTTTTGTAGCTTTCAACAATGAGATCCCATTGATGCTTTGTAAGCTCATTGTGGCCCATGGATCTTAGATACATGCAAGCAAGAAGATGCCAGAAAAATCTTAAAAGAAAAACTGACATTTACAGTATACATGTCTTCACCTGAAGTGACTATTCCACGAGGTTGATGATTAGTGCTAAGTTGCAAAAGTTCTGATATGATCTTTTTCATTTTTACAAACTAGCTATTTTAACAAGTGTAGACTTTTTATATCCACATATGTTCTATAGTATGTTCTAGTTATAATATTTGTGAAATTGAGTTTATCCATTTACTTTGGGTTCCAAAAGTGAGACCATCTTGAAAATATGGAATTTAAAATCTAAAATCTGGAAATGGTTTTAGAATTTAAAAAAATCAAATACAAAAAAAAAATAGGTGAATTGGTGCATGCTGTTATAAAAGCAAATGGTAAAGCCATTATGATGTTAATTTATCAATACAAATTTTTATGATTTATGCTGTTTTTTTTTTTTTGTTTTTTTTTTTTTTTGAGAGTGCCATGAGTCTTGTGTTACCTGCACTGGAGGAACCAATCAGGATTGTAAAGAATGTAGGAATGGTTGGGAGGAAGACCAAGGAGGAGCTTGCATCGGTAAGAAAGCTTCTCATAGCTACAGTGAACCCATGACTTGGGGAATTTTATTTTTTACTTTATTTAATGCCTGCAAAACGTGGAAAACTGTGCATGTGCATTTTTCTAGTTCTGTTTTAAAATATTTCATTAATACAGAGTATAGTCGTGTGCTGTCATCCGTTTATTATTCTGACCCTTATATTATTATTATTATTTTTTTTTTATTTTTTATTATTGAATACATTTGTACAGTAAAATGATAAATTGTAATACTAAGAAATAAACTAAAACCGGTAGCTGTTACAAAACCTGCTGGGTATTTCTGCCTGCTTTTTCTCCGGACATCTGCTGTTGGTTGGGCAGTAGATCCCTGCCACCTCTACTGCTCTCATCTTACCTTCCTATCCAGACATTCCTCCTTTACAAGTCTCATGCAGAACAATCACTTGACCGTAACGAGGAACAAACCTTTCCTTCAACACACAACCGTTCTCTGCCCATACTTCCTTGCTTCTGCATTGATACTCCCAATGGCAGTCCTCAATCCATTTTCCCTGCATCCGGTAGCAAGATCAGTGTATTTTAACAACTTCCTTTCATTGGCTGTTTTTATCTCCTCTTACGATGGAATGGTAAGCTCAGTCATAATTACCTCTGTAGCTGCCTGAACTCTTTAAGGGTGTCTTTTGTTTGCTTTTGACATATACCTCAAGGATCTCTGCCAGCTTACGCAGACCCTGATCATATGACTCCACATACGTCCCTGCGCCAGACTGTCTTGCCGCCAGCTGACATGTACTGCCAGTTTGCCCTTGGAGCCTCACAGATGGGACAAAAGCTACTTTTCTACTGTCCTGCCAGGGCTAACAACGTGCCGGATGGGGCCAATAGCCTTGGACCTCAAACACTGAGTCCAAAATCAAGCTGAGTTTCCACTGTTAGGCTAGTAACCCCGCAGCGCTGCCCTAATCCCGCCCTTAACACGCCTACATAGAACGGCGTAACACAACCCCACCACTTCACCAGCTGACTGAAAACTAGCTAGATCGCAAAATGAGCATGACCAAAGCTAACGTTTGGTCTTTACTCAAAGAGTTAAGATTTCAGCATCGATATCTGACCAATGATTTGCAATAAAGGAAAAGTATAGTAACAGTAATTTTATTAATTTGTGTCAGGAGTGCACATCAATCATGCTGAATCAAATTTGTATTTACCATTTCACGTAAAAAGAGAACTCAAACCTATTCAGTTACACCTGATTCCATTTATTTGCGATCACAGGAATGCACAAAACAATTCCATTAAGGCTTACACATTTAGAAAAATATTGATACAATATCATGTTTACATCACATTTCTATTAATTTTCCACGAAATAGTGTGATGATTGCGATCTCTCCCGTCTCACTACAGTATGCTGTTATCCTTTCAGCCAGAGCAACAATGGGAACTCATGAGAAGAAAACACGAGTTATTCGTTATACGAGTTAACCGGAGTGTGTGATATATGCGGATGCATTAGTCCGTTATCAATAAAGGCACAAGGAAGAGACAGATAAAACCCAAATCCAAATAAATGCATGATTATAATCATATATGATTTAACTTATTTAACCCTCGCTTAAGTAGCCTTTAGCATTGTAAAAAAATATATTTCTGCCTCATACGTTGATCAGAATCCCCATCGGATTGCATGGAAGTTATTTCAAACACTCACTAGTGTCTGAAAGTGCGTTTTGAGCTGAAAATTGTTTAAAATGTTTAAGTTAGTTCCAAGGCCCTATCAAGCCCCGGAAGTGACAGTGGAAATGCGACTGGCACGCACTAACACTCTCTTTTGGGCCGACAGTGGAAACACGGCTTGTTGTCCTCTGTGCCAAACCACAGAGACAGATTACCTTGGACTTGATAGGGTGTCTAGGATGGAGCCAATATCCTTGCTGCTGCTGGCTTACTACTCTAATCAGATACCCTTCTTCTATCCTAGTTACTTCCACAGTCACCACCATTGCTTTCCTTTGCTTCCTAGTGGCTGCTGACTACCATTTGAGGGCTATTTCCTTGCTCATCCTACCTGGGTTTTTCCAAAAAATCGTTCTTTGCTTCAACCTGTGCAAGTGTGTCTGACTCTGACTCTAGCTTTGTCAGCTCTTATTGACTAGTCTGATGGTTCCTGTAGCTGTAGTCCCAGTTGTGACTTGATGTTTGTATCCAAAGTGATGGTAAGTAATGCATTACAGCTGCCAGTAAAGCCCATGTTATCTTTCAGATGTATTATTATTTGAAAGACTAGCCTCTTCCTAAAGTAATTGTTTGCCTTGCTATCCGTCTTTGCCACTGCATCTGCAATAATATCACGCATCTGTAATATCACACATCTGTAGACGATGGTACAGTGTAGATTGGTAACACCATACTTCGTCATCAAATAAAGAACCCTTCCCTCTCAAAGGGATTATTTCGTATTTGTACGCAGGGGAGAACTTCTCACGAAAAATCTATGCCCAATTCACAACACGTGTGCAAATGAATTTGTTCTTAATTTTGTTGTAATGTTAATGAATTTGGAGAACTGTAAATACTAATATGTGCATGAGGTTAGTCATTTGCATAAAACGCATTCAGACCATCTCCATATAAGAGCTTTTCTGCACAGCCTTTCGTCACTCTAGCAACAAACTATTAAACACCTTTTATACAGACCCAGATTACGGACCTCACATTAGCCAGCTGTACATGCATGTAAATCTGTTATTCAGAGAAACCTTGCAGCTGATGCTATAACGCAGCTTTTCTTTCTTCTATCTGCTTAACTCAATTATAAAGCCGCACAAAGTGCTTTTTGCCTATGTGGGGTATTAGTTCCTACGTTTGTTTATTTTCCATAAATTTACAACAAATTGTCCGAAAGTTTTTGGTGATTCCTGATTTTTTGTGAAAATGTTCGTACAACAATTTCACGCACAAATTTGTGCGTACGCAAGCTAAATGTGACCTTACTCTTAAAATTATGTTGGAACCTTGTAGGGCTGCATGATTAATCACAATTAACATGGAAATCGTGCTTAACCGTTTTGGATTATTGCAATTATGAAATCGCAAAGGATGCGATTATTTGTTATGCGGAGCTTGTCAGTGGCATACGGCTCTGTGATCCGTAGTAAATGTTGCTCCATGTGAAAGCACTGCGAGTTTGAGTCGCTTATTACATGCATTTGAAAAAGCAACATGCGTCAAACATGAGAAGCATTTCTGAACGTTTTGTCCAACAAAAGACAACATTTAATAAGTCCATTGTTTATTTTGAAAAATAAATTAGTTTATTTGGCTACAGCAAAAGTATGATGCCCATAGGAATTTCCTGGTATGATGTGTTGTTGTCTACTACAGCGGGCGGGGCATATTTGGCATGTTTACGCGAGAGCGCCCTCGGGTGTTCAGATGGAGCAGCATTTACTACCATTCAACCGTGATGCATTGACAAGTTGTGCAAAAAATAATTGCAGCCTTTGCCAAATCGCTAGCGGTTCAATTCCGATTACTCGTGCAGCCCTAGAACCTTGTAAGAAGCCCAGTTTATTAAAGACTTTGTACATTTTTAGATCTTTTATATTTGTGATTGTGATTCTACGTCTCATATTTGTCTTTACCTGTATTGGTCCTGCATTTTCCTCATCTGTCAAATTTTCTCCATTGCAGACATCAATGAGTGCACCAAAGATTCAGCTCCATGCGCAGATAACCAATACTGCTTAAACATAGATGGTTCATTCTCCTGTAAAGGTTTGTTGAAATAATGATAAATATGTACCCTGTATTATAGCTGTATCATTAATCACATCACTAAAGTAAGGTGTTACTGTTATTATAAATCCCAGCATGCAATACCGGATGCTCCGGTTGCAAAGGACCTGGTGCCGATAGCTGCCTCACCTGTGCTGATGGCTATAAGGATGAAGAAGGCACCTGCACAGGTATCACTTATCTTCATACTCATACTCATAAACATTGTGTAACATATCTTACCTGGGTTTGCTTTGTCTCACATGGTAGAACTTTAATGGCAATGATTGGAGTTGGACCATACACTCTTTCATGCCTTCGTAGATATGTGAACAATTGGAAGCAGTGTGTATTAAAGAACAGCAGGAGTGTGTTAAATGTAAATGTATTTTATTTATATAGCACCTTACATCGACGATAGGTGAACCAAAGTGCTTCACAACAGATTAAACATCAAATTTAAAACAACAACACACCAATAACAAAGATACAATAATGAATGTGAAACCTGTGAAAAACCTGTGAAAGTAAGAAAAAGATAAATAAATAATAAAATCAATATAAATGTGTCATCACTAAGGTTAAAGGAAGCATCACGTGCTAGTGTGCTACTGGTTTTAGACCAAGTCCGTAGTGAATGTTCACTCTTGGTGTGAATAGCTACTTGCACTGTTATTATTTACTTACCCTCAAGTTGTTTTTTTACTTACCCTCAAGTTGTTATTGCAGAATACAAAATGTGATCATTTAATAGATATCCGTTTGGATAAATTCAATACAATGGCATTAGATGGTGACTTAACCATCTTTAATAAAGTACCCATGAGTCTCAGCTAAAAAAAAAGTATGATAATTTCCATGTCTTGTCGCTGATCAGTGCTTTGATATCAGGCTGTTTTCAACCAAATTTGATCAGAGCACATTGAAACTATTTACTTTATTGCTGACAATCTTGGGTGCTTTAAGCGTTTAAATGAATGTGCTGTCATTGGATTGAGTTCACCCAAATAAATATTAATTAAATGTTTTGTGTAATGCAGATGAAAGAAATCATATACAGCTTAATCAACATTAGGGTGAGTAAATGATAACGCAGGCTAAATTTGAAATGCAGTAACATACCATATTCCTAAAAGATGAAGAAATTGCAGAAATGGTCATAGTTTTATATGATTTATTTTTGGGTGAGCAATTCCTTGAGCATTTGGTTATACCACCACTGGGGTTTTCAAAAGAAAAAGCAACATTTCTACAGTGATGTTCAGCCTTTATTCAATATCTGGGAACCACACAGATACTAAAAGCATGTTTAGAATGAGACGAGTTGGAGTAAGAAGGCAGATTTCCACCCTATGAATACATTTTTACACATAAATTCATACTTCTATAATTTTGCTCTTTCATTTCAGAAGAGAACAAGGATGTGCCTGAATTTAATTATGAAGGTGTCCAAACTGGTGACTCGCCTGAAAAACACGAGGACCTCTGATGTCACAAGGCTTGGATGCAGAAAACGACCACCAGGACACAAAAAGATCAAGAGACCACTAGTATCTGCACCAGTTGATGCTGTTAGCTCTTCATCTGCAATCAAAACTGAAAGGCACTTACTTCTTAATGAGCAAGGTTTAATCAAGATGCATTTACAGATACATCTGTTTTTTTAACTTATATGCTGATTTGGATGTTGTTTGGATGCTGTATTTTTCTTTTTGTTTTTTGTCTTGAAAGTGAAATAAAGTCAAACTAAATAATCTATTTCTTTCATTTTCAAGAGGTTCTATTTAAGCAGACATTTTTATATAAACTATATTGCAAGTGCTATTACCATATACTAACTTTAAAAATGGTGTAGATATTGCTCTATTGTTTAACCTGTTAACCTTCGCTAGAGCGTCGGCGCACTGAAGCGTTTTTTTTTTATTTAGTTCAAATGTACTATCAGATTTAATGTTATACCTTAACAAACTATACATCATTAAAAAGATATAAGACTCAAGATTCAAAATAAAGTAATTTGACATGATCTTGAAAAACATTTAACTAAATACAGAGTTTTAGACTTATCATTTTCAGATTTTAAATATAAAATGGTCAGACATGTGGCTTTAGCTGCAGTGCATTTCTAGATTGCACCAGGGCCAACTTCAATTTTATTTTCATGAAGATGTTTCATAAAAATAAATTTCTAATAACTTTACAAAACTTTGAAGCTTTTTAAAATTGTTTTTTTTTTTCATTATTACAATAATTAATCCTACATTTACAATAAACTACCAGGTGTCAGCTTTCAAATGAGATTATACTTGTGCTTTTAGTGCAAAGGGTTCATGAACTGTATCTGTTTCAGTTTGGGTATGTCATTTCTGGGGATTTTTCAAAAGTGGGCTTGCAGCTTAACAGGTTAAATCGTTAAAAATATGGAAGGTTTATTTTCTAAATGAAGTGAACATTTCTGCATCAGTAAAAACTTTTGGGCCAGATCCAGTGTCTTGGCCAGAGGCAGGAAAACACTGGACAGGTAGCCAGTCAATCACAACACACAGGGGCTGCGTTCGGAATCGCATACTCAATGAGTAGGTACTTAATTTCAATGAGTACTTACTTAACGAGCGCTAAAAGAGTAGGTACTAAATGGCCAAATCTCGTTAAGTATGAATGCGATCCGGACATCATCCGCCATGTTGACGTTATCATGTGACCTACGATGCGTTATCACACTTAAAAGATATGAACGAAACATTTAATTCATCTATCTGTAAATATCTTGATATTGATGAAACAATTGCTCATTTTGTGGTATTGTTGAAGAAACAGCTGCCCATTTATTTTGTGAATACATTTAGGGTTGATTTAAGTTGTTATATTTTAAACCCTAATGTGACCCACAGTTTTATCCTTTTAACGATATTTTTTTTTATTAAGAAACCCCAAAATCGTCATCTCTTGAATAGGTTGTTAATTTCTTTATTTTATACCAAAAATGTTTCTCCTTTAAGTTTTCCTCTTTTTCATGATGAATTTACCTCTCGTTTCATCCCTCAGACTTATAACAAAAACTTTATGTGTTATGAAGTACTATTTAAAGATTGCCTTGTTATTGTTCTATTGTCCTGTGTATAAATATAATATTATGATGTACACAAACAAATGATCTTTATGTTTTCTGTTTTGTCATTATGATTGTTCATTGTTAGATACAACTATGGTATCTTTCCATGATCTTGTAGGTAATACGTTTAAATGATATGAGCGACAGGTGCACTAACTCTTCATAACATCAGTACCTCGACAGCACAACCCAGAACAGTTTTCCTCTGCGTGTGTAATGTCTGCACACAGGAGACGGGCCGCTGCTCGAAGATCTCTCCTTTGGAGGAAACTGTTGATTTTATACTCGAAAAATGTAAGTATCGCTCCTTAAAAATGAATATTACCTCAAAATGAATTGCATTGTTAGCCCAACCCAAAATTTAAACAAAATAATTATATTAAATGATGACCAATACTTAATTATATTACTTTTTTTATATACTAAAAATTATATAATTTAATAAAACAATCTAAATGTAATTTGTTTTGTCATATGACAGTTATGAATGAATACACACTAGATAAATGCAGTGAAACATCTCAGTCAGTCAAGCAATGAATTAATGCATACATTAATTAATTATATTTTATATACTGGCAACAATAAGAAACATGAATAAATGAGTAAAAGAACAAATAAAAGTAACCATAACAATAAACAATTGCATATACAAGGCAACAACACATGAAACAAAGCTTTATTCAAACTCCAAGCATGTATTTACAGGCGCTGAACCCCACATATCCTTCTGCCATCTCAACACAGCTCTTCCCATTCTGTGGCTTTATCCTGATCCAGAGGTGAGCCGTGCCGGAGCGCTGCGCTTCACAATCTGAGGAAATAAGGGCAGTGTGGAGTGATTGAGGAGCTCATACGGGCAGATGGAGTGATGGAGGAGCTCATAAGGGCAGATGGAGTGATGGAGGGACTCATCCAGGAGCTGGGCTCCTCTCCTCAGTGCTCACACCAGTCTGCAGACATTTCAGATCCTACAAAAATGCACAAACATTATACAAAAGCAGTCATTTTAACAGCACAATGTAATTTGATTTATGTATTAAAAGTAACAAAAATGACCTTACTTTATATTTGAGTAAAATCCCTTAAACCTTTTTTTCCCCAACAAATGCTGCATCCTCTTTCCTCGCAGGTCCTGCTCCACCACAACAGCTCTGCAGCAAATGCACACAAATCAAGAATCAGAAAAGTGTTGTGATTTCTCCGTTTGAAACTTCAATAATTCAAATAAACTACAAATTAGTAGTATACTCACTCAAAGCCTTTGATCACAGGCCTTCAGCATCATCAGCCTCTCTCCATCGGATACACACACGCGTGTTCTTCTGTCCCTGGAACATCCAGACAAGACTCACGTTACCTCTGTGATTTATGAGCTCAATACTACATTTACATGTTGAGGTTGTTGCTAATAAATAGCTTTTTATCCATCATAAATGTTCAACAATTTTTCAACAGTACTAATGGATAAATGAAATAGATTACTTATGTTTAGTTACTTTATGTAAAATGCATTAAACTAATAGAAACAGTGTTAACAACAGTGAATTCTCCTAAACAATAGTACACACACGTCACTCAGATGTCTATTTCATATCAGTTACACGTAGTAATCTTGCCAGATTTTGAATAAATATTTAGTAATGGTATTTCAGATGTATACGGTTTAAAATGTATGAAAATACAGTTTAAAGACGTATGTGTCCTTATGGAGCTCCTCTATCCAATAAAATGTGATTTACGGCAAAATCACAAATTTACCATATTATATAGCGTCTTTGCGCCTTCAACAGTTCAACAATTTACTGTACAGAAAGTTAGTTCAACATATGCGATTTGGTTTGTATTTGTAATACTCACATTTGAAAACACTCTCGTCCACCCTTTCCGTCATGTTTGAGTATGAAATATCTACTTCTTGTTGTTTTTTATATCGTATCCTCTCGCGTGGCCTCCTGGGATAGATGAGTACAAGCTGAAAAACACTCAAATGTCTGGGCGAAAGCAGGAGATCATCCGGGAACTTCTCGCCTACTATTTAAGCAATACTGATGTTTCGAACGTACTGCTTCCCTCACGTACTGTTTTCGCCTACTATATAGTAGGAAAGTAGGCATATTCGAACGCACTATCGTCCAAATCTCGCGATCATTAGTACGTCAACCAGGTAATTCTCGCCTACTCTTTTATGAATACTGAGGATTCTAACGTACTTTTTCGCTCGCCTACTCTTTTTGCCTACTATATAGTAGGGAAGTATGCGATTTCGAACGCAGCCTATGTATGAATCCGAAAGAGTAGGCGAGAATTACCTGGGTGACGTACTTATTATCGCGAGATTCGGACTTAAGTGCGTTCGAATATGCCTACTTTCCTACTAAATAGTAGGCGAAAACAGTACGTGAAGGAAGCAGTACGTTCGAAACATCAGTATTCATAAAAGAGTAGGCGATAAGTTCCCGGATGGCTTACTGCTTCCGGACAGATTTTTGAGTGCTCAACCGATGGATACTCTACTATCCCAGGAGGCCACGCGAGAGCATACGTCATTATCAAACATCACGGAGATCAGCAACCCCGGGGGTTTTCAAATGTGAGTAAACACGGTTCCTTATGTGTTAAACTACTATAGAGTAAACGTTTTAACTGTTGAAGGTGTAAAGTAGTTAGACAGTATAGTATAGTTGTGATTTTGCTGTAAAAACATGTTTTGTATAGCTAGCTAACAGGGGAGATCTAAGCACACGTAAGGTCTCTAAAGTGGATTTCCATACATCTTAAACACGCTTATTTAAAATGTCTATTTACATCTGAAAGGAAAATATTGTAAGTATTGACATATTGCAGATGAGCACATCACAACATGAAAAAGACATCTGAGTGATGTATGTGTGGCATTATTATAGGATAACGTTAATTCACTGTTGTCAACACTGTTGACATTAGACAAATGTGCTGTAAATAAGGTAAATAAATCTATAAAGTAACTAAACATATTTCTATTCAGACTGGTGTGAGCATTGAGGATGAGGAGCCCATCTGAATCCTGGAAACGGTGCCATGGATGAGATTGTGAAGCGCAGCAACAAGCTCCGGCACGAAGGCACGGTCAGCTCTGGTGAATTCATCAGAATAAAGCCGCAGAATGGGAACCGCTGTGTTGAGATGACAGTAGGATGTGGGGTTCAGCGGCTGTAAATACACGCTTGCAGTATGAATAGAGATTTGTTTCATGTGTTGTTGACTTGTATATGATTTGTTTATTGTGTGATGGTTACTTTTATTTGTTCTTTTACTCATTTATTCATGTTTCTTATTGTTGTCAGTATATAAAATATAATTATTTAATGTATGCATTAATTCATTGCTTGACTGACAATTGGGATGTTCACATGTATTCATGCATAACTCATATGACAAAACAAATTACATTTTGCTTGTTTTATTAAATTATATCATTTTAGTATATAAAAAGTAATATAATTAAGTATTGGTCAGCATTTAATATTATTTTGTTTAAGTTTTGGGGTGGGCAAACAATGCAATTTATTCTGAGGTAATATTAATTTTTAAGGAGCGATACTTACATTTTTGGAGTTTAAAATCAACAGTTTTCTCCAAAGGAGAGATCTTCGAGCAGTGGCCCATCTCCTGTGTGCAGACATTACACACGCAGAGAAAAACTGTTCTGGTTGTGCTGTCGAGTTACTGATGTTATGAAATGTTAGTGCACCTGTCGCTCATATAATTTAAACTTATAAACCTATTACATAAAGATCATGGAAAGATACCATAGTTGTATCTAACAATGAACAATCATAATGACAAAACAGAAAACAAAGATCATTGGTTTGTGTATATCATAATATGATATTTATACACAGGAAAAAAGAACAATAACAAGGCTAAATATCTTTAAATAATTCTTCATAATGCATTAAAAATGTTTTATTGTTATAAGTCTGAGGGATGAAACGAGAGGTAAATTCATCAAGAAAAGAGGAAAACTTAAAGGAGAAACTTTTTGGGTATAAAATTAGCAAGTTTCATCAATATCAAGAAATTTACAGATAGATTAATTAAACGTGACGTTCATCTTTTAAGTTGTTGCGCTTGTGATAACGCGTCGTGGGTCACATGACAACGTCAACATGGCGGATGATGTCCGGATCGCATTCATACTCAACGAGATTTGGCTATAAAGTACCTACTCTTTTAGCGCTCGTTAAGTAAGTACTCATTGAAATTAAGTACCTACTCATTGAGTATGCGGTTTGGAACGCAGCCAATTTCACCGCTGGATGGGAGAAATTCCTACACAGCGTACCTTTAAGAACTAAGCTGTAGGGTCTTTAACAAAAAGCCTCCAAAATCGAGGAGGTCAAAGAGCATGTTTCCTAGTATCATCAGCTCTCCCCAAAGTCATTTCATGCGGCCAACAGACAAACTGTCACATCAACAAATGATAACGTTTTAAAAGATTTCTTAAAAACAAATAAAACAACAAAAAAACATTGTGACAAACTTTGACATGTTTCATGTGGGATGGCCAAAATATTTTTGTATAAATAAGATCTAAGATGGCAAAGCACAGTTTTTGCTTTAAATTTGTTTAAAATTTTAGTAAAAATAATACCTTAGGTAAAATGTATGCAAAATCATTTATATCATACAGAAGTGTTTGAATAAGATGAATAGAAGATACAATTTAAAAAACTTTAAAGATTTGATTTAAACAGTCTTTTAATTTGAAAAGATCTAATTTAAACTTTTAAGATTATGCTTTTAAATTAATTTAGTATGAATAAAACTGTGGAAAGCAGGCTAGCTTTACTGTGACATTGCTCTCCAGAGGCTCATCTGGTCTGTAACTCCTCTTGTCTCTGTGAGGGTCTGAAGCTTCAGTATTTCGTATTCGTATTTCTCTTAAACCCATAAATCTCAAAACCATTCAAGCCAAAACATCAGACAAACTTATGACATATTTATACCCCCGATCAAAAGGTCAAAGCATCTATCAAAACTACCTGTCAAAACTAACTTTCAACAAGATGATCGATCGCTAACAAGGTCAAGGGAGAATTACTTCACCAAAAGTCTGTTTTTCCTGTTGCACCTTAAAAAGTGTCTGTGTGCAACGCAAAATGTACATTAGTTCCTAATTAAGATCAACATGAATCTATGAATAATTCATATCCATGAATAGATTAAACAAATATAACAAAACATGTTAAATAACAGAAATAATGTCGGCACTGTCGAGTCGTTTAGCAGACTGGTTAAGGATTTCGGTTAAAACACTTCTGATCGCCCTTATCTGTCTCTCCCATACACCTTCCATGTGGCTCGATGATGGGAAGTTCATTATGAACTCACATCCATGTTCCTTAAACTGTTCATGATCCAAGTTCTTCATTGCCTTCATAAACTCTCCTCTTGCACCTACGAAGTTTGTGACTTTATCACATCTCAACTGTCTTACATGTCCGCGTATTGCGATGAATCCACGCAATGCGTTGATAAAGGCATCTGTAGTGAGGTCATGAAGCATTTCAATATGTATGGCTCTAGAGCACATACAGGTGAAAAGAAGACCATATTTCTTTAGTTCCTTTCTTGCTTCCTTCACATAGAATGGTCCAAAGCAATATATACCACAATATGTGAAAGGAGGTGTCATTTCCATTCTTTCTTATGGCAAATCTGCCATTTTTGGATCTTGTGTGTTCCTTCTGTACTTTCTGCATGTTGTGCACTTGTAAATATGTGAGGCAACTGCACTGCTGCATCCTATGACCCATACTCCATTGGATCACAATTCATTGGCAGTTATTCCTCTTCCTTAAGGATGCACCTTTTCATGGTAGTGCTTAATAAGCAACGATGATACATGACTCTTATTTGGCACAATGGCAGGATGCGTGACATGCGGATGAAGAACAGATCTTGTTAAACGTCCTCCAACCCTAAGCACACCATGCTCATCTACAAACTCAGTTCAGTTTGACTCAGTTTGTGTAGTTTCTTTACTTTCTCTTTGGGTTTTACTTCCTTGCCTTGCTTTATACCTCCGATTTCACTGCTGAATGCTTCCCTCTGAACCAGCTTGATTATTAACAGCTCTGCTTCCCATCTTCCCATCCTCAATATTTGTAGCTCCACTTACTTTATCTTTGATGCCCTTGATCTGCTTAGCATGGCGCTTTAGAAGAGCAATAGCCTTGACAGCTCTTTTCCAGTCATAGAACTTTGTTAGGCGTTCTAACAATGACCTCTCCTCCCTCACCTTGGTGTTGAGCACCAGGGCCTTCCGAAGTTCCGGATCATCATCATAGACTTCTCCCACCATAACATCTCCTCTGGGTAGCTCTCTTTCCCATAAAAAAAGCTGGGCCAGTGAACCAATTTGAAGCAACAAGCTGATCTGCGGAGAGACCTCTCCGCAGATAATCCTGCATGATCCGCAGGATTATCTTCAGACCTTACAAAGTGCCATTGTTCAGGATCTGTAGTGGACTTGATTCATTGGACTCTGTTCGCAACGAACACATGACACCGTCTCGTATCATTGTTTATAGAGCCTAGGACGACCTTTGAGTCAGTCTTCTTGAATAAAACTGAATAAAACAGTGTTCTTGAAGACCCTCTATTTCAAGCTCATTTCTAAGCATAACACTTGTTCTTGCTGCTACAACTGCAGCCGACAACTCAAGCCGTGGCACTGTTGTTACCTTGGTAGGAGCAACCCGTGCCTTTCCCATGATAAGCGTGCAGTGAACATCTCCCTTGATGTCGACTGCTCTGAGGTAAGTACATTCACCATAACCGATGACTTGCATCTGAGAAGTGGTGAAGTTCGTACTGCTTGACATCCTTGAAGTTATAGCTGGGATATAGCACCTTCTGATCCTTAAATTAGATACGTTTCGAAGGTCTTGTAACCAGATTTCCCACTGTGCTCTTAGCTCTTGTGGGAGTTGCGCATCCCAAGCTACTTTGTCTCAACACAGTTGTTGTAGGATCTGCTTTCCACGGAGAATAAAAGGCGCTACAAACCCAAATGAATCGTAGATGGAAGCTACTGTAGAAAGTTCTCCTCTTCTGGTATTTGGATGTTCCTTGATGGTCACTCTGAACTGGAAGTCATCAGAGGATACACACCATTGAACGCCAAGAGCTCTTTCCATGAGTGGCTCTTCCAAAACCATATCCATATCTTTGACACTTTCAGCACACTCGTCCTTCGATATTGATTTCAATACCTCCTTACTGTTGGAGATAAATTTGTGTAGTCTAAGCTTGCTTCTGCTGCAAAGGTCTCTCGCTTCCTTAATCAGTTGGATTGCTTCAGCATCAGATGTTGCGCACACCAGTCCGTCGTAAACATAAAAATTCCTTTGGATGAACTGAACAGTGCTTGTCAGTGCTTGAAGTGGGGGGGAAAAGGTGCCGGTACTCTCTTGCATTGACAAATCATGACATTTGAAAATTCTACAGTGAAAAACAAAACTTGGAGATATTGCTGGTACAACAACAATTTATTGTTATTTATTAACAACATAAATGTATTTAAACAAGTCATGTGTGTGTGTGCGCATTTCTTTACAAAGACAACTAAACATTTTCTTTTTAGAAGTTGGTCATTTATAAACTTGATTCTTGAAGTTTTTTAAGATGGGAGGTATACAACAATTGCATGTAAATGGTAAACAACAAAAACAACCAAGAAAACAGCTCTGATCTTGTCTTTTCAGTCATACTTCAACAGCAAACATAAAAAAAGTACACTCTGGTTTGATTTGGGCATGTACCTGTCTGTGTAGGCTATTACATAAACTAAAAGAAAGCTTATACTGTATATTCTGACTAGTTTGCTCGTTTTTATTTATTTATAAAACATATACTTTTACCCAAACTGAATAATAAAAACAAGGTTAAATTGGTAGGCTAAATCTTCTATAAATATTTTTGAGTCTTCATTTTCTTTTCTGACGTAGCCTACTCCAGTTCTTGTTAAAACAAACTAGACATGCACATTCTGTGCATTTTGGACACTTTTTGTGTAAAATCAAAATTTATTTTCTCCATCAAAAGTGTGCTTTCACTTTAAATGACCATGAGTAGCACAACAAAAATAGACTCGGTGCCGAACCCCCGCTTCACTGCTGCTCACGTGACGCTCCTGCTCGCGGTGCGAATGCACTCATTAATTAACATTCAACCTGGAAAAAAAATGCGCCGCTCATGCTTGCGGTGGCCGCGATCAGCTCCGGTAGCCGTTTCCCAGCCGTAATGCACCGCAGATGTGTGCAGTGTAAATAAGGGGTCAAACGGCCGTCACGCTTTACCACTGACAGAAAGAGTGCTGGCTACATGCAAGAAGTAGCGGTACACAAGAAAAAGTGCAGGCACGCTTAAGAGTAAAATATAGAAGTGCCGGTACTGTGTATCGGTCAGTACCGCCCCACTTCAAGTACTGGTGCTTGGGTTAAATTTATCCTGACCTTGAGGGGCTAGATGCTTAAGTCCAAAATTGGCACATCCAGGTGAGGAGGCTGCCCCAAATAGGTGGACCTTCATCTGAAAAATTTAGGGTGGAGACTCTAGGTCACCGTTCTCCCACCATAAGAACCTGAGGTAGTCTTGGTGTTCAGGCCTTACATGGAACTGGTGAAACATTTTTTCCACGTCACACATGATGGCAAACGGGCCTTTGCGAAACCTACAAAGGACTCCCACCAAGGTGTTTGTGAGCTCTGGACCAGTAAGAAGTTGATCATTCAGTGACGTTTCTTGGAACCTTGCTGAGCAATCAAAGACCACTCGTATCTTCCCAGGCTTTTGGGGGTGGTATACGCCATGGTGGGGAATATACCAGACTGTTTGATTGTCAAGCAGTTCAGGGACCTTTTCTGCGTCGTCACGAGCAATGATGTCTTTCATAAATCCCAAGTAGTCAGTGCAGTATTGCTGGTCTCTCCTGAGCTTTCGTTCCAAGGACATTGGGCGTTGAACAGCACATGATTTATTATTTGGTAGATTTGGTCTGTCTTGTTTGAAAGGTAAGGGCATTTCAAAATGACAGTCTTGCTTCTGTCTCATTCTGTCTTTCAGTTTAGCCAAGAAGTGAAGATCTTGAGAGAAGGCTGTCTCTTCTCCACCTCTCTCACTGAAATCCGATTAATTATGCAATCTGGAGTAACCATTTCACTGACCTGGGTATGGCAAACATAGTGTACTTCTCCTTTAAGCTTGACCATTGCATTCACTTAACTGTTGATACATAGGCAGGTACTATTGCCGACATCTGTGTACTATTAGTATCTTGTACAACTCTGTTAGAGGTTGTTTCCTTTGTGACGTCTTGTGGTTGAATTCTTCCCTTAGATTGTTCTTTCTTTAGTTCTTGGACCCTTTTTGAAAGTTCTTCGTGCAGGCATGTGGGGTGCCTCTTTGAGCAAGAATCGCAGACCATCCGGTTACTGCAGCTCTTAGACTGGTGGCCAGGGCTCAAACAGCCGAAGCACAGTTTTTCACTTTGCATAAATTTCATGTGGTCAGCAACTGGCTTCTCTCTTAATTTGTAGCACTTGTGTAAGCTTTGTCCTGGTTTTTTACAAAACACAAATGTGACTATTTTCCTTTCATTGGTGTTTCTTGTGAAGATCTTGGCACCCACGGTTTGGTTCTTTGAGGTCATAATGTTCTGGCTCCTGCTCTTTGCTTTATCCGACTCACTTTGCCGTAATGCATGGAAGGGTTGCAAGCGATGCTAGCCTCCATTGAAAGGAACGTCACAAAATAACTGAAGTTTGGGAACCTTCCGTGTTCAAGTTAATATTGTGTGGCCTTTCGGTTCCATCCGGAGTTTAACCAGTCGGGTAACTTGGCAATACGTTTTTGATTCTCAATTCCATCATTAAGAATGTGGAGACTGTCATTGTTAGCCATAGCACTTTCACAACTGCTTAAAAGGTCCACAAATTTTCTCAACTCAGCACTCTCTCTTGGAGCTATTTTTGGACATGTATATAGTTTGTCTCGGAAAGCCTTGGCAATTACAAAGGGTTGGCCATATCTTTCATTGAGCAGGTCCCATGCTGCATTGTATGAATCTTCTGAACCAGCCAGAAAATGACCTTCTAAGGCTCCTCTAGCAGCTTCTCCGACATATTTTTGAAGGAAGAAGACTTTCTCTGCGGTTGGAATATTCTTTTTCTCTATAAGTGTCTGAAAGGATGATTTCCAATGATTAAACTTAAGTGCATCTCCACTAAAGATTGAAGGCTCTGGAATGGGTAACCTGTTTGCTGTCATAGCTTCAGCTAAGACCTTCAACAACTCTCGCATGTCATCTTGGAGTTCACTTCTTGGAGTTACATCTTAGTGGTGGTGGATGCTGATCAGCAATAGTCGCTTGATTGATTATCTGCATATCTGTAGGCAACTCAGCCTCAAAGTTTTGTGGTACAAAGTCTTGGGTTGGATAGAACTCATTTTCATTGTACACTCAAAGCTTTGCTTTGGCTGCATTAAGCCTCTTTAGCTCTTACAACCGCTCAAGCTCTCTTTTCAAATTTTCAACTGATCTTTTTCTTGCAGTATTCTTCATGCTGTTTCTTTAACAGAGCAGCCTCTTGTTTCTCTCTTTTTATCTTACGTTCGATTTCTTCCTTTTCTCTTTGAAGACGGTGAGTTGATGCAGCTGCTTCTTGGTCTGCAACTATCAACTTATCCTCAGCTTCAAGTCTCTGCAGTTCTGCTTGGTGGCTTTCTTGCTCACCCATAATCTTCAATACAGCCTGTGTATGTGCATACTCAGCAGCAGCTTCTTGTCTTTTGGATGAGGATAAAGCAGAGTGGATGGAATTAGAATTATTGCCCTGCACTGAATACAGATGAAGCATCAGGCCAAATAATCTCCTCCTCATTTCCTTGAATTTGAGACTGTGCATTCTGTATTACAATTCTGGTGACAGACGCACATCTGTCCAAATTGCGTCTCATGTCATGAGCTGGGCTGTCAATCTTTCGGTATTCATAATAAACACTGTTCAGCTCAGATTCTTCTCTTTGAATACCTTTAATGTGTTCTTGGAGGATATCACTGGGATCTTGTTTGATTACAGATTTTAGCCACCTTAGTCAAAACCTTCCAGCGTTCATAAATACTGTCAAAGCGAAGTAATAATCCTTTCACCTTTTCCTTCTGAAATTCCTTTCCCTTTTCTGTTAATGTTCGATCTCTTTCTGTCATGGACACGTTCAGGAAAAAGGACCCAAATGCAATCTGCGAGACAACAGTTCTTTTAATGAAAATAATGCAAGGTGCGTAGAGTAGCAAAAACAGAAAGTCTCTTGTATCAGGTAATCAGATGAACAGAATGTCTCTTGAAGTCAAATCAAACTGAGGAGTGATCCCGCAATGATACTCAGCTTCCTACAGCAGAAACACAAATCAGGGCTCGTGGTCCATCTGTAGCCCTCAGATACAGAGAAGCTGGGTAGAGAAAGACATCAGTAATTTCCAGCACTGGCAGTGCAGATGTTGCAAACATACGTCGACAAGACAAGACAAGCTCTGAAACACGCGTTAACTTAGTCAATAATCTGGCAGAGGAAAGGGGAAAAATGAGAACTAGAAGTAGGAACGCTAATTAGGAAGAAAGTGATAACAGGTGAAAATGGAGATAGAGTAATGGGAAGACTGATGGCCATCAGCTGGCGGAGAATGAATGAGCCCGATAGTAGGTGGGTGTGTTTAAGCGAGGCGTGTGTGTATGAAGGGAGCGCGTGTGAGAATGGTGGGCATGTCAGCGTGTTGGTGAATAAATCAAGGAAACCGAAAAACCACAGGAGGGAGACAGAGACAGGAGAGAACACCGGTATCATGACACTTTCACTTCTACGAGGCTCTGCAGGCTGTACTGCTTGTTGTACAATGATAGACTTCTGACACTTGTTCTTTTTCACTTGTTTGTGACATCTTACATTATCTGGGAATTGCCTGTACACACTTAACATTAGCTGTGTAGTTAACAGCAGAATTTCCCCTTTTTTTTCTTTTTTTTTGGAACAATCAAATTAAATTAGGTCAATGTCCTTTAGATCAACCCTTCAATTAAAGCAAACATTGTAAAGGCTTAGTAATATTGCAAGGTCAATTACACTTGACAAGATGCATATGGCCACATTTAAGTGAACATGCTTAGAAAAATAATAAAAACTTCACCCAAAAAAAACCTGAAAAATATTGGCTTGCTTAAATGTGCACAGAAAAAGTTATCACTTACTTTCTTCAATAGGAAAAATCAATAAATTCCCCTTATACAATTTAAACCACAGTTATTTTTATTAAGGTTACACAGTCTCTTGTAGTGATCAAACTTATTGTCACCTTTCAGAACACAAGCTTACGTGTCTGACTTATGGACGTCTTAATGAAACACTGAGAAATGCAGGTCCTTAACGGTAAACGTGGGCTTATCTGTGTAACGTTACATCCCGTCTTGCCGAGTTGTGACACAGCAGGTCCGGGCCGGGCACGAGCAGGTTCGGGAACTTTGACCCAGGTCAGAGCCGTGCACGAGCAGGTTCGGGAACGCTGACGCAGGTCCGAGTTTGACTATCACTCCCTCCAGGAAATAAACGACACCATGGTTCTGGTTACTGATGGATTTATTGCACTTGTCATCCTCCTCTCCACATCACATTCACTGTCAATGAAATCCACCGTCAAACTACAGTATGACAATGTAAAAGATTGTCACGTTGACACACACTATTAAGAGGTAAATACAAATACATTCGGGGAATACAAACGTAATACACGTACCTCGATGGCTGCATATAACCAAAAGGGAATGAGTTCCCTTGAAATACCCGGTTCAAAAAACAAAAATGAAAAACATCTTTACTTCTTTGCTCAAACTTTAACTCTTCTACTCCACACGCAGAGAACAACTTCACCAAAAGTCTGTTTTTCCTGTTGCACCTTAAAAAGTCTCCGTGTGCAACGCAAAATGTACTTTAGTTCCTAGTTAACATCAACACTTAATATCCATGAATACTTAATATCAATGAATAGATTAAACAAATATAACAAAACATGTTAAATAACAGAAATAATATGTATGGCAGTTATACTAAATGTGACAAAATGTTGCTGTTATTTTCAGCGTGAGACGCTTTACAAACGGCGCCCCATGGTTTACAAGCACCAAACGGCTGAGGTTTATTTCCTGAACATGTACTGTACAACCTAAACGGGTATCAGGAGGTGTCTTAACTGTCCCCAAACAAACAACACGAACGCCCAAAAAGAGATATATATAACGTTAGACTGCCTTTCCTCCGCACCGCTCACAGTTTTTTGTTATCTCTCTCCTTTCCACTTTCCGTCCTTAAGCCCCTCCCTCTTAACTATTTCCCTGCCGGACACCTCCCCCCAAACAGCAGGTGAAGCAAGTAACCATATTTATTACAGAGAATAAACAGTGTCAGCGCCACAATATGCTTTCCCATACCATTTCCATACTACAACTAACTAATTAATTTGTGTACTGACGAGAAAACATCAAATGAGCTGTCGCTTTAAAATGCATACAATAAATAACTCGGCCCTTTGTGCAATGAAGAGATGTGCAATGCATGTGCTGTTGCATTGCATTTCACATACAATCAAACGTTGTGCATTGAAGATTACCATAAGTAATATGCACTTTGTTGCATTGTAGTGCATTCAAGAGCTAACTCATTACGTAGTGAATTGGCTGAATCTAGGCTAAAACAAGGCAAAATTTGGACTGTCAGTGAAAATTTAATAGACGTCTAAACCATAGCCCCTAGCATAGACTAGTCATCCATTAGATAACAAGGAAATGAATTGAGTGAAGAAATGAAATCAAACACCTTGTAATCACTGAACTGTAAAACCCAACAAGTTAAGCTAACTCATTTCATTTGAGGAAACTGATTACCTCAATTAATTTAAGTTTATAAAAAGCAATAGTTATGAGTACTCTGAACTTATTTTACACAATTAAACTTTACACTGCATTCAATACTTTATATAGCTGAAACTTCACTTTATTGAGTAAAAACAGTGAAATTACAACATTTAAATGAACTCAGAGCACTTGCGGTTACTGCTAGCTCACAATATCACACACAAAGTCAAATCCAATGAGTTTAGCTAACTCATTACATTTGAGGAAAACAAGAACCTCAACTGACTTCCAACCACAACACCACAAACAGCTTTACCAGCTTCACTTATTACTAACCAGAAGGAGTTTTATCATGTGTCTACAGAAGTTGTTATTGTGAATAAACAGAGGTTTAGATGAAGATGATTTATTGTTTAATTTAAAGACACCATGATGGTGGTCAGTGTTGGCTTTAGTTGGGCTCTTGACCCTTAATTTTATAACACCAGTTTTTCCTCTGGCTTCTGTAACTGTGTGTTTATTAAACACATTTGTTATGGCACAAAGGCCAAGAGAAAATATGAACATGTGGTTGTTTGGATGATGATTTATGGAATAATGAATCATC
The DNA here is from genome assembly GCA_030578275.1 of Meda fulgida. Lineage (NCBI taxonomy): Eukaryota > Metazoa > Chordata > Actinopteri > Cypriniformes > Leuciscidae > Meda > Meda fulgida. The sequence continues at coordinate 18,393,602 of CM060619.1, forward strand.
ATTTGGTTTCTTGATTCTCTGATCTTTTCTAGAGAATAATCTCTGATAAAAACAGGTGATAAAAACAGGTGAACAGGTATTATTCATTATAAAAGAACTGTGATTCTGCTGTAAGGCCCATTGTTGTTACAATCAGATTTTAAAAATCTCTATGGTATTATGCTGACTTACACAGGCATCAAGACTCAGCATTTGAATCTCAACAATGGTGACCATTAAAAAAACAATTCATGCTGCAATGCATGCTAGGAGCCATGGATACGTTTTGTATTATACAGGGACGTGCGGTCAGGGTAGGCAGGGTAGGCAGTGCCTCGCCAAAGGAAATATTGACATTACATTTATTAATTCCAAGAGCTTTATTAATTCACCACATTATTAATTGCATTAATTTTATTCCAAATATTAATTTTTGTAACAAAAATGTTCAGGAATACACATAATATATTCCTTTTGCCATTGTTTGCCTCTAAAAACCATTGTTTCATGCAGGAAATTCAAGGCCATGGCCATTGAGGCAGAGGTTATCAGTGCCTCTTTGGTCCATAGACCGTAGTTTAAGTTGACTTGCGCATGCGCAGTCCGTTCTCATGCTGTCTTGAATTATCAACATTGAGGCAGAGACTGAGCTTGCTTCATGTCACGTGATCCACTCGCTCTTACTCACTCCGCGCTTCCAGATACTTAGCATCTAGCCGTCACCTCTGCCACATTTGTACTGTATGTCTATCTGTGCGATTATGGTGCATTTCGTAAGGGTTAAAATCAGTGGCGTAACTTTGTTTTAAAAAGTGGGTGGGTCAGGTGTGTATATAAATGAATGAATCACATGAATAAATACATATTTCTACTAATTGACATGAGTCCTTTAATGGTCCAGTGGTAGTACTTTTGCCGAGCATGTCAGATGTTCTGGGTTTCTGGTTCGAATCCGCACTCGTATAGTTTTTTTTTTTTTTTATCAAAACCGAATAAGTTCATCAGTGGTTGATTTATATCAACCAGGGACACGTTTATGTGCAGTTTTGTTTTGTAATTTCACCGGAACAAACGAAGAGTCTCCGAAATGGATTGAAGCGCGCGTGCATGTGAAGACTGTGCGTGAGCCACAAGATAACACTGTAAACGCGCCACCGATCGCCACTTTGATCACTTGATTTAAAAAAAAAGGACGTATTTCAGCGCTAGATCGCCTCTTATTTAACAAACAAACGAAATGAATGCTCTGCCAGCTGGAGATGTTTTATTTATTTCTATTGGTACATCCGCGCCGCCGTGAGAGGTTTTAAAAAGTGCTGGGGCCAATATCGACCCGGCAAAAAGTGATAGATGTGTCTATTAATTTGATTATTAGATTTGATTTTGCATTCTTCACATATGACTGACTTTGCTGTATGCAGGCAGCGATGTTATGATGCCTGATATTAACTTGGGTTGCTACATTAACTGAATGAATATATATAGCCTATGCCACATTGATAGGTCACAGCCTACCCATGACAAGATGTCACTGCACGTTACTGGTATTATAGTAGTACCCAGCATGCTTTGCAGTATAAATCATTTTTTAATGATCACCATTGTTGAGATTCATATGTTGATTCTTGATATCTGTGTTAGTTTTAATAATGAATTACAATTTCCGTAAAATCCTTCATATTATCTGATAGTCATATCATTGCTAGTGCTGTAGAATCTCAGTTACGAATCAAACTAATAATATGCTACCCTTTTAATCAGAGACTAGATTCTGAATGAGATCAGCGAATCAAGTCATTAAATGATGATTGTCAATTTTGAAATGTAGTTAGAGATTCAATAAAAAACTATTGGTCAGATAATAAAAACTCACCTGTCACCCCGGCTGTAATGTGGGATGCAGCTAAGGCTACAATCCGGGGATACATTATTTCCTATACAGCTGCACATAAAAAAGGCATGATATCTAAACGACAAGAATTGGAAAGGGAAGTTAAAAAATTAGAACGTTTACATGGCACAACTCCTACTCAAACTAACTGGTCTGCTTTATGCCATGCTAGAGCCGAACTCAATCTGGATCACACCAATCATATAAAAAAATTACTTTTTCTTTCCAAACAAAATTATAATGAGCATGCAAACAAATCGAGTAGACTGTTAGCATATAAGATAAAAAAGAATAATTCTGAGAGAATAATTAAGTCTCTAAAGATGTCGGATGGCATCACTACATATGATCACTTACAAATGATGCATTTCGAACTTATTATGAATCACTATATTGTTCACAAAACAGTGCTGCACAATTAGAATTTGAAACTTTCTTTAATAATATTTCTCTCCCAGTTATTTCAGATGAAGACCGAATTTACCTCAACTCATCTATAACTTCAGAAGAGGTCTTGGCAGCAATACAGTCAATGTCATCTAATAATTCACCAGGACCTGGCGGTTTCTCCCCGGAATTTTATAAATCATTTTGGCCTGAGCTTTCTAATATTTTTATGCCCGCTTTACAAGCTGCTTTAGAAGGTATAATACCTGAAACATGGAAAACTGCAAATATCTGCCTAATACTTAAGAAGGACAAAGACCCACAAGACTGTGCATCGTATAGGCCAATAAGTCTTCTCAATACAGATTCTAAAATACTGGCTAAAGTTCTGGCGTGTAGGTTGGAGAGGATATTACTTAAGTTTGTTAAACCAGATCAGACAGGGTTTGTGAAATCACGTTACGGCACTGATAATATACGCAGACTGTTAAATATTATTAATTTTGTTCAAAAGGAAAGGCACCCTGCACTTGTTCTCTCCCTTGATGCTGAAAAAGCTTTTGACAGAGTTGAGTGGGACTTTTTGTTTGCCACTCTTGGGAAATTTAACCTACGGTATAATTTTATCAGATGGGTGGCATTGCTTTACTCTAATCCTAAGGCTGCAGTGGTCGCAAACAGTCTTACTTCAGCTCCATTCTGTATAGGGAGAGGCACAAGGCAGGGTTGCCCCCTTTCACCTTTGCTCTTCGCTCTAGTCATTGAACCCCTAGCAAAACTTATTAGAAAGAGCAAACATTTCCATTGCATTACAGTGAGAGGAGAAGATCATCGCGCATCATTGTATGCTGATGACGTATTAATATTTATGTTTAAACCAGACCAGTCTATTCCTGTATTGTTGGAATGTATTTCTTACTACAGTAATCTCTCTGGCTATAAAATAAATCTTTCGAAATCCATTGCATTACCTTTAAATATCTCCTCTTTAGAACACCTAAAATTAATCTCCCCTTTCCAAATATCACACGATGCCTTTCGATATCTTGGTATTTTTATCACAGCTTCACTTAATGATCTTATAAATAACAATTATACCCCTCTTATAGAAAAAATCAAGGTCAATTTGAAAACGTGGTGCTTACTTCCGATTTCATTTCTTGGGAGAATAAATGTAATTAAAATGAATATCCTTCCCAAGCTTTTATATTTATTTCAATCTATTCCTAGTTATTTAAAAAGTTCAATTTTCAAAGACTTCAATAAACTCCTTTCATAGTTTATTTGGAATAATAAAATGCCTCGGATCAAAATTTCCAAACTAATGAAGCCAAAGGACAAAGGTGGAATCGCCTTGCCAAATCTTCAGTTATATTATTGGGCAGCCCAGATTAAAAATATGATTAGTTGGTGTAGTGAGAGGACCAATTCTATCTGGTATAATATGGAAGCAGCAACTTGCTCTACCAATTAGATTTCTACCATTTGTTAAGAATTATACAAAGCTAAAAAATATTTCGGAACATTATACCATATCAAACACTCTGGATAGATATTAAATCATATTTTAAAATACCCGCCTCTCTTTCCTTGTCTTCTCCACTATCTTTAAACCCTGATTTCCCCTTAACATTGCAGAATATTGGCCTTTCGACATGGCTGAAACTGGGAATCTCTCAAATTTCTTGTCTATATTCAGAGGGAACTCTAAAGTCTTTCCAACAGATTGTGGACCAATATAAACTATATAAGTCAAATTTTTACAAATATCTTCAGTTGCGACATTTTCTTACACTAAAGATAGACAAAGGAGAGTTAAGAATGGACATAAAAGAGATTGAATACATTTTATTAAATACAATCTGTCTAAAGGGATCAATATCAAGGACATATAATATCGTGTCTAGCAATTGCACCTCTGCCTTGTTGAGACTGAAGGAAATCTGGGAGAAGGACATTGGTCAAACCATTGAAGAGAATGACTGGACTGTTGTATGTGATAACGTGTACCCTAAATGTACCTCCCTTGGGATCTATGAGCTCAATTTCAAATTCTTCAATAGAATATACCTTACGCCGATGCGTATTAAGAAGATGTTTACCAACGCTACAGGCCTGTGCTTCAAGTGCAATTAAGACAAAGGCACATTCATGCATTGTTTTTGGTACTGTGACAAAATTTTGTCATACTGGAAGAAAGTACATGGTGTAATGGAAGACCTTCTTGGACTACACTTCGATATGACCCCAGCTTTGTATTTATTGAATCTTAATGTGAACACTCTGTTTAAAAAAGATGCAATACAACTATTTGTTGTCTTGGTATACTTAGCTAAAAAATGCATTTTGTTACTTTGGTCTGCATCACAGGCTCCATCCTTCAAAATGTGGACATCACAAATCGCTACATGGTTACCGCTTGAAAAGCTCACCTACGATAAACATAAAAAATCGGACAGATTCTGGCTCATATGGTCCCCTTTGGGAATATATAAAGGAACTCCCTTAACAGGCATACCAAACCGCTTCTAATTTCTGCAAATTTTCTTTGACTTCCTATCTAAAGGATGCTCTAAGTCAATGTGACCTTGTTTATCTGTGGTTGTTATTTTAACTTCTTTCACTTATTACTTTTTTTTATGTTTTGTACACCCTGTAATACGTATAGAACTTTATGTTGTGATACTGTAAATGTAAATGTTCTACTGTGGGCAAACAATAAATAAAGAAAAATAAAAAATAATAATAAATGATGACTGTCATCATCAAACCTTGACCATCATACCCGATCATAATTTTCCTTTAATTTTGTGCCATAACAAATGTTTAATAAACACTAAATTACAGCAGTCAAAGAAAACTTGTTCTCAAAAGTCAAGGGGCAAGAGCCCAATAAAGCAAACGCTGATCTCCATCATGGTGACCTTAAACCTTGTATTTCTTGTGTTCCTCTGTCCTTCAGTGATTCTGCTTGTTAACAGCAGGTGTTCACCACCAATGATCAATCATCACTTAATTGATCACTTAACTATACAATTATTATTCAATTATCATTCTGGGATCTAGAAATCATTTAGTTTGAGTTCTGTTTCAGTCATTCAAGCCACTTCAAGTTTCGGTATTATTTGAGTGCAGTGAACTCAATTTAATTTAGTACATATTACTGTTATGTTTTACAGTGTGTTTACTTTGCTTACGTGATGAAATATCTTACATCCCGCAAATTATTTTGGCAAAAAAACAATACGAATTCAAGGTTTTTTGTCTAGAAGTTGGTTACTCATAACCAGACTATATCGGGTCTATAGTTAACCTATACGGTGAAATGACGGCGATTGCTTGCTGGGGCATTGCCCCACATGACATTGTGCATTGAAGAATAACAAATAAGCTAGAATTATATGTTGGCTACTTATTAATAAAACTTGTTGCATTGCAATATACAAAAAAACTAACTAATTCCAATATGCATGGAAGCGATAACAGTTCTGCTGTTTTAATGTGTTGAATAAAATATCTAACTTATTCTTCTGTCCAATGAAAAGAAAAAACGTACTATAACATATGTGCGCATTCCATTTCCATACTACAAATAACTACCGTAATTCATTTGGGTACTGACGGAGAGGGAATCAATGAGCTGTCGCTTTACAAGAACTACAAGAACTACAAGAACTAGAACTACAAGAAATACAAGAACTAACTCGGTCCTTTGTGCAACTCGCTGTTGCATTGCATTGCACTGCACATACGACCAAACGTTGTACATTGAAGAAAAACGTAATATGCACTTTGTTGTTCCGTAGTGCCATTGAAGAGATAACGTGTGTTGTTTCATTGGATTGCATGAAATATCTAACTTATTCCTTCTGTGCAATGAAAAGAAAAGATATAACATATGACATAACACATAACATAACATTTCGCATGCATTTTTATTCTACAACTAATTCATTTGTGTACTGACGAGAAAACATCACATGAGCTGTCGCTTTACAATGCATTCAATAATTATCTCGTTCCTTTGTGCAACAAGGAGATGTGCAATGCATGTGCTGTTGGATTGCATTTGCACTTACGATCAAACGTTGTGTATTGAAGAATAACATAAGTAATATGCACTTTGTTGCATTGCAGTGCATTCAAGAACTAACTCATTCCGTGGTGCACTGATGAGACAACGTGTGTTGTTTCATTGCATTGCATTAAAGATCTAACTTTTTCCTTGGTGCAAATGAAAAGACATAACATATATGCTTTCGCATGCATTTCCATTCTACAATTAATTCATTTGTCTATTGGCGAGAAAACCACATAACGGTCGCTTAACAATGCATTCAATAACTACCTCGTTCCTTTGTGCAACAAAGAGATGTTGATTCATTGCGTTGCATAAAATATCTAACTTATTCCTCTGTCCAATGAAAAGAAAAGACATAACATATGTGCTTTCGCATATGCACTTCTATTTTACAACTAATTCATTTGGGAACTGACGAGAAAACATCACATGAGCGGTCGCAATAAAATGCATACAATAACTAACTCGTTCCTTTGTGCAACAAAGAGATGTGAAATGCATCTGCTTTTGCATTGCACATACGTTCAAACGTTGTGCATTGAAGAGTAAAATATAAGTAACATGCACAGTGCATTAAAGAACTAACTCATTACGTAGTGCATTGATGAGATAACGTGTGTTGTTTCATTGCATTGCATAAAATATCTAACTTTTTTCTTGGTGCAATGACAAGAAAGACATAACGTATGTGCTTTCGCATGCATTTCTTTTTTACATCTAATTCATTTGTGTACTAATGAGAAAACATCATATGGCGGCCGCTTTACAATGCAATTAACTCGTCCCTTTGTGCAACAAAGAGATATGCAATGCATTGCTGTTGCACATACGATCAAACTTTGTGTGTTGAAGAGTTGCATCAGTAATATGCACTTTGTTGCATTAAAGTGCATTCATTATGTAGTAGATTGAAGAGATAACGTGTGTTGTTTCATTGCATTGCACATACAATCAAACTCTGTGCTTTGAAGAATAACATAAGTAATATGCACTTTGTTTCATTGCATTGCATAGAAGATGTAACTTGTTCCTTGGTGCAATGAAAAGACAAGACATAACAGATATGTTTCCGCGTGTATTTCCATTCTACAACTAATTCATTTGTGCACTGACGAGAGAACATCACATAACGGTCGCTTTACAATTCATTCAATACCTAATTCGTTCCTTTGTGCCACGAAGAAATGTGCAATGCATGTTCTGTTGCAGTGCATTGCACATACGACCAAACGTTGTGCACTGAAGGAATAACATAAGTAATATGCATATTGTTGCCTTGCAGTGACCTAACTCTTTGCGTAGTGCATGAGCTAACGTGTGTTATTTCATTGGATTGCATAAAATATCTAACTTATTTCTTGGTGCAATGAGTAGAAAAGACAATGCTTTCTCATGCATTTTTGTTCTACAACTAATTAATTTGTGCACTGACGAGAAAACATCACATTAGCGGTCGCTCTATAATGCAACTAACTCTTTCCTTTGTGCAACGAAGAAATGTGCAATGCATGTGCTGTTGCATTGCATTGCACATACAATCAAACCTTGTGCATTGAAGAATTGCATCAGTTATATGCACTTTGTTGCATTGAAGTGCATTCATTATGTAGTACATTGAAGAGATAACGTGTGTTGTTTCATTGCATTGCACACACAATCAAACTTTGTGCATTGAAGAATAACATAAGTAATATGTACTTTGTTGCATTGAAGTGCAATTCATTATGTAGTACATTGAAGAGATAACGTGTGTTATTTCATTGCATTGCATATACAATCAAACTTTGTGCATTGAAGAATAACATAAGTAATATGCACTTTGTTTCATTGCATTGCATAGAAGATCTAACTGGTTCCTTGGTGCAATGAAAAGACAAGACATGACATATATGTTTTCGCATGTATTTCCATTCTACAACTAATTCATTTGTGCACTGACGAGAAAACATCACATAACGGTCGCTTTACAATTCATTCAATAACTAACTCATTCCTTTTTGCAACGAAGAAATGTACAATGCATGTGCTGTTGCATTGCATTGCACATATCGTCAAACCTTGTGCATTGAGGAATTACATCAGTATTATGCACTGTTGCATTTAAGTGCATTCATTATGTGTAGTGCATTGAACAGAGAACGTGTGTTGTTTCTTTGCATTGAATAGAAGATCTAACTTATTCCTTGGTGCAATGAAAAGAAAAGACAAAACATATATGTTTTCGCATGTATTTCCATTCTACAACTAATTCATTTGTGCACTGACGAGAGAACATCACATAACGGTCGCTTTACAATTCATTCAATACCTAACTCGTTCCTTTGTGCCACGAAGAAATGTGCAATGCATGTTCTGTTGCAGTGCATTGCACATACGACCAAACGTTGTGCACTGAAGAATATAACATAAGTAATCTGCATATTGTTGCATTGCAGTGACCTAACTCATTGCGTAGTGCATGAGCTAACGTGTGTTATTTCTTTGCATTGCATAAAATAACTTATTTCTTGGTGCAATAAAAGAAAAGACAACATATCTGCTTTCTCATGCATTTTTGTTCTATAACTAATTCATTTGTGCACTGACGAGAAAACATCACATAAGCGGTCGCTTTACAATGCCACTAACTCGTTCCTTTGTGTAACGAAGAGACATGCAATGCATGTGCTGTTGCAAACGTTTTGCATTGAAGAATAACATAAGTAATATGCACTTTGTTGCATTGCAGTGCATTCAAGAACTAACTCATTCCGTGGTGCACTGATGAGACAACGGGTGTTGTTTCATTGCATTGCATTAAAGATCTAACTTTTTCCTTGGTGCAAATGAAAAGACATAACATATATGCTTTCGCATGCATTTCCATGCTACAATTAATTTATTTGTCTATTGGCGAGAAAACCACATAACGGTCGCTTAACAATGCATTCAATAACTATCTCGTTCCTTTGTGCAACAAAGAGATGTTGATTCATTGCGTTGCATAAAATATCTAACTTATTCCTCTGTCCAATGAAAAGAAAAGACATAACATATGTGCTTTCGCTTATGCATTTCTATTTTACAACTAATTCATTTGGGAACTGACGAGAAAACATCACATGAGCGGTCGCATTGCAATGCATACAATAACTAACTCGTTCCTTTGTGCAACAAAGAGATGTGAAATGCATCTGCTTTTGCATTGCACATACGCTCAAACGTTGTGCATTGAAGAGTAAAATATAAGTAACATGCACAGTGCATTAAAGAACTAACTCATTACGTAGTGCATTGATGAGATAACGTGTGTTGTTTCATTGCATTGCATAAAATATCTAACTTCTTTCTTGGTGCAATGACAAGAAAAGACATAACGTATGTTCCTCTGTCCAAATTAAGAGATGTGAAATTCATGTGCTGTTGCATTGCATTGCACTTACGATCAAACGTTGTACTGACGAGAAAACCACATAAGCGGCCGCTTTACAATGCATTCAATAACTGTCTCGTTCCTTTGTGAAAAGAAGAGATGTTCAATCCATGTGCTGTTGCATTGCATTGCACATGCGATCAAACGTTGTGCATTGAAGAATAACATTTAAGTAATATGTACTTTGTTGCATTCCAGTGTATTCAAGAACTAACTCATTACGTAAGTCCATTGAAGATATAACATCTTTGTTGATTAATTGTGTTGCATAAAATATCAAACTTATTGCTCTGCTGCATTGCACATGCGATCAAACGTTTTGCATTGAAGAAATAACATATAAGTAATATGCACATTGTTACATTGCAGTGCATTCAAGAGCTTACTCATTTCGTAATGCATTGATTACATAATGTTTGTTTTATTGCATTGAATAAAATTATAACGTATTCCTCTGTGCAATGAAAAGAAAAGACTTATATGCTTTCGCATGTATTTCTATTCACATCTAATTAATTTGTGTACTGACGAGAAAAAATCACATAAGCGGTCGCTTTACAATGCAAGTAACTCGTTCCATTGTGCAACGAAGAGATGTGCAATGCATGTGCTGTTGCATTGAATTGCAACACACGATCAACCTTTGTGCGTTGAAGAATAACATATAAGTGATATAGACACTGCTGCATTGCAGTGAATTCAAGAACTAACTCATTCCGTAGTGCATTGATGAGATAACACTTGTGTTGTGTCCATTGCATTGCATTAAAGATCTAAAGCATGTAACGCATTGTAAAGTGTCATCTAATGCATGTGCTGTTGCATTGCATTGCACATACGGTCAAACCTTGTGCATTGAGGAATTACATCAGTATTATGCACTTTGTTGCATTGAAGTGCATCCATGATGTAGTGCATTGAACAGATAACGTGTTTTGTTTCATTGCATTGCATAGAAGATCTAACTTATTCCTTGCAATCCATCCAACATGCAAAGCATGTTCTGTTGCAGTGCATTGCACATACGACCAAACGTTGTGCACTGACGAGAAAACATCACATAAGCGGTCGCTTTAAAATGCAACTAACTCGTTCGTTTGTGCAACGAAAAAATGTGCAATGCATGTGCTGTTGCATTGCATTGCACATACAATCAAACCTTGTGCATTGAAGAATTGCATCAGTAATATGCACTTTGTTGCATTGAAGTGCATTCATTATGTAGTACATTGAAGATATAACGTGTGTTGTTTCATTGCGTTGCACATACAATCAAACTTTGTGCTTTGAAGAATAACATAAGTAATATGCACATTGTTTAATTGCATTGCATAGAAGATGTAACTTGTTCCTTGGTGCAATGAAAAGACAAGACATAACATATATGTTTTCGCATGTATTTCCATTCTACAACTAATTCATGTGCACTGACGAGAGAACATCACATAACGGTCGCTTTACAATTCATTCAATACCTAACTAGTTCCTTTTTGCCACGAAGAAATGTGCAATGCGAGTTCCGTTGCAGTGCATTGCACATACGACCAAACGTTGTGCACTGAAGAATAACATAAGTAATAAGCATATTGTTGCATTGCAGTGACCTAACTCATTGCGTAGTGCATGAGCTAACGTGTGTTATTTCATTGCATTGCATAAAATATCTAACTTATTTCTTGGTGCAATGAAAAGAAAAGACAACATATCTGCTTTCTCAAGCATTTTTGTTCTACAACTAATTCATTTGTGCACTGACGAGAAAACATCACATAAGCGGTCGCTTTAAAATGCAACTAACTCGTTCCTTTGTGCAACGAAAAAATGTGCAATGCATGTGCTGTTGCATTGCATTGCATATACAATCAAACCTTGTGCATTGAAGAATTGCATCAGTAATATGCACTTTGTTGCATTGAAGTGCATTCATTATGTAGTACATTGAAGAGATAACGTGTGTTATTTCATTGCATTGCACATACAATCAAACTTTGTGCATTGAAGAATAACATAAGTAATATGCACTTTGTTTCATAACATTGCATAGAAGATCTAACTTGTTCCTTGGTGCAATGAAAAGACAAGACATAACATATGTTTTCGCATGTATTTCCATTCTACAACTAATTCATTTGTGCACTGACGAGAGAACATCACATAACGGTCGCTTTACAATTCATTCAATACCTAACTCATTCCTTTTTGCAACGAAGAAATGTACAATGCATGTGCTGTTGCATTGCATTTTACATATCGTCAAATCTGTGCATTGAGGAATTACATCAGTATTATGCACTATGTTGCATTGAAGTGCATTCATTATGTGTAGTGCATTGAACAGAGAACGTGTGTTGTTTCTTTGCATTGCATAGAAGATCTAACTTATTCCTTGGTGCAAAGAAAAGAAAAGACAAAACATATATGTTTTCGCATGTTTTTCCATTCTACAACTAATTCATATGTGCACTGACGAGAAAACATCACATAACGGTCGCTTTACAATTCATTCAATAACTAACTTTGTGCAACGAAGAGATTGTTGCACAAATGCACAGTGCCTTGCACATACGATCAAACGTTGTCCACTGAAGAATAACATAAGGAAATGCACATTGTTGCGTTGCAGTGAACTAACTCATTCCGTAGTGCATGAGCTAACGTGTGTTATTTCATTGCATTGCATAAAAGATCTAACTTACTTCTTGGTGCAATGAAAAGAAAAGACAATATATCTGCTTTCTCATGCATTTTTGTTCTACAACTAATTCATTTGTGCACTGACGAGAAAACATCACATAAGCGGTCGCTTTACAATGCAACTAACTCGTTCCTTTGTGCAACGAAGAAATGTTGCAATGCATGTGCTGTTGCATTGCATTGCACATACGGTCAAACCTTGTGCATTGAGGAATTACATAGGTATTATGCACTTTGTTCCGTTGAAGTGCATTCATTATGTTGTGCATTGAAAAGACAGCGTGTGTTGTTTCATTGCATTGCATAAAAAACTTAATCCTTTGTGCAGTGAAAAGAAAAGACAAACATGTATGCTTTCGCATGCATTTCCATTCTACAACTAATTCATTTGTGCACTGACGAGAAAACATCACATAACGGTCGCTTTAAAATGCATTCTAATAACTAACTCGTTCCTTTGTGTAACGAAGAGTCGTGCAATGCATGTGCTGTTGCAAACGTTGTGCATTGAAGAATAACATAAGTAATATGCACTTTATTGCATTGCAGTGCATTCAAGAACTACCTCATTCCGTAGTGCATTGAAGAGATAACATATGTCTTGTTTCATTGCATTGCATAAAAGATCTAACCTTGGTGCAAGGAAAAGAAAAGACATAACATATGTGCTTTCGCATGCGTTTCCATTTTACAACTAATTCATTTGTGTAATGACGAGAAAACATCACATGAGCTGTCGCTTTACAATGGATACAATAACTATCTCGTTCCTTTTTGCAATTTAAGAGATGGGAACTTTCTACATAGTTTCATTGACTACTTCTGATGTTATGTAAGTCAGCCTATATTTAACCAATGAAAATTACTTCTGGCCAAAGGGTCTCGAGAAGGTAATTTACTATAATTTCTCATAGACTCTTTCTGATGTTAAATCAGCCAGAGAGTACTCCATGTTTGACCTAGTGTACATATTTCTGGCCCAAGACTACTCAATCTTTATTTTTATTTACATGATGACTCCTTCTAATGTTATGTCAACCATACAGTAATCCATGTTTGATGTATTGAACATATCTCTGCCCAAAGGGTCCTGAAAAGTTTTTTTACAATATGAACCAATGGACTACTGATGTTAAATCAGCCAAGAGAGTTCTCAATATTTGCCCTGCTGAACATATTTCTGGCTAAAGGGTCATCGATATTGAACTTTCTACACAGTCTCATTGACTAATTCTGATGTAGTTAGCCTATGTTTAACCAATTGAAAATACTTTCTGGCCAAAGGGTCCCGAAAAGGTAATTTTCTAAAATTACTCTTTTTGTTGTTAAATCAGCAAGAGAGCAGTCCATATTTGACCTAGTGAACATATATATGGCCCAAAAGTACTCAATCTTGAATATTCTTTACATAATGACTCCTTCTGATGTAACTTCAACCATACAGTAGTCCATATTTGATATGTCACATATCTGGCCTAAAAAAAAAATTCCAATGCAAACTCAGAGACTCCTTATGATGTTAAATTATCCACACTTGTCCATTTTTGCCCTGCTAAGGGACCGTTCGGTATTTATGGAAAGGGCCACTGGAGGAAAATAGGGGAGGGTCTTTTTATTCTTTGCTGAGGGGAGGGTCATAGAATAAGTGCATCAGAACAGAACGTCAATGAAATGTTTACCCGGCAAAGCTTTAAAGCACGAGCAAATAATGAACTTTTGTGACTACGAAAAGTGAGGTGTCCTGTGAGTGTAACTATACCGCTGCATTAACATGTGATGTGAATGTACTTCGAGTTTTACAGTATTGGGACTGAGGTGTTAGAACTGCTGCTGATATAATGTGCGCTGTAGTATACTACCATATTTTAGTTTCCACAACAATGTTAGTGAGTAGATCTACTGAAATTGCCACTATAAGAGTGGAGTGTGATGAGTTAGACACAGGGCTACCACATTTTTAAATTATTGTTAGTATTATTTGAAGTTAACATAATAAAATACGTAGACCTACACCCAAAAAAAACTAGTCGAGGATAAAGTCTTTAAAATTGGGCAATTCCAGCATTATGGACCTGACATTTGCAGTCAAAACTTGAAATATAAATTCTCAGAAAATGCATTTAATACTGAAACGTCTGTTTATATATGCATACATACTCAAGACATTAGAAAAATATCAGCCTACACATTTATACACGTTTTATATTTAATATGAGGAAAATACACATGTGATGTGACACAAAAAACTTTAACTTTTTAGGTGGCAAAATATTTTTTAGTAATTCTATGAACTACGCAGCGCAAAACAAAAGTATTCCTACCCACCGGATGAAGAAGTGTCGGCCTCCACATATAAAATATTATTTTCATTTTATTTTTCGTATTCGCATTTATGAGGAAAAAAAACAATGTTACGGACGTGACAGTTCTCCGTTGCGTACATGACCGCTCTGAAAGTGACTTTAAAACTTTCACAGAGGCCACAAACAGAAAGCACAAAGCCTTTCTTTAAAGTGAATTTCGTTTTTTAACCAATCATCAACCAATTGCCTGGATTTAATAAATAAGAAGTAAATATAGTAGAAAATAGATCATCATGACACGGCGGCGCCGGCGCGTGAACTGGACTCTCGTCTAATAAATGAACCAAAACTCAGCATATAGCCTAAGGTAGGCTACTTCCCTCACAGACCTGAGAAATATATAGAAAGCTTGAAATGTCTACTTTTTAACAGAACAATTCAAAACGAAAGAAAACAGACTACAAACTGCTCTCTGCTTATGTAATCAGTATGAAATGTGCATTTCTCTCTGGCGTGTTCACATACTGCGAAGATCGCGAGTCAGCATCGTCAACTTCCTCTTTGTTTATTAATAAACAATTTAAATGTCTCCTTGCTATATTTGATGACGCTTTTGCTGGTTCTTTGTGGCAGCTTTTATGATATACTTTATTGTCAGCGCCACCCTCAGCCTACATGTTACATGAACTCCTCACCACTGCTCATCAGCACCGAAAACATTTTTTTTTTAAATCAAAAATCGTGATACGAACCGAATTTTAGGTTTTGTCTATCGTTACAGCCCTAGTAAGATGAAAAAGCAGGAGTTTAGTCGTTTGTCATGGTTGTAAAAAAACAATCGCTATCTGAACATCTTTGCCAAGCGCAAACCAGTACAGAAGTAATCAATCAGGGAGAGTCATGCCTTTTTTCACAGTCATTTTGGAGGGTGATAAAAAAATGTATTGCGGGCGAAGGGAGGATCAAGTCTTTTTTGACTACAGACCTCAAAACTCCTCCGGTAGCCCCTTAAATAAAAAAACGAACAGTCCCTAAATCATATTTCTGGTCTAAGAGTTTGTCAAAAGGCAACATAACATATATTCTAATAGACTATTTCTGATGTTAATTCAGCCAGAAATTAGTCCATATTTGACCTTCTGGATAAATTTCTGGCCCAAGAGTAGTCAATCTTGAATATTATTTACATAATGACTCTTTCTGATGTAACATTAGCCATACAGTAGTCAATATTTAATCTACTGAACATATCTCTAGCCAAAGAGTCCTCAAACGTTTTTGTTTGTTTTTTAACAATATAAACTCATAGACTCCTTCTAATGTTAAATCAGCCAGACAGTTGTCCATTTTTGCCTACATGGCTACATTAGCTGCTGGCCAAACCACCCTCTGTATGTGTAGAACATGTGTAGAAAGTTCATGATTTTGAGGACTCTTTGACCAGAAAAATGTTCATTAGGTCAAATATGGACTACTGTATGGTGGACAGAAATTTCAATGGGTCAATACAATGGGCTTGACGTAACGATTCGGGTTACTTGACTGTAACCCTGTTCCCTGAAAAGCGGAACGAGATGCTGCGCTGCTTAGCGCATTGGGAACGTCTTTAATAGTGACCAGCTGTGAATATAGTGTATAAACACGTCGATAGAATCGACCCGGAGGTAATATAGCCTCAGCCGGTAACGTCATCGGCGCGCACCCGCGACGCGAGGCTATAAATAGATAGCCACATCATCAAGATTATTTTTTTCTGAAAATCAGTCCTGTGACATCATCAGCACGGCAAGGTAGCGCAGCATCTCGTTCCGCTTTTTCAGGGAACAGGGTTACAGTCAGCTAACCCGAATCGTTCCCTTTCAAAAGCTACAATCGATGCTGCGCTGCTTAGTGCATTGGGAACGAGAATACCCACAGCGCCATACTTGATGGTGTCTGGACCCCTACGTTTGTGCTGGTGTGCTCACAAGAACGCAAGAAGGCCCTAGACACTAGCTTGTGAAGTTGACTCAAGGACATGAGAGCCCGGAGTGGCATGAACATTCAAACTATAAAATCTTATGAATGTGTGCAGAGAGGACCAGCCTGGCGCATCACAAACATGTTGTAAGGGGGCACCCCTTGCCAAAGCAGTAGAGGAGGCGACACCTCTGGTGGAGTGAGCCCTTAGACCCGTAGGAAAAAATTGGCCGCGCTCCTCATAGTCAAGAGGAATTGCATCCCTGACCCAATGTGACATGGTCTGTTTATTGGCGGCAGCACCCTTGTTGCTGCCCCCATAACAAACGAATAATTGCTCTGACTTACGCCACTGGCTAGTGCGGTGGACGTAAGCCTGTAGAGCACGGACTGGACACAGTTGATGAGACCTTTCCTGCTCCGGCGTTGTGAACGGGGGAGGACAGAAGGCCTCTAGAGTGACAGGATGTACAGCAGAGAATGGTACCTTGGGCAAGTAATCAGAATGAGGATGCAAAATCACTTTCAACATTCCTGGGGCAAAGTCTAAGAAAGATGGCGATATTGACAGGATGCACAGCAGAGAATGGTACCTTGGGCAAGTAATCAGGATGAGGATGCAAAATCACTTTCACCATTCCTGGGGCAAAGTCTAAGAAGGATGGCGATATTGACAGAGCCTGCATATTCCCGATTCTTTTTAGAGGAGTAATAGCCATAAGAAAAACCATCTTTAAAGTCAGAAGTTTATCAGACGCTGACTCTAGTGGTTCAAAGGAGGTCTCAACCAGACCCTCGAGGACTATAGCTAAGTCCCAAGAAGGGATCTTGGTTCTTACAGGAGGCCTCAATCTCTTGGCCCCACGAATGAAGCGAGCAAGCAGAGCATGCTTCCCAAATGACACCCCGTCAACCAAGGCGTGGCAAGCCGAAAGAGCGACCACATAAACCCTGAGGGGCATGTGCCTGCTGACAACTTTTCTTGCAGAAAGTCCAGAACTGAAGCAATCTGGCAGTTGACCAGATCTGCATTATGTGCTGTGCACCACCTTTCAAAGACGCCCCATTTATTGACATAATTCTTTCTTGTGGAGGAGGCCCTAGTACTCAAAATGGTCTCAATAACGTCAGGCGAAAGTCCAGTGTCCCTCAGTCGATACCCATCAGGGGCCAAATATGCAGGTTCCACAGGTCGGGCCTGGGATGGAATATCCTGAGACAGAAGGTCCCTCCTCTCCGGAATCGCCCATGGCGAGCCGTTGAGGAGAGACATTATCTCTGAAAACCATACTTTGTTCGGCCAACGTGGTGCAATCAGTAAGAGGCAAAACCCTTGCTGGCGAACTCTGGCTAGGACTCCCGGGAGCAGAGCCACTGGAGAGAAAGCATACAGGCGCATTTTGGGCCATGTGTGCGCCATCGCATCCAGACCCAGGGGGGCTGGGTGACTCAGAGAGAAGTAGAGGGGACATTGCGCAGTGTGATGGGAGGCGAAGAGGTCCACTTCCGCTGTGTAAAATCTGGTCCAGATCTGATTGACTACTTCTGTCTGCAGTTTCTGTCTGGACAGTAAATCTGCTCCCACATTCAAGTGCCCGGGGATGTATACTGCCCTGATTGACAGGAACTTCTCCTGGGCCCAGAGAAAAATCTGCCTCGCTATTCTGTTCAAATTGCTTGAGCGCAGACCTCCCTGGTGATTTATATAAGAGACTGCCGCAGTTTTGTGTCCACCCGCACCAGGACATGACAGTCTCTAAACTGAGGGAGAAAGTATTTCAGGGCCAGAAATACAGCCATCAGCTCGAGGCAGTTGATGTGCCACTCGAGCTGATGACCCTCCCATTCCCCTTGAACTGGACGACCACTTAAGACCGCTCCCCAGCCCATCAGGGATGCGTCTGTTGTTAACGATCTGCGACGACACGGCGCCCCTAGAGTGGGACCCAAGGCGATGAACCGGGGTCTGAGCCACAGAGATAGTGTGCGAAGACCGTGGCGCGTCACTTTTATTTGCCTTTGAGGATTGACCCTTGGATAAAATCCTCTGGCATTTAGCCACAATTGAAACGGTCTCATGAGCAACAGCCCCATAGGAATCACCGTGGATGCTGAAGCCATGTATAACCTAACATCTTTTGGTACTGACGAACAGTGTGATCTTGGCCTAGCCTGACTTTGCTCATAATATGTCGAATGGCTCCTATTCGAGCGGGAGACAGTTGTGCCCGCATTGTGACCGAATCCCAAATGATCCCGAGAAAAGTTGTTCTCTGGGCAGGAGAAAGAACACTTTTCTTGGTGTTGAGTCTCAACCCTAGAGAAAGTAGATGAGCTAACACGATGTCTCTGTGTTGAAGCGCTCTCTCTTGCGATTGTGCTAGTATTGACCAATCGTTGATGTAATTCAAAATGCGAATGCCCTGGAGTCGTAATGGAGCCAGTGCTGCATCCATGCATTTCGTGTTCGTGCGGGGGTGATAAGGCTAGGCCAAATGGAAGAACCCGAAATTGGTAAGCTTCGCCCCCGAAAGCGAACCTCAGGAACTTCCTGTGTTGTGGCGATATTTGTATGTGAAAATATGCGTCCTTCAGATCGATCGTGACGAACCAATCGTGATGTTGAATTTGCGACACGACCGCCTTTACGGTTAAAATCTTGAACTTGAGTGCTTTGACATAACGGTTTAAGCCTCGAATATCTAAGATTGGACACCCCCGTCCTTCTTGGGATCTAGGAAGTATTTGCTGTAACTTTCTCTCTGGAAGAGGAACATGTTCTATGGCCTCTTTGCTCAGAAGAGTTTGTAGCTCTTGTGACAGTACATGCATCAACTCCGGTCTCACGGAAGTGGAGACCACGCCGTTTCAACGCGGAGGACGATGAATAAATTGGATTCTGTATCCTATTTGTACTGTGCTTAATACCCACGCAAAAATGCCTGGCAGAAGTTTCCACACTGCCAGACACTCTGAGAGTGATATCAACTTTAATACTTCCTCTTGAGGGGATGTTAGATGTTCCGTGCCCTGGATGACAGCAGGAAGCAACGGAACATCTAACATTTCGCTGGAAACCGCTGCCCCCCGAATCACCAAAGGTGGCGGGGATGGAGAGGTTTCATGAGGGTAACGGAATTTGGCGATTTTTGGCAGTATGCGCCCCATCCATCGGGGGGCCACCAGACTGGGCGCCAGACCCTCAGGACTTCCTCTTCTTATTGATGATAGTTCTGAGGTCTGGCTTGGGAGGTTGCTGAGCCTGACGAGCCTGTCTACAGTTCTTATTACGGGGATAAAGGCTCGCCAGACAGATCTGTGGCTCTCCGCAGCTCCGAGAAAGACTCCTCATCTAGAGTGCTGCCCGCACTCAAATCCTTCAATAGGTCAGCCTGGTACGCCTGAAGCACTGCCATAGTGTGCAGCGCAGCACCAGCCTGACCTGCAGCTTGATAAGCTTTACCCACTAATGCTGATGTAATTTTACATGGTTTCGTGGGGAGGGTAGGTCTCTTAATGGAAGATGCCAAAGTAGGCGAGAGATAGCTCGCGAGCGTCTCTTCTACCTGCGGCATCTCCGCATACCCCCGTGCCTTTGCACCCACGATTGTCGAAAAAGTCGACGCCGAGGGCAGAAAGATACGGGAAAGTATATGGTATATGGTGACTTAGACAGCTCGTCATGGAGGTCCTAGAAAAAGGGGAGAGACTGATGTTTTAGTCCCTCCCCCCTGCCACCGGACAGAAACCTATCCCCTAGCTTAGGTTGTTATGGGGTCTCTTGATCGCGTGGCCAGTCAAGCTGCAACCTGACTCTTCAACCTGCAACCTCACCACTTCGAGCAGTTCCTCGACAGATTTATTTTCGCGAGAAGAATGCTCAGAAGATGGCCGCTCATAGTCCTCAGACCCAAGAGACAAATTATCGTCCCCCACGCGAGCCAAATAAGCAACGGAATGCGCTTCGGGATCACGCAAGGGAGCGTGTGGATCTGGTGATGCAGCAAGGGAAAGGGACGGACCCGTCTCTTGCTCATCACACAGATCCATGCGAGAGCCCCACGATGGTAATGTGGGTGCGGTCTGGAAATAGTTCAGATGAGAGCGGAGTATTTTTACCAGTATTTAATACTCGCACTCGCCTTTCTCTAAAGCCAGAGCCGCGTGCTCTTCCCCCAAACAAACAAAGCAGTAATCGTGTGTATCCAGCTCAGACGTGGGACGGGAGCATGGAGGAACACAACGCTTATCTGCTGTTGACTCATTTCTACTCTTTTTTTTTTTGCTTTTTAAACTCTTTAACAGACTTTCAGAGAGAAAAGTTGAAAAATGAGAATTTTCTGCACACTGCCAGTTGAAAACTCCTAACAAAGATCTGAGACAGATAATGAGAGAGATAGAGTTTTGACACACACATGCACAGTGATCTGAACAAAAAAGATCTTGATGATGCACCTGTGGCTCAGATATTTATAGCCTCGCGTCGCGGGTCTGGCCGATGACGTCACCGACTGAGGCTATATTACCTCCAATGGGTCAATACAATTGGCTGACGAAACATGAGAAGTAGTCAATGAGAATGTTCATGATTGAGGACTCAGAAAGGCAGAAATATGGTCATTAGGTCAAATATGGACTACTGTCTGGCTGATTTAGCACCAGAGAGGGTCTATAAGGGTCTATACAGTGTTACATTTTTGGTGACCCTTTGCCCAGAAATATTTTCTATGGGTCAAATACTATGGGCTGACGTAACATCAGTTAGTCAATGAGAATATTAAGAAACAAAAGTTCATGATTGAGGAGCATTTGGCCAGATATAAGTTCAGTTGGTCAAATATGGACTATTGTCTGTCTGATTTAACACCAGAAAGAGTCTATGAGAATATATAGTAAGTTACCTTTTGGGTTAACCTAAAGGTACCTTTTCTTTTGGTCAAATATAGGCTGGCTGATGTAACAGAAGGATTCATCATGTATAGAATGTTCAAAAACGAGTACTCTTGACACAAAAATATGTACAATAGGTCAGAAATGGACAACTGTCTGGCTAATTTAATATCAGAAGGAGTCTATAATTTTTATATAGTAAAAAAAAAACCTTTTGAGCAGCCTTTGGCCCGAGATATATTCAATAGATCATATAAGGACTAGGTCTACTGTATGGCTGATGTGCAAAAGGATCAAGTGATGTGAACCTGGACAGATTATGTACAGCGAGTGTTCGATCAGACCAAGCCCCCTTTTCTGACATGTTGCGACATGCCCTGGCTTGCAGAGAACGCCATTGAGTTTAGTTTCAGTTTCTAAGTTAAGCTTCTGGTTGTGTTCGTGTGCGTCAGTGACCACAAGTAAGTTACAATTATATTATATAGACAAGTTAATATTAGTTATTTATGGTCGAGCTTACAGTTAGAGACAGCCTTTATCTCTGTTGTATCTGTATCTTGTATGGCATTCTTATTGTAGTTCACATTTCAGGACATGTTTAGCACTGTTTATTTAAATGACTAGGGAGAGTATTAGCCTCAATTGTGTTATGTTAGTTAACGTCAATTTTCCTGTTTTATTTCCTTTTCTTTAGAACCACACCTACACTGTAAAGTATATACTAAATAGTGCCTGCACATCTGTATTTCAAAGTATATATTAAACCTCTCAACAAGTATTCCTGCCTTCCGTGTCCTGACCAGACACCCCAAATTGGTGACTAATTTCCATAACCAGTAGAGCCCCATTACAATTTATGGTCCTTCGAGCCGGAGGAACAGTCAACGATATGGCAACCAGTAAAGAAGGAATAAGCCTCTCTGTTTCACCTGTGCGCCCTAAACGCTCAGTGCAACGCCCAAGATATCTGGATGATTTCTTAGTCGAATATACAGACCAGCATAGCTTAGCGCAGATGCACAGGCACGAAGAGGAAAGGAAGCTACTCAGTCCTGCTAAAAGCATATCCTCAATGACAACAATGCAGAATGCAAATTAAGCCATTGTTCATCAGGCTTTGGAGACAGCGCGGCAACAGATTGAAACGGCCAAACAAACAGAGCTTTTGGAGTTTTTCCTGCAGCAACATTCCCCTCAGACCTCAGCTCAGTGGTCAAGGAGATCATCACGGCATCAGACCCCAGTACGCCAACTCTACCCAGACAGAGGAGGTGAACCTGTTCCTCATATCTATCTGCCACATGTGGCTCCTCCCAGATCGCTACATGTAAATCCAGCTATTGATCAGATGCTGCCTCTACCCGTGCACCAGTCAATACAGCAGCCTCCTTATGTACCCCAACCCTTCTACCAAGGAAACCCAGCCACGTTGGCCCATTATCCCTCCACCGGGTATCAGCATACACCCCTCAATATAGAAGGCCGAACATTTCCTGACTTCACCAAGCAATATAGAGCTCAATATGTGGAGCTTCGCCTTTCTCTTAGCATTCTCCTTCATCCTTCTCAGTCCGAGCATTACAAGTATGCCATATTGCTGAAGCATGTCAAGGTGCCACATGCACATCGCCTTGTGTTAGCTCATGCAGAGTCTAATATGCCCTACTCTGAAGCTCTGAAAGCACTGGATGAACGCTATGGACGTCCATACCAGTTTGTGCTGAAGGAGATAGAGGACATGGAACGCCTACCTCCCATCCGAGATGATAGGGCTCTCGATGAGTTCTCCATCAGAGTGCAGTCGCTTGTCGGGATGCTGAAAGCTCTCAGAGGTGAAGGCCATGAAGAACTCCACTGCGGCTAAAATGTGAAGCGCCTTTTAAGCAGGCTCCCCAAGCACCAGCAAGAGCGATTTCGTCGTCAACACTATAGGAAGGACCCTGATAAATTGAAGCTAACGCTTACTGACTTTTCAGAGTGGCTGAAGGCAGAAGTCAGATGCCTGGACATAGAGCCCTCACTTCAAGCTCACAGTGATAGGGACAGGAGAGAATTCAAGCAGCAGAAATCCAAGGTTAAGATCACTACTGTTATGCATGGGACAGGCATCTGCGAGGTCTGGCAATCCCACCCATCGATGGAGCTCAGCCAACCCTCCTGATTGGATCGGATAATGCTGATCTGATCGTTCCGATTGAGCCAGTGCATTTAGGTCCCCCCGGTGGTCCTGCAGCAGTAAAGACTAATCTCGGTTGGACACTCCAGGGCCCAGCAAAATACCTGCAGCAACAGCTTCCCACCACACAGTGCTTGTTCACCACAGTTTTCTCCCCTTCTGTTGAGCTGTTCAGTCAAGTTGAACGGTTGTGGCAGTTACACTGCCTTTCAAAAGTGAGAGGTTGGTGACCAGATCCCAACAGGACAAGTACTCAGTGGACCTATTAGAGGCCGAGACCATCCGTGTAGAAGTAAACGGAGTGCATCGGTACTCTACACCCCTTCTACGAGTCCCAAACATGCCCAAGCTGCAAGTTTCAAAGGAAGTTGTGATGAAGAACCTGCGAAACACAGAGAAGAGGTTAGTACAAGACCCACTGCGTGCATCTACCTACCAGGAGGAGATCAAGAAACTGGAGATTGCTGGGTACGTCACCAAGATTGACTCCTGTGAGGCAGACTCATCAGAGGAGTGTTGGTTTCTGCCCCACCACATGGTCAGGCACAATGGCAAGGAACGGAGTGTTTTTAACTGCAGCTTCCAGCTTGGCAGACAAAGTCTGAATAACTACCTCCTTCCTGGTCCAGCCTTAGGACCCTCACTCCTTGGAGTCCTCCTACGATTCAGAGAGCATCGAGTCGCAGTAAGTGGAGACATTAAAGGGAACCTGCCCTAAGGAGGCCAAGCCTGATAGCAGCGAAAGATGGGTTTCTGGGATGCATGGTGAAGCTCAAGAAATGATTCTAGGCCTCTGTTGGCACTTCATGGAGGACACACTCCATTACAGGCATCGCCCGGTTGCCCCAAGCCAGAGCACCATGCGAAATATCTATAAGATACTAGCAAGCCAGTATGATCCCCTAGGTCATATCCTGCCCTTCACCACAAGGGCCAAAGTTTTGGTCCAGAGACTGTGAGCCAAAGACCGAGACTGGGATGACCCAAACTTACCAGTGGACCTCCTGCAAGCCTGGACTATGTGGGAAGAAGTATCCCAACGATCCCAAAGTATCCCTCAGCTCCCAACGGTCAGTCTCTCCCGGAGTTATTTCCCACTGGACGTGGATGTAAGTGCTATCACCTTCGAGCTTCACGTCTTTTGTGATGCATCAGAGTCCGCCTATGGGTCAGTTGCTTCACTACGTGGTGAGGATGCTAAAGGCTAAGTCCATGTAGCCTTTGTGCTGGCACGTTCAAGAGTGGCACCGAAGAAATAACAGTCAATGCCACGGCTTGAGCTTTGTGCCACCCTTATCGGAGCTCAGCTTGCCCAGATGATCCAGAGAGAGCTAACCCTTCAGTTGAGGGACACAGTGCTGTGGTCTGACTCCACCACAGTACTTACCTGGATACAGTCAGAGTCCTGCAGATACAAGGTGTTTGTAGGGACTCGTGTATCTGAGATTCAGGAACTGACGGATCACCGGTCATGGAGGTATGTGGACACACAGAATAACCCTGTAGATCCTATCACAAGAGGGATGACACTATCCAACCTAGCCAAGCCAAACCAGTTCAGCCAAGGTCCTGCCTTCGTCCGGCTACCACATGAGGGTTGGCCAGCTACAAATTCTTTCGTGGAGGTCACAGATGAAACAGAGATGAAGAGGTCTGCGTTCTGTGGATTCATGTCATCCATTACTGCTCCAGAGAGCTGAGCCGCTGAAGACCACTCTACCTTTGAAGATCTCCTTGAGGCAACAAGTAGGTCACTGCATGGGGCGGCCTTCCAGACGAGCGCCCTCAGTGCAGATGACTACAGAGAAGCAGAACTCCGAATCCTTTAGAGAGCACAATATGATAGCTTTCCAGATGAAGTTAAGTGCCAAAAAACAGGGAAAAAAACCCCCAAAAAACTCCCTAAACAGGGTTAAGTGCCAACTTCTAGCAGTCGGCTCTTGTCACTTGCTCCAGAGTACGACTTCTCTAGGGGCCTTATCCGAGCAGGTGGCAGGTTGCGCCGTTCTATTAGTCTGGAAAAAGATGTCGTACACCCAATTGTACCATACCCTAGGCACCATATTACCAAACTTATCATACGACAATATGATAACAAGTTACTCCATTCTGGATCAGAGAGGGTCTTCGCAGAGCTCCGACGCAAGTTTTGGATCCTCCAAGGCCGCGAAAGCTGTGCATTGTCATCAGAGATCCTGCCCAGAGTGCCAGAAATGGAGAGCAAAGCCTGTTATTCCCAAGATGGCAGATCTGCCCCCTTGTCGTCTCCGCCTCCTGAAGCCTTATTCAACAGGAGTAGATTGCTTTGGCCCGCTCCAGGTCAAGCGAGGTCGGAGTGCGGAAAAGAGATGGGGAATTGTTTTTAAGTGTATGACCACCAGGTGCATTCACGTAGATGTGCTGCCCAACATGGATACCGACTCGTTCCTCATGTCACTCATAAGGTTCGTGGCTAGACGGAGAACTCCCTTCGAGCTGCTCTCTGACTGTGGGACCACCTTCCGCGGAGGGGCGCACGAGCTCGAAACAAGTTTTGGCAGTGCTTGCAGGAAGTTCTAGATTGAGGAGTCTATGGCCAGACATATATATATGTAGTAGCTCAAATATGGACTACTACATGCTTCATGTAACATCAGGAGTCAATGAGTATATATTAGTAAGAAACTTATGCATTGTCTATTGAAGATATAACATAATATCTGGGTGTTGCACTCATTCCGTTATGCATTGAACAGATATTTTTGCAGTGTTGACAATTAAACGTTGTGTATTGAAGATAAGCCATGCACATGTTGCACTGCATACAAGAAAAGCTTCCTCATTCCGTTGTGCATTGAAGAGATTACATACGTTATGTTGCATTACATAAAAGATCTAACTTCACTATGCATTAGCTGCTTCATTAAAATGCATAGAGGGACTCATTCCGTTGAAGTGAGAACATATTTTTGCGTTGCACCAATTAGTCCTTTTGCGTTGTATTGCACACTAAAACTTAATTATTCACGTGTAGGCGCTAGTCCATTACAAATAGAATAACTACATTCCGTTGTGCAGCGAAAAGTAGCATAAGTTGCATAGCATTGCTAACACGATCTAACATTGTGCATTGAATAATAACATATAAGCAACAACTCATTCCGTAGTTTATTGAAGATATAACATATGTGTTCTTTCATTGCATTGCATAAATGATCAGATGGAAAATTGTTGCAATAATAGCTGTTAAAAAGAACTCTTACAAAACATGCATTCAAGAACTAACCATTTCGATTGCACTGAAAAGACAAAGATGTGTGCTGTTGTAATGCATTGCTTATGCCTCTGTGTAATGAAAAGAAAATACGAAACATAACTTATGTGCTTTCACTTTCATTACTGAGCTGTGGATTTCCTATTTATACAATAACTAACTCGTTCCTTTGTGCAACGAAGATATGTGCAATGTATGTTGCATTGCACATAAGATCAAACGTTGTGCATTGAAGGATAAAATAGTAAAGTAAAATGTACTTTGTTGCATTTCTGTTTATTCAAGAACTAACTCATTCCTTAGTGCATGAGATAACGTGTGTTATTTCATAAAATATCTAATTTATTCCTACGTGCCATTAAAAAAAGAAAAATCATTACATAAGTAGGCTACTTCAAACTAATTCATTTGTGTACTGACGGGAAAAAATAAGTGGTCGCTTTACAATGCAACTAACTCGTTCCTTTGTGCAACGAAGAAATGTGCAATGCATGTGCTGTTGCTTTACATTGCTCATACAATCAAACCTTTTGCATTGAAGAATTGCATCAATAATATGCACTTTGTTGCACTTAAGTGCATTCATTATATAGTACATTGAAGAGATAACGTGTGTTGTTTCATTGCATTGTATAGAAGATCTAACTTATTCCTTTGTGCAATGAAAAGAAAAGATATAACATATATACTCTCGCACCCCTTTCCATTCTACAACTAATTAATTTGAATACTGATGAGAAAACATCACATAAGTGGTCGCATTACAATGCAACTAACTAGATCCTTTCTGCAACGAAGATATGTGCAATGCATGTGGTGTTGCATTGCATTGCACACACAATCAAACTTTGTGCAATAAAGAATAATATAAGTAATATGCACTTTGTTTCATCGCATTGCATAGAAGATCTAACTTATTCCTTGGTGCAGTGAAAAGAAAAGACAAAACATATATGTTTTCGCTTGTATTTCCATTCTACAACTAATTCATTTGTGCACTGACGAGAAAACATAACGGTCGCTTTACAATTCATTCAATACCGTTTCAACTCGTTCCTTTGTGCAACGAAGAAATGTGATGTGACACGATCAAACGTTGTGCACTGAAGAATAACATAAGTAATATGCATATTGTTGAATTGCAGTGAACTAACTCGTTCCGTAGTGCATGAGCTAACGTGTGTTATTTCATTGCATTGCATAAAAAATCTTACTTATTTCTTGGTGCAATGAAAGGAAAATATCTGCTTTCTCATGCATTTTTGTTCTACAACTAATTCATTTGTCCACTGACGAGAAAACATCACATAACGATCGCTTTACAATTCATTCAATACCTTACTCGTTCCTTTGTGCAACGAAGAAATGTACAATGCATATGTGCTGTTGCATTGCATTGCACATATGGTCAAACCTTGTGCATTGAGAAATTACACTATGTTGTTAAATTCAGTATAATGAATTGAAGTGCATTCATTATGTGTAGTGCATTGAACAGAAATCGTGTATTGTTTCATTGCATTGCATAGAAGATCTAGCTTATTCCTTGGTGCAATGAAAAGAAAAGACAACATATCTGTTTTCTCACGCATTTTTGTTCTACAAATAATACATTTGTGCACTGACGGAGAAAATATCACATAAGCGGTCGCTTTACAATGCAACTAACTCGTTCCTTTTTGCAACCAAGAAATGTGCAATGTATATGCTGTTGCATTGCATTGCACATACGGTCAAACCTTGTGCATTGAGGAATTACATAGGTATTATTTACTTTGTTGCATTGAAGTACATTCATTATGTCGTGCATTGAAAAGACTGCGTGTGTTGTTTCATTGCATTGCATAAAAAACGTAATCCTTTGTGCAATGAAAAGAAAAGACAAACATGTATGCATTCGCATTCATTTCCATTCTACAACTAATTCCTTTTTGTATTGACGAGAAAACATCAAATAACGGTCGCTTTAGAATGCAATTAACTCGTCCCTTTGTGCAACAAAGAGATATGCAATGCATGTGCTGTTGCACATACGATCAAACTTTGTGTGTTGAAGAATAACATAAGTAATATGCCCTTTGTTGCATTGAAGTGCATTCATTATGTAGTGCATTGAAGAGATAACGTTTGTTGTTTCATTGCATTGCATAAAATATCTTACTTATTCCTACGTGCATGGAAAGAAAATATATAACATATATGCTTTCTCATGAGCTTCCATTCTGCAACTAATTCATTTGTGTACTGACAAGAAAATATCACATGAGCGGTCGCATTACAATGCAAAAAATAACTCACTCGTTCCTCTGTCCAAATTAAGAGATGTGAAATTCATGTGCTGTTGCATTGCATTGCACTTACGATCAAACGTTGTACTGACGAGAAAACCACATAAGCGGCCGCTTTACAATGCATTCAATAACTGTCTCGTTCCTTTGTGCAAAGAAGAGATGTTCAATCCATGTGCTGTTGCATTGCATTGCACATGCGATCAAACGTTGTGCATTGAACAATAACATTTAAGTAATATGCACTTTGTTGCATTCCAGTGTATTCAAGAACTAACTCATTACGTAAGTCCATTGAAGATATAACATCTTTGTTGATTAATTGCGTTGCATAAAATATCAAACTTATTCCTCTGCTGCATTGCACATGCGATCAAACGTTTTGCATTGAAGAAAAACCATATAAGTAATATGCACATTGTTACATTGCAGTGCATTCAAGAGCTTACTCTTTTCGTAATGCATTGATTACATAATGTTTGTTTTATTGCATTGAATAAAATAATAACGTATTCCTCTGTGCAATGAAAAGAAAAGACTTATATTTCTATTTACATCTAATTAATTTGTGTACTGACGAGAAAAAATCACACAAGCGATCGCTTTACAATGCAAGTAACTCGTTCCATTGTGCAACGAAGAGATGTGCAATGCATGTGCTGTTGCATTGAATTGCAACACACGATCAACCTTTGTGCGTTGAAGAATAACATATAAGTGATATAGACACTGCTGCATTGCAGTGAATTCAAGAACTAACTCATTCCGTGGTCCGTAACACTTGTGTTGTGTCCATTGCATTGCATTAAAGATCTAAAGCATGTAACGCATTGTAAAGTGTCATCTAATGCATGTGCTTTTGCATTGCATTGCACATACGGTCAAACCTTGTGCATTGAGGAATTACATCAGTATTATGCAATTTGTTGCATTGAAGTGCATCCATGATGTAGTGCATTGAACATATAACGTGTTTTGTTTCATTGCATTGCATAGAAGATCTAACTTATTCCTTGGTGCAATGAAAAGAAAAGACAAAACATATATGTTTTTGCTTGTATTTCCATTCTACAACTAATTCATTTGTGCACTGACGAGAAAACATTACATAACGGTCGCTTTAGAATTCATTCAATACCTAACTCGTTCCTTTGTGCCACGAAGAAATGTGCAATGCAGTTTCAGTGCATTGCACATACGACCAAACGTTGTGCACTGAAGAATAACATAAGTAATATGCATATTGTTGCATTGCAATGACCTAACTCATTGCGTAGTGCATGAGCTAACGTGTGTTTTTTCATTGCATTGCATAAAATATCTAACTTATTTCTTGGTGCAATGAAAAGAAAAGACAACATATCTGCTCTCTCAAGCATTTTTGTTCTACAACTAATTCATTTGTGCACTGACGAGAAAACATCACATAAGCGGTCGCTTTAAAATGCCACTAACTCGTTCCTTTGTGCAACGAAGAAATGTCATCTAATGCATTTGCTGTTGCATTGCATTGCACATACAATCAAACCTTGTGCATTGAAGAATTGCATCAGTAATATGCACTTTGTTGCATTGAAGTGCATTCATTATGTAGTACATTGAAGAGATAACGTGTGTTGTTTCATTGCGTTGCACATACAATCAAACTTTGTGCTTTGAAGAATAACATAAGTAATATGCACATTGTTTCATTGCATTGCATAGAAGATGTAACTTGTTCCTTGGTGCAATGAAAAGACAAGACATAACATATATGTTTTCGCATGTATTTCCATTCTACAACTAATTCATTTGTGTACTATTAGAAATGTGCAATGCATGTGCTGTTGCACATACGATCAAACTTTGTGTTGAAGAATAACATAAGTAATATGCCCTTTGTTGCATTGAAGTGCATTCATTATGTAGTGCATTGAAGAGATAACGTTTGTTGTTTCATTGCATTGCATAAAATATCTTACTTATTCCTACGTGCATGGAAAGAAAATATATAACATATGTGCTTTCTCATGAGCTTCCATTCTACAACTAATTCATTTGTGTACTGACAAGAAAATATCACATGAGCGGTCGCATTACAATGCAAAAAATAACTCACTCGTTCCTCTGTCCAAATTAAGAGATGTGAAATTCATGTGCTGTTGCATTGCATTGCACTTACGATCAAACGTTGTACTGACGAGAAAACCACATAAGCGGCCGCTTTACAATGCATTCAATAACTGTCTCGTTCCTTTGTGCAAAGAAGAGATGTTCAATCCATGTGCTGTTGCATTGCATTGCACATGCGATCAAACGTTGTGCATTGAAGAATAACATTTAAGTAATATGCACTTTGTTGCATTCCAGTGTATTCAAGAACTAACTCATTACGTAAGTCCATTGAAGATATAACATCTTTGTTGATTAATTGCGTTGCATAAAATATCAAACTTATTCCTCTGCTGCATTGCACATGCGATCAAACGTTTTGCATTGAAGAAATAACATATAAGTAATATGCACATTGTTACATTGCAGTGCATTCAAGAGCTTACTCTTTTCGTAATGCATTGATTACATAATGTTTGTTTTATTGCATTGAATAAAATAATAACGTATTCCTCTGTGCAATGAAAAGAAAAGACTTATATTTCTATATATACTTATATATCTAATTAATTTGTGTACTTACGAGAAAAAATCACATAAGCGATCGCTTTACAATGCAAGTAACTCGTTCCATTGTGCAACGAAGAGATGTGCAATGCCTGTGCTGTTGCATTGAATTGCAACACACGATCAACCTTTGTGCGTTGAAGAATAACATATAAGTGATATAGACACTGCTGCATTGCAGTGAATTCAAGAACGAACTCATTCCGTGGTCCGTAACACTTGTGTTGTGTCCATTGCATTGCATTAAAGATCTAAAGCATGTAACGAATTGTAAAGTGTCATCTAATGCATGTGCTTTTGCATTGCATTGCACATACGGTCAAACCTTGTGCATTGAGGAATTACATCAGTATTATGCAATTTGTTGCATTGAAGTGCATCCATGATGTAGTGCATTGAACATATAACGTGTTTTGTTTCATTGCATTGCATAGAAGATGTAACTTGTTCCTTGGTGCAATGAAAAGACAAGACAAAACATATATGTTTTCGCATGTATTTCCATTCTACAACTAATTCATTTGTGCACTGACGAGAGAACATCACATAACGGTCACTTTACAATTCATTCAATACCTAACTAGTTCCTTTTTGCCACGAAGAAATGTGCAATGCGAGTTCTGTTGCAGTGCATTGCACATACGACCAAACGTTGTGCACTGAAGAATAACATAAGTAATATGGATATTGTTGCATTGCAGTGACCTAACTCATTGCGTAGTTCATGAGCTAAGGTGTGTTATTTCATTGCATTGCATAAAATATCTAACTTATTTCTGGGTGCAATGAAAGAAAAGACAACATATCTGCTTTCTCATGCATTTTTGTTCTACAACTAATTCATTTGTGCACTGACGAGAAAACATCACATAAGCGGTCGCTTTACAATGCAACTAACTCGTTCGTTTGTGCAACGAAAAAAATGTGCAATGCATGTGCTGTTGCATTGCATTGCATATACAATCAAACCTTGTGCATTGAAGAATTGCATCAGTAATATGCACTTTGTTGCATTGAAGTGCATTCATTATATAGTACATTGAAGAGATAACGTGTGTTATTTCATTGCTTTGCACATACAATCAAACTTTGTGCATTGAAGAATAACATAAGTAATATGCACTTTGTTTCATTGCATTGCATAGAAGATCTAATTTGTTCCTTGGTGCAATGAAAAGAAAAGACAAAACATAAATGTTTTCGCATGTATTTCCATTCTACAACTAATTCATTTGTGCACTGACGAGAGAACATCACATAACGGTCGCTTTACAATTCATTCAATACCTAACTCATTCCTTTTTGCAACGAAGAAATGTACAATGCATGTGCTGTTGCATTGCATTGCACATATCGTCAAACCTTGTGCATTGAGGAATTATATCAGTATTATGCACTATGTTGCATTGAAGTGCATTCATTATGTGTAGTGCATTGAACAGAGAACGTGTGTTGTTTCTTTGCATTGCATAGAAGATCTAACTTATTCCTTGGTGCAATGAAAAGAAAAGACAAAACATATATGTTTTCGCATGTTTTTCCATTCTACAACTAATTCATTTGTGCACTGACGAGAAAACATCACATAAGGGTCGCTTTACAATTCATTCAATAACTAACTTTGTGCAACGAAGAGATTGTTGCACAAATGCACAGTGCATTGCATATACGACCAAACGTTGTCCACTGAAGAATAACATAAGGATTGTTGCGTTGCAGTTAACTAACTCATTCCGTAGTGCATGAGCTAACGTGTGCTATTTCATTGGATTGCATAAAAGATCTAACTTACTTCTTTTTGCAATGAAAAGAAAAGACAACATGTGCTTTCTCATGCATTTTTGTTCTACAACTAATTCATTTGTGCACTGACGAGAAAACATCACATAAGCGGTCGCTTTACAATTCAACTAACTCGTTCCTTTGTGCAACGAAGAAATGTGCAATGCATGTGCTGTTGCACATACGATCAAACTTTTTGTTGAAGAATAACATAAGTAATATGCCCTTTGTTGCATTGAAGTGCATTCATTATGTAGTGCATTGAAGAGATAACGTTTGTTGTTTCATTGCATTGCATAAAATATCTTACTTATTCCTACGTGCATGGAAAGAAAATATATAACATATGTGCTTTCTCATGAGCTTCCATTCTACAACTAATTCATTTGTGTACTGACAAGAAAATATCACATGAGCGGTCGCATTACAATGCAAAAAATAACTTACTCGTTCCTCTGTCCAAATTAAGAGATGTGAAATTCATGTGCTGTTGCATTGCATTGCACTTACGATCAAACGTTGTACTGACGAGAAAACCACATAAGCGGCCGCTTTAGAATGCATTCAATAACTGTCTCGTTCCTTTGTGCAAAGAAGAGATGTTCAATCCATGTGCTGTTGCATTGCATTGCACATGCGATCAAACGTTGTGCATTGAAGAATAACATTTAAGTAATATGCACTTTGTTGCATTCCAGTGTATTCAAGAACTAACTCATTACGTAAGTCCATTGAAGATATAACATCTTTGTTGATTAATTGCGTTGCATAAAATATCAAACTTATTCCTCTGCTGCATTGCACATGCGATCAAACGTTTTGCATTGAAGAAATAACATATAAGTAATATGCACATTGTTACATTGCAGTGCATTCAAGAGCTTACTCTTTTCGTAATGCATTGATTACATAATGTTTGTTTTATTGCATTGAATAAAATAATAACGTATTCCTCTGTGCAATGAAAAGAAAAGACTTATATTTCTATTTACATCTAATTAATTTGTGTACTGACGAGAAAAAATCACATAAGCGATCGCTTTACAATGCAAGTAATTCGTTCCATTGTGCAACGAAGAGATGTGCAATGCATGTGTTGTTGCATTGAATTGCAACACACGATCAACCTTTGTGCGTTGAAGAATAACATATAAGTGATATAGACACTGCTGCATTGCAGTGAATTCAAGAACTAACTCATTCCGTGGTCCGTAACACTTGTGTTGTGTCCATTGCATTGCATTAAAGATCTAAAGCATGTAACGAATTGTAAAGTGTCATCTAATGCATGTGCTTTTGCATTGCATTGCACATACGGTCAAACCTTGTGCATTGAGGAATTACATCAGTATTATGCAATTTGTTGCATTGAAGTTCATCCATGATGTAGTGCATTGAACATATAACGTGTTTTGTTTCATTGCATTGCATAGAAGATCTAACTTATTCCTTGGTGCAATGAAAAGAAAAGACAAAACATATATGTTTTTGCTTTTGTTTCCATTCTACAACTAATCATTTGTGCACTGACGAGAAAACATTACATAACGGTCACTTTACAATTCATTCAATACCTAACTCGTTCCTTTGTGCCACGAACAAATGTGCAATGCATGTTCTGTTTCAGTGCATTGCACATACGACCAAACGTTGTGCACTGAAGAATAACATAAGTAATATGCATATTGTTGCATTGCAATGACCTAACTCATTGCGTAGTGCATGAGCTAACGTGTGTTTTTTCATTGCATTGCATAAAATATCTAACTTATTTCTTGGTGCAATGAAAAGAAAAGACAACATATCTGCTCTCTCAAGCATTTTTGTTCTACAACTAATTCATTTGTGCACTGACGAGAAAACATCACATAAGCGGTCGCTTTAAAATGCCACTAACTCGTTCCTTTGTGCAACGAAGAAATGTCATCTAATGCATTTGCTGTTGCATTGCATTGCACATACAATCAAACCTTGTGCATTGAAGAATTGCATCAGTAATATGCACTTTGTTGCATTGAAGTGCATTCATTATGTAGTACATTGAAGAGATAACGTGTGTTGTTTCATTGCGTTGCACATACAATCAAACTTTGTGCTTTGAAGAATAACATAAGTAATATGCACATTGTTTCATTGCATTGCATAGAAGATGTAACTTGTTCCTTGGTGCAATGAAAAGACAAGACATAACATATATGTTTTCGCATGTATTTCCATTCTACAACTAATTCATTTGTGTACTATTAGAAATGTGCAATGCATGTGCTGTTGCACATACGATCAAACTTTGTGTTGAAGAATAACATAAGTAATATGCCCTTTGTTGCATTGAAGTGCATTCATTATGTAGTGCATTGAAGAGATAACGTTTGTTGTTTCATTGCATTGCATAAAATATCTTACTTATTCCTACGTGCATGGAAAGAAAATATATAACATATGTGCTTTCTCATGAGCTTCCATTCTACAACTAATTCATTTGTGTACTGACAAGAAAATATCACATGAGCGGTCGCATTACAATGCAAAAAATAACTCACTCGTTCCTCTGTCCAAATTAAGAGATGTGAAATTCATGTGCTGTTGCATTGCATTGCACTTACGATCAAACGTTGTACTGACGAGAAAACCACATAAGCGGCCGCTTTACAATGCATTCAATAACTGTCTCGTTCCTTTGTGCAAAGAAGAGATGTTCAATCCATGTGCTGTTGCATTGCATTGCACATGCGATCAAACGTTGTGCATTGAAGAATAACATTTAAGTAATATGCACTTTGTTGCATTCCAGTGTATTCAAGAACTAACTCATTACGTAAGTCCATTGAAGATATAACATCTTTGTTGATTAATTGCGTTGCATAAAATATCAAACTTATTCCTCTGCTGCATTGCACATGCGATCAAACGTTTTGCATTGAAGAAATAACATATAAGTAATATGCACATTGTTACATTGCAGTGCATTCAAGAGCTTACTCTTTTCGTAATGCATTGATTACATAATGTTTGTTTTATTGCATTGAATAAAATAATAACGTATTCCTCTGTGCAATGAAAAGAAAAGACTTATATTTCTATATATACTTATATATCTAATTAATTTGTGTACTTACGAGAAAAAATCACATAAGCGATCGCTTTACAATGCAAGTAACTCGTTCCATTGTGCAACGAAGAGATGTGCAATGCCTGTGCTGTTGCATTGAATTGCAACACACGATCAACCTTTGTGCGTTGAAGAATAACATATAAGTGATATAGACACTGCTGCATTGCAGTGAATTCAAGAACGAACTCATTCCGTGGTCCGTAACACTTGTGTTGTGTCCATTGCATTGCATTAAAGATCTAAAGCATGTAACGAATTGTAAAGTGTCATCTAATGCATGTGCTTTTGCATTGCATTGCACATACGGTCAAACCTTGTGCATTGAGGAATTACATCAGTATTATGCAATTTGTTGCATTGAAGTGCATCCATGATGTAGTGCATTGAACATATAACGTGTTTTGTTTCATTGCATTGCATAGAAGATGTAACTTGTTCCTTGGTGCAATGAAAAGACAAGACAAAACATATATGTTTTCGCATGTATTTCCATTCTACAACTAATTCATTTGTGCACTGACGAGAGAACATCACATAACGGTCACTTTACAATTCATTCAATACCTAACTAGTTCCTTTTTGCCACGAAGAAATGTGCAATGCGAGTTCTGTTGCAGTGCATTGCACATACGACCAAACGTTGTGCACTGAAGAATAACATAAGTAATATGGATATTGTTGCATTGCAGTGACCTAACTCATTGCGTAGTTCATGAGCTAAGGTGTGTTATTTCATTGCATTGCATAAAATATCTAACTTATTTCTGGGTGCAATGAAAGAAAAGACAACATATCTGCTTTCTCATGCATTTTTGTTCTACAACTAATTCATTTGTGCACTGACGAGAAAACATCACATAAGCGGTCGCTTTACAATGCAACTAACTCGTTCGTTTGTGCAACGAAAAAAATGTGCAATGCATGTGCTGTTGCATTGCATTGCATATACAATCAAACCTTGTGCATTGAAGAATTGCATCAGTAATATGCACTTTGTTGCATTGAAGTGCATTCATTATATAGTACATTGAAGAGATAACGTGTGTTATTTCATTGCTTTGCACATACAATCAAACTTTGTGCATTGAAGAATAACATAAGTAATATGCACTTTGTTTCATTGCATTGCATAGAAGATCTAATTTGTTCCTTGGTGCAATGAAAAGAAAAGACAAAACATAAATGTTTTCGCATGTATTTCCATTCTACAACTAATTCATTTGTGCACTGACGAGAGAACATCACATAACGGTCGCTTTACAATTCATTCAATACCTAACTCATTCCTTTTTGCAACGAAGAAATGTACAATGCATGTGCTGTTGCATTGCATTGCACATATCGTCAAACCTTGTGCATTGAGGAATTATATCAGTATTATGCACTATGTTGCATTGAAGTGCATTCATTATGTGTAGTGCATTGAACAGAGAACGTGTGTTGTTTCTTTGCATTGCATAGAAGATCTAACTTATTCCTTGGTGCAATGAAAAGAAAAGACAAAACATATATGTTTTCGCATGTTTTTCCATTCTACAACTAATTCATTTGTGCACTGACGAGAAAACATCACATAAGGGTCGCTTTACAATTCATTCAATAACTAACTTTGTGCAACGAAGAGATTGTTGCACAAATGCACAGTGCATTGCATATACGACCAAACGTTGTCCACTGAAGAATAACATAAGGATTGTTGCGTTGCAGTTAACTAACTCATTCCGTAGTGCATGAGCTAACGTGTGCTATTTCATTGGATTGCATAAAAGATCTAACTTACTTCTTTTTGCAATGAAAAGAAAAGACAACATGTGCTTTCTCATGCATTTTTGTTCTACAACTAATTCATTTGTGCACTGACGAGAAAACATCACATAAGCGGTCGCTTTACAATTCAACTAACTCGTTCCTTTGTGCAACGAAGAAATGTGCAATGCATGTGCTGTTGCACATACGATCAAACTTTTTGTTGAAGAATAACATAAGTAATATGCCCTTTGTTGCATTGAAGTGCATTCATTATGTAGTGCATTGAAGAGATAACGTTTGTTGTTTCATTGCATTGCATAAAATATCTTACTTATTCCTACGTGCATGGAAAGAAAATATATAACATATGTGCTTTCTCATGAGCTTCCATTCTACAACTAATTCATTTGTGTACTGACAAGAAAATATCACATGAGCGGTCGCATTACAATGCAAAAAATAACTTACTCGTTCCTCTGTCCAAATTAAGAGATGTGAAATTCATGTGCTGTTGCATTGCATTGCACTTACGATCAAACGTTGTACTGACGAGAAAACCACATAAGCGGCCGCTTTAGAATGCATTCAATAACTGTCTCGTTCCTTTGTGCAAAGAAGAGATGTTCAATCCATGTGCTGTTGCATTGCATTGCACATGCGATCAAACGTTGTGCATTGAAGAATAACATTTAAGTAATATGCACTTTGTTGCATTCCAGTGTATTCAAGAACTAACTCATTACGTAAGTCCATTGAAGATATAACATCTTTGTTGATTAATTGCGTTGCATAAAATATCAAACTTATTCCTCTGCTGCATTGCACATGCGATCAAACGTTTTGCATTGAAGAAATAACATATAAGTAATATGCACATTGTTACATTGCAGTGCATTCAAGAGCTTACTCTTTTCGTAATGCATTGATTACATAATGTTTGTTTTATTGCATTGAATAAAATAATAACGTATTCCTCTGTGCAATGAAAAGAAAAGACTTATATTTCTATTTACATCTAATTAATTTGTGTACTGACGAGAAAAAATCACATAAGCGATCGCTTTACAATGCAAGTAATTCGTTCCATTGTGCAACGAAGAGATGTGCAATGCATGTGTTGTTGCATTGAATTGCAACACACGATCAACCTTTGTGCGTTGAAGAATAACATATAAGTGATATAGACACTGCTGCATTGCAGTGAATTCAAGAACTAACTCATTCCGTGGTCCGTAACACTTGTGTTGTGTCCATTGCATTGCATTAAAGATCTAAAGCATGTAACGAATTGTAAAGTGTCATCTAATGCATGTGCTTTTGCATTGCATTGCACATACGGTCAAACCTTGTGCATTGAGGAATTACATCAGTATTATGCAATTTGTTGCATTGAAGTTCATCCATGATGTAGTGCATTGAACATATAACGTGTTTTGTTTCATTGCATTGCATAGAAGATCTAACTTATTCCTTGGTGCAATGAAAAGAAAAGACAAAACATATATGTTTTTGCTTTTGTTTCCATTCTACAACTAATCATTTGTGCACTGACGAGAAAACATTACATAACGGTCACTTTACAATTCATTCAATACCTAACTCGTTCCTTTGTGCCACGAACAAATGTGCAATGCATGTTCTGTTTCAGTGCATTGCACATACGACCAAACGTTGTGCACTGAAGAATAACATAAGTAATATGCATATTGTTGCATTGCAATGACCTAACTCATTGCGTAGTGCATGAGCTAACGTGTGTTTTTTCATTGCATTGCATAAAATATCTAACTTATTTCTTGGTGCAATGAAAAGAAAAGACAACATATCTGCTCTCTCAAGCATTTTTGTTCTACAACTAATTCATTTGTGCACTGACGAGAAAACATCACATAAGCGGTCGCTTTAAAATGCCACTAACTCGTTCCTTTGTTCAACAAAGAAATGTCATCTAATGCATGTGCTGTTGCATTGCATTGCACATACAATCAAACCTTGTGCATTGAAGAATTGCATCAGTAATATGCACTTTGTTGCATTGAAGTGTATTCATTATGTAGTACATTGAAGAGATAACGTGTGTTGTTTCATTGCGTTGCACATACAATCAAACTTTGTGCTTTGAAGAATAACATAAGTAATATGCACATTTTTTCATTGCATTGCATAGAAGATGTAACTTGTTCCTTGGTGCAATGAAAAGACAAGACATAACATATATGTTTTCGCATGTATTTCCATTCTACAACTAATTCATTTGTCCACTGACGAGAGAACATCACATAACGGTCGCTTTACAATTCATTCAATACCTAACTAGTTCCTTTTTGAAAAGAAAGAAATGTGCAACGCGAGTTCTGTTGCAGTGCAGTGCACATACGACCAAACGTTGTGCACTGAAGAATAACATAAGTAATATGGATATTGTTGCATTGCAGTGACCTAACTCATTGCGTAGTGCATGAGCTAAGGTGTGTTATTTCATTGCATTGCATAAAATATCTAACTTACTTCTTGGTGCAATGAAAAGAAAAGACAACATCTGCTTTCTCATGCATTTTTGTTCTACAACTAATTCATTTGTGCACTGACGAGAAAACATTGTGCATTGAAGAATTGCATCAGTAATATGCACTTTCTTGCATTGAAGTGCATTCATTATGTAGTACATTGAAGAGATAACGTGTGTTATTTCATTGCATTGAACATACAATCAAACTTTGTGCATTGAAGAATAACATAAGTAATATGCACTTTGTTTCATTGCATTGCATAGAAGATCTAATTTTTTCCTTGGTGCAATGAAAGACAAGACATAACAAAAGTTTTCGATTGTATTTCCATTCTACAACTAATTCATTTGTGCACTGACGAGAGAACATCACATAACGGTCGCTTTGCCATTCATTCAATACCTAACTCATTCCTTTTTGCAACGAAGAAATGTACAATGCATGTGCTGTTGCATTGCATTGCACATATCGTCAAACCTTGTGCATTGAGGAATTATATCAGTATTATGCACTATGTTGCATTGAAGTGCATTCATTATGTGTAGTGCATTGAACAGAGAACGTGTGTTGTTTCTTTGCATTGCATAGAAGATCTAACTTATTCCTTGGTGCAATGAAAAGAAAAGACAAAACATATATGTTTTCGCATGTTTTTCCATTCTACAACTAATTCATTTGTGCACTGACGAGAAAACATCACATAAGGGTCGCTTTACAATTCATTCAATACCTAACTCATTCCTTTTTGCAACGAAGAAATGTACAATGCATGTGCTGTTGCATTGCATTGCACATATCGTCAAACCTTGTGCATTGAGGAATTATATCAGTATTATGCACTATGTTGCATTGAAGTGCATTCATTATGTGTAGTGCATTGAACAGAGAACGTGTGTTGTTTCTTTGCATTGCATAGAAGATCTAACTTATTCCTTGGTGCAATGAAAAGAAAAGACAAAACATATATGTTTTCGCATGTTTTTCCATTCTACAACTAATTCATTTGTGCACTGACGAGAAAACATCACATAAGGGTCGCTTTACAATTCATTCAATAACTAACTGTGTGCAACGAAGAGATTGTTGCACAAATGCACAGTGCATTGCATATACGACCAAACGTTGTCCACTGAAGAATAACATAAGGATTGTTGCGTTGCAGTTAACTAACTCATTCCGTAGTGCATGAGCTAACGTGTGCTATTTCATTGCATTGCATAAAAGATCTAACTTACTTCTTGGTGCAATGAAAAGAAAAGACAACATGTGCTTTCTCATGCATTTTTGTTCTACAACTAATTCATTTGTGCACTGACGAGAAAACATCACATAAGCGGTCGCTTTACAATGCAACTAACTCGTTCCTTTGTGCAACGAAGAAATGTGCAATGCATGTGCTGTTGCACATACGATCAAACTTTGTGTTGAAGAATAACATAAGTAATATGCCCTTTGTTGCATTGAAGTGCATTCATTATGTAGTGCATTGAAGAGATAACTTTTGTTGTTTCATTGCATTGCATAAAATATCTTACTTATTCCTACGTGCATGGAAAGAAAATATATAACATATGTGCTTCCTCATGAGCTTCCATTCTGCAACTAATTCATTTGTGTACTGACAAGATAATATCACATGAGCGGTCGCATTACAATGCAAAAAATAACTTACTCGTTCCTCTGTCCAAATTAAGAGATGTGAAATTCATGTGCTGTTGCATTGCATTGCACTTACGATCAAACGTTGTACTGACGAGAAAACCACATAAGCGGCCGCTTTAGAATGCATTCAATAACTGTCTCGTTCCTTTGTGCAAAGAAGAGATGTTCAATCCATGTGCTGTTGCATTGCATTGCACATGCGATCAAACGTTGTGCATTGAAGAATAACATTTAAGTAATATGCACTTTGTT
Source organism: Meda fulgida (assembly GCA_030578275.1). Lineage (NCBI taxonomy): Eukaryota > Metazoa > Chordata > Actinopteri > Cypriniformes > Leuciscidae > Meda > Meda fulgida. The sequence goes on from CM060619.1 coordinate 18,436,640, forward strand.
GCATTCCAGTGTATTCAAGAACTAACTCATTACGTAAGTCCATTGAAGATATAACATCTTTGTTGATTAATTGCGTTGCATAAAATATCAAACTTATTCCTCTGCTGCATTGCACATGCGATCAAACGTTTTGCATTGAAGAAATAACATATAAGTAATATGCACATTGTTACATTGCAGTGCATTCAAGAGCTTACTCTTTTCGTAATGCATTGATTACATAATGTTTGTTTTATTGCATTGAATAAAATAATAACGTATTCCTCTGTGCAATGAAAAGAAAAGACTTATATTTCTATTTACATCTAATTAATTTGTGTACTGACGAGAAAAAATCACATAAGCGATCGCTTTACAATGCAAGTAATTCGTTCCATTGTGCAACGAAGAGATGTGCAATGCATGTGCTGTTGCATTGAATTGCAACACACGATCAACCTTTGTGCGTTGAAGAATAACATATAAGTGATAGAGACACTGCTGCATTGCAGTGAATTCAAGAACTAACTCATTCCGTGGTCCGTAACACTTGTGTTGTGTCCATTGCATTGCATTAAAGATCTAAAGCATGTAACGAATTGTAAAGTGTCATCTAATGCATGTGCTTTTGCATTGCATTGCACATACGGTCAAACCTTGTGCATTGAGGAATTACATCAGTATTATGCAATTTGTTGCATTGAAGTTCATCCATGATGTAGTGCATTGAACATATAACGTGTTTTGTTTCATTGCATTGCATAGAAGATCTAACTTATTCCTTGGTGCAATGAAAAGAAAAGACAAAACATATATGTTTTTGCTTTTGTTTCCATTCTACAACTAATCATTTGTGCACTGACGAGAAAACATTACATAACGGTCACTTTACAATTCATTCAATACCTAACTCGTTCCTTTGTGCCACGAACAAATGTGCAATGCATGTTCTGTTTCAGTGCATTGCACTGCGACCAAACGTTGTGCACTGAAGAATAACATAAGTAATATGCATATTGTTGCATTGCAATGACCTAACTCATTGCGTAGTGCATGAGCTAACGTGTGTTTTTTCATTGCATTGCATAAAATATCTAACTTATTTCTTGGTGCAATGAAAAGAAAAGACAACATATCTGCTCTCTCAAGCATTTTTGTTCTACAACTAATTCATTTGTGCACTGACGAGAAAACATCACATAAGCGGTCGCTTTAAAATGCCACTAACTCGTTCCTTTGTTCAACAAAGAAATGTCATCTAATGCATGTGCTGTTGCATTGCATTGCACATACAATCAAACCTTGTGCATTGAAGAATTGCATCAGTAATATGCACTTTGTTGCATTGAAGTGTATTCATTATGTAGTACATTGAAGAGATAACGTGTGTTGTTTCATTGCGTTGCACATACAATCAAACTTTGTGCTTTGAAGAATAACATAAGTAATATGCACATTTTTTCATTGCATTGCATAGAAGATGTAACTTGTTCCTTGGTGCAATGAAAAGACAAGACATAACATATATGTTTTCGCATGTATTTCCATTCTACAACTAATTCATTTGTCCACTGACGAGAGAACATCACATAACGGTCGCTTTACAATTCATTCAATACCTAACTAGTTCCTTTTTGCCACGAAGAAATGTGCAACGCGAGTTCTGTTGCAGTGCAGTGCACATACGACCAAACGTTGTGCACTGAAGAATAACATAAGTAATATGGATATTGTTGCATTGCAGTGACCTAACTCATTGCGTAGTGCATGAGCTAAGGTGTGTTATTTCATTGCATTGCATAAAATATCTAACTTACTTCTTGGTGCAATGAAAAGAAAAGACAACATCTGCTTTCTCATGCATTTTTGTTCTACAACTAATTCATTTGTGCACTGACGAGAAAACATTGTGCATTGAAGAATTGCATCAGTAATATGCACTTTCTTGCATTGAAGTGCATTCATTATGTAGTACATTGAAGAGATAACGTGTGTTATTTCATTGCATTGAACATAAAATCAAACTTTGTGCATTGAAGAATAACATAAGTAATATGCACTTTGTTTCATTGCATTGCATAGAAGATCTAATTTTTTCCTTGGTGCAATGAAAGACAAGACATAACAAAAGTTTTCGATTGTATTTCCATTCTACAACTAATTCATTTGTGCACTGACGAGAGAACATCACATAACGGTCGCTTTGCCATTCATTCAATACCTAACTCATTCCTTTTTGCAACGAAGAAATGTACAATGCATGTGCTATTGCATTGCACATATCGTCAAACCTTGTGCATTGAGGAGTTATATCAGTATTATGCACTATGTTGCATTGAAGTGCATTCATTATGTGTAGTGCATTGAACAGAGAACGTGTGTTGTTTCTTTGCATTGCATAGAAGATCTAACTTATTCCTTGGTGCAATGAAAAGAAAAGACAAAACATATATGTTTTCGCATGTTTTTCCATTCTACAACTAATTCATTTGTGCACTGACGAGAAAACATCACATAAGGGTCGCTTTACAATTCATTCAATAACTAACTTTGTGCAACGAAGAGATTGTTGCACAAATGCACAGTGTATTGCACATACGATCAAACGTTGTCCAATGAAGAATAACATAAGGAATATGCACATTTTTGCGTTGCAGTGAACTAACTCATTCCGTAGTGCATGAGCTAACGTGTGTTATTTCATTGCATTGCATAAAAGATCTAACTTACTTCTTGGTGCAATGAAAAGAAATGACAACATCTGCTTTCTCATGCATTTTTGTTCTACAACTAATTCATTTGTGCAGTGACGAGAAAACATCACACAAGAGGTCGCTTTACAATGCAACTAACTCGTTCCTTTGTGCAACGAAGAAATGTGCAATGCATGTGCTGTTGCATTGCATTGCACATACGGTCAAACCTTGTGCATTGAGGAATTACATAGGTATTATGCACTTTGTTCCATTGAAGTGCAATTATTATGTTGTGCATTGAAAAGACAGCGTGTGTTGTTTCATTGCATTGCATAAAAAACTTAATCCTTTGTGCAGTGAAAAGAAAAGACAAACATGTATGCTTTCGCATGCATTTCCATTCTACAACTAATTCATTTGTGCACTGACGAGAAAACATCACATAACGGTCGCTTTAAAATGCATTCTAATAACTAACTCGTTCCTTTGTGTAACGAAGAGTCATGCAATGCATTTGCTGTTGCAAACGTTGTGCATTGAAGAATAACATAAGTAATATGCACTTTAATGCATTGCAGTGCATTCAAGAACTATCTCATTCCGTAGTGAATTGAAGAGATAACGTGTTTTGTTTCTTTGCATTGCATAAAAGATCTAACCTTGGTGCAAGGAAAAGAAAAGACATAACATACGTGCTTTCGCATGCGTTTCCATTTTACAACTAATTCATTTGTGTAATGACGAGAAAACATCACATGAGCTGTCGCTTTACAATGGATATAATAACTATCTCGTTCCTTTGTGCAATTTAAGAGATGGAAACTTTCTACATAGTTTCATTGACTACTTCTGATGTTATTTCATCATTATGTTGTTCACTGAAAAGATATTGTGTGTTGTTTCATTGCATTGCATATTAAACTTAATCCTTTGTGCAATGAAAAGAAAAGACAAACATATATGTTTTCGCATGTATTTCCATTCTACAAATAATTCATTTGTGGACTGACGAGAAATCACATAAGCGATATAGTCAGCCTATATTTAACCAATGAAAATTACTTCTGGCCAAAGGGTCCCGAGAAGGTAATTTACTATAATTTCTCATAGACTCTTTCTGATGTTAAATCAGCCAGAGAGTACTCCATATTTGACTTGGTGTACATATATATGGACCAAGACTACTCAATCTTTATTTTTATTTACATGATGACTCCTTCTAATGTTATATCAACCATACAGTAATCCATATTTGATCTATTGAACATATCTCTGCCCAAAGGGTCCTGAAAAGTTTTTTTACAATATGAACCAATGGACTACTGATGTTAAATCAGCCAAGACAGTTCTCAATATTTGCCCTGCTGAACATATTTCTGGCTAAAGGGTCATCGATATTGAACTTTCTACACAGTCTCATTGACTAATTCTGATGTAGTTAGCCTATGTTTAACCAATTGAAAATACTTTCTGGCCAAAGGGTCCCGAAAAGGTAATTTTCTAAAATTTCTCATATACTCTTTTTGTTGTTAAATCAGCAAGAGAGCAGTCCATATTTGACCTAGTGAACATATATATGGCCCAAAAGTACTCAATCTTGAATATTCTTTACATAATGACTCCTTCTGATGTAACTTCAACCATACAGTAGTCCATATTTGATATGTCACATATCTCTGGCCTAAAAAAAAAATCCAATGCAAACTCACAGACTCCTGATGTTAAATTATCCAGACACTTGTCCATTTTTGCCCTGCTAAGGGACCGTTCGGTATTTACGGAAAGGGCCACTGGAGGAAAATAGGGGAGGGTCTTTTTATTCTTTGCTGAGGGGAGGGTCATAGAATAAGTGCATCAGAACAGAAGGTCAATGAAATGTTTACCCGGCAAAGCTTTAAAGCACGAGCAAATAATGAACTTTTGTGATTACGAAAAAGTGAGGTGTCCTGTGAGTGTAACTATACCGCTGTATTAACATGTGATGTGAATGTACTTCGAGTTTTACAGTATTGGGACTGAGGTGTTAGAACTGCTGCTGATATAATGTGCGCTGTAGTATACTACCATATTTTAGTTTCCACAACAATGTTAGTGAGTAGATCTACTGAAATTGCCACCATAACAGTGGAGTGTGATGAGTTAGACACAGGGCTACCACATTTTTAAATTACTATTAGTATTATTTGAAGTTAACATAATAAAATACGTAGACCTACACCAAAAGAAAACTAGTCGAGGATAAAGTCTTTAAAATTGGGCAATTCCAGCATTATGGACGTGACATTTGCAGTCAAAACTTGAAATATAAATTCTCAGAAAATGCATTTAATACTGAAACGTCTGTTTATATATGCATACATACTCAAGACATTAGAAAATATAAGCCTACACATTTATACACGTTTTATATTTAATATGAGGAAAATACACATGTGATGTGACACAAAAAACTTTAACTTTTTAGGTGGCAAAATATTTTTTAGTAATTCTATGAACTACGCAGCGGATGAAGAAGTGTCGGCCTCCACATTTAAAATATTATTTTCATTTTATTTTTCGTATTCGCATTTATGAGGAAAAAAAACAATGTTACGGACGTGACAGTTCTCCGTTGCGTACATGACCGCTCTGAAAGTGACTTTAAAACTTTCACAGAGGCCACAAACAGAAAGCACAAAGCCTTTCTTTAAAGTGAATTTCGTTTTTTATTAATTTTATCTTAATTTTAATCAATGTTTCATCAACCAATTGCCTGGATTTAATAAATAAGAAGTAAATATAGTAGAAAATAGATCATCATGACACGGCAGCGCCGGCGCGTGAACTGGACTCTCGTCTAATAAATGAACCAAAACTCAGCATATAGCCTAAGGTAGGCTACTTCCCGCACAGACCTGAGAAATATATAGAAAGCTTGAAATGTCTACTTTTTAACAGAACAATTCAAAACGAAAGAAAACAGACTACAAACTGCTCTCTGCTTATGTAATCAGTATGAAATATGCATTTCTCTCTGGTGTGTTCACATACTGCGAAGATCGCGAGTCAGCATCGTCAACTTCCTCTTTGTTTATTAATAAACAATTTAAATGTCTCCTTGCTATATTTGATGACGCTTTTGCTGGTTCTTTGTGGCAGCTTTTATGATATACTTTATTGTCAGCGCCACCCTCAGCCTACATGTTACATGAACTCCTCACCACTGCTCATCAGCACCGAAAACATTTTTTTTTAATCAAAAATCGTGATACGAACCGAATTTTAGGTTTTGTCTATCGTTACAGCCCTAGTAAGATGAGAAAGCAGGAGTTTAGTCGTTTGTCATCTTTGCCAAGCGCAAACCAGTACAGAAGTAATCAATCAGGGAGAGTCATGCCTTTTTTCACAGTCATTTTGGAGGGTGATAAAAAATTTTTATTGCGGGCGAAGGGAGGATCAAGTCTTTTTTGACTACAGACCTCAAATCTCCTCCGGTAGCCCCTTAAATAAAAAACGAACAGTCCCTAAATCATATTTCTGGTCTAAGAGTTTGTCAAAAGGCAACATAACATATATTCTAATAGACTATTTCTGATGTTAATTCAGCCAGAAATTCGTCCATATTTGACCTTCTGGATATATTTCTGGCCCAAGAGTACTCAATCTTGAATATTATTTACATAATGACTCTTTCTGATGTAACATTAGCCATACAGTAGTCAATATTTAATCTACTGAACATATCTCTAGCCAAAGAGTCCTCAAACGTGTTTTTTCTTTTTTTTTTTTAACAATATAAACTCATAGACTCCTTCTAATGTTAAATCAGCCAGACAGTCGTCCATTTTTGCCTACATGGCTACATTAGCTGCTGGCCAAACCACCCTCTGTATGTGTAGAACATGTGTAGAAAGTTCATGATTGAGGACTCTTTGACCAGAAAAATGTTCATTAGGTCAAATATGGACTACTGTATGGTGGACAGAAATTTCAATGGGTCAATGGGTCAATACAATGGGCTTGACGTAACGATTCGGGTTACTTGACTGTAACCCTGTTCCCTGAAAAGCGGAACGAGATGCTGCGCTGCTTAGCGCATTGGGAACGTCTTTAATAGTGACCAGCTGTGAATATAGTGTGTAAACACGTCGATAGAATCGACCCGGAGGTAATATAGCCTCAGCCGGTAACGTCATCGGCGCGCACCCGCGACGCGAGGCTATAAATAGATAGCCACATCATCAAGATTATTTTTTCTGAAAATCAGTCCTGTGACATCATCAGTACGGCAAGGTAGCGCAGCATCTCGTTCCGCTTTTTCAGGGAACAGGGTTACAGTCAAGTAACCCGAATCGTTCCCTTTCAAAAGCTACAATCGATGCTGCGCTGCTTAGTGCATTGGGAACGAGAATACCCACGCCGCCATGCTTGAAGGTGTCTGGACCCCTACGTTTGTGCTGGTGTGCTCACAAGAACGCAAGAAGGCCCTAGACACTAGCTTGTGAAGTTGACTCAAGGACATGAGAGCCCGGAGTGGCATGAACATTCAAACTATAAAATCTTATGAATGTGTGCAGAGAGGACCAGCCTGGCGCATCACACAAACATGTTGTAAGGGGGCACCCCTTGCCAAAGCAGTAGAGGAGGCGACACCTCTGGTGGAGTGAGCCCTTAGACCCGCAGGAAAAAATCAAGTCAAATCATAAAATCATAGTCAAGAGGAATTGCATCCCTGACCCAATATGACATGGTCTGTTTATTGGCGGCAGCACCCTTGTTGCTGCCCCCATAACAAACAAATAATTGCTCTGACTTACGCCACTGGCTAGTGCGGTGGACGTAAGCCTTTAGAGCACGGACTGGACACAGTTGATGAGACCTTTCCTGCTCCGGCGTTGTGAACGGGGGAGGACAGAAGGCCTCTAGAGTGACAGGATGTACAGCAGAGAATGGTACCTTGGGCAAGTAATCAGAATGAGGATGCAAAATCACTTTCACCATTCCTGGGGCAAAGTCTAAGAAAGATGGCGATATTGACAGGATGCACAGCAGAGAATGGTACCTTGGGCAAGTAATCAGGATGAGGATGCAAAATCACTTTCACCATTCCTGGGGCAAAGTCTAAGAAGGATGGCGATATTGACAGAGCCTGCATATTCCCGATTCTTTTTAGAGGAGTAATAGCCATAAGAAAAAACATCTTTAAAGTCAGAAGTTTATCAGACGCTGACTCTAGTGGTTCAAAGGAGGTCTCAACCAGACCCTCGAGGACTATAGCTAAGTCCCAAGAAGGGATCTTGGTTCTTACAGGAGGCCTCAATCTCTTGGCCCCACGAATGAAGCGAGCAAGCAGAGGATGCTTCCCAAGTGACACCCCGTCCACCAAGGCGTGGCAAGCCGAAAGAGCGACCACATAAACCCTGAGGGGCATGTGCCTGCTGACAACTTTTCTTGCAGAAAGTCCAGAACTGAAGCAATCTGGCAGTTGACCAGATCTGCATTATGTGCTGTGCACCACCTTTCAAAGACGCCCCATTTATTGACATAATTCTTTCTTGTGGAGGAGGCCCTAGCACTCAAAATGGTCTCAATAACGTCAGGCGAAAGTCCAGTGTCCCTCACTCGATACCCATCAGGGCCCAAACATGCAGGTTCCACAGGTCGGGCCTGGGATGGAATATCCTGACACAGAAGGTCCCTCCTCTCCGGAATCGCCCATGGCGAGCCGTTGAGGAGAGACATTATCTCTCAAAACCATACTTTGTTCGGCCAACGTGGTGCAATCAGTAAGAGGCAAAACCCTTGCTGGCGAACTCTGGCTAGGACTCCCGGGAGCAGAGCCACTGGAGAGAAAGCATACAGGCGCATTTTGGGCCATGTGTGCGCCATCGCATCCAGACCCAGGGGGGCTGGGTGACTCAGAGAGAAGTAGAGGGGACATTGCGCAGTGTGATGGGAGGCGAAGAGGTCCACTTCCGCTGTGTAAAATCTGGTCCAGATCTGATTGACTACTTCTGTCTGCAGTTTCTGTCTGGACAGTAAATCTGCTCCCACATTCAAGTGCCCAGGAATGTATACTGCCCTGATTGACAGGAACTTCTCCTGGGCCCAGAGAAAAATCTGCCTCGCTATTCTGTTCAAATTGCTTGAGTGCAGACCTCCCTGGTGATTTATATAAGAGACTGCCGCAGTGTTGTCCACCCGCACCAGGACAGGACAGCCTCTCAACTGAGGGAGAAAGTATTTCAGGGCCAGAAATACAGCCATCAGCTCGAGGCAGTTGATGTGCCACTCGAGCTGATGACCCTCCCATTCCCCTTGAACTGGACGACCACTTAAGACAGCTCCCCATCCCGTCAGGGAGGCGTCTGTTGTTAACGATCTGCGACGACACGGCGCCCCTAGAGTGGGACCCAAGGCGATGAACCGGGGTCTGAGCCACAGAGATAGTGTGCGAAGCCCGTGGCACGTCACTTTTATTTGCCTTTGAGGACTGACCCTTGGATGAAATCCTCTGGCATTTAGCCACATCTGAAACGGTCTCATGTGCAACAGCCCCATAGGAATCACTGTGGATGCTGAAGCCATGTATAACCTAACATCTTTTGGTACTGACGAACAGTGTGATCTTGGCCTAGCCTGACTTTGCTCATAATATGTCGAATGGCTCCGATTCGAGCGCGAGACAGTTGTAACCGCATTTTAACCGAATCCTAAACGATCCCGAGATAAGTCGTTCTCTTGGCAGATGAACACGATTTCTCTGTGTTGAAGCGCTCTCTTTTGCGATTGTGCTAGTATTAACCAATCGTCGATGTAATTCAAAATGCATCAAAATCCATGCTTTTCGTGTACGTGCGGGGTGATAAGGCTAGGCCGAATGGAAGAACCCGAAATTGGTAAGCTTCGCCCCCGAAAGCGAACCTCAGGAACTTCCTGTGTTGTGGCAATATTTGTATGTGAAAATATGCGTCCTTCAGATCAATCGTGACGAACCAATCGTGATGCTGAATTTGCGACACGACCGCCTTTACGCTTAACATCTTGAACTTGAGTGCTTTGACATAACGGTTTAAGTCTTGAATATCTAAGATTGGACACCCCCGTCCTTCTTGGGAACTAGGAAGTATTGGCTGTAACTTTCTCTCTGGAAGAGGAACATGTTCTATGGCCTCTTTGCTCAGAAGAGTTTGTAGCTCTTGTGACAGTACATGCATCAACTCCGGTCTCATGGAAGTGGACACCACGCTTTTTCAACGCGGAGGACGATGAATAAGATTCTGTATCCTATTTGTACTGTACTTAATACCCACGCAGAAATGCCAGCCAGAAGTTTCCACACTGCCAGACTCTCTGAGAGTGGTATCAACTTTAATACTTCCTCTTGAGGGGATGTTAGATGTTCCGTGCCCTGGATGACAGCAGGAAGCAACGGAACATCTAACATTTCGCTGGAAACCGCTGCCCCCCGAAGCACCAAAGGTGGCGGGGATGGAGAGGTTTCGTGAGGGTAAAGGAATGGGGCGATATTTGGCAGTATACGCCCCATCCATTGGGGGCTACCCCCACCAGACCGGGCGCCAGACCATCAGGACTTGCTCTTCTTATTGATGATAGTTCTGAGGTCTGGCTTGGGAGGTTGCTGAGCCTGACGAGCCTGTCTCCAGTTCTTATTACGGGGAGCACGGCTCGCCACGCTCTATTTTTTCACCTCCTGGGCTTTTGAAGGACAGGAAAAGGTTGGGTGGCCGATGGCCCCTCCTTTGCACCCACGATAGTCGAAGAAGTCGACGTCGAGGGCAGAAAGATACGGGAAAGTATATGGTTTACTCCATGACTTAGACAGCTCATCATGGAGGTCCTCGAAAAAGGGGAGAGACTGATGTTTTGGTCCCTCCCCCCTGCCACCTGACAGAAACCTATCCCCTAGCTTAGGTTGTTTGGGGGTCTCTTTATCGCGTGGCCAGTCAAGCTGCAACCTGGCACCTTGGCACCTTGGCACCGAGTGACCACTTCGAGCAGTTCCTGGACAGATTTACCTGCTCATAGTCCTCAGACCCAAGAGACAAATCATCGTCCCCCGCGCGAGCCAAATAAGCAACGGAATCCGCTTCAGGATCACGCGAGGGAGCGTGTGGATCTGGTGATGCAGCAAGGGAAAGGGACGGACCCGTCTCTTGCTCATCCCACAGATCCATGCGAGAGCCCCACGATGGTAATGTGGGTACGGTCTGGAAATAGTTCAGATGAGAGCGCAGTATTTTTACCGTGAACATTTCACAATACTCGCACTCGCCTTTCTCTAAAGCCAGAGCCGCGTGCTCTTCCCCCAAACAAACAAAGCAGTAATCGTGTGTATCCAGCTCAGACGTGGGACGGGAGCATGGAGGAACACAACGCTTATTCTGCTGTTGACTCATTTCAACTGTTTTTTTTTTTTGCTTTTTAAAGTCTTTTAACAGACTATCAGAGAGAAAAGTTGAGAAATGAGAATTTTCTGCACACTGCCAGTTGAAAATTAACTCCTAACAAAGATCTGAGACAGATAATGATAGAGATAGAGTTTTGACACACACATGCACAGTGATCTGAACAAAAAAGATCTTGATGATACACCTGTGGCTCATATATTTATATATATTAATAATATATATATATGTATACCTTGCGTCACGGGTCTGTCCGATGACGTCACCGACTGAGGCTATATTACCTCCAATGGGTCAATACAATTGGCTGACGAAACATGAGAAGTATTCAATGAGAATGTTCATCATTGAGGACTCAGAAAGGCAGAAATATGCTCATTAGGTCAAATATGGATTACTGTCTGGCTGATTTAGCACCAGAAAGGGTCTATAAGGGTCTATACAGTGTTACATTTTTGGTGACCCTTTGGCCAGAAATATTTTCTATGGATCAAATACAGGCTGGGCTGACACAAATTTCAAGGGTTAATGGGTCAATACAATGGGCTGACGTTACATCATAAGTATTCAATGAGAATGTGTAGAAAAATCATGATTGAGTAAAAAATAATATATAGATATATTTGTTCATTAGGTGGACTATGGACTACTGTCTGGATGATTTAACACCAGAAAGAGTCTATGAGAATATAATAGTAAGTTACCTTTTGTAGCAATAATCAGATGATCAGCGCAATCATGTGGTTTTAATCAACTAAGTCTCCAATTAAGTAAACACTCCTGTTTCTTTCACAATCTGAAGAATGGAGATGTCATGAGACTTTTTAAGTTACTGATTCACACACAAGCAAATAGCGATGGGACTTAATTAAATGACCGATGCCAGAAGTGCCCCAGCGGCGTTTTTCGCTGATAAGTAATCACAGGGTCCTCTGTCTTACCACATGTGACCCAACAGGAGCGCCTCTCTGGCCGGAGATCCCGTGGTGTCCCCTCTTCAGGACACCTCACAAACACAGACAACCTTGTGTGATGAACCACACTGGTCATTGTAACCAGACTTAAAACTCATCAATTCAAAGAATACGCACACACATATCATTGCCCGGGAGGGGGGTGAGCAAAAGTTCACCACATCTTCACCAACGAATGACCCAGCCACCTTCACAGTACACACACACACACACACACACAAGGACTTTTTCTCCAATCTCCTCAATTGAGAGACTTGTACTATGATATATTCGATATGTTTTTATGTTTGCCCATGTTCCACTGGGGTTAGATGTGATCGTATTATAATTCTAAATGAACAGAGGTGCTTTTAGATGCATTTTTAATGTAACTGTGTTTTCCTATAATGTTTGTATGTCGTTCTTCACACCTTTAGAATCCTCTTGATCTGACCAAACCATATATATATGGGTGCAAACCGTAAAATGTATGTTACTATGTTTTATCATCTCTGGAGTAAAATTGAACGCATTTTTACATCACGGTCATGAAACATGCAAAGTCGATCTCGAGGGAACAAAGGAACACTTATCCGCACACTTTCCTCCCAGCTGATTGGTGCATTCACGCCAGAGGAGGCGTAAACAGAAGTGTCTTTAAAGAAGACCACCAAGCACCTCATCTTTAGTTTGGTTTTTGGTTTTGGGATCTTTGAGGAGTAGTGAGAAGTAAGGAGGGGGGAGAAAGAACTGCATCTTTGGGGGAACTCCCTTCTTCGAGGGAACTTCAACTTTTGACTGGACTCTTCCCTCTCCTTCGATCCGATGTAACCATCATACTCGTGATCCCCGCCCTGGGGGATCTTTCCTCTTCTTTTCTTTTGTTTAAGTTTGTTTTTACTTTGTTCATTTCACCAGAAATGAACTTAGTCTGAATTATTTATTTGGTAATTTACGTCAAAGACCTTTAAGCCTTCTTTGAAACTGCGCGCTCCAGACCGCAGCAAACCACGTGACGCTCCAACGGAACATACAAAGACCAGCCGCTCACACACGCCGCAGGGCTCAGACACATGAGAACTATATGCAAGTATATTTGGGTTACCAAGATTTTAGAGCATTAAGACTGTTTTTCCGTGTTGTCTCTTAAAGGTTTAAATGTCCAGGTGAATTTTGCCAAACTGTGATCCTACGGATCTCTCTCTCTCTCTCTCTCTCTCTCTCTCTCTCTCTCTCTCTCTCTCTCTCTTCCCAACTCTCTCTCCCTCTCATTTTTATCTTCCTCTCTCATCCTATTTTAATTCGTGTTTGTAATGTTTTTCGTTTTGTTTGTTTCGGGTGTATATACATATATTCTGTGTGAATTGTAGTTCGATGTATTATTAGTCCAACTATTAAAACCATTATATTCTTGATTGCCTTCTGTCTAAAATGCTCATTTTACAAAGTCAATGAAATCTCGATCATAGCTACAAAGCTTTCATTATTGACTACGTTGCGTAGTCTAATTTTATAAACACAGGAAAATTAATGTTCACGGCCAGAAAATTGATATTTCTTGGAGTTTATAAGAAGGGATGACTTTGTTGAGAAGTTGATAAGTTAATCTTACGGCCGTTTGCTGGACAAACAGTTTGATAGCTAAATTAACTCCATTAAAGGTTATCTCATATAATCGATCTGAAAATGGACCATTGACATATGAATGAGGAATTATAATTCGTTGTGATTGATCATTCGTGTGTACAATCAATCTATTTTCAACTTCGATAATTTAACTGTAATATGCAATATATCAATCATATTCATGATTAATTATTAAAATTCCCTATATATAATTTGAGCTAATTTAATGTAAAACTAAATGTTGTTACACTTTTCTTGTGGTCAAATATAGGCTGGCTGATGTAACATCAGAAGGATTCATCATGTATAGAATGTTCAAAAATGAGTACTCTTGACACAAAAATATGTACAATAGGTCAGAAATGGACAACTGTCTGGCTAATTTAATATCAGAAGGAGTCTAGTCCAGTCAATACATCAGCCTCCTTATGTACCCCAACCCTTCTACCAAGGAAACCCAGCCACGTTGGCCCATTATCCCTCCACCGGGTATCAGCATACACCCCTCAATATAGAAGGCCCAACATTTCCTGACTTAACCAAGGAAGATAGAGCTCAATATGTGGAGCTTCGCCTTTCTCTTAGCATTCTCCTTCATCCTTCTCAGTCCGAGCATTACAAGTATGCCATATTGCTGAAGCATGTCAAGGTGCCACATGCACATCGCCTTGTGTTAGCTCATGTAGAGTCTAATATGCCCTACTCTGAAGCTCTGAAAGCACTGGATGAACGCTATGGACGTCCATACCAGTTTGTGCTGAAGGAGATAGAGTACATGGAACGCCTACCTCCCATCCGAGATGATAGGGCTCTCGATGAGCTCTCCATCAGAGTGCAGTCGCTTGTCGGGATGCTGAAAGCTCTCAGAGGTGAAGGCCATGAAGAACTCCACTGCGGCTCAAATGTGAAGCGCCTTCTAAGCAGGCTCCTCAAGCACCAGCAAGAGCGATTTCGTCTTCAACACTATAGGAAGGACCCTGGTAAATTGAAGCATAACGCTTACTGACTTTTCAGAGTGGCTGAAGGCAGAAGTCAGATGCCTGGACATAGAGCCCTCACTTCAAGCTCACAGTGATAGGGACAGGAGAGAATTCAAGCAGCAGAAATCCAAGGTTAAGATCACTACTGTTATGCATGGGACAGGCATCTGCGAGGTCTGGCAATCCCACCCATCGATGGAGCTCAGCCAACCCTCCTGATTGGATCGGATAATGCTGATCTGATCGTTCCGATTGAGCCAGTGCATTTAGGTCCCCCTGGTGGTCCTGCAGCAGTAAAGACTAAGCTTGGTTGGACACTCCAGGGCCCAGCAAAACACCTGCAGCAACAGCTTCCCATCACACAGTGCTTGTTCACCACAGTTTTCTCCCCTTCTGTTGAGCTGTTCAGTCAAGTTGAACGGTTGTGGCAGTTACACTGCCTTTCAAAAGTGGTGACCAGATCCCAACAGGACAAGTACTCAGTGGACCTATTCGAGGCCGAGACCATCCGTGTAGAAGTAAACGGAGTGCATCGGTACTCTACACCCCTTCTATGAGTCCCAAACATGCCCAAGCTGCAAGTTTCAAAGGAAGTTGTGATGAAGAACCTTCGAAACACAGAGAAGAGGTTAGTACAAGACCCACTACGTGCATCTTCCTACCAGGAGGAGATCAAGAAACTGGAGATTGCTGGGTACGTCACCAAGATTGACTCCTGCGAGGCGGACTCATCAGAGGAGTGTTGGTTTCTGCCCCACCACATGGTCAGGCACAATGGCAAGGAACGGATTGTTTTTAACTGCAGCTTCCAGCTTGGCAGACAAAGTCTAAATAACTACCTCCTTCCTGGTCCAGCCTTAGGACCCTCACTCCTTGGAGTCCTCCTACGATTCAGAGAGCATCGAGTCGCAGTAAGTGGAGACATTAAAGGGATTCTGCCTAAGGAGGCCAAGTCTGATAGCAGCGAAAGATGGGTTTCTGGGATGCATGGTGAAGCTCAAGAAATGACTCTAGGCCTCAGTTGGCACTTCATGGAGGACACACTCCATTACAGGCATCGCCCGGTTGCCTCAAGCCAGAGCACCATGCGAAATATCTATAAGATACTAGCAAGCCAGTATGATCCCCTAGTTCATATCCTGCCCTTCACCACAAGGGCCAAAGTTTTGGTCCAGAGACTGTGGCCCAAAGACCGCGACTGGGATGACCCAAACTTACCGGTGGACCTCCTGCAAGCCTGGACTATTTGGGAAGAAGAGCTCCCTCAGCTCCCAACGGTCAGTCTCTAACGGAGTTATTTCCCACTGGACGTGGTTGTAAGTGCCATCACCTTCGAGCTTCACGTCTTTTGTGATGCATCAGAGTCCGCCTATGGGTCAGTTGCTTACCTACGTGGTGAGGATCCTAAAGGCCAAGTCCTTGTAGCCTTTGTGCTGGCACGTTCAAGAGTGGCACCGAAGAAACAACAGTCAATGCCACGGCTTGGGCTTTGTGCCACCCTTATCGGAGCTCAGCTTGCCCAGATGATCCAGAGAGAGCTAACCCTTCAGTTGAGGGACACAGTGCTGTAGTCTGACTCCACCACAGTACTTACCTGGATACAGTCAGAGTCCTGCAGATAAAAGGTGTTTGTAGGGACTCGTGTATCTGAGATTCAGGAACTGACGGATCATGGAGACATGTGGACACACAGAATAACCCTGCAGATCCTATCACAAGAGGGATGACACTATCCAACCTAGCCAAGCCAAACCAGTTCAGCCAAGGTCCTGCCTTCCTCCGGCTACCACATGAGAGTTGGCCAGCTACAAATTCTTTCGTGGAGGTCACAGATGAAACAGAGATGAAGAGGTCTGCGTTCTGTGGATTCATGTCAGCCTTTAGTGCTCCAGAGAGCCGAGCCGCTGAAGACCACTCTACCTTAGAAGATCTCCTTGAGGCAACAAGTAGGTCACTGCATGGGGCGGCCTTCCAGACGAGCGCCCTCAGTGCAGATGACTACGGAGAAGCAGAACTCCAAATCCTTTAGAGAGCACAATATGATAGCTTTCCAGATGAAGGTAAGTGCCTAAAAACAGGGAAAGCACTTCCTTCTAGCAGTCGGCTCTTGTCACTTGCTCCAGAGTACGACGTCTCTAGGGGCCTTATCCGAGTAGGTGGTAGGTTGCGCCGTTCTATTAGTCTGGAAAAAGATGTCGTACACCCAATTGTGCTAGAACCTAAGCACCATATTACCAAACTTATCATACGAATATATGATAACAAGTTACTCCATTCTGGATCAGAGAGGGTCTTGGCAGAGCTCCGACGCAAGTTTTGGATCCTCCAAGGCCGCGAAGCTATGCGTCGTCATCAGAGATCCTGCCCAGAGTGCCAGAAATGGAGAGCAAAGCCTGTTATTCCTAAGATGGCAGATCTGCCCCCTTGTCGTCTCCGCCTCCTGAAGCCTTATTCAACAGGAGTAGATTGCTTTGGCCCATTCTATGTCAAGCGAGGTCGGAGTACGGAAAAGAGATGGGGAATTGTTTTTAAGTGTATGACCACCAGGTGCATTCACATAGATGTGCTGCCCAACATGGATAACGACTCGTTCCTCATGTCACTCAGAAGGTTTGTGGCTAGACGGGGAACTCCCTTCGAGCTGCTCTCTGACTGTGGGACCAACTTCCGCGGAGGGGCGCACGAGCACAAAGCAAGTTTTGACAGTGCTTGCAGGAAGTTCTAGATTGAGGAGTCTATGGCCAGACATATATATATGTAGTAGCTCAAATATGGACTACTGCATGCTTCATGTAACATCAGAAGGAGTCAATGAGTATATATCAGTAAGAAACTTATTCATTGTCTATTGAAGAGATAACATAATATCTGGGTGTTGCACTCATTCTGATATGCATTGAACAGATACTTTTGCATTGTTGACAATTAAACGTTGTGTTTTGAAGATAACATATAAGCCATGCACATGTTGCACTGCATACAAGAAAATATCTTCCTCATTCCGTTGTGCATTGAAGAGATTACATACGTTCTGTTGCATTGCATAAAAGATCTAACTTCACTATGCATTAGCTGCTTCATTAAAATATATAGAAGGACTCATTCCGTTGAAGTGAGAACATATTTTTGCGTTGCACCAATTAGTCCTTTTGCGTTGTATTGCACACTAAAACTAAATTATTCACGTGTAGGCGCTAGTGCATTACAAATAGAATAACTACATTCCGTTGTGCAGCGAAAAGTAGCATAAGTTGCATAGCATTGCTAACACGATCTAACATTGTGCATTGAATAATAACATATAAGCAACAACTCATTCCGTAGTTTATTGAAGATATAACATATGTGTTCTTTCATTGTATTGCATAAATGATCAGATGGAAAATTGTTGGAATAATAGCTGTTAAAAAGAACTCTTACAAAACATGCATTCAAGAACTAACCGTTTCGATTGCATTGAAAAGACAAAGATGTGTGCTGTTGTAATGCATTGCTTATGCCTCTGTGTAATGAAAAGAAAATACAAAATATAACTTATGTGCTTTCACTTTCATTACTGAGCTGTGGATTTACAATTTATACAATAACTAAGTCGTTCCTTTGTGCAACGAAGATATGTGCAATGTATGTTGCATTGTACATAAGATCAAACCTTGTGCATTGAAGGATAAAATAGTAAAGTAAAATGCACTTTGTTGCATTGCAGTTTATTCAAAGAACTAACTCATTCCTTAGTGCATGAGATAACGTGTGTTATTTCATAAAATATCTAACTTATTCCTACGTGCCATTAAAAAAGAAAAGTCATTACATAAGTAGGCTACTTCAAACTAATTCATTTGTGTACTGACGGGAAAACATCACAACTCGTTCCTTTGTGCAACGAAGAAATGTATCAATAATATGCAGTCATATAAAGTAATAAAGTAATATGCAGTATAAAGTAATATGCAAATACACATGCACATACAATCAAACCTTGTGCATTGAAGAATTGCATCAATAATAAGCACTTTGTTGCACTGAAGTGCATTCATTATGTAGTACATTGAAGAGATAACGTGTGTTGTTTCATTGCATTGTATAGAAGATCTAACTTATTCCTTTGTGCAATGAAAAGAAAAGATATAACATATATACTTTCGCACCCCTTTCCATTCTACAACTAATTAATTTGTGTACTGACGAGAAAACATCACATAAGTGGTCGCATAACAATGCAACTAACTAGATCCTTTCTGCAACGAAGATATGTGCAATGCATGTGCTGTTGCATTGCATTGCACACACAATCAAACTTTGTGCAATGAAGAATAATATAAGTAATATGCACTTTGTTTCATCGCATTGCATAGAAGATCTAACTTGTTCCTTGGTGAAATGAAAAGAAAAGACATAACATATATGTTTTCGCATGTATTTCCATTCTACAACTAATTCATTTGTGCTCTGACGAGAAAACGGTCGCTTTACAATTCATTCAATACCTAACTCGTTCCTTTGTGCAACGAACAAATGTGATGTGACACGATCAAACGTTGTGCACTGAAGAATAACACAAGTAATATGCATATTGTTGCATTGCAGTGAACTAGCTCGTTCCGTAGTGCATGAGCTAACGTGTGTTATTTCCTTGCATTGCATAAAATATCTTACTTATTTCTTGGTGCAATGAAAAGAAAATATCTGCTTTCTCATGCATTTTTGTTCTGCAACTAATTCATTTGTAAACTGACGAGAAATCACATAAGCGGTCGCTTTACAATGCCACTAACTCGTTACTTTGTGCAACGAAGAAATGTGCATAGCATGTGCTGTTGCATTGCAGTGCACATACAATCAAACCTTGTGCATTGAAGAATTGCATCAGTAATATGCACTTTGCTGCATTGAAGTGCATTAATTATGTAGTACATTGAAGAGATAACGTGTGTTGTTTCATTGTATTGCACATTCAATCAAACTTTATGCATTTTGTGCACTTTTGGTTCATTGCATTGCATAGAAGATCTAACTTTTTCCTTGGTGCAATGAAAAGACAAGACATAACATATATGTTTTCGCATAAATTTCCATTCTACAACTAATTCATTTGTGCACTGACGAGAAAACATCACATAACGGTCGCTTTACAATTCATTCAATACCTTACTCGTTCCTTTGTGCAAACGAATAAATGTAAAATGCATGTGCTGTTGCATTGCATTGCACAGATGGTCAAACCTTGTGCATTGAGAAATTACACATATGTTGTTAAAATCACTATGTTGCATTGAAGTGCATTCATTATGTGTAGTGCATTGAACAGAGAACGTGTATTGTTTCATTGCATTGCATAGAAGATCTAGCTTATTCCTTGGTGCAATGAAAAGAAAAGACAACATATCTGCTTTCTCATGCGTTTTTGTACTACAAATAATACATTTGTGCACAGACGGAGAAAACATCACATAAGCGGTCGCTTTACAATGCAACTAACTCGTTTCTTTTCGCAACGAAGAAATGTGAAATGTATGTGCTGTTGCATTGCATTGCACATACGGTCAAACCTTGTGCATTGAGGAATTACATAGGTATTATGCACTTTGTTGCATTGAAGTACATTCATTATGTCGTGCATTGAAAAGACTGCGTGTGTTGTTTCATTGCATTGCATAAAAAACGTAATCCTTTGTGCAATGAAAAGAAAAGACAAACATGTATGCATTCGCATTCATTTCTATTCTACAACTAATTCATTTGTGTATTGACGAGAAAACATCAAATAACGGTCGCTTTACAATGCATTCAATTAAGTAACTCGTTCCTTTGTGTAACGAAGATATATTCGATGCATGTGCTGTTGCATTGCATTGCACATACAATCAAACCTTGTGCATTGAAAAATTGCATCAGTAATATGCACTTTGCTGCATTGAAGTGCATTAATTATGTAGTACATTGAAGAGATAACGTGTGTTGTTTCATTGCATTGCACATTCAATCAAACTTTGTGCATTTTGTGCACTTTGTTTCATTGCATTGCATTCAATTAAGTAACTCGTTCCTTTGTGTAACGAAGAGATATGCAATGCATGTGCTGTTGCATTGCATTGCACATATAGTCAAACCTTGTGCACTGAGAAATTACATCAGTATTATGCATGTTGCATTGAAGTGCATTCATTATGTGTAGTGCATTGAACAGAGAACGTGTGTTTTTTCATTGCATTGCATAAAATATCTAACTTATTTCTTGGTGCAATGAAAAGAAAAGACAACATATCTGCTTTCTCATGCATTTTTGTTCTACAACTAATTCATTTGTGCACTGACGAGAAATCACATAAGCGGACGCTTTACAATGCCACTAACTCGTTACTTTGTGCAACGAACAAATGTGCATTGCATGTGCTGTTGCATTGCATTGCACATACAATCAAACCTTGTGCATTGAAGAATTGCATCGGTAATATGTATTTTGCTCCATTGAAGTGCATTAATTATGTAGTACAGTGAAGAGATAACGTGTGTTGTTTCATTGCTTTGCACATACAATCAAACTTTGTGCATTGAAGAATAACATAAGTAATAGGCACTTTGTTTCATTGCATTTGCATAGAAGATCTAACTTTTTCCTTAGTGCAATGAAAATACAAGACATAACATATATGTTTTCGCATATATTTCCTTTCTACAACTAATTCATTTGTGTAATGACGAGAAAACATCACATGAGCTGTCGCTTTACAATGGATACAATAACTTTCTCGTTCCCAATAACTGTTCTCGTTTGTGCAATTTAAGAGATGGGAACTTTCTACATAGTTTCATTGACTACTTCTGATGTTATTTCATCATTATGTTGTTCACTGAAAAGATATTGTGTGTTGTTTCATTGCATTGCATATTAAACTTAATCCTTTGTGCAATGAAAAGAAAAGACAAACATATATGTTTTCGCATGTATTTCCATTCTACAAATAATTCATTTGTGGACTGACGAGAAATCACATAAGCGATATAGTCAGCCTATATTTAACCAATGAAAATTACTTCTGGCCAAAGGGTCCCGAAAAGGTAATGTATTTTAATTTCTCATAGACTCTTTCTGATGTTAAATCAGCCAGAGAGTACTCCATATTTTACCTAGTGTACATATTTCTGGCCCAAGAATACTCAATCTTGATTTTTTTTTCCCATGATGACTCCTTCTAATGTTATGTCAGCCATACAGTAATCCATATTTGTTGTATTTAACATATCTCTGCCCAAACGGTCCTGAAAAGTTATTTTTACAATATGAACCAATGGACTACTGATGTTAAATCAGCCAAGACAGTTTTCAATATTTGCCCTGCTGAACATATTTCTGGCTAAAGGGTCATCGATATTGAACTTTCTACACAGTCTCATTGACTAATTCTGATGTAGTTAGCCTATGTTTAACCAATTGAAAATACTTTCTGGCCAAAGGGTCCCGATGAGGTAATTTTCTATCATTTCTCATATACTCTTTTTGATGTTAAATCAGCCAGAGAGCAGTCCATATTTGACCTAGTGAACATATATATGGCCCAAAAGTACTCAATCTTGTACTCTATATTATTTGCATAATGACTCCTTCTGATGTAACTTCAACCATACAGTAGTCCATATTTGATATGTCACATATCTCTGGCCTAAGGGTCCTCAAAGAAAAAAAATTCCAATGTAAACTCAGAGACTCCTTCTGATGTTAAATTAGCCAGACACTTGCCGAGACATTTTTGCCCTGCTAAGGGACCATTCGGTATTTATGGAAAGGGCCACTGGAGGAAAATAGGGGAGGGTCTTTTTATTCTTTGTTGAGGGGAGGGTCATAGAATAAGTGCATCAGAACAGAACGTCAATGAAATGTTTACCCGGCAAAGCTTTAAAGCATTGTCCTGTGAGTGTAACTCTACCGCTGCATTAACATGTGATGTGAATGTACGTCGAGTTTTATAGTATTGGGAACTGCTGCTGATATAATGTGCGCTGTAATATACTACCATATTTTAGTTTCCACAACAATGTTAGTGAGTAAATCTACTGAAATTGCCACCATTACAGTGGAGTGTGATGTGTTAGACGTAGGGCTACCACGTTTTTAAATTACTATTAGTATTATTTGAGGTTAAAATAATAAAATACGTAGACCTACACCAAGAAAAACTAAAATTAGCTTTAAAATTGGCCAATTCCAGCGTTATGGACGTGACATTTGCAGTCAAAACTTGAAATATAAATTATCAGAAAATGCATTTAATACTGAAACGTCTGTTTATATATTCATACATACTCCAGACATTAGAAAAATATCGTCTAATAAATAACTCTCGTCTAATAAATGAACCGAAACTCAGCATATAGCCTAAGGTAGGCTACTTCCCTCGAAAGACCTGAGAAATATATAGAAAGCTTGAAATGTCTACTTTTTAACAGAACAATTCAAAACGAAAGAAAACAGACTACAAACGGCTCTCTGCTTATGTAATCCGTATGAAATGTGCATTTCTCTCTGGCGTGTTCACATACTGCGAAGATCGAGTAAGCATCGTCAACTTCATCTTTGCAGCCGACACTGGCAAAGATTTGTTTAATAATAAACAATTTAAATGTCTCCTTGCTATATTTGATGACGCTTTTGCTGGTTCTTTGTGGCAGCTTTTAGATACTTTATTGTCAGTGCCACCCTTAGCCTGCATGTTACATGAACTCGTCACCACTGCATCAGCACCGAAAACATTATTTTTTTTTTCCAAAAAAAAAATCGTGATACGAACCGAATTTTAGGTTTGGTCTATCGTTACAGCCCTAGTAAGACTAGAAAGCAGGAGTTTAGTCGTTTGTCATGGTTGTAAAAAAAACAATGGCTATCTGAACATCAACTTCTGATGTTAATTCAGCCAGAAATTAGTCCATATTTGACCTTCTTGATATATTTCTGGCCCAAGAGGACTCAATCTTGAATATTCTTTACATAATGACTCCTTCTGATGTAACATCAGCCATACAGTGGTCAATATTTAATTTACTGATTGAGGACTCTTTGGCCAGAAAAATGTTCAATAGCTCAAATATGGGAAATGTAGGTTCATGGAACAGTTTTACAGTAAAGTAACCCAAATCGTTCCCTTTCAAAAGCTACAATAAATGCTGCGCAGCTACCCCTGTTGCTGCCCCCATAACAAACAAATAGTTGCTCTGACTTACGCCACTGGCTAGTGCGGTGGACGTAAGCCTGAAGAGCAGGGACTGGACACAGTTGATGAGACTGTTCCTGCTCCGGCTTTGTGAACGGGGGAGGACAGAAGGCCTCTAGAGTGACAGGATGTACAGCAGAGAATGGTACCTTGGGCAGGTAATCAGGATGAGGATGCAAAATCACTTTCACCACTCCTGGGGCAAAGTCTAAGAAGGATGGCGATATTGACAGAGCCTGCATATCCCCGATTTATTTTGGAGAAGTAATAGCCATAAGAAAAACCATCTTTAAGGTCAGAAGTTTATCAGACGCTGACTCTAGCGGTTCAAAGGGGGTCTCAACCAGACCCTCGAGGACTATAGCTAAGTCCCAAGAAGGGATCTTGGTTCTTACAGGAGGCCTCAATCTCTTGGCCCCACGAATGAAGCGAGCAAGCAGAGGATGCTTCCCGAGTGGCACCCCGTCCATCAAGGCGTGGCAAGCCGAAAGAGCGGCCACATAAACCCTGAGCGTGGAGGGGCATGTGCCTGCTGACAACTTTTCTTGAAAAAAGTCCAGAACTGAAGCAATCTGGCAGTTGACCGGATCTGCATTATATGCTGTGCACCACCTTTCAAAGACGCCCCATTTATTGACATAATTCTTTCTTTTGGAGGAGGCCCTAGCACTCAAAATGGTCTCAATAACGTCAGGCGAAAATCCAGTGTCCCTCAGTCGATACCCATCAGGGGCCAAACATGCAGGTTCCACAGGTCGGGCCTGGGATGGAATATCCTGAGACAGAAGGTCCCTCCTCTCCGGAATTGCCCATGGCGAGTCGTTGAGGAGAGACATTATCTCTGAAAACCATACTCTGTTCGGCCAACGTGGTGCAATCAGTAAGAGGGAAGACCCTTGCTGGCGAACTCTGGCTAGGACTCCTGGGAACAGAGCCACTGGAGGGAAAGCATACAGGCGCATTTTGGGCCATGTGTGCGCCATCGCATCCAGACCCAGGGGGGCTGGGTGACTCAGAGAGAAGTAGAGGGGACATTGCGCAGTCTGATGGGAGGCGAATGGGTCCACTTCCGCTGTGTAAAATCTGATTCAGATCTGATTGACTACTTCTGGGTGGAGTTTCCATTCCCCTGTCTGCAGTTTCTGTCTGGACAGTAAATCTGCTCCCACATTCAAGTGCCCGGGGATATATACTGCCCTGATTGACAGGAACTTCTCCTGGGCCCAGAGAAAAATCTGCCTCGCTATTCTGTTCAAATTGCTTGAGCGCAGACCTCCCTGGTGATTTATATAAGAGACTGCCGCAGTTTTGTGTCCACCCGCACCAGGACATGACAGTCTCTCAACTGAGGGAGAAAGTATTTCAGGGCCAGAAATACAGCCATCAGCTCGAGGCAGTTGATGTGCCACTCGAGCTGATGACCCTCCCATTCCCCTTGAACTGGACGACCACTTAAGACCGCTCCCCAGCCCATCAGGGAGGCGTCTGTTGTTAACGATCTGCGACGACACGGCGCCCCTAGAGTGGGACCCAAGGCGATGAACCGGGGTCTGAGCCACAGAGATAGTGTGCGAAGCCCGTGGCGCGTCACTTTTATTTGCCTTTGAGGATTGACCCTTGGATAAAATCCTCTGGCATTTAGCCACAATTGAAACGGTCTCATGAGCAACAGCCCCATAGGAATCACCGTGGATGCTGAAGCCATGTATAACCTAACATCTTTTGGTACTGACGAACAGTGTGATCTTGGCCTAGCCTGACTTTGCTCATAATATGTCGAATGGCTCCTATTCGAGCGGGAGACAGTTGTGCCCGCATTGTGACCGAATCCCAAATGATCCCGAGAAAAGTTGTTCTCTGGGCAGGAGAAAGAACACTTTTCTTGGTGTTGAGTCTCAACCCTAGAGAAAATAGATGAGCTAACACGATGTCTCTGTGTTGAAGCACTCTCTCTTGCGATTGTGCTAGTATTGACCAATCGTTGATGTAATTCAAAATGCGAATGCCCTGGAGTCGTAATGGAGCCAGTGCTGCATCGTGTACGTGCGGGGGTGATAAGGCTAGGCCAAATGAAAGAACCCGAAATTGGTAAGCTTCGCCCCCGAAAGCGAACCTCAGGAACTTCCTGTGTTGTGGCGATATTTGTATGTGAAAATATGCGTCCTTCAGATCGATCGTGACGAACCAATCGTGATGTTGAATTTGCGACACGACCGCCTTTACGGTTAACATCTTGAACTTGAGTGTTTTGACATCACGGTTTAAGCCTCGAATATCTAAGATTGGACACCCCCGTCCTTCTTGGGATATAGGAAGTATTTGCTGTAACTTTCTCTCTGGAAGAGGAACATGTTCTATGGCCTCTTTGCTCAGAAGAGTTTGTAGCTCTTGTGACAGTACATGCATCAACTCCGGTCTCACGGAAGTGGAGTCCACGCCGTTTCAACGCGGAGGACGATGAATAAATTGGATTCTGTATCCTATTTGTACTGTGCTTAATACCCACGCAAAAATGCCTGGCAGAAGTTTCCACACTGCCAGACACTCTGAGAGTGATATCAACTTTAATACTTCCTCTTGAGGGGATGTTAGATGTTCCGTGCCCTGGATGACAGCAGGAAGCAACGGAACATCTAACATTTCGCTGGAAACCGCTGCCCCCCGAAGCACCAAAGGTGGCGGGGATGGAGAGGTTTCATGAGGGTAACGGAATTTGGCGATTTTTGGCAGTATGCGCCCCATCCATCGGGGGGCCACCAGACTGGGCGCCAGACCCTCGGGACTTCCTCTTCTTATTGATGATAGTTCTGAGGTCTGGCTTGGGAGGTTGCTGAGCCTGACGAGCCTGTCTACAGTTCTTATTACGGGTATAACGGCTCGCCACGCTCTGCTTTTTCACCTCCCGGGCTTTTGAAGGCCCGGAGAGAGGTTGGGTGGCCGATGGCCCCTCCCCATGAGTGCGGCGAGGAAGAAATTGAACAAAAGCTTCCTCGTGTTTTTTTTACCTTTTTTACCTTTTTTTATCGTGTTGACAGAGTCGCCGAACAGACTAGAGGGTGAGACTGGGGAATCTAACAGGAACACTCGGTCTTTATCTTTAATTCCTGTTAGATTAAGCCACAGGTGCCTCTCCGTGCTGACCAAAGCAGACATTGAACGACCGATGGCAAGGGCCGTTTGCTTAGTCGCACGAAGAGACAGATCTGTGGCTCTCCGCAGCTCCGAGAAAGACCTTCAATAGGTCAGCCTGGTACGCCTGAAGCACTGCCATAGTGTGCAGCGCAGCACCAGCCTGACCTGCAGCTTGATAAGCTAACTCGTTACTTTGTGCAACGAACAAATGTGCATTGCATGTGCTGTTGCATTGCATTGCACATACAATCAAACCTTGTGCATTGAAGAATTGCATCGGTAATATGTATTTTGCTCCATTGAAGTGCATTAATTATGTAGTACAGTGAAGAGATAACGTGTGTTGT
Organism: Meda fulgida; assembly: GCA_030578275.1. Lineage (NCBI taxonomy): Eukaryota > Metazoa > Chordata > Actinopteri > Cypriniformes > Leuciscidae > Meda > Meda fulgida. The sequence continues at coordinate 18,463,967 of CM060619.1, forward strand.
TTCATTGCTTTGCACATACAATCAAACTTTGTGCATTGAAGAATAACATAAGTAATAGGCACTTTGTTTCATTGCATTTGCATAGAAGATCTAACTTTTTCCTTAGTGCAATGAAAATACAAGACATAACATATATGTTTTCGCATATATTTCCTTTCTACAACTAATTAATTTGTGTAATGACGAGAAAACATCACATGAGCTGTCGCTTTACAATGGATACAATAACTTTCTCGTTCCCAATAACTGTTCTCGTTTGTGCAATTTAAGAGATGGGAACTTTCTACATAGTTTCATTGACTACTTCTGATGTTATTTCATCATTATGTTGTTCACTGAAAAGATATTGTGTGTTGTTTCATTGCATTGCATATTAAACTTAATCCTTTGTGCAATGAAAAGAAAAGACAAACATATATGTTTTCGCATGTATTTCCATTCTACAAATAATTCATTTGTGGACTGACGAGAAATCACATAAGCGATATAGTCAGCCTATATTTAACCAATGAAAATTACTTCTGGCCAAAGGGTCCCCAAAAGGTAATGTATTTTAATTTCTCATAGACTCTTTCTGATGTTAAATCAGCCAGAGAGTACTCCATATTTTACCTAGTGTACATATTTCTGGCCCAAGAATACTCAATCTTGATTTTTTTTCCCATGATGACTCCTTCTAATGTTATGTCAGCCATACAGTAATCCATATTTGTTGTATTTAACATATCTCTGCCCAAACGGTCCTGAAAAGTTATTTTTACAATATGAACCAATGGACTACTGATGTTAAATCAGCCAAGACAGTTTTCAATATTTGCCCTGCTGAACATATTTCTGGCTAAAGGGTCATCGATATTGAACTTTCTACACAGTCTCATTGACTAATTCTGATGCAGTTAGCCTATGTTTAACCAATTGAAAATACTTTCTGGCCAAAGGGTCCCGATGAGGTAATTTTCTATCATTTCTCATATACTCTTTTTGATGTTAAATCAGCCAGAGAGCAGTCCATATTTGACCTAGTGAACATATATATGGCCCAAAAGTACTCAATCTTGTACTCTATATTATTTGCATAATGACTCCTTCTGATGTAACTTCAACCATACAGTAGTCCATATTTGATATGTCACATATCTCTGGCCTAAGGGTCCTCAAAGAAAAAAAATTCCAATGTAAACTCAGAGACTCCTTCTGATGTTAAATTAGCCAGACACTTGCCGAGACAATTTTGCCCTGCTAAGGGACCATTCGGTATTTATGGAAAGGGCCACTGGAGGAAAATAGGGGAGGGTCTTTTTATTCTTTGTTGAGGGGAGGGTCATAGAATAAGTGCATCAGAACAGAACGTCAATGAAATGTTTACCCGGCAAAGCTTTAAAGCATTGACCTGTGAGTGTAACTCTACCGCTGCATTAACATGTGATGTGAATGTACGTCGAGTTTTATAGTATTGGGAACTGCTGCTGATATAATGTGCGCTGTAATATACTACCATATTTTAGTTTCCACAACAATGTTAGTGAGTAAATCTACTGAAATTGCCACCATTACAGTGGAGTGTGATGTGTTAGACGTAGGGCTACCACGTTTTTAAATTACTATTAGTATTATTTGAGCTTAAAATAATAAAATACGTAGACCTACACCAAGAAAAACTAAAATTAGCTTTAAAATTGGCCAATTCCAGCGTTATGGACGTGACATTTGCAGTCAAAACTTGAAATATAAATTATCAGAAAATGCATTTAATACTGAAACGTCTGTTTATATATTCATACATACTCCAGACATTAGAAAAATATCGTCTAATAAATAACTCTCGTCTAATAAATGAACCGAAACTCAGCATATAGCCTAAGGTAGGCTACTTCCCTCGAAAGACCTGAGAAATATATAGAAAGCTTGAAATGTCTACTTTTTAACAGAACAATTCAAAACGAAAGAAAACAGACTACAAACGGCTCTCTGCTTATGTAATCCGTATGAAATGTGCATTTCTCTCTGGCGTGTTCACATACTGCGAAGATCGAGTAAGCATCGTCAACTTCATCTTTGCAGCCGACACTGGCAAAGATTTGTTTAATAATAAACAATTTAAATGTCTCCTTGCTATATTTGATGACGCTTTTGCTGGTTCTTTGTGGCAGCTTTTAGACACTTTATTGTCAGTGCCACCCTTAGCCTGCATGTTACATGAACTCGTCACCACTGCATCAGCACCGAAAACATGATTTTTTTTTTTCCAAAAAAAAAATCGTGATACGAACCGAATTTTAGGTTTGGTCTATCGTTACAGCCCTAGTAAGATTAGAAAGCAGGAGTTTAGTCGTTTGTCATGGTTGTAAAAAAACAATGGCTATCTGAACATCAACTTCTGATGTTAATTCAGCCAGAAATTAGTCCATATTTGACCTTCTGGATATATTTCTGGCCCAAGAGGACTCAATCTTGAATATTCTATACATAATGACTCCTTCTGATGTAACATCAGCCATACAGTGGTCAATATTTAATTTACTGATTGAGGACTCTTTGGCCAGAAAAATGTTCATTAGGTCAAATATGGGAAATGTAGGTTCATGGAACAGTTTTACAGTAAAGTAACCCAAATCGTTCCCTTTCAAAAGCTACAATAAATGCTGCGCAGCTACCCCTGTTGCTGCCCCCATAACAAACAAATAGTTGCTCTGACTTACGCCACTGGCTAGTGCGGTGGACGTAAGCCTGAAGAGCAGGGACTGGACACAGTTGATGAGACTGTTCCTGTTCCGGATTTGTGAACGGGGGAGGACAGAAGGCCTCTAGAGTGACAGGATGTACAGCAGAGAATGGTACCTTGGGCAGGTAATCAGGATGAGGATGCAAAATCACTTTCACCACTCCTGGGGCAAAGTCTAAGAAGGATGGCGATATTGACAGAGCCTGCATATCCCCGATTTATTTTGGAGAAGTAATAGCCATAAGAAAAACCATCTTTAAGGTCAGAAGTTTATCAGACGCTGACTCTAGCGGTTCAAAGGGGGTCTCAACCAGACCCTCGAGGACTATAGCTAAGTCCCAAGAAGGGATCTTGGTTCTTACAGGAGGCCTCAATCTCTTGGCCCCACGAATGAAGCGAGCAAGCAGAGGATGCTTCCCGAGTGGCACCCCGTCCATCAAGGCGTGGCAAGCCGAAAGAGCGGCCACATAAACCCTGAGCGTGGAGGGGCATGTGCCTGCTGACAACTTTTCTTGAAAAAAGTCCAGAACTGAAGCAATCTGGCAGTTGACCGGATCTGCATTATATGCTGTGCACCACCTTTCAAAGACGCCCCATTTATTGACATAATTCTTTCTTTTGGAGGAGGCCCTAGCACTCAAAATGGTCTCAATAACGTCAGGCGAAAATCCAGTGTCCCTCAGTCGATACCCATCAGGGGCCAAACATGCAGGTTCCACAGGTCGGGCCTGGGATGGAATATCCTGAGACAGAAGGTCCCTCCTCTCCGGAATTGCCCATGGCGAGTCGTTGAGGAGAGACATTATCTCTGAAAACCATACTCTGTTCGGCCAACGTGGTGCAATCAGTAAGAGGGAAGACCCTTGCTGGCGAACTCTGGCTAGGACTCCTGGGAACAGAGCCACTGGAGGGAAAGCATACAGGCGCATTTTGGGCCATGTGTGCGCCATCGCATCCAGACCCAGGGGGGCTGGGTGACTCAGAGAGAAGTAGAGGGGACATTGCGCAGTCTGATGGGAGGCGAATGGGTCCACTTCCGCTGTGTAAAATCTGATTCAGATCTGATTGACTACTTCTGGGTGGAGTTTCCATTCCCCTGTCTGCAGTTTCTGTCTGGACAGTAAATCTGCTCCCACATTCAAGTGCCCGGGGATATATACTGCCCTGATTGACAGGAACTTCTCCTGGGCCCAGAGAAAAATCTGCCTCGCTATTCTGTTCAAATTGCTTGAGCGCAGACCTCCCTGGTGATTTATATAAGAGACTGCCGCAGTTTTGTGTCCACCCGCACCAGGACATGACAGTCTCTCAACTGAGGGAGAAAGTATTTCAGGGCCAGAAATACAGCCATCAGCTCGAGGCAGTTGATGTGCCACTCGAGCTGATGACCCTCCCATTCCCCTTGAACTGGACGACCACTTAAGACCGCTCCCCAGCCCATCAGGGAGGCGTCTGTTGTTAACGATCTGCGACGACACGGCGCCCCTAGAGTGGGACCCAAGGCGATGAACCGGGGTCTGAGCCACAGAGATAGTGTGCGAAGCCCGTGGCGCGTCACTTTTATTTGCCTTTGAGGATTGACCCTTGGATAAAATCCTCTGGCATTTAGCCACAATTGAAACGGTCTCATGAGCAACAGCCCCATAGGAATCACCGTGGATGCTGAAGCCATGTATAACCTAACATCTTTTGGTACTGACGAACAGTGTGATCTTGGCCTAGCCTGACTTTGCTCATAATATGTCGAATGGCTCCTATTCGAGCGGGAGACAGTTGTGCCCGCATTGTGACCGAATCCCAAATGATCCCGAGAAAAGTTGTTCTCTGGGCAGGAGAAAGAACACTTTTCTTGGTGTTGAGTCTCAACCCTAGAGAAAATAGATGAGCTAACACGATGTCTCTGTGTTGAAGCACTCTCTCTTGCGATTGTGCTAGTATTGACCAATCGTTGATGTAATTCAAAATGCGAATGCCCTGGAGTCGTAATGGAGCCAGTGCTGCATCGTGTACGTGCGGGGGGTGATAAGGCTAGGCCAAATGAAAGAACCCGAAATTGGTAAGCTTCGCCCCCGAAAGCGAACCTCAGGAACTTCCTGTGTTGTGGCGATATTTGTATGTGAAAATATGCGTCCTTCAGATCGATCGTGACGAACCAATCGTGATGTTGAATTTGCGACACGACCGCCTTTACGGTTAACATCTTGAACTTGAGTGTTTTGACATCACGGTTTAAGCCTCGAATATCTAAGATTGGACACCCCCCGTCCTTCTTGGGATATAGGAAGTATTTGCTGTAACTTTCTCTCTGGAAGAGGAACATGTTCTATGGCCTCTTTGCTCAGAAGAGTTTGTAGCTCTTGTGACAGTACATGCATCAACTCCGGTCTCACGGAAGTGGAGTCCACGCCGTTTCAACGCGGAGGACGATGAATAAATTGGATTCTGTATCCTATTTGTACTGTGCTTAATACCCACGCAAAAATGCCTGGCAGAAGTTTCCACACTGCCAGACACTCTGAGAGTGATATCAACTTTAATACTTCCTCTTGAGGGGATGTTAGATGTTCCGTGCCCTGGATGACAGCAGGAAGCAACGGAACATCTAACATTTCGCTGGAAACCGCTGCCCCCCGAAGCACCAAAGGTGGCGGGGATGGAGAGGTTTCATGAGGGTAACGGAATTTGGCGATTTTTGGCAGTATGCGCCCCATCCATCGGGGGGCCACCAGACTGGGGCGCCAGACCCTCGGGACTTCCTCTTCTTATTGATGATAGTTCTGAGGTCTGGCTTGGGAGGTTGCTGAGCCTGACGAGCCTGTCTACAGTTCTTATTACGGGTATAACGGCTCGCCACGCTCTGCTTTTTCACCTCCCGGGCTTTTGAAGGCCCGGAGAGAGGTTGGGTGGCCGATGGCCCCTCCCCATGAGTGCGGCGAGGAAGAAATTGAACAAAAGCTTCCTCGTGTTTTTTTACCTTTTTTACCTTTTTTTATCGTGTTGACAGAGTCGCCGAACAGACTAGAGGGTGAGACTGGGGAATCTAACAGGAACACTCGGTCTTTATCTTTAATTCCTGTTAGATTAAGCCACAGGTGCCTCTCCGTGCTGACCAAAGCAGACATTGAACGACCGATGGCAAGGGCCGTTTGCTTAGTCGCACGAAGAGACAGATCTGTGGCTCTCCCGCAGCTCCGAGAAAGACCTTCAATAGGTCAGCCTGGTACGCCTGAAGCACTGCCATAGTGTGCAGCGCAGCACCAGCCTGACCTGCAGCTTGATAAGCTTTACCCACTAATGCTGATGTAATTTTACATGGTTTCGTGGGGAGGGTAGGTCTCTTAATGGAAGATGCCAAAGTAGGCGAGAGATAGCTCGCGAGCGTCTCTTCTACCTGCGGCATCTCCGCATACCCCCGTGCCTTTGCACCCACGATTGTCGAAAAAGTCGACGCCGAGGGCAGAAAGATACGGGAAAGTATATGGTATATGGTGACTTAGACAGCTCGTCATGGAGGTCCTAGAAAAAGGGGAGAGACTGATGTTTTAGTCCCCCCCCCTGCCACCGGACAGAAACCTATCCCCTAGCTTAGGTTGTTATGGGGTCTCTTGATCGCGTGGCCAGTCAAGCTGCAACCTGACTCTTCAACCTGCAACCTCACCACTTCGAGCAGTTCCTCGACAGATTTATTTTCGCGAGAGAAATGCTCAGAAGATGGCCGCTCATAGTCCTCAGACCCAAGAGACAAATTATCGTCCCCCACGCGAGCCAAATAAGCAACGGAATGCGCTTCGGAATCACGCGAGGGAGCGTGTGGATCTGGTGATGCAGCAAGGGAAAGGGACGGACCCGTCTCTTCCTCATCACACAGATCCATGCGAGAGCCCCACGATGGTAATGTGGGTGCGGTCTGGAAATAGTTCAGATGAGAGCGGAGTATTTTTACCAGTATTTAATAAAATTTCACAACACTCGCACTCGCCTTTCTCTAAAGCCAGAGCCGCGTGCTCTTCCCCCAAACAAACAAAGCAGTAATCGTGTGTATCCAGCTCAGACGTGGGACGGGAGCATGGAGGAACACAACACTTATCTGCTGTTGACTCATTTCTACTCTTTTTTTTTTTGCTTTTTAAACTCTTTAACAGACTTTCAGAGAGAAAAGTTGAAAAATGAGAATTTTCTGCACACTGCCCGTTGAAAAACTAACTCCTAACAAAGATCTGAGACAGATAATGAGAGAGATAGAGTTTTGACACACACATGCACAGTGATCTGAACAAAAAAGATCTTGATGATGCACCTGTGGCTCAGATATTTATAGCCTCGCGTCGCGGGTCTGGCCGATGACGTCACCGACTGAGGCTATATTACCTCCAATGGGTCAATACAATTGGCTGACGAAACATGAGAAGTAGTCAATGAGAATATTCATGATTGAGGACTCAGAAAGGCAGAAATATGGTCCATTAGGTCAAATATGGACTACTGTCTGGCTGATTTAGCACCAGAGAGGGTCTATAAGGGTCTATACAGTGTTACATTTTTGGTGACCCTTTGGCCAGAAATATTTTCTATGGGTCAAATACAGGCTGGGGCTGACACAAATTTCAAGGGTTAATGGGTCAATACAATAGGCTGACGTTACATCATAAGTAGTCAATGAGAATGTGTAGAAATATCATGATTGAGTAAAAAATAATATATAGATATATTTGTTCATTAGGTGGACTATGGACTACTGTCTGGATGATTAAACACCAGAGAGGGTCTATAAGAACATACAGTGTTACATTTTTGGTGACCCTTTGCCCAGAAATATTTTCTATGGGTCAAATACTATGGGCTGACGTAACATCTGTTAGTCAATGAGAATATTAAGAAACAAAAGTTCATGATTGAGGAGCATTTGGCCAGATATAAGTTTCAGTTGGTCAAATATGGACTATTGTCTGTCTGATTTAACACCAGAAAGAGTCTATGAGAATATATAGTAAGTTACCTTTTGGGTTAACCTAAAGGTACCTTTTCTTTTGGTCAAATATAGGCTGGCTGATGTAACAGAAGGATTCATCATGTATAGAATGTTCAAAAATGAGTACTCTTGACACAAAAATATATACAATAGGTCAGAAATGGTCAACTGTCTGGCTAATTTAATATCAGAAGGAGTCTATAATTTTTATATAGTAAAAAAAAAACCTTTTGAGCAGCCTTTGGCCCGAGATATATTCAATAGATCATATAAGGACTAGGTCTACTGTATGGCTGATGTGCAAAAGGATCAAGTGATGTGAACCTGGACAGATTATGTACAGCGAGTGTTCGATCAGACCAAGCTCCCTTTTCTGACATGTTGCGACATGCCCTGGCTTGCAGAGAACAGCATTGAGTTTAGTTTCAGTTTCTAAGTTAAGCTTCTGGTTGTGTTCGTGTGCGTCAGTGACCACAAGTAAGTTACAATTATATTATATAGACAAGTTAATATTAGTTATTTATGGTCGAGCTTACAGTTAGAGACAGCCTTTATCTCTGTTGTATCTGTATCTTGTATGGCATTCTTATTGTAGTTCACATTTCAGGACATGTTTAGCACTGTTTATTTAAATGACTAGGGAGAGTATTAGCCTCAATTGTGTTATGTTAGTTAACGTCAATTTTCCTGTTTTATTTCCTTTTCTTTAGAACCACACCTACACTGTAAAGTATATACTAAATAGTGCCTGCACATCTGTATTTCAAAGTATATATTAAACCTTTCAACAAGTATTCCTGCCTTCCGTGTCCTGACCAGACACCCCAAATTGGTGACTAATTTCCATAACCAGTAGAGCCCCATTACAATTTATGGTCCTTCGAGCCGGAGGAACAGTCAACGATATGGCAACCAGTAAAGAAGGAATAAGCCTCTCTGTTTCACCTGTGCGCCCCAAACGCTCAGTGCAACGCCCAAGATATCTGGATGATTTCTTAGTCGAATATACAGACCAGCATAGCTTAGCGCAGATGCACAGGCACGAAGAGGAAAGGAAGCTACTCAGTCCTGCTAAAAGCATATCCTCAATGACAACAATGCAGAATGCAAATTAAGCCATTGTTCATCAGGCTTTGGAGACAGCGCGGCAACAGATTGAAACGGCCAAACAAACAGAGCTTTTGGAGTTTTTTCTGCAGCAACATTCCCCTCAGACCTCAGCTCAGTGGTCAAGGAGATCATCACGGCATCAGACCCCAGTACGCCAACTCTACCCAGACAGAGGAGGTGAACCTGTTCCTCATATCTATCTGCCACATGTGGCTCTCCCAGATCGCTACATGTAAATCCAGCTATTGATCAGATGCTGCCTCTACCCGTGCACCAGTCAATACATCAGCCTCCTTATGTACCCCAACCCATTATCCCTCCACCGGGTATCAGCATACACCCCTCAATATAGAAGGCCCAACATTTCTTGACTTCACCAAGCAATATAGAGCTCAATATGTGGAGCTTCGCCTTTCTCTTAGCATTCTCCTTCATCCTTCTCAGTCCGAGCATTACAAGTATGCCATATTGCTGAAGCATGTCAAGGTGCCACATGCACATCGCCTTGTGTTAGCTCATGCAGAGTCTAATATGCCCTACTCTGAAGCTCTGAAAGCACTGGATGAACGCTATGGACGTCCATACCAGTTTGTGCTGAAGGAGATAGAGGACATGGAACGCCTACCTCCCATCCGAGATGATAGGGCTCTCGATGAGTTCTCCATCAGAGTGCAGTCACTTGTCGGGATGCTGAAAGCTCTCAGAGGTGAAGGCCATGAAGAACTCCACTGCGGCTAAAATGTGAAGCGCCGTCAACACTATAGGAAGGACCCTGATAAATTGAACCTAACGCTTACTGACTTTTCAGAGTGGCTGAAGGCAGAAGTCAGATGCCTGGACATAGAGCCCTCACTTCAAGCTCACAGTGATAGGGACAGGAGAGAATTCAAGCAGCAGAAATCCAAGGTTAAGATCACTACTGTTATGCATGGGACAGGCATCTGCGAGGTCTGGCAATCCCACCCATCGATGGAGCTCAGCCAACCCTCCTGATTGGATCGGATAATGCTGATCTGATCGTTCCGATTGAGCCAGTGCATTTAGGTCCCCCCGGTGGTCCTGCAGCAGTAAAGACTAATCTCGGTTGGACACTCCAGGGCTCAGCAAAATACCTGCAGCAACAGCTTCCCACCACACAGTGCTTGTTCACCACAGTTTTCTCCCCTTCTGTTGAGCTGTTCAGTCAAGTTGAACGGTTGTGGCATTTACACTGCCTTTCAAAAGTGAGAGGTTGGTGACCAGATCCCAACAGGACAAGTACTCAGTGGACCTATTAGAGGCCGAGACCATCCGTGTAGAAGTAAACGGAGTGCATCGGTACTCTACACCCCTTCTACGAGTCCCAAACATGCCCAAGCTGCAAGTTTCAAAGGAAGTTGTGATGAAGAACCTGCAAAACACAGAGAAGAGGTTAGTACAAGACCCACTGCGTGCATCTACCTACCAGGAGGAGATCAAGAAACTGGAGATTGCTGGGTACGTCACCAAGATTGACTCCTGCGTGGCAGACTCATCAGAGGAGTGTTGGTTTCTGCCCCACCACATGGTCAGGCACAATGGAAAGGAAGTGTTTTTAACTGCAGCTCCCAGCTTGGCAGACAAAGTCTGAATAACTACCTCCTTCCTGGTCCAGCCTTAGGACCCTCACTCCTTGGAGTCCTCCTACGATTGAGAGAGCATCGAGTTGCAGTAAGTGGAGACATTAAAGGGAACCTGCCTAAGGAGCCAAGTCTGATAGCAGCGAAAGATGGGTTTCTGGGATGCATGGTGAAGCTCAAGAAATGATTCTAGGCCTCAGTTGGCACTTCATGGAGGACACACTCCATTACAGGCATCGCCCGGTTGCCCCAAGCCAGAGCACCATGCGAAATATCTATAAGATACTAGCAAGCCAGTATGATCCCCTAGGTCATATCCTGCCCTTCACCACAAGGGCCAAAGTTTTGGTCCAGAGACTGTGAGCCAAAGACCGAGACTGGGATGACCCAAACTTACCGGTGGACCTCCTGCAAGCCTGGACTATGTGGGAAGAAGTATCCCAACGATCCCAAAGTATCCCTCAGCTCCCAACGGTCAGTCTCTCCCGGAGTTATTTCCCACTGGACGTGGATGTAAGTGCCATCACCTTCGAGCTTCACGTCTTTTGTGATGCATCAGAGTCCGCCTATGGGTCAGTTGAGGGACACAGTGCTGTGGTCTGACTCCACCACAGTACTTACCTGGATACAGTCAGAGTCCTGCAGATACAAGGTGTTTGTAGGGACTCGTGTATCTGAGATTCAGGAACTGACGGATCACCGGCCATGGAGGTATGTGGACACACAGAATAGATCCTGTGTGATCCCTGTAGATCCTATCACAAGAGGGATGACACTATCCAACCTAGCCAAGCCAAACCAGGTCAGCCAAGGTCCTGCCGTTGTCCGGCTACCACATGAGGGTTGGCCAGCTACAAATTCTTTCGTGGAGGTCACAGATGAAACAGAGATGAAGAGGTCTGCGTTCTGTGGATTCATGTCATCCATTACTGCTCCAGAGAGCTGAGCCGCTGAAGACCACTCTACCTTTGAAGATCTCCTTGAGGCAACAAGTAGGTCACTGCATGGGGCGGCCTTCCACACGAGCGCCCTCAGTGCAGATGACTACGGAGAAGCAGAACTCCGAATCCTTTAGAGAGCACAATATGATAGCTTTCCAGATGAAGTTAAGCGCCAAAAAACAGGGAAAAAAAACCCCCAAAAAACTCCCTAAACAGGGTTAAGTGCCAACTTCTAGCAGTCGGCTCTTGTCACTTGCTCCAGAGTACGACGTCTCTAGGGGCCTTATCCGAGCAGGTGGCAGGTTGCGCCGTTCTATTAGTCTGGAAAAAGATGTCGTACCCCAATTGTGCTAGAACCTAAGCACCATTACCAAACTTATCATACGACAATATGATAACAAGTTACTCCATTCTGGATCAGAGAGGGTCTTCGCAGAGCTCCGACGCAAGTTTTGGATCCTCCAAGGCCGCGAAAGCTGTGCGTTGTCATCAGAGATCCTGCCCAGAGTGCCAGAAATGGAGAGCAAAGCCTGTTATTCCTAAGATGGCAGATCTGCCCCCTTGTCGTCTCCGCCTCCTGAAGCCTTATTCAACAGGAGTAGATTGCTTTGGCCCGTTCCAGGTCAAGCGAGGTCGGAGTACGGAAAAGAGATGGGGAATTGTTTTTAAGTGTATGACCACCAGGTGCATTCACGTAGATGTGCTGCCCAACATGGATACCGACTCGTTCCTCATGTCACTCATAAGGTTCGTGGCTAGACGGAGAACTCCCTTCGAGCTGCTCTCTGACTGTGGGACCAACTTCCGCGGAGGGGCGCACGAGCTCGAAACAAGTTTTGCAGTGCTTGCAGGAAGTTCTAGATTGAGGAGTCTATGGCCAGACATATATATATGTAGTAGCTCAAATATGGACTACTGCATGCTTCATGTAACATCAGAAGGAGTCAATGAGTATATATTAGTAAGAAACTTATGCATTGTCTATTGAAGATATAAAATAATATCTGGGTGTTGCACTCATTCCGTTATGCATTGAACAGATATTTTTGCAGTGTTGACAATTAAACGTTGTGTATTGAAGATAACATATAAGCCATGCACATGTTGCACTGCATACAAGAAAATAACTTCCTCATTCCGTTGTGCATTGAAGAGATTACATACGTTATGTTGCATTACATAAAAGATCTAACTTTACTATGCATTAGCTGCTTCATTAAAATGCATAGAAGGACTCATTCCGTTGAAGTGAGAACATATTTTTGCGGTGCACCAATTAGTCCTTTTGCTTGTATTGCACACTAAAACTTAATTATCACGTGTAGGCGCTAGTGCATTACAAATAGAATAACTACATTCCGTTGTGCAGCGAAAAGTAGCATAAGTTGCATAGCATTGCTAACACGATCTAACATGTGTGCATTGAATAATAACATATAAGCAACAACTCATTCCGTAGTTTATTGAAGATATAACATATGTGTTCTTTCATTGCATTGCATAAATGATCAGATGGAAAATTGTTGCAATAATAGCTGTTAAAAAGAACTCTTACAAAACATGCATTCAAGAACTAACCATTTCGATTGCATTGAAAAGACAAAGATGTGTGCTGTTGTAATGCATTGCTTATGCCTCTTTGTAATGAAAAGAAAATACGAAACATAACTTATGTGCTTTCACTTTCATTACTGAGCTGTGGATTTACTATTTATACAATAACTAACTCGTTCCTTTGTGCAACGAAGATATGTGCAATGTATGTTGCATTGCACATAAGATCAAACGTTGTGCATTGAAGGATAAAATAGTAAACTAAAGTAAAATGTACTTTGTTGCATTGCAGTTTATTCAAGAACTAACTCATTCCTTAGTGCATGAGATAACGTGTGTTATTTCATAAAATATCTAATTTATTCCTACGTGCCATTAAAAAAGAAAAGTCATTACATAAGTAGGCTACTTCAAACTAATTCATTTGTGTACTGACGGGAAAACATAAGTGGTCGCTTTACAATGCAACCAACTCGTTCCTTTGTGCAACGAAGAAATGTGCAATGCATGTGCTGTTGCTTTGCATTGCACATACAATCAAACGTTGTGCATTGAAGAATTGCATCAATAATATGCACTTTGTTGCACTTAAGTGCATTCATTATATAGTACATTGAAGAGATAACGTGTGGTTTCATTGCATTGTATAGAGGATCTAACTTATTCCTTTGTGCAATGAAAAGAAAAGATATAACATATATACTCTCGCACCCCTTTCCATTCTACAACTAATTAATTTGAATACTGATGAGAAAACATCACATAAGTGGTCGCATTACAATGCAACTAACTAGATCCTTTCTGCAACGAAGATATGTGCACTGCATGTGCTGTTGCATTGCATTGCACACACAATCAAACTTTGTGCAATAAAGAATAATATAAGTACTATGCACTTTGTTTCATCGCATTGCATAGAAGATCTAACTTATTCCTTGGTGCAATGAAAAGAAAAGACAAAACCTATATGTTTTCGCTTGTATTTCCATTCTACAACTAATTCATTTGTGCACTGACGAGAAAACATAACGGTCGCTTTACAATTCATTCAATACCTAACTCGTTCCTTTGTGCAACGAGAAATGTGATGTGACAAGATCAAACGTTGTGCACTGAAGAATAACATAAGTAATATGCATATTTTGCATGCAGTGAACTAACTCGTTCCGTAGTGCATGAACTAACGTGTGTTATTTCATTGCATTGCATAAAAAATCTTACTCATTTCTTGGTGTAATGAAAAGAAAATATCTGCTTTCTCATGCATTTTTTCTACAACTAATTCATTTGTCCACTGACGAGAAAACATCACATAACGGTCGCTTTACAATTCATTCAATACCTTACTCGTTCCTTTTTGCAACGAAGAAATGTACAATGCATGTGCTGTTGCATTGCATTGCACATATCGTCAAACCTTGTGCATTGAGGAATTATATCAGTATTATGCACTATGTTGCATTGAAGTGCATTCATTATGTGTAGTGCATTGAACAGAGAACGTGTGTTGTTTCTTTGCATTGCATAGAAGATCTAACTTATTCCTTGGTGCAATGAAAAGAAAAGACAAAACATATATGTTTTCGCATGTTTTTCCATTCTACAACTAATTCATTTGTGCACTGACGAGAAAACATCACATAAGGGTCGCTTTACAATTCATTCAATAACTAACTTTGTGCAACGAAGAGATTGTTGCACAAATGCACAGTGCATTGCATATACGACCAAACGTTGTCCACTGAAGAATAACATAAGGATTGTTGCGTTGCAGTTAACTAACTCATTCCGTAGTGCATGAGCTAACGTGTGCTATTTCATTGCATTGCATAAAAGATCTAACTTACTTCTTGGTGCAATGAAAAGAAAAGACAACATGTGCTTTCTCATGCATTTTTGTTCTACAACTAATTCATTTGTGCACTGACGAGAAAACATCACATAAGCGGTCGCTTTACAATGCAACTAACTCGTTCCTTTGTGCAACGAAGAAATGTGCAATGCATGTGCTGTTGCACATACGATCAAACTTTGTGTTGAAGAATAACATAAGTAATATGCCCTTTGTTGCATTGAAGTGCATTCATTATGTAGTGCATTGAAGAGATAACGTTTGTTGTTTCATTGCATTGCATAAAATATCTTACTTATTCCTACGTGCATGGAAAGAAAATATATAACATATGTGCTTCCTCATGAGCTTCCATTCTGCAACTAATTCATTTGTGTACTGACAAGAAAATATCACATGAGCGGTCGCATTACAATGCAAAAAATAACTTACTCGTTCCTCTGTCCAAATTAAGAGATGTGAAATTCATGTGCTGTTGCATTGCATTGCACTTAGCGGCCGCTTTAGAATGCATTCAATAACTGTCTCGTTCCTTTGTGCAAAGAAGAGATGTTCAATCCATGTGCTGTTGCATTGCATTGCACATGCGATCAAACGTTGTGCATTGAAGAATAACATTTAAGTAATATGCACTTTGTTGCATTCCAGTGTATTCAAGAACTAACTCATTACGTAAGTCCATTGAAGATATAACATCTTTGTTGATTAATTGCGTTGCATAAAATATCAAACTTATTCCTCTGCTGCATTGCACATGCGATCAAACGTTTTGCATTGAAGAAATAACATATAAGTAATATGCACATTGTTACATTGCAGTGCATTCAAGAGCTTACTCTTTTCGTAATGCATTGATTACATAATGTTTGTTTTATTGCATTGAATAAAATAATAACGTATTCCTCTGTGCAATGAAAAGAAAAGACTTATATTTCTATTTACATCTAATTAATTTGTGTACTGACGAGAAAAAATCACATAAGCGATCGCTTTACAATGCAAGTAATTCGTTCCATTGTGCAACGAAGAGATGTGCAATGCATGTGCTGTTGCATTGAATTGCAACACACGATCAACCTTTGTGCGTTGAAGAATAACATATAAGTGATAGAGACACTGCTGCATTGCAGTGAATTCAAGAACTAACTCATTCCGTGGTCCGTAACACTTGTGTTGTGTCCATTGCATTGCATTAAAGATCTAAAGCATGTAACGAATTGTAAAGTGTCATCTAATGCATGTGCTTTTGCATTGCATTGCACATACGGTCAAACCTTGTGCATTGAGGAATTACATCAGTATTATGCAATTTGTTGCATTGAAGTTCATCCATGATGTAGTGCATTGAACATATAACGTGTTTTGTTTCATTGCATTGCATAGAAGATCTAACTTATTCCTTGGTGCAATGAAAAGAAAAGACAAAACATATATGTTTTTGCTTTTGTTTCCATTCTACAACTAATCATTTGTGCACTGACGAGAAAACATTACATAACGGTCACTTTACAATTCATTCAATACCTAACTCGTTCCTTTGTGCCACGAACAAATGTGCAATGCATGTTCTGTTTCAGTGCATTGCACTGCGACCAAACGTTGTGCACTGAAGAATAACATAAGTAATATGCATATTGTTGCATTGCAATGACCTAACTCATTGCGTAGTGCATGAGCTAACGTGTGTTTTTTTCATTGCATTGCATAAAATATCTAACTTATTTCTTGGTGCAATGAAAAGAAAAGACAACAATATCTGCTCTCTCAAGCATTTTTGTTCTACAACTAATTCATTTGTGCACTGACGAGAAAACATCACATAAGCGGTCGCTTTAAAATGCCACTAACTCGTTCCTTTGTTCAACAAAGAAATGTCATCTAATGCATGTGCTGTTGCATTGCATTGCGCAAACAATCAAACCTTGTGCATTGAAGAATTGCATCAGTAATATGCACTTTGTTGCATTGAAGTGTATTCATTAAGTAGTACATTGAAGAGATAACGTGTGTTGTTTCATAGCGTTGCACATACAATCAAACTTTGTGCTTTGAAGAATAACATAAGTAATATGCACATTTTTTCATTGCATTGCATAGAAGATGTAACTTGTTCCTTGGTGCAATGAAAAGACAAGACATAACATATATGTTTTCGCATGTATTTCCATTCTACAACTAATTCATTTGTCCACTGACGAGAGAACATCACATAACGGTCGCTTAACAATTCATTCAATACCTAACTAGTTTCCTTTTTGCCACGAAGAAATGTGCAACGCGAGTTCTGTTGCAGTGCAGTGCACATACGACCAAACGTTGTGCACTGAAGAATAACATAAGTAATATGGATATTGTTGCATTGCAGTGACCTAACTCATTGCGTAGTGCATGAGCTAAGGTGTGTTATTTCATTGCATTGCATAAAATATCTAACTTACTTCTTGGTGCAATGAAAAGAAAAGACAACATCTGCTTTCTCATGCATTTTTGTTCTACAACTAATTCATTTGTGCACTGACGAGAAAACATTGTGCATTGAAGAATTGCATCAGTAATATGCACTTTCTTGCATTGAAGTGCATTCATTATGTAGTACATTGAAGAGATAACGTGTGTTATTTCATTGCATTGGAACATACAATCAAACTTTGTGCATTGAAGAATAACATAAGTAATATGCACTTTGTTTCATTGCATTGCATAGAAGATCTAATTTTTTCCTTGGTGCAATGAAAGACAAGACATAACAAAAGTTTTCGATTGTATTTCCATTCTACAACTAATTCATTTGTGCACTGACGAGAGAACATCACATAACGGTCGCTTTGCCATTCATTCAATACCTAACTCATTCCTTTTTGCAACGAAGAAATGTACAATGCATGTGCTATTGCATTGCACATATCGTCAAACCTTGTGCATTGAGGAGTTATATCAGTATTATGCACTATGTTGCATTGAAGTGCATTCATTATGTGTAGTGCATTGAACAGAGAACGTGTGTTGTTTCTTTGCATTGCATAGAAGATCTAACTTACTTCTTGGTGCAATGAAAAGAAATGACAACATCTGCTTTCTCATGCATTTTTGTTCTACAACTAATTCATTTGTGCAGTGACGAGAAAACATCACACAAGAGGTCGCTTTACAATGCAACTAACTCGTTCCTTTGTGCAACGAAGAAATGTGCAATGCATGTGCTGTTGCATTGCATTGCACATACGGTCAAACCTTGTGCATTGAGGAATTACATAGGTATTATGCACTTTGTTCCATTGAAGTGCAATTATTATGTTGTGCATTGAAAAGACAGCGTGTGTTGTTTCATTGCATTGCATAAAAAACTTAATCCTTTGTGCAGTGAAAAGAAAAGACAAACATGTATGCTTTCGCATGCATTTCCATTCTACAACTAATTCATTTGTGCACTGACGAGAAAACATCACATAACGGTCGCTTTAAAATGCATTCTAATAACTAACTCGTTCCTTTGTGTAACGAAGAGTCATGCAATGCATTTGCTGTTGCAAACGTTGTGCATTGAAGAATAACATAAGTAATATGCACTTTAATGCATTGCAGTGCATTCAAGAACTATCTCATTCCGTAGTGAATTGAAGAGATAACGTGTTTTGTTTCTTTGCATTGCATAAAAGATCTAACCTTGGTGCAAGGAAAAGAAAAGGACATAACATACGTGCTTTCGCATGCGTTTCCATTTTACAACTAATTCATTTGTGTAATGACGAGAAAACATCACATGAGCTGTCGCTTTACAATGGATATAATAACTATCTCGTTCCTTTGTGCAATTTAAGAGATGGAAACTTTCTACATAGGTTTCATTGACTACTTCTGATGTTATTTCATCATTATGTTGTTCACTGAAAAGATATTGTGTGTTGTTTCATTGCATTGCATATTAAACTTAATCCTTTGTGCAATGAAAAGAAAAGACAAACATATATGTTTTCGCATGTATTTCCATTCTACAAATAATTCATTTGTGGACTGACGAGAAATCACATAAGCGATATAGTCAGCCTATATTTAACCAATGAAAATTACTTCTGGCCAAAGGGTCCCGAGAAGGTAATTTACTATAATTTCTCATAGACTCTTTCTGATGTTAAATCAGCCAGAGAGTACTCCATATTTGACTTGGTGTACATATATATGGACCAAGACTACTCAATCTTTATTTTTATTTACATGATGACTCCTTCTAATGTTATATCAACCATACAGTAATCCATATTTGATCTATTGAACATATCTCTGCCCAAAGGGTCCTGAAAAGTTTTTTTACAATATGAACCAATGGACTACTGATGTTAAATCAGCCAAGACAGTTCTCAATATTTGCCCTGCTGAACATATTTCTGGCTAAAGGGTCATCGATATTGAACTTTCTACACAGTCTCATTGACTAATTCTGATGTAGTTAGCCTATGTTTAACCAATTGAAAATACTTTCTGGCCAAAGGGTCCCGAAAAGGTAATTTTCTAAAATTTCTCATATACTCTTTTTGTTGTTAAATCAGCAAGAGAGCAGTCCATATTTGACCTAGTGAACATATATATGGCCCAAAAGTACTCAATCTTGAATATTCTTTACATAATGACTCCTTCTGATGTACTTCTTGACTCCCTGGCCTAAAAAAAAAATCCAATGCAAACTCACAGACTCCTGATGTTAAATTATCCAGACACTTGTCCATTTTTGCCCTGCTAAGGGACCGTTCGGTATTTACGGAAAGGGCCACTGGAGGAAAATAGGGGAGGGTCTTTTTATTCTTTGCTGAGGGGAGGGTCATAGAATAAGTGCATCAGAACAGAAGGTCAATGAAATGTTTACCCGGCAAAGCTTTAAAGCACGAGCAAATAATGAACTTTTGTGATTACGAAAAAGTGAGGTGTCCCTGTGAGTGTAACTATACCGCTGTATTAACATGTGATGTGAATGTACTTCGAGTTTTACAGTATTGGGACTGAGGTGTTAGAACTGCTGCTGATATAATGTGCGCTGTAGTATACTACCATATTTTAGTTTCCACAACAATGTTAGTGAGTAGATCTACTGAAATTGCCACCATAACAGTGGAGTGTGATGAGTTAGACACTGGGCTACCACATTTTAAATTACTATTAGTATTATTGAAGTTAACATAATAAAATACGTAGACCTACACCAAAAGAAAACTAGTCGAGGATAAAGTCTTTAAAATTGGGCAATTCCAGCATTATGGACGTGACATTTGCAGTCAAAACTTGAAATATAAATTCTCAGAAAATGCATTTAATACTGAAACGTCTGTTTATATATGCATACATACTCAAGACATTAGAAAATATAAGCCTACACATTTATACACGTTTTATATTTAATATGAGGAAAATACACATGTGATGTGACACAAAAAAACTTTAACTTTTTAGGTGGCAAAATATTTTTTAGTAATTCTATGAACTACGCAGCGGATGAAGAAGTGTCGGCCTCCACATTTAAAATATTATTTTCATTTTATTTTTCGTATTCGCATTTATGAGGAAAAAAAACAATGTTAACGGACGTGACAGTTCTCCGTTGCGTACATGACCGCTCTGAAAGTGACTTTAAAACTTTCACAGAGGCCACAAACAGAAAGCACAAAGCCTTTCTTTAAAGTGAATTTCGTTTTTTATTAATTTTATCTTAATTTTAATCAATGTTTCATCAACCAATTGCCTGGATTTTAATAAATAAGAAGTAAATATAGTAGAAAATAGATCATCATGACACGGCAGCGCCGGCGCGTGAACTGGACTCTCGTCTAATAAATGAACCAAAACTCAGCATATAGCCTAAGGTAGGCTACTTCCCGCACAGACCTGAGAAATATATAGAAAGCTTGAAATGTCTACTTTTTAACAGAACAATTCAAAAACGAAAGAAAACAGACTACAAACTGCTCTCTGCTTATGTAATCAGTATGAAATATGCATTTCTCTCTGGTGTGTTCACATACTGCGAAGATCGCGAGTCAGCATCGTCAACTTCCTCTTGTTTATTAATAAACAATTTAAATGTCTCCTTGCTATATTTGATGACGCTTTTGCTGGTTCTTTGTGGCAGCTTTTATGATATACTTTATTGTCAGCGCCACCCTCAGCCTACATGTTACATGAACTCCTCACCACTGCTCATCAGCACCGAAAACATTTTTTTTTAATCAAAAATCGTGATACGAACCGAATTTTAGGTTTTGTCTATCGTTACAGCCCTAGTAAGATGAGAAAGCAGGAGTTTAGTCGTTTGTCATCTTGCCAAGCGCAAACCAGTACAGAAGTAATCAATCAGGGAGAGTCATGCCTTTTTTCACAGTCATTTTGGAGGGTGATAAAAAATTTTTACTGCGGGCGAAGGGAGGATCAAGTCTTTTTTGACTACAGACCTCAAATCTCCTCCGGTAGCCCCTTAAATAAAAAACGAACAGTCCTAAATCATATTTCTGGTCTAAGAGTTTGTCAAAAGGCAACATAACATATATTCTAATAGACTATTTCTGATGTTAATTCAGCCAGAAATTCGTCCATATTTGACCTTCTGGATATATTTCTGGCCCAAGAGTACTCAATCTTGAATATTATTTACATAATGACTCTTTCTGATGTAACATTAGCCATACAGTAGTCAATATTTAATCTACTGAACATATCTCTAGCCAAAGAGTCCTCAAACGTGTTTTTTCTTTTTTTTTTTAACAATATAAACTCATAGACTCCTTCTAATGTTAAATCAGCCAGACAGTCGTCCATTTTGCCTACATGGCTACATTAGCTGCTGGCCAAACCACCCTCTGTATGTGTAGAACATGTGTAGGAAAGTTCATGATTGAGGACTCTTTGACCAGAAAAATGTTCATTAGGTCAAATATGGACTACTGTATGGTGGACAGAAATTTCAATGGGTCAATGGGTCAATACAATGGGCTTGACGTAACGATTCGGGTTACTTGACTGTAACCCTGTCCCTGAAAAGCGGAACGAGATGCTGCGCTGCTTAGCGCATTGGGAACGTCTTTTAATAGTGACCAGCTGTGAATATAGTGTGTAAACACGTCGATAGAATCGACCCGGAGGTAATATAGCCTCAGCCGGTAACGTCATCGCGCGCACATACCGCGACGCGAGGCTATAAATAGATAGCCACATCATCAAGATTATTTTTTCTGAAAAATCAGTCCTGTGACATCATCAGTACGGCAAGGTAGCGCAGCATCTCGTTCCGCTTTTTCAGGGAACAGGGTTACAGTCAAGTAACCCGAATCGTTCCCTTTCAAAAGCTACAATCGATGCTGCGCTGCTTAGTGCATTGGGAACGAGAATACCCACGCCGCCATGCTTGAAGGTGTCTGGACCCCTACGTTTGTGCTGGTGTGGCTCACAAGAACGCAAGAAGGCCCTAGACACTAGCTTGTGAAGTTGACTCAAGGACATGAGAGCCCGGAGTGGCATGAACATTCAAACTATAAATCTTATGAATGTGTGCAGAGAGGACCAGCCTGGCGCATCACACAAACATGTTGTAAGGGGGCACCCTTGCCAAAGCAGTAGAGGAGGCGACACCTCTGGTGGAGTGAGCCCTTAGACCCGCAGGAAAAAATCAAGTCAAATCATAAAATCATAGTCAAGAGGAATTGCATCCCTGACCCAATATGACATGGTCTGTTTATTGGCGGCAGCACCCTTGTTGCTGCCCCCATAACAAACAAATAATTGCTCTGACTTACGCCACTGGCTAGTGCGGTGGACGTAAGCCTTTAGAGCACGACTGGACACAGTTGATGAGACCTTTCCTGCTCCGGCGTTGTGAACGGGGGAGGACAGAAGGCCTCTAGAGTGACAGGATGTACAGCAGAGATGGTACCTTGGGCAAGTAATCAGAATGAGGATGCAAAAACACTTTCACCATTCCTGGGGCAAAGTCTAAGAAAGATGGCGATATTGACAGGATGCACAGCAGAGAATGGTACCTTGGGCAAGTAATCAGGATGAGGATGCAAAATCACTTTCACCATTCCTGGGGCAAAGTCCTAAGAAGGATGGCGATATTGACAGAGCCTGCATATTCCCGATTCTTTTTAGAGGAGTAATAGCCATAAGAAAAAACATCTTTAAAGTCAGAAGTTTATCAGACGCTGACTCTAGTGGTTCAAAGGAGGTCTCAACCAGACCCTCGAGGACTATAGCTAAGTCCCAAGAAGGGATCTTGGTTCTTACAGGAGGCCTCAATCTCTTGGCCCCACGAATGAAGCGAGCAAGCAGAGGATTCTTCCCAAGTGACACCCCCGTCCACCAAGGGCGTGGCAAGCCGAAAGAGCGACCACATAAACCCTGAGGGGCATGTGCCTGCTGACAACTTTTCTTGCAGAAAGTCCAGAACTGAAGCAATCTGGCAGTTGACCAGATCTGCATTATGTGCTGTGCACCACCTTTCAAAGACGCCCCATTTATTGACATAATTCTTTCTTGTGGAGGAGGCCCTAGCACTCAAAATGGTCTCAATAACGTCAGGCGAAAGTCCAGTGTCCCTCACTCGATACCCATCAGGGCCCAAACATGCAGGTTCCACAGGTCGGGCCTGGGATGGAATATCCTGACACAGAAGGTCCCTCCTCTCCGGAATCGCCCATGGCGAGCCGTTGAGGAGAGACATTATCTCTCAAAACCATACTTTGTTCGGCCAACGTGGTGCAATCAGTAAGAGGCAAAACCCTTGCTGGCGAACTCTGGCTAGGACTCCCGGGAGCAGAGCCACTGGAGAGAAAGCATACAGGCGCATTTTGGGCCATGTGTGCGCCATCGCATCCAGACCCAGGGGGGCTGGGTGACTCAGAGAGAAGTAGAAGGGGACATTGCGCAGTGTGATGGGAGGCGAAGAGGTCCACTTCCGCTGTGTAAAATCTGGTCCAGATCTGATTGACTACTTCTGTCTGCAGTTTCTGTCTGGACAGTAAATCTGCTCCCACATTCAAGTGCCCAGGAATGTATACTGCCCTGATTGACAGGAACTTCTCCTGGGCCCAGAGAAAAATCTGCCTCGCTATTCTGTTCAAATTGCTTGAGTGCAGACCTCCCTGGTGATTTATATAAGAGACTGCCGCAGTGTTGTCCACCCGCACCAGGACAGGACAGCCTCTCAACTGAGGGAGAAAGTATTTCAGGGCCAGAAATACAGCCATCAGCTCGAGGCAGTTGATGTGCCACTCGAGCTGATGACCCTCCCATTCCCCTTGAACTGGACGACCACTTAAGACAGCTCCCCATCCCGTCAGGGAGGCGTCTGTTGTTAACGATCTGCGACGACACGGCGCCCCTAGAGTGGGACCCAAGGCGATGAACCGGGGTCTGAGCCACAGAGATAGTGTGCGAAGCCCGTGGCACGTCACTTTTATTTGCCTTTGAGGACTGACCCTTGGATGAAATCCTCTGGCATTTAGCCACATCTGAAACGGTCTCATGTGCAACAGCCCCATAGGAATCACTGTGGATGCTGAAGCCATGTATAACCTAACATCTTTTGGTACTGACGAACAGTGTGATCTTGGCCTAGCCTGACTTTGCTCATAATATGTCGAATGGCTCCGATTCGAGCGGGAGACAGTTGTGCCCGCATTTTAACCGAATCGTAAACGATCCCGAGATAAGTCGTTCTCTTGGCAGATGAACACGATTTCTCTGTGTTGAAGCGCTCTCTTTTGCGATTGTGCTAGTATTAACCAATCGTCGATATAATTCAAAATGCATCAAAATCCATGCTTTTCGTGTACGTGCGGGGTGATAAGGCTAGGCCGAATGGAAGAACCCGAAATTGGTAAGCTTCGCCCCCGAAAGCGAACCTCAGGAACTTCCTGTGTTGTGGCAATATTTGTATGTGAAAATATGCGTCCTTCAGATCAATCGTGACGAACCAATCGT
Organism: Meda fulgida; assembly: GCA_030578275.1. Lineage (NCBI taxonomy): Eukaryota > Metazoa > Chordata > Actinopteri > Cypriniformes > Leuciscidae > Meda > Meda fulgida. The sequence continues at coordinate 18,488,673 of CM060619.1, forward strand.
GATGCTGAATTTGCGACACGACCGCCTTTACGCTTAACATCTTGAACTTGAGTGCTTTGACATAACGGTTTAAGTCTTGAATATCTAAGATTGGACACCCCCGTCCTTCTTGGGAACTAGGAAGTATTGGCTGTAACTTTCTCTCTGGAAGAGGAACATGTTCTATGGCCTCTTTGCTCAGAAGAGTTTGTAGCTCTTGTGACAGTACATGCATCAACTCCGGTCTCATGGAAGTGGACACCACGCTTTTTCAACGCGGAGGACGATGAATAAGATTCTGTATCCTATTTGTACTGTACTTAATACCCACGCAGAAATGCCAGCCAGAAGTTTCCACACTGCCAGACTCTCTGAGAGTGGTATCAACTTTAATACTTCCTCTTGAGGGGATGTTAGATGTTCCGTGCCCTGGATGACAGCAGGAAGCAACGGAACATCTAACATTTCGCTGGAAACCGCTGCCCCCCGAAGCACCAAAGGTGGCGGGGGATGGAGAGGTTTCGTGAGGGGTAAAGGAATGGGGCGATATTTGGCAGTATACGCCCCATCCATTGGGGGCTACCCCCCACCAGACCGGGCGCCAGACCATCAGGACTTGCTCTTCTTATTGATGATAGTTCTGAGGTCTGGCTTGGGAGGTTGCTGAGCCTGACGAGCCTGTCTCCAGTTCTTATTACGGGGAGCACGGCTCGCCACGCTCTATTTTTTCACCTCCTGGGCTTTTGAAGGACAGGAAAAGGTTGGGTGGCCGATGGCCCCTCCTTTGCACCCACGATAGTCGAAGAAGTCGACGTCGAGGGCAGAAAGATACGGGAAAGTATATGGTTTACTCCATGACTTAGACAGCTCATCATGGAGGTCCTCGAAAAAGGGGAGAGACTGATGTTTTGGTCCCTCCCCCCTGCCACCTGACAGAAACCTATCCCCTAGCTTAGGTTGTTTGGGGGTCTCTTTATCGCGTGGCCAGTCAAGCTGCAACCTGGCACCTTGGCACCTTGGCACCGAGTGACCACTTCGAGCAGTTCCTGGACAGATTTACCTGCTCATAGTCCTCAGACCCAAGAGACAAATCATCGTCCCCCGCGCGAGCCAAATAAGCAACGGAATCCGCTTCAGGATCACGCGAGGGAGCGTGTGGATCTGGTGATGCAGCAAGGGAAAGGGACGGACCCGTCTCTTGCTCATCCCACAGATCCATGCGAGAGCCCCACGATGGTAATGTGGGTACGGTCTGGAAAGAGTTCAGATGAGAGCGCAGTATTTTTACCGTGAACATTTCACAATACTCGCACTCGCCTTTCTCTAAAGCCAGAGCCGCGTGCTCTTCCCCCAAACAAACAAAGCAGTAATCGTGTGTATCCAGCTCAGACGTGGGACGGGAGCATGGAGGAACACAACGCTTATTCTGCTGTTGACTCATTTCAACTGTTTTTTTTTTTTGCTTTTTAAAGTCTTTTAACAGACTATCAGAGAGAAAAGTTGAGAAATGAGAATTTTCTGCACACTGCCAGTTGAAAATTAACTCCTAACAAAGATCTGAGACAGATAATGATAGAGATAGAGTTTTGACACACACATGCACAGTGATCTGAACAAAAAAGATCTTGATGATACACCTGTGGCTCATATATTTATATATATTAATAATATATATATATGTATACCTTGCGTCACGGGTCTGTCCGATGACGTCACCGACTGAGGCTATATTACCTCCAATGGGTCAATACAATTGGCTGACGAAACATGAGAAGTATTCAATGAGAATGTTCATCATTGAGGACTCAGAAAGGCAGAAATATGCTCATTAGGTCAAATATGGATTACTGTCTGGCTGATTTAGCACCAGAAAGGGTCTATAAGGGTCTATACAGTGTTACATTTTTGGTGACCCTTTGGCCAGAAATATTTTCTATGGATCAAATACAGGCTGGGCTGACACAAATTTCAAGGGTTAATGGGTCAATACAATGGGCTGACGTTACATCATAAGTATTCAATGAGAATGTGTAGAAAAATCATGATTGAGTAAAAAATAATATATAGATATATTTGTTCATTAGGTGGACTATGGACTACTGTCTGGATGATTTAACACCAGAAAGAGTCTATGAGAATATAATAGTAAGTTACCTTTTGTAGCAATAATCAGATGATCAGCGCAATCATGTGGTTTTAATCAACTAAGTCTCCAATTAAGTAAACACTCCTGTTTCTTTCACAATCTGAAGAATGGAGATGTCATGAGACTTTTTAAGTTACTGATTCACACACAAGCAAATAGCGATGGGACTTAATTAAATGACCGATGCCAGAAGTGCCCCAGCGGCGTTTTTCGCTGATAAGTAATCACAGGGTCCTCTGTCTTACCACATGTGACCCAACAGGAGCGCCTCTCTGGCCGGAGATCCCGTGGTGTCCCCCTCTTCAGGACACCTCACAAACACAGACAACCTTGTGTGATGAACCACACTGGTCATTGTAACCAGACTTAAAACTCATCAATTCAAAGAATACGCACACACATATCATTGCCCGGGAGGGGGGTGAGCAAAAGTTCACCACATCTTCACCAACGAATGACCCAGCCACCTTCACAGTACACACACACACACACACACACAAGGACTTTTTCTCCAATCTCCTCAATTGAGAGACTTGTACTATGATATATTCGATATGTTTTTATGTTTGCCCATGTTCCACTGGGGTTAGATGTGATCGTATTATAATTCTAAATGAACAGAGGTGCTTTTAGATGCATTTTTAATGTAACTGTGTTTTCCTATAATGTTTGTATGTCGTTCTTCACACCTTTAGAATCCTCTTGATCTGACCAAACCATATATATATGGGTGCAAACCGTAAAATGTATGTTACTATGTTTTATCATCTCTGGAGTAAAATTGAACGCATTTTTACATCACGGTCATGAAACATGCAAAGTCGATCTCGAGGGAACAAAGGAACACTTATCCGCACACTTTCCTCCCAGCTGATTGGTGCATTCACGCCAGAGGAGGCGTAAACAGAAGTGTCTTTAAAGAAGACCACCAAGCACCTCATCTTTAGTTTGGTTTTTGGTTTTGGGATCTTTGAGGAGTAGTGAGAAGTAAGGAGGGGGGAGAAAGAACTGCATCTTTGGGGGAACTCCCTTCTTCGAGGGAACTTCAACTTTTGACTGGACTCTTCCCTCTCCTTCGATCCGATGTAACCATCATACTCGTGATCCCCGCCCTGGGGGATCTTTCCTCTTCTTTTCTTTTGTTTAAGTTTGTTTTTCCTTTGTTCATTTCACCAGAAATGAACTTAGTCTGAATTATTTATTTGGTAATTTACGTCAAAGACCTTTAAGCCTTCTTTGAAACTGCGCGCTCCAGACCGCAGCAAACCACGTGACGCTCCAACGGAACATACAAAGACCAGCCGCTCACACACGCCGCAGGGCTCAGACACATGAGAACTATATGCAAGTATATTTGAGTTACCAAGATTTTAGAGCATTAAGACTGTTTTTCCGTGTTGTCTCTTAAAGGTTTATATGTCCAGGTGAATTTTGCCAAACTGTGATCCTTCGGATCTCTCTCTCTCTCTCTCTCTCTCTCTCTCTCTCTCTCTCTCTCTCTCTCTCTCTTCCCAACTCTCTCTCCCTCTCATTTTTATCTTCCTCTCTCATCCTATTTTAATTCGTGTTTGTAATGTTTTTCGTTTTGTTTGTTTCGGGTGTATATACATATATTCTGTGTGAATTGTAGTTCGATGTATTATTAGTCCAACTATTAAAACCATTATATTCTTGATTGCCTTCTGTCTAAAATGCTCATTTTACAAAGTCAATGAAATCTCGATCATAGCTACAAAGCTTTCATTATTGACTACGTTGCGTAGTCTAATTTTATAAACACAGGAAAATTAATGTTCACGGCCAGAAAATTGATATTTCTTGGAGTTTATAAGAAGGGATGACTTTGTTGAGAAGTTGATAAGTTAATCTTACGGCCGTTTGCTGGACAAACAGTTTGATAGCTAAATTAACTCCATTAAAGGTTATCTCATATAATCGATCTGAAAATGGACCATTGACATATGAATGAGGAATTATAATTCGTTGTGATTGATCATTCGTGTGTACAATCAATCTATTTTCAACTTCGATAATTTAACTGTAATATGCAATATATCAATCATATTCATGATTAATTATTAAAATTCCCTATATATAATTTGAGCTAATTTAATGTAAAACTAAATGTTGTTACACTTTTCTTGTGGTCAAATATAGGCTGGCTGATGTAACATCAGAAGGATTCATCATGTATAGAATGTTCAAAAATGAGTACTCTTGACACAAAAATATGTACAATAGGTCAGAAATGGACAACTGTCTGGCTAATTTAATATCAGAAGGAGTCTAGTCAGTCAATACATCAGCCTCCTTATGTACCCCAACCCTTCTACCAAGGAAACCCAGCCACGTTGGCCCATTATCCCTCCACCGGGGTATCAGCATACACCCCTCAATATAGAAGGCCCAACATTTCCTGACTTAACCAAGGAAGATAGAGCTCAATATGTGGAGCTTCGCCTTTCTCTTAGCATTCTCCTTCATCTTCTCAGTCCGAGCATTACAAGTATGCCATATTGCTGAAGCTTGTCAAGGTGCCACATGCACATCGCCTTGTGTTAGCTCATGTAGAGTCTAATATGCCCTACTCTGAAGCTCTGAAAGCACTGGATGAACGCTATGGACGTCCATACCAGTTTGTGCTGAAGGAGATAGAGTACATGGAACGCCTACCTCCCATCCGAGATGATAGGGCTCTCGATGAGCTCTCCATCAGAGTGCAGTCGATTGTCGGGATGCTGAAAGCTCTCAGAGGTGAAGGCCATGAAGAACTCCACTGCGGCTCAAATGTGAAGCGCCTTCTAAGCAGGCTCCCCAAGCACCAGCAAGAGCGATTTCGTCTTCAACACTATAGGAAGGACCCTGGTAAATTGAAGCATAACGCTTACTGACTTTTCAGAGTGGCCTGAAGGCAGAAGTCAGATGCCTGGACATCGAGCCTCACTTCAAGCTCACAGTGATAGGACAGGAGAGAATTCAAGCAGCAGAAATCCAAGGTTAAGATCACTACTGTTATGCATGGGACAGGCATCTGCGAGGTCTGGCAATCCCACCCATCGATGGAGCTCAGCCAACCCTCCTGATTGGATCGGATAATGCTGATCTGATCGTTCCGATTGAGCCAGTGCATTTAGGTCCCCCTGGTGGTCCTGCAGCAGTAAAGACTAAGCATGGTTGGACACTCCAGGGCCAGCAAAAACAACCTGCAGCAACAGCTTCCCATCACACAGTGCTTGTTCACCACAGTTTTCTCCCCTTCTGTTGAGCTGTTCAGTCAAGTTGAACGGTTGTGGCAGTTACACTGCCTTTCAAAAGTGGTGACCAGATCCCAACAGGACAAGTACTCAGTGGACCTATTCGAGGCCGAGACCATCCGTGTAGAAGTAAACGGAGTGCATCGGTACTCTACACCCCTTCTATGAGTCCCAAACATGCCCAAGCTGCAAGTTTCAAAGGAAGTTGTGATGAAGAACCTTCGAAACACAGAGAAGAGGTTAGTACAAGACCCACTACGTGCATCTTCCTACCAGGAGGAGATCAAGAAACTGGAGATTGCTGGGTACGTCACCAAGATTGACTCCTGCGAGGCGGACTCATCAGAGGAGTGTTGGTTTCTGCCCCACCACATGGTCAGGCACAATGGCAAGGAACGGATTGTTTTTAACTGCAGCTTCCAGCTTGGCAGACAAAGTCTAAATAACTACCTCCTTCCTGGTCCAGCCTTAGGACCCTCACTCCTTGGAGTCCTCCTACGATTCAGAGAGCATCGAGTCGCAGTAAGTGGAGACATTAAAGGGATTCTGCCTAAGGAGGCCAAGTCTGATAGCAGCGAAAGATGGGTTTCTGGGATGCATGGTGAAGCTCAAGAAATGACTCTAGGCCTCAGTTGGCACTTCATGGAGGACACACTCCATTACAGGCATCGCCCGGTTGCCTCAAGCCAGAGCACCATGCGAAATATCTATAAGATACTAGCAAGCCAGTATGATCCCCTAGTTCATATCCTGCCCTTCACCACAAGGGCCAAAGTTTTGGTCCAGAGACTGTGGCCCAAAGACCGCGACTGGGATGACCCAAACTTACCGGTGGACCTCCTGCAAGCCTGGACTATTTGGGAAGAAGAGCTCCCTCAGCTCCCAACGGTCAGTCTCTAACGGAGTTATTTCCCACTGGACGTGGTTGTAAGTGCCATCACCTTCGAGCTTCACGTCTTTTGTGATGCATCAGAGTCCGCCTATGGGTCAGTTGCTTACCTACGTGGTGAGGATCCTAAAGGCCAAGTCCTTGTAGCCTTTGTGCTGGCACGTTCAAGAGTGGCACCGAAGAAACAACAGTCAATGCCACGGCTTGGGCTTTGTGCCACCCTTATCGGAGCTCAGCTTGCCCAGATGATCCAGAGAGAGCTAACCCTTCAGTTGAGGGACACAGTGCTGTAGTCTGACTCCACCACAGTACTTACCTGGATACAGTCAGAGTCCTGCAGATAAAAGGTGTTTGTAGGGACTCGTGTATCTGAGATTCAGGAACTGACGGATCATGGAGACATGTGGACACACAGAATAACCCTGCAGATCCTATCACAAGAGGGATGACACTATCCAACCTAGCCAAGCCAAACCAGTTCAGCCAAGGTCCTGCCTTCCTCCGGCTACCACATGAGAGTTGGCCAGCTACAAATTCTTTCGTGGAGGTCACAGATGAAACAGAGATGAAGAGGTCTGCGTTCTGTGGATTCATGTCAGCCTTTAGTGCTCCAGAGAGCAGAGCCGCTGAAGACCACTCTACCTTAGAAGATCTCCTTGAGGCAACAAGTAGGTCACTGCATGGGGCGGCCTTCCAGACGAGCGCCCTCAGTGCAGATGACTACGGAGAAGCAGAACTCCAAATCCTTTAGAGAGCACAATATGATAGCTTTCCAGATGAAGGTAAGTGCCTAAAAACAGGGAAAGCACTTCCTTCTAGCAGTCGGCTCTTGTCACTTGCTCCAGAGTACGACGTCTCTAGGGGCCTTATCCGAGTAGGTGGTAGGTTGCGCCGTTCTATTAGTCTGGAAAAAGATGTCGTACACCCAATTGTGCTAGAACCTAAGCACCATATTACCAAACTTATCATACGAATATATGATAACAAGTTACTCCATTCTGGATCAGAGAGGGTCTTGGCAGAGCTCCGACGCAAGTTTTGGATCCTCCAAGGCCGCGAAGCTATGCGTCGTCATCAGAGATCCTGCCCAGAGTGCCAGAAATGGAGAGCAAAGCCTGTTATTCCTAAGATGGCAGATCTGCCCCCTTGTCGTCTCCGCCTCCTGAAGCCTTATTCAACAGGAGTAGATTGCTTTGGCCCATTCTATGTCAAGCGAGGTCGGAGTACGGAAAAGAGATGGGGAATTGTTTTTAAGTGTATGACCACCAGGTGCATTCACATAGATGTGCTGCCCAACATGGATAACGACTCGTTCCTCATGTCACTCAGAAGGTTTGTGGCTAGACGGGGAACTCCCTTCGAGCTGCTCTCTGACTGTGGGACCAACTTCCGCGGAGGGGCGCACGAGCACAAAGCAAGTTTTGACAGTGCTTGCAGGAAGTTCTAGATTGAGGAGTCTATGGCCAGACATATATATATGTAGTAGCTCAAATATGGACTACTGCATGCTTCATGTAACATCAGAAGGAGTCAATGAGTATATATCAGTAAGAAACTTATTCATTGTCTATTGAAGAGATAACATAATATCTGGGTGTTGCACTCATTCTGATATGCATTGAACAGATACTTTTGCATTGTTGACAATTAAACGTTGTGTTTTGAAGATAACATATAAGCCATGCACATGTTGCACTGCATACAAGAAAATATCTTCCTCATTCCGTTGTGCATTGAAGAGATTACATACGTTCTGTTGCATTGCATAAAAGATCTAACTTCACTATGCATTAGCTGCTTCATTAAAATATATAGAAGGACTCATTCCGTTGAAGTGAGAACATATTTTTGCGTTGCACCAATTAGTCCTTTTGCGTTGTATTGCACACTAAAACTAAATTATTCACGTGTAGGCGCTAGTGCATTACAAATAGAATAACTACATTCCGTTGTGCAGCGAAAAGTAGCATAAGTTGCATAGCATTGCTAACACGATCTAACATTGTGCATTGAATAATAACATATAAGCAACAACTCATTCCGTAGTTTATTGAAGATATAACATATGTGTTCTTTCATTGCATTGCATAAATGATCAGATGGAAAATTGTTGGAATAATAGCTGTTAAAAAGAACTCTCACAAACATGCATTCAAGAACTAACCATTTCGATTGCATTGAAAAGACAAAGATGTGTGCTGTTGTAATGCATTGCTTATGCCTCTGTGTAATGAAAAGAAAATACAAAATATAACTTATGTGCTTTCACTTTCATTACTGAGCTGTGGATTTACAATTTATAGAATAACTAACTCGTTCCTTTGTGCAACGAAGATATGTGCAATGTATGTTGCATTGCAAATAAGATCAAACGTTGTGCATTGAAGGATAAAATAGTAAAGTAAAATGCACTTTGTTGCATTGCAGTTTATTCAAAGAACTAACTCATTCCTTAGTGCATGAGATAACGTGTGTTATTTCATAAAATATCTAACTTATTCCTACGTGCCATTAAAAAAGAAAAGTCATTACATAAGTAGGCTACTTCAAACTAATTCATTTGTGTACTGACGGGAAAACATCACAACTCGTTCCTTTGTGCAACGAAGAAATGTATCAATAATATGCAGTCATATAAAGTAATAAAGTAATATGCAGTATAAAGTGCAATATGCAAATAGCACATACAATCAAACCTTGTGCATTGAAGAATTGCATCAATAATAAGCACTTTGTTGCACTGAAGTGCATTCATTATGTAGTACATTGAAGAGATAACGTGTGTTGTTTCATTGCATTGTATAGAAGATCTAACTTATTCCTTTGTGCAATGAAAAGAAAAGATATAACATATATACTTTCGCATCCCTTTCCATTCTACAACTAATTAATTTGTGTACTGACGAGAAAACATCACATAAGTGGTCGCATAACAATGCAACTAACTAGATCCTTTCTGCAACGAAGATATGTGCAATGCATGTGCTGTTGCATTGCATTGCACACACAATCAAACTTTGTGCAATGAAGAATAATATAAGTAATATGCACTTTGTTTCATCGCATTGCATAGAAGATCTAACTTGTTCCTTGGTGAAATGAAAAGAAAAGACATAACATATATGTTTTCGCATGTATTTCCATTCTACAACTAATTCATTTGTGCTCTGACGAGAAAACATAACGGTCGCTTTACAATTCATTCAATACCTAACCCGTTCCTTTGTGCAACGAACAAATGTGATGTGACACGATCAAACGTTGTGCACTGAAGAATAACACAAGTAATATGCATATTGTTGCATTGCAGTGAACTAGCTCGTTCCGTAGTGCATGAGCTAACGTGTGTTATTTCCTTGCATTGCATAAAATATCTTACTTATTTCTTGGTGCAATGAAAATAAAATATCTGCTTTCTCATGCATTTTTGTTCTGCAACTAATTCATTTGTAAACTGACGAGAAATCACATAAGCGGTCGCTTTACAATGCCACTAACTCGTTACTTTGTGCAACGAAGAAATGTGCATTGCATGTGCTGTTGCATTGCATTGCACATACAATCAAACCTTGTGCATTGAAGAATTGCATCAGTAATATGCACTTTGCTGCATTGAAGTGCATTAATTATGTAGTACATTGATGAGATAACGTGTGTTGTTTCATTGTATTGCACATTCAATCAAACTTTATGCATTTTGTATTAAAGCCATACAGTAATCCATATTTGTTGTATTTAACATATCTCTGCCCAAACGGTCCTGAAAAGTTATTTTTACAATATGAACCAATGGACTACTGATGTTAAATCAGCCAAGACAGTTTTCAATATTTGCCCTGCTGAACATATTTCTGGCTAAAGGGTCATCGATATTGAACTTTCTACACAGTCTCATTGACTAATTCTGATGTAGTCAGCCTATGTTTAACCAATTGAAAATACTTTCTGGCCAAAGGGTCCCGATGAGGTAATTTTCTATCATTTCTCATATACTCTTTTTGATGTTAAATCAGCCAGAGAGCAGTCCATATTTGACCTAGTGAACATATATATGGCCCAAAAGTACTCAATCTTGTACTCTATATTATTTGCATAATGACTCCTTCTGATGTAACTTCAACCATACAGTAGTCCATATTTGATATGTCACATATCTCTGGCCTAAGGGTCCTCAAAGAAAAAAAATTCCAATGTAAACTCAGAGACTCCTTCTGATGTTAAATTAGCCAGACACTTGCCGAGACATTTTTGCCCTGCTAAGGGACCATTCGGTATTTATGGAAAGGGCCACTGGAGGAAAATAGGGGAGGGTCTTTTTATTCTTTGTTGAGGGGAGGGTCATAGAATAAGTACATCAGAACAGAACGTCAATGAAATGTTTACCCGGCAAAGCTTTAAAGCATTGTCCTGTGAGTGTAACTCTACCGCTGCATTAACATGTGATGTGAATGTACGTCGAGTTTTATAGTATTGGGAACTGCTGCTGATATAATGTGCGCTGTAATATACTACCATATTTTAGTTTCCACAACAATGTTAGTGAGTAAATCTACTGAAATTGCCACCATTACAGTGGAGTGTGATGTGTTAGACGTAGGGCTACCACGTTTTTAAATTACTATTAGTATTATTTGAGGTTAAAATAATAAAATACGTAGACCTACACCAAGAAAAACTAAAATTAGCTTTAAAATTGGCCAATTCCAGCGTTATGGACGTGACATTTGCAGTCAAAACTTGAAATATAAATTATCAGAAAATGCATTTAATACTGAAACGTCTGTTTATATATTCATACATACTCCAGACATTAGAAAAATATCGTCTAATAAATAACTCTCGTCTAATAAATGAACCGAAACTCAGCATATAGCCTAAGGTAGGCTACTTCCCTCGAAAGACCTGAGAAATATATAGAAAGCTTGAAATGTCTACTTTTTAACAGAACAATTCAAAACGAAAGAAAACAGACTACAAACGGCTCTCTGCTTATGTAATCCGTATGAAATGTGCATTTCTCTCTGGCGTGTTCACATACTGCGAAGATCGAGTAAGCATCGTCAACTTCATCTTTGCAGCCGACACTGGCAAAGATTTGTTTAATAATAAACAATTTAAATGTCTCCTTGCTATATTTGATGACGCTTTTGCTGGTTCTTTGTGGCAGCTTTTAGATACTTTATTGTCAGTGCCACCCTTAGCCTGCATGTTACATGAACTCGTCACCACTGCATCAGCACCGAAAACATGATTTTTTTTTTCCAAAAAAGAAATCGTGATACGAACCGAATTTTAGGTTTGGTCTATCGTTACAGCCCTAGTAAGATTAGAAAGCAGGAGTTTAGTCGTTTGTCATGGTTGTAAAAAAACAATGGCTATCTGAACATCAACTTCTGATGTTAATTCAGCCAGAAATTAGTCCATATTTGACCTTCTGGATATATTTCTGGCCCAAGAGGACTCAATCTTGAATATTCTTTACATAATGACTCCTTCTGATGTAACATCAGCCATACAGTGGTCAATATTTAATTTACTGATTGAGGACTCTTTGGCCAGAAAAATGTTCATTAGGTCAAATATGGGAAATGTAGGTTCATGGAACAGTTTTACAGTAAAGTAACCCAAATCGTTCCCTTTCAAAAGCTACAATAAATGCTGCGCAGCTACCCCTGTTGCTGCCCCCATAACAAACAAATAGTTGCTCTGACTTACGCCACTGGCTAGTGCGGTGGACGTAAGCCTGAAGAGCAGGGACTGGACACAGTTGATGAGACTGTTCCTGTTCCGGATTTGTGAACGGGGGAGGACAGAAGGCCTCTAGAGTGACAGGATGTACAGCAGACAATGGTACCTTGGGCAGGTAATCAGGATGAGGATGCAAAATCACTTTCACCACTCCTGGGGCAAAGTCTAAGAAGGATGGCGATATTGACAGAGCCTGCATATCCCCGATTTATTTTGGAGAAGTAATAGCCATAAGAAAAACCATCTTTAAGGTCAGAAGTTTATCAGACGCTGACTCTAGCGGTTCAAAGGGGGTCTCAACCAGACCCTCGAGGACTATAGCTAAGTCCCAAGAAGGGATCTTGGTTCTTACAGGAGGCCTCAATCTCTTGGCCCCACGAATGAAGCGAGCAAGCAGAGGATGCTTCCCGAGTGGCACCCCGTCCATCAAGGCGTGGCAAGCCGAAAGAGCGGCCACATAAACCCTGAGCGTGGAGGGGCATGTGCCTGCTGACAACTTTTCTTGAAAAAAGTCCAGAACTGAAGCAATCTGGCAGTTGACCGGATCTGCATTATATGCTGTGCACCACCTTTCAAAGACGCCCCATTTATTGACATAATTCTTTCTTTTGGAGGAGGCCCTAGCACTCAAAATGGTCTCAATAACGTCAGGCGAAAATCCAGTGTCCCTCAGTCGATACCCATCAGGGGCCAAACATGCAGGTTCCACAGGTCGGGCCTGGGATGGAATATCCTGAGACAGAAGGTCCCTCCTCTCCGGAATTGCCCATGGCGAGTCGTTGAGGAGAGACATTATCTCTGAAAACCATACTCTGTTCGGCCAACGTGGTGCAATCAGTAAGAGGGAAGACCCTTGCTGGCGAACTCTGGCTAGGACTCCTGGGAACAGAGCCACTGGAGGGAAAGCATACAGGCGCATTTTGGGCCATGTGTGCGCCATCGCATCCAGACCCAGGGGGGCTGGGTGACTCAGAGAGAAGTAGAGGGGACATTGCGCAGTCTGATGGGAGGCGAATGGGTCCGCTTCCGCTGTGTAAAATCTGATTCAGATCTGATTGACTACTTCTGGGTGGAGTTTCCATTCCCCTGTCTGCAGTTTCTGTCTGGACAGTAAATCTGCTCCCACATTCAAGTGCCCGGGGATATATACTGCCCTGATTGACAGGAACTTCTCCTGGGCCCAGAGAAAAATCTGCCTCGCTATTCTGTTCAAATTGCTTGAGCGCAGACCTCCCTGGTGATTTATATAAGAGACTGCCTGCAGTTTTGTGTCCACCCGCACCAGGACATGACAGTCTCTCAACTGAGGGAGAAAGTATTTCAGGGCCAGAAATACAGCCATCAGCTCGAGGCAGTTGATGTGCCACTCGAGCTGATGACCCTCCCATTCCCCTTGAACTGGACGACCACTTAAGACCGCTCCCCAGCCCATCAGGGAGGCGTCTGTTGTTAACGATCTGCGACGACACGGCGCCCCTAGAGTGGGACCCAAGGCGATGAACCGGGGTCTGAGCCACAGAGATAGTGTGCGAAGCCCGTGGCGCGTCACTTTTATTTGCCTTTGAGGATTGACCCTTGGATAAAATCCTCTGGCATTTAGCCACAATTGAAACGGTCTCATGAGCAACAGCCCCATAGGAATCACCGTGGATGCTGAAGCCATGTATAACCTAACATCTTTTGGTACTGACGAACAGTGTGATCTTGGCCTAGCCTGACTTTGCTCATAATATGTCGAATGGCTCCTATTCGAGCGGGAGACAGTTGTGCCCGCATTGTGACCGAATCCCAAATGATCCCGAGAAAAGTTGTTCTCTGGGCAGGAGAAAGAACACTTTTCTCGGTGTTGAGTCTCAACCCTAGAGAAAGTAGATGAGCTAACACGATGTCTCTGTGTTGAAGCACTCTCTCTTGCGATTGTGCTAGTATTGACCAATCGTTGATGTAATTCAAAATGCGAATGCCCTGGAGTCGTAATGGAGCCAGTGCTGCATCGTGTACGTGCGGGGGTGATAAGGCTAGGCCAAATGAAAGAACCCGAAATTGGTAAGCTTCGCCCCCGAAAGCGAACCTCAGGAACTTCCTGTGTTGTGGCGATATTTGTATGTGAAAATATGCGTCCTTCAGATCGATCGTGACGAACCAATCGTGATGTTGAATTTGCGACACGACCGCCTTTACGGTTAACATCTTGAACTTGAGTGTTTTGACATCACGGTTTAAGCCTCGAATATCTAAGATTGGACACCCCCGTCCTTCTTGGGATCTAGGAAGTATTTGCTGTAACTTTCTCTCTGGAAGAGGAACATGTTCTATGGCCTCTTTGCTCAGAAGAGTTTGTAGCTCTTGTGACAGTACATGCATCAACTCCGGTCTCACGGAAGTGGAGTCCACGCCGTTTCAACGCGGAGGACGATGAATAAATTGGATTCTGTATCCTATTTGTACTGTGCTTAATACCCACGCAAAAATGCCTGGCAGAAGTTTCCACACTGCCAGACACTCTGAGAGTGATATCAACTTTAATACTTCCTCTTGAGGGGATGTTAGATGTTCCGTGCCCTGGATGACAGCAGGGAAGCAACGGAACATCTAACATTTCGCTGGAAACCGCTGCCCCCGAAGCACCAAAGGTGGCGGGGATGGAGAGGTTTCATGAGGGTAACGGAATTTGGCGATTTTTGGCAGTGTATGCGCCCCATCCATCGGGGGGCCACCAGACTGGGCGCCAGACCCTCGGGACTTCCTCTTCTTATTGATGAATAGTTCTGAGGTCTGGCTTGGAGGGTTGCTGAGCCTGACGGAGCCTGTCTACAGTTCTTATTACGGGTATAACGGCTCGCCACGCTCTGCTTTTTCACCTCCCCGGGCTTTTGAAGGCCCGGAGAGAGGTTGGGTGGCCGATGGCCCCCTCCCCATGAGTGCGGCGAGGAAGAAATTGAACAAAAGCTTCCTCGTGTTTTTTTTACCTTTTTTACCCTTTTTTTATCGTGTTGACAGAGTCGTCCGAACAGACTAGAGGGTGAGACTGGGGAATCTAACAGGAACACTCGGTCTTTATCTGTAATTCCTGTTAGATTAAGCCACAGGTGCCTCTCCGTGCTGACCAAAGCAGACATTGAACGACCGATGGCAAGGGCCGTTTGCTTAATCGCACGAAGAGACAGATCTGTGGCCTCTCCGCAGCTCCGAGAAAGACCTTCAATAGGTCAGCCTGGTACGCCTGAAGCACTGCCATAGTGTGCAGCGCAGCACCAGCCTGACCTGCAGGCTTGATAAGCTTTACCCACTAATGCTGATGTAATTTTTACATGTTTCGTGGGGAGGGTTAGGTCTCTTAATGGAAGATGCCAAAGTAGGCGAGAGATAGCTCGCGGCGGTCTCTTCTACCTGCGGCATCTCCGCATACCCCCCGTGGCCTTTGCACCCACGATTGTCGAAAAAGTCGACGCCGAGGGCAGAAAGATACGGGGAAAGTATATGGGGTATATGGTGACTTAGACAGCTCGTCATGGAGGTCCTAGAAAAAGGGGAGAGACTGATGTTTTAGTCCCCCCCCCCTGCCACCGGACAGAAACCTATCCCTAGCTTGGGTTGTTATGGGGTCTCTTGATCGCGTGGCCAGTAAAGCTGCAACCTGACTCTTCAACCTGCAACCTCACCACTTCGAGCAGTTCCTCGACAGATTTTATTTCGCGGAGAGAAATGCTCAGAAGATGGCCGCTCATAGTCCTCAGACCCAAGAGGAGCTAATTATCGTCCCCCACGGCGAGCCAAAATAAGCAACGGAATGCGCTTCGAATCACGCGAGGGAGCGTGTGGATCTGGTGATGCAGCAAGGGAAAGGGGACGGACCCCGTCTGCTTCCTCATCACACAGATCCATGCGAGAGCCCCCACGATGGTAATGTGGGTGCGGTCTGAAATAGTTCAGATGAGAGCGGAGTTATTTTACAGTATTTAATAAAATTTCAACAACACTCGCACTCGCCCTTTCTCTAAAGCCAGAGCCGCGTGCTCTTTCCCCCAAACAAACAAAGCAGTAATCAGTGTGTATCCAGCTCAGACGTGGGACGGGAGCATGGAGGAACACAACACTTAACTGCTGTTGACTCATTTCTACTCTTTTTTTTTGCTTTTTAAACTCTTTACAGACTTTCAGAGAGAAAAGTTGAAAAATGAGAATTTTCTGCACACTGCCCGTTGAAAACTAACTCCTAACAAAGATCTGAGACAGATAATGAGAGAGATAGAGTTTTTGACAACACACATGCACAGTGATCTGAACAAAAAAGATCTTGATGATGCACCTGTGGCTCAGATTTTTATAGTCCTCGCGTCGCTGGTCTGGCCGATGACGTCACCCGACTGAGGCTATATTACCTCCAATGGGTCAATACAATTGGCTGACGAAACATGAGAAGTAGTCCAATGAGAATATTCATGATTGAGGACTCAGAAAGGCAGAAATATGGTCCTTAGGTCAAATATGGACTACTGTCTGGCTGATTTAGCACCAAGAGAGGGTCTATAAGGGTCTATACAGTGTTACATTTTTGGTGACCCTTTGGCCAGAAATATTTTCTATGGTCAAATACAGGCTGGGCTGACACAAATTTCAAGGGTTAATGGGTCAATACAATAGGCTGACGTTACATCATAAGTAGTCAATGAGAATGTGTAGAAATATCATGATTGAGTAAAAAATAATATATATATATATTTGTTCATTAGGTGGACTATGGACTACTGTTTGGATGATTAAACACCAGAGAGGGTCTATAAGAACATACAGTGTTACATTTTTGGTGACCCTTTGCCCCAGAAATATTTTCTATGGGTCAAATACTATGGGCTGACGTAACATCAGTTAGTCAATGAGAATATAAGAAACAAAAGTTCATGATTGAGGAGCATTTGGCCAGATATAAGTTCAGTTGGTCAAATATGGACTATTGTCTGTCTGATTTAACACCAGAAAGAGTCTATGAGAATATATAGTAAGTTACCTTTTGGGTTAACCTAAAGGTACCTTTTCTTTTGGTCAAATATAGGCTGGCTGATGTAACAGAAGGATTCATCATGTATAGAATGTTCAAAAATGAGTACTCTTGACACAAAAATATATACAATAGGTCAGAAATGGTCAACTGTTCTGGCTAATTTAATATCAGAAGGAGTCTATAATTTTTATATAGTAAAAAAAAAACCTTTTGAGCAGCCTTTGGCCCGAGATATATTCAATAGATCATATAAGGACTAGGTCTACTGTATGGCTGATGTGCAAAAGGATCAAGTGATGTGAACCTGGACAGATTATGTACAGCGAGTGTTCGATCAGACCAAGCTCCCTTTTCTGACATGTTGCGACATGCCCTGGCTTGCAGAGAACAGCATTGAGTTTAGTTTCAGTTTCTAAGTTAAGCTTCTGGTTGTGTTCGTGTGCGTCAGTGACCACAAGTAAGTTACAATTTTATTATTTAGACAAGTTAATATTAGTTATTTATGGTCGAGCTTACAGTTAGAGACAGCCTTTATCTCTGTTGTATCTGTATCTTGTATGGCATTCTTATTGTAGTTCACATTTCAGGACATGTTTAGCACTGTTTATTTAAATGACTAGGGAGAGTATTAGCCTCAATTGTGTTATGTTAGTTAACGTCAATTTTCCTGTTTTATTTCCTTTTCTTTAGAACCACACCTACACTGTAAAGTATATACTAAATAGTGCCTGCACATCTGTATTTCAAAGTATATATTAAACCTTTCAACAAGTATTCCTGCCTTCCGTGTCCTGACCAGACACCCCAAAGTGGTGACAAATTTCCATAACCAGTAGAGCCCCATTACAATTTATGGTCCTTCGAGCCGGAGGAACAGTCAACGATATGGCAACCAGTAAAGAAGGAATAAGCCTCTCTGTTTCACCTGTGCGCCCCAAACGCTCAGTGCAACGCCCAAGATATCTGGATGATTTCTTAGTCGAATATACAGACCAGCATAGCTTAGCGCAGATGCACAGGCACGAAGAGGAAAGGAAGCTACTCAGTCCTGCTAAAAGCATATCCTCAATGACAACAATGCAGAATGCAAATTAAGCCATTGTTCATCAGGCTTTGGAGACAGCGCGGCAACAGATTGAAACGGCCAAACAAACAGAGCTTTTGGAGTTTTTTCTGCAGCAACATTCCCCTCAGACCTCAGCTCAGTGGTCAAGGAGATCATCACGGCATCAGACCCCAGTACGCCAACTCTACCCAGACAGAGGAGGTGAACCGGTTCCTCATATCTATCTGCCACATGTGGCTCCTCCCCAGATCGCTACATGTAAATCCAGCTATTGATCAGATGCTGCCTCTACCCTGCACCAGTCAATACATCAGCCTCCTTATGTACCCCAACCCATTATCCCTCCACCGGGTATCAGCATACACCCCTCAATATAGAAGGCCCAACATTTCTTGACTTCACCAAGCAATATAGAGCTCAATATGTGGAGCTTCGCCTTTCTCTTAGCATTCTCCTTCATCCTTCTCAGTCCGAGCATTACAAGTATGCCATATTGCTGAAGCATGTCAAGGTGCCACATGCACATCGCCTTGTGTTAGCTCATGCAGAGTCTAATATGCCCTACTCTGAAGCTCTGAAAGCACTGAATGAACGCTATGGACGTCCATACCAGTTTGTGCTGAAGGAGATAGAGGACATGGAACGCCTACCTCCCATCCGAGATGATAGGGCTCTCGATGAGTTCTCCATCAGAGTGCAGTCACTTGTCGGGATGCTGAAAGCTCTCAGAGGTGAAGGCCATGAAGAACTCCACTGCGGCTAAAATGTGAAGCGCCGTCAACACTATAGGAAGGACCCTGATAAATTGAACCTAACGCTTACTGACTTTTCAGAGTGGCTGAAGGCAGAAGTCAGATGCCTGGACATAGAGCCCTCACTTCAAGCTCACAGTGATAGGGACAGGAGAGAATTCAAGCAGCAGAAATCCAAGGTTAAGATCACTACTGTTATGCATGGGACAGGCATCTGCGAGGTCTGGCAATCCCACCCATCGATGGAGCTCAGCCAACCCTCCTGATTGGATCGGATAATGCTGATCTGATCGTTCCGATTGAGCCAGTGCATTTAGGTCCCCCCGGTGGTCCTGCAGCAGTAAAGACTAATCTCGGTTGGACACTCCAGGGGCTCAGCAAAATACCTGCAGCAACAGCTTCCCACCACACAGTGCTTGTTCACCACAGTTTTCTCCCCTTCTGTTGAGCTGTTCAGTCAAGTTGAACGGTTGTGGCATTTACACTGCCTTTCAAAAGTGAGAGGTTGGTGACCAGATCCCAACAGGACAATTACTCAGTGGACCTATTAGAGGCCGAGACCATCCGTGTAGAAGTAAACGGAGTGCATCGGTACTCTACACCCCTTCTACGAGTCCCAAACATGCCCAAGCTGCAAGTTTCAAAGGAAGTTGTGATGAAGAACCTGCAAAACACAGAGAAGGGGGTTAGTACAAGACCCACTGCGTGCATCTACCTACCAGGAGGAGATCAAGAAACTGGAGATTGCTGGGTACGTCACCAAGATTGACTCCTGCGTGGCAGACTCATCAGAGGAGTGTTGGTTTCTGCCCCACCACATGGTCAGGCACAATGGCAAGGAAGTGTTTTTAACTGCAGCTCCCAGCTTGGCAGACAAAGTCTGAATAACTACCTCCTTCCTGGTCCAGCCTTAGGACCCTCACTCCTTGGAGTCCTCCTACGATTGAGAGAGCATCGAGTTGCAGTAAGTGGAGACATTAAAGGGAACCTGCCTAAGGAGCCAAGTCTGATAGCAGCGAAAGATGGGTTTCTGGGATGGATGGTGAAGCTCAAGAAATGATTCTAGGCCTCAGTTGGCACTTCATGGAGGACACACTCCATTACAGGCATCGCCCGGTTGCCCCAAGCCAGAGCACCATGCGAAATATCTATAAGATACTAGCAAGCCAGTATGATCCCCTAGGTCATATCCTGCCCTTCACCACAAGGGCCAAAGTTTTGGTCCAGAGACTGTGAGCCAAAGACCGAGACTGGGATGACCCAAACTTACCGGTGGACCTCCTGCAAGCCTGGACTATGTGGGAAGAAGTATCCCAACGATCCCAAAGTATCCCTCAGCTCCCAACGGTCAGTCTCTCCCCGGAGTTATTTCCCACTGGACGTGGATGTAAGTGCCATCACCTTCGAGCTTCACGTCTTTTGTGATGCATCAGAGTCCGCCTATGGGTCAGTTGAGGGACACAGTGCTGTGGTCTGACTCCACCACAGTACTTACCTGGATACAGTCAGAGTCCTGCAGATACAAGGTGTTTGTAGGGACTCGTGTATCTGAGATTCAGGAACTGACGGATCACCGGCCATGGAGGTATGTGGACACACAGAATAGATCCTGTGTGATCCCTGTAGATCCTATCACAAGAGGGATGACACTATCCAACCTAGCCAAGCCAAACCAGTCAGCCAAGGTCCTGCCGTTGTCCGGCTACCACATGAGGGTTGGCCAGCTACAAATTCTTTCGTGGAGGTCACAGATGAAACAGAGATGAAGAGGTCTGCGTTCTGTGGATTCATGTCATCCATTACTGCTCCAGAGAGCTGAGCCGCTGAAGACCACTCTACCTTTGAAGATCTCCTTGAGGCAACAAGTAGGTCACTGCATGGGCGGCCTTCCACACGAGTGCCCTCAGTGCAGATGACTACGGAGAAGCAGAACTCCGAATCCTTTAGAGAGCACAATATGATAGCTTTCCAGATGAAGTTAAGCGCCAAAAAACAGGGAAAAAAACCCCAAAAAAACTCCCTAAACAGGGTTAAGTGCCAACTTCTAGCAGTCGGCTCTTGTCACTTGCTCCAGAGTACGACGTCTCTAGGGGCCTTATCCGAGCAGGTGGCAGGTTGCGCCGTTCTATTAGTCTGGAAAAAGATGTCGTACACCCAATTGTGCTAGAACCTAAGCACCATATTACCAAACTTATCATACGACAATATGATAACAAGTTACTCCATTCTGGATCAGAGAGGGTCTTCGCAGAGCTCCGACGCAAGTTTTGGATCCTCCAAGGCCGCGAAAGCTGTGCGTTGTCATCAGAGATCCTGCCCAGAGTGCCAGAAATGGAGAGCAAAGCCTGTTATTCCTAAGATGGCAGATCTGCCCCCTTGTCGTCTCCGCCTCCTGAAGCCTTATTCAACAGGAGTAGATTGCTTTGGCCCGTTCCAGGTCAAGCGAGGTCGGAGTACGGAAAAGAGATGGGGAATTGTTTATAAGTGTATGACCACCAGGTGCATTCACGTAGATGTGCTGCCCAACATGGATACCGACTCGTTCCTCATGTCACTCATAAGGTTCGTGGCTAGACGGAGAACTCCCTTCGAGCTGCTCTCTGACTGTGGGACCAACTTCCGCGGAGGGGCGCACGAGCTCGAAACAAGTTTTGGCAGTGCTTGCAGGAAGTTCTAGATTGAGGAGTCTATGGCCAGACATATATATATGTAGTAGCTCAAATATGGACTACTGCATGCTTCATGTAACATCAGAAGGAGTCAATGAGTATATATTAGTAAGAAACTTATGCATTGTCTATTGAAGATATAAAATAATATCTGGGTGTTGCACTCATTCCGTTATGCATTGAACAGATGTTTTTGCAGTGTTGACAATTAAACGTTGTGTATTGAAGATAACATATAAGCCATGCACATGTTGCACTGCATACAAGAAAATAACTTCCTCATTCCGTTGTGCATTGAAGAGATTACATACGTTATGTTGCATTACATAAAAGATCTAACTTTACTATGCATTAGCTGCTTCATTAAAATGCATAGAAGGACTCATTCCGTTGAAGTGAGAACATATTTTTGCGGTGCACCAATTAGTCCTTTTGCGTTGTATTGCACACTAAAACTTAATTATTCACGTGTAGGCGCTAGTGCATTACAAATAGAATAACTACATTCCGTTGTGCAGCGAAAAGTAGCATAAGTTGCATAGCATTGCTAACACGATCTAACATTGTGCATTGAATAATAACATATAAGCAACAACTCATTCCGTAGTTTATTGAAGATATAACATATGTGTTCTTTCATTGCATTGCATAAATGATCAGATGGAAAATTGTTGCAATAATAGCTGTTAAAAAGAACTCTTACAAAACATGCATTCAAGAACTAACCATTTCGATTGCATTGAAAAGACAAAGATGTGTGCTGTTGTAATGCATTGCTTATGCCTCTTTGTAATGAAAAGAAAATACGAAACATAACTTATGTGCTTTCACTTTCATTACTGAGCTGTGGATTTACTATTTATACAATAACTAACTCGTTCCTTTGTGCAACGAAGATATGTGCAATGTATGTTGCATTGCACATAAGATCAAACGTTGTGCATTGAAGGATAAAATAGTAAACTAAAGTAAAATGTACTTTGTTGCATTGCAGTTTATTCAAGAACTAACTCATTCCTTAGTGCATGAGATAACGTGTGTTATTTCATAAAATATCTAATTTATTCCTACGTGCCATTAAAAAAGAAAAGTCATTACATAAGTAGGCTACTTCAAACTAATTCATTTGTGTACTGACGGGAAAACATAAGTGGTCGCTTTACAATGCAACCAACTCGTTCCTTTGTGCAACGAAGAAATGTGCAATGCATGTGCTGTTGCTTTGCATTGCACATACAATCAAACGTTGTGCATTGAAGAATTGCATCAATAATATGCACTTTGTTGCACTTAAGTGCATTCATTATATAGTACATTGAAGAGATAACGTGTGGTTTCATTGCATTGTATAGAGGATCTAACTTATTCCTTTGTGCAATGAAAAGAAAAGATATAACATATATACTCTCGCACCCCTTTCCATTCTACAACTAATTAATTTGAATACTGATGAGAAAACATCACATAAGTGGTCGCATTACAATGCAACTAACTAGATCCTTTCTGCAACGAAGATATGTGCACTGCATGTGCTGTTGCATTGCATTGCACACACAATCAAACTTTGTGCAATAAAGAATAATATAAGTACTATGCACTTTGTTTCATCGCATTGCATAGAAGATCTAACTTATTCCTTGGTGCAATGAAAAGAAAAGACAAAACCTATATGTTTTCGCTTGTATTTCCATTCTACAACTAATTCATTTGTGCACTGACGAGAAAACATAACGGTCGCTTTACAATTCATTCAATACCTAACTCGTTCCTTTGTGCAACGAAGAAATGTGATGTGACAAGATCAAACGTTGTGCACTGAAGAATAACATAAGTAATATGCATATTGTTGCATTGCAGTGAACTAACTCGTTCCGTAGTGCATGAACTAACGTGTGTTATTTCATTGCATTGCATAAAAAATCTTACTCATTTCTTGGTGTAATGAAAAGAAAATATCTGCTTTCTCATGCATTTTTTTTCTACAACTAATTCATTTGTCCACTGACGAGAAAACATCACATAACGGTCGCTTTACAATTCATTCAATACCTTACTCGTTCCTTTTTGCAACGAAGAAATGTACAATGCATGTGCTATTGCATTGCATTGCACATATGGTCAAACATTGTGCATTGAGAAATTACACTATGTTGTTAAATTCACTATAATGAATTGAAGTGCATTCATTATGTGTAGTGCATTGAACAGAAATCGTGTATTGTTTCATTGCATTGCATAGAAGATCTAGCTTATTCCTTGGTGCAATGAAAAGAAAAGACAACATATCTGTTTTCTCATGCATTTTTGTTCTACAAATAATACATTTGTGCACTGACGGAGAAAATATCACATAAGCGGTCGCTTTACAATGCAACTAACTCGTTCCTTTTTGCAACCAAGAAATGTGCAATGTATATGCTGTTGCATTGCATTGCACATACGGTCAAACCTTGTGCATTGAGGAATTACATAGGTATTATTTACTTTGTTGCATTGAAGTACATTCATTATGTCGTGCATTGAAAAGACTGCGTGTGTTGTTTCATTGCATTGCATAAAAAACGTAATCCTTTGTGCAATGAAAAGAAAAGACAAACATGTATGCCTTCGCATTCATTTCCATTCTACAACTAATTCATTTTTGTATTGACGAGAAAACATCAAATAACGGTCGCTTTAGAATGCAATTAACTCGTCCCTTTGTGCAACAAAGGGATATGCAATGCATGTGCTGTTGCACATACGATCAAACTTTGTGTTGAAGAATAACATAAGTAATATGCCCTTTGTTGCATTGAAGTGCATTCATTATGTAGTGCATTGAAGAGATAACGTTTGTTGTTTCATTGCATTGCATAAAATATCTTACTTATTCCTACGTGCATGGAAAGAAAATATATAACATATGTGCTTTCTCATCAGCTTCCATTCTACAACTAATTCATTTGTGTACTGACAAGAAATTATCACATGAGCGGTCGCATTACAATGCAAAAAATAACTTACTCGTTCCTCTGTCCAAATTAAGAGATGTGAAATTCATGTGCTGTTGCATTGCATTGCACTTACGATCAAACGTTGTACTTGCGATCAAACGTTGTGCATTGAAGAATAACATTTAAGTAATATGCACTTTGTTGCATTCCAGTGTATTCAAGAACTAACTCATTACGTAAGTCCATTGAAGATATAACATCTTTGTTGATTAAATGCGTTGCATAAAATATCAAACTTATTCCTCTGCTGCATTGCACATGCGATCAAACGTTTTTCATTGAAGATATAACATTAAGTAACATGCACATTGTTACATTGCAGTGCATTCAAGAGCTTACTCATTTCGTAATGCATTGATTACATAATGTTTGTTTTATTGCATTGAATAAAATTATAACGTATTCCTCTGTGCAATGAAAAGAAAAGACTTATATGCTTTCGCATGTATTTCTATTTACATCTAATTAATTTGTGTACTGACGAGAAAAAATCACATAAGCGATCGCTTTACAATGCAAGTAACTCGTTCCATTGTGCAACGAAGAGATGTGCAATGCATGTGCTGTTGCATTGAATTGCAACACACGATCAACCTTTGTGCGTTGAAGAATAACATATAAGTGATATAGACACTGCTGCATTGCAGTGAATTCAAGAACTAACTCATTCCGTAGTGCATTGATGAGATAACACTTGTGTTGTGTCCATTGCATTGCATTAAAGATCTAAAGCATGTAACGCATTGTAAAGTGTCATCTAATGCATGTGCTTTTGCATTGCATTGCACATACGGTCAAACCTTGTGCATTGAAAAATTGCATCAGTTATATGCACTTTGTTGCATTGAAGTGCATCCATGATGTAGTGCATTGAACAATAAACGTGTTTTGTTTCATTGCATTGCATAGAAGATCTAACTTATTCCTTGGTGCAATGAAAAGAAAAGACAAAATATATATGTTTTTGCTTGTATTTCCATTCTACAACTAATTCATTTGTGCACTGACGAGAAAACATTACATAACGGTCGCTTTACAATTCATTCAATACCTAACTCGTTCCTTTGTGCCACGAAGAAATGTGCAATGCATGTTCTGTTGCAGTGCATTGCACATACGACCAAACGTTGTGCACTGAAGCATAACATAAGTAATATTCATATTGTTACGTTGCAGTGACCTAACTCATTGCGTAGTGCATAAGCTTACGTGTGTTTTTTTCATTGCATTGCATAAAATATCTAACTTATTTCTTGGTGCAATGAAAAGAAAAGACAACATATCTGCTCTCTCAAGCATTTTTGTTCTACAACTAATTCATTTGTGCACTGACGAGAAAACATCACATAAGCGGTCGCTTTAAAATGCCACTAACTCGTTCCTTTGTGCAACGAAGAAATGTGCAATGCAGTGCTGTTGCATTGCATTGCACATACAATCAAACCTTGTGCATTGAAAAATTGCATCAGTTATATGCACTTTGTTGCATTGAAGTGCATTCATTGTGTAGTACATTGAAGAGATAACGTGTGTTGTTTCATTGCGTTGCACATACAATCAAACTTTGTGCTTCGAAGAATAACATAAGTAATATGCACATTGTTTCATTGCATTGCATAGAAGATGTAACTTGTTCCTTGGTGCAATGAAAAGACAAGACATAACATATATGTTTTCGCATGTATTTCCATTCTACAACTAATTCATTTGTGCACTGACGAGAGAACATCACATAACGGTCGCTTTACAATTCATTCAATACCTAACTAGTTCCTTTTTGCCACGAAGAAATGTGCAATGCGAGTTCTGTTGCAGTGCATTGCACATACGACCAAACGTTGTGCACTGAAGAATAACATAAGTAATATGGATATTGTTGCATTGCAGAGACCTAACTCATTGCGTATTGCATGAGCTAAGGTGTGTTATTTCATTCCATTGCATAAAATATCTAACTTATTTCTGGGTGCAATGAAAAGAAAAGACAACATATCTACTTTCTCATGCATTTTTGTTCTACAACTAATTCATTTGTGCACTGACGAGAAAACATCACATAAGCGGTCGCTTTACAATGCAACTAACTCGTTCGTTTGTGCAACGAAAAAATGTGCAATGCTTGTGCTGTTGCATTGCATTGCATATACAATCAAACCTTGTGCATTGAAGAATTGCATCAGTAATATGCACTTTGTTGCATTGAAGTGCATTCATTATGTAGTACATTGAAGAGATAACGTGTGTTACTTCATTGCATTGCACATACAATCAAACTTTGTGCATTGAAGAATAACATAAGTAATATGCACATTGTTTCATTGCATTGCATAGATCTAATTTGTTCCTTGGTGCAATGAAAAGACAAGACATAACATATGTTTTCGCATGTATTTCCATTCTACAACTAATTCATTTGTGCACTGACATCACATAACGGTCGCTTTACAATTCATTCAATACCTAACTCATTCCTTTTTGCAACGAAGAAATGTACAATGCATGTGCTGTTGCATTGCATTGCACATATCGTCAAACCTTGTGCATTGAGGAATTATATCAGTATTATGCACTATGTTGCATTGAAGTGCATTCATTATAGTGCATTGAACAGAGAACGTGTGTTGTTTCTTTGCATTGCATAGAAGATCTAACTTATTCCTTGGTGCAATGAAAAGAAAAGACAAAACATATATGTTTTCGCATGTTTTTCCATTCTACAACTAATTCATTTGTGCACTGACGAGAAAACATCACATAACGGTCGCTTTACAATTCATTCAATGACTAACTTTGTGCAACGAAGAGATTGTTGCACAAATGCACAGTGCATTGCACATACGATTAAACGTTGTCCACTGAAGAATAACATAAGGAATATGCACATTGTTGCGTTGCAGTGAACTAACTCATTCCGTAGTGCATGAGCTAACGTGTGTTATTTCATTGCATTGCATAAAAGATCTAACTTACTTCTTGATGCAATGAAAAGAAAAGACAACATCTGCTTTCTCATGCATTTTTGTTCTAAAACTAATTCATTTGTGCACTGACGAGAAAACATCACATAAGCGGTCGCTTTACAATGCAACTAACTCGTATGCAACTAACTCGTAACTTCAATGCAACTAACTCCTTTGTGCAACGAAGAAATGTGCAATGCATGTGCTGTTGCATTGCATTGCACATACGGTCAAACCTTGTGCATTGAGGAATTACATAGGTATTATGCACTTTGTTCCATTGAAGTGCATTCATTATGTTGCGCATTGAAAAGACAGCGTGTGTTGTTTCATTGCATTGCATAAAAAACTTAATCCTTTGTGCAGTGAAAAGAAAAGACAAACATGTATGCTTTCGCATGCATTTCCATTCTACAACTAATTCATTTGTGCACTGACGAGAAAACATCACATAACGGTCGCTTTAAAATGCATTCTAATAACTAACTCGTTCCTTTGTGTAACGAAGAGTCATGCAATGCATCTCCTGTTGCAAACGTTGTGCATTGAAGAATAACATAAGTAATATGCACTTTACTGCATTGCAGTGCATTCAAGAACTATCTCATTCCGTAGTTAATTGAAGATCTAACCTTGGTGCAAGGAAAAGAAAAGACATAACATATGTGCTTTCGCATGCGTTTCCATTTTACAACTAATTCATTTGTGTAATGTCGAGAAAACATCACATGAGCTGTCGCTTTACAATGGATATAATAACTATCTCGTTTCTTTGTGCAATTTAAGAGATGGGAACTTTCTACATAGTTTCATTGACTACTTCTGATGTTATATAAGTCAGCCTATATTTAACCAATGAAAATTACTTCTGGCCAAAGGGTCCCGAGAAGGTAATTTACTATAATTTCTCATAGACTCTTTCCGATGTTAAATCAGCCAGAGAGTACTCCATATTTGACTTGGTGTACATATTTCTGGCCCAAGACTACTCAATCTTTATTTTTATTTACATGATGACTCCTTCTAATGTTATATCAACCATACAGTAATCCATATTTGATGTATTGAACATATCTCTGCCCAAAGGGTCCTGAAAAGTTTTTTTTACAAACCAATACTGATGTTAAATCAGCCAAGACAGTTCTCAATATTTGCCCTGCTGAACATATTTCTGGCTAAAGGGTCATCGATATTGAACTTTCTACACAGTCTCATTGACTAATTCTGATGTAGTTAGCCTATGTTTAACCAATTGAAAATACTTTCTGGCCAAAGGGTCCCGAAAAGGTAATTTTCTAAAATTTCTCATATACTCTTTTTGTTGTTAAATCAGCAAGAGAGCAGTCCATATTTGACCTAGTGAACATATATATGGCCCAAAAGTACTCAAGCTTGAATATTCTTTACATAATGACTCCTTCTGATGTAACTTCAACCATACAGTAGTCCATATTTGATGTCACATATCTCTGGCCTAAAAAAAAAATCCAATGCAAACTCACAGACTCCTGATGTTAAATTATCCAGACACTTGTCCATTTTTGCCCTGCTAAGGGACCGTTCGGTATTTATGGAAAGGGCCACTGGAGGAAAATAGGGGAGGCTCTTTTTATTCTTTGCTGAGGGTAGGGTCATAGAATAAGTGCATCAGAACAGAACGTCAATGAAATGTTTACCCGGCAAAGCTTTAAAGCACGAGCAAATAATGAACTTTTGTGATTACGAAAAAGTGAGGTGTCCTGTGAGTGTAACTATACCGCTGCATTAACATGTGATGTGAATGTAATTCGAGTTTTACAGTATTGGGACTGAGGTGTTAGAACTGCTGCTGATATAATGTGCGCTGTAGTATACTACCATATTTTAGTTTCCACAACAATGTTAGTGAGTAAATCTACTGAAACTGCCACCATAACAGTGGAGTGTGATGAGTTCGACACAGGGCTACCACATTTTTAAATTACTATTAGTATTATTTGAAGTTAACATAATAAAATACGTAGACCTACACCAAAAAAAAAACTAGTCAAGGATAAAGTCTTTAAAATTGGGCAATTCCAGCATTATGGACGTGACATTTGCAGTCAAAACTTGAAATATAAATTCTCAGAAAATGCATTTAATACTGAAACGTCTGTGTATATATGCATACATACTCAAGACATTAGAAAAATATAAGCCTACACATTTATACACGTTTTATATTTAATATGAGGAAAATACACATGTGATGTGACACAAAAAACTAACTTTTTAGGGGGCAAAATATTTTTTAGTAATTCTATGAACTACGCAGCGCAAAACAAAAGTATTCCTACGCACCGGATGAAGAAGTTTTGGCCTCCACATATAAAATATTATTTTCATTTTATTTTTCGTATTCGCATTTATGAGGGAAAAAAACAATGTTACGGACGTGACAGTTCTCCGTTGCGTACATGACCGCTCTGAAAGTGACTTTAAAACGTTCACAGAGGCCACAAACAGAAAGCACAAAGCCTTTCTTTAAAGTGAATTTCGTTTTTTTTTAGTTTTTTTTATTTTCATCAACCAATTGCCTGGATTTAATAAATAAGAAGTAAATATAGTAGAAAATAGATCATCATGACACGGCGGCGCCGGCGCGTGAACTGGACTCTCGTCTAATAAATGAACCAAAACTCAGCATATAGCCTAAGGTAGGCTACTTCCCTCACAGACCTGAGAAATATATAGAAAGCTTGAAATGTCTACTTTTTAACAGAACAATTCAAAACGAAAGAAAACAGACTACAAACTGCTCTCTGCTTATGTAATCAGTATGAAATGTGCATTTCTCTCTGGCGTGTTCACATACTGCGAAGATCGCGAGTCAGCATCGTCAACTTCCTCTTTGTTTATTAATAAACAATTTAAATGTCTCCTTGCTATATTTGATGACGCTTTTGCTGGTTCTTTGTGGCAGCTTTTATGATATACTTTATTGTCAGCGCCACCCTCAGCCTACATGTTACATGAACTCCTCACCACTGCTCATCAGCACCGAAAACATGATTTTTTTTAAATCAAAAATCGTGATACGAACCGAATTTTAGGTTTTGTCTATCGTTACAGCCCTAGTAAGATGAGAAAGCAGGAGTTTAGTCGTTTGTCATGGTTGTAAAAAAACAATCGCTATCTGAACATCTTTGCCAAGCGCAAACCAGTACAGAAGTAATCAATCAGGGAGAGTCATGCCTTTTTTCACAGTCATTTTGGAGGGTGATAAAAAAATGTATTGCGGGCGAAGGGAGGATCAAGTCTTTTTTGACTAAAGACCTCAAAACTCCTCCGGTAGCCCCTTAAATAAAAGAACGAACAGTCCCTAAATCATATTTCTGGTCTAAGAGTTTGTCAAAAGGCAACATAACATATATTCTAATAGACTATTTCTGATGTTAATTCAGCCAGAAATTAGTCCATATTTGACCTTCTGGATAAATTTCTGGCCCAAGAGTAGTCAATCTTGAATATTATTTACATAATGACTCTTTCTGATGTATACAGTAGTCAATATTTAATCTACTGAACATATCTCTAGCCAAAGAGTCCTCAAACGTTTTTGTTTGTTTTTTAACAATATAAACTCATAGACTCCTTCTAATGTTAAATCAGCCAGACAGTTGTCCATTTTTGCCTACATGGCTACATAAGCTGTTGGCCAAACCACCCTCTGTATTTGTAAAACATGTGTAGAAAGTTCATGATTGAGGACTCTTTGACCAGAAAAATGTTCATTAGGTCAAATATGGACTACTGTATGGTGGACAGAAATTTCAATGGGTCAATGGGTCAATATAATGGGCTTGACGTAACGATTCGGGTTACTTGACTGTAACCCTGTTCCCTGAAAAGCGGAACGAGATGCTGCGCTGCTTAGCGCATTGGGAACGTCTTTAATAGTGACCAGCTGTGAATATAGTGTGTAAACACGTCGATAGAATCGACCCGGAGGTAATATAGCCTCAGCCGGTAACGTCATCGGCGCGCACCCGCGACGCGAGGCTATAAATAGATAGCCACATCATCAAGATTATTTTTTCTGAAAATCAGTCCTGTGACATCATCAGCACGGCAAGGTAGCGCAGCATCTCGTTCCGCTTTTTCAGGGAACAGGGTTACAGTCGAGTAACCCGAATCGTTCCCTTTCAAAAGCTACAATCGATGCTGCGCTGCTTAGTGCATTGGGAACGAGAATACCCACGCCGCCATGCTTGAAGGTGTCTGGACCCCTACGTTTGTGCTGGTGTGCTCACAAGAACGCAAGAAGGCCCTAGACACTAGCTTGTGAAGTTGACTCAAGGACATGAGAGCCCGGAGTGGCATGAACATTCAAACTATAAAATCTT
Organism: Meda fulgida; assembly: GCA_030578275.1. Classification (NCBI taxonomy): domain Eukaryota; kingdom Metazoa; phylum Chordata; class Actinopteri; order Cypriniformes; family Leuciscidae; genus Meda; species Meda fulgida. The sequence goes on from CM060619.1 coordinate 18,520,501, forward strand.
ATGAATGTGTGCAGAGAGGACCAGCCTGGCGCATGACAAACATGTTGTAAGGGGGCACCCCTTGCCAAAGCAGTAGAGGAGGCGACACCTCTGGTGGAGTGAGCCCTTAGACCCGTAGGAAAAAATTGGCCGTGCTCCTCATAGTCAAGAAGAATTGCATCCCTGACCCAATGTGACATGGTCTGTTTATTGGCGGCAGCACCCTTGTTGCTGCCCCCATAACAAACAAATAATTGCTCTGACTTACGCCACTGGCTAGTGCGGTGGACGTAAGCCTGTAGAGCACGGACTGGACACAGTTGATGAGACCTTTCCTGCTCCGGCGTTGTGAACGGGGGAGGACAGAAGGCCTCTAGAGTGACAGGATGTACAGCAGAGAATGGTACCTTGGGCAAGTAATCAGAATGAGGATGCAAAATCACTTTCACCATTCCTGGGGCAAAGTCTATGAAAGATGGCGATATTGACAGGATGCACAGCAGAGAATGGTACCTTGGGCAAGTAATCAGGATGAGGATGCAAAATCACTTTCACCATTCCTGGGGCAAAGTCTAAGAAGGATGGCGATATTGACAGAGCCTGCATATTCCCGATTCTTTTTAGAGGAGTAATAGCCATAAGACAAAACATCTTTAAAGTCAGAAGTTTATCAGACGCTGACTCTAGTGGTTCAAAGGAGGTCTCAACCAGACCCTCGAGGACTATAGCTAAGTCCCAAGAAGGGATCTTGGTTCTTACAGGAGGCCTCAATCTCTTGGCCCCACGAATGAAGCGAGCAAGCAGAGGATGCTTCCCAAGTGACACCCCGTCCACCAAGGCGTGGCAAGCCGAAAGAGCGACCACATAAACCCTGAGGGGCATGTGCCTGCTGACAACTTTTCTTGCAGAAAGTCCAGAACTGAAGCAATCTGGCAGTTGACCAGATCTGCATTATGTGCTGTGCACCACCTTTCAAAGACGCCCCATTTATTGACATAATTCTTTCTTGTGGAGGAGGCCTTAGCACTCAAAATGGTCTCAATAACGTCAGGCGAAAGTCCAGTGTCCCTCACTCGATACCCATCACGGGCCAAACATGCAGGTTCCACAGGTCGGGCCTGGGATGGAATATCCTGAGACAGAAGGTCCCTCCTCTCCGGAATCGCCCATGGCGAGCCGTTGAGGAGAGACATTATCTCTGAAAACCATACTTTGTTCGGCCAACGTGGTGCAATAAGTAAGAGGCAAAACCCTTGCTGGCGAACTCTGGCTAGGACTCCCGGGAGCAGAGCCACTGGAGAGAAAGCATACAGGCGCATTTTGGGCCATGTGTGCGCCATCGCATCCAGACCCAGGGGGGCTGGGTGACTCAGAGAGAAGTAGAGGGGACATTGCGCAGTGTGATGGGAGGCGAAGAGGTCCACTTCCGCTGTGTAAAATCTGTTCCAGATCTGATTGACTACTTCTGTCTGCAGTTTCTGTCTGGACAGTAAATCTGCTCCCACATTCAAGTGCCCAGGAATGTATACTGCCCTGATTGACAGGAACTTCTCCTGGGCCCAGAGAAAAATCTGCCTCGCTATTCTGTTCAAATTGCTTGAGTGCAGACCTCCCTGGTGATTTATATAAGAGACTGCCGCAGTGTTGTCCACCCGCACCAGGACAGGACAGCCTCTCAACTGAGGGAGAAAGTATTTCAGGGCCAGAAATACAGCCATCAGCTCGAGGCAGTTGATGTGCCACTCGAGCTGATGACCCTCCAATTCCCCTTGAACTGGACGACCACTTAAGACAGCTCCCCATCCCGTCAGGGAGGCGTCTGTTGTTAACGATCTGCGACGACACGGCGCCCCTAGAGTGGGACCCAAGGCGATGAACCGGGGTCTGAGCCACAGAGATAGTGTGCGAAGCCCGTGGCACGTCACTTTTATTTCCCTTTGAGGACTGACCCTTGGATGAAATCCTCTGGCATTTAGCCACATCTGAAACGGTCTCATATGCAACAGCCCCATAGGAATCACTGTGGATGCTGAAGCCATGTATAACCTAACATCTTTTGGTAATGACGAACAGTGTGATCTTGGCCTAGCCTGACTTTGCTCATAATATGTCGAATGGCTCCGATTCGAGCGGGAGACAGTTGTGCCCGCATTTTAACCGAATCCTAAACGATCCCGAGATAAGTCGTTCTCTTGGCAGATGAACACGATTTCTCTGTGTTGAAGCGCTCTCTTTTGCGATTGTGCTAGTATTAACCAATCGTCGATGTAATTCAAAATGCATCAAAATCCATGCTTTTCGTGTACGTGCGGGGTGATAAGGCTAGGCCGAATGGAAGAACCCGAAATTGGTAAGCTTCGCCCCCGAAAGCGAACCTCAGGAACTTCCTGTGTTGTGGCAATATTTGTATGTGAAAATATGCGTCCTTCAGATCAATCGTGACAAACCAATCGTGATGCTGAATTTGCGACACGACCGCCTTTACGCTTAACATCTTGAACTTGAGTGCTTTGACATAACGGTTTAAGTCTTGAATATCTAAGATTGGACACCCCCGTCCTTCTTGGGAACTAGGAAGTATTTGCTGTAACTTTCTCTCTGGAAGAGGAACATGTTCTATGGCCTCTTTGCTCAGAAGAGTTTGTAGCTCTTGTGACAGTACATGCATCAACTCCGGACTCACGGAAGTGGACACCACGCTTTTTCAACGCGGAGGACGATGAATAAGATTCTGTATCCTATTTGTACTGTACTTAATACCCACGCAGAAATGCCAGCCAGAAGTTTCCACACTGCCAGACTCTCTGAGAGTGGTATCAACTTTAATACTTCCTCTTGAGGGGATGTTAGATGTTCCGTGCCCTGGATGACAGCAGGAAGCAACGGAACATCTAACATTTCGCTGGAAACCGCTGCCCCCCGAAGCACCAAAGGTGGCGGGGATGGAGAGGTTTCGTGAGGGTAACGGAATGGGGCGATATTTGGCAGTATACGCCCCATCCATTGGGGGCTACCCCCACCAGACCGGGCGCCAGACCATCAGGACTTGCTCTTCTTATTGATGATAGTTCTGAGGTCTGGCTTGGGAGGTTGCTGAGCCTGACGAGCCTGTCTCCAGTTCTTATTATGGGGGCACGGCTCGCCACGCTCTATTTTTTCACCTCCTGTGCTTTTGAAGGACAGGAAAAGGTTGGGTGGCCGATGGCCCCTCCTTTTTTTGCCCCCACGATAGTCGAAAAAGTCGACGTCGAGGGCAGAAAGACACGGGAAAGTATATGGTATATGGTGACTTAGACAGCTCGTCATGGAGGTCCTAGAAAAAGGGGAGAGACTGATGTTTTAGTCCCTCCCCCCTGCCACCGGACAGAAACCTATCCCCTAGCTTAGGTTGTTATGGGGTCTCTTGATCGCGTGGCCAGTAAAGCTGCAACCTGACTCTTCAACCTGCAACCTCACCACTTTGAGCAGTTCCTCGACAGATTTATTTTCGCGAGAGAAATGCTCAGAAGATGGCCGCTCATAGTCCTCAGACCCAAGAGACAAATTATCGTCCCCCACGCGAGCCAAATAAGCAACGGAATGCGCTTCGGGATCACGCGAGGGAGCGTGTGGATCTGGTGATGCAGCAAGGGAAAGGGACGGACCCGTCTCTTGCTCATCACACAGATCCATGCGAGAGCCCCACGATGGTAATGTGGGTGCGGTCTGGAAATAGTTCAGATGAGAGCGGAGTATTTTTACCAGTATTTAATAAAATTTCACAATACTCGCACTCGCCTTTCTCTAAAGCCAGAGCCGCGTGCTCTTCCCCCAAACAAACAAAGCAGTAATCGTGTGTATCCAGCTCAGACGTGGGACGGGAGCATGGAGGAACACAACACTTATCTGCTGTTGACTCATTTCTACTCTTTTTTTTTTTGCTTTTTAAACTCTTTAACAGACTTTCAGAGAGAAAAGTTGAAAAATGAGAATTTTCTGCACACTGCCCGTTGAAAACTAACTCCTAACAAAGATCTGAGACAGATAATGAGAGAGATAGAGTTTTGACACACACATGCACAGTGATCTGAACAAAAAAGATCTTGATGATGCACCTGTGGCTCAGATATTTATAGCCTCGCGTCGCGGGTCTGGCCGATGACGTCACCGACTGAGGCTATATTACCTCCAATGGGTCAATACAATTGGCTGACGAAACATGAGAAGTAGTCAATGAGAATGTGGCGAACAGGACGGCCGAGGGACGTGAGAGAACGGCGCGAGGCCGGTGGTGCGATTGCTAATGAGCATCACATGTGAGGCACACCGGTCTCGCATCTCTCACGGAGGAGCGGAAGCATAAAGGAGGAGCGACGACGTTGATGATCGAGAGAGGAACAGGCCTGTATTTTAGTTGTGTTTTGTTTTTTGTATTTTACTTTAGTTATATTTATTTTCGGTAGCCAGCAGTCGTCCGCGAGGGGCTGCTGGCGGTATTTTTGTTTGTTTGTTTTATTTAAAATAAATTATATTTTGATTGTTCGCCGGTTCCCGCCTCCTTCTTCCCTGAACATTGCTACACTGGTGCCGAAACCCGGGAAGAGGGAGGAACGCGCTGTCAGAGAGTCCTCGCCGGTGTGGGGAATCCGCGGTGCCATCGAGCATGGTGCGCGAGTCGCCGCCGCTCGCCGTGGGCCGGAGCCTGCTGCCATCCGCCGAGCGAGGGGAGGAGCAGGGAGCGGGGGACTCGCGGCCACGGACGCTCGAGGCGGGGCGCTGGAGTGAGTTGCCGGTGGGACGGTCGAGCTCGCTGCCGGCCGCCTGGGTATCGGAGGGGCGGCTGCCATCCGGGAGGGAGAGGAGGAGTCGCCGCCGCTCGCCGTGGGCCGGAGCCTGCTGCCGTCCACCAGTGAAGGGGAGGAGCAGGGAGCGGGGGACTCCTACCGTCTGCCCAAGGCACCCGAGGAGCCGTCGCCGTCCACCGGGCGGCGGAGGAGCGTCGAGCCGTCCACCGAGGGCTACCCAGCGTCACCGCCAGGCACCGCGGAGGAGATCGCCTAGCTGGTGGGGGACCAGATGGCAGCGCGTTGTGGGAACCGGACCAATTTTTTTTTTCCCTCTCTCCCCTCTCTCGATCTGTCGCTCCTCATGCTTCCGTCTCCGTTTCCCTCGGTTTGTCTGTCCATACTCCCCAGGGATCGCCGCCGCCGGGGGGGGAGTAGGCACAGGCTCGTGGGTACCCCCCGGCCTGTGAGGGGCGATGGGGGTATGTGGCGAACAGGACGGCCGAGGGACGTGAGAGAACGGCGCGAGGCCGGTGGTGCGATTGCTAATGAGCATCACATGTGAGGCACACCGGTCTCGCATCTCTCACGGAGGAGCGGAAGCATAAAGGAGGAGCGACGACGTTGATGATCGAGAGAGGAACAGGCCTGTATTTTAGTTGTGTTTTGTTTTTGTATTTTACTTTAGTTATATTTATTTTCGGTAGCCAGCAGTCGTCCGCGAGGGGCTGCTGGCGGTATTTTTGTTTGTTTGTTTTATTTAAAATAAATTATATTTTGATTGTTCGCCGGTTCCCGCCTCCTTCTTCCCTGAACATTGCTACAGAGAATGTTCATGATTGAGGACTCAGAAAGGCAGAAATATGGTCATTAGGTCAAATATGGACTACTGTCTGGCTGATTTAGCACCAGAGAGGGTCTATAAGGGTCTATACAGTGTTACATTTTTGGTGACCCTTTGGCCAGAAATATTTTCTATGGGTCAAATACAGGCTGGGCTGACACAAATTTCAAGGGTTAATGGGTCAATACAATAGGCTGACGTTACATCATAAGTAGTCAATGAGAATGTGTAGAAAAATCATGATTGAGTAAAAAATAATATATAGATATATTTGTTCATTAGGTGGACTATGGACTACTGTCTGGATGATTAAACACCAGAGAGGGTCTATAAGAACATACAGTGTTACATTTTTGGTGACCCTTTGCCCAGAAATATTTTCTATGGGTCAAATACTATGGGCTGACGTAACATCAGTTAGTCAATGAGAATATTAAGAAACAAAAGTTCATGATTGAGGAGTATTTGGCCAGATATAAGTTCAGTTGGTCAAATATGGACTATTGTCTGTCTGATTTAACACCAGAAAGAGTCTATGAGAATATATAGTAAGTTACCTTTTGGGTTAACCTAAAGGTACCTTTTCTTTTGGTCAAATATAGGCTGGCTGATGTAACAGAAGGATTCATCATGTATAGAATGTTCAAAAATGAGTACTCTTGACACAAAAATATGTACAATAGGTCAGAAATGGTCAACTGTCTGGCTAATTTAATATCAGAAGGAGTCTATAATTTTTATATAGTAAAAAAAAAAACCTTTTGAGCAGCCTTTGGCCCGAGATATATTCAATAGATCATATAAGGACTAGGTCTACTGTATGGCTGATGTGCAAAAGGATCAAGTGATGTGAACCTGGACAGATTATGTACAGCGAGTGTTCGATCAGACCAAGCCCCCTTTTCTGACATGTTGCGACATGCCCTGGCTTGCAGAGAACGGCATTGAGTTTAGTTTCAGTTTCTAAGTTAAGCTTCTGGTTGTGTTCGTGTGCGTCAGTGACCACAAGTAAGTTACAATTATATTATATAGACAAGTTAATATTAGTTATTTATGGTCGAGCTTACAGTTAGAGACAGCCTTTTTCTCTGTTGTATCTGTATCTTGTATGGCATTCTTATTGTAGTTCACATTTCAGGACATGTTTAGCACTGTTTATTTAAATGACTAGGGAGAGTATTAGCCTCAATTGTGTTATGTTAGTTAACGTCAATTTTCCTGTTTTATTTCCTTTTCTTTAGAACCACACCTACACTGTAAAGTATATACTAAATAGTGCCTGCACATCTGTATTTCAAAGTATATATTAAACCTTTCAACAAGTATTCCTGCCTTCCGTGTCCTGACCAGACACCCCAAATTGGTGACTAATTTCCATAACCAGTAGAGCCCCATTACAATTTATGGTCCTTCGAGCCGGAGGAACAGTCAACGATATGGCAACCAGTAAAGAAGGAATAAGCCTCTCTGTTTCACCTGTGCGCCCCAAACGCTCAGTGCAACGCCCAAGATATCTGGATGATTTCTTAGTCGAATATACAGACCAGCATAGCTTAGCGCAGATGCACAGGCACGAAGAGGAAAGGAAGCTACTCAGTCCTGCTAAAAGCATATCCTCAATGACAACAATGCAGAATGCAAATTAAGCCATTGTTCATCAGGCTTTGGAGACAGATTGAAACGGCCAAACAAACAGAGCTTTTGGAGTTTTTCCTGCAGCAACATTCCCCTCAGACCTCAGCTCAGTGGTCAAGGAGGTCATCACGGCATCAGACCCCAGTACGCCAACTCTACCCAGACAGAGGAGGTGAACCTGTTCCTCATATCTATCTGCCACATGTGGCTCCTCCCAGATCGCTACATGTAAATCCAGCTATTGATCAGATGCTGCCTCTACCCGTGCACCAGTCAATACATCAGCCTCCTTATGTACCCCAACCCTTCTACCAAGGAAACCCAGCCACGTTGGCCCATTATCCCTCCACCGGGTATCAGCATACACCCCTCAATATAGAAGGCCCAACATTTCCTGACTTCACCAAGCAATATAGAGCTCAATATGTGGAGCTTCGCCTTTCTCTTAGCATTCTCCTTCATCCTTCTCAGTCCGAGCATTACAAGTATGCCATATTGCTGAAGCATGTCAAGGTGCCACATGCACATCGCCTTGTGTTAGCTCATGCAGAGTCTAATATGCCCTACTCTGAAGCTCTGAAAGCACTGGATGAACGCTATGGACGTCCATACCAGTTTGTGCTGAAGGAGATAGAGGACATGGAACGCCTACCTCCCATCCGAGATGATAGGGCTCTCGATGAGTTCTCCATCAGAGTGCAGTCGCTTGTCGGGATGCTGAAAGCTCTCAGAGGTGAAGGCCATGAAGAACTCCACTGCGGCTAAAATGTGAAGCGCCTTTTAAGCAGGCTCCCCAAGCACCAGCAAGAGCGATTTCGTCGTCAACACTATAGGAAGGACCCTGATAAATTGAACCTAACGCTTACTGACTTTTCAGAGTGGCTGAAGGCAGAAGTCAGATGCCTGGACATAGAGCCCTCACTTCAAGCTCACAGTGATAGGGACAGGAGAAAATTCAAGCAGCAGAAATCCAAGGTTAAGATCACTACTGTTATGCATGGGACAGGCATCTGCGAGGTCTGGCAATCCCACCCATCGATGGAGCTCAGCCAACCCTCCTGATTGGATCGGATAATGCTGATCTGATCGTTCCGATTGAGCCAGTGCATTTAGGTCCCCCCGGTGGTCCTGCAGCAGTAAAGACTAATCTCGGTTGGACACTCCAGGGCCCAGCAAAATACCTGCAGCAACAGCTTCCCACCACACAGTGCTTGTTCACCACAGTTTTCTCCCCTTCTGTTGAGCTGTTCAGTCAAGTTGAACGGTTGTGGCAGTTACACTGCCTTTCAAAAGTGAGAGGTTGGTGACCAGATCCCAACAGGACAAGTACTCAGTGGACCTATTAGAGGCCGAGACCATCCGTGTAGAAGTAAACGGAGTGCATCGGTACTCTACACCCCTTCTACGAGTCCCAAACATGCCCAAGCTGCAAGTTTCAAAGGAAGTTGTGATGAAGAACCTGCGAAACACAGAGAAGAGGTTAGTACAAGACCCACTGCGTGCATCTACCTACCAGGAGGAGATCAAGAAACTGGAGATTGCTGGGTACGTCACCAAGATTGACTCCTGTGAGGCAGACTCATCAGAGGAGTGTTGGTTTCTGCCCCACCACATGGTCAGGCACAATGGCAAGGAACGGAGTGTTTTTTTAACTGCAGCTTCCAGCTTGGCAGACAAAGTCTGAATAACTACCTCCTTCCTGGTCCAGCCTTAGGACCCTCACTCCTTGGAGTCCTCCTACGATTCAGAGAGCATCGAGTCGCAGTAAGTGGAGACATTAAAGGGAACCTGCCTTAAGGAGGCCAAGTCTGATAGCAGCGAAAGATGGGTTTCTGGGATGCATGGTGAAGCTCAAGAAATGATTCTAGGCCTCAGTTGGCACTTCATGGAGGACACACTCCATTACAGGCATCGCCCGGTTGCCCCAAGCCAGAGCACCATGCGAAATATCTATAAGATACTAGCAAGCCAGTATGATCCCCTAGGTCATATCCTGCCCTTCACCACAAGGGCCAAAGTTTTGGTACAGAGACTGTGAGCCAAAGACCGAGACTGGGATGACCCAAACTTACCGGTGGACCTCCTGCAAGCCTGGACTATGTGGGAAGAAGTATCCCAACGATCCCAAAGTATCCCTCAGCTCCCAACGGTCAGTCTCTCCCGGAGTTATTTCCCACTGGACGTGGATGTAAGTGCCATCACCTTCGAGCTTCACGTCTTTTGTGATGCATCAGAGTCCGCCTATGGGCCAGTTGCTTCACTACGTGGTGAGGATGCTAAAGGCTAAGTCCATGTAGCCTTTGTGCTGGCACGTTCAAGAGTGGCACCAAAGAAATAACAGTCAATGCCACGGCTTGAGCTTTGTGCCACCCTTAATGGAGCTCAGCTTGCCCAGATGATCCAGAGAGAGCTAACCCTTCAGTTGAGGGACACAGTGCTGTGGTCTGACTCCACCACAGTACTTACCTGGATACAGTCAGAGTCCTGCAGATACAAGGTGTTTGTAGGGACTCGTGTATCTGAGATTCAGGAACTGACGGATCACCGGTCATGGAGGTATGTGGACACACATAATAACCCTGTAGATCTTATCACAAGAGGGATGACACTATCCAACCTAGCCAAGCCAAACCAGGTCAGCCAAGGTCCTGCCTTCGTCCGGCTACCACATGAGGGTTGGCCAGCTACAAATTCTTTCGTGGAGGTCACAGATGAAACAGAGATGAAGAGGTCTGCGTTCTGTGGATTCATGTCATCCCTTACTGCTCCAGAGAGCTGAGCCGCTGAAGACCACTCTACCTTTGAAGATCTCCTTGAGGCAACAAGTAGGTCACTGCATGGGGCGGCCTTCCACACGAGCTCCCCCAGTGCAGATGACTACGGAGAAGCAGAACTCCGAATCCTTTAGAGAGCACAATATGATAGCTTTCCAGATGAAGTTAAGAGCCAAAAAACAGGGAAAAAAACCCCCAAAAAACTCCCTAAACAGGGTTAAGTGCCAACTTCTAGCAGTCGGCTCTTGTCACTTGCTCCAGAGTACGACGTCTCTAGGGGCCTTATCCGAGCAGGTGGCAGGTTGCGCCGTTCTATTAGTCTGGAAAAAGATGTCGTACACCCAATTGTACCATACCCTAGGCACCATATTACCAAACTTATCATACGACAATATGATAACAAGTTACTCCATTCTGGATCAGAGAGGGTCTTCGCAGAGCTCCGACGCAAGTTTTGGATCCTCCAAGGCCGTGAAAGCTGTGCGTTGTCATCAGAGATCCTGCCCAGAGTGCCAGAAATGGAGAGCAAAGCCTGTTATTCCCAAGATGGCAGATCTGCCCCCTTGTCGTCTCCGCCTCCTGAAGCCTTATTCAACAGGAGTAGATTGCTTTGGCCCGTTCCAGGTCAAGCGAGGTCGGAGTACGGAAAAGAGATGGGGAATTGTTTTTAAATGTATGACCACCAGGTGCATTCACGTAGATGTGCTGCCCAACATGGATACCGACTCGTTCCTCATGTCACTCATAAGGTTCGTGGCTAGACGGAGAACTCCCTTCGAGCTGCTCTCTGACTGTGGGACCACCTTCCGCGGAGGGGCGCACGAGCTCGAAACAAGTTTTGGCAGTGCTTGCAGGAAGTTCTAGATTGAGGAGTCTATGGCCAGACATATATATATGTAGTAGCTCAAATATGGACTACTGCATGCTTCATGTAACATCAGAAGGAGTCAATGAGTATATATTAGTAAGAAACTTATGCATTGTCTATTGAAGATATAACATAATATCTGGGTGTTGCACTCATTCCGTTATGCATTGAACAGATATTTTTGCAGTGTTGACAATTAAACGTTGTGTATTGAAGATAAGCCATGCACATGTTGCACTGCCTACAAGAAAAGCTTCCTCATTCCGTTGTGCATTGAAGAGATTACATACGTTATGTTGCATTACATAAAAGATCTAACTTCACTATGCATTAGCTGCTTCATTAAAATGCATAGAAGGACTCATTCCGTTGAAGTGAGAACATATTTTTGCGTTGCACCAATTAGTCCTTTTGCGTTGTATTGCACACTAAAACTTAATTATTCACGTGTAGGCGCTAGTCCATTACAAATAGAATAACTACATTCCGTTGTGCAGCGAAAAGTAGCATAAGTTGCATAGCATTGCTAACACGATCTAACATTGTGCATTGAATAATAACATATAAGCAACAACTCATTCCGTAGTTTATTGAAGATATAACATATGTGTTCTTTCATTGCATTGCATAAATGATCAGATGGAAAATTGTTGCAATAATAGCTGTTAAAAAGAACTCTTACAAAACATGCATTCAAGAACTAACCATTTCGATTGCATTGAAAAGACAAACATGTGTGCTGTTGTAATGCATTGCTTATGCCTCTGTGTAATGAAAAGAAAATACGAAACATAACTTATGTGCTTTCACTTTCATTACTGAGCTGTGGATTTACTATTTATACAATAACTAACTCGTTCCTTTGTGCAACGAAGATATGTGCAATGTATGTTGCATTGCATATAAGATCAAACGTTGTGCATTGAAGAATAAAATAGTAAAGTAAAGTAAAATGTACTTTGTTGCATTGCTGTTTATTCAAGAACTAACTCATTCCTTAGTGCATGAGATAACGTGTGTTATTTCATAAAATATCTAATTTATTCCTACGTGCCATTAAAAAAGAAAAGTCATTACATAAGTAGGCTACTTCAAACTAATTCATTTGTGTACTGACGGGAAAACATAAGTGGTCGCTTTACAATGCAACTAACTCGTTCCTTTGTGCAACGAAGAAATGTGCAATGCATGTGCTGTTGCTTTGCATTGCTCATACAATCAAACCTTTTGCATTGAAGAATTGCATCAATAATATGCACTTTGTTGCACTTAAGTGCATTCATTATATAGTACATTGAAGAGATAACGTGTGTTGTTTCATTGCATTGTATAGAAGATCTAACCTATTCCTTTGTGCAATGAAAAGAAAAGATATAACATATATACTCTCGCACCCCTTTCCATTCTACAACTAATTAATTTGAATACTGATGAGAAAACATCACATAAGTGTTCGCATTACAATGCAACTAACTAGATCCTTTCTGCAACGAAGATATGTGCAATGCATGTGGTGTTGCATTGCATTGCACACACAATCAAACTTTGTGCAATAAAGAATAATATAAGTAATATGCATTTTGTTTCATCGCATTGCATAGAAGATCTAACTTATTCCTTGGTGCAATGAAAAGAAAAGACAAAACATATATGTTTTCGCTTGTATTTCCATTCTACAACTAATTCATTTGTTCACTGACGAGAAAACATAACGGTCGCTTTACAATTCATTCAATACCTAACTCGTTCCTTTGTGCAACGAAGAAATGTGATGTGACACGATCAAACGTTGTGCACTGAAGAATAACACAAGTAATATGCATATTGTTGCATTGCAGTGAACTAACTCGTTCCGTAGTGCATGAGCTAACGTGTGTTATTTCATTGCATTGCATAAAAAATCTTACTTATTTCTTGGTGCAATGAAAAGAAAATATCTGCTTTCTCATGCATTTTTGTTCTACAACTAATTCATTTGTCCACTGACGAGAAAACATCACATAACGGTCGCTTTACAATTCATTCAATACCTTACTCGTTCCTTTTTGCAACGAAGAAATGTACAATGCATGTGCTGTTGCATTGCATTGCACATATGGTCAAACCTTGTGCATTGAGAAATTACACTATGTTGTTAAATTCACTATAATGAATTGAAGTGCATTCATTATGTGTAGTGCATTGAACAGAAATCGTGTATTGTTTCATTGCATTGCATAGAAGATCTAGCTTATTCCTTGGTGCAATGAAAAGAAAAGACAACATATCTGTTTTCTCATGCATTTTTGTTCTACAAATAATACATTTGTGCACTGACGGAGAAAATATCACATAAGCGGTCGCTTTACAATGCAACTAACTCGTTCCTTTTTGCAACCAAGAAATGTGCAATGTATATGCTGTTGCATTGCATTGCACATACGGTCAAACCTTGTGCATTGAGGAATTACATAGGTATTATTTACTTTGTTGCATTGAAGTACATTCATTATGTCGTGCATTGAAAAGACTGCGTGTGTTGTTTCATTGCATTGCATAAAAAACGTAATCCTTTGTGCAATGAAAAGAAAAGACAAACATGTATGCCTTCGCATTCATTTCCATTCTACAACTAATTCCTTTTTGTATTGACGAGAAAACATCAAATAACGGTCGCTTTTGAATGCAATTAACTCGTCCCTTTGTGCAACAAAGAGATATGCAATGCATGTGCTGTTGCACATACGATCAAACTTTGTGTGTTGAAGAATAACATAAGTAATATGCCCTTTGTTGCATTGAAGTGCATTCATTATGTAGTGCATTGAAGAGATAACGTTTGTTGTTTCATTGCATTGCATAAAATATCTTACTTATTCCTACGTGCATGGAAAGAAAATATATAACATATGTGCTTTCTCATGAGCTTCCATTCTACAACTAATTCATTTGTGTACTGACAAGAAAATATCACATGAGCGGTCGCATTACAATGCAAAAAATAACTTACTCGTTCCTCTGTCCAAATTAAGAGATGTGAAATTCATGTGCTGTTGCATTGCATTGCACTTACGATCAAACGTTGTACTGACGAGAAAACCACATAAGCGGCCGCTTTACAATGCATTCAATAACTGTCTCGTTCCTTTGTGCAAAGAAGAGATGTTCAATCCATGTGCTGTTGCATTGCATTGCACATGCGATCAAACGTTGTGCATTGAAGAATAACATTTAAGTAATATGCACTTTGTTGCATTCCAGTGTATTCAAGAACTAACTCATTACGTAAGTCCATTGAAGATATAACATCTTTGTTGATTAATTGCGTTGCATAAAATATCAAACTTATTCCTCTGCTGCATTGCACATGCGATCAAACGTTTTGCATTGAAGAAATAACATATAAGTAATATGCACATTGTTACATTGCAGTGCATTCAAGAGCTTACTCTTTTCGTAATGCATTGATTACATAATGTTTGTTTTATTGCATTGAATAAAATAATAACGTATTCCTCTGTGCAATGAAAAGAAAATACTTATATTTCTATTTACATCTAATTAATTTGTGTACTGACGAGAAAAAATGCAAGTAACTCGTTCCATTGTGCAACGAAGAGATGTGCAATGCATGTGCTGTTGCATTGAATTGCAACACACGATCAACCTTTGTGCGTTGAAGAATAACATATAAGTGATATAGACACTGCTGCATTGCAGTGAATTCAAGAACGAACTCATTCCGTGGTCCGTAACACTTGTGTTGTGTCCATTGCATTGCATTAAAGATCTAAAGCATGTAACGAATTGTAAAGTGTCATCTAATGCATGTGCTTTTGCATTGCATTGCACATACGGTCAAACCTTGTGCATTGAGGAATTACATCAGTATTATGCAATTTGTTGCATTGAAGTGCATCCATGATGTAGTGCATTGAACATATAACGTGTTTTGTTTCATTGCATTGCATAGAAGATCTAACTTATTCCTTGGTGCAATGAAAAGAAAAGACAAAACATATATGTTTTTGCTTTTGTTTCCATTCTACAACTAATTCATTTGTTCACTGACGAGAAAACATTACATAACGGTCACTTTACAATTCATTCAATACCTAACTCGTTCCTTTGTGCCACGAAGAAATGTGCGATGCATGTTCTGTTTCAGTGCATTGCACATACGACCAAACGTTTTGCACTGAAGAATAACATAAGTAATATGCATATTGTTGCATTGCAATGACCTAACTCATTGAGTAGTGCATGAGCTAACGTGTGTTTTTTCATTGCATTGCATAAAATATCTAACTTATTTCTTGGTGCAATGAAAAGAAAAGACAACATATCTGCTCTCTCAAGCATTTTTGTTCTACAACTAATTCATTTGTGCACTGACGAGAAAACATCACATAAGCGGTCGCTTTAAAATGCCACTAACTCGTTCCTTTGTGCAACGAAGAAATGTCATCTAATGCATTTGCTGTTGCATTGCATTGCACATACAATCAAACCTTGTGCATTGAAGAATTGCATCAGTAATATGCACATTGTTGCATTGAAGTGCATTCATTATGTAGTACATTGAAGAGATAACGTGTGTTGTTTCATTGCGTTGCACATACAATCAAACTTTGTGCTTTGAAGAATAACATAAGTAATATGCACATTGTTTCATTGCATTGCATAGAAGATGTAACTTGTTCCTTGGTGCAATGAAAAGACAAGACATAACATATATGTTTTCGCATGTATTTCCATTCTACAACTAATTCATTTGTGCACTGACGAGAGAACATCACATAACGGTCACTTTACAATTAATTCAATACCTAACTAGTTCCTTTTTGCCACGAAGAAATGTGCAATGCGAGTTCTGTTGCAGTGCATTGCACATACGACCAAACGTTGTGCACTGAAGAATAACATAAGTAATATGGATATTGTTGCATTGCAGTGACCTAACTCATTGCGTAGTGCATGAGCTAAGGTGTGTTATTTCATTGCATTGCATAAAATATCTAACTTATTTCTGGGTGCAATGAAAGAAAAGACAACATATTTGCTTTCTCATGCATTTTTGTTCTACAACTAATTCATTTGTGCACTGACGAGAAAACATCACATAAGCGGTCACTTTACAATGCAACTAACTCGTTCGTTTGTGCAACAAAAAAATGTGCAATGCATGTGCTGTTGCATTGCATTGCATATACAATCAAACCTTGTGCATTGACGAATTGCATCAGTAATATGCACTTTGTTGCATTGAAGTGCATTCATTATGGAGTACATTGAAGAGATAACGTGTGTTATTTCATTGCTTTGCACATACAATCAAACTTTGTGCATTGAAGAATTACATAAGTAATATGCACTTTGTTTCATTGCATTGCATAGAAGATCTAATTTGTTCCTTGGTGCAATGAAAAGACAAGACATAACATATGTTTTTGCATGTATTTCCATTCTACAACTAATTCATTTGTGCATTGACGAGAGAACATCACATAACGGTCGCTTTACAATTCATTCAATACCTAACTCATTCCTTTTTGCAACGAAGAAATGTACAATGCATGTGCTGTTGCATTGCATTGCACATATCGTCAAACCTTGTGCATTGAGGAATTATATCAGTATTATGCAATATGTTGCATTGAAGTGCATTCATTATGTGTAGTGCATTGAACAGAGAACGTGTGTTGTTTCTTTGCATTGCATAGAAGATCTAACTTATTCCTTGGTGCAATGAAAAGAAAAGACAAAACATATATGTTTTCGCATGTTTTTCCATTCTACAACTAATTCATTTGTGCACTGACGAGAAAACATCACATAAGGGTCGCTTTACAATTCATTCAATAACTAACTTTGTGCAACGAAGAGATTGTTGCACAAATGCACAGTGCATTGCACATACGATCAAACGTTGTCCACTGAAGAATAACATAAGGAATATGCACATTGTTGCGTTGCAGTTAACTAACTCATTCCGTAGTGCATGAGCTAACGTGTGTTATTTCATTGCATTGCATAAAAGATCTAACTTACTTTTTGGTGCAATGAAAAGAAAAGACAACATGTGCTTTCTCATGCATTTTTGTTCTACAACTAATTCATTTGTGCACTGACGAGAAAACATCGCATAAGCGGTCGCTTTACAATGCAACTAACTCGTTCCTTTGTGCAACGAAGAAATGTGCAATGCATGTGCTGTTGCATTGCATTGTACATACGGTCAAACCTTGTGCATTGAGGAATTACATAGGTATTATGCACTTTGTTCCATTGAAGTGCAATTATTATGTTGTGCATTGAAAAGACAGCGTGTGCTGTTTCATTGCATTGCATAAAAAACTTAATCCTTTGTGCAGTGAAAAGAAAAGACAAACATGTATGCTTTCGCATGCATTTCCATTCTACAACTAATTCATTTGTGCACTGACGAGAAAACATCACATAACGGTCGCTTTAAAATGCATTCTAATAACTAACTCGTTCCTTTGTGTAACGAAGAGTCATGAAATGCATTTGCTGTTGCAAACGTTGTGCATTGAAGAATAACATAAGTAATATGCACTTTATTTCATTGCAGTGCATTCAAGAAATATCTCATTCCGTAGTGAATTGAAGAGATAACGTGTTTTGTTTCATTGCATTGCATAAAAGATCTAACCTTGGTGCAAGGAAAAGAAAAGACATAACATATGTGCTTTCGCATGCGTTTCCATTTTACAACTAATTCATTTGTGTAATGACGAGAAAACATCACATGAGCTGTCGCTTTACAATGGATATAATAACTATCTCGTTCCTTTGTGCAATTTAAGAGATGGGAACTTTCTACATAGTTTCATTGACTACTTCTGATGTTATATAAGTCAGCCTATATTTAACCAATGAAAATTACTTCTGGCCAAAGGGTCCCGAGAAGGTAATTTACTATAATTTCTCATAGACTCTTTCTGATGTTAAATCAGCCAGAGAGTACTCCATATTTGACTTGGTGTACATATTTCTGGCCCAAGACTACTCAATCTTTATTTTTATTTTACATGATGACTCCTTCTAATGTTCTATCAACCATACAGTAATCCATATTTGATCTATTGAACATATCTCTGCCCAAAGGGTCCTGAAAAGTTTTTTTACAATATGAACCAATGGACTACTGATGTTAAATCAGCCAAGACAGTTCTCAATATTTGCCCTGCTGAACATATTTCTGGCTAAAGGGTCATCGATATTGAACTTTCTACACAGTCTCATTGACTAATTCTGATGTAGTTAGCCTAGCCAGACACTTGTCCATTTTTGCCCTGCTAAGGGACCGTTCGGTATTTATGGAAAGGGCCACTGGAGGAAAATAGGGGAGGCTCTTTTTATTCTTTGCTGAGGGGAGGGTCATAGAATAAGTGCATCAGAACAGAACGTCAATGAAATGTTTACCCGGCAAAGCTTTAAAGCACGAGCAAATAATGAACTTTTGTGATTACGAAAAAGTGAGGTGTCCTGTGAGTGTAACTATACCGCTGCATTAACATGTGATGTGAATGTACTTCGAGTTTTACAGTATTGGGACTGAGGTGTTAGAACTGCTGCTTTTTTTTATATTTTAGTTTCCACAACAATGTTAGTGAGTAGATCTACCGAAATTGCCACCATAACAGTGGAGTGTGATGAGTTAGACACAGGGCTACCACATTTTTAAATTGCTATTAGTATTATTTGAAGTTAACATAATAAAATACGTAGACCTACACCAAAAGAAAACTAGTCGAGGATAAAGTCTTTAAAATTGGGCAATTCCAGCATTATGGACGTGACATTTGCAGTCAAAACTTGAAATATAAATTCTCAGAAAATGCATTTAATACTGAAACGTCTGTTTATATATGCATACATACTCAAGACATTAGAAAAATATAAGCCAACACATTTATACACGTTTTATATTTAATATGAGGAAAATACACATGTTATGTGACACAAAAAACTTTAACTTTTTAGGTGGCAAAATATTTTTTAGTAATTCTATGAACTACGCAGCGCAAAACAAAAGTATTCCTACCCACCGGATGAAGAAGTTTTGGCCTCCACATATAAAATATTATTTTCATTTTATTTTTCGTATTCGCATTTATGAGGAAAAAAAAACAATGTTACGGACGTGACAGTTCTCCGTTGCGTACATGACCGCTCTGAAAGTGACTTTAAAACTTTCACAGAGGCCACAAACAGAAAGCACAAAGCCTTTCTTTAAAGTGAATTTCGTTTTATAATAATTGTATCTTAATTTTAATCAATGTTTCATCAACCAATTGCCTGGATTTAATAAATAAGAAGTAAATATAGTAGAAAATAGATCATCATGACATGGCGGCGCCGGCGCGTGAACTGGACTCTCGTCTAATAAATGAACCAAAACTCAGCATATAGCCTAAGGTAGGCTACTTCCCACACAGACCTGAGAAATATATAGAAAGCTTGAAATGTCTACTTTTTAACAGAACAATTCAAAACGAAAGAAAACAGACTACAAACTGCTCTCTGCTTATGTAATCAGTATGAAATATGCATTTCTCTCTGGTGTGTTCACATACTGCGAAGATCGCGAGTCAGCATCGTCAACTTCCTCTTTGTTTATTAATAAACAATTTAAATGTCTCCTTGCTATATTTGATGAGGCTTTTGCTGGTTCTTTGTGGCAGCTTTTATGATATACTTTATTGTCAGCGCCACCCTCAGCCTACATGTTACATGAACTCCTCACCACTGCTCATCAGCACCGAAAACTTTTTTTTTTTTAATCAAAAATCGTGATACGAACCGAATTTTAGGTTTTGTCTATCGTTACAGCCCTAGTAAGATGAGAAAGCAGGAGTTTAGTCGTTTGTCATGGTTGTAAAAAAACAATCGCTATCTGAACATCTTTGCCAAGCGCAAACCAGTACAGAAGTAATCAATCAGGGAGAGTCATGCCTTTTTTCACAGTCATTTTGGAGGGTGATAAAAAAATGTATTGCGGGCGAAGGGAGGATCAAGTCTTTTTTGACTACAGACCTCAAAACTCCTCCGGTAGCCCCTTAAATAAAAAACGAACAGTCCCTAAATCATATTTCTGGTCTAAGAGTTTGTCAAAAGGCAACATAACATATATTCTAATAGACTATTTCTGATGTTAATTCAGCCAGAAATTCGTCCATATTTGACCTTCTGGATATATTTCTGGCCCAAGAGTACTCAATCTTGAATATTATTTACATAATGACTCTTTCTGATGTAACATTAGCCATACAGTAGTCAATATTTAATCTACTGAACATATCTCTAGCCAAAGAGTCCTCAAACGTGTTTTTTTTTTTTTTTTAACAATATAAACTCATAGACTCCTTCTAATGTTAAATCAGCCAGACAGTCGTCCATTTTTGCCTACACGGCTACATTAGCTGCTGGCCAAACCACCCTCTGTATGTGTAGAACATGTGTAGAAAGTTCATGATTGAGGACTCTTTGACCAGAAAAATGTTCATTAGGTCAAATATGGACTACTGTATGGTGGACAGAAATTTCAATGGGTCAATGGGTCAATACAATGGGCTTGACGTAACGATTCGGGTTACTTGACTGTAACCCTGTTCCCTGAAAAGCGGAACGAGATGCTGCGCTGCTTAGCGCATTGGGAACGTCTTTAATAGTGACCAGCTGTGAATATAGTGTGTAAACACGTCGATAGAATCGACCCGGAGGTAATATAGCCTCATCCGGTAACGTCATCGGCGCGCACCCGCGACGCGAGGCTATAAATAGATAGCCACATCATCAAGATTATTTTTTCTGAAAATCAGTCCTGTGACATCATCAGCACGGCAAGGTAGCGCAGCATCTCGTTTCGCTTTTTCAGGGAACAGGGTTACAGTCAAGTAACCCGAATCGTTCCCTTTCAAAAGCTACAATCGATGCTGCGCTGCTTAGTGCATTGGGAACGAGAATACCCACGCCGCCATGCTTGAAGGTGTCTGGACCCCTACGTTTGTGCTGGTGTGCTCACAAGAACGCAAGAAGGCCCTAGACACTAGCTTGTGAAGTTGACTCAAGGACATGAGAGCCCGGAGTGGCATGAACATTCAAACTATAAAATCTTATGAATGTGTGCAGAGAGGACCAGCCTGGCGCATCACACAAACATGTTGTAAGGGGGCACCCCTTGCCAAAGCAGTAGAGGAGGCGACAGACCCGCAGGAAAAAATTGGCCGCGCTCCTCATAGTCAAGAGGAATTGCATCCCTGACCCAATATGACATGGTCTGTTTATTGGCGGCAGCACCCTTGTTGCTGCCCCCATAACAAACAAATAATTGCTCTGACTTACGCCACTGGCTAGTGCGGTGGACGTGGGTGGCTGGGGGGCTGGGTGACTCAGAGAGAAGTAGAGGGGACATTGCGCAGTGTGATGGGAGGCGAAGAGGTCCACTTCCGCTGTGTAAAATCTGGTCCAGATCTGATTGACTACTTCTGTCTGCAGTTTCTGTCTGGACAGTAAATCTGCTCCCACATTCAAGTGCCCAGGAATGTATACTGCCCTGATTGACAGGAACTTCTCCTGGGCCCAGAGAAAAATCTGCCTCGCTATTCTGTTCAAATTGCTTGAGTGCAGACCTCCCTGGTGATTTATATAAGAGACTGCCGCAGTGTTGTCCACCCGCACCAGGACAGGACAGCCTCTCAACTGAGGGAGAAAGTATTTCAGGGCCAGAAATACAGCCATCAGCTCGAGGCAGTTGATGTGCCACTCGAGCTGATGACCCTCCCATTCCCCTTGAACTGGACGACCACTTAAGACAGCTCCCCATCCCGTCAGGGAGGCGTCTGTTGTTAACGATCTGCGACGACACGGCGCCCCTAGAGTGGGACCCAAGGCGATGAACCGGGGTCTGAGCCACAGAGATAGTGTGCGAAGCCCGTGGCACGTCACTTTTATTTGCCTTTGAGGACTGACCCTTGGATCTGAAACGGTCTCATGTGCAACAGCCCCATAGGAATCACTGTGGATGCTGAAGCCATGTATAACCTAACATCTTTTGGTACTGACGAACAGTGTGATCTTGGCCTAGCCTGACTTTGCTCATAATATGTCGAATGGCTCCGATTCGAGCGGGAGACAGTTGTGCACGCATTTTAACCGAATCCTAAACGATCCCGAGATAAGTCGTTCTCTTGGCAGATGAACACGATTTCTCTGTGTTGAAGCGCTCTCTTTTGCGATTGTGCTAGTATTAACCAATCGTCGATGTAATTCAAAATGCATCAAAATCCATGCTTTTCGTGTACGTGCGGGGTGATAAGGCTAGGCCGAATGGAAGAACCCGAAATTGGTAAGCTTCGCCCCTGAAAGCGAACCTCAGGAACTTCCTGTGTTGTGGCAATATTTGTATGTGAAAATATGCGTCCTTCAGATCAATCGTGACGAACCAATCGTGATGCTGAATTTGCGACACGACCGCCTTTACGCTTAACATCTTGAACTTGAGTGCTTTGACATAACGGTTTAAGTCTTGAATATCTAAGATTGGACACCCCCGTCCTTCTTGGGAACTAGGAAGTATTGGCTGTAACTTTCTCTCTGGAAGAGGAACATGTTCTATGGCCTCTTTGCTCAGAAGAGTTTGTAGCTCTTGTGACAGTACATGCATCAACTCCGGTCTCATGGAAGTGGACACCACGCTTTTTCAACGCGGAGGACGATGAATAAGATTCTGTATCCTATTTGTACTGTACTTAATACCCACGCAGAAATGCCAGCCAGAAGTTTCCACACTGCCAGACTCTCTGAGAGTGGTATCAACTTTAATACTTCCTCTTGAGGGGATGTTAGATGTTCCGTGCCCTGGATGACAGCAGGAAGCAACGGAACATCTAACATTTCGCTGGAAACCGCTGCCCCCCGAAGCACCAAAGGTGGCGGGGATGGAGAGGTTTCGTGAGGGTAAAGGAATGGGGCGATATTTGGCAGTATACGCCCCATCCATTGGGGGCTACCCCCACCAGACCGGGCGCCAGACCATCAGGACTTGCTCTTCTTATTGATGATAGTTCTGAGGTCTGGCTTGGGAGGTTGCTGAGCCTGACGAGCCTGTCTCCAGTTCTTATTACGGGGAGCACGGCTCGCCACGCTCTATTTTTTCACCTCCTGGGCTTTTGAAGGACAGGAAAAGGTTGGGTGGCCGATGGCCCCTCCTTTGCACCCACGATAGTCGAAGAAGTCGACGTCGAGGGCAGAAAGATACGGGAAAGTATATGGTTTACTCCATGACTTAGACAGCTCATCATGGAGGTCCTCGAAAAAGGGGAGAGACTGATGTTTTGGTCCCTCCCCCCTTCCACCTGACAGAAACCTATCCCCTAGCTTAGGTTGTTTGGGGGTCTCTTTATCGCGTGGCCAGTCAAGCTGCAACCTGGCACCTTGGCACCTTGGCACCGAGTGACCACTTCGAGCAGTTCCTGGACAGATTTACCTGCTCATAGTCCTCAGACCCAAGAGACAAATCATCGTCCCCCGCGCGAGCCAAATAAGCAACGGAATCCGCTTCAGGATCACGCGAGGGAGCGTGTGGATCTGGTGATGCAGCAAGGGAAAGGGACGGACCCGTCTCTTGCTCATCCCACAGATCCATGCGAGAGCCCCACGATGGTAATGTGGGTACGGTCTGGAAATAGTTCAGATGAGAGCGCAGTATTTTTACCGTGAACATTTCACAATACTCGCACTCGCCTTTCTCTAAAGCCAGAGCCGCGTGCTCTTCCCCCAAACAAACAAAGCAGTAATCGTGTGTATCCAGCTCAGACGTGGGACGGGAGCATGGAGGAACACAACGCTTATTCTGCTGTTGACTCATTTCAACTGTTTTTTTTTTTTGCTTTTTAAAGTCTTTTAACAGACTATCAGAGAGAAAAGTTGAGAAATGAGAATTTTCTGCACACTGCCAGTTGAAAATTAACTCCTAACAAAGATCTGAGACAGATAATGATAGAGATAGAGTTTTGACACACACATGCACAGTGATCTGAACAAAAAAGATCTTGATGATACACCTGTGGCTCATATATTTATATATATTAATAATATATATATATGTATACCTTGCGTCACGGGTCTGTCCGATGACGTCACCGACTGAGGCTATATTACCTCCAATGGGTCAATACAATTGGCTGACGAAACATGAGAAGTATTCAATGAGAATGTTCATCATTGAGGACTCAGAAAGGCAGAAATATGCTCATTAGGTCAAATATGGATTACTGTCTGGCTGATTTAGCACCAGAAAGGGTCTATAAGGGTCTATACAGTGTTACATTTTTGGTGACCCTTTGGCCAGAAATATTTTCTATGGATCAAATACAGGCTGGGCTGACACAAATTTCAAGGGTTAATGGGTCAATACAATGGGCTGACGTTACATCATAAGTATTCAATGAGAATGTGTAGAAAAATCATGATTGAGTAAAAAATAATATATAGATATATTTGTTCATTAGGTGGACTATGGACTACTGTCTGGATGATTTAACACCAGAAAGAGTCTATGAGAATATAATAGTAAGTTACCTTTTGTAGCAATAATCAGATGATCAGCGCAATCATGTCGTTTTAATCAACTAAGTCTCCAATTAAGTAAACACTCCTGTTTCTTTCACAATCTGAAGAATGGAGATGTCATGAGACTTTTTAAGTTACTGATTCACACACAAGCAAATAGCGATGGGACTTAATTAAATGACCGATGCCAGAAGTGCCCCAGCGGCGTTTTTCGCTGATAAGTAATCACAGGGTCCTCTGTCTTACCACATGTGACCCAACAGGAGCGCCTCTCTGGCCGGAGATCCCGTGGTGTCCCCTCTTCAGGACACCTCACAAACACAGACAACCTTGTGTGATGAACCACACTGGTCATTGTAACCAGACTTAAAACTCATCAATTCAAAGAATACGCACACACATATCATTGCCCGGGAGGGGGGTGAGCAAAAGTTCACCACATCTTCACCAACGAATGACCCAGCCACCTTCAGAGTACACACACACACACAAGGACTTTTTCTCCAATCTCCTCAATTGAGAGACTTGTACTATGATATATTCGATATGTTTTTATGTTTGCCCATGTTCCACTGGGGTTAGATGTGATCGTATTATAATTCTAAATGAACAGAGGTGCTTTTAGATGCATTTTTAATGTAACTGTGTTTTCCTATAATGTTTGTATGTCGTTCTTCACACCTTTAGAATCCTCTTGATCTGACCAAACCATATATATATGGGTGCAAACCGTAAAATGTATGTTACTATGTTTTATCATCTCTGGAGTAAAATTGAACGCATTTTTACATCACGGTCATGAAACATGCAAAGTCGATCTCGAGGGAACAAAGGAACACTTATCCGCACACTTTCCTCCAAGCTGATTGGTGCATTCACGCCAGAGGAGGCGTAAACAGAAGTGTCTTTAAAGAAGACCACCAAGCACCTCATCTTTAGTTTGGTTTTTGGTTTTGGGATCTTTGAGGAGTAGTGAGAAGTAAGGAGGGGGGAGAAAGAACTGCATCTTTGGGGGAACTCCCTTCTTCGAGGGAACTTCAACTTTTGACTGGACTCTTCCCTCTCCTTCGATCCGATGTAACCATCATACTCGTGATCCCCGCCCTGGGGGATCTTTCCTCTTCTTTTCTTTTGTTTAAGTTTGTTTTTCCTTTGTTCATTTCACCAGAAATGAACTTAGTCTGAATTATTTATTTGGTAATTTACGTCAAAGACCTTTAAGCCTTCTTTGAAACTGCGCGCTCCAGACCGCAGCAAACCACGTGACGCTCCAACGGAACATACAAAGACCAGCCGCTCACACACGCCGCAGGGCTTAGACACATGAGAACTATATGCAAGTATATTTGAGTTACCAAGATTTTAGAGCATTAAGACTGTTTTTCCGTGTTGTCTCTTAAAGGTTTAAATGTCCAGGTGAATTTTGCCAAACTGTGATCATACGGATCTCTCTCTCTCTCTCTCTCTCTCTCTCTCTCTCTCTCTCTTCCCAACTCTCTCTCCCTCTCATTTTTATCTTCCTCTCTCATCCTATTTTAATTCGTGTTTGTAATGTTTTTCGTTTTGTTTGTTTCGGGTGTATATACATATATTCTGTGTGAATTGTAGTTCGATGTATTATTAGTCCAACTATTAAAACCATTATATTCTTGATTGCCTTCTGTCTAAAATGCTCATTTTACAAAGTCAATGAAATCTCGATCATAGCTACAAAGCTTTCATTATTGACTACGTTGCGTAGTCTAATTTTATAAACACAGGAAAATTAATGTTCACGGCCAGAAAATTGATATTTCTTGGAGTTTATAAGAAGGGATGACTTTGTTGAGAAGTTGATAAGTTAATCTTACGGCCGTTTGCTGGACAAACAGTTTGATAGCTAAATTAACTCCATTAAAGGTTATCTCATATAATCGATCTGAAAATGGACCATTGACATATGAATGAGGAATTATAATTCGTTGTGATTGA
Organism: Meda fulgida; assembly: GCA_030578275.1. NCBI lineage: Eukaryota > Metazoa > Chordata > Actinopteri > Cypriniformes > Leuciscidae > Meda > Meda fulgida. The sequence goes on from CM060619.1 coordinate 18,546,913, forward strand.
TCATTCGTGTGTACAATCAATCTATTTTCAACTTCGATAATTTAACTGTAATATGCAATATATTAATCATATTCATGATTAATTATTCAAATTCCCTATATATAATTTGAGCTAATTTAATGTAAAACTAAATGTTGTTACACTTTTCTTGTGGTCAAATATAGGCTGGCTGATGTAACATCAGAAGGATTCATCATGTATAGAATGTTCAAAAATGAGTACTCTTGACACAAAAATATGTACAATAGGTCAGAAATGGACAACTGTCTGGCTAATTTAATATCAGAAGGAGTCTAGTCCAGTCAATACATCAGCCTCCTTATGTACCCCAACCCTTCTACCAAGGAAACCCAGCCACGTTGGCCCATTATCCCTCCACCGGGTATCAGCATACACCCCTCAATATAGAAGGCCCAACATTTCCTGACTTAACCAAGGAAGATAGAGCTCAATATGTGGAGCTTCGCCTTTCTCTTAGCATTCTCCTTCATCCTTCTCAGTCCGAGCATTACAAGTATGCCATATTGCTGAAGCTTGTCAAGGTGCCACATGCACATCGCCTTGTGTTAGCTCATGTAGAGTCTAATATGCCCTACTCTGAAGCTCTGAAAGCACTGGATGAACGCTATGGACGTCCATACCAGTTTGTGCTGAAGGAGATAGAGTACATGGAACGCCTACCTCCCATCCGAGATGATAGGGCTCTCGATGAGCTCTCCATCAGAGTGCAGTCGATTGTCGGGATGCTGAAAGCTCTCAGAGGTGAAGGCCATGAAGAACTCCACTGCGGCTCAAATGTGAAGCGCCTTCTAAGCAGGCTCCCCAAGCACCAGCAAGAGCGATTTCGTCTTCAACACTATAGGAAGGACCCTGGTAAATTGAAGCATAACGCTTACTGACTTTTCAGAGTGGCTGAAGGCAGAAGTCAGATGCCTGGACATCGAGCCCTCACTTCAAGCTCACAGTGATAGGGACAGGAGAGAATTCAAGCAGCAGAAATCCAAGGTTAAGATCACTACTGTTATGCATGGGACAGGCATCTGCGAGGTCTGGCAATCCCACCCATCGATGGAGCTCAGCCAACCCTCCTGATTGGATCGGATAATGCTGATCTGATCGTTCCGATTGAGCCAGTGAATTTAGGTCCCCCTGGTGGTCCTGCAGCAGTAAAGACTAAGCTTGGTTGGACACTCCAGGGCCCAGCAAAACACCTGCAGCAACAGCTTCCCATCACACAGTGCTTGTTCACCACAGTTTTCTCCCCTTCTGTTGAGCTGTTCAGTCAAGTTGAACGGTTGTGGCAGTTACACTGCCTTTCAAAAGTGGTGACCAGATCCCAACAGGACAAGTACTCAGTGGACCTATTCGAGGCCGAGACCATCCGTGTAGAAGTAAACGGAGTGCATCGGTACTCTACACCCCTTCTATGAGTCCCAAACATGCCCATGCTGCAAGTTTCAAAGGAAGTTGTGATGAAGAACCTTCGAAACACAGAGAAGAGGTTAGTACAAGACCCACTACGTGCATCTTCCTACCAGGAGGAGATCAAGAAACTGGAGATTGCTGGGTACGTCACCAAGATTGACTCCTGCGAGGCGGACTCATCAGAGGAGTGTTGGTTTCTGCCCCACCACATGGTCAGGCACAATGGCAAGGAACGGATTGTTTTTAACTGCAGCTTCCAGCTTGGCAGACAAAGTCTAAATAACTACCTCCTTCCTGGTCCAGCCTTAGGACCCTCACTAATTGGAGTCCTCCTACGATTCAGAGAGCATCGAGCCGCAGTAAGTGGAGACATTAAAGGGATTCTGCCTAAGGAGGCCAAGTCTGATAGCAGCGAAAGATGGGTTTCTGGGATGCATGGTGAAGCTCAAGAAATGACTCTAGGCCTCAGTTGGCACTTCATGGAGGACACACTCCATTACAGGCATCGCCCGGTTGCCCCAAGCCAGAGCACCATGCGAAATATCTATAAGATACTAGCAAGCCAGTATGATCCCCTAGTTCATATCCTGCCCTTCACCACAAGGGCCAAAGTTTTGGTCCAGAGACTGTGGGCCAAAGACCGCGACTGGGATGACCCAAACTTACCGGTGGACCTCCTGCAAGCCTGGACTATTTGGGAAGAAGAGCTCCCTCAGCTCCCAACGGTCAGTCTCTAACGGAGTTATTTCCCACTGGACGTGGTTGTAAGTGCCATCACCTTCGAGCTTCACGTCTTTTGTGATGCATCAGAGTCCGCCTATGGGTCAGTTGCTTACCTACGTGGTGAGGATCCTAAAGGCCAAGTCCTTGTAGCCTTTGTGCTGGCACGTTCAAGAGTGGCACCGAAGAAACAACAGTCAATGCCACGGCTTGGGCTTTGTGCCACCCTTATCGGAGCTCAGCTTGCCCAGATGATCCAGAGAGAGCTAACCCTTCAGTTGAGGGACACAGTGCTGTAGTCTGACTCCACCACAGTACTTACCTGGATACAGTCAGAGTCCTGCAGATAAAAGGTGTTTGTAGGGACTCGTGTATCTGAGATTCAGGAACTGACGGATCATGGAGACATGTGGACACACAGAATAACCCTGCAGATCCTATCACAAGAGGGATGACACTATCCAACCTAGCCAAGCCAAACCAGTTCAGCCAAGGTCCTGCCTTCCTCCGGCTACCACATGAGAGTTGGCCAGCTACAAATTCTTTCTTGGAGGTCAGAGATGAAACAGAGATGAAGAGGTCTGCGTTCTGTGGATTCATGTCAGCCTTTAGTGCTCCAGAGAGCCGAGCCGCTGAAGACCACTCTACCTTAGAAGATCTCCTTGAGGCAACAAGTAGGTCACTGCATGGGGCGGCCTTCCAGACGAGCGCCCTCAGTGCAGATGACTACGGAGAAGCAGAACTCCAAATCCTTTAGAGAGCACAATATGATAGCTTTCCAGATGAAGGTAAGTGCCTAAAAACAGGGAAAGCACTTCCTTCTAGCAGTCGGCTCTTGTCACTTGCCCCAGAGTACGACGTCTCTAGGGGCCTTATCCGAGTAGGTGGTAGGTTGCGCCGTTCTATTAGTCTGGAAAAAGATGTCGTACACCCAATTGTGCTAGAACCTAAGCACCATATTACCAAACTTATCATACGAATATATGATAACAAGTTACTCCATTCTGGATCAGAGAGGGTCTTGGCAGAGCTCCGACGCAAGTTTTGGATCCTCCAAGGCCGCGAAGCTATGCGTCGTCATCAGAGATCCTGCCCAGAGTGCCAGAAATGGAGAGCAAAGCCTGTTATTCCTAAGATGGCAGATCTGCCCCCTTGTCGTCTCCGCCTCCTGAAGCCTTATTCAACAGGAGTAGATTGCTTTGGCCCGTTCCATGTCAAGCGAGGTCGGAGTACGGAAAAGAGATGGGGAATTGTTTTTAAGTGTATGACCACCAGGTGCATTCACATAGATGTGCTGCCCAACATGGATAACGACTCGTTCCTCATGTCACTCAGAAGGTTTGTGGCTAGACGGGGAACTCCCTTCGAGCTGCTCTCTGACTGTGGGACCAACTTCCGCGGAGGGGCGCACGAGCACAAAGCAAGTTTTGACAGTGCTTGCAGGAAGTTCTAGATTGAGGAGTCTATGGCCAGACATATATATATGTAGTAGCTCAAATATGGACTACTGCATGCTTCATGTAACATCAGAAGGAGTCAATGAGTATATATCAGTAAGAAACGTATTCATTGTCTATTGAAGAGATAACATAATATCTGGGTGTTGCACTCATTCTGATATGCATTGAACAGATACTTTTGCATTGTTGACAATTAAACGTTGTGTTTTGAAGATAACATATAAGCCATGCACATGTTGCACTGCATACAAGAAAATATCTTCCTCATTCCGTTGTGCATTGAAGAGATTACATACGTTCTGTTGCATTGCATAAAAGATCTAACTTCACTATGCATTAGCTGCTTCGTTAAAATATATAGAAGGACTCATTCCGTTGAAGTGAGAACATATTTTTGCGTTGCACCAATTAGTCCTTTTGCGTTGTATTGCACACTAAAACTAAATTATTCACGTGTAGGCGCTAGTGCATTACAAATAGAATAACTACATTCCGTTGTGCAGCGAAAAGTAGCATAAGTTGCATAGCATTGCTAACACGATCTAACATTGTGCATTGAATAATAACATATAAGCAACAACTCATTCCGTAGTTTATTGAAGATATAACATATGTGTTCTTTCATTGCATTGCATAAATGATCAGATGGAAAATTGTTGGAATAATAGCTGTTAAAAAGAACTCTTACAAAACATGCATTCAAGAACTAACCATTTCGATTGCATTGAAAAGACAAAGATGTGTGCTGTTGTAATGCATTGCTTATGCCTCTGTGTAATGAAAAGAAAATACAAAATATAACTTATGTGCTTTCACTTTCATTACTGAGCTGTGGATTTACAATTTATACAATAACTAACTCGTTCCTTTGTGCAACGAAGATATGTGCAATGTATGTTGCATTGCACATAAGATCAAACGTTGTGCATTGAAGGATAAAATAGTAAAGTAAAATGCACTTTGTTGCATTGCAGTTTATTCAAAGAACTAACTCATTCCTTAGTGCATGAGATAACGTGTATTTCATAAAATATCTAACTTATTCCTACGTGCCATTAAAAAAGAAAAGTCATTACATAAGTAGGCTACTTCAAACTAATTCATTTGTGTACTGACGGGAAAACATCACAACTCGTTCCTTTGTGCAACGAAGAAATGTATCAATAATATGCAGTCATATAAAGTAATAAAGTAATATGCAGTATAAAGTAATATGCAAATAGCACATACAATCAAACCTTGTGCATTGAAGAATTGCATCAATAATAAGCACTTTGTTGCACTGAAGTGCATTCATTATGTAGTACATTGAAGAGATAACGTGTGTTGTTTCATTGCATTGTATAGAAGATCTAACTTATTCCTTTGTGCAATGAAAAGAAAAGATATAACATATATACTTTCGCACCCCTTTCCATTCTACAACTAATTAATTTGTGTACTGACGAGAAAACATCACGTAAGTGGTCGCATAACAATGCAACTAACTAGATCCTTTCTGCAACGAAGATATGTGCAATGCATGTGCTGTTGCATTGCATTGCACACACAATCAAACTTTGTGCAATGAAGAATAATATAAGTAATATGCACTTTGTTTCATCGCATTGCATAGAAGATCTAACTTGTTCCTTGGTGAAATGAAAAGAAAAGACATAACATATATGTTTTCGCATGTATTTCCATTCTACAACTAATTCATTTGTGCTCTGACGAGAAAACATAACGGTCGCTTTACAATTCATTCAATACCTAACCCGTTCCTTTGTGCAACGAAGAAATGTGATGTGACACGATCAAACGTTGTGCACTGAAGAATAACACAAGTAATATGCATATTGTTGCATTGCAGTGAACTAGCTCGTTCCGTAGTGCATGAGCTAACGTGTGTTATTTCCTTGCATTGCATAAAATATCTTACTTATTTCTTGGTGCAATGAAAAGAAAATATCTGCTTTCTCATGCATTTTTGTTCTGCAACTAATTCATTTGTAAACTGACGAGAAATCACATAAGCGGTCGCTTTACAATGCCACTAACTCGTTACTTTGTGCAACGAAGAAATGTGCATTGCATGTGCTGTTGCATTGCATTGCACATACAATCAAACCTTGTGCATTGAAGAATTGCATCAGTAATATGCACTTTGCTGCATTGAAGTGCATTAATTATGTAGTACATTGATGAGATAACGTGTGTTGTTTCATTGTATTGCACAATCAATCAAACTTTATGCATTTTGTGCACTTTTGTTTCATTGCATTGCATAGAAGATCTAACTTTTTCCTTGATGCAATGAAAAGACAAGACATAACATATATGTTTTCGCATAAATTTCCATTCTACAACTAATTCATTTGTGCACTGACGAGAAAACATCACATAACGGTCGCTTTACAATTCATTCAATACCTTACTCGTTCCTTTGTGCAACGAATAAATGTAAAATGCATGTGCTGTTGCATTGCATTGCACAGATGGTCAAACCTTGTGCATTGAGAAATTACACATATGTTGTTAAAATCACTATGTTGCATTGAAGTGCATTCATTATGTGTAGTGCATTGAACAGAGAACGTGTATTGTTTCATTGCATTGCATAGAAGATCTAGCTTATTCCTTGGTGCAATGAAAAGAAAAGACAACATATCTGCTTTCTCATGCGTTTTTGTTCTACAAATAATACATTTGTGCACTGACGGAGAAAACATCACATAAGCGGTCGCTTTACAATGCAACTAACTCGTTTCTTTTCGCAACGAAGAAATGTGAAATGTATGTGCTGTTGCATTGCATTGCACATACGGTCAAACCTTGTGCATTGAGGAATTATATAGGTATTATGCACTTTGTTGCATTGAAGTACATTCATTATGTCGTGCATTGAAAAGACTGCGTGTGTTGTTTCATTGCATTGCATAAAAAACGTAATCCTTTGTGCAATGAAAAGAAAAGACAAACATGTATGCATTCGCATTCATTTCTATTCTACAACTAATTCATTTGTGTATTGACGAGAAAACATCAAATAACGGTCGCTTTACAATGCATTCAATTAAGTAACTCGTTCCTTTGTGTAACGAAGATATATTCGATGCATGTGCTGTTGCATTGCATTGCACATACAATCAAACCTTGTGCATTGAAAAATTGCATCAGTAATATGCACTTTGCTGCATTGAAGTGCATTAATTATGTAGTACATTGAAGAGATAACGTGTGTTGTTTCATTGCATTGCACATTCAATCAAACTTTGTGCATTTTGTGCACTTTGTTTCATTGCATTGCATTCAATTAAGTAACTCGTTCCTTTGTGTAACGAAGAGATATGCAATGCATGTGCTGTTGCATTGCATTGCACATGTAGTCAAACCTTGTGCATTGAGAAATTACATCAGTATTATGCATGTTGCATTGAAGTGCATTCATTATGTGTAGTGCATTGAACAGAGAACGTGTGTTTTTTCATTGCATTGCATAAAATATCTAACTTATTTCTTGGTGCAATGAAAAGAAAAGACAACATATCTGCTTTCTCATGCATTTTTGTTCTACAACTAATTCATTTGTGCACTGACGAGAAATCACATAAGCGGACGCTTTACAATGCCACTAACTCGTTACTTTGTGCAACGAACAAATGTGCATTGCATGTGCTGTTGCATTGCATTGCACATACAATCAAACCTTGTGCATTGAAGAATTGCATCGGTAATATGTATTTTGCTCCATTGAAGTGCATTAATTATGTAGTACAGTGAAGAGATAACGTGTGTTTCATTGCTTTGCACATACAATCAAACTTTGTGCATTGAAGAATAACATAAGTAATAGGCACTTTGTTTCATTGCATTTGCATAGAAGATCTAACTTTTTCCTTAGTGCAATGAAAATACAAGACATAACATATATGTTTTCGCATATATTTCCTTTCTACAACTAATTCATTTGTGTAATGACGAGAAAACATCACATGAGCTGTCGCTTTACAATGGATACAATAACTTTCTCGTTCCCAGTAACTGTTCTCGTTTGTGCAATTTAAGAGATGGGAACTTTCTACATAGTTTCATTGACTACTTCTGATGTTATTTCATCATTATGTTGTTCACTGAAAAGATATTGTGTGTTGTTTCATTGCATTGCATATTAAACTTAATCCTTTGTGCAATGAAAAGAAAAGACAAACATATATGTTTTCGCATGTATTTCCATTCTACAAATAATTCATTTGTGGACTGACGAGAAATCACATAAGCGATATAGTCAGCCTATATTTAACCAATGAAAATTACTTCTGGCCAAAGGGTCCCGAAAAGGTAATGTATTATAATTTCTCATAGACTCTTTCTGATGTTAAATCAGCCAGAGAGTACTCCATATTTTACCTAGTGTACATATTTCTGGCCCAAGAATACTCAATCTTGATTTTTTTTTTCCCATGATGACTCCTTCTAATGTTATGTCAGCCATACAGTAATCCATATTTGTTGTATTTAACATATCTCTGCCCAAAGGGTCCTGAAAAGTTATTTTTACAATATGAACCAATGGACTACTGATGTTAAATCAGCCAAGACAGTTTTCAATATTTGCCCTGCTGAACATATTTCTGGCTAAAGGGTCATCGATATTGAACTTTCTACACAGTCTCATTGACTAATTCTGATGTAGTTAGCCTATGTTTAACCAATTGAAAATACTTTCTGGCCAAAGGGTCCCGATGAGGTAATTTTCTATCATTTCTCATATACTCTTTTTGATGTTAAATCAGCCAGAGAGCAGTCCATATTTGACCTAGTGAACATATATATGGCCCAAAAGTACTCAATCTTGTACTCTATATTATTTGCATAATGACTCCTTCTGATGTAACTTCAACCATACAGTAGTCCATATTTGATATGTCACATATCTCTGGCCTAAGGGTCCTCAAAGAAAAAAAATTCCAATGTAAACTCAGAGACTCCTTCTGATGTTAAATTAGCCAGACACTTGCCAAGACATTTTTGCCCTGCTAAGGGACCATTCGGTATTTATGGAAAGGGCCACTGGAGGAAAATAGGGGAGGGTCTTTTTATTCTTTGTTGAGGGGAGGGTCATAGAATAAGTGCATCAGAACAGAACGTCAATGAAATGTTTACCCGGCAAAGCTTTAAAGCATTGTCCTGTGAGTGTAACTCTACCGCTATATTAACATGTGATGTGAATGTACGTCGAGTTTTATAGTATTGGGAACTGCTGCTGATATAATGTGCGCTGTAATATACTACCATATTTTAGTTTCCACAACAATGTTAGTGAGTAAATCTACTGAAATTGCCACCATTACAGTGGAGTGTGATGTGTTAGACGTAGGGCTACCACGTTTTTAAATTACTATTAGTATTATTTGAGGTTAAAATAATAAAATACGTAGACCTACACCAAGAAAAACTAAAATTAGCTTTAAAATTGGCCAATTCCAGCGTTATGGACGTGACATTTGCAGTCAAAACTTGAAATATAAATTATCAGAAAATGCATTTAATACTCTCTGCTTATGTAATCCGTATGAAATGTGCATTTCTCTCTGGCGTGTTCACATACTGCGAAGATCGAGTAAGCATCGTCAACTTCATCTTTGCAGCCGACACTGGCAAAGATTTGTTTATTAATAAACAATTTAAATGTCTCCTTGCTATATTTGATGACGCTTTTGCTGGTTTTTTGTGGCAGCTTTTAGATACTTTATTGTCAGTGCCACCCTTAGCCTGCATGTTACATGAATTCGTCACCACTGCATCAGCACCGAAAACATGATTTTTTTTTTCCAAAAAAAAAATCGTGATACGAACCGAATTTTAGGTCTATCGTTACAGCCCTAGTAAGATTAGAAAGCAGGAGTTTAGTCGTTTGTCATGGTTGTGTTAGTGTGTGTGTGTGTATACACAGGGTGTGTGTGAAGCGTCTAGTGCAGTAGTATAGTGGTGCTGGTAGTTAGTACATGCTATGCTGTGCTCTCTGCTTGCTACTCTCTGCTTACAGCTGTTGCCGCTGGCTAGCCTTCTTGATAGAGGGTGAAAAGAGGAGCCGAGTGCGTAAGCCTCCTTCTGCCAGTACAGAGCCTCTCCACCACCAAGACTCCTGTAGTGCCTCCTAGGGGCCACACACGGAAACTGGGTATCATACGGTCCCAGGCTAAACTACAGGGGATCTCGGAGCAGCAGTGGGCCCCAGAGACGCGGTGTGCAGGCCCACCACTGTGTGGATAATGCCCTGGCGCCCGTCAACCACTGTCCCAGCTATGGGAAAATAGCCCCACTGCCTTGTGGATAGTCTGTTGAGATAAGGCTAAGGGAGCATACCCTGACAGAAAAGCAATGCGCTGGAGGTGCGCAGTAGGCGGGCCTTAACAGACGAAGGACCCGGCAGCCTCCTGCAGCCAAGATGGGGGACCGGTTGTCCTGGGACTACCCTTGCCATCGGGACTTACCTCATCATGGTGAAGATAGTGCTACTGGGGATGGCGCACCTCCTTTGGCACTTTAAAAACCTTCCTTGCGCAGGTCTCCACCTCTGGCCACGGTGACAATACCTGGACCTTATATATGGTTAAAAGTCTGACGGCGATGGGGAATCTGACAACGGGGGCAGGTTTGAATGGACTGGGAGCTCTTAATCAGAGCCCTGCACGGCAGCGGCACAGGGTATTTGGTCGCTATCAACTGGGACTGAATGGCAGGTGTTTCGGCAGACCCCTGTGCGACGGAGCAGCCCTATTAAGGGGCCGCACTGCTCTACCTCATTGGGGAAGGGCCTAGAAAAGGTGGCCTAAAAATTGCCCATTCAACCATTTACCTGGATAGATTACCGCGCCTATCGGGTTATTCCACTACTGCGGTCGAAATAAGAAAAATAAGAAACAATACAATCTAAAATTGGCAACATGGAATGTAAGGACTCTCCTGGACTCGCAGGGCATCTCGGACAGACCACACAGAAGAACAGCCCTGATCGCTGCTGAGCTGAGCCGCTACAACATCGACATTGCTGCCCTGAGTGAGACTAGGCTTCTGGATGAAGGATCTCTAACAGAGGAAGGAACGGGCTATACCTTCTTCTGGAAAGGTTTCCCCCCAGGTGGAAAACATCTTTATGGAGTAGGACTGGCCATCAAAAACACGCTTCTACCAAGTCTCACAGAAACACCTATTGGCATTAGTGAAAGGCTAATGACCCTCCGTATCCCCCTGGCAAAAAAGCGTTATGCCACACTTCTCAGTGCCTATGCACCAACTTTGCCATCTGAAAATGAAGCCAAGGAATGCTTTTATCAAGCACTGGATGAAACTCTTCGCCAGATCCCTAGGAGTGATAAGATCCTCTTGCTTGGGGATTTTAACGCTAGGGTGGGACAGAACTACAGGATATGGAGTGGAGTACTAGGTAGACATGGTATTGGCAGGGAGAATGCAAATGGTATGAGGTTACTTACTCTTTGCTCTGAGCATAACCTTACCATAACTAACACCATCTTCCAGCAGAAGGCAAAATATAAGACCTCGTGGATGCACCCTCGCTCTAAACATTGGCACATGATTGACTTCATCATGGTGAGGAGAAATGACATCAAGGATGTTTTCATCACTCGTGCCATGAGAGGTGCAGAGTGCTGGACTGACCATCGTATGATTGTGGCCAAGCTCAATATGGAAGTGCGTTCCCCTTTGCGACGGCAAAAGTCCAAAAATAAGAGGCTAAATTGTAGCCTCTTTGGAAACATAGAAGCAAGAAGTGAGTTTCGACGTCTCCTAGCTGAGAAGCTTATGGAGTCTGAAACTTGTCTGAGCTCAGAAAACACAATGGAACAACAGTGGAACTATATTAGCTCGGTGCTCTATGAGGCAGCAGCCAAATCCATCGGCTATAAGAGCAAGAACCACCAAGACTGGTTTGACGATAACTCAGACATCATCCACAACCTGCTTAAGGATATGCGGAAAGCACACCGGGAAACATTGGACAACCCTTCATCCATTAAGGCTAGACAGGATTGGCAGGCAGCTCGGGGGAAAGTGCAAAAGGATATACGGGTCACACAGAATGAGTGGTGGACTGAAAAGGCACATGAAATCCAATCCTTTGCAGATAAAAATGACATGCATAATTTTTATAATGCTATCAAATCCATCTACGGTCCAACAAATCGCTGTGTCACTCCCCTGAAAACAGCTGATGGTCAAACACTTATGAAGGACCAGAATAGTATCCTACTGAGGTGGGCTGACCATTTTGACACCCTGCTTAATCAGGACTCTGATGCAGACCCCACCATCCTGGACGAACTGCCTGAACTTCCTCCCATCCACGATCTCAGTCTACCACCAACCTTCCAGGAGGTTCTATCATCTGTCCGTTCCCTTAAGAACAACAAGTCCCCTGGCGCTGATAACATCCCTGCTGAGCTACTGAAGGAGGGAGGGTACATATGTATGCGCACCCTCTACCAGTACATCACCAAGGCCTGGACTGATGAGAACATCCCACAGCAATGGAGAGATGCAAACATTGTAGTCATATATAAGAACAAGGGTGACAAGGCCGTATGCGGCAATAGCAGGGGCATATCACTCCTTTCAGTTGGTGGTAAGGTCATGGCCAAAGTGCTGCATCAGAGGCTTATTAACAACATCACTGAGTCAATGCTGCCAGAATCACAGTGTGGGTTTAGAAAGAACAGGAGCACAATCGACATGATCTTCACAGCCCGGCAGCTTCAGGAAAAGTGCCGGGAGCAACATCGGGACATGTTTATGGCTTTTGTCGATCTCTCGAAAGCATTCGACACTGTGCAAAGAGAGCTCTTATGGGATGTCCTCCTCAGGTTTGGATGTCCAGATAAGTTTGTTCACATCCTCCGCCAATTCCATGATGGGATGACTGCTCGGGTGACCGTAGGCGGACAAGAGTCTGAGCCGTTCCCTGTACGCACAGGGGTGAGGCAGGGATGTGTGTTAGCGCCAGTGCTCTTTAACATCTTCCTCCTGTGTGTCACCAAGCTTCTCCACAATGAGATTGAAAACAGCAGTGGTGTGGCAGTGGACTTCAGATTAGATGGCAACCTCTTTAACATTAGGAGGCTACATGCAACAACAAAAATCAGCAGAGAGCAGGTCCTGGAGCTACAGTATGCAGACGATTGTGCTTTTGTGGCCCATACTCCAGAGGATCTTCAAACTGTCCTTGCTGTGGCGGTGAGGGCGTACAGCAGGATGGGGCTGACTGTCAACACCACCAAGACAGAAGTGGTCTGCCAATGGAGTGCCAATGTCCCACCCACATCTCCTGCCTTCACTGTTGGAGATGAACAGTTGTCAGTAGTGCCATCTTTCAAATATCTGGGGAGTTTTCTCTCTGAGGATAGCAGCATCGACAATGAAATCCAGAGCCGAATTAAACAGGCATCAGCTGCCTTTGGAAGACTTAGATGCAGAGTCTTTCATAATAAGAACCTTCGTCTATCCACAAAGATCGGCGTATACCAAGCGGTCTGTGTCACCACCCTCCTCTATAGCTGTGAAGCATGGGTAACCTACTGCCGTCACATTCCTTAGAGCAATTCCACATAAGCTGCCTTCAGCGAATTTTGGGAATTACCTGGCGTAATCATGTACCTCACACTGAAGTACTTAAAAAGACGAACTGCAGAAGTATTGAGGCCATTATTACCCAGCGCCAACTGCAGTGGTTGGGGCATGTGATAAGGATGCCACCATGTCGTCTGCCCCGCAGAGTACTATATGGCCAGTTACATCATGGTCGACGCTCAGCTGGGGGTCCAAAGAAGCGCTATAAGGATCAGATGAAGAACGCCTTGAGAAAGTGTAAGATCAGACCTGAGGATCTGGAGAATGTTGCTGCTGACCGCACCATCTGGCGACAGCTATGTGGAGAGGGGATTTGTACACTAGAGATGGAGAGGACAACCAGAAAACAGCAGAAGCGAGCCAGGAGAAATGCAGCCATAGCTGCCAATGTGACTACCACCACCATTACATTCATATGCCCCACCTGCAATAGAGCTTGTGGGTCCAGGATAGGACTGTTTAGCCATCAAAGATCTCACCGTTAAAGGCGTGGACGTCATCATCGGATCTCGATGGACAACCGAGAGAGAGAGTAAGATTAGAAAGCAGGAGTTTAGTCGTTTGTCATGGTTGTAAAAAAACAATGGCTATCTGAACATCAACTTCTGATGTTAATTCAGCCAGAAATTAGTCCATATTTGACCTTCTGGATATATTTCTGGCCCAAGAGGACTCAATCTTGAATATTCTTTACATAATGACTCCTTCTGATGTAACATCAGCCATACAGTGGTCAATATTTAATTTACTGATTGAGGACTCTTTGGCCAGAAAAATGTTCATTAGGTCAAATATGGGAAATGTAGGTTCATGGAACAGTTTTACAGTAAAGTAACCCAAATCGTTCCCTTTCAAAAGCTACAATAAATGCTGCGCAGCTACCCCTGTTGCTGCCCCCATAACAAACAAATAGTTGCTCTGACTTACGCCACTGGCTAGTGCGGTGGACGTAAGCCTGAAGAGCAGGGACTGGACACAGTTGATGAGACCGTTCCTGCTCCGGCTTTGTGAACGGGGGAGGACAGAAGGCCTCTAGAGTGACAGGATGTACAGCAGAGAATGGTACCTTGGGCAGGTAATCAGGATGAGGATGCAAAATCACTTTCACCACTCCTGGGGCAAAGTCTAAGAAGGATAGCGATATTGACAGAGCCTGCATATCCCCGATTTATTTTGGAGAAGTAATAGCCATAAGAAAAACCATCTTTAAGGTCAGAAGTTTATCAGACGCTGACTCTAGCGGTTCAAAGGGGGTCTCAACCAGACCCTCGAGGACTATAGCTAAGTCCCAAGAAGGGATCTTGGTTCTTACAGGAGGCCTCAATCTCTTGGCCCCACGAATGAAGCGAGCAAGCAGAGGATGCTTCCCGAGTGGCACCCCGTCCATCAAGGCGTGGCAAGCCGAAAGAGCGGCCACATAAACCCTGAGCGTGGAGGGGCATGTGCCTGCTGACAACTTTTCTTGAAAAAAGTCCAGAACTGAAGCAATCTGGCAGTTGACCGGATCTGCATTATATGCTGTGCACCACCTTTCAAAGACGCCCCATTTATTGACATAATTCTTTCTTGTGGAGGAGGCCCTAGCACTCAAAATGGTCTCAATAACGTCAGGCGAAAATCCAGTGTCCCTCAGTCGATACCCATCAGGGGCCAAACATGCAGGTTCCACAGGTCGGGCCTGGGATGGAATATCCTGAGACAGAAGGTCCCTCCTCTCCGGAATTGCCCATGGCGGGTCGTTGAGGAGAGACATTATCTCTGAAAACCATACTCTGTTCGGCCAACGTGGTGCAATCAGTAAGAGGGAAGACCCTTGCTGGCGAACTCTGGCTAGGACTCCTGGGAACAGAGCCACTGGAGGGAAAGCATACAGGCGCATTTTGGGCCAACCCAGGGGGGCTGGGTGACTCAGAGAGAAGTAGAGGGGACATTGCGCAGTCTGATGGGAGGCGAATGGGTCCACTTC
The DNA here is from genome assembly GCA_030578275.1 of Meda fulgida. Classification (NCBI taxonomy): domain Eukaryota; kingdom Metazoa; phylum Chordata; class Actinopteri; order Cypriniformes; family Leuciscidae; genus Meda; species Meda fulgida. The sequence continues at coordinate 18,562,114 of CM060619.1, forward strand.
CGCTGTGTAAAATCTGATTCAGATCTGATTGACTACTTCTGGGTGGAGTTTCCATTCCCCTGTCTGCAGTTTCTGTCTGGACAGTAAATCTGCTCCCACATTCAAGTGCCCGTGGATATATACTGCCCTGATTGACAGGAACTTCTCCTGGGCCCAGAGAAAAATCTGCCTCGCTATTCTGTTCAAATTGCTTGAGCGCAGACCTCCCTGGTGATTTATATAAGAGACTGCCGCAGTTTTGTGTCCACCCGCACCAGGACATGACAGTCTCTCAACTGAGGGAGAAAGTATTTCAGGGCCAGAAATACAGCCATCAGCTCGAGGCAGTTGACGTGCCACTCGAGCTGATGACCCTCCCATTCCCCTTGAACTGGACGACCACTTAAGACCGCTCCCCAGCCCATCAGGGAGGCGTCTGTTGTTAACGATCTGCGACGACACGGCGCCCCTAGAGTGGGACCCAAGGCGATGAACCGGGGTCTGAGCCACAGAGATAGTGTGCGAAGCCCGTGGCGCGTCACTTTTATTTGCCTTTGAGGATTGACCCTTGGATAAAATCCTCTGGCATTTAGCCACAATTGAAACGGTCTCATGAGCAACAGCCCCATAGGAATCACCGTGGATGCTGAAGCCATGTATAACCTAACATCTTTTGGTACTGACGAACAGTGTGATCTTGGCCTAGCCTGACTTTGCTCATAATATGTCGAATGGCTCCTATTCGAGCGGGAGACAGTTGTGCCCGCATTGTGACCGAATCCCAAATGATCCCGAGAAAAGTTGTTCTCTGGGCAGGAGAAAGAACACTTTTCTTGGTGTTGAGTCTCAACCCTAGAGAAAGTAGATGAGCTAACACGATGTCTCTGTGTTGAAGCACTCTCTCTTGCGATTGTGCTAGTATTGACCAATCGTTGATGTAATTCAAAATGCGAATGCCCTGGAGTCGTAATGGAGCCAGTGCTGCATCGTGTACGTGCGGGGGTGATAAGGCTAGGCCAAATGAAAGAACCCGAAATTGGTAAGCTTCGCCCCCGAAAGCGAACCTCAGGAACTTCCTGTGTTGTGGCGATATTTGTATGTGAAAATATGCGTCCTTCAGATCGATCGTGACGAACCAATCGTGATGTTGAATTTGCGACACGACCGCCTTTACGGTTAACATCTTGAACTTGAGTGTTTTGACATCACGGTTTAAGCCTCGAATATCTAAGATTGGACACCCCCGTCCTTCTTGGGATCTAGGAAGTATTTGCTGTAACTTTCTCTCTGGAAGAGGAACATGTTCTATGGCCTCTTTGCTCAGAAGAGTTTGTAGCTCTTGTGACAGTACATGCATCAACTCCGGTCTCACGGAAGTGGAGTCCACGCCGTTTCAACGCGGAGGACGATGAATAAATTGGATTCTGTATCCTATTTGTACTGTGCTTAATACCCACGCAAAAATGCCTGGCAGAAGTTTCCACACTGCCAGACACTCTGAGAGTGATATCAACTTTAATACTTCCTCTTGAGGGGATGTTAGATGTTCCGTGCCCTGGATGACAGCAGGAAGCAACGGAACATCTAACATTTCGCTGGAAACCGCTGCCCCCCGAATCACCAAAGGTGGCGGGGATGGAGAGGTTTCATGAGGGTAACGGAATTTGGCGATTTTTGGCAGTATGCGCCCCATCCATCGGGGGGCCACCAGACTGGGCGCCAGACCCTCGGGACTTCCTCTTCTTATTGATGATAGTTCTGAGGTCTGGCTTGGGAGGTTGCTGAGCCTGACGAGCCTGTCTACAGTTCTTATTACGGGGATAACGGCTCGCCACGCTCTGCTTTTTCACCTCCTGTGCTTTTGAAGGCCCGGAGAGAGGTTGGGTGGCCGATGGCCCCTCCCCATGAGTGCGGCGAGGAAGAAATTGAACAAAAGCTTCCTCGTGTTTTTTTACCTTTTTTACCTTTTTTTATCGTGTTGACAGAGTCGCCGAACAGACTAGAGGGTGAGACTGGGGAATCTAACAGGAACACCCGGTCTTTATCTTTAATTCCTGTTAGATTAAGCCACAGGTGCCTCTCCGTGCTGACCAAAGCAGACATTGAACGACCGATGGCAAGGGCCGTTTGCTTAGTCGCACGAAGAGACAGATCTGTGGCTCTCCGCAGCTCCGAGAAAGACCTTCAATAGGTCAGCCTGGTACGCCTGAAGCACTGCCATAGTGTGCAGCGCAGCACCAGCCTGACCTGCAGCTTGATAAGCTTTACCCACTTATGCTGATGTAATTTTACATGGTTTCGTGGGGAGGGTAGGTCTCTTAATGGAAGATGCCAAAGTAGGCGAGAGATAGCTCGCGAGCGTCTCTTCTACCTGCGGCATCTCCGCATCCCCCCGTGCCTTTGCACCCACGATTGTCGAAAAAGTCGACGCCGAGGGCAGAAAGATACGGGAAAGTATATGGTATATGGTGACTTAGACAGCTCGTCATGGAGGTCCTAGAAAAAGGGGAGAGACTGATGTTTTAGTCCCTCCCCCCTGCCACCGGACAGAAACCTATCCCATAGCTTAGGTTGTTATGGGGTCTCTTGATCGCGTGGCCAGTCAAGCTGCAACCTGACTCTTCAACCTGCAACCTCACCACTTCGAGCAGTTCCTCGACAGATTTATTTTCGCGAGAGAAATGCTCAGAAGATGGCCGCTCATAGTCCTCAGACCCAAGAGACAAATTATCGTCCCCCACGCGAGCCAAATAAGCAACGGAATGCGCTTCGGAATCACGCGAGGGAGCGTGTGGATCTGGTGATGCAGCAAGGGAAAGGGACGGACCCGTCTCTTCCTCATCACACAGATCCATGCGAGAGCCCCACGATGGTAATGTGGGTGCGGTCTGGAAATAGTTCAGATGAGAGCGGAGTATTTTTACCAGTATTTAATAAAATTTCACAACACTCGCACTCGCCTTTCTCTAAAGCCAGAGCCGCGTGCTCTTCCCCCAAACAAACAAAGCAGTAATCGTGTGTATCCAGCTCTGACGTAGGACGGGAGCATGGAGGAACACAACACTTATCTGCTGTTGACTCATTTCTACTCTTTTTTTTTTTGCTTTTTAAACTCTTTAACAGACTTTCAGAGAGAAAAGTTGAAAAATTAGAATTTTCTGCACACTGCCCGTTGAAAACTAACTCCTAACAAAGATCTGAGACAGATAATGAGAGAGATAGAGTTTTGACACACACATGCACAGTGATCTGAACAAAAAAGATCTTGATGATGCACCTGTGGCTCATATATTTATAGCCTCGCGTCGCGGGTCTGGCCGATGACGTCACCGACTGAGGCTATATTACCTCCAATGGGTCAATACAATTGGCTGACGAAACATGAGAAGTAGTCAATGAGAATGTTCATGATTGAGGACTCAGAAAGGCAGAAATATGGTCATTAGGTCAAATATGGACTACTGTCTGGCTGATTTAGCACCAGAGAGGGTCTATAAGGGTCTATACAGTGTTACATTTTTGGTGACCCTTTGGCCAGAAATATTTTCTATGGGTCAAATACAGGCTGGGCTGACACAAATTTCAAGGGTTAATGGGTCAATACAATAGGCTGACGTTACATCATAAGTAGTCAATGAGAATGTGTAGAAATATCATGATTGAGTAAAAAATAATATATAGATATATTTGTTCATTAGGTGGACTATAGACTACTGTCTGGATGATTAAACACCATAGAGGGTCTATAAGAACATACAGTGTTACATTTTTGGTGACCCTTTGCCCAGAAATATTTTCTATGGGTCAAATACTATGGGCTGACGTAACATCAGTTAGTCAATGAGAATATTAAGAAACAAAAGTTCATGATTGAGGAGCATTTGGCCAGATATAAGTTCAGTTGGTCAAATATGGACTATTGTCTGTCTGATTTAACACCAGAAAGAGTCTATGAGAATATATAGTAAGTTACCTTTTGGGTTAACCTAAAGGTACCTTTTCTTTTGGTCAAATATAGGCTGGCTGATGTAACAGAAGGATTCATCATGTATAGAATGTTCAAAAATGAGTACTCTTGACACAAAAATATGTACAATAGGTCAGAAATGGTCAACTGTCTGGCTAATTTAATATCAGAAGGAGTCTATAATTTTTATATAGTAAAAAAAAAACCTTTTGAGCAGCCTTTGGCCCGAGATATATTCAATAGATCATATAAGGACTAGGTCTACTGTATGGCTGATGTGCAAAAGGATCAAGTGATGTGAACCTGGACAGATTATGTACAGCGAGTGTTCGATCAGACCAAGCCCCCTTTTCTGACATGTTGCGACATGCCCTGGCTTGCAGAGAACAGCATTGAGTTTAGTTTCAGTTTCTAAGTTAAGCTTCTGGTTGTGTTCGTGTGCGTCAGTGACCACAAGTAAGTTACAATTATATTATATAGACAAGTTAATATTAGTTATTTATGGTCGAGCTTACAGTTAGAGACAGCCTTTATCTCTGTTGTATCTGTATCTTGTATGGCATTCTTATTGTAGTTCACATTTCAGAACATGTTTAGCACTGTTTATTTAAATGACTAGGGAGAGTATTAGCCTCAATTGTGTTATGTTAGTTAACGTCAATTTTCCTGTTTTATTTCCTTTTCTTTAGAACCACACCTACACTGTAAAGTATATACTAAATAGTGCCTGCACATCTGTATTTCAAAGTATATATTAAACCTTTCAACAAGTATTCCTGCCTTCCGTGTCCTGACCAGACACCCCAAATTGGTGACTAATTTCCATAACCAGTAGAGCCCCATTACAATTTATGGTCCTTCGAGCCGGAGGAACAGTCAACGATATGGCAACCAGTAAAGAAGGAATAAGCCTCTCTGTTTCACCTGTGCGCCCCAAACGCTCAGTGCAACGCCCAAGATATCTGGATGATTTCTTAGACGAATATACAGACCAGCATAGCTTAGCGCAGATGCACAGGCACGAAGAGGAAAGGAAGCTACTCAGTCCTGCTAAAAGCATATCCTCAATGACAACAATGCAGAATGCAAATTAAGCCATTGTTCATCAGGCTTTGGAGACAGCGCGGCAACAGATTGAAACGGCCAAACAAACAGAGCTTTTGGAGTTTTTAAATTGATAAATTGAAGCTAACGCTTACTGACTTTTCAGAGTGGCTGAAGGCAGAAGTCAGATGCCTGGACATAGAGCCCTCACTTCAAGCTCACAGTGATAGGGACAGGAGAGAATTCAAGCAGCAGAAATCCAAGGTTAAGATCACTACTGCTATGCATGGGACAGGCATCTGCGAGGTCTGGCAATCCCACCCATCGATGGAGCTCAGCCAACCCTCCTGATTGGATCGGATAATGCTGATCTGATCGTTCCGATTGAGCCAGTGCATTTAGGTCCCCCCGGTGGTCCTGCAGCAGTAAAGACTAATCTCGGTTGGACACTCCAGGGCCCAGCAAAATACCTGCAGCAACAGCTTCCCACCACACAGTGCTTGTTCACCACAGTTTTCTCCCCTTCTGTTGAGCTGTTCAGTCAAGTTGAACGGTTGTGGCAGTTACACTGCCTTTCAAAAGTGAGAGGTTGGTGACCAGATCCCAACAGGACAAGTACTCAGTGGACCTATTAGAGGCCGAGACCATCCGTGTAGAAGTAAACGGAGTGCATCGGTACTCTACACCCCTTCTACGAGTCCCAAACATGCCCAAGCTGCAAGTTTCAAAGGAAGTTGTGATGAAGAACCTGCGAAACACAGAGAAGAGGTTAGTACAAGACCCACTGCGTGCATCTACCTACCAGGAGGAGATGAAGAAACTGGAGATTGCTGGGTACGTCACCAAGATTGACTCCTGCGAGGCAGACTCATCAGAGGAGTGTTGGTTTCTGCCCCACCACATGGTCAGGCACAATGGCAAGGAAGTGTTTTTAACTGCAGCTCCCAGCTTGGCAGACAAAGTCTGAATAACTACCTCCTTCCTGGTCCAGCCTTAGGACCCTCACTCCTTGGAGTCCTCCTACGATTGAGAGAGCATCGAGTCACAGTAAGTGGAGACATTAAAGGGAACCTGCCTAAGGAGCCAAGTCTGATAGCAGCGAAAGATGGGTTTCTGGGATGCATGGTGAAGCTCAAAAAATGATTCTAGGCCTCAGTTGGCACTTCATGGAGGACACACTCCATTACAGGCATCGCCCGGTTGCCCCAAGCCAGAGCACCATGCGAAATATCTATAAGATACTAGCAAGCCAGTATGATCCCCTAGGTCATATCCTGCCCTTCACCACAAGGGCCAAAGTTTTGGTCCAGAGACTGTGAGCCAAAGACCGAGACTGGGATGACCCAAACTTACCGGTGGACCTCCTGCAAGCCTGGACTATGTGGGAAGAAGTATCCCAACGATCCCAAAGTATCCCTCAGCTCCCAACGGTCAGTCTCTCCCGGAGTTATTTCCCACTGGACGTGGATGTAAGTGCCATCACCTTTGAGCTTCACGTCTTTTGTGATGCATCAGAGTCCGCCTATGGGTCAGTTGCTTCACTACGTGGTGAGGATGATAAAGGCTAAGTCCATGTAGCCTTTGTGCTGGCACGTTCAAGAGTGGCACCGAAGAAATAACAGTCAATGCCACGGCTTGAGCTTTGTGCCACCCTTATCGGAGCTCAGCTTGCCCAGATGATCCAGAGAGAGCTAACCCTTCAGTTGAGGGACACAATGCTGTGGTCTGACTCCACCACAGTACTTACCTGGATACAGTCAGAGTCCTGCAGATACAAGGTGTTTGTAGCTACTCGTGTATCTGAGATTCAGGAACTGACAGATGCACACCGGTCATGGAGGTATGTGGACACACAGAATAACCCTGTAGATCCTATCACAAGAGGGATGACACTATCGAACCTAGCCAAACCAAACCAGTTCAGCCAAGGTCCTGCCTTCGTCCGGCTACCACATGAGAGTTGGCCAACTACAAATTATTTCGTGGAGGTCAGAGATGAAACAGAGATGAAGAGGTCTGCGTACTGTGGATTCATGTCAGCCATTAATGCTCCAGAGAGCTGAGCCGCTGAAGACCACTCTACCTTTGAAGATCTCCTTGAGGCAACAAGTAGGTCACTGCATGGGGCGGCCTTCCAGACGAGCGCCCTCAGTGCAGATGACTACGGAGAAGCAGAACTCCGAATCCTTTAGAGAGCACAATATGATAGCTTTCCAGATGAAGTTAAGTGCCAAAAAACAGGGAAAGCACTTCCTTCCAGCAGTCGGCTCTTGTCACTTGCTCCAGAGTACGACGTCTCTAGGGGCCTTATCCGAGCAGGTGGCAGGTTGCGCCGTTCTATTAGTCTGGAAAAAGAGGTCGTACACCCAATTGTGCTAGAACCTAAGCACCATATTTCCAAACTTATCATACGACAATATGATAACAAGTTATTCCATTCTGGATCATAGAGGGTCTTCGCAGAGCTCCGACGCAAGTTTTGGATCCTCCAAGGCCGCGAAAGCTGTGCGTTGTCATCAGAGATCCTGCCCAGAGTGCCAGAAATGGAGAGCGAAGCCTGTTATTCCTAAGATGGCAGATCTGCCCCCTTGTCGTGTCCGCCTGAAGCCTTTTTCAACAGGAGTAGATTGCTTTGGCCCGTTCCAGGTCAAGCGAGGTCGGAGTACGGAAAAGAGATGGGGAATTGTTTTTAAGTGTATGACCACCAGGTGCATTCACCTAGATGTGCTGCCCAACATGGATACCGACTCGTTCCTCATGTCACTCAGAAGGTTCGTGGCTAGACGGGGAACTCCCTTCGAGCTGCTCTCTGACTGTGGGACCAACTTCCACGGAGGGGCGCACGAGCTCGAAACAAGTTTTGGCAGTGCTTGCAGGAAGTTCTAGATTGAGGAGTCTATGGCCAGACATATATATATGTAGTAGCTCGAATACATGCTTCATGTAACATCAGAAGGAGTCAATGAGTATATATTAGTAAGAAACTTATGCATTGTCTATTGAAGAGATAACATAATATCTGGGTGTTGCACTCATTCCGTTATACATTGAACAGATACTTTTGCATTGTTGACAATTAAACGTTGTGTATTGAAGATAACATATAAGCCAAGCACATGTTGCACTGCATACAAGAAAATAACTTCCTCATTCCGTTGTGCATTGAAGAGATTACATACGTTATGTTGCATTACATAAAAGATCTAACTTCACTATGCATAGGTGCTTCATTAAAATGCATAGAAGGACGTATTCCGTTGAAGTGAGAACATATTTTTGCGTTGCACCAATTAGTCCTTTTGCGTTGTATTGCACACTAAAACTAAATTATTCACGTGTAGGCGCTAGTGCATTACAAATAGAATAACTACATTCCGTTGTGCAGCGAAAAGTAGCATAAGTTGCATAGCATTGCTAACACGATCTAACATTGTGCATTGAATAATAAAATATAAGCAACAACTCATTCCGTAGTTTATTGAAGATATAACATATGTGTTCTTTCATTGCATTGCATACATGATCAGATGGAAAATTGTTGCAATAATAGCTGTTAAAAAGAACTCTTACAAAACATGCATTCAAGAACTAACAGTTTCGACTGCATTGAAAAGACAAAGATGTGTGCTGTTGTAATGCATTGCTTATGCCTCTGTGTAATGAAAAGAAAATACAAAACATAACTTATGTGCTTTCACTTTCATTACTGAGCTGTGGATTTACAATTTATAGAATAACTAACTCGTTCCTTTGTGCAACGAAGATATGTGCAATGTATGTTGCATTGCAAATAAGATCAAACGTTGTGCATTGAAGGATAAAATAGTAAAGTAATATGCACTTTGTTGCATTGCAGTTTATTCAAGAAGTAACTCATTCCTTAGTGCATGAGATAACGTGTGTTATTTCATAAAATATCTAACTTGTTCCTACGTGCCATTAAAAAAGAAAAGACATTACATAAGTAGGCTACTACAAACTAATTCATTTGTGTACTGACGGGAAAACATCACATTAGTGGTCGCTTTACAATGCAATTAACTCGTTCCTTTGCATCAGTATTGCATCAGTAATATGCACTTTGTTGCACTGAAGTGCATTCATTATGTAGTACATTGAAGAGATAACGTGTGTTGTTTCATTGCATTGCATAGAAGGTCTAACTTATTCCTTTGTGCAATGAAAAGAAAAGATATAACATATACTCTGGCACCCCATTCCATTCTACAACTAATTAATTTGTGTACTGACGAGAAAACATCACAGAAGTGGTCGCATTACAATGCAACTAACTAGATCCTTTCTGCAACGAAGAAATGTGATGTGACACGATCAAATGTGCACTGAAGAATAACATAAGTATATGCATATTGTTGCATTGCAGTGAACTAACTCGTTCCATTGTGCATGAGGTAACGTGTGTTATTTCATTGCATTGCATAAAATATCTAACTTATTTCTTGGTGCAATGAAAAGAAAAGACAACATATCTGCTTTCTCATGCATTTTGGTCCTACAACTAATTCATTTCTGCACTGACGGAGAAAACATCACATTAGCGGTCGCTATACAAAACAACTTACTAGATCCTTACTGCAACGAAGAGATGTGCAATGCATGTGCTGTTGCATTGCATTGCACATATAATCAAACTTTTTGCATTGAGAATTTACATCAGTATTATGCACTATGTTGCATTGAAGTGCATTCATTATTTTTAGTGCATTGAACAGAGAACGTGTGTTGTTTCATTGCATTGCATAGAAGATCTAGCTTATTCCTTGGTGCAATGAAAACAAGAGACAAACACATTTGTTTTCGCATGCATTTCCATTCTACAACTAATTCATTTGTGCACTGACGAGAAAATATCACATAAGTGGTCGCTTTACAATGCAACTATATCGTTACTTTGTGCAGCGAAGAAATGTGCAATGCATGTGCTGTTGCATTGCATTGCACATACAATCAAACCTTGTGCATTGAGGAATTACATAGGTATTATGCACTTTGTTGCATTGAAGTGCATTCATTATGTTTTGCATTGAAAAGACAGCCTGTGTTGTTTCATTGCATTGCATAAAAAACTTAATCCTTTTTGCAATGAAAAGAAAATACACACATATATGTTTTCGCATGTATTTCCATTCTACAACTAATTCATTTGTGCACTGACGAGAAATCACATAAGCGGTCGCTTTAAAATGCAACCAACTCGTTAATTTGTGCAAAGAAGAAATGTACAATGCATGTGCTGTTGCATTGCATTGCACATATGGTCAAACCTTGTGCATTGAGGAATTACATCAGTATTATGCACTATGTTGCATTGAAGTGCATTCATTATGTGTAGTGCATTGTACAGAGATTGTGTTTTGTTTCATTGCATTGCATACAAGATTTAACTTATTCCTTGGTGCAATGAAAAGAAAAGACAAACATTTATGTTTTCGCATGTATTTCCATTCTACAACTAATTCATTTGTGCACTGACGAGAAAACATCACATAAGCGGTCGCTTTAAAATCCAACTAACTCGTTCCTTTGTGCAACGAAGAAATGTGCAATGCATATGCTGTTGCATTGCATTGCACATATGGTCAAACCTTGTGCATTGAGGAATTACATAGGTATTATGCACTTTGTTGCATTGAAGTGCATTCATTATGTTGTGCATTGAAAAGACAGCGTGTGTTGTTTCATTGCATTGCATAAAAAAATCCTTTGTGCAATGAAAACAAGAGACAAACATATATGTTTTCGCATGCAATTCTATTCTACAACTAACTCATTTGTGCATTGACGAGAAAACATCACATAAGTGGTCGCTTTACAATGCAACTATATCGTTACTTTGTGCAATGAAGAAATGTGCAATGCATGTGCTGTTGCATTGCATTGCACATACAATCAAACCTTGTACATTGAGGAATTACATGGGTATTATGCACTTTGTTGCATTGAAGTGCATTCATTATGTTGTGCATTGAAAGGACAGCGTGTGTTGTTTCATTGCATTGCATAAAAAGTGTAATCCTTTGTGCAATGAAAAGAAAAGACAAACATATATGTTTTTGCATGTATTTCCATTCTACAAATAATACATTCGTACACTGACGAGAAATCACATAAGTGGTCACTTTACAATGCCACTAACTCGTTACTTTGTGCAACGAAGAAATGTGCATTGCATGTGCTGTTGCATTGCATTGCACATACAATCAAACCTTGTGCATTGAAGAATTGCATCAGTAATATGCTTTTTCCTGCATTGAAGTGCAATAATTATGTAGGACATTGAAGAGATAACGTGTGCTGTTGCATTGCATTGCACATACAATCAAACTTTGTGCATTTGAAGAATAACATAAGTAATATGCATTTTGTTTCATTGCATTACAAAGAAAATCTAACTCTTTCCTTGGTGCAATGAAAAGACAAGACATAACATATATGTTTTGGCATATAATTCCATTCTACAACTAATTCATTTATGCAATGACGAGAAAACATCACATAACGGTCGCTTTACAATTAATTCAATACCTTACTCGTTCCTTTGTGCAACGAAGAAATGTACAATGCATATGTGCTGTTGCATTGCATTGCACATATGGTCAAACCTTGTGCATTAAGGAATTACATCAGTATTATGGACTATGTTGCATTAAAGTACATTCATTATGTCGTGCATTGAAAAGACTGCGTGTGTTGTTTCATTGCATTGCATAAAAAACTTAATCCTTTGTGCAATGAAAAGACAAACATGTTTGTTTTCGCATGTATTTCCATTCTACAACTAATTCATATGTCCACTGACGAGAAAACATCACATATAACGGTCGCTTTACAATTCATTCAATACCTAACTCGTTCCTTTGTGCAACGAAGAGATGTGCAGTATGTGCTGTTGCATTGCATTGCACATACGATCAAACGTTGTGCACTGAAGAATGACATAAGTAATATGCACATTGTTGCATTGCAGTGAACTAACTCATTCCGTAGTACATGAGCTAACGTGTGTTATTTAATTGCATTGCATAAAAGATCTAACTTATTTCTTGGTGCAATGAAAAGAAAAGACAACATATCTGCTTTCTCATGCATTTTTGTTCTACAAATAATACATTTGTGCACTGACGAGAAAACATCACATAAGCGGTCGTTTTACAATGCAACTTTCCTTTTTGCAACGAAGAAATGTGCAATGTATGTGCTGTTGCATTGCATTGCACATACGGTCAAATCTTGCGCATTGAGGAATTACATAGGTATTATGCACTTTGTTGCATTGAAGTACATTCATTATGTCGTGCATTGAAAAGACTGCGTGTGTTTTTTCATTGCATTGCATAAAAAACGTAATCCTTTGTGCAATGAAATGAAACGACAAACATGTATGCTTTCGCATTCATTTCCATTCTACAACTAATATATTTGTGAATTGACGAGAAAACATCACATAACGGTCGCTTTACAATGCATTTAATTAAGTAACTCGTTCCTTTGTGTAACGAAGAGATATGCAATGCATGTGCTGTTGCAAACGTTGTGTATTGAAGAATAACACAAGTAATATGCACTTTGTTGCATTGCAGTGCATTCAAGAACTACCTCATTCCGTAGTGCATTGAAGAGATAACATATGTCTTGTTTCATTGCATTGCATTAACGATCTAACCTTGGTGCAAGGAAAAGAAAAGACATAACATATGTGCTTTCGCATGCGTTTCCATTTTACAACTAATTCATTTGTTTAATGACGAGAAAACATCACATGAGCTGTCGCTTTACAATAGATACAATAACTTTCTCGTTCCTTTGTGCAATTTAAGAGATGGGAACTTTCTACATAGTTTCATTGACTACTTCTGATGTTATTTCATCATTATGTTGTTCACTGAAAAGACAGCGTGTGTTGTTTCATTGCATTGCATATTAAACTTAATCCTTTGTGCAATGAAAAGAAAAGCCAAACATATATGTTTTCGCATGTATTTCCATTCTACAACTAATTCATTTGTGCACTGACGAGAAATCACATAAGCGATATAGTCAGCCTATATTTAACCAATGAAAATTACTTCTGGCCAAAGGGTCCCGAAAAGGTAATGTACTATAATTTCTCATAGACTCTTTCTGATGTTAAATCAGCCAGAGAGTATTCCATATTTTACCTAGGGTACATATTTCTGGCCCAAGACTACTCAATCTTGATTTTTTTTTATCCATGATGACTCCTTCTAATGTTATGTCAGCCATACAGTAATCCATATTTGTTGTATTTAACATATCTCTGCCCAAAGGGTCCTGAAAAGTTTTTTTTACAATATGAACCAATGGACTACTGATGTTAAATCAGCCAAGACAGTTTTCAATATTTGCCCTGCTGAACATATTTCTGGCTAAAGGGTCATCGATATTGAACTTTCTACACAGTCTCATTGACTAATTCTGATGTAGTTAGCCTATGTTTAACCAATTGAAAATACTTTCTGGCCAAAGGGTCCCGATGCGGTGATTTTCTATCATTTCTCATATACTCTTTTTGATGTTAAATCAGCCAGAGAGCAGTCCATATTTGACTTAGTGAACATATATATGGCCCAAAAGTACTCAATCTTGAATATTATTTACATAATGACTCCTTCTGATGTAACTTCAACCATACAGTAGTCCATATTTGATATGTCACATATCTCTGGCCTAAGGGTCCTCAAAGAAAAAAAATTCCAATGTAAACTCAGAGACTCCTTCTGATGTTAAATTAGCCAGACACTTGCCAAGACATTTTTGCCCTGCTAAGGGACCGTTCGGTATTTATGGAAAGGGCCACTGGAGGAAAATAGGGGAGGGTCTTTTTATTCTTTGTTGAGGGGAGGGTCATAGAATAAGTGCATCAGAACAGAACCTCAATGAAATGTTTACCCGGCAAAGCTTTAAAGCACGAGCAAATAATGAACTTTTGTGATTACGAATAAGTGCATTGTCCTGTGAGTGTAACTCTACCGCTGCATTAACATGTGATGTGAATGTACGTCGAGTTTTATAGTATTGGGAACTGCTGCTGATATAATGTGCGCTTTAGTATACTACCATATTTTAGTTTCCACAACAATGTTAGTGAGTAAATCTACTGAAATTGCCACCATAACAGTGGAGTGTGATGTGTTAGACGTAGGGCTACCACATTTTTAAATTACTATTAGTATTATTTGAAGTTAAAATAATAAAATACGTAGACCTACACCAAGAAAAACTAAAATTAACTTTAAAATTGGCCAATTCCAGCGTAATGGACGTGACATTTGCAGTCAAAACTTGAAATATAAATTATCAGAAAATGCATTTATACTGAAACGTCTGTTTATATATTCATACATACTCCAGACATTAGAAAAACATCAGTCTACACATTTATACACGTTTTATATTTAATATGAGGAAAATACACATGTGATGTGACACAAAAGACTTTAATTTTAAGGTGGCAAAATATTTTTTAGTAATTCTATGAACTACGCTGCGCAAAACAAAAGTAATACTACCCACCGGGTGAAGAAGTGTCGGCCTCCACATAACATAAAATATTTTTTTATTTTTATTTTTCGTGTTCGCATTTATGAGAAAAAAAAAACAGTTACGGACGTGACAGTTCTCCGTTACGTACATGACCGCTCTGAAAGTGACTTTAAAACTTTCACAGAGACCTCAAACAGAAAGCACAAAGCCTTTCTTTAAAGTGAATTTCGTTTTATAATAATTGTATCTTAATTTTAATCAATGTTTCATCAACCAATTGCCTGGATTTAATAAATAAGAAGTAAATATAGTAGAAAATAGATCATCATGACACGGCGGCGCCGGCGCGTGAACTGGACTCTCGTCTAATAAATGAACCGAAACTCAGCATATAGCCTAAGGTAGGCTACTTCCCTCGAAAGACCTGAGAAATATATAGAAAGCTTGAAATGTCTACTTTTTAACAGAACAATTCAAAACGAAAGAAAACAGACTACAAACGGCTCTCTGCTTATGTAATCCGTATGAAATGTGCATTTCTCTCTGGCGTGTTCACGTACTGCGAAGATCGCGAGTCAGCATCGTCAACTTCATCTTTGGAGCCGACACTGGCAAAGATTTGTTTATTAATAAACAATTTAAATCTCTCCTTGCTATATTTGATGACGCTTTTGCTGGTTCTTTGTGGCAGCTTTAAGATACTTTTTTGTCAGTGCCACCCTTAGCCTGCATGTTACATGAACTCATCAGCACCGAAAACATGATTTTTTTTCAAATAAAAAATCGTGATAGGAACCGAATTTTAGGTTTGGTCTATCGTTACAGCCCTAGTAAGATGAGAAAGCAGGAGTTTATTCGTTTGTCATGGTTGTAAAAAAACAATGGCTATCTGAACATCTACTTCTGATGTTAATTCAGCCAGAAATTAGACCATATTTGACCTTCTGGATATATTTCTGGCCCAAGAGGACTCAATCTTGAATATTCTTTACATAATGACTCCTTCTGATGTAACATCAGCCATACAGTGGTCAATATTTAATTTACTGATTGAGGACTCTTTGGCCAGAAAAATGTTCATTAGGTGAAATATGGGAAATATAGTTCAGGGAACAGTTTTACAGTAAAGTAACCCAAATCGTTCCCTTTCAAAAGCTACAATAAATGCTGCGCAGCTACCCCTTTTGCTGCCCCCATAACAAACAAATAGTTGCTCTGACTTACGCCACTGGCTAGTGCGGTGGACGTAAGCCTGAAGAGCAGGGACTGGACACAGTTGATGAGACCGTTCCTGCTCCGGCTTTGTGAACGGGGGAGGACAGAAGGCCTCTAGAGTGACCGGATGTACAGCAGAGAATGGTACCTTGGGCAGGTAATCAGGATGAGGATGCAAAATTACTTTCACCATTCCTGGGGCAAAGTCTAAGAAGGATGGCGATATTGACAGAGCCTGCATATCCCCGATTTATTTTAGAGAAGTAATAGCCATAAGAAAAACCATCTTTAAGGTCAGAAGTTTATCAGACGCTGACTCTAGCGGTTCAAAGGGGGTCTCAACCAGACCCTCGAGGACTATAGCTAAGTCCCAAGAAGGGATCTTGGTTCTTACAGGAGGCCTCAATCTCTTGGCCCCACTAATGAAGCGACCAAGCAGAGGATGCTTCCCGAGTGGCACCCTGTCCATCAAGGCGTGGCAAGCCGAAAGAGCGGCCACATAAACCCTGAGCGTGGAGGGGCATGTGGCTGCTGACAACTTTTCCTGAAAAAAGTCCAGAACTGAAGCAATCTGGCAGTTGACCGGATCTGTATTATGTGCTGTGCACCACCTTTCAAAGACGCCGCATTTATTGAAATAATTCTTTCTTTTGGAGGAGGCCCTAGCACTCAAAATGGTATTGTTGTAGAAATTTTAATAGTCATTTATTCCTTACAGATATCATAAGGGATTGAACCTATTCAATGTGTAAAAGTATATGTGTGTACGTGCTTGTGCGTGACGTTTCAGGAATATATGGGACAGGACATCTTGACCTTAGGAATGGTCAAGATTTGGCTCGTTTATTTCAGGGCCAGGTTGTGTCTTTAGTAGAAACTGAAGAGCAGTGGGGACCTTATCTGAGTGGGTGAAAGGGTAACTGCTGTGAGGAGGAACCTTGAAAAGAGTATAAAGGCTGTCTCATGTCTTCCTGGTGTGCGTCACTCACTTCACAGGGTAACTGCTGTGTTGGCGACTGGGCCTATTCTTGCAAGAATAAATACTTTTCTTTTTTATTAATTTGACTCTGAGTGTCTCTTACGCAGTGATGATGTTTTAACAGAAGTTTTGCCACAACAGTCTCAATAACGTCAGGCGAAAATCCAGTGTCCCTCAGTCGATACCCATCAGGGGCCAAACATGCAGGTTCCACAGGTCGGGCCTGGGATGGAATATCCTGAGACAGACGGTCCCTCCTCTCCGGAATTGCCCATGGCGAGTCGTTGAGGAGAGACACTATCTCTGAAAACCATACTCTGTTCGGCCAACGTGGTGCAATCAGTAAGAGGGAAGACCCTTGCTGGCGAACTCTGGCTAGGACTCCTGGGAACAGAGCCACTGGAGGAAAAGCATACAGGCGCATTTTGGGCCATGGGTGCGCCATCGCATTCAGACCCAGGGGGGCTGGGTGACTCAGAGAGAAGTAGAGGGGACATTGCGCAGTCTGATGGGGGGCGAATGGGTCCACTTCCGCTGTGTAAAATCTGATCCAGATCTGATTGACTACTTCTGGGTGGAGTTTCCATTCCCCTGTCTGCAGTTTCTGTCTGGACAGTAAATCTGCTCCCACATTCAATTGCCCGGGGAGGTATACTGCCCTGATTGACAGGAACTTCTCCTGGGCCCAGAGAAAAATCTGCCTCGCTATTCTGTTCAAATTACTTGAGCGCAGACCTCCCTGGTGATTTATATAAGAGACTGCCGCAGTTTTGTGTCCACCTGCACCAGGACATGACAGTCTCTCAACTGAGGGAGAAAGTATTTCAGGGCCAGAAATACAGCCATCAGCTCGAGGCAGTTGATGTGCCACTCGAGCTGATGACTCTCCCATTCCCCTTGAACTGGACGACCACTTAAGACCGCTCCCCAGCCCATGAGGGAGGCGTCTGTTGTTAACGATCTGCGACGACACGGCGCCCCTAGAGTGGGAGCCAAGGCGATGAACCGGGGTCTGAGCCACAGAGATAGTGTGCGAAGCCCGTGGCGCGTCACTTTTATTTGCCTTTGAGGATTGACCCTTGGATAAAATCCTCTGGCATTTAGCCACAATTGAAACGGTCTCATGAGCAACAGCCCCATAGGAATCACCGTGGATGCTGAAGCCATGTATAACCTAACATCTTTTGGTACTGACGAACAGTGTGATCTTGGCCTAGCCTGACTTTGCTCATAATATGTCGAATGGCTCCTATTCGAGCGGGAGACAGTTGTGCCCGCATTGTGACCGAATCCCAAATGATCCCGAGATAAGTTGTTCTCTGGGCAGGAGAAAGAACACTTTTCTTGGTGTTGAGTCTCAACCCTAGAGAAAGTAGTTGAGCTAACACGATGTCTCTGTGTTGAAGCGCTCTCTCTTGCGATTGTGCTAGTATTGACCAATCGTTGATGTAATTCAAAATGCGAATGCCCTGGAGTCGTAATGGAGCCAGTGCTGCATCCATGCATTTCGTGTACGTGCGGGGGTGATAAGGCTAGGCCAAATGGAAGAACCCGAAATTGGTAAGCTTCGTTGTGGCAATATTTGTATGTGAAAATATGCGTCCTTCAGATCGATCGTGACGAACCAATCGTGATGTTGAATTTGCGACACGACCGCCTTTACGGTTAACATCTTGAACTTGAGTGCTTTGACATAACGGTTTAAGCCTCGAATATCTAAGATTGGACACCCCCGTCCTTCTTGGGATCTAGGAAGTATTTGCTGTAACTTTCTCTCTGGAAGAGGAACATGTTCTATGGCCTCTTTGCTTAGAAGAGTTTGTAGCTCTTGTGACAGTACATGCATCAACTCCGGTCTCACGGAAGTGGAGACCACGCCGTTTCAACGCGGAGGACGATGAATAAATTGGATTCTGTATCCTATTTGTACTGTGCTTAATACCCACGCAGAAATGCCTGGCAGAAGTTTCCACACTGCCAGACACTCTGAGAGTGGTATCAACTTTAATACTTCCTCTTGAGGGGATGTTAGATGTTCCGTGCCCTGGATGACAGCAGGAAGCAATGGAACATCTAACATTTCGCTGGAAACCGCTGGCCCCCGAATCACCAAAGGTGGCGGGGATGGAGAGGTTTCATGAGGGTAACGGAATTTGGCGATATTTGGCAGTATGCGCCCCATCCATCGGGGGGCCACCAGACCGGGCGCCAGACCCTCAGAACTTCCTTCCTCTTCTTATTGATGATAGTTCTGAGGTCTGGCTTGGGAGGTTGCTGAGCCTGACGAGCCTGTCTACAGTTCTTATTACGGGGATCACGGCTCGCCACGCTCTGCTTTTTCACCTCCCGGGCTTTTGAAGGACCGGAGAGAGGTTGGGTGGCCGATGGCCCCTCCCCATGAGTGCGGCGAGGAAGAAATTGAACAAAAGCTTCCTCGTGTTTTTTTACCTTTTTTACCTTTTTTTATCGTGTTGACAGAGTCGCCGAACAGACCAGAGAGTGAGACTGGGGAATCTAACAGGAACACCCGGTCTTTATCTTTAATTCCTGTTAGATTAAGCCACAGGTGCCTCTCCGTGCTGACCAAAGCAGACATTGAACGACCGATGGCACGGGACGTTTGCTTAGTCGCGCAAAGAGACAGATCTGTGGCTCTCCGCAGCTCCGAGAAAGACTCCTCATCTAGAGTGCTGCCCGTACTCAAATCCTTCAATAGGTCAGCCTGGTACGCCTGAAGCACTGCCATAGTGTGCAGCGCAGCACCAGCCTGACCTGCAGCTTGATAAGCTTTACCCACTCATGCTGATGTCATTTTACATGGTTTCGTGGGGAGGGTAGGTCTCTTAATGGAAGATGCCAAAGTAGGCGAGAGATAGCTCGCGAGCGTCTCTTCTACCTGCGGCATCTCCGCATACCCCCGTGCCTTTGCACCCACGATTGTCGAAAAAGTCGACATCGAGGGCAGAAAGATACGGGAAAGTATATGGTTTACTCCATGACTTAGACAGCTCGTCATGGAGGTCCTAGAAAAAGGGGAGAGACTGATGTTTTAGTCCCTCCCCCCTGCCACCGGACAGAAACCTATCCCCTAGCTTAGGTTGTTATGGGGTCTCTTGATCGCGTGGCCAGTCAAGCTGCAACCTGACTCTTCAACCTGCAACCTCACCACTTCGAGCAGTTCCTCGACAGATTTATTTTCGCGAGAGGAATGCTCAGAAGACGGCCGCTGACGGTCCTCAGACCCAAGAGACAAATTATCGTCCCCCACGCGAGCCAAATAAGCAACGGAATGCGCTTCGGGATCACGCGAGGGAGCGTGTGGATCTGGTGATGCAGCAAGGGAAAGGGACGGACCCATCTCTTGCTCATCACACAGATCCATGCGAGAGCCCCACGATGGTAATGTGGGTGCGGTCTGGAAATAGTTCAGACGAGAGCGCAGTATTTTTACCGTGAATATTTCACAATACTCGCACTCGCCTTTCTCTAAAGCCAGAGCCGCGTGCTCTACCCCCAAACAAACAAAGCAGTAATCGTGTGTATCCAGCTCAGACGTGGGACGGGAGCATGGAGGAACACAACGCTTATCTGCTGTTGACTCATTTCTACTCTTTTTTTTTTGCTTTTTAAACTCTTTTAACAGACTTTCAGAGAGAAAAGTTGAAAAATGAGAATTTTCTGCACACTGCTCGTTGAAAACTAACTCCTAACAAAGATCTGAGACAGATAATGAGAGAGATAGAGTTTTGACACACACATGCACAGTGATCTGAACAAAAAAGATCTCGATGATGCACCTGTGGCTCAGATATTTATAGCCTCGCGTCGCGGGTCTGGCCGATGACGTCACCGACTGAGGCTATATTACCTCCAATGGGTCAATACAATTGGCTGACGAAACATGAGAAGTAGTCAATGAGAATGTTCATGATTGAGGACTCGGAAAGGCAGAAATATGGTCATTAGGTCAAATATGGACTACTGTCTGGCTGATTTAGCACCAGAAAGGGTCTATAAGGGTCTATACAGTGTTACATTTTTTGGTGACCCTTTGGCCAGAAATATTTTCTATGGGTCAAATACAGGCTGGGCTGACACAAATTTCAAGGGTTAATGGGTCAATACAATAGGCTGACATTACATCATAAGTAGTCAATGAGAATGTGTAGAAAAATCATGATCAAGTAAAAAATAATATATAGATATATTTGTTCATTAGGTGGACTATGGACTGCTTTCTGGAGGATTAAACACCAGAGAGGGTCTACAAGAACATACAGTGTTACATTTTTGGTGACCCTTTGGCCAGAAATATTTTCTATGGGTCAAATACTATGGGCTGACGTAACATCAGTTAGTCAATGAGAATATGTAGAAACAAAAGTTCATGATTATGGTCGAGCTTACAGTTAGAGACAGCCTTTATCTCTGTTGTATCTGTATCTTGTATGGCATTCTTATTGTAGTTCACATTTCAGGACATGTTTAGCACTGTTTATTTAAATGACTAGGGAGAGTATTAGCCTCAATTGTGTAATGTTAGTTAACGTCAATGTTTATTTCCTTTTCTTTAGAACCACACCTACACTGTAAAGTATATACTAAATAGTGCCTGCACATCTGTATTTCAAAGTATATATTAAACCTTTCAACAAGTATTCCTGCCTTCCGTGTCCTGACCAGACACCCCAAATTGGTGACTAATTTCCATAACCAGTATAGCCCCATTACAATTTATGGTCCTTCGAGCCGGAGGAACAGTCAACGATATGGCAACCAGTAAAGAAGGAATCAGCCTCCCTGTTTCACCTGTGTGCCCCAAACGCTCAGTGCAACGCCCAAGATATCTGGATGATTTCTTAGTCGAATATACAGACCAGCATAGCTTAGCGCAGATGCACAGGCACGAAGAGGAAAGGAAGCTACTCAGTCCTGCTAAAAGCATATCCTCAATGACAACAATGCAGAATGCAAATTAAGCCATTGTTCATCAGGCTTTGGAGACAGATTGAAACGGCCAAACAAACAGAGCTTTTGGAGTTTTTCCTGCAGCAACATTCCCCTCAGACCTCAGCTCAGTGGTCAAGGAGGTCATCACGGCATCAGACCCCAGTACGCCAACTCTACCCAGACAGAGGAGGTGAACCTGTTCCTCATATCTATCTGCCACATGTGGCTCCTCCCAGATCGCTACATGTAAATCCAGCTATTGATCAGATGCTGCCTCTACCCGTGCACCAGTCAATACATCAGCCTCCTTATGTACCCCAACCCTTCTACCAAGGAAACCCAGCCACGTTGGCCCATTATCCCTCCACCGGGTATCAGCATACACCCCTCAATATAGAAGGCCCAACATTTCCTGACTTCACCAAGCAATATAGAGCTCAATATGTGGAGCTTCGCCTTTCTCTTAGCATTCTCCTTCATCCTTCTCAGTCCGAGCATTACAAGTATGCCATATTGCTGAAGCATGTCAAGGTGCCACATGCACATCGCCTTGTGTTAGCTCATGCAGAGTCTAATATGCCCTACTCTGAAGCTCTGAAAGCACTGGATGAACGCTATGGACGTCCATACCAGTTTGTGCTGAAGGAGATAGAGGACATGGAACGCCTACCTCCCATCAGAGATGATAGGGCTCTCGATGAGTTCTCCATCAGAGTGCAGTCGCTTGTCGGGATGCTGAAAGCTCTCAGAGGTGAAGGCCATGAAGAACTCCACTGCGGCTAAAATGTGAAGCGCCTTTTAAGCAGGCTCCCCAAGCACCAGCAAGAGCGATTTCGTCGTCAACACTATAGGAAGGACCCTGATAAATTGAAGCTAACGCTTACTGACTTTTCAGAGTGGCTGAAGGCAGAAGTCAGATGCCTGGACATAGAGCCCTCACTTCAAGCTCACAGTGATAGGGACAGGAGAGAATTCAAGCAGCAGAAATCCAAGGTTAAGATCACTACTGTTATGCATGGGACAGGCATCTGCGAGGTCTGGCAATCCCACCCATCGATGGAGCTCAGCCAACCCTCCTGATTGGATCGGATAATGCTGATCTGATCGTTCCGATTGAGCCAGTGCATCTAGGTCCCCCTGGAGGTCCTGCAGCAGTAAAGACTAAGCTCGGTTGGACACTCCAGGGCCCAGCAAAATACCTGCAGCAACAGCTTCCCACCACACAGTGCTTGTTCACCACAGTTTTCTCCCCTTCTGTTGAGCTGTTCAGTCAAGTTGAACGGCTGTGGCAGTTACACTGCCTTTCAAAAGTGAGAGGTTGGTGACCAGATCCCAACAGGACAAGTACTCAGTGGACCTATTAGAGGCCGAGACCATCCGTGTACAAGTAAACGGAGTGCATCGGTACTCTACATCCCTTCTACGAGTCCCAAACATGCCCAAGCTGCAAGTTTCAAAGGAAGTTGTGATGAAGAACCTGCGGAAGACAGAGAAGAGGTTAGTACAAGACCCACTGCGTGCATCTACCTACCAGGAGGAGATCAAGAAACTGGAGATTGCTGGGTACGTCACCAAGATTGACTCCTGCGAGGCGGACTCACCAGAGGAGTGTTGGTTTCTGCCCCACCACATGGTCAGGCACAATGGCAAGGAACGGATTGTTTTTAACCGCAGCTTCAAGCTTGGCAGACAAAGTCTGAATAAATACCTCCTTCCTGGTCTAGCCTTAGGACCCTCACTCCTTGGAGTCCTCCTACGATTCAGAGAGCATCGAGTCGTAGTAAGTGGAGACATTAAAGGGAACCCGCCTAAGGAGGCCAAGTCTGATAGCAGCGAAAGATGGGTTTCTGGGATGCATGGTGAAGCTCAAGAAATGACTCTAGGCCTCAGTTGGCACTTCATGGAGGACACACTCCATTACAGGCATCGCCCGGTTGCCCCAAGCCAGAGCACCATGCGAAATATCTATAAGATACTAGCAAGCCAGTATGATCCCCTAGGTCATATCCTGCCCTTCACCACAAGGGCCAAAGTTTTGGTCCAGAGACTGTGAGCCAAAGACCGAGACTGGGATGACCCAAACTTACCGGTGGACCTCCTGCAAGCCTGGACTATGTGGGAAGAAGTATCCCAACGATCCCAAAGTATCCCTCAGCTCCCAACGGTCAGTCTCTCCCGGAGTTATTTCCCACTGGACGTGGATGTAAGTGCCATCACCTTCGAGCTTCACGTCTTTTGTGATGCATCAGAGTCCGCCTATGGGTCAGTTGCTTCACTACGTGGTGAGGATGCTAAAGGCTAAGTCCATGTAGCCTTTGTGCTGTGGCACGTTCAAGAGTGGCACCGAAGAAACAACAGTCAATGCCACGGCTTGAGCTTTTTGCCACCCTTATCGGAGCTCAGCTTGCCCAGATGATCCAGAGAGAGCTAACCCTTCAGTTGAGGGACACAGTGCTGTGGTCTGACTCCACCACAGTACTTACCTGGATACAGTCAGAGTCCTGCATATAAAAGGTGTTTGTAGGGACTCGTGTATCTGAGATTCAGGAACTGACGGATCACCGGTCATAGAGGTATGTGGACACAGAGAATAACCCTGTAGATCCTATCTCAAGAGGGATGACACTATCCAACCTAGCCAAGCCAAACCAGTTCAGCCAAGGTCCTGCCTTCCTCCGGCTACCACATGAGAGTTGGCCTGTTACAAATTCTTTCGTGGAGGTCACAGATGAAACAGAGATGAAGAGGTCTGCGTTCTGTGGATTCATGTCAGCCATTACTGCTCCAGAGAGCTGAGCCACTGAAGACCACTCTACCTTTGAAGATCTCCTTGAGGCAACAAGTAGGTCACTGCATGGGGCGGCCTTCCAGACGAGCGCCCTCAGTGCAGATGACTACGGAGAAGCAGAACTCCGAATCCTTTAGAGAGCACAATATGATAGCTTTCCAGATGAAGTTAAGTGCCTAAAAACAGGGAAAGCACTTCCTTCTAGCAGTCGGGTCTTGTCACTTGCTCCAGAGTACGACGTCTCTAGGGGCCTTATCCGAGTAGGTGGCAGGTTGCGCCGTTCTATTAGTCTGGAAAAAGATGTCGTACACCCAATTGTGCTAGAACCTAAGCACCATATTACCAAACTTATCATACGACAATATGATAACAAGTTACTCCATTCTGGATCAGAGAGGGTCTTGGCAGAGCTCCGACGCAAGTTTTGGATCCTCCAAGGCCGCGAAAGCTGTGCGTCGTCATCAAAAATCCTGCCCAGAGTGCCAGAAATGGAGAGCAAAGCCTGTTATTCCTAAGATGGCAGATCTGCCCACTTGTCGTCTCTGCCTCCTGAAGCCTTATTCAACAGGAGTAGATTGCTTTGGCCCGTTCCAGGTCAAGCGAGGTCGGAGTACGGAAAAGAGTTGGGGAATTGTTTTTAAGTGTATGACCACCAGGTGCATTCACCTAGATGTGCTGCCCAACATGGATACCGACTCGTTCCTCATGTCACTCAGAAGGTTCGTGGCTAGACGGGGAACTCCCTTCGAGCTGCTCTCTGACTGTGGGACCAACTTCCGCGGAGGGGCGCACGAGCTCGAAACAAGTTTTGGCAGTGCTTGCAGGAAGTTCTAGATTGAGGAGTCTATGGCCAGACATATATATATGTAGTAGCTCGAATACATGCTTCATGTAACATCAGAAGGAGTCAATGAGTATATATTAGTAAGAAACTTATGCATTGTCTATTGAAGAGATAACATAATATCTGGGTGTTGCACTCATTCCGTTATACATTGAACAGATACTTTTGCATTGTTGACAATTAAACGTTGTGTATTGAAGATAACATATAAGCCAAGCACATGTTGCACTGCATACAAGAAAATAACTTCCTCATTCCGTTGTGCATTGAAGAGATTACATACGTTATGTTGCATTACATAAAAGATCTAACTTCACTATGCATAGGTGCTTCATTAAAATGCATAGAAGGACTCATTCCGTTGAAGTGAGAACATATTTTTGCGTTGCACCAATTAGTCCTTTTGCGCTGTATTGCACACTAAAACTAAATTATTCACGTGTAGGCGCTAGTGCATTACAAATAGAATAACTACATTCCGTTGTGCAGCGAAAAGTAGCATAAGTTGCATAGCATTGCTAACACGATCTAACATTGTGCATTGGATAATAAAACATAAGCAACAACTCATTCCGTAGTTTATTGAAGATATAACATATGTTTTCTTTCATTGCATTGCATACATGATCAGATGGAAAATTGTTGCAATAATAGCTGTTAAAAAGAACTCTTACAAAACAGGCATTCAAGAACTAACAGTTTCGACTGCATTGAAAAGACAAAGATGTGTGCTGTTGTAATGCATTGCTTATGCCTCTGTGTAATGAAAAGAAAATACAAAACATAACTTATGTGCTTTCACTTTCATTACTGAGCTGTGGATTTACAATTTATACAATAACTAACTCGTTCCTTTGTGCAACGAAGATATGTGCAATGTATGTTGCATTGCAAATAAGATCAAACGTTGTGCATTGAAGGATAAAATAGTAAAGTAATATGCACTTTGTTGCATTGCAGTTTATTCAAGAACTAACTCATTCCTTAGTGCATGAGATAACGTGTTATTTCATAAAATATCTAACTTGTTCCTTGGTGCCATTAAAAAAGAAAAGACATTACATAAGTAGGCTACTACAAACTAATTCATTTGTGTACTGACGAGAAAACATCACATAAGTGGTCGCTTAACAATGCAATTAACTCGTTCCTTTGCGCAACGAAGAAATGTGTAATGCATATGCTGTTGCATTGCATTGCACATACAATCAAACCTTGTGCATTGAATAATTGCATCAGTAATATGCACTTTGTTGCACTGAAGTGCATTCATTATGTAGTACATTGAAGAGATAACGTGTGTTGTTTCATTGCATTGCATAGAGGGTCTAACTTATTCCTTTGTGCAATGAAAAGAAAAGATATAACATATACTCTGGCACCCCATTCCATTCTACAACTAATTAATTTGTGTACTGAAGAGAAAACATCACAGAAGTGGTCGCATTACAATGCAACTAACTAGATCCTTTCTGCAACGAAGAAATGTGATGTGACACGATCAAATGTGCACTGAAGAATAACATAAGTATATGCATATTGTTGCATTGCAGTGAACTAACTCGTTCCATTGTGCATGAGGTAACGTGTGTTATTTCATTGCATTGCATAAAATATCTAACTTATTTCTTGGTGCAATGAAAAGAAAAGACAACATATCTGCTTTCTCATGCATTTTGGTCCTACAACTAATTCATTTCTGCACTGACGGAGAAAACATCACATAAGCGGTCGCTATTCAAAACAACTTACTAGATGCATGTGCTGTTGCATTGCATTGCACATACAATCAAACTTTGTGCATTGAGAAATTACATCAGTATTATGTACTATGTTGCATTGAAGTGCATTCATTATTTTTAGTGCATTGAACAGAGAACGTGTGTTGTTTCATTGCATTGCATAGAAGATCTAGCTTATTCCTTGGTGCAATGAAAACAAGAGACAAACACATTTGTTTTCGCATGCATTTCCATTCTACAACTAATTCATTTGTGCACTGACGAGAAAATATCACATAAGTGGTCGCTTTACAATGCAACTATATCGTTACTTTGTGCAACGAAGAAATGTGCAATGCATATGCTGTTGCATTGCATTGCACATATGGTCAAACCTTGTGCATTGAGGAATTACATAGGTATTATGCACTTTGTTGCATTGAAGTGCATTCATTATGTTGTGCACAATCCTTTATGTGTAGTGCATTGAACAGAGATTGTGTTTTGTTTCATTGCATTGCATACAAGATTTAACTTATTCCTTGGTGCAATGAAAAGAAAAGACAAACATTTATGTTTTCGCATGTATTTCCATTCTACAACTAATTCATCTGTGCACTGACGAGAAAACATCACATAAGCGGTCGCTTTAAAATGCAACTAACTCGTTCCTTTGTGCAACGAAGAAATGTGCAATGCATATGCTGTTGCATTGCATTGCACATATGGTCAAACCTTGTGCATTGAGGAATTACATAGGTATTATGCACTTTGTTGCATTGAAGTGCATTCATTATGTTGTGCATTGAAAAGACAGCGTGTGTTGTTTCATTGCATTGCATAAAAAAATCCTTTGTGCAATGAAAACAAGAGACAAACATATATGTTTTCGCATGCAATTCCATTCTACAACTAACTCATTTGTGCATTGACGAGAAAACATCACATAAGTGTTCGCTTTACAATGCAACTATATCGTTACTTTGTGCAATGAAGAAATGTGCAATGCATGTGCTGTTGCATTGCATTGCACATACAATCAAACCTTGTGCATTGAGGAATTACATAGATATTATGCACTTTGTTATATTGAAGTGCATTCATTCTGTTGTGCATTGAAAAGACAGCGTGTGTTGTATCATTGTATTGCATAAAAAACTTAATCCTTTGTGCAATGAAAAGAAAAGACAAACATTTATGTTTTCGCATGTATTTCCATCCTACAACTAATTCATTTGTGCACTGACGAGAAAACATCACATAACGGTCGCTTTACAATTCATTCAATAACTAACTCGTTCCTTTGTGCAACGAAGAGATGTGCAATGCATGTGCTGTTGCATTGCATTGCACATACAATCAAACCTTGTACATTGAGGAATTACATGGGTATTATGCACTTTGTTGCATTGAAGTGCATTCATTATGTAGTACATTGAAGAGATAACGTGTGTTGTTTCATTGCATTGCATAGAGGGTCTAACTTATTCCTTTGTGCAATGAAAAGAAAAGATATAACATATACTCTGGCACCCCATTCCATTCTACAACTAATTAATTTGTGTACTGAAGAGAAAACATCACAGAAGTGGTCGCATTACAATGCAACTAACTAGATCCTTTCTGCAACGAAGAAATGTGATGTGACACGATCAAATGTGCACTGAAGAATAACATAAGTATATGCATATTGTTGCATTGCAGTGAACTAACTCGTTCCATTGTGCATGAGGTAACGTGTGTTATTTCATTGCATTGCATAAAATATCTAACTTATTTCTTGGTGCAATGAAAAGAAAAGACAACATATCTGCTTTCTCATGCATTTTGGTCCTACAACTAATTCATTTCTGCACTGACGGAGAAAACATCACATAAGCGGTCGCTATTCAAAACAACTTACTAGATGCATGTGCTGTTGCATTGCATTGCACATACAATCAAACTTTGTGCATTGAGAAATTACATCAGTATTATGTACTATGTTGCATTGAAGTGCATTCATTATTTTTAGTGCATTGAACAGAGAACGTGTGTTGTTTCATTGCATTGCATAGAAGATCTAGCTTATTCCTTGGTGCAATGAAAACAAGAGACAAACACATTTGTTTTCGCATGCATTTCCATTCTACAACTAATTCATTTGTGCACTGACGAGAAAATATCACATAAGTGGTCGCTTTACAATGCAACTATATCGTTACTTTGTGCAACGAAGAAATGTGCAATGCATATGCTGTTGCATTGCATTGCACATATGGTCAAACCTTGTGCATTGAGGAATTACATAGGTATTATGCACTTTGTTGCATTGAAGTGCATTCATTATGTTGTGCACAATCCTTTATGTGTAGTGCATTGAACAGAGATTGTGTTTTGTTTCATTGCATTGCATACAAGATTTAACTTATTCCTTGGTGCAATGAAAAGAAAAGACAAACATTTATGTTTTCGCATGTATTTCCATTCTACAACTAATTCATCTGTGCACTGACGAGAAAACATCACATAAGCGGTCGCTTTAAAATGCAACTAACTCGTTCCTTTGTGCAACGAAGAAATGTGCAATGCATATGCTGTTGCATTGCATTGCACATATGGTCAAACCTTGTGCATTGAGGAATTACATAGGTATTATGCACTTTGTTGCATTGAAGTGCATTCATTATGTTGTGCATTGAAAAGACAGCGTGTGTTGTTTCATTGCATTGCATAAAAAAATCCTTTGTGCAATGAAAACAAGAGACAAACATATATGTTTTCGCATGCAATTCCATTCTACAACTAACTCATTTGTGCATTGACGAGAAAACATCACATAAGTGTTCGCTTTACAATGCAACTATATCGTTACTTTGTGCAATGAAGAAATGTGCAATGCATGTGCTGTTGCATTGCATTGCACATACAATCAAACCTTGTGCATTGAGGAATTACATAGATATTATGCACTTTGTTATATTGAAGTGCATTCATTCTGTTGTGCATTGAAAAGACAGCGTGTGTTGTATCATTGTATTGCATAAAAAACTTAATCCTTTGTGCAATGAAAAGAAAAGACAAACATTTATGTTTTCGCATGTATTTCCATCCTACAACTAATTCATTTGTGCACTGACGAGAAAACATCACATAACGGTCGCTTTACAATTCATTCAATAACTAACTCGTTCCTTTGTGCAACGAAGAGATGTGCAATGCATGTGCTGTTGCATTGCATTGCACATACAATCAAACCTTGTACATTGAGGAATTACATGGGTATTATGCACTTTGTTGCATTGAAGTGCATTCATTATGTTGTGCATTGAAAAGACAGCGTGTGTTGTTTCATTGCATTGCATAAAAAAAGTAATCCTTTGTGCAATGAAAAGAAAAGACAAACATATATGTTTTTGCATGTATTTCCATTCTACAAATAATACATTCGTACACTGACGAGAAATCACATAAGTGGTCACTTTACAATGCCACTAACTCGTTACTTTGTGCAACGAAGAAATGTGCATTGCATGTGCTGTTGCATTGCATTGCACATACAATCAAACCTTGTGCATTGAAAAATTGCATCAGTAATATGCTTTTCCTGCATTGAAGTGCAATAATTATGTAGGACATTGAAGAGATAACGTGTGCTGTTGCATTGCATTGCACATACAATCAAACTTTGTGCATTTGAAGAATAACATAAGTAATATGCATTTTGTTTCATTGCATTACAAAGAAAATCTAACTCTTTCCTTGGTGCAATGAAAAGACAAGACATAACATATATGTTTTGGCATATAATTCCATTCTACAACTAATTCATTTATGCAATGACGAGAAAACATCACATAACGGTCGCTTTACAATTAATTCAATACCTTACTCGTTCCTTTGAGCAACGAAGAAATGTACAATGCATGTGCTGTTGCATTGCATTGCACATATGGTCAAACCTTGTGCATTAAGGAATTACATCAGTATTATGGACTATGTTGCATTAAAGTACATTCATTATGTCGTGCATTGAAAAGACTGCGTGTGTTGTTTCATTGCATTGCATAAAAAACTTAATCCTTTGTGCAATGAAAAGACAAACATGTTTGTTTTCGCATGTATTTCCATTCTACAACTAATTCATATGTCCACTGACGAGAAAACATCACATATAACGGTCGCTTTACAATTCATTCAATACCTAACTCGTTCCTTTGTGCAACGAAGAGATGTGCAGTATGTGCTGTTGCATTGCATTGCACATACGATCAAACGTTGTGCACTGAAGAATGACATAAGTAATATGCACATTGTTGCATTGCAGTGAACTAACTCATTCCGTAGTACATGAGCTAACGTGTGTTATTTAATTGCATTGCATAAAAGATCTAACTTATTTCTTGGTGCAATGAAAAGAAAAGACAACATATCTGCTTTCTCTTGCATTTTTGTTCTACAAATAATACATTTGTGCACTGACGAGAAAACATCACATAAGCGGTCGTTTTACAATGCAACTTTCCTTTTTGCAACGAAGAAATGTGCAATGTATGTGCTGTTGCATTGCATTGCACATACGGTCAAATCTTGCGCATTGAGGAATTACATAGGTATTATGCACTTTGTTGCATTGAAGTACATTCATTATGTCGTGCATTGAAAAGACTGCGTGTGTTTTTTCATTGCATTGCATAAAAAACGTAATCCTTTGTGCAATGAAATGAAAAGCCAAACATGTATGCTTTCGCATTCATTTCCATTCTACAACTAATATATTTGTGAATTGACGAGAAAACATCACATAACGGTCGCTTTACAATGCATTTAATAAAGTAACTCGTTCCTTTGTGTAACGAAGAGATATGCAATGCATGTGCTGTTGCAAACGTTGTGTATTGAAGAATAACACAAGTAATATGCACTTTGTTGCATTGCAGTGCATTCAAGAACTACCTCATTCCGTAGTGCATTGAAGAGATAACATATGTCTTGTTTCATTGCATTGCATTAACGATCTAACCTTGGTGCAAGGAAAAGAAAAGACATAACATATGTGCTTTCGCATGCGTTTCCATTTTACAACTAATTCATTTGTGTAATGACGAGAAAACATCACATGAGCTGTCGCTTTACAATGGATACAATAACTTTCTCGTTCCTTTGTGCAATTTAAGAGATGGGAACTTTCTACATAGTTTCATTGACTACTTCTGATGTTATTTCATCATTATGTTGTTCACTGAAAAGACAGCGTGTGTTGTTTCATTGCATTGCATATTAAACTTAATCCTTTGTGCAATGAAAAGAAAAGCCAAACATATATGTTTTCGCATGTATTTCCATTCTACAACTAATTCATTTGTGCACTGACGAGAAATCACATAAGCGATATAGTCAGCCTATATTTAACCAATGAAAATTACTTCTGGCCAAAGGGTCCCGAAAAGGTAATGTACTATAATTTCTCATAGACTCTTTCTGATGTTAAATCAGCCAGAGAGTATTCCATATTTTACCTAGGGTACATATTTCTGGCCCAAGACTACTCAATCTTGATTTTTTTTTATCCATGATGACTCCTTCTAATGTTATGTCAGCCATACAGTAATCCATATTTGTTGTATTTAACATATCTCTGCCCAAAGGGTCCTGAAAAGTTTTTTTTACAATATGAACCAATGGACTACTGATGTTAAATCAGCCAAGACAGTTTTCAATATTTGCCCTGCTGAACATATTTCTGGCTAAAGGGTCATCGATATTGAACTTTCTACACAGTCTCATTGACTAATTCTGATGTAGTTAGCCTATGTTTAACCAATTGAAAATACTTTCTGGCCAAAGGGTCCCGATGCGGTGATTTTCTATCATTTCTCATATACTCTTTTTGATGTTAAATCAGCCAGAGAGCAGTCCATATTTGACTTAGTGAACATATATATGGCCCAAAAGTACTCAATCTTGAATATTATTTGCATAATGACTCCTTCTGATGTAACTTCAACCATACAGTAGTCCATATTTGATATGTCACATATCTCTGGCCTAAGGGTCCTCAAAGAAAAAAAATTCCAATGTAAACTCAGAGACTCCTTCTGATGTTAAATTAGCCAGACACTTGCCAAGACATTTTTGCCCTGCTAAGGGACCGTTCGGTATTTATGGAAAGGGCCACTGGAGGAAAATAGGGGAGGCTCTTTTTATTCTTTGTTGAGGGGAGGGTCATAGAATAAGTGCATCAGAACAGAACCTCAATGAAATGTTTACCCGGCAAAGCTTTAAAGCACGAGCAAATAATGAACTTTTGTGATTACGAATAAGTGCATTGTCCTGTGAGTGTAACTCTACCGCTGCATTAACATGTGATGTGAATGTACGTCGAGTTTTATAGTATTGGGAACTGCTGCTGATATAATGTGCGCTTTAGTATACTACCATATTTTAGTTTCCACAACAATGTTAGTGAGTAAATCTACTGAAATTGCCACCATAACAGTGGAGTGTGATGTGTTAGACGTAGGGCTACCACATTTTTAAATTACTACTAGTATTATTTGAAGTTAAAATAATAAAATACGTAGACCTACACCAAGAAAAACTAAAATTAACTTTAAAATTGGCCAATTCCAGCGTAATGGACGTGACATTTGCAGTCAAAACTTGAAATATAAATTATCAGAAAATGCATTTATACTGAAACGTCTGTTTATATATTCATACATACTCCAGACATTAGAAAAACATCAGTCTACACATTTATACACGTTTTATATTTAATATGAGGAAAATACACATGTGATGTGACACAAAAGACTTTAATTTTAAGGTGGCAAAATATTTTTTAGTAATTCTATGAACTACGCTGCGCAAAACAAAAGTAATACTACCCACCGGGTGAAGAAGTGTCGGCCTCCACATAACATAAAATATTTTTTTATTTTTATTTTTCGTGTTCGCATTTATGAGAAAAAAAAAACAGTTACGGACGTGACAGTTCTCCGTTACGTACATGACCGCTCTGAAAGTGACTTTAAAACTTTCACAGAGACCTCAAACAGAAAGCACAAAGCCTTTCTTTAAAGTGAATTTCGTTTTATAATAATTGTATCTTAATTTTAATCAATGTTTCATCAACCAATTGCCTGGATTTAATAAATAAGAAGTAAATATAGTAGAAAATAGATCATCATGACACGGCGGCGCCGGCGCGTGAACTGGACTCTCGTCTAATAAATGAACCGAAACTCAGCATATAGCCTAAGGTAGGCTACTTCCCTCGAAAGACCTGAGAAATATATAGAAAGCTTGAAATGTCTACTTTTTAACAGAACAATTCAAAACGAAAGAAAACAGACTACAAACGGCTCTCTGCTTATGTAATCCGTATGAAATGTGCATTTCTCTCTGGCGTGTTCACATACTGCGAAGATCGCGAGTCAGCATCGTCAACTTCATCTTTGGAGCCGACACTGGCAAAGATTTGTTTATTAATAAACAATTTAAATGTCTCCTTGCTATATTTGATGACGCTTTTGCTGGTTCTTTGTGGCAGCTTTAAGATACTTTTTTGTCAGTGCCACCCTTAGCCTGCATGTTACATGAACTCATCAGCACCGAAAACATGATTTTTTTTCAAATAAAAAATCGTGATAGGAACCGAATTTTAGGTTTGGTCTATCGTTACAGCCCTAGTAAGATGAGAAAGCAGGAGTTTATTCGTTTGTCATGGTTGTAAAAAAACAATGGCTATCTGAACATCTACTTCTGATGTTAATTCAGCCAGAAATTAGACCATATTTGACCTTCTGGATATATTTCTGGCCCAAGAGGACTCAATCTTGAATATTCTTTACATAATGACTCCTTCTGATGTAACATCAGCCATACAGTGGTCAATATTTAATTTACTGATTGAGGACTCTTTGGCCAGAAAAATGTTCATTAGGTGAAATATGGGAAATATAGTTCAGGGAACAGTTTTACAGTAAAGTAACCCAAATCGTTCCCTTTCAAAAGCTACAATAAATGCTGCGCAGCTACCCCTTTTGCTGCCCCCATAACAAACAAATAGTTGCTCTGACTTACGCCACTGGCTAGTGCGGTGGACGTAAGCCTGAAGAGCAGGGACTGGACACAGTTGATGAGACCGTTCCTGCTCCGGCTTTGTGAACGGGGGAGGACAGAAGGCCTCTAGAGTGACCGGATGTACAGCAGAGAATGGTACCTTGGGCAGGTAATCAGGATGAGGATGCAAAATTACTTTCACCATTCCTGGGGCAAAGTCTAAGAAGGATGGCGATATTGACAGAGCCTGCATATCCCCGATTTATTTTAGAGAAGTAATAGCCATAAGAAAAACCATCTTTAAGGTCAGAAGTTTATCAGACGCTGACTCTAGCGGTTCAAAGGGGGTCTCAACCAGACCCTCGAGGACTATAGCTAAGTCCCAAGAAGGGATCTTGGTTCTTACAGGAGGCCTCAATCTCTTGGCCCCACTAATGAAGCGACCAAGCAGAGGATGCTTCCCGAATGGCACCCTGTCCATCAAGGCGTGGCAAGCCGAAAGAGCGGCCACATAAACCCTGAGCGTGGAGGGGCATGTGGCTGCTGACAACTTTTCCTGAAAAAAGTCCAGAACTGAAGCAATCTGGCAGTTGACCGGATCTGTATTATGTGCTGTGCACCACCTTTCAAAGACGCCCCATTTATTGAAATAATTCTTTCTTTTGGAGGAGGCCCTAGCACTCAAAATGGTATTGTTGTAGAAATTTTAATAGTCATTTATTCCTTACAGATATCATAAGGGATTGAACCTATTCAATGTGTAAAAGTATATGTGTGTACGTGCTTGTGCGTGACGTTTCAGGAATATATGGGACAGGACATCTTGACCTTAGGAATGGTCAAGATTTGGCTCGTTTATTTCAGGGCCAGGTTGTGTCTTTAGTAGAAACTGAAGAGCAGTGGGGACCTTATCTGAGTGGGTGAAAGGGTAACTGCTGTGAGGAGGAACCTTGAAAAGAGTATAAAGGCTGTCTCATGTCTTCCTGGTGTGCGTCACTCACTTCACAGGGTAACTGCTGTGTTGGCGACTGGGCCTATTCTTGCAAGAATAAATACTTTTCTTTTTTATTAATTTGACTCTGAGTGTCTCTTACGCAGTGATGATGTTTTAACAGAAGTTTTGCCACAACAGTCTCAATAACGTCAGGCGAAAATCCAGTGTCCCTCAGTCGATACCCATCAGGGGCCAAACATGCAGGTTCCACAGGTCGGGCCTGGGATGGAATATCCTGAGACAGACGGTCCCTCCTCTCCGGAATTGCCCATGGCGAGTCGTTGAGGAGAGACACTATCTCTGAAAACCATACTCTGTTCGGCCAACGTGGTGCAATCAGTAAGAGGGAAGACCCTTGCTGGCGAACTCTGGCTAGGACTCCTGGGAACAGAGCCACTGGAGGAAAAGCATACAGGCGCATTTTGGGCCATGGGTGCGCCATCGCATTCAGACCCAGGGGGGCTGGGTGACTCAGAGAGAAGTAGAGGGGACATTGCGCAGTCTGATGGGGGGCGAATGGGTCCACTTCCGCTGTGTAAAATCTGATCCAGATCTGATTGACTACTTCTGGGTGGAGTTTCCATTCCCCTGTCTGCAGTTTCTGTCTGGACAGTAAATCTGCTCCCACATTCAATTGCCCGGGGAGGTATACTGCCCTGATTGACAGGAACTTCTCCTGGGCCCAGAGAAAAATCTGCCTCGCTATTCTGTTCAAATTACTTGAGCGCAGACCTCCCTGGTGATTTATATAAGAGACTGCCGCAGTTTTGTGTCCACCTGCACCAGGACATGACAGTCTCTCAACTGAGGGAGAAAGTATTTCAGGGCCAGAAATACAGCCATCAGCTCGAGGCAGTTGATGTGCCACTCGAGCTGATGACTCTCCCATTCCCCTTGAACTGGACGACCACTTAAGACCGCTCCCCAGCCCATGAGGGAGGCGTCTGTTGTTAACGATCTGCGACGACACGGCGCCCCTAGAGTGGGAGCCAAGGCGATGAACCGGGGTCTGAGCCACAGAGATAGTGTGCGAAGCCCGTGGCGCGTCACTTTTATTTGCCTTTGAGGATTGACCCTTGGATAAAATCCTCTGGCATTTAGCCACAATTGAAACGGTCTCATGAGCAACAGCCCCATAGGAATCACCGTGGATGCTGAAGCCATGTATAACCTAACATCTTTTGGTACTGACGAACAGTGTGATCTTGGCCTAGCCTGACTTTGCTCATAATATGTCGAATGGCTCCTATTCGAGCGGGAGACAGTTGTGCCCGCATTGTGACCGAATCCCAAATGATCCCGAGATAAGTTGTTCTCTGGGCAGGAGAAAGAACACTTTTCTTGGTGTTGAGTCTCAACCCTAGAGAAAGTAGTTGAGCTAACACGATGTCTCTGTGTTGAAGCGCTCTCTCTTGCGATTGTGCTAGTATTGACCAATCGTTGATGTAATTCAAAATGCGAATGCCCTGGAGTCGTAATGGAGCCAGTGCTGCATCCATGCATTTCGTGTACGTGCGGGGGTGATAAGGCTAGGCCAAATGGAAGAACCCGAAATTGGTAAGCTTCGTTGTGGCAATATGTGTATGTGAAAATATGCGTCCTTCAGATCGATCGTGACGAACCAATCGTGATGTTGAATTTGCGACACGACCGCCTTTACGGTTAACATCTTGAACTTGAGTGCTTTGACATAACGGTTTAAGCCTCGAATATCTAAGATTGGACACCCCCGTCCTTCTTGGGATCTAGGAAGTATTTGCTGTAACTTTCTCTCTGGAAGAGGAACATGTTCTATGGCCTCTTTGCTTAGAAGAGTTTGTAGCTCTTGTGACAGTACATGCATCAACTCCGGTCTCACGGAAGTGGAGACCACGCCGTTTCAACGCGGAGGACGATGAATAAATTGGATTCTGTATCCTATTTGTACTGTGCTTAATACCCACGCAGAAATGCCTGGCAGAAGTTTCCACACTGCCAGACACTCTGAGAGTGGTATCAACTTTAATACTTCCTCTTGAGGGGATGTTAGATGTTCCGTGCCCTGGATGACAGCAGGAAGCAATGGAACATCTAACATTTCGCTGGAAACCGCTGGCCCCCGAATCACCAAAGGTGGCGGGGATGGAGAGGTTTCATGAGGGTAACGGAATTTGGCGATATTTGGCAGTATGCGCCCCATCCATCGGGGGGCCACCAGACCGGGCGCCAGACCCTCAGAACTTCCTCTTCTTATTGATGATAGTTCTGAGGTCTGGCTTGGGAGGTTGCTGAGCCTGACGAGCCTGTCTACAGTTCTTATTACGGGGATCACGGCTCGCCACACTCTGCTTTTTCACCTCCCGGGCTTTTGAAGGACCGGAGAGAGGTTGGGTGGCCGATGGCCCCTCCCCATGAGTGCGGCGAGGAAGAAATTGAACAAAAACTTCCTCGTGTTTTTTTTACCTTTTTTACCTTTTTTTATCGTGTTGACAGAGTCGCCGAACAGACCAGAGAGTGAGACTGGGGAATCTAACAGGAACACCCGGTCTTTATCTTTAATTCCTGTTAGATTAAGCCACAGGTGCCTCTCCGTGCTGACCAAAGCAGACATTGAACGACCGATGGCACGGGACGTTTGCTTAGTCGCGCGAAGAGACAGATTTGTGGCTCTCCGCAGCTCCGAGAAAGACTCCTCATCTAGAGTGCTGCCCGCACTCAAATCCTTCAATAGGTCAGCCTGGTACGCCTGAAGCACTGCCATAGTGTGCAGCGCAGCACCAGCCTGACCTGCAGCTTGATAAGCTTTACCCACTCATGCTGATGTAATTTTACATGGTTTCGTGGGGAGGGTAGGTCTCTTAATGGAAGATGCCAAAGTAGGCGAGAGATAGCTCGCGAGCGTCTCTTCTACCTGCGGCATCTCCGCATACCCCCGTGCCTTTGCACCCACGATTGTCGAAAAAGTCGACATCGAGGGCAGAAAGATACGGGAAAGTATAAGGTTTACTCCATAACTTAGACAGCTCGTCATGGAGGTCCTAGAAAAAGGGGAGAGACTGATGTTTTAGTCCCTCCCCCCTGCCACCGGACAGAAACCTATCCCCTAGCTTAGGTTGTTATGGGGTCTCTTGATCGCGTGGCCAGTCAAGCTGCAACCTGACTCTTCAACCTGCAACCTCACCACTTCGAGCAGTTCCTCGACAGATTTATTTTCGCGAGAGGAATGCTCAGAAGACGGCCCCTGACGGTCCTCAGACCCAAGAGACAATTTATCGTCCCCCACGCGAGCCAAATAAGCAACGGAATGCGCTTCGGGATCACGCGAGGGAGCGTGTGGATCTGGTGATGCAGCAAGGGAAAGGGACGGACCCATCTCTTGCTCATCACACAGATCCATGCGAGAGCCCCACGATGGTAATGTGGGTGCGGTCTGGAAATAGTTCAGACGAGAGCGCAGTATTTTTACCGTGAATATTTCACAATACTCGCACTCGCCTTTCTCTAAAGCCAGAGCCGCGTGCTCTACCCCCAAACAAACAAAGCAGTAATCGTGTGTATCCAGCTCAGACGTGGGACGGGAGCATGGAGGAACACAACGCTTATCTGCGTAAAATGAGTACTCTTGACACAAAAATATGTACAATAGGTCAGAAATGGACAACTGTCTGGCTAATTTAATATCAGAAGGAGTCTATAATTTTTATATAGTAAAAAAAAAAAACCTTTTGAGCAGCATTTGGCCCGAGATATATTCAATAGATCATATAAGGACTAGGTCTACTGTATGGCTGATGTGCAAAAGGATCAAGTGATGTGAACCTGGACAGAGCATGTACAGCGAGTGTTCGATCAGACCAAGCCCCCTTTTCTGACATGTTGCGACATGCCCTGGCTTGCAGAGAACGGCATTGAGTTTAGTTTCAGTTTCTAAGTTAAGCTTCTGGTTGTGTTCGTGTGCGTCAGTGACCACAAGTAAGTTACAATTATATTATATAGACAAGTTAATATTAGTTATTTATGGTCGAGCTTACAGTTAGAGACAGCCTTTATCTCTGTTGTATCTGTATCTTGTATGGCATTCTTATTGTAGTTCACATTTCAGGACATGTTTAGCACTGTTTATTTAAATGACTAGGGAGAGTATTAGCCTCAATTGTGTAATGTTAGTTAACGTCAATGTTTATTTCCTTTTCTTTAGAACCACACCTACACTGTAAAGTATATACTAAATAGTGCCTGCACATCTGTATTTCAAAGTATATATTAAACCTTTCAACAAGTATTCCTGCCTTCCGTGTCCTGACCAGACACCCCAAATTGGTGACTAATTTCCCTAACCAGTAGAGCCCCATTACAATTTATGGTCCTTCGAGCCGGAGGAACAGTCAACGATATGGCAACCAGTAAAGAAGGAATCAGCCTCCCTGTTTCACCTGTGCGCCCCAAACGCTCAGTGCAACGCCCAAGATATCTGGATGATTTCTTAGTCGAATATACAGACCAGCATAGCTTAGCGCAGATGCACAGGCACGAAGAGGAAAGGAAGCTACTCAGTCCTGCTAAAAGCATATCCTCAATGACAACAATGCAGAATGCAAATTAAGCCATTGTTCATCAGGCTTTGGAGACAGATTGAAACGGCCAAACAAACAGAGCTTTTGGAGTTTTTCCTGCAGCAACATTCCCCTCAGACCTCAGCTCAGTGGTCAAGGAGGTCATCACGGCATCAGACCCCAGTACGCCAACTCTACCCAGACAGAGGAGGTGAACCTGTTCCTCATATCTATCTGCCACATGTGGCTCCTCCCAGATCGCTACATGTAAATCCAGCTATTGATCAGATGCTGCCTCTACCCGTGCACCAGTCAATACATCAGCCTCCTTATGTACCCCAACCCTTCTACCAAGGAAACCCAGCCACGTTGGCCCATTATCCCTCCACCGGGTATCAGCATACACCCCTCAATATAGAAGGCCCAACATTTCCTGACTTCACCAAGCAATATAGAGCTCAATATGTGGAGCTTCGCCTTTCTCTTAGCATTCTCCTTCATCCTTCTCAGTCCGAGCATTACAAGTATGCCATATTGCTGAAGCATGTCAAGGTGCCACATGCACATCGCCTTGTGTTAGCTCATGCAGAGTCTAATATGCCCTACTCTGAAGCTCTGAAAGCACTGAATGAACGCTATGGACGTCCATACCAGTTTGTGCTGAAGGAGATAGAGGACATGGAACGCCTACTTCCCATCCGAGATGATAGGGCTCTCGATGAGTTCTCCATCAGAGTGCAGTCGCTTGTCGGGATGCTGAAAGCTCTCAGAGGTGAAGGCCATGAAGAACTCCACTGCGGCTAAAATGTGAAGCGCCTTTTAAGCAGGCTCCCCAAGCACCAGCAGAGCGATTTCGTCGTCAACACTATAGGAAGGACCCTGATAAACTGAAGCTAACGCTTACTGACTTTTCAGAGTGGCTGAAGGCAGAAGTCAGATGCCTGGACATAGAGCCCTCACTTCAAGCTCACAGTGATAGGGACAGGAGAGAATTCAAGCAGCAGAAATCCAAGGTTAAGATCACTACTGTTATGCATGGGACAGGCATCTGCGAGGTCTGGCAATCCCACCCATCGATGGAGCTCAGCCAACCCTCCTGATTGGATCGGATAATGCTGATCTGATCGTTCCGATTGAGCCAGTGCATCTAGGTCCCCCTGGAGGTCCTGCAGCAGTAAAGACTAAGCTCGGTTGGACACTCCAGGGCCCAGCAAAATACCTGCAGCAACAGCTTCCCACCACACAGTGCTTGTTCACCACAGTTTTCTCCCCTTCTGTTGAGCTGTTCAGTCAAATTGAACGGCTGTGGCAGTTACACTGCCTTTCAAAAGTGAGAGGTTGGTGACCAGATCCCAACAGGACAAGTACTCAGTGGACCTATTAGAGGCCGAGACCATCCGTGTACAAGTAAACGGAGTGCATCGGTACTCTACATCCCTTCTACGAGTCCCAAACATGCCCAAGCTGCAAGTTTCAAAGGAAGTTGTGATGAAGAACCTGCGAAACACAGAGAAGAGGTTAGTACAAGACCCACTGCGTGCATCTACCTACCAGGAGGAGATCAAGAAACTGGAGATTGCTGGGTACGTCACCAAGATTGACTCCTGCGAGGCGGACTCACCAGAGGAGTGTTGGTTTCTGCCCCACCACATGGTCAGGCACAATGGCAAGGAACGGATTGTTTTTAACCGCAGCTTCAAGCTTGGCAGACAAAGTCTGAATAAATACCTCCTTCCTGGTCCAGCCTTAGGACCCTCACTCTTTGGAGTCCTCCTACGATTCAGAGAGCATCGAGTCGTAGTAAGTGGAGACATTAAAGGGAACCCGCCTAAGGAGGCCAAGTCTGATAGCAGCGAAAGATGGGTTTCTGGGATGCATGGTGAAGCTCAAGAAATGACTCTAGGCCTCAGTTGGCACTTCATGGAGGACACACTCCATTACAGGCATCGCCCGGTTGCCCCAAGCCAGAGCACCATGCGAAATATCTATAAGATACTAGCAAGCCAGTATGATCCCCTAGGTCATATCCTGCCCTTCACCACAAGGGCCAAAGTTTTGGTCCAGAGACTGTGAGCCAAAGACCGAGACTGGGATGACCCAAACTTACCGGTGGACCTCCTGCAAGCCTGGACTATGTGGGAAGAAGTATCCCAACGATCCCAAAGTATCCCTCAGCTCCCAACGGTCAGTCTCTCCCGGAGTTATTTCCCACTGGACGTGGATGTAAGTGCCATCACCTTCGAGCTTCACGTCTTTTGTGATGCATCAGAGTCCGCCTATGGGTCAGTTGCTTCACTACGTGGTGAGGATGCTAAAGGCTAAGTCCATGTAGCCTTTGTGCTGTGGCACGTTCAAGAGTGGCACCGAAGAAACAACAGTCAATGCCACGGCTTGAGCTTTTTGCCACCCTTATCGGAGCTCAGCTTGCCCAGATGATCCAGAGAGAGCTAACCCTTCAGTTGAGGGACACAGTGCTGTGGTCTGACTCCACCACAGTACTTACCTGGATACAGTCAGAGTCCTGCAGATAAAAGGTGTTTGTAGGGACTCGTGTATCTGAGATTCAGGAACTGACGGATCACCGGTCATAGAGGTATGTGGACACAGAGAATAACCCTGTAGATCCTATCTCAAGAGGGATGACTCTATCCAACCTAGCCAAGCCAAACCAGTTCAGCCAAGGTCCTGCCTTCCTCCGGCTACCACATGAGAGTTGGCCTGTTACAAATTCTTTCGTGGAGGTCACAGATGAAACAGAGATGAAGAGGTCTGCGTTCTGTGGATTCATGTCAGCCATTACTGCTCCAGAGAGCTGAGCCACTGAAGACCACTCTACCTTTGAAGATCTCCTTGAGGCAACAAGTAGGTCACTGCATGGGGCGGCCTTCCAGACGAGCGCCCTCAGTGCAGATGACTACGGAGAAGCAGAACTCCGAATCCTTTAGAGAGCACAATATGATAGCTTTCCAGATGAAGTTAAGTGCCTAAAAACAGGGAAAGCACTTCCTTCTAGCAGTCGGGTCTTGTCACTTGCTCCAGAGTACGACGTCTCTAGGGGCCTTATCCGAGTAGGTGGCAGGTTGCGCCGTTCTATTAGTCTGGAAAAAGATGTCGTACACCCAATTGTGCTAAAACCTAAGCACCATATTACCAAACTTATCATACGACAATATGATAACAAGTTACTCCATTCTGGATCAGAGAGGGTCTTGGCAGAGCTCCGACGCAAGTTTTGGATCCTCCAAGGCCGCGAAAGCGGTGCGTCGTCATCAAAAATCCTGCCCAGAGTGCCAGAAATGGAGAGCAAAGCCTGTTATTCCTAAGATGGCAGATCTGCCCACTTGTCGTCTCTGCCTCCTGAAGCCTTATTCAACAGGAGTAGATTGCTTTGGCCCGTTCCAGGTCAAGCGAGGTCGGAGTACGGAAAAGAGTTGGGGAATTGTTTTTAAGTGTATGACCACCAGGTGCATTCACCTAGATGTGCTGCCCAACATGGATACCGACTCGTTCCTCATGTCACTCAGAAGGTTCGTGGCTAGACGGGGAACTCCCTTCGAGCTGCTCTCTGACTGTGGGACCAACTTCCGCGGAGGGGCGCACGAGCTCGAAACAAGTTTTGGCAGTGCTTGCAGGAAGTTCTAGATTGAGGAGTCTATGGCCAGACATATATATATGTAGTAGCTCGAATACATGCTTCATGTAACATCAGAAGGAGTCAATGAGTATATATTAGTAAGAAACTTATGCATTGTCTATTGAAGAGATAACATAATATCTGGGTGTTGCACTCATTCCGTTATACATTGAACAGATACTTTTGCATTGTTGACAATTAAACGTTGTGTATTGAAGATA
Organism: Meda fulgida; assembly: GCA_030578275.1. Lineage (NCBI taxonomy): Eukaryota > Metazoa > Chordata > Actinopteri > Cypriniformes > Leuciscidae > Meda > Meda fulgida. Next base: position 18,606,553 of record CM060619.1, read on the forward strand.
ACATATAAGCCAAGCACATGTTGCACTGCATACAAGAAAATAACTTCCTCATTCCGTTGTGCATTGAAGAGATTACATACGTTATGTTGCATTACATAAAAGATCTAACTTCACTATGCATAGGTGCTTCATTAAAATGCATAGAAGGACTCATTCCGTTGAAGTGAGAACATATTTTTGCGTTGCACCAATTAGTCCCTTTGCGTTGTATTGCACACTAAAACTAAATTATTCACGTGTAGGCGCTAGTGCATTACAAATAGAATAACTACATTCCGTTGTGCAGCGAAAAGTAGCATAAGTTGCATAGCATTGCTAACACGATCTAACATTGTGCATTGAATAATAAAACATAAGCAACAACTCATTCCGTAGTTTATTGAAGATATAACATATGTTTTCTTTCATTGCATTGCATACATGATCAGATGGAAAATTGTTGCAATAATAGCTGTTAAAAAGAACTCTTACAAAACAGGCATTCAAGAACTAACAGTTTCGACTGCATTGAAAAGACAAAGATGTGTGCTGTTGTAATGCATTGCTTATGCCTCTGTGTAATGAAAAGAAAATACAAAACATAACTTATGTGCTTTCACTTTCATTACTGAGCTGTGGATTTACAATTTATACAATAACTAACTCGTTCCTTTGTGCAACGAAGATATGTGCAATGTATGTTGCATTGCAAATAAGATCAAACGTTGTGCATTGAAGGATAAAATAGTAAAGTAATATGCACTTTGTTGCATTGCAGTTTATTCAAGAACTAACTCATTCCTTAGTGCATGAGATAACGTGTTATTTCATAAAATATCTAACTTGTTCCTTGGTGCCATTAAAAAAGAAAAGACATTACATAAGTAGGCTACTACAAACTAATTCATTTGTGTACTGACGAGAAAACCACATAAGTGGTCGCTTTACAATGCAATTAACTCGTTCCTTTGCGCAACGAAGAAATGTGTAATGCATATGCTGCTGCATTGCATTGCACATACAATCAAACCTTGTGCATTGAATAATTGCATCAGTAATATGCACTTTGTTGCACTGAAGTGCATTCATTATGTCGTACATTGAAGAGATAACGTGTGTTGTTTCATTGCATTGCATAGAGGGTCTAACTTATTCCTTTGTGCAATGAAAAGAAAAGATATAACATATACTCTGGCACCCCATTCCATTCTACAACCAATTAATTTGTGTACTGAAGAGAAAACATCACAGAAGTGGTCGCATTACAATGCAACTAACTAGATCCTTTCTGCAACGAAGAAATGTGATGTGACACGATCAAATGTGCACTGAAGAATAACATAAGTATATGCATATTGTTGCATTGCAGTGAACTAACTCGTTCCATTGTGCATGAGGTAACGTGTGTTATTTCATTGCATTGCATAAAATATCTAACTTATTTCTTGGTGCAATGAAAAGAAAAGACAACATATCTGCTTTCTCATGCATTTTGGTCCTACAACTAATTCATTTCTGCACTGACGGAGAAAACATCACATAAGCGGTCGCTATACAAAACAACTTACTAGATCCTTACTATAACGAAGAGATGTGCAATGCATATGTTGTTGCATTGCATTGCACATACAATCAAACCTTTTGCATTGAGGAATTACATAGGTATTATGCACTTTGTTGCATTGAAGTGCATTCATTATGTTGTGCATTGAAAAGACAGCGTGTGTTGTTTCATTGCATTGCATAAAAAAATCCTTTTTGCAATGAAAACAAGAGACAAACATATATGTTTTCGAATGCAATTCTATTCTACAACTAATTCATTTGTGCATTGACGAGAAAACATCACATAAGTGGTCGCTTTACAATGCAACTATATAGTTACTTTTTGCAATGAAGAAATGTGCAATGCATGTGCATTGCACATACAATCAAACCTTGTGCATTGAGGAATTACATAGATATTATGCACTTTGTTATATTGAAGTGCATTACTTATGTTGTGCATTGAAAAGACAGCGTGTGTTGTATCATTGTATTGCATTAAAAACTTAATCCTTTGTGCAATGAAAAGAAAAGACAAACATTTATGTTTTCGCATGTATTTCCATTCTACAACTAATTCATTTGTGCACTGACGAGAAAACATCACATAACGGTCGCTTTACAATTCATTAAATAACTAACTCGTTCCTTTGTGCAACGAAGACGTGCAATGCATGTGCTGTTGCATTGCATTGCACATACAATCAAACCTTGTACATTGAGGAATTACATGGGTATTATGCACTTTGTTGCATTGAAGTGCATTCATTATGTTGTGCATTGAAAAGACAGCGTGTGTTGTTTCATTGCATTGCATAAAAAAACGTAATCCTTTGTGCAATGAAAAGAAAAGACAAACATATATGTTTTCGCATGTATTTCCATTCTACAACTAATTCATTTGTGCACTGACGAGAAATCACATAAGCGGTCGCTTTAAAATGCAACTAAATCGTTAATTTGTGCAACGAAGAAATGTGCAATGCATGTGCTGTTGCATTGCATTGCACATACAATCAAAACTTGTGCATTGAAGAATTGCATCAGTAATATGCCTTTTGATGCATTGGAGTGCATTAATTATGTAGCACATTGAAGAGATAACGTGTGTTGTTTCATTGCATTGAACATACAATCAAACTGTGCATTGAAGAATAACGTAAGTAATATGCACTTTGTTTCATTGCATTGCATAGAAAATCTAACTTGTTCCTTGGTGCAATGAAAAGACAAGACATAACATATATGTTTTCGCATGTTTTTCCATTCTACAACTAATTAATTTGTGCACTGACGAGAAAACATCACATAACGGTCGCTTTACAATTCATTCAATACCTAACTCGTTCCTTTGTGCAACGAAGAAATGCAAAATGCATGTGCTGTTGCATTGCATTGCACATATGGTCAAACCTTGTGCATTGAGGAATTACATCAGTATTATGCACTATGTTGCATTGAAGTGCATTCATTATGTCTAGTGCATTGAACAGAGAATGTGTGTTTTTTCATAGCATTGGATACAAGATCTAACTTATTCCTTGGTGCAATGAAAAGAAAAGACAAACATTTATATTTTCGCATGTATTTCCATTCTACAACTAATTCATTTGTGCACTGACGAGAAAACATCACATAAGCGGTTGCTTTACAATGCAACTAACTCGTTCCTTTGTGCAACGAAGAAATGTGCAATGCATGTGCTGTTGCATTGCATTGCACATATGGTCAAACCTTGTGCATTGAGGAATTACATAGGTATTATGCACTTTGTTGCATTGAAGTGCATTCATTATGTTGTGCATTGAAAAGACAATGTGTGTTGTTTCATTGCATTGCATAAAAAATCCTTGTGCAAAGAAAAGAAGAGACAAACATATATGTTTTCGCATGCAATTCCATTCTACAACTAATTCATTTGTGCACTGACGAGAAAACATCACATAAGTGGTCGCTTTACAATGCAACTAAATCGTTACTTTTTGCAATGAAGAAATGTGCAATGCATATGTTGTTGCATTGCATTGCACATACAATCAAACCTTTTGCATTGAGGAATTACATAGGTATTATGCACTTTGTTGCATTGAAGTGCATTCATTATGTTGTGCATTTAAAAGACAGCGTGTGTTGTTTCATTGCATTGCATAAAAAACTTAATCCTTTGTGCAATGAAAAAAAAAGAAGAAAAACATTTATGTTTTCGCATGTATTTCCATTCTACAACTAATTCATTTGTGCACTGACGAGAAAACATCACATAACGGTCACTTTACAATTCATTCAATAACTAACTCGTTCCTTTGTGTAACGAAGAGATGTGCAATGCATGTGCTGTTGCATTGCATTGCACATACAATCAAACCTTGTACATTGAGGAATTACATAGGTATTATACACTTTGTTGCATTGAAGTGCATTCATTATGTTGTGCATTGAAATGACAGCGTGTCTTTGCATTGCTTAAAAAATCCTTTGTGAAATGAAAACAAGAGAAAAACATATATTTTTTCGCATGCATTTCCATTCTACAACTAATTCATTTGTGTACTTACGAGAAAACATTACATAAGCGGTCGCTTTACAATGCAACTATATCGATACTTTGTGCAACGAAAAAATGTGCAATGCCTGTGGTGTTGCATTGCATTGCACATACAATCAAATCTTTTGCATTGAGGAATTACATAGGTATTATGCACTTTGTTGCATTGAAGTGCATTCATTATGTTGTGCCTTGAAAAGACAGCGAGTGTTGTTTCATTGCATTGCATAAAAAACTTAATCCTTTGTGCAATGAAAAGAAAAGACAAAAATATATGTTTTCGCATGTATTTCCGTTCTACAACTAATTCATTTGTGCATTGACGAGAAATCACATAAGCGGTCGCTTTAAAATGCAACTAACTCGTTAATTTGTGCAACCTAGAAATGTGCAATGCATGTGCTGTTGCATTGCATTGCAAAATCAAACGTTGTGCATTGAAGAATTGCATCAGTAATATGCATTTTGATGCATTGAATTGCAAAAATTATGTAGTACATTGAAGAGATAAAGTGTGTTGTTTCAATACATTGCACATACAATCAAACTTTGTGCATTGAAGAATAACATAAGTAATATGCACTTTGTTTCATTGCATTGCATAGACGATCTAACTTGTTCATTGGTGCAATGAAAAGACAAGACATAACATATATGTTTTCGCATGTATTTCCATTCTACAACTAATTCATTTGTGCACTGACGAGAAAACATCACATAACGGTCGCTTTACAATTCATTCAATATCTAACTCGTTCTTTTGTGCAACGAAGAAATGTACAATGCATGTGCTGTTGCATTGCATTGCACATTTGGTAAAACCTTGTGGATTGAGGAATTACATCAGTATTATGCACTATGTTGCATTGAAGTGCATTCATTATGTGTAGTGCATTGAACAGAGAATGTGTGTTGTTTCATGGCATTGCATACAAGATCTAACTTATTCCTTGGTGCAATGAAAAGAAAAGACAAACATTTATGTTTTCGCATTTATTTCCATTCTACAACTAATTCATTTGTGCACAGACGAGAAAACATCACATAACGGTCGCTTTACAATTCATTCAATAACTAACTCGTTCCTTTGTGCAACGAAGAGATGTGCAATGCATGTGCTGTTGCATTGCATTGCACATACAATCAAACCTTGTACATTGAGGAATTACATGGGTATTATGCACTTTGTTGCATTGAAGTGCATTCATTATGTTGTGCATTGAAAAGACAGCGTGTGTTGTTTCATTGCATTGCATAAAAAATCCTTGTGCAATGAAAAGAAGAGACAAACATATATGTTTTCGCATGCAATTCCATTCTACAACTAATTCATTTGTGCACTGACGAGAAAACATCACATAAGTGGTCGCTTTACAATGCAACTAAATCGTTACTTTTTGCAATGAAGAAATGTGCAATGCATATGTTGTTGCATTGCATTGCACATACAATCAAACCTTTTGCATTGAGGAATTACATAGGTATTATGCACTTTGTTGCATTGAAGTGCATTCATTATGTTGTGCATTTAAAAGACAGCGTGTGTTGTTTCATTGCATTGCATAAAAAACTTAATCCTTTGTGCAATGAAAAAAAAAGAAGAAAAACAGTTATGTTTTCGCATGTATTTCCATTCTACAACTAATTCATTTGTGCACTGAGGAGAAAACATCACATAACGGTCACTTTACAATTCATTCAATAACTAACTCGTTCCTTTGTGCAACGAAGAGATGTGCAATGCATGTGCTGTTGCATTGCATTGCACACTTGTACATTGAGGAATTACATGGGTATTATGCACTTTGTTGCATTGAAGTGCATTCATTATGTTGTGCATTGAAAAGACAGCGTGTGTTGTTTCATTGCATTGCATAAAAAAACGTAATCCTTTGTGCAATGAAAAGAAAAGACAAACATATATGTTTTTGCATGTATTTCCATTCTACAACTAATTCACTTGTGCACTGACGAGAAATCACATAAGCGGTCGCTTTAAAATGCAACTAAATCGTTAATTTGTGCAACGAAGAAATGTGCAATGCATGTGCTGTTGCATTGCATTGCACATACAATCAAAACTTGTGCATTGAAGAATTGCATCAGTAATATGCCTTTTGATGCATTGGAGTGCATTAATTATGTAGCCCATTGAAGAGATAACGTGTGTTGTTTCATTGCATTGAACATACAATCAAACTTTGTGCATTGAAGAATAACGTAAGTAATATGCACTTTGTTTCATTGCATTGCATAGAAAATCTAACTTGTTCCTTGGTGCAATGAAAAGACAAGACATAACATATATGTTTTCGCATGTATTTCCATTCTACAACTAATCAATTTGTGCATTGACGAGAAAACATCACATAACGGTCGCTTTACAATTCATTCAATACCTAACTCCTTCCTTTGTGCAACGAAGAAATGCACAATGCATGTGCTGTTGCATTGCATTGCACATATGGTCAAACCTTGTGCATTGAGGAATTACATAAGTATTATGCACTATGTTGCATTGAAGTGCATTCATTATGTCTAGTGCATTGAACAGAGAATGTGTGTTGTTTCATTGCATTGGATACAAGATCTAACTTATTCCTTGGTGCAATGAAAAGAAAAGACAAACATTTATATTTTCGCATGTATTTCCATTCTACAACTAATTCATTTGTGCACTGACGAGAAAACATCACATAAGCGGTTGCTTTACAATGCAACTAACTCGTTCCTTTGTGCAACGAAGAGATGTGCAATGCATGTGCTGTTGCATTGCATTGCACACTTGTACATTGAGGAATTACATGGGTATTATGCACTTTGTTGCATTGAAGTGCATTCATTATGTTGTGCATTGAAAAGACAGCGTGTGTTGTTTCATTGCATTGCATAAAAAAAGTAATCCTTTGTGCAATGAAAAGAAAAGACAAACATATATGTTTTTGCATGTATGTCCATTCTACAACTAATTCATTTGTGCACTGACGAGAAATCACATAAGCGGTCGCTTTAAAATGCAACTAAATCGTTAATTTGTGCAACGAAGAAATGTGCAATGCATGTGCTGTTGCATTGCATTGCACATACAATCAAAACTTGTGCATTGAAGAATTGCATCAGTAATATGCCTTTTGATGCATTGGAGTGCATTAATTATGTAGCACATTGAAGAGATAACGTGTGTTGTTTCATTGCATTGAACATACAATCAAACTTTGTGCATTGAAGAATAACGTAAGTAATATGCACTTTGTTTCATTGCATTGCATAGAAAATCTAACTTGTTCCTTGGTGCAATGAAAAGACAAGACATAACATATATGTTTTCGCATGTATTTCCATTCTACAACTAATCAATTTGTGCACTGACGAGAAAACATCACATAACGGTCGCTTTACAATTTATTCAATACCTAACTCGTTCCTTTGTGCAACGAAGAAATGCACAATTTATGTGCTGTTGCATTGCATTGCACATATGGTCAAACCTTGTGCATTGAGGAATTACATCAGTATTATGCACTATGTTGCATTGAAGTGCATTCATTATGTTGTGCATTGAAAAGACAATGTGTGTTGTTTCATTGCATTGCATAAAAAATCCTTGTGCAATGAAAAGAAGAGACAAACATATATGTTTTCGCATGCAATTCCATTCTACAACTAATTCATTTGTGCACTGACGAGAAAACATCACATAAGTGGTCGCTTTACAATGCAACTAAATCGTTACTTTTTGCAATGAAGAAATGTGCAATGCATATGTTGTTGCATTACATTGCACATACAATCAAACCTTTTGCATTGAGGAATTACATAGGTATTATGCACTTTGTTGCATTGAAGTGCATTCATTATGTTGTGCATTTAAAAGACAGCGTGTGTTGTTTCATTGCATTGCATAAAAAACTTAATCCTTTGTGCAATGAAAAAAAAAGAAGAAAAACAGTTATGTTTTCGCATGTATTTCCATTCTACAACTAATTCATTTGTGCACTGAGGAGAAAACATCACATAACGGTCACTTTACAATTCATTCAATAACTAACTCGTTCCTTTGTGTAACGAAGAGATGTGCAATGCATGTGCTGTTGCATTGCATTGCACATACAATCAAACCTTGTACATTGAGGAATTACATAGGTATTATACACTTTGTTGCATTGAAGTGCATTCATTATGTTGTGCATTGAAATGACAGCGTGTCTTTGCATTGCTTAAAAAATCCTTTGTGAAATGAAAACAAGAGACAAACATATTTTTTCGCATGCATTTTCATTCTACAACTAATTCATTTGTGTACTTACGAGAAAACATTACATAGGCGGTCGCTTTACAATGCAACTATATCGATACTTTGTGCAACGAAAAAATGTGCAATGCCTGTGGTGTTGCATTGCATTGCACATACAATCAAATCTTTTGCATTGAGGAATTACATAGGTTTTATGCACTTTGTTGCATTGAAGTGCATTCATTATGTTGTGCCTTGAAAAGACAGCGTGTGTTGTTTCATTGCATTGCATAAAAAACTTAATCCTTTGTGCAATGAAAAGAAAAGACAAAAATATATGTTTTCGCATGTATTTCCGTTCTACAACTAATTCATTTGTGCATTGACGAGAAATCACATAAGCGGTCGCTTTAAAATGCAACTAACTCGTTAATTTGTGCAACGAAAAAATGTGCAATGCATGTGCTGTTGCATTGCATTGCACAATCAAACCTTGTGCATTGAAGAATTGCATCAGTAATATGCATTTTGATGCATTGAAGTGCATTAATTATGTAGTACATTGAAGAGATAAAGTGTGTTGTTTCATTGCATAGCACATACAATCAAACTTTGTGCATTGAAGAATAACATAAGTAATATGCACTTTGTTTCATTGCATTGCATAGACGATCTAACTTGTTCATTGGTGCAATGAAAAGACAAGACATACAATATATGTTTTCGCATGTATTTCCATTCTACAAGTAATTCATTTGTGCACTGACGAGAAAACATCACATAACGGTCGCTTTATAATTCATTCAATACCTAACTCGTTCTTTTGCGCAACGAAGAAATGTACAATGCATGTGCTGTTGCATTGCATTGCACATTTGGTGAAACCTTGTGCATTGAGGAATTACATCAGTATTATGCACTATGTTGCATTGAAGTGCATTCATTATGTGTAGTGCATTGAACAGAGAATGTGTGTTGTTTCATGGCATTGCATACAAGATCTAACTTATTCCTTGGTGCAATGAAAAGAAAAGACAAACATTTATGTTTTCGCATGTATTTCCATTCTACAACTAATTCATTTGTGCACTGACGAGAAAACATCACATAACGGTCGCTTTACAATTCATTCAATAACTAACTTGTTCCTTTGTGCAACGAAGAGATGTGCAATGCATGTGCTGTTGCATTGCATTGCACACTTGTACATTGAGGAATTACATGGGTATTATGCACTTTGTTGCATTGAAGTGCATTCATTATGTTGTGCATTGAAAAGACAGCGTGTGTTGTTTCATTGCATTGCATAAAAAAAGTAATCCTTTGTGCAATGAAAAGAAAAGACAAACATATATGTTTTTTGCATGTATTTCCATTCTACAACTAATTCATTTGTGCACTGACGAGAAATCACATAAGCGGTCGCTTTAAAATGCAACTAAATCGTTAATTTGTGCAACGAAGAAATGTGCAATGCATGTGCTGTTGCATTGCATTGCACATACAATCAAAACTTGTGCATTGAAGAATTGTATCAGTAATATGCCTTTTGATGCATTGGAGTGCATTAATTATGTAGCACATTGAAGATATAACGTGTGTTGTTTCATTGCATTGAACATACAATCAAACTTTGTGCATTGAAGAATAACGTAAGTAATATGCACTTTGTTTCATTGCATTGCATAGAAAATCTAACTTGTTCCTTGGTGCAATGAAAAGACAAGACATAACATATATGTTTTCGCATGTATTTCCATTCTACAACTAATCAATTTGTGCACTGACGAGAAAACATCACATAACGGTCGCTTGACAATTCATTCAATACCTAACTCGTTCCTTTGTGCAACGAAGAAATGCACAATGCATGTGCTGTTGCATTGCATTGCACATATGGTCAAACCTTGTGCATTGAGGAATTACATCAGTATTATGCACTATGTTGCATTGAAGTGCATTCATTATGTCTAGTGCATTGAACAGAGAATGTGTGTTATTTCATTGCATTGGATACAAGATCTAACTTGTTCCTTGGTGCAATGAAAAGAAAAGACAAACATTTATATTTTCGCATGTATTTCCATTCTACAACTAATTCATTTGTGCACTGACGAGAAAACATCACATAAGCGGTTGCTTTACAATGCAACTAACTCGTTCCTTTGTGCAACGAAGAGATGTGCAATGCATGTGCTGTTGCATTGCATTGCACATATGGTCAAACCTTGTGCATTGAGGAATTACATAGGTATTATGCACTTTGTTGCATTGAAGTGCATTCATTATGATGTGCATTGAAAAGACAATGTGTGTTGTTTCATTGCATTGCATAAAAAATCCTTGTGCAATGAAAAGAAGAGACAAACATATATGTTTTCGCATGCAATTCCATTCTACAACTAATTCATTTGTGCACTGACGAGAAAACATCACATAAGTGGTCGCTTTACAATGCAACTAAATCGTTACTTTTTGCAATGAAGAAATGTGCAATGCATATGTTGTTGCATTGCATTGCACATACAATCAAACCTTTTGCATTGAGGAATTACATAGGTATTATGCACTTTGTTGCATTGAAGTGCATTCATTATGTTGTGCATTTAAAAGACAGCGTGTGTTGTTTCATTGCATTGCATAAAAAACTTAATCCTTTGTGCAATGAAAAAAAAAAGAAGAAAAACATTTATGTTTTCGCATGTATTTCCATTCTACAACTAATTCATTTGTGCACTGACGAGAAAACATCACATAACGGTCACTTTACAATTCATTCAATAACTAACTCGTTCCTTTGTGTAACGAAGAGATGTGCAATGCATGTGCTGTTGCATTGCATTGCACATACAATCAAACCTTGTACATTGAGGAATTACATAGGTATTATACACTTTGTTGCATTGAAGTGCATTCATTATGTTGTGCATTGAAATGACAGCGTGTCTTTGCATTGCTTAAAAAATCCTTTGTGAAATGAAAACAAGAGACAAACATATATTTTTTCGCATGCGTTTTCATTCTAAAACTAATTCATTTGTGTACTTACGAGAAAACATTACATAAGCGGTCGCTTTACAATGCAACTATATCGATACTTTGTGCAACGAAAAAATGTGCAATGCCTGTGGTGTTGCATTGCATTGCACATACAATCAAATCTTTTGCATTGAGGAATTACATAGGTATTATGCACTTTGTTGCATTGAAGTGCATTCATTATGTTGTGCCTTGAAAAGACAGCGTGTGTTGTTTCATTGCATTGCATAAAAAACTTAATCCTTTGTGCAATGAAAAGAAAAGACAAAAATATATGTTTTCGCATGTATTTCCGTTCTACAACTAATTCATTTGTGCATTGACGAGAAATCACATAAGCGGTCGCTTTAAAATGCAACTAACTCGTTAATTTGTGCAACGAAAAAATGTGCAATGCATGTGCTGTTGCATTGCATTGCACAATCAAACCTTGTGCATTGAAGAATTGCATCAGTAATATGCATTTTGATGCATTGAAGTGCATTAATTATGTAGTACATTGAAGAGATAAAGTGTGTTGTTTCATTGCATAGCACATACAATCAAACTTTGTGCATTGAAGAATAACATAAGTAATATGCACTTTTTTTCATTGCATTGCATAGACGATCTAACTTGTTCATTGGTGCAATGAAAAGACAAGACATAACATATATGTTTTCGCATGTATTTCCATTCTACAAGTAATTCATTTGTGCACTGACGAGAAAACATCACATAACGGTCGCTTTACAATTCATTCAATACCTAACTCGTTCTTTTGTGCAACGAAGAAATGTACAATGCATGTGCTGTTGCATTGCATTGCACATTTGGTGAAACCTTGTGCATTGAGGAATTACATCAGTATTATGCACTATGTTGCATTGAAGTGCATTCATTATGTGTAGTGCATTGAACAGAGAATGTGTGTTGTTTCATGGCATTGCATACAAGATCTAACTTATTCCTTGGTGCAATGAAAAGAAAAGACAAACATTTATGTTTTCGCATTTATTTCCATTCTACAACTAATTCATTTGTGCACTGACGAGAAAACATCACATTTAACGGTCGCTTTACAATTCATTCAATAACTAACTCGTTCCTTTGTGCAACGAAGAGATGTGCAGTATGTGCTGTTGCAGTTCATTGCACATACGATCAAACGTTGTGCACTGAAAAATAACATAAGTAATATGCACATTGTTGCATCGCAGTGAACTAACTCATTCCGTAGTGCATGAGCTAACGTGTGTTATTTCATTTCATTGCATAAAAGATCTAACTTATTTCTTGGTGCAATGAAAAGAAAAGACAACATATCTGCTTTCTCATGCATTTTTGTTCTACAAATAATACATTTGTGCACTGACGAGAAAAAATTACATAAGCGGTCCCTTTACAATGCAACTAACTCGTTCCTTTTTGCAACGAAGAATATGCAATGTATGTGCTGTTGCATTGCATTGCACATACGGTCAAACCTTTTGCATTGAGGAATTACATACGTATTATGCACTTTGTTGCATTGAAGTGCATTCATTATGTTTTGCATTGAAAAGACAGCGTGTGTTGTTTCATTGCATTGCGTAAAAAACTTAATCCTTTGTGCAATGAAAAGAAAAGACAAACATGTATGCTTTCGCATGCATTTCCATTCTACAACTAATTCATTTGTGCACTGACGAGAAAACATCACATTTAACGGTCGCTTTACAATTCAACTAACTCGTTAATTTGAGCAACGAAGAAATGTGCAATGCATGTACTGTTGCATTGCATTGCACATACAATCAAACCTTGTGCATTGAAGAATTGCATCAGTAATATGCATTTTGATGCATTGAAGTGCATTAATGATGTAGTACATTGAAGAGATAACGTGTGTTGTTTCATTGCATTGCACATACAATCAAACTTTGTGCATTGAAAAATAACAAGTAATATGCACTTTGTTTCATTGCATTGCAAAGAAGATCTAACTTGTTCCTTGGTGTAAATGAAAAGACAAGACATAACATATTTCTCATGTATTTCCATTCTACAAGTAATTCATTTGTGCACTGACGAGAAAACATCACATAACGGTCGCTTTACAATTCATTCAATACCTAACTCGTTCCTTTGTGCAACGAAGAAATGTACAATGCATGTGCTCATGCATTGCATTGCACATATGGTCAAACCTTGTGCATTGAGGAATTACATCAGTATTATGCACTTTGTTGCATTGAAGTGCATTCATTATGTGTAGTGCATTGAACAGAGAATATGTGTTGTTTCATTGCATTGCATACAAGATCTAACTTATTTCTTGGTGCAATGAAAAGAAAAGACAAACATTTATGTTTTCGCATGTATTTCCATGGTACAACTAATTCATTTGTGCACTGACGAGAAAAAATTACATTTAACGGTCGCTTTACAATTCAACTAACTCGTTAATTTGAGCAACGAAGAAATGTGCAATGCATGTGCTGTTGCATTGCATTACACATACAATCAAACCTTGTGCATTGAAGAATTGCATCAGTAATATGCATTTTGATGCATTGAAGTGCATTAATGATGTAGTACATTGAAGAGATAACGTGTGTTGTTTCATTGCATTGCACATACAATCAAACTTTTTGCATTGAAAAATAACAAGTAATATGCACTTTGTTTCATTGCATTGTTTGAAGATCTAACTTGTTCCTTGGTGCAAATGAAAATACAAGACATAACATATGTTTTCTCATGTATTTCCACGGTACAACTAATTGATTTGTGCACTGACGAGAAAACATCACATAACGGTCGCTTTACAATTCATTCAATAACTAACTCGTTCCTTTGTGCAACGAAGAGATGTGCAGTATGTGCTGTTGCAGTGCATTGCACATACGATCAAACGTTGTGCACTGAAAAATAACATAAGTAATATGCACATTGTTGCATCGCAGTGAACTAACTCATTCCGTAGTGCATGAGCTAACGTGTGTTATTTCATTTCATTGCATAAAAGATCTAACTTATTTCTTGGTGCATTGAGAAATTACATCAGTATTATGCACTATGTTGCATTGAAGTGCATTCATTATGTGTAGTGCATTGAACAGAGAATATGTGTTGTTTCATTGCATTGCATACAAGATCTAACTTATTTCTTGGTGCAATGAAAAGAAAAGACAAACATTTATGTTTTCGCATGTATTTCCATGGTACAAATAATTCATTTGTGCACTGACGAGAAAACATCACATTTAACGGTCGCTTTACAATTCATTCAATAACTAACTAACTAACATACATGTGCAGTATGTGCTGTTGCAGTGCATTGCACATACGATCAAACGTTGTGCACTGAAGAATAACATAATATGCACATTTTTGCATTGCAGTGCATTCAAGAACTACCTCATTCCGTAGTGCATTGAAGAGATAACATGTGTCATTGCAATGCATAAAAGATCTAACCTTGGTGCAAGGAAAAGAAAAGACATAACATGTGCTTTCGCATGCGTTTCCATTTTACAACCAATTCATTTGTGTAATGACGAGAAAACATCACATGAGCTGTCGCTTTACAATTGGATACAATAACTATCTCGTTCCTTTGTGCAATTTAAGAGATGGGAACTTTCTACATAGTTTCATTCACTACTTCTGATTTTACATAAGTCAGCCTATATTTAACCAATGAAAATTGCTTCCGGCCAAAGGGTCCCGAAAAGAATCACTCCATAATTGAACTAATGTACATATTTCTGGCCCAAGACTACTCAATCTTGATTTTTTTTTTACATGATGACTCCTTCTAATGTTATGTCAGCCATACAGTAATCCATATTTTATGTATGTAACATATCTCTGCCCAAAGGGTCCTGAAAAGTTTTTTTTACAATATGAACCAATGAACTACTGATGTCATATCAGCCAAGACAGTTGTCCATATTTGATATGTCACATATCTCTGTCCTAAGGGTCCTCAAAAAAAAAAATCCAATTTAAACTCAGAGACTCCTTCTGATGTTAAATTAGCCAGACACTTGCCAAGACATTTTTGCCCTGCTAAGGGACCGTTCGGTATTTATGGAAAGGGCCACTGGAGGAAAATAGGGGAGGGTCTTTTTATTCTTTGTTGAGGGGAGGGTCATAGAATAAGTGCATCAGAACAGAACGTCAATGAAATGTTTACCCGGCAAAGATTTAAAGCACGAGCAAATAATGAACTTTTGTGATTGCGAATAAGTGCAGTGTCCTGTGAGTGTAACTATACCGCTGCATTAACATGTGATGTGAATGTACGTCGAGTTTTATAGTATTGGGAACTGCTGCTGATATAATGTGCGCTGTAGTATACTACCATATTTTAGTTTCCACAACAATGTTAGTGAGTAAATCTACTGAAATTTTGATGTGTTAGACGTAGGGCTACCACATTTTTAAATTACTATTAGTATTATTTGAAGTTAACATAATGAAATACGTAGACCCACACCAAAAAAAAGAAACTAAAATTAACTTTAAAATTGGCCAATTCCAGCGTTATGGACGTGACATTTGCAGTCAAAACTTGAAATATAAATGATCAGAAAATGCATTTAATACTGAAACGTCTGTTCATATATTCATACATACTCCAGACATTAGGAAAATATCAGTCTACGCATTTATACACGTTTTATATTTAATATGAGGAAAATACACATGTGATGTGACACAAAAAACTTTAACTTTTAGGTGGCAAAATATTTTTTAATAATTCTATGAACTACGCTGCGCAAAACAAAAGTAATCCTACCCACCGGATGAAGAAGTGTCGGCCCTCCACATAACATAAAATATTATTTTTATTTTATCTTCCTGTTCGCATTTATGAGGAAAAAAAGAATGTTACGGACGTGACAGTTCTCCGTTGCGTACATTACCGCTCTGAAAGTGACTTTAAAACTTTCGGAGAGACCACAAACAGAAAGCACAAAGCCTTTCTTTAAAGTGAATTTCGTTTTTTATTAATTGTATCTTAATTTTAATCAATGTTACAGACCTGAGATAAATAATAAACATTTTAAATGTCTCCTTGCTATATTTGATCATTACTTTTGCTCGTTCTTAGCAGCTTTTAGATACTTTATTGTCAGCGCCACCCTTAGCCTACATGTTACATGAACTCGTCACGATTTTTTTATTAGATTTTTTGATTGATATTTTGATTTTTGATTTTTTGATTTTTTTACATAATTTTTTTTTTCAAATCAGAAATCGTGATACGAACCGAATTTTAGATTTGGTCTATCGTTACAGCCCTAGTAAAATGATAAAGCAGTAGTTTAGTCGTTTGTCATGGTTGTAAAAAAACAATGGCTATCTGAACATCTATTTCTGATGTTAATTCAGCCAGAAATTAGACCATATTTGACCTTCTAGATATATTTCTGGCCCAAGAGGACTCAATCTTGAATATTCTTTACATAATGACTCCTTCTGATGTAGCATCAGCCATACAGTAGTCAATATTTAATTTACTGAACATATCTCTAGCCAAAGGGTCCTCAAACGTGTTTTTTTTGTTTGTTTACAATATAAACTCATAGACTCATTCTAATGTTAAATCAGCCAGACAATTGTCCATGTTTGCCTGCATGGCTACATTGGCTGCTGGCCAAATCACCCTCTTGTATGTGTAAAAAATGTGTAGAAAGTTCATGATTGAGGACTCTTGGGCCAGAAAAATGTTCATTATGTCAAATATGGACTACTGTATGGCGGACAGAAATTTCAATGGGTCAATGGGTCAATACAATGGGCTTGACGTAACGATTCGGGTTACTTGACTGTGACCCTGTTCCCTGAAAAGCAGAACGAGATGCTGCCCTGCTTAGCGCATTGGGAACGTCTTTAATTGAGAATCAGTTGTGAATATAGTGTGTAAACACGTCGATAGAATCAACCCGGAGGTAATATAGCCTCAGTCGGTAACGTCATCGGCGCACACCCGCGACGCGAGGCTATAAATAGATAGCCACAGGTGCATCATCAAGATTATTTTTTCTGAAGATCAGTCCTGTGACATCATCACAACGGCAAGGTAGTGCTGCATCTCGTTCCGCTTTTTCAGGGAACAGGGTTACAGTCAAGTAACCCGAATCGTTCCCTTTCAAAAGCTACAATCAATGCTGCGCTGCTTAGCGCATTGGGAACGAGAATACCCACGCCGCCGTGCTTGAAGGTGTCTGGACCCCTATGGTTCAGCTGGTGTGCTCACAAGAACGCAAGAAGGCCCTAGAAACTAGCTTGTGAAGTTGACTCAAGGACATGAGAGCCCGGAGTGGCATGAACATTCAAACTATAAAATCTTATGAATGTTTGCGGAGAGGACCAGCCTGGCTCATCAAAAACATGTTGTAAGGGGGCACCCCTTGCCAAAGCAGTAGAGGAGGCGACCCCTATGGTGGAGTGAGCCCTTAGACCCGTAGGTGAAACTTGGCCGCTCGCCTCATAGGCAAGAGCAATGGCATCCCTGACCCAATGTGACATGGTCTGTTTATTGGCGGCAGCACCCCTGTTGCTGCCCCCATAACAAACAAATAGTTGTTCTGACTTACGCCACTGGCTAGTGCGGTGGACGTAAGCCTGAAGAGCAGGGACTGGACACAGTTGATGAGACCTTTCCTGCTCCGGCGTTGTGAACGGGGGAGGACAAAAGGCCTCTAGAGTGACATAATGTACAGCAGAGAATGGTACCTTGGGCAGGTAATCAGGATGAGGATGCAAAATTACTTTCACCATTCCTGGGGCAAAGTCTAAGAAGGATGGCGATATTGACAGAGCCTGCATATCCCCGATTCTTTTTAGAGAAGTAATAGCCATAAGAAAAACCATCTTTAAGGTCAGAAGTTTAACAGACGCTGACTCTAGCGGTTCAAAGGGGGTCTCAACCAGACCCTTGAGGACTTAAGCTAAGTCCCGAGAAGGGATCTTGGTTCTTACAGGAGGCCTCAATCTCTTGTCCCCACGAATGAAGCGAGCAAGCAGAGGATGCTTCCCGAGTGGCACCCCGTCCACCAAGGCGTGGCAAGCCGAAAGAGCAGCCACATAAACCCTGAGCGTCGAGGGGCATGTGCCTGCTGACAACTTTTCTTGCAGAAAGTCCAGAACTGAAGCAATCTGGCAGTTGACCGGATCTGCATTATGTGCTGTGCACCACCTTTCAAAGACGCCCCATTTATTGACATAATTCTTTCTGGTGGAGGAGGCCCTAGCACTCAAAATGTTCTCAATAACGTCATGCGAAAGTCCAGTGTCCCTCAGTCGATACCCATCAGGGGCCAAGCATGCAGGTTCCACAGGTTGGGCCTGGGATGGAATATCCTGAGACAGAAGGTCCCTCCTCTCCGGAATCGCACATGGCGAGCCGTTGAGGAGAGACATTATCTCTGAAAACCATACTCTGTTCGGCCAACGTGGTGCAATCAGTAAGAGGGAAGACCCTTGCTGGCGAACTCTGGCTAGGACTCCCGGGAGCAGAGCCACTGGAGGGAAAGCATACAGGCGCATTTTGGGCCATGTGTGCGCCATCGCATCCAGACCCAGGGGGGCTGGGTGACTCAGAGAGAAGTAGAGGGGACATTGCGCAGTCTGATGGGAGGCGAAGAGGTCCACTTCCGCTTTGTAAAATCTGGTCCAGATCTGATTGACTACTTCTGGGTGGAGTTTCAATTCCCCTGTCTGCAGTTTCTGTCTGGACTGTAAATCTGCTCCCACATTCAAGTGCCCGGGGATGTGTACTTCCCTGATTGACAGGAACTTCTTCTGGGCCCAGAGAAAAATCTGCCTCGCTATTCTGTTCAAATTGCTTGAGCGCAGACCTCCCTGGTGATTTATATAAGAGACTGCCGCAGTGTTGTCCACCCGCACCAGGACATGACAGCCTCTCAACTGAGGGAGAAAGTATTTCAAGGCCAGAAATAATCGAGTGGCAGTTGATGTGCCACTCGAGCTGATGACCCTCCCATTCCTCTTGAACTGGACGACCACTTAAGACCGCTCCCCAGCCCGTCAGGGAGGCATCTGTCGTTAACGATCTGCGACGACACGGCGCCCCTAGAGTGGGACCCAAGGCGAGGAACCGAGGAAGACAGTTGTGCCCGCATTGTGACCGAATCCCAAACGATCCCGAGATAAGTCGTTCTCTGGGCAGGAGAAAGAACACTTTTCTTGGTGTTGAGTCTCAACCCTAGAGAAAGTAGATGAGCTAACACGATATCTCTGTGTTGAAGCGCTCTCTCTTGCGATTGTGCTAGTATTAACTAATCGTTGATATAATTCAAAATGCGAATCCCCTGGAGTCGTAATTGAGCCAGTGCTGCATCCATGCATTTCGTGTACGTGCGGGGTGATAAGGCTAGGCCAAATGGAAGAACCCGAAATTGGTAAGCTTCGCCCCCGAAAGCGAACCTCAGGAATTTCCTGTGTTGTGGCAATATTTGTATGTGAAAATATGCGTCCTTCAGATCGATCGTGACGAACCAATCGTGATGTTGAATTTGCGACACGACCGCCATTACGGTTAACATCTTGAACTTGAGTGCTTTGACATAACGGTTTAAGCTTTGAATATCTAAGATTGGACACCCCCGTCCTTCTTGGGAACTAGGAAGTATTTGCTGTAAATTTCTCTCTGGAAGAGGAACACGTTCTATAGCCTCTTTGCTCAGAAGAGTTTGTAGCTCTCGTGACAGTACATGCATCAACTCCGGTCTCACGGAAGTGGAGACCACGCCGTTTCAACGCGTAGGACGATTAATAAATTGGATTCTGTATCCTATTTGTACTGTGCTTTATTCCCACGCAGAAATACCTGGCAGAAGTTTCCACACTGCCAGACTCTCTGAGACTGGTATCAACTTTAATACTTCCTCTTGAGGGGATGTTAGATGTTCCGTGCCCTGGATGACAGCAGGAAGCAACGGAACATCTAACATTTGGCTGGAAACCGCTGCCCCCCGAAGCACCAAAGGTGGTGGGGATGGAGAGGTTTCGTGAGGGTAACGGAATGGGGCGATTTTTGGCAGGATGCGCCCCATCCATCGGGGGGCTACCCCCATCAGACTGGGCGCCAGACCATCAGGACGTCCTCTTCTTATTGATGATAGTTCTGAGGTCTGGCTTGGAAGGTTACTGAGCCTGACGAGCCTGTCTCCAGTTCTTATTACGGGGAGCACGGCTCGCCACGCTCTGCTCTTTCACCTCCCGGGCTTTTGAAGGACCGGAGAGAGGTTGGGTGGCCGATGGCCCCTCCCCATGAGTGCGGCGAGGAAGAAATTAAACAAAAGCTTCCTCGTGTTTTTTAACCTCTCTGAATCTGCTGACGACTGTGTTGACAGAGTTGCCGAACAGACCAGAGGGTGAGACTGGGGAATCTAACAGGAACACCCGGTCTAATTCCTGTTAGATTAAGTCACAGATGCCTCTCCGTGCTGACCAAAGCAGACATTGAACGACCGATGGCACGGGCCGTTTGCTTAGTCGCACCAAAGAGACGGATCTGTGGCTCTCCGCAGCTCCGAGAAAGACTCCTCATCTAGAGTGCTGCCCGCACTCAAATCCTTCAATAGGTCAGCCTGGTACGCCTGAAGCACTGCCATAGTGTGCAGCGCAGCACCAGCCTGATCTGCAGCTTGATAAGCTTTATCCACTAATGCTGATGTAATTTTACATGGTTTCGTGGGGAGGGTAGGTCTCTTAATGGAAGATGCCGAAGGAGGCGAGAGATAGCTTGCGAGCGTCTCTTCTACCTGCGGCATCTCCGCATACCCCCGTGCCTTTGCACCCATGATAGTCGAAAAAGTCGACGTCGAGGGCAGAAAGATATGGGAAGTATATGTTTACTCCATGACTTAGACAGCTCGTCATGGAGGTCCTCGAAAAGGGGGAGAGACTGATGTTTTGGTCCCTCCCCCCTGCCACCGGACAGAAACCTATCCCCTAGCTTAAGTTGTTTGGGGGTCTCTTGATCGCTTGGCCAGTCAAGCTGCAACCTGACTCTTCAACCTGCAACCTCACCACTTCGAGCAGTTCCTCGACAGATTTATTGTCGTGAGAGGAATGCTCAAAAGACGGCCGCTCATAGTCCTCAGACCCAAGAGACAAATTATCGTCCCCCACGCGAGCCAAATAAGCAACGGAATGCGCTTCGGGATCACGCGAGGGAGCGTGTGGATCTGGTGATGCAGCAAGGGAAAGGGACGGACCCGTCTCTTGCTCATCACACAGATCCATGCGAGAGCCCCACGATGGTAATGTGGGTGCGGTCTGGAAATAGTTCAGACGAGAGCGCAGCATTTTTACCGTGAACATTTCACAACGCTCGCACTCACCTTTCTCTAAAGCCAGAGCCGCGTGCACAACGCTTATTCTGCTGTTGACTCATTTCTACTCTTTTTTTTGTTTTTTAAACTCTTTTAACAGACTTTCAGAGAGAAAAGTTGAGAAATGAGAATTTTCTGCACACTGCCAGTTGAAAACGCAACCCGCCGTAACTCACAAGGGTTTTTTTAGGACAACCGGCCACTGTGGGTCAAGTGGTCGGGACCCCTGGATTGACCCCTCTTTACATGCAGTCTCCAGAGGAAGTTTGGTGGTGCACTGCCCTCTTGTGAAGATCAAGGTGAACGTTGTTAATGTTCGGTGCCTTGTAGACACTGGATCTCATATCACCTTGTTCGCCGAAAGCTTGTCCAAAGAACTGTTTAGTGCTCCTTGCGTGCCGGAGGCTGAAGTCCCCTGGCTCACTTTTCGGGGAGCCAATGGTCTGGATATCCAGGTTATGGTCAGGTCAGGATATGGATAAGGTCAGATTACCAAGAAGGATGCGTTTCCCTTACCTAGGATTGAAGATTCCTTGACTAGTCTAACACATGCCGTCTGGTATTATACCCTTGATCTTGCAAGTGGATATGGCAGGTACAGGTGGAGGAAGGGGACCGGGAAAAGACCGCATTTACGCCCTTTGGACTATTTGAATGGGATCGGATGCCCTTTGGACTCTGCAACGCCCCCGCCACGTTTCAACGTCTGAAGCAGATGTGATTGTATTCTCACCTGACTTCGATTCCCATTTGTTGCATCTAGAGCAAGTATTCCGAGCTATGGAGAAGTACGGATTGAAGCTCCAGCCTGGGAAATGTCAGCTCCTTCATAAGGAAGTAAAGTTCTTGGGCCATCGGTTGGGGGCTGTATTAAGGATTCCTCTAAGATCGCTGAACCCCTGAATCAACTGTTCGCCGGTTCAAGTCGTCCTCGTGAACGTGGGTCGCCTTCGGTAGACTGGAGCCCAGACTGTGAGGTGGCCTTTCAGAGGTTGAAGCAGGAGCTGTTACAGGCCCCAATCCTGGCCTACGCGGATTTCACCCAGCCATTCATCTTGTACACGGATGCCAGCAACACTGGGTTGGGGCAGTGTTGGCCCAGCCAAGGAGTAGAGAGGGTAATTTCATATGCCAGTCGGAGTCTCCACCCAGCTGAGTGGAACGATGCCAACTACAGTTCCTTCAAGATTGAGCTATTGGCCATGAAATGGGCAATGTGCGAGAAATTTAAAGACTACTTGTGGGGAACCAAAGTACTGGTAGTTACTGATAACAGCCCGCTGGTTCATCTCCAAACAGCTAAACTGGGAGTGGTAGAGCAGAGGTGGGTGGCCCAAATTGCCAACTTTGATTATCAGTTACAGTCATGGCCAGGGAAAAGGCCGCTGAGCATGTTAACGCAGATGTCCTGTCCCGGTTACCTGTGGCGAGAACTGAAGAGCAGTCAGTAGCGTGAACGGAAGAAGGGCTGATGATGGGAGTGATCGAGGCTCCTGGAGCACAGCGGGAGGATGTCCCGGGCAGTTGGGGATAGGATCCACGACGGTGGAGAGAGCGACAGGAGGACGACAGAGGGCTGGTAGTTCTGTGAACTCACTTGGAGTGAGGTATGCTCCCGGGGGCGGAAGAAAGGCACACCCAGACCCAGACGGTGAGGAAACTACTGGGGCACTGGAAACAGCTGTGTTTGCGGGATGGTGTGGTTTGTCGTACTATCCAGGACCCGACGACTCGTGAGACCGTGTGTCAGGTGGTGGTGCCGAAAGCTCAGATTCTGCCCTTGCTCCAGGCATACCATGGCCAATTGGGAAATCAGGGGAAGGAGAGAACCGTGTCCTTGCTGCGAAGACATTTCTTTTGGGTTGGGATGGATGCGTGTGTGCGTATGTGCAGGAGTGCCCTCGATGTACACTGTTTAAGGCCAGGAGAGAAGTGAGAGCGCCTCTGGTTCAGCGGCTAATCAAGCAGCCATTGGAGCGCGTGTCTCCAACCGGGGATTTAAAAGCGGCGGAATTTATTGTGAAAGAAACAAGTGAGCCCCGATCTTCGGATCGTTCGTCAAACCTGATGTCCCCCTTTTGAAGATCACGACGGTGGATTGGCTGGCCACGAGGTGGAGTGAAGGTATACTTTTCACTGGGAAGTGGTGTGTCATTGCAGTGTCTGAAGATTGAAACGAGCGCATGTGAAGGTTTATTGTGCATGCACGAGAATGGGAAAAATCAATGCTACCAGCACTCTGAAATCTTTGTCGGGGATCGTCTAGCTCGACGGAGCGTCGGGAAATAATTTGAACCGGTGGGGGTAAAGCTTTGTACAGGTGCCCCAGTTCATGGTGCTGTGGTAAAGGAAGGAGGAGTTCAGCTCAGTGTGTCGTTATGAAGAGCTGCATTCTGCCAATTACTGTTATGTGGTAAGAGAAGACTCAGTTATTAACTGCTGGATTCTGTACTCACTATTGTTGTTCTGTGAACAGAGAGATCCTGTCATCCGCCGCTGCATTCTGCCATTGCTGTCCTGTGGGAAGAGAAGACTCAGTTATTAACTGTTGGATTCTGGACTCACGATTGCTGTTCTGTGAACAGAGAGATCCTGTCATCCGCCGCTGCCATTACTGTTGCGACTAGAGCGATCCCTCACTGTCACCCAATTGCCCTTGCTGCATGGGCTCTACTTCAGCCGGAACCGAATCATGTAAAGAGTTCACTATGCTAGGCGCATCCAAAATAGTATCTAAAGCTCTAGAACTCTTTCTATCCTCAATTAGAGTTTGGATGCGCGTATTGCTTGCGAGTTGTACTAACAATAACGGAAGCTGGCGATGTAAGGTTAATCTGTTGGGTAAGCTGTTGTAAAAACAACTAGAAATTATGGTAAATGATGGTTCAAAACAGAAAGAAATACGAAGCTAATACGAGGCTTAGACGGAGCTTACAGCCTCAAAGCAAACAAACTCACAGCAAGCAGCGAGGCAGACCTCTGTCCGACTAGGTCTATTGTATGACTGATGTAATATCAGGAGTCAATGAAAATGTATAAAATGTTCAAGGTTGAGCACTCTTTGCACAGAAAATATGTTTTGCTGGTCCAGAATGGATAACTGTCTGGCTGAATCAACATCAGGAGTATAGAAACGTCATGATTGAGGCCTGTTTGTCCAGAAATATGTTCATCAGGTCAAATATGGACTTTTATGAGAATGTATGCGAGAACTGCCTTTCGAATACTCTTTTGCTCTTTTGGGTGATGTAACAATGAATGTCAATCAGTATGTGTAGAAAGTTCAAAAATTGAGGACTCTTTGGCCAGAAATATATTTAGTAGATTAAACTGACTTCTCTCTGTTTGATGTAACATCAGAATACGTCAATCAGTATGTGTAGAAAGTTCAAGATCAAGTACTATTTGGCCAGAAATATGTTTAGTAGGTCAAATATGGATTGTTGTATGGATAACGTAACAGTAACATAAAAGGAGTCAATGTTCAACATATCAGATATGGACTATTGTATGGCTGATTTAACATGGCTGAAGTCAGTCAGTGTTTGCAGGAAGTTCTAGATTGAGGAGTCTATGGCCAGACATATATATTTAGTAGCTCAAATATGGACTACTGCATGCTTCATGTAACATCAGAAGGAGTCAAGGAGCATATATAGTAAGTAACGTATTACATTTTCTATTGAAGAGATAACAATATCTGGGTATTGCACTCATTCAGATATGCTTTGAAGATATATTTTTGCATTGTTGCGCAATTAAACGTTGTGTATTGAAGATAACATATAAGCCATGCACTTGTTGCACTGCATACAATAAAATTAGTATACAATACAATAGAACACTGCATTAGAGGCTTAATTAAAATGCATAGAAGGACTCATTCCGTTAAAAGAGATAACATATTTTTGCGTTGCACCGATTAGTCCTTTTGCGTTGTATTGCATACTAAAACTAAATTATTCACGTGTGTGCTGAAGGCGCTAGTGCATTACAAATAGAATAACTACCTCTTATGATGTGCTGATGTGCTGTTGCGTTAAAAAGAAGGAAAAAAAGAAAATACATAACATATATGCTTTCGCATGCATATCCATTCTACAACTAATTAATTTGTGCACTAACGCGAAAACATAACATGAGGTGTCGCTTTACAATGAATACAATAATTAACTCGTTCCTCTGTGCAACGAAGAGATGTGCAATGCATGTGCTGTTGCATTGCATTGCACATACGATCAAACATTGTGCATTGAAGAATTACATCAGTAATATGCACTTTGTTGCATTGAAGTGCATTCATTATGTAGTGCATTGAAGAGATAACTTGTGTTTTCATTGCATTGCATAAAAGATTTAACTTACTACTTTGTGCAATGAAAAAAAAAAGACAACAATAATGCTTTCGCATGCCTTTCCATTCTACAACTATTTCATTTGTGTACTGACGAGAAAACATCAAATTAGCGGTCGCATTACAATGCAACTAAATCGATCCTTTCTGCAACGAAGAGATGTGCAGTATGTGCTGTTCCATTGTATTGTACATACGATCAAACATTGAGCATTGAAGAATAAGTAATATGCACTTTGCTGCATTGCAGTGCATTCAAGACCTACCTCATTACGTAGTGCATTGATTAGATAATATATGTGTTGTTTCTTTGCATTGCAGAAAAGATCTAACTTATTCCTTCGTGCAATGAAAAGAAAAGATATAACATATATACTCTCTTACCCCTTTCCATTCTACAACTACTTAATTTGTGTACTGACGAGAAAACATCACATAAGTGGTCGCATTACAATGCAACTAACTAGATCCTTTCTGCAACGAAGAGATGTGTGCTGTTGCATTGCATTGCACATACGATCAAACTTGTGCATTGAAGAATTACATCAGTAATATGCACTTTGGTTGCATTGAAGTGCATTCATTATGCAGTGCATAGAAGAGATAACGTGTATTGTTTCATTGCTTTGAATAAAATATTTAACTTACTCCTTTGTACAATGAAAAAAAAAGACAACGTATATGCTTTTGCATGCCTTTCTATTCTACAACTAATTAATTTGTGTACTGACTAGAAAACATCACATAAGCGTCCGCATTACAATGCAACTAACTCGAACCTTTCAGCAATGAAGAGATGTGCAATGCATGTGCTGTTGCGTTGCATTGCATTGCACATACGATCAAACCTTGTGCATTGAGAAATTACATCAGTATTATGCACTTTGTTGCATTGAAGTGTGTTCATTACGTAGTGCATTGAAAAGATAGCGTGTGTGGTTTCATTGTATTGCATTGCATAAAAGATCTTAACTTAATCCTTTTTGCAATGAAAAAAAAACATAACATGTATGCTTTCGCCTGCATTTCCATTCTACAACTAATTCATTTGTGTACTGACGAGAAAACATAAATTAACGTTCGTTTTGCAATGCATTCAATAACAAACTTGTTCCTTTGTGCAAAGAAGAGATGTGCAGTATGCGCTGTTCCACTGCATTGCACATTCGATCAAACATTGAGCATTGAAGAATAACATATAAGTAATATGCGCTTTGTTGCACTGCAGTGCATTCAAGAACTACTTCATTACGTAGTGCATTGATTAGATAATATATGTGTTGTTTCTTTGCATTGCAGAAAAGATCTCACTTATTCCTTGGTGCAATGAAAAGAAAAGATAACATTTATACTCTCGTACCCCTTTCCATTCTACAACTAATTAATTTGTGTACTGACGAGAAACATCACATATGTTGTCGCATTACAATGCAACTAACTAGATCCTTTCTGCAACGAAGAGATGTGTGCTGTTGCATTTTATTGCACATACGATCAAATTTGTGCATTGAAGTATTACATCAGTAATATGCACTTTGGTTGCATTGAAGTGCATTCATTATGCAGTGCATAGAAGAGATAACCGGTGTTATTTCATTGCATTGAATAAAATATTTAACTAACTCCTTCGTGCAATGAAAAAAAACACAACATATATGCTTTCGCATGCCTTTCCATTCTACAACTAATTAATTTGTGTACTGACTAGAAAACATCACATAAGCGGTCGCATTAAAATGCAACTAACTCGAACCTTTCAGCAACGAAGAGATGTGCAATACATGTGCTGTTGCGTTGCATTAGATTGCACATACGATCAAACCTTGTGCATTGAGAAATTATATCAGTATTTTGCACTTTGTTGCATTGAAGTGCATTCATTACATAGTGCATTGAAAAGATAGCGTGTGTGGTTTCATTGTATTGCATTGCATAAAAGATCTAACTTAATCCTTTGTGCAATGAAAAAAAAAACATGTATGCTTTCGCATGCATTTCCATTCTAGAACTAATTCATTTGTGTACTGACGAGAAAACATAAAATAACGGTCGTTTTGCAATGCATTCAATAACAAACTTGTTCCTTTGTGCAACGAAGAGATGAGCAGTATGCGCTGTTCCACTGCATTGCACATTCGATCAAACATTGAGCATTGAAGAATAACATATAAGTAATATGCACTTTGTTGCACTGCAGTGCATTCAAGAACTACCTCATTACGTAGTGCATTGATTAGATATGTGTTGTTTCTTTGAATTGCAGAAAAGATCTAACTTATTCCTTCGTGCAATGACAAGAAAAGATATAACATATATAATCTCTTACCCCTTTCCATTCTACAACTACTTAATTTGTGTACTGACGAGAAATTATCACATAAGTGGTCGCATTACAATGCAACTAACTAGATCCTTTCTGCAACGAAGAGATGTGTGCTGTTGCATTGCATTGCACATACGATCCAGATACGATCCACATACGATCCACATACGGCCAGTGTGTCACCGGCCTAATTCATTTGTGTACTTAGGCTACGCGAAAACATCACATGAAAACGCTTTACAACGAATACAATAACTAACTCGTTCCTTTGTGCAATTTGTAGAGATGTGAACTTTTTACATAGTCTCATTGACTACTTCTGATGTTACATAAGTCAGCCTATATTTAACCAATTGAAAATACTTCTTGCCAAAGGGTCCCGAAAAGGTAATTTACTATAATTTTTCATGGACTCCTTCTGAGGTGAAATCAGCTAGATAATATTTGCCCTGCTGAACATATTTCTGGCTAAAGCGTCATCTATATTGAACTTTACATAGTCTCATTGACTGCTTCTGATGTTACATCAGGCAGCCTATATTTGACTGATTGAAAATATTTCTGTCCAAAGGGTCCCCAAAATGCAACTTACTAAATATTCTAATAGACTCTTTTTTATGTTAAATCAGTCAGAGAGTAGTCCATATTTGACCTAGTGTACATATTTATGGCCCAAGAGTACTCAATCTTGAATATTCTTTACATAATGACTCCTAATGTAACATCAGCCATAGAAAATCACTTGTCCATATTTGATCTATTGAACATATCTCTTGCCAAAGGGTCCACAAAAGATTTTGTTTTTCAATATAAACTAATAGACTCCTTCTGATGTTAAATTTAACAGTTGTCCATTTTTTCCTACATGGCTACATTAGCTGCTGGCCAAATCACACTCTGTATTTGTAGAAAATGTGTAGAAAGTTTATGATTGAGGACTCTTTGGCCAGAGAAATGTTCATTAGGTCAAATATGGACTAATGTGTGGCGGACACAAATTTCAATGGGTCAATACAATGGCCTGACATAACAAGTAGTCAATGAGAATGTGTAAAAAGTTCATGATCGAGGACTCTTTGGGCAGAAATATGTTCAGCTGGTCAAATATGGACAACTGTCTGTTTTTTTAACATCAAAGTAGTCTATTAGCTTATATGGTTAAAAAAAACATTTTGAGGACCCTTGGTAAAATGGTGTGGTAAAAAAAATCAGATATGCTGAGATATGGAGTATGGCTGAGGAAACATCAGAATGAGTCATTATGTATAGAATGTTCAAGATCAAGATCAGAGTTAGTCAATAAGAATATGTAGAAACCAAAGTTCATGATTAAGGACTCTTTGGCTATAATAAGATCAGTTGGTCAAAATTGGCCTATTGTATGGCTGATTTAACATCAGAAAGAATTTATGAGAATATATAGTAAGTTGCCATTTTGGGGACCCTTTGGCCAGAAATATTTGAAATGGGTCAAATACAGGCTGACTGACTTAACATCAGAGGGAGTCAATGAGAATGTATAGAAAGTTCAAGAACATGGAAAAATCGGCCAGAGATATGTTCAATAGATCAGATATGGACTACTGTAAGGCTGAGGTAACACCAGAATGATTTTGAGGACCATTTGGCCCGACATATATTCAATAGATCACATTAGGACTAGGTTTATTGTACGATTGATGTAATATCAGGAGTCAATGTGTATGTACAAAATGTTCAAGGTTGAGCACTCTTTGCACAGAAAATATGTTTTGCTGGTCCAGTAACGATAACTGTCTTGCTGAATCAACATAATGAGTATAGAAACTTCCTGATCGAGGCCTGTTTGTCCAGAAATATGTTCAGCAGGTCAAATATGGACTTTTATGAGAATGTATGCGAGAACTGCCTTTCGAATACTCTTTTCCTCGAATGCTCTTTTGGGTGATGTAACAATGAATGTCAATCAGTATGTGTAGAAAGTTCAAAAATTGAGGACTCTTTGGCCAGAAATATATTTAGTAGATTAAACACGGACTACTGTCTGATTGATGTAACATCAGAATACGTCAATCAGTATGTGTAGAAAGTTCAGGATCAAGTACTATTTGGCCAGAAATATGTTCAGTAGGTCAAATATGGATTATTGTATGGCTGATTTAACATGGCTGAAGTCAATCAGTGTTTTGCAGGAAGTTCTAGATTGAGAAGTCTATGGCCAGACTCAAATATGGACTACTGCAAGCTTCATGTAACATCAGAAGGAGTCAATGAGTATGTATATGAGTATGTGTTGCACTCATTCCGATATGAATTGAAGGGACACTGTTGCATTGTTGCACAATTAAACGTTGTGTATTGAAGAATAACATATAAGCCATGCACTTGTTGCACTGCATACAAGAAAAGAAGAACTACCTCATTCCGTTGTGCATTGAAGAGATTACATATGTTCTGTTGCATTATATTGCATAAAATATCTAACTTCACAATGCATTAGCTATATCATTAAAATTCATAGAAGGACTCATTCCGTTGAAGAGAGAACATATTTTTGCATTGCACCAATTAGTCCTTTTGTGTTGTATTGCATACTAAACCTAAATTATTCACGTGTGTATTGAAGGCGCTAGCGCATTACAAATAGAATAACTACCTCATTCCGTTGTGCAACGAAAAGATGCATAGCATTGCTAACAGGATCTAACAGTGTGCATTGAAGGATAAGATATAAGCAACAACTCATTCCGTAGTTTATTGAAGAGATAACATTTGTGTTCTTTTATTACATTGCATAAATGATCTATAAGAAAATTATAAAGGAAAATCATTGCATAATAGATGTTTAAAAGAACTCCTACAACACATGCATTCCAGAACTAACCATTTCGATTCCATTTGTTGTTTCATAGCATTGCATAAAATATCTAACTTATATCTTGGTGCCATGAAAAGAAAATCATATAAATATGAAATATAAAATCATAAAATCATAACATATCTGCTTTTTTGCATATTTTTCGTGTGCATTTTTATTGTACAACTAATTCATTTGTGTACTAACGAGAAAACATCACATGTCGGGCGCTTTACAATGCATACAATAACTAACTCGTTCCTTTGTGCAATTAAAGAGATATGTTGCGTCATTGCATTGCATACAAGATTTAACTTATTTCTTGGTGCAATGAAAAGACATAACATATCTGCTTTCACATGCATTTTTATTCTAGATCTTATTCATTTGTGTACTGACGAGAAAACATCACATAAGTGGTTGCTTTACAATGAAACTAACTAAATCCTTTTTGCAACGAAGAGATGTGCAATGCACGTGTTGTTGCATTGCATTGCACATACGATAAATTTTTTGCATTGAAGAATAACATAAGTAATATGCACTTAGTTGCATTGAAGTGCATTAATTATGTAGTGCATTGAAGATATGTGTTGTTTCATTGCATTGCATAAATAAATCTAACTTATTAACAGGTCATATCTTTTGCCCAAGAGGTCCTCAAAAGTTTTTTTTTTCCAATGTAAACTCATAGTTGTCAATTTTTGCCCTGCTAATCATATTTCTTGTCAAAGGGTTGTCAAAAGGCAAAATAATATATACTCAATTAGACTATTTCTGATGTAAATTCGGCCAGATATTAGTCATTATTTGACCTTCTGTATATATTTTAGGCCCAAGAGTTCTCAGTTTTTAATATTCTTTACATAATGAATCCTTCTGATGTAACATCAGCCATGCAGTAGTCAATATTTGATCTATTGAACATAGCTCTGGCCAAAGGGTCCTGAAAAGTTTTTTTACAATATGAACTCACAGACTCCTTCTTATGTTAAATCAGCCAGACAGTTGTCCATATTTGACCTGCTGAATATATTTCTGGCTAAAGTGTCATCGATTTTGAACTTTCTACATAGTCTCAATGACTACTACTGATGTTACATCAATCAGCCTATATTTGATCCATTGAAAATACTTCTGACCAAAGGGTCTCCAACAGGTGATTTACAATAAATTCTCATAGACTCTTCTATGTTATATCAGCTACTATGGCTGATTTAACACAAGTAAGAGTCTATTCGAATATAATGTAAGTTACCTTTTGGGGTCTTTTATGTCCAGATATATGTTTAGTAGGTCAAACATGGACTACTGAATGGCTGACGTAACATCAGAAGCACTAAATGAGTATTTATAGAAAGATCAACTTTGAGGACTCTTTTGGACAGAAATTTGTTCAGCAGGTCAAATATGGACAACTTTCTGGCTAATTTAACATAAGAAAATGTCTATGAGAATATATATAGCAAGTTACCTTTTGAGGACTCTTTGGCCAGAAATCTTTTCTATGGGTCAAATACAGGCTGGTTGACTAACATCAGAAGTAGTCAATGAGAATGTGTAGAAAGTTCATAATTGAGGACTCTTTGGGCAGAAATATTTTCATTAGGTCAAATATGGACTATTGTCTGACTGACGTAACATCAGAAGCAATTAATGAATATTTATAGAAAATTCATACTCCTGATGTTCAATCAGCCAGACTGTTTTCCATATTTGACCTGCTGAACAAATTTCTGGCCAAAGGTTCCTCGATAACGAACTTTCTACACAATTTCATTGACTAATTCTGATGTAACATCAGCACATTGCAGTTTGCATGCATTCCATATTGACCCATTTAAATTTGTTTCAGCCATACAATAATCCATATTTGACCAAATGACCCTTGGCCAGGGATATGTTCAATAGATCAGACACAGAATAATGCATGGCTGAGGTAACATCCGAATGAGTCATTATGAATAGAATGTTGAAGATCAAGAGCTTTTTAGCCAGAAAGATCAGTAGGTCAAATATGGAAAACAGTCTGGCTGATTTAACACCAGAAAGATTCTATGAGAATATAAAGTGTTATCTTTTGGGGACCCTTTGGCCAGAATTCTTTTCAACTGGTCAAATAAAGGCTGGCTGATATAACATCAGAAGTATGTATAGAATGTTCAAAATTGAGTACTCTTAAGACAGAAATATGTACAATAGGTCAAATTTGGTGTGTGTCTGGTTGATTTAACACCAGAAAGAGTCTATTAGAATATATAATATGTTGCCAATTGACAACCCTTTGGCCAGAAATATGTTCAGTAGGATAAATTTGGACTACTGTCTGCCTGCTTTAACTTCAGACGGAGTCTATTAGTTTATATAGTAAAAAACCTTTTGAGGACCATTGAGTAGGCTATGGAGTCAATGAGTATGTACAAAATGTTCAAGATTGAGTACTCTTTGGACAGAACTGTTCTGTAGGTTAATTATGGACTACTGTTTGGCTGAAGTAACATCAGAAGGAGTCGTTATGTCATTGCCCAATAGATCTAACATTATGCAATGAAGAATAACATAAGCTAGACTTATATGTACTTATATATATAAATTGTTGCAATACAATGCAATACAAAAACTAACTCATTCCGATGTGCATTTACAGTAAAGAGATAACATTTGTGCTGTTCCATTGTAAAAGATCAAACTTATTCCTCTGTGTATTGAAGACAACACATACCATGCAAAACCATGTGGATTGCATTGCTCACACGATGTGTCTTGAAGAATAACATATTAACCAGTAACTTGTTGCATTGCAATACAAGAACTGACTCATTTTGATGTGCATTTAAGAGATTACATAATGTGCTGTTCCAATTGCGTTTCCATACTACAACAAAATTATTAATTTGTGTACTGATGAGATGCATACAATAACTAACTCATTGCTTTGTAAAACAAAGAGATAACATTCGCCAATGCATTGCATTGCGCATCTCATATAAGCTACGCACTTGTTGCATTGCAATTGAATGCAAGAGATAACATACGTTGCATTGCACGGACAATCTAACGTTTTGAATGGAAGAATAACATATAAGCTATGCACTTGTTGCATTGCAATGCATAACAGAATTAATTTGATTAATTACTTCTGTTGTGCATTGCAATGCAACAAGTGGCTTTTATGTTATTCTTCAATTGTCCATTGAAGAGAAAACATTTGTGCTGTTGAACAGTTGTAACTTATTCCAAGACAACATACAATATGTGAGCTTCCGTATTGCATTGCAAACAACTACTAACTTACGACATTGAAGGGAAATCATTGCATTAATGATTTCCAGTTAAGCAGACAAAACATAATTGTTTTAGCATTGCATGCAACAACTAAATTATTCAGTTTATTGTAAGAAAACATCACATGAGCTGCTGCTTTACACTGCATATGTAACGGAGGCCAGCTAGTAGTTGCTGTGCAAGTAAACCTCATTCCTCTGATCTCAAAATGCTCTCTGGCGACAGATGCTAGAGGCTACAGTCTTTAGCCTCCTTGTTAGAGTGCCTGACTCTCATGCCAGAGACCCGGGTTTGAGGCCTGCTCGGAGCGGGTTCGAGTGGGACCCGGGTGGAGGGGTTACACATACAATAACAAACTAATATTTTGTGCAACAAAGATTGCATTGCATAAAATATCTAAACTATTCCTCTGTGCAATGAACAGGACACACAAAACGTATGTGCTTTCGCATTACATTGCATACTGCAACTAATGTGTTCAGTTTGTGAGTGAAGGGAAATCAATGCGTTGACCTGGGCTGCGTTTCCCAAAAGCATCATAAACCTAAGTTGGTCGTAAAAACGATTGTACTACTGATCTTAATATTATGGTCTGTTTCCCAAAAGCTTCGTTACTTAAGTAGCACTTGAAAATCTTCGTAGAACTACGAGTGCTCTGGAGTAATCGTAAATCCCTAAGTGCACCGTAAGAAGACAGATTTATGAGGTCACATGCAGGACAACCGGCAGATTACACTTTTATCTAGATTTAACAGATTACACTGCAACGTAAGTATAATATACAGGTTTTGATTGTACTTTATTGTACACTTTGTTGTACTCGTGTTTTGTTTAAATGAATAAATGAAATTATTAAAAAGGGAAGAAGAAAATAGAAATACACATCTAAATTAAACGAATGAACAAAAAATCATAAAATAAGTAATCTGGGAAATATGCTTTAAAGACCGGGCAAAATAGGGATGAATTAAAGAAAATCTATCAATGACTTGCGAAAACCAGCCATGTATTGGGCATTTCTTGCGGACCTCCTTCCCTGATCTTTGAACACGGTTGCAGTTATTTTGCAATGTGACAATGTCCTTCCAGATGTTTTGTTTTTCCTTATTTGTATGGTGTCCTTTAAATCTGTTAAAAATAAAATATTTGTTTCCCTCTATCTCCTCTAAAAGGACATTCATTTTATCTTTTTGAAAGGTCTCTTCTCTTTTTTTATTTGTTTTTGTTCAGCCATTTTGTAAGCCTGTATAGGTGTTTTATACCCATATAGACTTGTCTTGATTTCGAATCCACAAAAAAAAGACGATTATTAGATTAAAAATTCAGATTACAATTCCATAAGGTTATATTTCAGCACTTCGCGAATGGACAGCGGCGCTTCAGTAGCACGTAGAACGCGTTCTTGCGCGTTCATGTTAAGTGCATTTTTTGGAAACGCGCGTGGAATTGCGGCGAGCGTTCGTAACCTTGCACGTAGAGAGCGCTCTTAAGAGCTAAGATACATCGTTATCGGGAAACCCGGCCCGAGCTGCTGCATTACAATGCATAGAACTACCTCATTCCGTTGAGCACAGAAGAGAAAAGCATATGTGCCGATGCATTGCATGGCCACACGATCTAACATAGAATGCACTGAAGAATAACGTGTAAGATATGCACTTGTTGCATTGCATTGCAGCTAACTCATTCCGAT
The DNA here is from genome assembly GCA_030578275.1 of Meda fulgida. Classification (NCBI taxonomy): domain Eukaryota; kingdom Metazoa; phylum Chordata; class Actinopteri; order Cypriniformes; family Leuciscidae; genus Meda; species Meda fulgida. The sequence goes on from CM060619.1 coordinate 18,642,723, forward strand.
GTGCATTGAAGAGACAACATTTGTGCTGTTGCATTGGATAAAATATGTAACTTATTTCTCTGTACAATGAACAGACAACACATACCATATGTGCATTGCATTTCCATACTACAACTAACTTATTCAGTTGTGTATTGAGGGAAATCATTGCATTTAATGTATAGTAAAGCTACATCATTCTGTAGTGGAAGGAAAACATAACATATGTGCTGTTGCATTGCATTGCACAGACGATCAAACGTTGTGCATTGAAGAATAACATATAAGCTACGCACTTGTTGCATTGCAATTGCTTGCAAGAATTTAATAATTTCGATGTGCATTTAAGAGATTACATATTTGCTGTTGCATTGCATTGCACACACGATCAAACATTTTGAATTGAAGAATAACATTTGTGCTGTTGCATTGTTGCATACTACAACCCACTTGTTCATTTGTGTATGAAGGAAAATCATTGCATTAGCTGTTGAAAAGACAACCCAAAACATATTTATTTTCGTTTTTCATTCCATGCGATTATCTTAGAGGTCTAACTTATTCCTCTGCAATGAAACTTATTGTACAGAAGGGAATTCATTGTATTAGTTGAATAGACAAAACATTATAGATTATATTCTATGAGTATATAATTTAACTTTTGAGGACCTTTTGGTCAGAAATATTTTCAGTGGGTCAAATACAGACTGGCTGATGTAACATCAGAAGTAGTCAATGAGAATGTGTAGGAATTTCAATATCGAGGAATCTTTGGCAAGAAATATGTTCAGTAGGTCACACATATGGTCCACTGCATGGCTAATGTAAATACTATAGTCTATGAGTATAGATCAAGAGCTAAATAGTATAAATAGAGATAAATAGTAATTTAACTTTTGAGGACCATTTGGCTAGAAATATTTCCAATGGGTCAAATGTGAAAATGTGTAGAAAGTTCAATATCGACGACTCATTGGCCAGAAATATGTTCACCAGGTCAAATATGGACTTCTGTATGGCTGATTTAAGACCAGAGTATTATGGAAAGTTCAAGATCTTGGACTCTTTGGCCCGAAATATTTTCAGTAGGTCACATAGCTGATGTATCATCAGAAGTCTATGAGAATGTATAGTAGTTGCCTTTTGAGCACTGCAAAAGTGCAACAGCACATATGTTCTTTCTTCAATGCACAACTGAATAATTTAGTTGATGTATGCAATCTAATGAAACAGAGCATTTTTAAGTGTTCTTCACAAATTAAGATAACGAATTAAGATGCAGCAGCAAATTGTTATAGTGTTATTTCTTTAATGCTCTACGGATTACGTAAAATCGTGAATGCAATGCAACAGAATATGTTATGTGTTATGTCTTCAGTGTCTTCAACTCGGAATTAGTTAGGCCTATTTCTTGTCCTGTTTTTGCATTGTGCAGAACACATCCAGTATGTTGTGTTATCTCTTCATTGCACAACAGAATTAGTTAGTTATTGTATTCAATGCATTGAAATATATGGATATATATTTATATTATATATCTTCAATGGACAGAAAGAGTTCGTTTTTCTATATATATAAAGAAAAACTACATTCCTCAATTTCACTTCATTCATTTAATTTTTCTCAGTGTGCCATGGTGTATTGGAAGATTGCTGCCATCTACTGGAAAACAGACACTCAAAATACAAGAACATCACATTTCAACAGCAGCCACTAGATGTCAGCAGCGCATCTCTCACTGGCTCATTTGGTACTTCTTCATAGATATACATTGGTTCAGAAGATTTATTTTTAAATCTCGTCATTGTTTTAAATTATGTTTAAAATTATTATTATGATAATAAATAAAGACTCCTTGACATTTAAAACAAACTAGAAAGTTGTTCGTCATGTTGGTCATGTAAGGCAGATAATGTGAGAAAGAAGAAGGGAGAAAAAGGAGAGAAGAATAAACTGGAACAATAATAAATAAATAAATAATTAAATAAGTTTTATTGATATTTGTATTCAGTATTGAATATTATTAATCACATGTAAAATCCATAAAAATAGAATATAAATTTCTATAAATAAATAAAAGAAAATTGGCAAATGTTTTATGTCACAAACACATTTCTGCCTGGCATTCATTTATGGAATGCTTTTTGTGGATCACTTCAAAGAGAGCAGGGGTGGGCAGCACTCGTCCTGGAGAGTCACAGTCTGCCTTGCTGCCTTGCTGCTGAGTGGTTTGCTGAGCTCCGTAATGCTTTCTGTTTTGAATCTTTATTTACTATCATTCAGTGTTGTTTATATTGCTAATTATATCTTACTCATCACCACACATTAATCTGACATCGCTAGCTATCTAAATCATTATGACTTGCACAACACGCTAGTAATTTCGCTAGCTTGCACAACACTCTAGTAACTTGCTAGCCTGTTAACGCGCCATTATTCTATATATTTTAACCGTTATTCATCCCTCCTGGGATGGTGCTGCTCTTCTCTCTAGTAATATGGCACATAGTCTTAGAGCACAAACATGACAATCTGGGGCTCAGGTCAGGAAGCAGACAGACTGGCTAAACCAACCGTCCGCCAGCTGTCTCACGTCACCAAGGTCAGATAAATCCCATCACATAGAGCCTCTTTCACCTAGATATCATCATATAGAGACTGTGTCTGTTTCCAGAATTAGGAAATACAAAAAACTTCCAAACCCATCTAAGGTTAAAAATGTAAATGATGTTCAACAAATAAATAACAGATTTCATACAAATGAACAAATGATAAAGCTTGGGTTGCTGAATATTCGATTCCTTACCTCAAAAGCAATTATTGTTAATGATATGATTACAGATTCTAACCTAGATGTGCTGTGTTTGACAGAAACCTGACTTAAACCAGACGATTACATTACTTTAAATGAGTCCACCCCCCAAGATTACTGTTATAAACATGAACTTCACTATTCAGCTAGGTCCGTCATCCATAGCTCCCTCAAGGTCAGCCAGGAACCTTGGAGTTGTTATTGATGATCAATTGAACTTCACAGACCACATTACTAGAACTGCCCGGTCCTGCAGATTTCCCTTGCACAACATTAGGAGGATCAGGCGCTTCCTATCAGAGCATGCTACACAACTCCTTGTCCAAGCGCTTGTTCTATCCAGACTGGACTATTGTAATGCTATTCTGGCTGGTCTTCCAGCTTACTCGATCAAACCTTTGCAGTTGATCCAAAATGCTGCAGCTAGAGTGGTCTTTAACGAGCTGAAGGTGGAATGACCTGGTGGAATGACCTCCCCAACTCAACCAGAGCTGCAGAGTCCGTAGCCATTTTCAAGAAATGGTTGAAGACGCATCTCTTTCGGCAGCACTTGTTCCAGTAATACTAACACTTTTCTCTCCCTTTCTATTATAAAAAAACAACAAAAAAAACAACAACACCTTTACGGGTTCTGCGTTAGATTAGAACGAGAAAGGTTATAGCACTTACATTTTGTGGTCCTACTGTTAGTTTAACTGCTTCTATTGTTCCCATTTGTAAGACGCTTTGGATAAAAGCGTCTGCTAAATGAATAAATGTAAATAAATGTAAATGTAGTATTTGTAAAACCGCATTTTAAATCCATCTTAAAAATGTCGTCAATATGACGACAAAAAAAGACGTTATATACTCTCATTGACAAATGCGGAACAATTAGTTAATGCGTTCATGACATCAAGGCTAGATTATTGTAATGCGCTACTGGGTGGTTGCCCTGCATGCTTAATAAACAAATTACAGCTTGTCCAAAATGCAGCAGCTCGAGTTCTTACCAGAACCAGGAAGTATGAGCATATTAGCCCGGTTCTGTCAACACTGCATTGGCTCCCTATTAAACATCGTATGCATTTTTAAATATTGCTGATTACTTACAAAGCACTAAATGGTTTAGCTCCACAGTACTTGAGCGAGCTCTTAACGCATTTTAGTCCTTCACGTCTACTGCAATCTCAAAATTCTGGCCAATTGATAATACCTAGAATATCAAAATTGACTTCTGGCAGTAGATCCTTTTCCTATTTAGCACCAAAACTTTGGAACAGTCTTCCTAAAATTGTCCGGGAAGCATCATAAGAAAAATGGCATCTACGCTAATATTAGTCTCTCTGTTTATCCCGAGGTTTACCACAGTCCGCCGGATCCAGGCCGTATCCAGATCTGATGAAGGACCTAGGCCTGGAAGCGACGACAACGCAGTCCTGAAGTGTCAGCCTCATCAGGCCTATGAAGGTCTCATCGACACAACATGGCATCAGCACTGATCCTCGATAAACTCGTCTCCATAGCAGCGTGATGACTCCGAATTCCAAACAGATGGAACTGGATAATATTCTGAATGTTCTGATCGAAACTGACTTCTGACCTATAATGCTGCCTGAATCATAATCATACACTGTTCGTTCGTTGGCCAGAGGAGAACTGGCCCCCGACTGAGCCTGGGTTCTCCCAAGGTTTTTTTCTCCATTCTGTCACCTGATGGAGTTTTGGTTCCTTGCCACTGTTGCCTTGGCTTTTGGCTTGCTTAGTTAGGGATATTTAAATATTCAACAATATTATTGATCTGCCTTACTTATTTTCTTCTAGAAACAAACTTTGTTGTATTATTATCACGTTATCACTGTGAAGCTGCTTTGATACAATCTGTATTGTAAAAAGTGATATACAAATAAAGGTGACTTGACTTGACAGTCCTGCAGAGTTTTGCTCCAAACTCTGTAAAAATAATGTCTAGTATTAACTTAGACATTATTAAAAGCATTTTCTTTTATCTAAAGTATTTGTATCAATACTTTGTGTATTTTGCCCTATGCTGGTTTTACCCATTGTGAGGGGTAAGAGGCCCACCTTGCCATGTACCTCATACATTTATAAGATTTTTAAACAAAATAAACCACTTTGTGTGAAATCGGTTGCTCGATAAAAACATATTTTTTTCTGCAATCATACACTGGGAGCAATGAAAAGCACAAGGTGTGCCTTTAGCCATGTTTTATGAGCAACAAGGATGTAAAAATCAATAATAAACAAAGGGGGTTACATACATTACCTTCCAAAGGATCCTAATGCTAGGTGGCTATTTATTTTGAACAATGTGAATATTAGCAGTTGAGCATTACTTATTTGTATTTGGTACATTTCACTGTGGATTCTTTGGAAAATCAGTCACAATTTCAGCACAGGCTTTGCAAACAGTAATGCCACAGCATGTGAGTAACTGTGTTAATTCTAATTGCTGATCTGTGACCAGCGATTTCTGATCTGTAATAATTCAGTAGCGACAGTCAGATGTTCTTTGTCAGCGCCAGTAAATATACCAGTGACTAAGGGGTCAACTTCACATTTTTTGTCTTAGTAGGATGACAATAATCTGTTATTTAAACTGTGATTAAATTATATACAGAAAGAACGATCCATTTACAATGACTGGAGCTGGTCATATGACATGCAGGTAATGATGGTCATATGACATGCAGGTAAACTATTTTTTTATTGTTTAAAATAAAATAATTTATTTAAATTTTACATTTTTGTGGTTTAATTACTTAGCTTTTAATTAAATTCACAGACCCCTGCAGTTCCATTACAAACCCTTGGGCTGGGTAACCCTGATGTAATGTAATATTTAATGTACTTCATGTAAAGAATGATTTTTTTTCTCTTTGCATATTTTATATCAATATGGTAGGTACAAGATTATCCTATTCAAATATGATAAACGGGTTAGGTAAAAAGTAATCTAAAAAGTAATCAAAAAGTAGTCAGAATACATTACCTAAAATGTGTAATCTAGATTACATTACTAACTACAATTTTTCCCATGTAATTTTGACTCAGTTACAGACTACAATTTGTAAGTAATCTACTCTGCTCATATAATCGTGGTTAATCTCATGAATTTTCAATATAGTCTATTTTTTCCACACACAACCTTTATTATTTTAGGGTATTATTGTAATAATGACCATTTTACATATAGTTTGTTTTAATTGTTATAATTATAATTTTTTTATAATGAATTATTTGTATTTAGTAAACATCTTTTTTTGGTGTCCAGGTAATTATGTTCAGCTTTATGTAAACCCTCATTAACTCATGAAAGAGAAATGCCCTACGTTTTTCAATAAAGCTATTTTATGTCAAGAAAATTTGTGCAGTTTTTGTCCTTATTTCTCTATTTTTATATGTATCCATATATAACCATATACATGCCCATGCATATACTGCAGTATATTTAAAAATATGAGCACTATAGTTTCCCATATATGGAAATGTATTATGTAATATAATATTGCATCATACTTTCCATTATATTTCATACATTTTTGTTTTATAAGGGGTTACAAGACCAAGAACCCCATTCTGGTGCTATTCATGGCCATTTTTTTATACTTTCATCAACAGAGAACAACATGTAATTTTACTGCATATGAACTCTATAATTCCCTCTGTTTCTCAGAAATGATCTGATGGGTCATGCAGATGAATATGGTAATTGAGATGCAGGGTTGCCAAATCTGCACAACAAAAACAGCCTGTTGACCAATCAAAACTAACCCCAAATTCTAAAATGACATGCCACTCCTAAACCTAAAACGTATACTTTAATGATTTTCAACTTGAAAAGTTGTTCTCTAGTAGCAATTATAAACACAGTCTGTTTTCATAAAGCTTAGAGCTAACAGGAGCAAGCAAAGGCTCCCAACCAGTGTCCCTTTCTGACAAAAATCTCCTTACAGTTACATCACTGGTATAATATAAGTGTAGTGAAACCTCAGTTTAAGCATTTCAGTCAAATATAATTTATGCAATACGTCAAACCTTTAACCCTCAGCAAAAAATCAACCTACGGCAACAGTTTAAAAGTAGCCCAATAGTAGACTTGGCAACCATGTTGAGCTGTGGTTAAGTCTGCCATCAAGGGTGTCCCAGAACACAGGGCCCTTTTAATATCATGTGATCGCTGTCTTGAAATGCATTATCATGCTTTTTCATGCAGAGAGGTCACAATGAGATACAAAAATCATACATTTCTTCTTCTCGGTAAGTGCACTGGTTAAGTGCAGTTCTTTGATTATTTGATTAATTACTTTCTATCATAATTTTATATTTAATACCTGTAATACCTATTTGTAAAATGTTTCCTTGTCTACTATAATATCTGTAGTTCTTTATTAAATTGCTTAGTTAAATAGATGAGAAACATGGTCATTATGTCATTATAAAGGAATGTTTAAAAATATGTCTGGTGTTATAGATTTAATATCATTTTTTTCAATTTAATGAATATCTCATTAAAATGTTTGTAATACAGTTGCAATCAAAATTATTCAACCCCCTCGACCTGCAAGTTATTTTGCTGCTTTTAAGAAAACAATTCAACCAAGGCAACAGTAGCCTAAACTATAGAAAGTTTATTAATATACATTTGAGGAATTCTGAGAATGTAAAGTTGATGAACAATTAAAGAAAACGAAAAAAAAAAATGTAATTGACAAAACTGAAAATTATTCAACCCCCAAAAGTCAAATTTTGTGCAGAATCTTTTATTCGTTATAACCTCCAATTATTCTTAAGCACTTGGAAGCTTCTTTCACCTCTCTACTAAAATCTTGGCCAATTCCTAGCTTGAAGAAGCTTCCAGATCACTGATAATGCCCCGTCATACAGTCAAGATTTCCACTTTCTGCAAAAGCAAATGCACTCCCATAACAAGACGGACCTCCGTGTTTGACTAGATGCCATTCTTCTGCTCAGAAGCTTTGTCTTTTTTGCACCAGACATATACCGCTGATCCATGGGTCCCAAAAGGTCCAGTTTGGTCATTTCACTTCATAAAACATTCTTCCAGAACTCCAGAGGTCTATCCAAATGAATTTTAGCATTCAAGTTGGCCACTTTGTTCTTCTTGGTCAAAAATGGCATTCGGCAAGATGTCCCAACATGAAGTCCATGGTATATTCTAGTGTTCTGCTTATACTCTTTTTTTTTTACCCTCCTTTCATCAGTTCATCTTGCAAACCTTTGGCTGTAAAGTGAGGGGTTTTCTCAGTTGCTCTGATCAAACATTTTATTCCCCTGGATGATATTGTGCACACACTCAACGGTTTTCTGGTTCAAATTTTTTAAACTTATGAATAAGACTGCCAGCTCTAGGAACTTTAGTGTTTTGGAAATCTTATTATGTAATAAAACTATTTGTTCTCTATAGCCTTTGTGAGAGCTCTTTTGACTTGGCCATATTTGCTACTCAACTTTAGCACGTGCATTAAATGTTTGTATAACAGCACAAGCTAATTCATGTTTTGTTATGAGTTTCCAAAGGCTTAATTGTGTTTTAAATTTGTACCATACAAATAACTGACTTAGGACATAGTCTCAACTCTAAAGCATTACATTATATATTGACATTATCAATAGCAATAAAAAAAAAAAAATCTGTATCTTTAGAAAAGCTTAAATTGGGGGGGTTGAATATTTGAATATTTTTAATATTTTTGATTGCAACTGTATGTAACATTGCAACGCATTCTCATCCTTTGGCGTCATATAGGTGACGCCATATGACATTTCGTCAAAATAATACGCACATGGCACCCTTTAGCGTCAATATAACACGCACTGTTATGGGTAGGTTTAGGTCTGGGGTAGAGTTACGGTTATGACGCCTTGGGATCTGCGTCTCATATTGAATCTAAAGGATGCCATGTGCGTCAGATTTAGACGAGCGTCACATGTATGACGCCTTGGGTTCTGCGTCTCATATTGACGCTAAAGGATGCCATGTGCGTAAGATTTCGACGAAATGTCATATGGCGTCACATGTATGAAGCCTTGGGATGAGAATGGGCTGAACATTTTATGTGTAGATTTAATTTATAGACCAACTTCCAATCTTAAATTGTAAACATTCATTATGAAATTATCATTACATGTTTAAAATCATTAAATTAGAAAATTATGTCCTACAGGTCATTTCTACCAAAACAAACACTACACCAAAGGTTTTTCAAATGTTTATGTATTTGTGTACCAATGAGACAAAATTTTGAGACCAGTTGAGATTAAATGTATTATTTTTGTAAGATATATGCAGTATTGGGTAAGTTACTCTAAAAAAAGTAATTAATTACTAGCTACATATTAAGTGTAATTAGATAACTGTACTAATTACTCTCTCTAAAAAGTATTGCATTATTATTACTTTCTTAATCCCAAATCAACCTCGACCAGTCAAACAATATGAAATTGCTCTTTTAAATAAATAATATAAAATTACATGCATTATTCTTGAACTGACCCAAGTATTTAAAGGGAGAAGGTTACATTATTATTATTTTTTAACATACTTTAGACTTTAAAATGTTGATGTTAAATCCACTTGGCTATATTTCGCATAGAATTGCATCATAGTATACAGTATTTAACACAATTATATATCATAAGTAACTGTAATTAAATTATAGAAAAAATAAGAGTAATCCCTTACTTTAATTTTTCAAGGGAAAAGTAATAAACTTACAGTAATTAATTACTTAGTAATGAGTAAGCCTACACCTATCACAGTCCTTGATAGGTCCTGCACCACTCTGTCCTCGTCTGCACTACACTTCCCAGAATCCTCTTCTTGTCTCACACCTGAACTCACTCCCTCAATTATCCACCTGTTCATCGTCCTCATCCGTGTCACCTGTCTTCACCTTGTTATGTTTGATTTGTGCTTGTATTTAGTTTGCTTCTGTTCAGTCTGTCCTGGTCATTTCTTGGAGATGTTACTGTGTTTTTGTGTGTGTTTACCTTCTACCAACCTGTTTATTGTTTTTGTAGGCTATATTTAATAAATGCTTGAATTGGAGCTTTTTTGGCTCAGCCTCTTCCTCAACCCGCACCACAATTGTGACAACACCCAACCCTGGATATAAGATACTTTTATGAAATTTTAAATAAATAAAATAACATGTAAAAAGGTATTGTGTGCTTCTGTACGCTTCGAATAATTAAAATACTACCTATGGAATTAGCCCTGTCAAGGAAGTCAGCTATTTTATTGTAAAAATATTTAAAATGTCACTAAACACAATCCATTGAGACATGCTGAAAATGTTTAAAAACATGACAAATGACAGAATGTTTCTGTTGTATGTTGTTTCAGGACAAATTACAGATAGTGTGAAAACTGAAAAGTGTGTTTTAAGAGAGTCTAATTCTTTATCAGTCCACGGAGTTAAACGGCATAGAGCAATAGGCTGTACTTTCTCTGCTCTCACCACAGTACATAAGCATGTGCTCTAGAGACGTTTGCGAAGCCCTATAAAAGCAAAAGAAGAAGAAGATCAGATCTCGCTTGATAGACGGCTTGCTATCCAATTACTGACAAGGAGCAAAAGATTTTCACCAATCAAGATAAAGTCCCGCTTTGCCCTCCGCCAATCGTTGTGTGTTTCCGTGTAATCGATGTGTTAGCGATGTGTTATCCTGATAGGTCAGACTTCGCTGTTTGTTTAAGTTGACCAGGCAGAAACCAGTCTACTAGTTCACACTTTCACAGCGTGTTGGACTTTTGCTCTTTGCCCATTACTGTTACAAACTTCCAAACGTGGCTGTACTTCAGGAAACATGGAGCAAGTGTTTGTGGCAGGATTATTTCAGGTGTTGTTGGTTATAGTTTAATATTCATGTTAGTGGTAAAGTATGATGTTAGAAGCTTGTAGGCTACACAACCTTACAAAAATTCACTACAATCACAATGTCTAACTTATCATAGTTACTACTGGTATATTTAATGCAATAAACCGATAGTAAATGATATCATAATAATTACAAGATATTAGGGTCGCATATTATATTAGAAAATAATGTCATCCCAGTTCTCAAAATATCTGTCAGTTTGGTACTTTTCTTGTTTTGGATGATATTGACTGTGATAGTTAATAGTTTATTCCAAATGAGTCAAAATGAGTGTAGTAATTATAATATTTTGCCCCCCCCTACACACACACAAGTACAAGTATACTGTCACTGTCACAGAGGAGCTGTAGCTGTACAGGAAATTATTATGACAGATTTTTGAAAGCGAAGGTAGCACTAGGATTACCAATTAATTTTAACACAATAATTTTTTAATCCCGAGAAAACTCTATTCTGTTTGATTTTTTCCATAGCTGTGCGCTCCTCAATGAACATGCAATTTGAGGATGGTATATTCATCAAAGATTACATCAAGATGATGGCGTATATGATCGTGTTGTGTTTCACACTGGCAATTTCATTATCGTTCTGGGTCCTGTCTATAACTGCCAGCACTTACTATGGTGAGAGCTCACTTTCTCATGCTTTGGAGTTACTTAGTCATATTTGAATCCATAAGGGCTGTGTGAAGCCATACTCGTTACCCAGACTGTCAGTGTATGAAAGGGCTTCCTATGGAAACTGGTTTCAGATACCTTAGCCTCACAACTAGTGATCTAAAATGAATCCAACTTAATAGATAATTTAACTTTATAGATAGTCAAGGACACATTTTGAAATTACAATTCTTATTTCTCACTAGAAATTGTGACTTAAATTGGTAAAATTGGACATTTATACACACAGGATTGTATGTCCTTCTGAGAGCCATGGGTATTGCATTGGTATACTGCTTGGGATTTTTGAAGCTTTTGCAGCAATCAGACTTTAAATCACAGAACAATTTGGCTGTTTATCATTAATTAATGTGTGTTACTTTTCAAATACAGGTACACTTTCAATAATTTGAAAACTAGAGTAAAATTTATTGTGACAATTGACAACAAAGTGTTAACAACAGTATAACAATGAAAAGATGTTAAAACATAATGATTACAGTTTGCATTTCAACAAAGTGCAAAGTTAAGTTCAAAATTTATTTTAAATATTTGTAAATAGTGTGCTTTTTTCATTCAATTATTGGATTTGAAAGCTAATTTAAATTGTCTGCTGAGTAAACAGCAGGGGTCCCACTTTCCTGGAAATATTAGGTAATATAAAAAGTGTCATTTCCAGTCCTAGAAATGTCGCGATAGTTAACCTAAATTTCGAAAAGTCATCTTAAAGTCAGAGGATTCTGACTTTTAATTTAAAATTCAATGCATATAAATTCTGTTTTGCAGGTACTCTGCAGCCAGTTTCACCATGGCGGTGGCTGTTCTCAGTGTTGGTCCCTCTTTTCATCACATTTCGAGCCTTTAAACGTAGGAGTCTTGATTATGGTGGTGCCATAGGAGGTGAGGAATATATTTTAAAGTTCAGATGGCTTTATGGATTCATTTTTTATGACACATTTTAATGTTTCAACAGTCGTTACAGATTGTAAAGAGATAGTCCACCAGAATATGTCCCAATGCACCTCTTTCTTTAAAAAAAATCCCAAACATTTCTAACAGTTTTTTTATACAAACCATAAAACAGACACACTTGGAATTTCACATATGTACAAAAATAGGTACACTTTCAATAATTAGTCGTCTCTCTATATATATTTGTATAATCTCTCCACTTTGGTGCGGGCGTGACAGCACAGCAGCGCGAGCAGTCTTCTCTTCTCTCTTTTTTTTTTTTTTTTTTTAAAAACTGAGTAAAAACAAAAAAGGCTGTTTTCAGTGCGTGGTGAGAGCGGTTTAAGGTGCGCGGTGAGAGCGCTCAACAGCCGTTATCACGGCTGGTAGGACCAGCGAGAGAGAACAGCGCACAGACGGGTGCACATTCCTGTCTGTGTTCGCGGTGACCGTTCCCCTGCGTGCTTCAGCACCAAGCAGAGCAGTCTCTAAAAGAGCTTACACAGATAGTTTGTGTCTTTTTTAAGATAACGTTCTATCTGTGTGTTTCTGGATGTGGTCGTTACCTGGGGTCACGGGATTGTCACGATCGCTGCCTTGTGTGTCTGGGCCTCGAACACGCTGAGGCAGCGTACGTGAATGAGTCATGTACCCATTGTGGGAAGATGATCATCTCGGAGTTGCGGTCGAGACTCTCGTTCCTGCAGAGGGGTGGAGTCCCCGTGCATCTGCCTTCGGGCAGTAACACGGGAGACCTGAGGATCACGGTGAGCACGCTTCCTTCAGGGAACCAACCCCCTAGGAACCCTCATCCCTTTCACGCTCCACAGCCATTTGAGTTACCAACTGAACGTGCTGGACCATCCTCGAGATGTATACCAGTCCTTTCCTTTGGTGCCCCCCTTGACGACCAGATGTCGATCGCTACATCGGGGGGGGGGGGGGGGAGTCAGACATCTCCGCGGATGACGGCTCTGAGCCGCTACCTCCTCCGGGTGTGTCAGCGGTGCCCGAGTCGGACCCAGAGATGATGGCCATGCTTCACAGGATCGGGCTCGAGTGGAACATTCCACCGTGTCCCGAGCCCTCTAGGCTGGATGATTGGTATCTCTGGGTGGTGCGTGCTGGTTCTCAGAAACCCACCTCAGTGCCTTTCTTCCCGGAAGTGAAAGAGGAGCTCCGGTTGACGTGGACGGCACCTTTTACTGCCAGAAACTGTCTCGGTGGTTCCTCCTCCCTCACCACCCTTGATGGCGGGGCAGCTAAGGGATACACGCGTGTCCCTCCAGTGGAGCGGGCCGCTGCTATGCAGCTGTGCCCTAACTCCACTTGGCACGGTGAACCGTGTCTTCCATCCCGGCCCTGTAGGTTCTCGTCGGACCTATTCGACGAGGCTTACAAGGCCTATGGGGAAGCTGCCTTTGCCATGCACGCCATGGCATTGCTGCAGGTCCATCAGGCCAAGGCACTGAAGGACCTGCACAAGGGTGGTCATGATCCACAAGTTCTCCAAGAGCCTCCCGAGCCGTGTCCCTGTGTTCCACCTTGCTGCCCCACTCCGGGTATGCCTACGGTCCCTTTGGTCCCGCTTGTGCGGTCTCTGAGAGCCTGGTTAGTGCTCCCCAGTCCGTCTCGCTGGCTCATTCGAACCATCAGGCTCGGCTATGTGATTCAGTTAGCCCGGGGTCCCCCCAAGATTCGGCCATCCACTCCACTACAGATGCCCATGTCGTGCGTGCGGAGATCACAGTCCTACTGGCGAAGGACGTGATAGAGCCAGTCCCTCTAGCCGATATGAGGTGAGGGCACTACAGTCCCTACTTCATTGTACCCAAGAAAGGTGGTGGGGTACGACCAATCTTGGACCTGCGAGTTTTGAATCGGAGCTTCCACAAGCTACCGTTCAAAATGCTCAAGCAGAGACGCATTTTCGAATGCATCCGTCCCCAAGATTGGTTTGCAGCGATCGACCTGAAGGACGTGTACTTTCATGTCTTGATTCTTCCTCGACACAGTCCGTTTCTGCGCTTTGCGTTCGAGGGTCGAGCATATCAGTACAAAGTCCTACCCTTCGGGCTGTCCCTGTCCCCCCGTGTCTTCATGGAAGTCACGGAGGGAGCCCTTTTTCACATGAGAGAACAGGGCGTTTGCATCCTCAACTATCTCGTCGACTGGCTCATACTAGCACTCTCGAGATCAGCTATGCGAACACAGGGACCTCGTGCTCAGGCACCTCAGCCAGTTGGGTCTTCAAGTCAACTGGGAAAAGAGCAAACTCACCCCCGTGCAGAGGATCTCTTTTCTCGGTATGGAGTTGGATTTAGTTGCACAGACAGTCCGCCTCACAGAGCAGCGCTCTCAGTCGGTGCTGAACTGCTTGAACACGTTCAAAGGCAGGACGGCGGTCCCACTGAAATTTTTTCAGAGGCTCCTGGGGCATATGGCAGCGGCAGCAGCGGTAACCCCGCTGGGCTTGCTTCATATGAGACTGCTTCAGCACTGGTTTCACGGCCGAGTCCCGAGATGGGCGTGGCATCACGGCACTCACCGGGTGGCAATCACACCGGCCTGCCGCCAGACCTTCAGCTGGTGGTCAAACCCCTCATTCCTTCGGGCAGAAGTCCCCTTGGAACAGGTGTCCAGGCATGCTGTGGTGTTCACAGATGCCTCTGCCACCGGCTAAGGGTGCCTCGTACAACGGGCTTGCAGTTTCAGGGCTGTGGATGGACCCCCAACTGCATTGTCACATCAATTGCCTTGAGTTGCTAGCAGTACATCTCGCTCTGAGCTGCTTGAAAAGGCAGCGAAAGGGCAGGGACATGCTGGTCCGTACGGTCAACACTGCGACCGTTGTGTACATCGGTGTACATCGTTGTGTACAACAAGGTTGTCTACGCTCCCGTTGCATGTCGCAACTCGCCCGCCATCTCCTCCTCTTGAGGCAGAAGCATCTGAGGTCGCTTCGAGCCATGTATGTCCCCGGCGTGCTCAACCGTGTGGCCGGCGAGCTATCACGAGCTGTGCTCCCGGGAGAATGGCGACTCCAGCCCCAGGTGGTTCAGCTGATCTGGAGAGAGTTCGGGGAGGCTCAGGTAGACCTGTTTGCCTCCTCAGAGACCTCCCACTGCCAGCTGTTTTACTCCCTGACGGAGGGAACACTCGGCACGGATGCACTGGCACACAGCTGGCCAAGGGGCCTCCGCAAATATGCATTTCCCCCAGTGAGCCTACTTGCGCAAACACTTCTGGTGGCTCCCTATTGGCCCACCCGGACTTGGTTCCCAGAACTCATGCTCCTCGGGGCAGTTCCTCCCTGGCCCATTCCTCTGGGAAAGGATCATCTGACTCAGAGACAGGGTACCCTATGGCACCCGCGTCCAGACCTCTGGAAACTCCATGTCTGGTCCCTGGACGGGACGCGGAGGTTCTAGGTGACTTACCCCCAGAGGTACTTAACACCCTCACTTCAGCACGGGCACCGTTCACGAGACATGTTTACGCCCTGAAGTGGAACCTGTTCGTCGAGTGGTGTCCTCTCGCCGAGAAGCCCCCCGAAGATGTTCGATAGGTTCTGTGCTTTCCTTCTTGCAGCAAGGGTTGGAGCGAAGACTGTCTCCCTCCACCCTCAAAATACATGCTGCCGCTATTTCAGCTTATCACGACCACATAGATGGCAAAACAGTTGGAAAGCACGACCTGGTCGTCAGGTTCCTTAGGTTACCCTCCATACCCTCTTGGGACCTTTCCCAGGTGCTTCGGGCACTTCAGGTTGCTCCCTTTGAGACTCGGCGGTCAGCAGACCTAAAGCCTCTTTCCATGAAGACACTGCTGCTGATTGCACTGGCCTCTGTCAAGAGGGTAGGGGACCTGCACGCATTTTCGGTCGACGAATCGTGCCTAGAGTTCGGGCCGGGTGATAACCACGTAGTATTAAGACCCCGGCCTGGCTACGTGCCCAAGGTTCCTACCTCTCCCTGCAGGGACCAGGTAGTGAACCTGCAAGTGCTGCCTTTGGAGGAGGCAGACCCAGCCCTGGCTTTGCTCTGTCCCGTTTGCGCTCTGCGTATATACGTGGACAGAACTCAAAGCGTCAGGACCTCAAACCAGCTCTTTGTCTGTTACGGAGGCCAGCAGAAGGGAAAGGCTGTCTCCAAGCAGAGGATGGCTCACTGGATAGTGGATGCCATTGCCTTGGCTTGCTCAGGTTGCATGCACACTCCACGAGAGGCGTTGCATCCTCCTGGGCGCTGGCAAGTGGCTCCTCGCTAACAGATATCTGTAGAGCTGCGGGCTGGGCGACACCTAACACGTTCGTTAGATACTATAGCCTATGTGTAGAGCCGGTCTCCTCCCATGTTCTCGCCCTAGACGGGTAGAAGCACCGAGAGGCCCGGCTCTGTCGGCTTGCTGCACCCTACTGTGCAACCTTATTACTCCAGAGTAAAACCTGTTCTCCAAAACCCCTCGGCCCGGACATGGCGGAGCATCCGGCGCCAGGACTTTATCCGCTGAATCCTTGAGAACTGGATCTGGGCTGGGTTCCATATGTATGACTCTACGTGGATCCCATATGTGTATATTCTCCACGGCTGCTCCTAACAGAAGCCTGTGTCTTTCCCTTGGGCTAAGTCACCCATTATTCAAATGCAGTACAACCTTCTGGTTAGTCCATATGTATTCCACATAACTCTGAAGAAGTGGCTTCCGCAGCGTTCTCCTTCCTAAATAGAAAGGGCACGTTTCCCAGTGTTATCCAATATCTCACTGTATTGGGTTATCACGGAACAACAGTGTCAGATACACTCTGTGTAAGCCTCCTCCTATCGTCCTTCCAGGCAAGAAGGTGTAGAGGCTTGCATGGGGCGCTGGACGGGGTTCAGCGGCTGTGGTGCTTTGGTAGCTAACGAGGCTGTGCAGCTGATGCAAATGATTGCACGCCAATGTGTATTGGCTTGTTTTAGTTTCACTCGAAGTAGATTGGCCTTTCTAGCGAGATTCCTATTGGTCAGTCATGACCTACGTCTCCGTCCCCTCCCTCAGGGAACGACGGTTACCATATGTAACCGAGACGTTATCCTCCCTGGCAGGGCGTCACTAAGTGCCAAAGCAGCTTTTTAACTGAACCTTTAAAAGACAATTTACTATATAGTAATTATCTTACATATTATATTATTATAAGAACAAATTCTAAAATATATTCAAAAAATCATATTCTTGACTCAAGGCCACATTATTTGGCCAAACTTTTAGCACTTAGCATGCAGTGCATGTAATGAAGAGAACCATACTGTGGATTTAAAGGGAACCGCTCTGAGACCTCTGAAATCATTGTCATAACCCACAATCCTTTTCATTAACGCTTTAATATCATATTCATTGTTATTCATTGTTCAAAAAATGCAGTGCCTCCTTTTCACTACTTCACTATCAATTAGTTTGTTTTTGATGTTACACCCCCCAATTTTTTTTTACACACTGTGTAAAGATCCACTACAAGCTACTTTACATTCATGCTTGGTTTTCTGAAAGAAATGTATCTAATGAAAGCAAGTCAGTCCTTAGCATTATTAATGTCAGCCCATGGTTATTA
This sequence comes from Meda fulgida, assembly GCA_030578275.1. NCBI lineage: Eukaryota > Metazoa > Chordata > Actinopteri > Cypriniformes > Leuciscidae > Meda > Meda fulgida. The sequence continues at coordinate 18,660,616 of CM060619.1, forward strand.
TAATAGTATATTTTAACGTTATCTTTCCTTCTTTTCAGTCAAATCCACATTCAGCACATCCATAAAATCCAAAGCATTCTTGAATTACAACCATTTAAGTTTGAATAGTGCATTTTAATGTTCATTATCAAAAAGGGGGGTGACAGCAAAGGGGTTAAACATGCATTGTGAATGCAAAGTGGTTTCCTGTTATTTGGAATTCATGCGTGAAGCGCTGAAACGTTATTGTAATTAGGGGTCCAAGCATCAAAGGTGCTACCTTTTATACCTAGCTGTATTTGCTAATTATTCTTTTTCTACCCTAAAAATGGCTACCAGCAGCCAATCAAATTTCACCCAATAACAACTGAATGGGCTACCGTTACAATAATGGAAATATTCTCACATTGTGTGTAAATGAGTGTGTGTACCAAATTCATCCAGAAGGTGGTGTCATAATTAGCAACTTTACGTTTTTACTAAATCCTTGCCCAGCATTTTACTGGGGCAGTATGGACATCCTTGTACCTTATTTACCATTAAAAGTTTCATAGTAGTACTTCAAGGGAGAATATTACTACTCTATATGCACATAATAGGGGTACAAAGTTGTCTTTAAAGTAGGGGTGTAAATATCTTTTAGGCACCTCACGATCCAAGCCGATTTTGGGAATCATAATCTGATTGTAAAACAATTCTTGATTTACATTAATTAATGAGTTGACCCATTTAATTCCAAATTTTTGCCCAGAGATGACATATATGAATGTGTATGGTATTTGAAAGGATATTAAACAATCAATGTCAATTATGTAAAAAAATTGTTTTATGTCCGGTCACACGTAGTAGAACACAGGTAGCCTAGGTCTATGATAATGCATTTAAAAAAAATTACAAACCTCTAGCAATTAGTTTAAAGACTGGGTTAAATTGTTGAAATGAGGGTTTTATTCCATTAACAAAGAAGTAAACATTGTCTGGCTCAGTTTCAAAAAGGTCAAAATGCATTGCAGCAGTACGGCACAAATAATCGAATAAAATAACAAAATGACACAAATTATAGGAAATTGTATAACTTATAATAACTTCATAATAAACTAAAATAAATGACACAATAAATAAGTACAGATAGATATTTTATTTACCTTTATTTAACCAGGCAAGTCACTTAAGAACAAGCTCTTATTTTCAACAATAGCCTGACAGGAGAGTTAAAATCTCCTGAAAGACATACTAGCATTGTCAGGTTGGTGTAGGTAGCCGAAGACGAGGACACAGGAACTGCGGTTTAGGTCATTTATTTACAAACTTAACTTCGAAAAACATACAAGAACAAAGGAAAGGGAACTCCAGGACTTCAAAATACACAACCATACATCCACGACGACCAACAAACACTGAGGGAAAACACAGGGCTTAAATGAACTAGGGTTAATGGGAAAATTAACAAGACAGGTGTCGGGAATCACTAATCAAACAGACAGGGAACAACTAACAGGACTAAACCAAAAACCACAAAGACAGGGGGAAGCAAGATCACAACACAGAACAGAACACATTAACAATGTGACAAGCATATTACAATAACATTTTAATTTACATTTTAAAACATTTACAAGTTGTGATAAAACACTCCCTAATAGTTTTTTATATGCAGAGATTGAAATAAATGACTCCAATTTCAATAACTTTTGTAGCAAAACCAAAAGCAGAGCGACCATAAACAGTTTGTTTCCTAGGGATAATCAAAAGAATATGATTAAATGATCGGGTTGAATATGTACTAACATGTGATTGCAGCAACTCTTGCAGATATTTGGTTAATAGACCTAACAGGACTTTATAAATAAAAATACACCAATGTATTTCCCATCTAATATGTAATGACGTCCAATTTAAAAGGGCATGCAGTTCATAGTGATGCGTTCTGTAAGGTGCATTAGTAATCAGTATAATAGCTGTGTGATATAACACATCTTATTGTTCTAAAACACCTTTACGTGCATTCCTATATACTACAATCACCATAGCCAAATAACGGTAAAATAGTGGTTTCAACTAGATATTTCTTGGCTTATGTAGTAAACGTAGATCTATGTCGATATAAGAAACCAAGTCTAGATTTAACTTTCTTCAGAAGATTCATTATATGAGCAGTGAAAGTTAAAGAGCGATCAAGTCAATTTCCGAGATATTTGTATGAAGATACCATGTCAAGCTTTGCTCCATTCAAGGATGTCTTTATTACACAGATGTTTCTTTCCAAACCACATTACCTTTATTTTTGTGCTATTCAAGACTAGATTAAAATAATTAAAAGCTTTCTGAATACTATTAAAACTATCCTTTACCCCTTTTAAAACTTCATCATATGATCCTATAGAGTAAAGAATGGTATCATCGGCGTACAAGTGAATAGGTTTTCTTACAGATAGTCAGGGATATACTATTAATATAAACTGAAAACAGGGTTGAGGCTAACTCAGAGCCTTGAGGAGCCCCTTTGTTAATAGTTAGAGGCTCAGATAGTTGTTAAATTTTACATGTTGGGATCTACTAAATAGATAATTAGAGAACCAAGATGAAGTTAGATGCGCCAATACTACGTAATCTGGATAACAGAATTGAGTGATCAACTGTATCAAAAGCTTTAGCAACATCGATGAAAATAGCTGCACAAAATTGTTGTGTATCTAAGGCATTATAAATATCGTTCATAACTTTTACAGCTGCTATAATGCAACTAAATGATGAACGAAAACCGGATTGAGCATTAGATATGATGTTAAATTTATTAAGAAACCCTATTAATTGCTTAATTGCTTATTTATGAATTTCTCCATTACATTTGCAACACAAAGCAAAACTGAAATTGGCCTTTATGAATTTGGATCCATTTTATCACCATTCTTATAAACAGGGGATACTATGGCAGTTTTCCAGGTTTTAGATATCTCCTCTGTAGAAATCGATAAATTAAAAATATATGTTAGAGGTACAGTTATGATAGGTGCACCAATTTAAAAAATGTAAAAGGGATCTAAGGTATATAGACCAGATAGACAGACAGACAGACAGACAGACAGACAGACAGACAGACAGACAGACAGATAGACAGATAGATAGATAGATAGATAGATAGATAGATAGATAGATAGATAGATAGATAGATAGATAGATAGATAGATAGATAGATAGGAAAACAGACAGACAGACAGACAAATAGATAGATAGACAGACAGGCAGACAAACAGACCTATAGATAGATATATAGAAAGACAGACAGAATTATAGAGAGATAGATAGACAGACAGTCAGACAGACAGATAGATGATACATGCTAGATAGATAGACAGAACTATAGATAGATAGACAGACAGACAGACAGAACTATAGACAGATAGATAGATATTATTACTGATGTTGATATTGATAGCTTTAACTGATGTAAAGGTATAGGAAACGAGTGTGTACAAAGATGTCATTTAAGGCAAATAAGACTAGGTTTTATTGGAGTTTTCTTTGTATTTTGTTTCTCTGGTCACCTTTATTTTGATTAGATAGTTTCTTTCTGCATATCATTCACATTTGACACTGTATTCTCATTTATTTATTTATTCTGTGTATTTCTTTTTTATATTTGTTCTCAAATATCTTCACATTAAAATGGTTCAGTGAATGTTTGTTACTGTCAATTTTTGTTTCTGCTGGCTAAAGAAAACATAATAAAAATATTTTAATGTGTACCCTTAAAGCGCTTTTACCCTGACAATTGTTTTTTAAAGGTGTATATATATATATATATATATATATATATATATATAGGTATTATTATTATTTTTTGGACAAATGAAGAATATGTTTGTCTGTTGCAAGTTGTAACAAATCCTTCCCTCGTGGTCGTGGGTCAAAATGACCCGAAGCCCTAAAATTATACTAATGCAATTTGTTTTTAGATTTTGTTGTTGTTTTTTTTAATTTTATTTACCTTTAAATTACTAGATTTAATCAATAAATAATCAATAAATAAATAGAAATTTTACTAGCAAATTCCTCACATTTTTCAATTTAAAATCAAAATAACTCGCAATTTCATTGCTAAGCCTTTTAATTCAGCTCAAAATATCTTACATTGGGTGTCTTTGCTGACCTCTTTTGGAAAAAAATATAAATAACATGTTATTTCATGACTCTAGCCACTAGATGGCCTTATAGCACTATTTGGAGCAAATGAGCAGTTTTCGCTAGGTCCTAAAGTCATTTTTTCTTCAGTATGCATTCAGATACACATGTAGATATTATAAAATATTTTTTTTGGTAAAGTTTTAGCATTTTTAGTTTGAATTTTGAGCAGTTTTAGGTTTTTCTATGTGTTTCTGAAGTATTCCTTGCATTCCATTCATTCCTATGGGTGTCAATTTGACCCAATTTGTTACTTTTTTAAATTTCAACCACAAAACTCCTCGAATCCATTAATTTGTGTGTGTGTGTGTGTGTGTATGTGTATGTGTGTATTCGTGGTGACCCGAGGGAAGGATGAGGGTTTGACTTGTGAAAGTTAATAATTTAGGACGGAAATATTTTACTATAGCATAGGATGTAATATTGTATAATATTAAAGTTGGATCATCTTGATGTTGCTGCCAATGGACTTTATTGTACTGTTGATGATGATAATAAATTGCAAATAAACTAATTTTCCTCCTCTTTGCAGCGATGCTGGTTGGCTTTGTTCTTACTATGGCCAACATGAGCTTTTTTGCAGCTTTGTTCACCTTTTTCGTCACATCCACCAAACTAACCAAATGGAAGGGGAACATCAAAAAACAAATTGACTCTGATTACAAAGAAGGTAGGTTGCTACTTAATAATTCAGATATTTGGTCATTATTTCTATCCTCTTTTTTTGGTTTAATTTGAATTTAAATAGCCAAAGAAATCTTTATTTTAGTTGTTTGTCTTTTGTTTAACTCACTGAATGAGTGCTTAAAAGGTAATTCTAAAAGCCCAAAGACATTAGTTGTATTCACATTATTTTTTAACATAAGGCAGGGATGTGATTCCGTATTTATACGGATTTCCGTATTTTCCGTCCTGAATGCTGGTTACTGTATGATGATTGAAATTGTGAAATGGCCTTAAACAATTGATACAACTCCAAAATGTTACATTATCTAAAACATTTATTTCATGGGCGTAGCTATTGACTGAAAGATTTTACTAGATCTTTTTTTTATTAATATTTTCAACTCTTTTTTATTAATACTTTCAAGTAAATATGCATATAATGTAGCTATTTTAAAACATGTTAAATAAATTAATAAATCAAATCAAACTTCCTAATGCCTCCACCAATCTCATTTGCCTAAGAAGTTGTCGCGTGACGAATCTGCATTTTGGCATTTACCTGAGATTATCATTGTCATACTTCATATGTTGTTGCCATGACGTACAATTAGTCAACCAGTACAAATGTCCCATCCCACGTCCTTAAAGGCGTTTGTGGATGAAAGTCTGAAGAAAGGACTGCTAGGATTTTTTCCTGCTCCACTTCACAAACGATAAGTGGAAGCAGAATTTAACGTCACAACAGTCATTTATTACACTATATTCATCAACAGCTCATTCTGTGTGTCATACTTCATTACGCCATTTCTACATTATTGGACAAGTGCAGACTTTTCCAGTTTTGGTTTTTAATTCGGCCAAGTTTATATAGTATGTCCTATCGAATGGATTAAGGTTTAAACTGCTCTGCTCGGCCCTCATAATTCTCTTCAATGTTTCTGAATTCTGCAGAGGCTTAGTTGTTTCTATCAGCTCTGGTGGTATCATCATGAGATACATTTCAGGTTGTGTTCCGAAAATCTAATTTGGTCCGAGCCATATGCCTCTCACTTTTGACCTCAAAAATCCAAAACGTTCTTAAAATGATTCAACTTTTTAGTTCTTGTTTATAGACGCATCATTCCAGTGCTGTCTAACCCAACCTTTCTAAAACCACCTCTGAAATTATGACAGATGTTGACTTCTCTAATCTCTGCAGGTGGCCAGAGGAACTGGTTGCAAGTTTTCTGTAACGGTGGAGTTCCTACAGAATTGGCCTTGCTATATATGATCGAAGCTGGTCCTGGAGAAATACCTGTGGATTTTGGGAAGCAATATTCTGCTTCATGGATGTGCTTATCCCTATTAGGATCCCTGGCTTGCAGCACAGGGGACACCTGGGCTTCTGAGGTGGGTCCTGTGCTTAGTAAGAGCACGCCCAGGCTCATCACCTCATGGAGAGATGTCCCACCAGGTAAAAAGCACAAAAATGAAATTGTGGAAATTAGAACAATAAATAAAACACATACTGATACCTCAGATTCTGTAAATGACCACAGACAATAATTATGGTCCAGGGCTTGAAATTAACTTTTTAATTCACCAGTCAAATTGGCTACAAAATTAAGTTACCTGCCATTCAGAACTTCTACTAGCCAACACAGAAATATCAGAAATAAAATGACATCTTAGATCTAAATATATTTATTATAAATCTGATTCTGAATGAATTGCTTTGTTTTATGACTGCCAAACCATAAAATTAAAGAGTAGTACCACAAACGGAATGTTTCGCCCAAAAGCGATGTCCGGCCTAAGAAAATTGACATCTTCACCCTTTATTTAAATATATATATATATTTTTAAGATTTTGTAAGTATTTTGCTTAGTTGTGCTTAGAGTCAATTGTTTTATTTGTGAAAACACAATGAAACATGCACAAGAGAAATATTAATAACAAAAAAAGAACATTATGTGTTCAATGCTTTTTCCCATGAGCTATTTTTTTCTATGATTTTTATTTTTTGCATGGTAAAAATAAAGCCTGTAGCTTTTGTTTCCATTTGTTGCAAATAATTTGTCAGGTAAATAACCTTGTTTTTCCTTTACATTTAAAATATTTGAAAAATATAAAATATTTTTCCTACATTTTGATCATTTATCGATCATTAATCGAATTTAATCGAATACATATTCCCTCTGGACATCACTTTGGCCACTACTGTACACTACCTGTCAAAGTTTGTAAAAAAAAAAGTACCTTAGGCTATTGTAATAAATACAAGAAAAAATGAAAATTTTAAAATACAGTAATATAATACAGTTTTATGTTTTATTTTAAAATGTAATTTATTCCTGTGATGGCAAAGCTGAATTTTCAGCAGCTATTACTCAAGTCTTCAGTGTCACATAACCCTTGAGTTTATTTGGTGCTCAGTTGCTCAATAATAATTGATGCACAATTATTAATAATGTTTCTTATTATTATCAATGTTGCAGCTGTGATACTTTTTTTCAGGATTCTTTGATGAATAGAAAGAATTTTTTATAACATTGTAAATGTCTTTACAGTCACTTTTTTATTCATCCTTGCTGAATAAAAGTATTAATTTCTCAATTCGTGCAGGGTAACCACCCATAAGATCATTACAATAATTTAGCCTTAAGGTCATGAACGCATGAACTAACTGTTCTGCATTTTTCATTGAAAGCATATGTTGTAATTTAGATATATTTTTAAGATGGAAGAATGCGGTTTTACAGATACTAGAAACTTGACTTTCAAATGAAAGATTGGTATAAAAGAGCACACCCAGTGCTGATAATGCAGATTCTTCTGTTCCTCAAGACCCTTTTGGTATGAGACATCTTGAGCCATATCTTTGTCGCTTGGAACACTACGGTGTTCAAGGTAAGAGGACGAACTGCAAGTTCATCCTATTTTTATAGTGCCTGCTTTTATAGTTGTTTATAATGTTTCAAGAGAAGACAGAATGAAGGTCATCCTATACGGACTCACAGATCCGAAGTTAAATTTATTACTTATAATAACCTCAAGAAACAAACATGATATAAAAATCTGAAACTGCATTTTATTACCCCTTTAAAATAGAAAACAGTTATTTGAAATTGTAATATTTCTCAACATAACTGTTTTTACTATATTTTTTTAAATCAAATAAATACAACCCTGGTGAGCATAAGAAACTTTCAAATACAGAAAAAATATTAACAAATCATATTATTATTGCTGTTAGTGTAGCTTCAAAATGAATGTTTAATGGTAAACATGTTTAAGATTAGTAGACAAGGCTGTCAATGCATCAGCGGTGATCAGCTGTTTCCTCACAAAAGTCAGTGTACTGAACTTACTGCTTTGAATCCACTTTTCCATTGACATCCGTTAAAAAAACCAACCCATTACTCTCACTCCCAAGGTGCATAACAATGCTTGTAATAATCATGCCCCAAAATATCACAATGACAATATTATATTTTACGATGAGACAATGACCATGCCCTTTGCCCATATGCGTCAGTGTATTTACAGCAAATTTTTCTCATTGAAAGCATGGGTTTACTGGCAGTGTTTGAATAAAGATGCCAAGAGTGCACTTTTGCTGTGTATAGTAACACGCAAAAGTGGATTTGGAGCATTTATCGAATGGCTATGGAGTGAGAATGGCTTCAAATGAAAATGTCTCCTTGCTAGAATACTATAATGTTAAACTTTGCTTTGCTAATATTGGAGGTTCTGATAGCGATGGCATGCATACAGAACTTACCATAGCTTACCATAGTATACTGTTACCCGCCATGGGGGATTTTCACCTACATTTGGCAGGTGTTAATTTTAAACCCTGATTATGACCTCTTTGAAGTTATACATTTCAGAAAATTGCCTTTGTCCTCACTGAAATAAAATTGTTTATAGGTACCAATGGCGGAGTCACTCCTGTTGGATTAGTGGCCAGTGTTTTGGGTGGAGGCACAGTGGGTGTAGCATATTTCTTCATGCAGCTCCTGTTGGTGAAAGATTTACATCTGACAGTTCCTCAGTGGCCTATCATCTTGTATGCAGCAATAGCTGGCCTGTTTGGATCTTTGCTTGACTCATTCCTCGGTGCAACCATGCAGTATTCAGGTAAACTGGGTGATTAATATTATAAAATCAAAATAAGGTCAATCAATAGAAATATAAGGTAAATAAAACCAAATACTTGTTCCAGGTTTCCTGTACCTGTCATACTAACAGTGGTAATTTACTTTTTATGCAATAGAAACTTATACCCTCCTTTTACTCCAACTGGGCATGCCAAGTTACTGAGCACTGAATGGGCATCACTTGTTAGTAGGCTCATGGTTGTGATGAACTGGGTAAAAATAAAATTTTTCTTATCCATTATGGATTTTTAAAATCCCCAAATCAATCTTTTAATCTATGTGGCTGACTAAAATTGTCACTTTATTTGTAACCAACCTCCTATCCTGCAGATGTCGCTACAGATGCACTCAAATCGTCTTACCATAAGAAAAAGCCTCCTCATTTCATAGAAGCCTAGTAGGGGAGGAAGGGACAGATGTTATGTTAATAGTGCAAAATAAAAGATAAACAAATGTTACATTGTTAATTTAAAGTGCCCCTATTATGCTATTTTAAAGGTTACTTATTTTGTTTTGGTTTCTTACAATAGGTTTACATGCATTCAAGGTCAAATAATACTTTAATTTTCTCATAATATACAAAGCAACATCACCTGTTTTCTCACAGTGTCCGTAACGGTTTGATCAAGTATCCGGTCTCTCTAAACCCTTCTTTCCAAGAGCCTGCTCTGCTTTGATTGGTCAGAAGGCCCAGTCTGTTTTGATTGGTCTACCGTTTACAGCGCATCGGAAAACAAAATATGTCCATATCTGAATCCGATTCCCATATCTAATACGAACAGTAACTATGGTTTTGGTTTTATTGTAGTAATTCGAGCCCGAATCCTCATCTTTTTTGAAGTGCGTGCAAAGTAAATTTGCTGTCACAGCTCAGAAAACAGCTTCTTGTCGACAACATGAACCAAACTCTTCCAGACCTACAACTACAGCGTTTGAGAGCAGGTCAAAGTAGATGTTGTTCGCAGGCAGCCAATGAAGACCATAGGCTCGCATTGTGCAAATTTGTTACAAACCTAAGTAGATTCATGCAGAAAGTAAGACTTGAATTACTGACGACTCATTTCAGGCTGTTCAAAATCGATTCCTTTTTTGGGAACAAAAAGTCCATTTATCATGCACTTTGATCTAAGAAACTTTGCAGACCTTTTACATTCACAAACAGCTATATTACACACTAAATAAAAGATGATATCCCAAAAATAAAACAAAATAGGGGCGCTTTAATAATAAAAATGAAGGTGTTGATAACAGTTTTGAATATGCTCCTAACTCCAAATATGGAAAAAATCCCATCCACCTGTTGTTGCATTATATTAACTTTGCATGTTATAATGAACAAAAATATTTGGAAATATGAAAATTTGTGAAGCAGTTTTGTTTTAAAATAAAAAATGTTTGGGGTAAAAAGGTCAGTGTTACATAGCAAACATGCAAAACATGCTCTTTCATCATATTTAACAAACTTATTTATGATCGACCTTTGTGCTTACTTTTCTTTCAGTATTTCTTTTAAATTATTCATGATTACCATTTCTCCCTCTCCATCAAGGATACGATGAATCCATCGGGAAAGTTGTCAGTTACGAGTCACCAAGTGTTAAGCAAATATGTGGGAAACCCATCCTGGATAACAACGGAGTGAATCTGTTCTCGTCCGTCCTTATAGCACTGTTCCTGCCTGGGTTTGCTTGGATATTCTGGCCTAGGCTTTAAATCATGTGATTTTATTGGGCGCAAGTCAGTTTATGCAAAAAAACTAATAAACAAAAAAACATTATTATACATTGACTTTTTAAGAATTTAATCAAATACAATGTGAACTGTCAATTTCTTTCTTTCTACTTATTATTTTGTGATTTGTAATTGATTTTAAAGGTGAAGTGTGTAATTTTTTGGATGTTAAATCCCTTACATATATTCCCAGCCTTAACATTAGCATTCAAATAGGTCAATTAAGCAGTACAACATAGTACATCGAGCTCAAAATACTGTAAAATCTAAATAGTTCTATCTCACTACAGGTCAGCTCACTTCATTAAACAATATACAATTTATGTAGTCAATTTCTCACATTACTTAAACATTTTGAGTAAATATAATTTTCTGTACTTCTACACAAAATGTATTATGTCTGTCGTCTATGCCACTTATGTCTACTGTACACTTATGTCTACTATATGTCAGAGATTAACACATTTAAGTATACCATTGTAATGTATGTGTACTTCATGGAATAAAGTACCCTTACCATAATGTTTTCATTGTCATGTTACATCAGTTGCATTGCATCATTGAAGATTCGGGCATATTGTTTGCATATACTGTTTTTTCTTACTATATAGTCTGGATAGTATGCATATTCACATGCTGCCTGTGTGCCATATGGTAAGCAACCAGTGATCTTCATAGTTACTGTTAACGTAATACATTTTTTAAGGATCACTGTCAAACAATGTATTATTGTTTCTGTAATTTGTTTAATTTTTTTCTTTTTATGACAGTGGTGAATAATATGAGATGTTTACAGGATACACTTGTAGTGAACGGTAGATGGCAGTACACTCTCCTTGTGTGCAGTATACAACTGAAAGAAAGAAGATGTGAGGGAGGCTTAAAGACACATGGTTCTGTTTGGGCGGCTAATGACACTAGCCTATAACAATGAACATAAAGTCCTTTCCTCCAGGGGGAGCCTGATGGCCCATTAAGACGGAGAGTCGATACCACCTCATTCACATCTCCAGAGGTTTTTCGTCTCACTAGAGATGTTTGTACACTGAAACGAATAATCGTTTAAATCAGATTGATGCACAGATTGCCACCTGACAATCACATGTAATGCAGCCATTTTAATCTGCTTAAAATGATTTTTTAAATACGTCCGAATCTAATAATCACAAACGACTGTGATTGGTTCATCTTGAGCTCCGCTGAGAAAAGTTTCAAATATCACGTGACAGTCGTTTATACATAAACTGCTTCAGCAGTGGTTTGGACAGTATTTTTTTACCCAAGTAATGTCATTGATGACCGTTAAAACATATACATTTTTTAAAATAGATACAAATTGAAAGTAAAATTGGATAATTATTACTTACAAAAATCGTACCGGACCAATCAGAGACAAAGCCAAAAGCCGATAAGCCCGCCCCTTTAAAAGTTCACCTTTATGCTATTTTCCGTTCTAATGCGCGATCGATTTCATACGCATGCGCAGTGTGTAATTGAACGAGTCAACGGACGAAGTTGTAAACAAGACTGTTTGTCAGTCCAAATATTTTTATAGAAAGAAGCAATGGGTGTGTATAATTATTTACATTACAATAATTTATATTATTTGCCGTTAGATCTGTAATGCCCAGAGCTACAGAGCTACATTTCTCATGGCTGGGCAGTTGATGTAACGTTAGAGGATCATTATAGCTTTGAAGTACACAGCTAGTAACGTTACATCATGTTGGATGAGACTGATTTTCTGGCATGTAACGTTATTATTAGTTGTGTTTTTGTTACAACGTATAAATTAATATACATGTGTATGTTTATATGCAAAATATTGTTAAACATTTTCATAAATGTTTGTAATCTCTCTCTCTCTGTAGAGTCTGTCCCTCCTCTCTCCTCACTTCGTCTGCTGGTTTCTCCAATTCGTCTTACATCTGCGTTCATGTGGCAAGTTGTCCAGAATCAGAATGTGGAGCAGTTTGGAAAACTGGAAGAATTTGTTTCCGTGATGACAAACCTCGTGCCAGAACTCTTAAGTAGGAGGCAGAGAGCCACTTTGATAGTAGGGCTGCGAGCCAAGGTTAGATGTGTTTATGCATTTGTTACTGTTTTCATTGAGCTCTGTTCTGCTCTCCTCCAGTTACAGTGATAAAATGTGTCAGTCCAATGTTACGTAATCTATAATTGCACATGCAACACTTTTCCTGACATCCAGACATAATATAGACTATTCAGTGTGCGTGAAGAAAACTACTACCTGTGTGTCATTTCACAAAAGCAACTATAACATTCCTAAGTAAGTAAGAAATTATAGTAGTTATGGCTCATAAGAGCTAATAGTCAATTTTATAATTGTTGCAGCTTCGACGTATGCGGCCAACCAATGCAACCTACACAGCCTTTGAAATGAGCCCCTACGTGCTTTCAGAACAATATGCAGAAGCAATATTTAATAATTGTTTAATTGTTGAGCATTCTGCTGAAGTTACAAAAGTGTTTTTCATTTTCAAAAAGTTGAATGTGGGCTAAATCTTTCAGTTCTTAAGGAGATGCATGGTCTAATTTAAGAATTAATTTAGTTAAAGATGCTCAGAATTACATTTTTATTAGTTTTTTCATCGTTAATAAAACCCAAATACTAAAGTGTATCTGTCAATTTAAGAAGTGAAGCTGAATTTAAAATGAAAAAGATTTACAGGCTAGTTTGTGACTTAAACATTAGGAAAAACTCTTTGAGATGGAGTTAACTTTAAAACCTATTAGATATGGTCCATTGTGAACTAATTGTTGTATGTTTTGTTCACTGTGGATAATCTTTTAGATGATTCTTGAGATGTGTCGAGGCGAACTCCCCGCGGACCTTCACACTGTCAAATCACACATTCACCAAATTAAGACTACTGATTTATTAAAGGTATGTGAAGCCTCAATTTTTTTCTATTACACCCCCCCCCCTAGCCCTGGCAAGCCAGACCTACATCAAGATGTTAGGTCTGGGAACTCATCATTGACAGGGCTCAATCCGAGGGGCGGGATAAACGGTTGTCTTTAAAATTCTCTCTGCATGCAATTGGATAGCGCTACAACCAACCAGAGCAACGAAGTCGGCAAAACTCCGAACACATCTTGTTTTTTTTAAATGACTCAAGTGCCGTTCTTTTTTCTTTTTTCAAAGAAAAGCTTAACTTCAAATCATCCAGTGGTCAAAGCCGAATCGAAAGACAGCTGTTCGCCAGCAGCAGCCATTCTTTGTTTTCAAGTAGCAGTGAACCGTCGCAACTCTGTCGTCATTATGTTACGCCCGCCCGCCGACTCTATACACGATGTGATTGGCCTGACCAGAGTTTGGTTTTTCCAGCTCAAAAGCCTATGGAGAGTTAATAGACCACACTGGCTGAGAAATAATTTTTGCTGCCGCTAGGGTGCGTCTAGATTTCTAGGCTACCCCTCCATATTAAATCCAAATTTTAATTAACAAGTGCTGACGTTTGAGGGCAATGCATTATACATGTTTAGAATGGCCAGTACTGATCTAATGATTTTAATAAAACCCAACTGAAGCAATTAAAATGCAAATCTTCTCTTCGCAACTGCATTTACATTTACAAGATGATTCTGAATTAAATCAGAATACTCTGATTATGGATGTCTGTTATTATGATTGAATATAGTACGTTTTTTATTTTATGCAGAAAAACGATTCCCCTGTAGAACATCAATAAATGACTTCAGGTTTCCTCGGATCCTTAAGTCTTAAAATGTAAAAATATGTTTTAATGTAAAAATAACTATTTAGCATTAAAATGTATTTAATCCACTTTTCAAAGGTTTCAAATGCAACTGAAGGACACAGCAGTAATCGTAAAATAAGTCTAATAACTAAGAACTGGATTTAAGTAAAGTTTGTAGACAAACTTTAAGTTGGCTTGGAAAAGCCTAGCCAGAAAGTTTGAAAAAGTTTTAAACTGTTCTAGAATGGTTTAACATGATTTACCATATTTCTAGTATGGTTTACCACATTGCTAGCATGATTTAGGATGTTTTAACATGACCATGGATGGTTGGATGGATCATCAAGATTAGTTAGAAAGAAAGAGAGATTGGAAATAGATAGAAAGAAAAGAAAGAAAGATTAGATTAGTTCGAAGAACAGAAAAAGAAAGATTGGTTAGAAAGTTCGAAAGATATATAGAAAGAATGAATAGTTAGACAGAAAGAAAGAAAGAAATCTTAAGTTAAAAGAAAGAATAGTAAGAAAGAAAGAAAGATAGAATAGTTAGAAAGAAAGAAAGAAAGAAAGAAAGAAAGAAAGATAGATTAGTTAGAAAGAAAGATCAGTTTGTAAAAAAAGAAAAAGATTAGTTTAAAAAAGAAAGAAAAGTTAAAAGAAAGAATAGTTATAAAGAAAAGAAAGAAAGATGGATTAGTTAGAAATAAAGAAAGATTAGTTAGAAATAAAGAAAGATTAGTTAGAAATAAAGAAAGATTAGTTTGAAAAAAGAAAGAGAAGTAAAGAAAAAGAAAAGTAAAAAAGAAAGAATGATTAGAAAGGAAGAAAAGTGAAAAAGAAAGCATAGTTAGAAAGAAAGAGAAAGAAAGATGGATTAGTTAGAAAGATAGATTAATTAGTGAGAAAAAAAGATTAGTTTGAAAAAGAAAGAAACGAAAAGTAAAAAAGAAAGAAAGAAAGAAAAGTAAAAAAGAGAGAAAGTAAAAAAGGAAGAATAGTTAGAAAGGAAGAAAAGTAAAAAAGAAAGAATAGTTAGAAAGAGAAAGAAATAAAGAAAGATGGATTAATTAGAAAGAAAGAAAGATCATTTTGAAAAAAGAAAAAAAGATTAGTTAGAAAGAAAGAAAGATTAGTTTGAAAAAAGAAAGAAAAGAAAAGTTAAAAAGAAAAGAAAGAATAGAAAGAAAGATTAGTTAGAAATAAAGAAAGATTAGTTTAAAAAAGCAAGAATAGAAAGAAAGAAAGAAAGATTGATTATTAAGAAAGAAAGATTAGTTTGAAAAAAGAAAGAATAGAAACGTTAAAAAGAAAAGAAAGAATAGAAAGAAAGAAAGAGATTAGTTAGAAAGAAAGAAAGATTAGTTACAAATAAAGAAAGATTAGTTTGAAAAAGATTAGTTTGAAAAAGAAAGAAACGAAAAGTAAAAAAGAAAGAAAGAAAGAAAAGTAAAAAAGAGAGAAAGTAAAAAAGGAAGAATAGTTAGAAAGGAAGAAAAGTAAAAAAGAAAGAATAGTTAGAAAGAGAAAGAAATAAAGAAAGATGGATTAATTAGAAAGAAAGAAAGATCATTTTGAAAAAAGAAAAAAAGATTAGTTAGAAAGAAAGAAAGATTAGTTTGAAAAAAGAAAGAAAAGAAAAGTTAAAAAGAAAAGAAAGAATAGAAAGAAAGATTAGTTAGAAATAAAGAAAGATTAGTTTAAAAAAGCAAGAATAGAAAGAAAGAAAGAAAGAAAGATTGATTATTAAGAAAGAAAGATTAGTTTGAAAAAAGAAAGAATAGAAACGTTAAAAAGAAAAGAAAGAATAGAAAGAAAGAAAGAGATTAGTTAGAAAGAAAGAAAGATTAGTTACAAATAAAGAAAGATTAGTTTGAAAAAGAAAGAAAAGTAAAAAAGAAAGAGTAGTTAGAAAGAAAGAAAGATTGATTAGTAAGAAAGAAAGAAAGCTTAGTTAGAAAGAAATATTGATTAGTAAGAAAGAAAGAAATAAAGATTAGTTAAAAAGAAAAAAAACATAGAAGCTTGAAGATAGATAAAACATAGTTTGAAGATTTATAAAAAATAGTTTGAAGATGGACAGATAGATAGAAGTTTGAAGAAAGATAGATTGATGGATAGATAGATGTTTTTAGATAGAGAGATAGAAAAAGTTTAATGAAACAACTTAATGAGAGAGAGAGAGAGAGAGAGAGAGAGAGAGAGAGAGAGAGAGAGAGAGAGAGAGAGAGAGAGAGAGAGAGAGAGAGAGAGAGAGAGAGAGAGAGAGAGAGAGAGAGAGAGAGAGAGAGAGAGAGAGAGAGAGAGAGAGAGAGAGAGAGAGAGAGAAATACATATTAGTTATTAGTTAAAAAGAAGATACATAGCTTAAATGAGTATCAAGGGCTTCTGGTAGTTAAACAGTTCAAACAGTCTTGGACATTTGGTCAATGAAAGTCTATGGGATTTTTTTGATTTTTAATATTAATTTTTAAGAAAACTGAAACTCAAATCAGTCTGAAAAGATATAGCAACTCAAGTCAGAACAGTCTGAAGGTCTGACCCGAGTTTGGTGGTCGTAGCTTTAACAGTCTAGCCTCGTGAGACCATCCTGATCTCGTGAGCTGTCAAGGTTTCACTCGCAGATCAGTCTGGATACTTTCCGTTAAAGAAAATTTGGGAGCAGTTCACCAAACGAACGTCCAATCAGCGTTGGCTTTGAGGCGGGTTGAGGTGTGACGCAACGAGAAGCGCGACAGTTCAGTCTAAAGAACATGGCGGCTTCAGCGGATGAAACTAGAATCAGCGTGGCTATCGAGCAAGTTTTATCGGAATTACAGAGTATTTCTTCACTGAAAGAAGAGCAAAACACTGCTCTGGAGGCTTTTCTCAGAGGAAAAGATGTTTTTGCTCTTCTCCCGACTGGTTTCGGCAAGAGTTTGCTTCGTTGATCTGATTGGTTGATTTGGCCCGTCTATCACCAACATAGGCCAATCAGCTAACCAGTATTTTCGCCCCTTACCAAAACTACTTCAATGGAAGGTTTCCAGATGGATATGCGGAGCAAATCCATCTGGCGGAGTCAGGTTATTAACAGTCTAGGAGGAGATACAGTCTAAAATTTGGGTCAGAATAATAATAATAATAAGTTTAAGTACAATATCAGTAAGTTGGCTTTTCCAAGCCAACTTAATTAAAACTTTTTGATATAGGCTATAACTATTTGTATCCCCAAATAAAAATCGATTATTATGATATATTTTCAGTCTAGTATTAATGTTACAAATAATGTTTTTAAAAATTTTTTTAAAGGCCAGTGTTATTTTTTTTTAAATGTAAATCCTAGGGGTGTCGAAATTAATCGTTTCTACGGTGCATCGCGATGCAGACAAGGACGATTCGGTATCGGTTCACTAATAGACCATAACTGATTATAATGTACTGATGCTTTTCTGACGTCATTTATCGCGTATGTGCTTTGTCGCGGTAGCATACACTGACAGAGGGAAACGAGACGCGAGTGCGAGTAATTAAACATGCTCCAACTACTTTAAAAGCCTACATCTGGGCACATATGGCTTTTATGAACAACCTGGTATGCAGACCTGGAGAAGACACGTACGCGCTGTGTGCGCTCATGTCACGCGCTAATAGAATATTCAGGAGGTAATACCACTAACTTGATAAACCACGTTAGCCGTGTTCACCCGAGCTGTTGAGTCTGAATGCTTTAGAGAAAGATGAGCTCCGTGGCCCGTATCCACAGCCAAAAACATCATCCACCCGCACTAATAATGTTCTCTGATTTAAGCATCCGCACCCTATGGTCAAATTACAATTATTCTGTGTTGTTACGCGTGATAAATGGATGATCGTCACCTTCAACACGGACTCGGCGGCGGTTGATGCGCGCATCTGGTAACATTATACATCGATGAATGAGCGCTGCTTTTAAATGCACATTTCTTTCAAACAAAATTGATTTGACAGAATTTAATTATCTTAATGGCATAAACAGGCGTTACTCCCTTGAAACTTAAACTGGAATGTCACTCCGACTTCCCGAACAGGCGAACACGCACACACACGCGGGGGCGTGCACGCACACATCACTTAGAAGTCAAATTGAAAATTGAGGATAAGGTGCATCGCAATGCATCGAGATATCGTATTGAACTGAATCGATGACATGATAATCGTAATCGAACCGAACCGTGAGACCAGTGTAGGTTCACACCCCTAGTAAATCCCTGAGCAGGGTGATTTTGTTCACATTGAAGCCAATGGAAGTGACGTGCAGGTCCGTCTTTTTTTTTTTTGAAAGGTCTTGAAAATTATATTAAAAATGATTAAAGGTCCCGTATTGTACACCTTTTTGTACACCGCACTCCATTAGATCCAGTCCCGCGCCGCACTGTTGCGTTGGGTTCCGCTGGAGTGCAGGTCTCTACATCCATCGACTGAACAGCATGTTCTCGACATGTTTTCGTGTTGTTGTTGCTCAGCAACAATGTTGTCTGGGGGTTGGGCTAAAGAAATGAGGGACGGTGAGCAGAGCTCAGGGTGGGACTGGGGTCACCACTGAGTAGTTCTGACATCACATTTTTACGGAAATCACAGTGCATTTGTCATATAAGTTTCAAAACAGTCAATCCACAGACAGTTACAGTACATAGCCCCTAGACCTCTGTTATCATAAAAAAAGCCAGGAAATTTCATTTTTGGACAAAATGGGACCTTTAAAATGGAAGTGCTGATACCTGCAGAATATCATTCAGCGTTGTTTATACTAAACATGAGAAAAGCTGCATGATTAATTGTTAAAAGATAGTGATCTCGATGCAAACAACCACGCAATCTTATTAGTTTCGGCCATGTCTTAAACCTTTGCCAAGTATGATACAGCGAACATTCAAATCTGCGTTCGCTGAGCCAGAGAGAGCAGTTGCCATTAAAAAGGAATGAAACCGCTTCACAGTCTTTTCAACCACCCAATATCATTATTTCTGTTACAGTTATTCAATTTAACACGGCAGTACTAGGATAAAAGTTTAACGTTCAGATATAAACACTGATGTATATGATAGCGACCAAAATAGAGCAAATCACCTTTTGAAAGTAACTTGACGCTTCAAATAACGATTGTATCAATTACATTGTTACACCAGTAGGTGGTGACAAGTGACTGTTAAAAATTTATTTGTCATTAAATCATTCATTCAAGAGATTAATTAAAAAATACTGATTCATCCTGTAATTAAACAAGTGAAGTCTTTATGACGGAGTCATTGAATAATTTCAAATAGATTAAAAAAAATCTAATTAATTAAAAAAAATAATAATTAGACTTCAGCAATTAACATTTTGACAGAACCTCTAGCAATGTACATGTTGTTTTGTTTAGTTGTCTATTCAGAGAATTCTGATGTCTATTTTAATTGATTCTTTCTCAGTTTATTCAGAACTATGCAGCTGTAGTCCATTAATGAAGTTTTCAAACAAGTGTTGCATTTCTTAAATTTCAGTTGTCTATACTGGTGATAGCTACATTGATTAATCATCTGATATTTGCTCAATTTGAGATTATCAGCCCTGTGGCCAATTAACAGAAATATTTATCTACCCACTGTGTCAGCTTTGTCACTCTGAACGGTTTCAATCGTGATCCAGGATGGCAAATAAGAAAACATTTCTTTAAAATAAGAAAACATTTTAGAATCCTGCATTATAATTCATTATAATTGTCCCAGATCCGTGTTAATGTACATAAAGACTTCATGCTAGTTTGTAAATTTGTACATTTTACATCCTAGTCTGTACATTTTAATATTAGAAACTGTGCAAATAGTATAACTTAGATGCCAGATATATTAAATATTCTTTAAAGCATAATTTATGATTCTGGATAATCTGGATTCTTTTCTTTTATTAGAGATTATGGTTCTCCGACGATTCTGAAGACAAAACATTAGACAACTAAACAAAATAACTTGTAATGTACTTAATGAGGTTCTGACAATATGTTCTGTTTAATGTTATAAATTAGTCCATTTATAAATGTCTAAAATGTTATGTCTATTAAAAAATACTTATTTAGATTAATTATTTAAAAAGTCGTTTTGGAATGAATGAACTTGTTTCGTCCAGACTTTTTGAATGAATCTCTTTAATGAATGATTCAATGATGCATCAAACACATTTTAATTGTTACTGGATGCCACCAACTGGCATAACAATGTAATGGATACAATGTTTATTTGAAGTGTATCATTAGTTTCAAAGGTAATTTATTCATTTTGATTGCTTAACAACTTTTTTCCCAATACTTCCATTATTATTTGATGTTTGCAACACAGAAATAGAAGTATTGTGTGGTTAAAACTGTTTGTGAAGCGTCAGTGGTTCTCAAACCTGTCCTGGAGTACCACCAGCCCAGGGCTTACGGTTACATTTCTTTTTAAGAGCACTTGTGCTCCTAATTGAAAAAATTTGTCAAAAATTTAGGAGCACCTTCTGATCAATGACAGAAATTAACCTTCCCATTATGAGGCTATATTTGACTCTTTAAAATGACTTTGCCCGGGGCATGTTTTTAACCTTTGTAAGGGCATTTTTTCAGACTTTATTAAATGTCATCTTTAATGTCAAATTCCTAAATTTATATTTATAAATTGAGTTAGAATAATAAGATGCAATCAGGAAGAATAAGTTACTGCAGAGGTGGCATAGAACAGGGTTCTCAACCTTTTGCAACTCATGGCCGACCAATGACTGTTTAATAACATTCCGAGGACCACCTTTCCAAATATGATAGTATGAACACAGAATAACTGAAAATTCAAAAAGTACAATGATATTCTCTGCTGTTAATCTGTTATGCCACTGTAGCAGACTAGGTCAAGTCAGCTATATAGATGAAAACTGTCCTTGTATAAAAAAGACTTGGCAGGTTTACTTTAACCATTTATTCCTGTAACAATAACAGGGCAGGTCAGACACACAAGGGGAACACTCTTTTAACAAATGAATGAATAATACATCCCTACATCCAGGCTAACATACCTGTAACAACAGGTCAGGCACACAAGAGGGGAACATTAGCCGCGTTTACATTACAATTCAAATTGCGCAAATTGAAGTTGCGAATTGAAAAAATGCTAAATGGAAACATGTCAATTTTGCAAAAACTCCCATTTATCGCAAAAAAGTTTTTACGCTCGCATGAGGTGGTTTTTCAGCCAATTTGAAAAAGAAATATTTCGCAAAACTGCAATGGAAACAGTTTTTGCGCATTTACAGGTCACCTGACTTAGAAGGGACGGTGTGTTCGGACAGAAGACGAGACGAGTATTAAATTCATAAAAGACAAAATAATTACAGGAATACTGGATTCTAAACCTCAAAGAAATGCCACAATCAAGACCTCTAGGCAGAAATGAGTGAGAAACACCTCATATGTGCCGCTCACAGTATAAGGGTCTTTCCTTAAAGCTGCCGTCGGCAACATTTTTAGGGGTTCAAGCACGAAGTGCTGAAACCCTATTGTTTTTGTTAATTTTCCCATGATGCAACATTCTCCACATAAAACTGATCGGGCAGAACGAACCGTAAGTCGTAGAGACTTGAAACTTTGGTAGCTGGTAGTACTCACACCGCCTACAACGTCACCAAGGCACCCGATCGGCCTGATGGGGGTCCTACAGCGGCCAAAAGTACGAAATGGCTCATAACTCCTCAACCGTCAGGCGTAGGCTCAAGTGTCTTACATCGTTGGAATCCTTGGCCTTGGAAATTTTCGGGTATTTGGGTTTTTTCGTAAAACCCACTTTTACGAACTAGTCCCATGTTTTTGGCCCGGCCGAAACCAAACCAGTGCAGCAAGATTCTATGGAGTCTGAATGTCAATAATTATCAAAAAAAGTGGAAATTTCAGTTCACGGTCCCTAAGGGCCACCAAAACGTTCCAAGTGGGAGGAGCCCATATTACTAAATTGTAACTCGTGAAAGGAACGAGATATTTTCACCAAACTCAGTGCGCCTGTGTGAGAGCTCATTCTGTGGTCGCATGAAAAAGGACTGGGCGACTGGCCACTTGGTGGCGCTATAACTGTTAAAATGGTGTCAAAAAGATGTATTTCAATGGCAAATCCCATGAAAGGGCTGAAAGCGGCTCTTTTCCTGCCGGATTTGCATACAACCTCACAAAACCGGGCGTGCGCATGCGTCACCTGACCTTAAAGAGGCTTGGAAACTTTTTATGGACGTCGGGCCATCGGTGGCGCTTTAACTGTTATAAAGGGGAAAAATGCTCTATAATATCCTATGCAAAATGACATTTAAATGACTGAAAAAAGGTCTGCCCTGCTCAGAACTTTATTAAATTAGCTGAGCATGTGCGCCATATTATTCTAAAGAAGTGTGCAAACTTTTACGGAGATCTGGGCGATTTTTACGGGGGCGCTACAGCGGCCAAAAGTACGAAATGGCTCATAACTCCTCAACCGTCAGGCGTAGGCTCAAGTGTCTTACATCGTTGGAATCCTTGGCTCAAGCCGGACAAGATGCTCACCTTCAGGCGCCAATTTCGAGTAAATTGCGTTTTTGTGTAAAACCTACTTCTGCAAACTACTCCTAGGTTTTTGGCCTGACCGGAACCAAACCACTGCAGAAATATTCTCTGGAGTCTGACTGTCAATAATCATCAAAAATGTTCAATATTTGTTCAATATTTGTTCAATAGTCGGTCGCTAAGGGGAATCCAAATGTTTGATGGCTCCAGAGCCACTCTTACTAAAACGGTTAGAACTTGTGAACGGAAAGAGATATTTTCGCTAAACTTGGGACACATATTCATGAGTTCAATCTGAGGTCACATGTAAAAAATCGCGACGATTGGCCACTTGGTGGCGCTATAACAGGGAAAAAACATCATGAAAATAGTTGTAACCACATCCAACCGTTAGTCTAATGAAAGATGGCATGCAGTGTCTTTGTCCAGGGTACCTTGATAGTCTATGAGAACATTGGCGTATCTAAAAAAACTCAGTATATGTAATCGGCACAATGCCCTGAAGGAGCCTGAGAATTTTCAAGCCAGCTTTTTTTCACGGGAGTGACCTCCTTATACTCCTGAATCCTTGCCGAGTCCAACGATACCAAACATGCCAGGTTTTGCCTTATGGTTTTTGTAATGGTGTCATTTAGAGCTTAAAAGCCTTCGAAGACCATTAGTCCGATCGAGACAACAACAAAAAAACACAGGCAATTTGAAAACATAGGTAAATAGCTAAACAATAACACCCAAATGTCAAAATTATGATAGGAACTGAAAAAAAAAATCCAATCAGTGTTGAACTTTCCAACTTTCCAACAAAATCCAACTTTCGCGAGTAGGGGAGCGCAATGTTCCATGGCGCATAATAACATTCCATTTGTAGGCTATTGACTGTAACCCCTTTTTTACACTCTGCGGTGCGTTAGAGCTGCGACGCGCGGCTACCGGAGCTGATTGCACCCAATATAGTCAATGCTTGTGTTTACACCAGCACCATCTATACAAAATAAGAATAAAAGTCAATTTCAAAGTAAATTCACCCTGTGCAGACTCCCAATTGTATTGCAAATGTCTTATAGCCTATAATTTGAAGCCTCAAAAGCAAGACCTCAGCTTTTAATTGCACGTGCTTATTTAACACAATTATCTTGCGTGAAAAGACTGCGTTTGTCAACCCACGCACAGTCGCGGTAAGTGCACAGCACCAGGGAGTAATCTTGACAGAACTTAGGGCAACATAATCAAATTCACAAATATTACACCATTTAAACATTATTAAAAATACATAGGCTGAGTTACTAAAACAATCTTTGATCTGATGTGAATTTTCTATTGTTGTTTTTACAGCTACAAACCTGTAGCACTGCATGATATTCAGTCACATTGCATGCTTTTAACATTAAATAGGCTAAAGCACATAAACAATACCTGAGCTTATCATTGTCGCAATTTATTTGTTTGTTCCAGCCGTGATGTCGCAGAAAAAAAGCTGGGGGAGGGGGATTGAGTTTACGCTACATTTACACAGTGTTGTGGTAAAAAGTTTTCTCATCTGATTAACTTCCATTATAAAATACACATTATCCTGTTAGACAGTTAACTTTTAAACCAATGTACAGTACGAGAAGTAAATTTGTACCTTTTCAGTTTATCCAGCAGTAATTTATGATCTAGTACATCAAAATCTAACAATTCTGCTCCTACGTTATTGTCATCAATCTGTGCTCTCTCAATATAAATGCTGAAAATTAGAGACCAAATTTTTCTCCTTGAAGAATAATTGACTTTGTTCACAAACTAAAATTTTCAATACTTTGCTAACTGATAGCAAACCTATTGGTAAACTATTATGACCATTTAAACCCAGTGCTGCATTTTTCTGCATTTAATCTTTGCATCTTACCAAGCTAAAGGAAAAATACCTTTTTAAATACTGATATTAAAGATGTGACAAACTGAACAAACAACATTTCTTCAATTAATTTATCAACTTCATGAAAAAATCATTAAAATAATTTTCTATTTGATATGGTTTAAAAAGTAAAAAAATTAGTCACCTGTATCAAAAGTAATTTGACTTGATTTCCAATCCATTATTTCTTTGTGTACTCCATTTACATTAATATATTTAATTTTGTAAAACATTATTTTTTCCCCCAATCATTTCAGTTACTTGATTTCTTAATTTGCAAAAGACATCCCAATCCTCCTTTTCCCCATTTCTGTTTTCTGTACCCTTTGCCACATCTCTCTCAAACATAATGATTTTCAACTCATTAACAATCCATGTTGTCCTATAACATTCTTCACTGCACTTTTAAATAGGTGCATGTTTGTCCACCAAAGGATACAACAATCTTTCGAATGCTGACAATGCATTATCAGTATGAACTTCCTTATAAACATCAATCCAACAAACATTATTTACGTTTGTACAAAAGTATTCTTGACTGAATCTCTTATATGATCTTTTATAAATTACTTTTGGTTTCCTAAGTTTTCTAAGTGTTTATATGCCTGCTAAATAAAACTTAATGTCTTTAAATTCTTTTGCGCTTAAAAGGCCTTAAATGCTTGAACCCCGATAAATGCTGCTTGCAGCTTTAATTTTTGATCATATTCAGTGAAATCGACACTATAATCCGACAGAACAACATAAATAAAGTGGTTTTAGAAAAAAAAAAACGAGCTTTTAACTCCACCTGGAGCGTGTTATTTGTTTTGCAAAAATCCACCGCTCCCGGTTCATCGGGTCCAATCAGCGCAGGGGGGTGTGAGATCTGACTGTCAATCAGGGGCGTCGCCAGCCGATTTTGCCGGGGCTTCAGCCCCGAATGTTTTGAGTCAAGCCCCGAATGTAATGATGACTGTCACTGAGCAAATATGAAACTGGACACACAATAGCCTATGTAAACGCCCGAAATCATAAGTTGCTTTATTTCATTGCGCTTTGGCTTTGCATGCATACAGCCTGTAAAAAATAGATCTTAAAAATAATCTAGCCTATAGAATACATTTCTTTGCTGTCGGTAGCCTATGGGCTACTCCGTTTCTTCCTCTCTGTTAAATATGCAGCAGCAGCAGCAGGTAGAGGAGGAGCTAGCACAGTCAACCGCAGGAGCGCGAGTTAACAACTGAGACAGTCAGCGAGCGGGAAAGAAAAAATTAAAGAAAAATGAAGCAAACGAGACTTTGGGGATTTTTCGGAAAGAAGTCAGTGGGTAAGAATTCAGTTTTTTTTATCCTTAAAGTCTGAAGATAGATCATCATCTGGCTGGCTTTCACTGTAGGCCTATTTGTTTAACTAGCTTATTACCATAGGCTAACATTATAACGTTAGCACTTAGGCCTACTGGCATTTTCTAGTAGCAGCTACACACTCTCTTCCGGATAAAAACACAGGAGAAGAAGCTGAAACAAGTGATAGAAGATTGCTCACTCTCTCAAATATAAAATAACGTGATCATCATCAAACATTAAACGTAAATCAAAAATCCGCTTAATATTATCAAAGGGGGACCACCTGTCCTGCATTTTGTGAAGCTGTGAAGAATGTGAAGCATTGTTGTCACGCAAGTCATAAGCAGTGTGCCTCATTTTAATTTTGTCTGCATCATTTTATTTAATCCTTTAAATTCCAATTCTAATGTTGCCTTTCTTTATGAAACTTACCAACATTCAAGTGTTGATAAAAAAGAATGCATGAAGCTAATGAAATGTCTTTAAAATTAAAGTACAGTTAAAGGTATTTTTTAATAAAAAAATCTACATTTGAACATAATAGTATACTGCAAGTGCAAAAATAATACATAAATACTGAACTATAACAAGTATAAGTCTATGTTCACTTTAAGAAAACTTGCAAGTATACTTGCAGTATAAACTAGTAGTTTACTGACAGTACACTTCAGTGTGTACTTTCATAAACTAAAAAATACTAATTGTATTAAAATAGTAAACTACTACTAGTATACTTATAAGTTCACTTGTAGTACAGATGCATTACAAATGAGAAACCTAGTTGTGTACTTAAAGTTTACTACTCTTACACTTATAATACATTTAAACGAATAATACTTCTTCATAAAATGAACTTGAAGTATACTTCTTTTTCGTAAGGGTAGCCAGAAACATTAGTTTTATCCCACTGCACTGAATACTTTCCTTGTTTATCCGGTTGTTGTTTTCTCTAAGGATAACCAATAAGCATTAACAAAAAATGTATGTGTGACTTGTTTTGTGTTTGTAGTTTGTAGTAAATATACACTGTGATTTGATTAAATGGTTTTGTAGAGGGTAGCAAAGATGAGCTGCAGACTGGGGAGGAGCCAGCAGCAGCAGTAGCAGCTGTGCCAGGATCAGACATGGAAACTGGTAACAATTAATCAGTCATTTTACTTTGGAGAAAGATAAAAGTGAAACATTGTTTATCCCATTGCTCCTAATGAAAAGTTTTTGACAGATGTACATTGAAAATTATATACAGTTCGATGCCATGGTGTGTCAATGAACGTAGACTAAAGTCATCCATGTATAGAGGGAATGCATATAGATAGATAGGTCTAAATCCGAGTGATCACTTACATTAATGTCATACTGTATATCATCATATCGTCCAGCCCTAAAACTTGTATAGTTTTTTATGTGTTTATTTAAAAACATCCAATTATGCAGAATATAGTCTGTTCTGTAGCTTTTTGCAGTCTATAAAAATATTCAGTACCTCAGATTTCTGGTCAAATCTAGTTGTACAGTCAATCACAAACCTCTTTCCCGTTTTAGATGTGTTTTGTGTGTTTTTCACGGCATACACGCTGAAAACAAATGCTGCCGCTCAGTCTTTTTGCCACTTAGTGGTGCTTGGCCCCTAATAAGAACCGGAACAGATACAATAGGTGCCTCCGCACCTTCGGTGCTTGGCCCCTAAAAACCGCTTCGAGTGATCCCTGTTTTTACACAAAATGGTCTGGGCTAAGCCCCGGATGTCCTTCAATGCTGGAAACGCCCCTGCTGTCAATCACAGTTCGTGCACATGCCACCCCTCGTGCACGTTACAATCACATGCACACGCCTGAAGTTCGCAGAGTGATGGCGGAAAAGATTCCAATTCCTCGGTTAACCTCGAGCTAGGAGGTCAGAAACAACACAAGAAAAGAGAACACCTTCTGAAAAGAAAGAAGTAAAGAAAGAAAGCGGCCGTGCCCGTAATAAAACCAGGATCAAGATCGGATCGACATTTGAAAGTTGGAGAGATTTACGTGATTTAATTGTGTTCAAGCTGGATTCAGAGCTTGCAACATTTCTTCTCGACAGGTAACGTTAATTGTGCTTTATCAACCAGTTACTTTATTTCTTAGTGTTATGTTAGTAATCTAAGTGTGTTTGCCCGAATGTGTTGGTATGGATAGCTAACATTAGCACTTGTTGGGCAGGTTTGTTAGCTTTGTTTGCACTGAAATCCGTGTGAACGTAAGCTCATTTAGAGTATAAATGACGTTTGCAATTGCAATCTATGGTAGATTAGCCAGGGCAGCATACCTCCAAATACTCCATGGTGTTGATGGATGCTGATGAGACGGGCGCGTTCACAGAAAATCTGGTGCACACACACTGACGAGCACGAACTCGGTGGGAGGGTATTCGTTGATAATGGGGGAGGGGCATGAGAGTTGTAAACATTTACAATTTTGCCTAAGTCCACTCAATCTGCTAGACTTGCCGACTGCAGCTTTAATGCTTGGATAACATGCCTACGTCTCTTTCCATTATTATTATTAATAATAATAATAATGTCTAGTGCGGTAGCTGTGATATATAAACCTACCAGCGTCCGTTGCCATGATTTTTGGAATGACTTATCGCAACAGGAAAAAATTAAATTTTAAGCGCATAACATCGGTTAATGGAAACGCTGTCATTTCACAATATTTTTTTATCCATATTTAGAAAATATCACGAAAGTTTTGCGTAAATCTGTAATGGAAACGCGGCTATTCTCTCTATTCATTAGCAGAAATGTTAAACAGTTCATTCACCCCAATTTACATACTGTAAGTGTAATTTATCAAATACAACTAGAGATATGAACATATTTAAAACAATCTTACATATTAAACTTGAAGCATTATGTAAATGTTACATGTATTTTATATATATAATATATTATATATATATATATAAAAAAACATTTTTAATTTTTTTGTTTTTTTTTTACAATTTAACTGGAGAAAAACTGGACACGTTACTTACACCTGTTAGACTTCCTCATTTTTGGATGTGTGGGAAGGAGTATGTCACATGTCAAAAACAGTTTTCATCAACAACCACTCTAGGTCTAGGACCATCAATAAATCCCAATACATTAACATACAGTATTTACATGAGAAGGTTTTTGGAGTTGTTCACATGAGAAAAAAACATACTGAGACACCTTGCTACAAAATGCACATTCTGCATGCCCTCAGTGAGACACTTGGGCTTCCTTCTTGGAGATAATAAGATCAAGTCTTGGTGAAATGGGTGAGAGATTGACAACCCTGACTTACATAAGTATGTGGTGGTGAATTGCAATAGAAATTGTATTGCCCGCTTGGACAGAGAGGGATATTCACTTGCAGCCAGTAACCGAAATGAAGCAAGGTCAACTTGAGTGAGTTGAAGTTTTAGGCTACTGTCAGCTGATAGTTCCATTAGTTCATTTTCCAGTACAGTGGAAAGAGCCATGTCTTCTGAAGCAGGATCCACAGAGAATGGGTCCAAAATCCAAAGGTTTCCATGTCGACGGTCCTCTGGGAAGTAGTCAGCAAACTTTTGAGACAAGTGCTTGGTTATAAAACTTGATATGTGCACATGAGAAGAGGCTTCCAAAGTTTCACTCAGATGTGGAAACATGTCAAATCGTCCCTCCTTGACTCTATTCCAAAGAATGAGTTTTTTCTTGAATCCCTCAATTTTGTCTGAAATCAAAAACACTGTGCTGTTTCTGCCTTGCATTGATACATTCAGCTGATTTAACTGATCCAATATATCTGATAAGTAGGCCAGTTTTGCACAAAATTGATCATCAGTGTAATGTTCAGCAAGAGGGGAACGTTGCTCTTTCAGAAATGTGTGCACTTCTTTTCTCAGTTCAAAAAGACGATTAAGCACACATCCTGTTGAAAGCCACCTTATTTCATTGTGGTACAAGAGCTGCAAATGATCAGCATCGAGTTGTTCACACAGAGCTGCAAAACACCTTGAGTGTTTTGTTCATGAACTCATGCAGTTCTGGTGACATCTGTTGTTTTGCGAGACTTTCCCTGTGCAAGAAACAGTGCGTCCACTTTGCTCCTGGTGCTCGCTGTTGGATTTGTTTAACAACACCACAATGTTTTCCCATCATAGCAGCCAGGCCGTCTGTGAAAATGCCTGAGCAGTATTTCCAATTAAGACCCTTTTCAGTGAAGTACTCATCAAGGCAATGCATGACATTATCTGCCGCTGTTCTCGTTGGAAATTCTTTGCAAAATAGCAGATCTTCACAAAGATTACTGTCCATGCAGTATCGGACAAAAACTAACAGTAACACGGCGTTGCTTATGTCCATCGACTCGTCCAGCTGTATGGAAAAATAAGGGCTTGCCTTTATTCGTTCCACGAGTTGGCACTCAATGTCATCGCTCATGCCAACAATTCGTCTAGCCACGGTGTCATCGGTAAGTGGTATTGAATGAATTTTGGTTGCAGCTGCATCACCCAGTAACTCTCGACTCATATCCACAGCACTTGGCAAAATAAGTTCCTCAGCAATAGTAATTGGTTTCTTACTACGAGCAACACGAGCGGCAACCATATAGCTAGCTTTCAATGTGAATTTGGATTGAGTTGATAACGATGTTATGACTTTTTGTTGAGCCTGAAGCCCATCTTTTTTCTTTAGAAAATATTCAATATCCTCATCACACACTTCGAAGCCTTTGCTTGCACTGGTCTGTCTCCCACATCTGCTTTTCTTTTCAGAAAACAATCCATATATATCCATATAACGTACTGCATCTGTTTGAATGAATGTTCAATCTGACATTGTGACGTGATTGGTGTTGCGACATTTAAACGTAAATCAGCTTTTAGATAATGCATCTTGACTTGACTTGAGTGTTTTTTGATCAAATAAAAATACATTTATTTGTTGATAGACTACCACTGCCTACACGGGCAACCAGATGGCGCTCCTAGCCCCACTAGTGGGCCGCGGCCCACCGGTTGAGAATCACTGGCATAGAAGAACAAAAAGCTGGCATTTAGGTAAATTTACTGACTGTTTAATGAGGCTCAGAAGTGGCTTGAATGCATTTAAATTCATAATAACGATGTTTTTAGATTATTGTTTTAAATAGAAGGTTTTGAATATAGAAATATTAAATGATTTAAATAACTGAAATAATACTTAACATTTTTTTAACTAAAACCACCAGTAGGGGGAGGCAAGTCACTGTCTTTGTCACGGAATCATTCAGTCAATCAATTCGTTCAAATGGCTGATTCTTTCAGGAACAAAGCCAGCGACTGTTTTTATGAATGGGTCATTGTATCATTAACTCACTAGTTTCGTTTGAAAACACAAATTCATTCATAAACTAAACACCCGTGTTTATTTTCGTTGACGTTTCGTTTACATGGTTATTTTAAAAAAGCGGAGACATTTCCCTTCGTTTGTGCCCTTCGTTTACTCACAAATGGAGAATTCGCCTCTGAAAACGATTCTTTCTAAAAACTCCGGCCAGAGTGGAGATTTTGGAAAACTTTGTTTTAGGCAGCCGACGTCACAATATGTGACAGAACTTGTACCTGCGTCAAAAGTGCGACCTATGTATACATTTTCATTTGGCTATGGTGATCATGAATGCATTCAGAGTAGCAGTCACATTTATGTTGGTGCAAACCCTTTTTGTCTGTTTGCATTTGCAAATATAGCTGCTCTATAGAGAGCCTAAGTCCCTCCCCTTCCGGTGGACCGCCATGGGACCTTATTTCAGAAAAATATTATATGGTAGTCAATGGCGAGAGACAACCAATATTTTGATCCCGTTTGAATTGTGCCCTGAATTACACATATGATGTTTGTCAATTTAAAAGATACATTTTAAAGTCAAGAAAGTCGCAGTTTGATGTAAAACTGTTGAGGTATAAGACTGTGAAAATACGTAATTACAAAGACTACAAACCCAAAAGGCGTGCATGTGACATCATACCTTTTCTCTCAATGAATGAAGCTAACGTCTGTCATTTTTGTCATCTGTCTGGCAGCAGAGAGATGTAGTTCATTGAGCGATTTTCACATAAAACTACATGTTACTCTTCTGTTTTATGACAAACTGCGACTTTCTTGACTTTCATAATTCTCTTTTAAATTGACAAACATCATATGTGTAATTCAGGGCACATTTCAGATGGAATAAGTTGTCTCTCGCCATTGATTACCATACATATTTTTGACTACCATACATATTTTTGACTACCCATGAGCTGGAAGCGAAGGGGAGGGACTTAGGCTCTCTATTATGTTGAGGAGCTGTTGTTGCTATTTTTGGGATTCTGATTGGCTAACGTGGGCTTGAGCTTCTCGTTACACTTCCACCTACAGGTTTGGCATGTTGTTGACGATTAAACGCCTCTGATTGGCCATTGTGTCAAGAAATCATGCTGCAAAAACACGTTCTCTCATCACAATCTCCAGAGTGCGAACACAAATATGCACGGGCAAGTTTGCAAAATCTGTTTGGACAATATGCTGTTATTAGTTTCAACTAGAACCGGGCCTGATCGCAGTCAGTCGCACTGGTGCTCCTTAATACTTTTTCACAGTCGCATGAAGTAAAATGCTCGCACTGTAGAGACCTGCAGCCCTGCACTTTTTGTATGTCTCCCTCATCTATCACACTTGTCTCAACCCCCCCCCCCCCCCCCCACACACACACACACTTATGCGATCCATATCTGATATATATCCAAATTAATCGATGATAAATTAAATCAAGATCTTGTGAATCAGACTCCAATCGTTTTGTGAAATCTTTCAGTACCAACAGCCCTACAACCGGTCCTGGATCCGGTCCGGGTTGAAGACAGTGCCGGCCAAAACAATATGGATGTTCCCCAGCTGAAAAACTAGGAGTGATGGGAGGAACACGGAGGAGCATAAACATTCCAGATAAATAATATTCTCTGTAAATTTATCAGAGCAGCCAAGCATCAGTACAGAGTAGGGTTGCCCCTGACCAAAGATTTTTCTCTACTAGTCATCTCCTCAGTACAGTGGAGGCGCCTATAGAGAGAAATGCATGTTAAGTTGAACATGTCATGCATTAAGTGCTATACTAATTTAGCTTCCACACTCCACATGAACACGTGGATATGCGCCGAATGATAGCACACATTTACCCTGGTTAATATTAACGTTACTGGCCATGTAAAGAGGCTGATGTTAGTCTACTACTTACATATTTCGAAAGCCAAGTTTGAAGTCGATAAATGAATGTTTACCTACACAGTTTGCCACTTCTAGCGGCACTACTAGGGCTGGCTATTAAGGGAAAGTACAGAGACGAAGAGAAATTGCAGGTCAACTCCACAGACACTTGAAGCTTATAGCAGGGAATCAGCAACATCATAGACTGTGAACTTTGCTGTGAACACTGCTGTCGCTCAGCACCTTCTTTGCTCTCAACAACATTAAGAACAATGTCGCCCTCACAGAGAAAGCTCTTGTGGGTGATGCTGCACAGGTTGGTTCACTCTGCACAGTATGTGTATTTGTACAGCTCTAATGTCTGGACTACACACCTAAGCTTTTCATACATCATTTACTAGGTAGTATTATTGTTGTTACTAATTTGGTTTTAGTTGACTTTCTGTTTTTTTAATGATTTGAGTATATGCATTAAAAACTTGTTTTACTCAAGTTGGTGTACATCCCATTTGATATCATTAAACTGTGTATATGTGTTAGCATATTTACATATATATTTACCTGTCCACAGGTGAGTGACACAGACATGGAGAGCTTACAAGACAGCGTACTTCAACTCGTACTGAGCTTGCTAGAGGACTCCATGAAAAAAGACTACTTCTTTCAGGTCAGTGCCTTCAAGATCCATTAAAAAAAATCAGAGACATACTGCAGATGAACAAACACCTTAAGTATAAAATGTTCCAGATGATAAAACATACATATATAGATAGGTCATGATGTATGTTTGCTGTCAGAATAGGAATTTGCTGAGGATGGTGTAATATTTAGAGTAAAAGGAAATGCATTGATAGTGATCCAACTTAATTCCCTTTCTCACCAAATTTGATGCAGAAAAGCTAACTGAATCTCAAACTAATAGTTAATTCACTCCCGGAGCAAAACATATTTTTGTCAGGCTAAACAAAACTCATGCTGGAACAATGTAAATGCACTTTTTAACTGCTCTGCCATCAGACTATCAGGAAAAACAGATGCAAGAAGTTCAATTCTCTCACTAATGTTATTAAAAAATTAAAACAGACGTGACCGTTAATTAATGTTTGTTGCATGATGGAATTTATTTACCCGAGTTCAGCACCAAAAAATAAATGCTGAAATCCATATATTGTTGTTGTGTTGATTAGGGATGCCAATTTCCACAAATTCGCATGATCGATTGTCGTTTTAAATTAAAGATCAATTAATCGTTAACCTTAACAGGCTACTGCAAGAACTATTGCAGTATATAGTCACTGGCATGACAGGATGTGCAATGACACTCAAAACGTAAGCATCCTCACCCAAAAAAAGGGTTTTTACTGTAAATAAAAGACTGGTAGGATTATAAAATGAATCGATGATCAACCATTTGTGTGTGTGGGGGGGGGGGGGGGTCTTATTTGCACTCTTGATATTTTAGAGTGTCACTCCTACATGTGCACTTTTTTTCTGCACAGTGGCTGATTTGTAGTTTGTACCACCAAAAGTTTCTCTGAGATTTCGTATTTTTTCGTATTTCCCATTCATTTCCTATGTCGGTCATTTTTGAAGGAGCCAAGTGTGACTTTTTTTTTTACGACCCTTTAACATATCCGAATCATGTCCATGATTTTTTTGTGTGTTCACATACCTAATACAACAAGTCACCAAGTGTCATCCCATTCCGATGAAGCAAATAAATTAAAAATTTCGAGGATCAGAGGTTGAAGTGTAAAACTAAATCTTAAGTGTCAGTCTTAGAGATGATTCATGACACTTTGCTGTGCCACAAATGGGATTTTGGATGACGACATAGGCATGGACCAATCACTGAATAGATTTCCTTATTTAGGAATATTCTCAGATAAATTCACAATGAATGGGGAAATTCCTAAAAGGAGTGTACATTCAACACACATTTTGACAAAATTATTTTTAAACTGGTGTGCTGTTAACTGACCTGCCTATATATAGCCTAGATTTTATGATATAATCAGCCACCATGGATTCCAAAAGAAAACCGAACTGGTGGGAGGAAGAAGCTTTACTGCTTGCTGAATTAGTCGAACAGCAGAAACATGTTATGAAAGGCAAGTGTCAGAACTGGTTAACGTTGGGCTGAAAAGATGATGCCTGCTCTGTCCAAATGATACCGTTTTATTTACTGCTCGTTGTCAAATACATTCTTCCTCTCTTGAAAGATTTGCGCATGTTGTGCACAGTGTCATCACAAGCCCCTACTGGCAACTCCTAACCACTTGAGAGACCTCTCGAGCTGTCTTAAAGCAGCTCGAGAAGCTTGATAAATACGGGCCCTGGTACTGATCTTACCAACATAATTAATAACTGTATTACTCAGTGGAAATGTCGTGGTGTTAAAGCAAATTTTGCAGAACTTCAACGGCTAGCCATGATTCTCAACCCTTTAGCTTTTTGCCTTCAAGAAACATATTTAACACCAAACAGTTCCCTATCTCTGAAAAAGTTTGTAGGTTTTAATGCATATGGTCCAAACATACACTGACCTTCTCGTGGCACAACCATATTAGTTTGACATGTTATTCATCGTCAGATCACAATACACACTTCAAGCAGTAGCAGTACATTTAACCCTCCGTAAGGCCATCACTCTGTGTTCTATTTATATACCTCCTAACGTTCAATGTGACACTTCAAGATCTTAATAAGCTTTCTGACCAACTATTAACTCCCTTCATAATTATGGGAGATCTTAATAGTCACAGTCTGTTATGGGGTGGAAATTTCACCCTAAAGATTTTATTTCACGTGGCAAAAATGGGATGATTTATGTGGAAGTGACCATCATTACCTCCATAAGATCAGACTTTCAACATAAAAACCCTAGATTGAAACTTGAAAAAGCCAACTGTTACCTTTTTCAGACCCAGACCTTTTTCAGATATTAGAGTGTATTCACACCAAGAAAGTCCGTTAGTTCACTTGATTTGGTCCGGACCAAATGCAATGTTGATTTGTTTGGTGTGGTTCGCTTTCACACTGCCATTTTTGCAAGTGAACCAAAATATGCAAACAAAACCACGCGTGTGCAGCGGTCATCCATTCATTGGACAGAAATTCTCAAGCCTGAATAGCAGGAAGTGCAAAAACAGGCAATTTATGGAGATCTTTCGCAGTACAACATTTTTATTGTTTTACTGATTTGGCGTTATCAGCTACTAACTCAATATGTAGAAACTTATGAGTATCATATGATACATTGTCATCTATAAAAACGTTTTAATTAGGAATTTGCGAAGACAAAGATGTGCTGCAAGATGTTTGTGGTAGAGGGAACATGATCTTAACTGATAAAGTTCAAACATTATTAAAAGCAAGTGAATAGTCAGTAATAAAATAAGAACAAATAAACAAATTACAAGCAGAGATGAATACTAAATAAAGTTACAAAGTCTCACAGTATAGGCTATTCAGGTACAGAACTTAATTAAGCCAAATGTAAAATAAAATGAAAACAAAACGAAAGAAAGAAATTTTTGCTGTTTCGGTTCATTGTGACTATGCCGTGCCTCGTGATCACCGCCTCACTGTGCTGTTATGTGAAGCATGTGTTGTTGTGGGAACAGTCGTCCGACATAATTTGTAAAGTACTGTTTTTTGGTCCGTGTCAGACTATTCATAAACTGTTAATGCTACAGATGTAGCCCATCGTTTAGGAACAAGCTCCTCGATTTGTTCTGGCTGGTCCTTCTCCTGCTTGGAGCCACCCACTTCTGTCTCACCTTCACTCGCCATGCTGTTATTCACGTTTCTGCCTGCATCCGCATGGTGACGTGTAAGATTGCAGTCATCCAAATGATGAAAAAGTATTGCCGTAAACAATGTATTTTGCGACACCACAATATAAACGGTAGAGCATAATGTGAAACAATAGACTTTTTATTTCTTCCATCCGATATATATCATCATATCTTACAGCCCTAGATGAGGGATGTCCTTTAAAAGTTGGGCTGACACACCATTCTTGCATCCTACATTAACAGCTGCTCCATCACTGCCAAATCACACCAGCCTGTGCTTCCAGTCCGAAATATCTGCTTCTTCAAATGCTTTTTAAGAAACCCAAAAATGAGTCTTGAGCAAATAAGATTAAGAGTAAAAAAGACTAAATAAAGCCCCTCTCACACAGAGATTCCGGAAAATACACAGATAAAGTGATCCGGAATTTGACCCGGGTTCGTTTGATTTTGGTTCATTAACACTGCCAGTCATTTTCCAGGATCAGAGAGTGCGTTCACATACAACCCGTAAAAATCCCGTAAAGACACGCACCATCAATATGACATGTAATGTCTCAGCAGCATCTTAAGTTTGCTTATGAGCTGTGATTTCTCTCTCGAGAAACCACGCTTTTGCATTTTTTTTCTCTGATTCGGTCATAAATTAGCGCATTACGTACCGTTTCACTACTGGTGACCGATCCCAGCTTCACATTACGACACGGCATTGATTACGGCTTTTGTTCACACAGCGTGCTTTCAGGGACTGAACACGGCAATTTTACTAGGTCCCCAACACGGCATAAATCCCGGCATCAATCCCGGGTCGTGCTTGCGTTCACACAGAAGGTGTTCTGGCAATTTCCCGGGATCAACGCGCTGTGTGAAAGGGGCTTAAGTGAGCAAAGGAGGAGGATCCAACCTGGTGGCAGTTTAGGTTAAAATGACACCCATACATTACCTGTATAAATAGCATTCAGAATTCCAGCAGCAGTTCCCTGTTTTACATCCTGAATAGAGAAGTAGGCATTTACTTGCTCTCTTTCTCCCAGGAAGCGGACATATATCAGATCATTTTCAGTTGTTTCTGCATCAGTTGCTCCATCAATCATAATGGAGAAATAACTGGTCTTCTTCAAAGTCTCTATTAGTTTTTCCCTCTCTATGTCATATATGCAGACTTGCCAACCTATATGCATTTTGCATAGCAGGCACGCATTTTGACCTCAAAGTACGCTGGTACGATTTGTCACTCTAAACTACGCAAAAACCTGGTGATGCCTGTGCACGCACAGTCCTCAAATAGCAAGCAGGATGATTGACAGATGCGTAAGGCCTATCATTAAAAAGAGACAAATCAACACCAATCAAAAATCCCACTCGATCCCCCTTCCACTCCCGCCACCCGCTGTGTGACTGATTTAAGCGAGGACAGTACAGTAGGTACTTCTGACCATAGACATAATAAATACATAGACGCCCTATTGGCCGCTGGTTGTATTTGGTCATGTTATAATTAGTAATAGTATCGTTCAGAGGAGAAGGCCGCAAAATTTAAAAATACTACTGTTATTGTGTCACGAAATGTAGTTTTAATAGTTTTTCAGGCGAAAATGCAGTTCAAATCTGTGGTTTATTTATAAAGATAGCGCCTATTCAAAAATTTGATCTGACGTTTTCGGAGTTGTGAGATCCAGGCAATCACGGGGCGCTCAGCGCCCATGTACCCCACCTTTTTTTTAATTGTTGATCTCCTACATAATGTGCAGTTATAACACAATAATTATTTTTACACACACAATAATTAGGGGCCGGAATGTAAGAGCCTCCCATGTAAGTCTCCCGTGTGTTCTCTGTTTATGGTCTCATTCATAATATTCACTGCACTCGGATTGTAAGTGGTGGGCGTAATAGTGGTCTATTTGTTTGCCTCACCTGAGTTCAATGGGGCTTTGACAGAGAGAGGGAGTGAGCCTGGGAGTGAACACTTTCTGCAGTTGCCAGTTGTACTTTTACGTGTTGAAGTGTAATAAATGATTGAACTTAGATCATTGAGTGGAACTGAGTTTCTGCGCGTTGCAGTGTTTTCAGTCTCAGTGTTAAGTCCCTCGCGGCTGCAAATTTTGTTTTGCCTTGTCTACAGCCGCTAACAGTGACCTCGGCTAGTGCTTCTTTGCCGTTTGCCGCTGGCTCGGATGTCTCTAGTCTAGTGGTTAAACATGAGATATAATTCGTCTTGTGTATACCTAATGGGCAATCTTTGGTCTCATTAATCTATAATTTGTTCCCCGGCAAATCGTTTTGGCTGTGGGCAAAGTTAAGTTTCATAACTTTATATTTAGGCTATTTTAACGTATCCTGCTCTATGTTTGACTGAATCGTTTACTTTATTTCTTGTCTTGTATAGCTTCTTATACCTTTTTAGGCTACTTATACTGTTATAATGGCTATCACTGATCAATAAAACTGAAATTTAACAAAAAGAGTTAAATATTAAATATAAGTCACTATTTAACTTATTATTTTGTATTGTCTATATTCTGTAATTGATATTTCTTATTCTATTGCTATTATTATAGTATTATACATTAACTATATGCTATTATCATTATTTTTATGATTGTATTATTGTACTTATGATATTATATAATTATACTATTCATTACTATTTTATTTGCTGTATACTGTTTATTTTATTGACTAAACTTTTTACTATTACTTCTCACTTTATCTTATATTTACTATTTGCATTGCACTGTAGTTGTACCATAACATATGTATTAGCATAAAGGATCCATCAGTTATCTTTGTTATTGCAAAAATCGGGTCAATTTCAGAAAATGCTTTTTCCACAATAAGAAAACTTTTTCATTTAATGTGAAAATTAAATTATATCTCAGTATGGGGGTCTTCACAATTCTTATCCAATAATAAAAAGCCAGATACATGACAAGCCTGAGCTTTGACAATTCCTTATTAAAAAAATATTTTATAAGTCTAATTATCGAGATTTTAAATAACTAGAGATGGAACTTTTTGTACACCACATACAAACCATTGAAATCGGTTGATAAATGTAAAAACATTTTTTGTTTTTATCCAGATAAAACGCAGCTCACCCCTTTACTTGCATTTGATTACAGTGCAGTCTTGCCCTCAGCAAAATTGCGGACGCGTTGACGTATTGCAGCAACGTTCCAAAGCGGCCAATAGGGCGTCTATGTATTTATTAAGTCTATGCTTCTGACTCCTAAAGGTAAACGGGCTGGGGTGGATGTGGAAAGTTGTAATATTGTATCGAGTTAACTTAATCCTCTGGATTCGATGATCACACAGGATGGATAATTATCTTAAAATACTCCGTCATTCATGGTCACTCACTCAGATAAGAGGAAGAAATCATTCAGCCGTGCAAATTATAAAAAGTATTGCTGAACAATGAATCTAAATAAATTTGAAATCGCTTATTGATTATGAAATTGCTGTGATTTGTGGATTTGATAAGCGCAAGTCTGTAGAAACGGGCGTTTATTTATTCATTCTCAGTGTTGAGAAACGTAGCCTGCATGTGTTATGTTATTGTGCTAATACTAACTAGTATCTAATTATTTTCGATATTTATTTTGTATGAAAACTATCACGTTAGTTTAGTTACTTATTGATTAAAAAGTACCGTTGTATAAGTGCTGCGCGAGCGCTCTCACAAACACGGAAATTTTGTTCGCTAAATTTTGTTTTTGCTTGTTTTTTTTTCTGTCAAAATGTCAAAGCATTTTGTATAAAACATCCGTGTTTTTAAAATTCGTTAAATGATGGATGTTTTACTGTTAACAGCCCTCAGTATAGGCCTATGTCGTATTCGTCTAACTTATACTTATTCTTTTTAGAATAAGCGATTCGTTTTGCCATTATTTATTGGACTCCTGTCAATTCATTGTCTACTGTTTTCTATAAATACGTTTGTATTGGCTAACATTTATTCAGCTAATGCGTGGTACTGTTTAAAATGTCCAATGTTCAAAATGCAAAGACAGCACGTCACAAATGGAAGCCCTTTTTTCTGTGGGATTTAGTATCATATCATATATGGATATTGGAATAATAAATTAAGTAGCCTTAAATCTTAAATGTACGCACACAGTGTTCCTATGTTTTTATTTTTATTTTATTTTTTTAATACTGTTTTCTAGGGGTTTCTTAATTTACTTAGACTAGTTGACCAGCTCACATTATGTGCAATGCAAACAAACTATACTCAAAAAATAATTGCAAGGTTGGCAGGTCTGTATATGATGCTTATGAAGCTGCAAAAAGAGCAAACATATTCTGTTTATTCTCCGGTTGAAAAAAAAAACACAGCAGTTTACAATTGTTGGTGATAAAGGCATATACACACACACACACGCTTTATCAGAATCATAGTAGTCTGGAAGTTTTCCACCTGTTCTTTAGATGAAACCATGAAGAGAGGGGAATTGACTGAAAGGTTGCTCCTCGTTTGCAATGTAGTAGGCTGTGTACATCATATTCCTAATTTTTTCAAACAAATCCTGCTCCATTTTTTGCACGCCTTGAATAACAGCTTTGGTGCATCATGTTCTTTTATCCTCTGTGCAGCACTTCAATGCTGGTGGCGTTTACTTTTGTCATGGGACAGAAGTGTATCATGCCTGAAGGCATTTGTCCCCTTGACTAATGAAGATGAGCTGTAATAGAGGAATACTTCTCACCTTCTTAACCCCTTCTCAAGCCCTCCACCTCATTTTGGCAGGAGAGTGCAAAAATGACATGCGCAAATTAAAAAGTTGCTACCCATGAGTCCTTATAATTAAACACATAATAAGGAATCTTTAAAAAGATGAAAGTGTACAGTTTAAAAATTAGGGCTGTCACTATCTATTATTTAGACGTTTATTTTGAATATTATTATTTTTAACTAATAAAAATATACCCAAGTGAACAATTAACAGTTACTAGCTGGAGTGCTCTTGAGAGCCTCCATAGGGCACTTCACCCTGGACTATTGTCACTCTCACAAACTACATTTCCCAAAACTCACTGCCCTGACTCATCATCACTGATTGCATTCACCTGTATCTCATTACCTTGTTAGTATCAGCCTATTTATTCCATGTTCACTCATTTCTTATTTTTGTATGTTGTTGCACTGCATTTCCGAGTGTTTTCCCTGGTTTCATGTTTCTTGGATTTTTTTGCCTGTTCCATGGATTACTCTTTTGCTTCTGACCCCTGCCTGTTTTGCTTGTTTGTTTGTTTGGACGGCCTACCTGTGTTTTTACCTATTGCTAGTGGTGGGAAGATCGAGGCTTTGTGAAGCAATGAAACAGTTGAACCAAATGGTCCATATTGTTTTTCGAGGCTTCTAATCAATCCGACACCCATCTCAACGGTGACACCTAGTGGTCACTTGCAGGTGTTGATCTGAAACAACCTTGAGGAGCCATGAATTTTTTTTAAATTTTTTTTATTATTGTTCTTTTCTAAAATGTGAATCTTGTAACCTATAGGCTCCTCACTGTGCATAATGTTATTTTGGTCCTGCAAAATGAATATTAATAAAATAAATCAAGCCACAATGTCTCACTTTTTTTGCATATTTTTATTAAAAAATATTAATTTCTCTGCTGTGGAAGGACTTAGCCTACTTAATTAATTTCTTAGATAATTTCTCCAGGCTTTGAAAATATCCTCTCACAAGGGACACTTGTTGCTGGCATGCAAAGATATTTTTTAGCTAGGACATACAAATGAGGAAAGAGTCTGCTCTCTCGTTCCAGTAAGTTAGTGGATCATGAGTTCTGGGCAAATACGCATCGTTGATGTATTTTTTCACTTCCACTGTGGCATCAGCTGTAGCATTGTGTATCATTTGGGTTTGATGGATACAAGTATCAAAAAGTTCCCATAAACTGTCCTGTGTTTCTACTGGTTGATGTTGATGTTGATGGTGGTGGTGATGATGTTGATGGTGATGGGTCTGATGTTGACATTTCTGGCTCTGAATAAAAATGAAAACAGCAATTAGTAACAAATGCTAAACTGACGGCATATATGAAGTATATATTACATGAATCAGATTACATAACATAACACAGACTGAAACTGCTCACCAGGATTTGTGTTTGAACGCATCAGTGAAGCCACTCCAGTGTCATGTGCTTTTCAGCGTCCTGGGGTTTGGCAGCATTTCCAAATGCCATATTTTTTAACCTTTTTTGAACCTTGGGTCCAGCAGTGTAGCCAGTGCCAAGGCTCTAAAACTCTCATAACCTCCACATCTGGACTGCAGACCTTCTTGCAGATGTGAGCCTATGAGCCAAAACAGGAGAAAAAAAAAATAATGACAATAATATGACAGTTATGGCTTATTACATGGGTAGTATGGTCATTGTGGCCTACCTAATTGTACAGTTGATTCCTGCGTTGCATTTCCTTTTTTCTGCGCAAGCTTGTGCTGCAACATCCTGTACAGTGGTATTAGCTTTAAGCAGACACTCTCTTTTCCTCTGACATCTCTGTTGTTGCGAGTTTGAATGGTTGCAGTAGTGACAATGATTGTTGAATAATGTCATACTCAAGACTTGTCAGGGGAGCAGTATCATTGTTTAAGTTGGAAAGTGCAGCAGCCACTGGTTCACGTTGATCATACAAGCGTTGTAGCATGTCGAATGTGCTGTTTCATCTCGTCTCAACTAGGGATGCACCGAAATGAAAATTCTTGGCCGAAATCGAAAAAGAGGAAACCAAGGCCGAAAACCGAAACACTGAAAGAAATTATGCCAATTATTAGTACCATTGCATTTATGGCTATGACTGTGTACTAACTTTACTAAAATCAAGGCATTGCAATTGCATAAATAATATTAAAGTTTCAAAGAATAAATCAATTACAAATTATGCAAATATTTATTTAGCACATTGCAACAATGCACAGTATAAAATAAAATTCAAACTAAAATGTTTAACTTGACCCCACTCATGTGTACATTAATAATGTAGAGGCCTACTGGCCTGCAGAAAGGTTTTTAAATTATGTTCTCTCATAAAAACAAAGTGCATTTAGGTCAAGTGCATTTTAATTTTTTCTCTGTAGGACTACTACAAGAAAGTGCATTCAGAACAATTGCAACTGCTTAAAGATTAAGGGTGTAATGGTTCACAAAATTCACGGTTCGGTACGTTTTCGATACAGCAAAAAGAAAGAAATTCCAGAGAAATTTCCTTGATTTTTTTTATATTATTTTTTTTATTAAAACTAACATCATAAAGATCATTTTTTACTTTGAGCAATGATGAGCTATACTTGACTCTTCATATGAGCATATAAAACAAAAAACAGCTCCTTGAAAAAAAGGAAATGTAATATGTAGTAGTTATAAACAAAGGTTTATTTTTATTTCAGATTTGAAGGCATTTGAAGGCAGCAATTTTATTCATGATGTCAAAATAAAACCGAAGTAATGTTACTTGAAAGTATTGTAGCCTAACTTACTATTCCTGCCAAACTTCCATGGTTAC
Organism: Meda fulgida; assembly: GCA_030578275.1. Classification (NCBI taxonomy): domain Eukaryota; kingdom Metazoa; phylum Chordata; class Actinopteri; order Cypriniformes; family Leuciscidae; genus Meda; species Meda fulgida. The sequence goes on from CM060619.1 coordinate 18,705,339, forward strand.
AGTGAGTGCACTAAAGTAAACCCATGGTGATGTTGCTGATCTGTGGACACTGGATAGTTCATTCATGCAGAGCCGGTCCGAGCCTTTTGGGGGCCCTAAGCAGAATTTGATTTGGGGGGCCCCCTCCCACTACGCGAAGTCACCTGTGCTTGACGACTATTGACACAAATGTCACGCAATAATGATACATTATAAATGAATACAGTGAGGTTATGTATTAATCCAAAATAAATACTTTATAAAAAATAGATGCCTACTTAAATAAAAAAGTTGTAACTTTTACTTTACTCTTTTACTAACTCTTTGAAACTAATTAAAACAAACTGTCTCGAAACATATAAAATAAATTAGTCACGTGACGTGCTCATGAACCCTGTCGTACTTGAGTAGAGCTGCATCCATTTGTTCCTTTTTTTTGCCGATTTTTTGTTTTATTTTAAGTTTTAATCAATAATTGTAGTTTCCCAGATGTCACACAATCGAAAACAGCAAGATTTCTCGCCGTCATCTTCTCCGATTAAGAAGAGATCCAAGGCACCCACGGAGACGACCACAAGTGATACGGTTGACAAAATGGCTAATACTGTTGCACGCTTTGAGGACATACTAAAAACAGAGTTGACGGCGATGCGGAGTGAATTAGGTTCTCACATGTCAGTTGTCCAGTCACTATGCTCTAAACTCGATCTTATCACTGGTGAGATGCGTGAACAAAAGAAAGTAGTTGCGGATCACGATGTGCGATTAGCCGCGCTTGAACAACAGATGATCGATTTACAAGACCGCAACAGACGCAGCAATTTGCGTCTGGTTGGATTGCCTGAAGGATCCGAAAAGGACGATCCCATGGGCTTTTTGAAAAGATCGCTGTCGACGTGGCTCCCTTCTCTGGCGGGAAGAGAGATTGAAGTGGAACGAGCACATCGCGTGTATACAAAGGCTACCTCAGATCGCGCTAAACCACGGGTCTTTTTAAACTTCTGCGATACACGGACAGGGAGCTCATTCTGCGGACGTCTAGACTGCATGCCCCGGTGAAAACAAGCGATGGAGCAGCGCTGTCTTTCTTTCCAGACTTTTCTCCTATTACTGCAAAAAGAAGTGCGTTTGCACCAATTCGGAGGGAAATGCGGGAAGCTGGCATCCAGAATTTCCTCCTTTTCCTGCAACGCTGAAGGTCATTCCCAATCAAGGTGAACCTAAAATGCTGTACTCCCCAGAAGAAGCCAGACACTTTCTCGGTTGCAGTTAGCCACTAACCCCCGCTGAACTTCGGCTGGTAATTTGCTGAGACGTTCTAAGTTCGAACTCGTTAGGTGACTGTTATTTCATAGAGTTCGCCTCACTTTATTTTGGACGTCATAATTATTGAAAGGCTGAGCTCTCGCTACATTGTATTTCTTATCGGGTTGTGTGACGGGTGATTTTTATTTATTTTTATTTTTTATTTATGGCTATCTAAATGTCTATATATTATTATTTTATATATAGATTTTTTTATGTGTTTTTTTTTCTTTTGATGTACTTACTAGCCATTATGTTAGTATTGGGCCAATGTTGGTGCTTCAGTAAAGTGCAGGTTTCTGTTGGCGCCACGGATCGAATTAAGGGGGGTTGGCGGATCAAGGTTTGTTCTTGGTTTGATCCGCCATAGTTTATGGGGATATGGTTATGTTTCTCCAAATGGTGATGGGAAGGGTGGGGGGTGGTTTGATGGTAGACTCAAATGGTTTCATTTTCTAAGTTGTACTTTATTTTATCAAGCAGCATTTCAGTTGGATACGTATGACTGAGCTTAATATTCAAAGTTGTAATATAAACGGCCTAAATGGCCCTCACAAACGCACAAGTTTTTTGGATTTTTTACGAAGAAGAAAGATTGATATAGTGTTAGTGCAGGAATCCCATTTGAAAGAGGAGGATGTACGCAGGTGCAATAATAAGTTTTATGAAGTGATATCTCATTCATCTGCTGATAACAAAACTAAAGGTGTTCTAATTTTGGTGCGGAGGACTTTAAACATCACTATTCTGGATAAAGGCTGCGACTTGGATGGTAGAGTAACGCACATAAAAACAGTTGTGGAGAATAGGAATATTGTATTTCTTTCAGTCTACGCTCCATGTACTCCTGACCCTACTTTCTTCTCTTTACTTTCAGTTTATCTCTTGAAATTCTCTGATTTTGAAATGGTAATGGGTGCAGATATGAATTCTGTAATGTCCAATACTTTAGATAGATCTGGGCCAAAGGAATCACACTCTCAAGCTCTTTGTTCTGATAAATTACGACAATGTGCAAGTTCAACTTCATCCTCACTGGTGGATCTTTGGCGATTACTAAACCCTTCTGTTAGGTCATTCACTTTCTTCTCCGCCCCTCATAAAACCCAATTCACGGATCGACTATATTTTTATTTCTTCTTCTTTATCTTCACCTGCTCAAGATGTAGATATTTTCTCCCTATCTCTGTCTGATCATGATGGTAATTTGTGCAGGTTATCTTTGGTCCCTCGGCCATCTCGGGCCCCTAGATGGCGATTCAACCCTAAGCTGCTACAGGATGGAAACTTTTGCAGTCAGTTCAGGAAAAGGTTTGCTGAGTTTATTGAAATTAACCTAGGCTCGGTGGATGATCCACGAACACTTTGGAATGCGTTTAAAGGCTTTATAAGGAATAACGCAATTTCATATGCCTCTTTCCTCCAGAAAAAACGACACAAAAAGATAGTTGAGCCGGAATTGCAGCTTCAGAATTTGACAAGAGATAATCAACGACTTTTTTCGGACAATACACTCAGCAAAATCATGGTGGTTAGGATTGAACTCAACTCATTACTGAGATCCAGGGCAGAATTACTATTTTCAGGGGAGTAGACCAAGTCACCTTTTAGCGCTGAGATTACGTAATAGTGAAACGTTTTCTAACATTCCTGCGGTGAAATCCCAATCTGGGGACATTATGACAGATCCTAAAGATATTAATACCACTTTTCGCACTTTTTATTCTAACCTTTACACTTCTTCTAGTGGGGACCCTGACTCTTCTTCATCCTTTCTATCCAATCTTGATTTACCTCGGCTGTCAGATTCAGACTCTGAATATCTGGCTGAACCGATTACTCTCCAGGAGCTGGAGTTCGCAGCTAAATCTATGAACAAGGGGAAATCTCCTGGCACAGATGGTATTCCAATCGAATTATATACAACTTTTTGGTCTGACTTAGGTCCTCTAATGTTGGGTATGATAAATTTCTCAGTTTCGCAAGGTTCATTTCACTCATCAATTAATATAGCTATTATTTCTCTCCTTTTAAAAAAAGACAAAGATCCGACTTCCTGTTCTAGCTATCGACCACTTTCTTTGATAGGGACGGATTTTAAATTGTACGCTAAAGTGCTGGCCCGACGTTTAGAGAGATTTATGAATAGATTAGTTAATTATGATCAGACAGGGTTCATTAAATCTCGTTCCGCTTCAGATAACTTGCGCAGGCTATGTCATATCGTTAATTCAGCGAGTATGTTGACTTCCCCTTGCGCAGTTTTGTCTCTGGATGCGATGAAAGCTTTCGACCAGCTAGAATGGAACTATTTGTGGTTGGTTCTACAACATCTGGGTTTTGGGTCAAGTTTTATAAACATGATTAAAATTCTGTTTACCAACCCAGCTGCTGCTGTTCTTACAGGTTCAGTTTGTTCACATCCATTCTTTATACAGCGAGGTACTCGTCAGGGTTGCCCGCTTTCTCTTTTGTTGTTTGCTTTATCCTTGGAACCCTTAGCTCAAGCGGTCCGACAATCTGAAATTATCTCCCCAATAATTATAAGAAAAACACACCATCATATTTCATTGTTTGCTGATGACATCTTATTGTTCTTGGAGAAACCGTCACATTCTATCCCTCAGGTGTTGAATTTATTTGACCATTTTGGATCCCTCTCTGGGTTTAAAATTTAATTGGAGTAAGTCATGTCTTCTTCCCCTCAATTCTAAAATTGACCTTACACCCCTATCCATATCTATTCCGGTGGTTCAATCCTTTAAGTACCTGGGTATAGATATCTTTCCATCCCTTCAGGAAATTATCTTGAAAAACCTGAATAGTATTTTAGGAAAAATATCCTCAGACTTGGAAAATTGGTCTCGTCTTCCTACTTCTTTTCATGCCCGTATATCTGTAATTAAAATGAATGTTCTTGCACGTATTAATTTCTTTTCATCTATGATTCCCCTTTCTCCACCTGCTGGCTTCTGGAATAAACTCGATGCATGCGTTTCTCGTTACATATGGGATGGGAAACGTCCTCGAATCAAGCTGACTACCTTACAGTGTGGCACATTACATGGAGGTCTGTCTTTCCCTAATTTTAGACTTTATGCTCAAGCTTTTACCCTCCGGCCTTTATCAGTCTGGTTTGATCCTGATGCTTCTGTGTCATGGAGAGCAATTGAGGAATCTATGGTTTATCCCTATGAACTGAAGCATCTTGTTTTTTCCGGGGTTCCACTGAGGCAGTGCAAATCTCAGTTTGGTCCTATTGTAACTCATCTTCTCTCTACTTGGAGGGAAGTCGAAAAGCAAACACACCAAGTTACAATCTGGCATAGGCATTCGCCTATTTTTCATAATAATAATCTCTTGTCTGACAAGGCCCATTTTCAATGTCCGCAATGGGAAAAAAAAGTAAACACTTTGGGAGAGATTTATGATGATAGGGGTCTAAAATAATTTCAGAACATTAAAGCCCAATATAATTTACAAGGTACATCTTTTTATATGTATTTGCGAATAAGATCGGCCCTTCGGGCATATGGGGTGCCTTCGGACTCCCATTTACCTATTCACCCACTACGCAAATTAATCCTTCCTCCTGAGAGATCTACCTCTTCTGTGTCAGTTATTTATAGGTATCTTCTTGAGCATTCATACAAACCCTTATCTATTACAACTGTTTGGGCAAAGGATCTTAATGAAGATGTGCATGTCTTATTTGTGGATCAGATATGGAGGATGTTTAAGCTGTCTTCAAAGAACCCCAATCATCAAATGATACACTGGAAATTACTACATAGGGTTTACTTGACTCCTATGAAACGTTTCTATATGAATCTAGCCTCCTCTCCCAAGTGTAATCTTTGTTCTCAAGGATCTCTAGGTACGTACTTGCACTTCTTTTGGGACTGTCCCTCTCTTTCATCTTTTTGGACCCAGCTCTCTCAGGACTTATCTTATCTGTTGGACTCTGATATTTGTTTGACCCCACACCATTTTTTTTTAATGACTTAAGGGACCTAACCTTATCCATCCAACAAAGACATTTACTGTAAGACGCTCTCACAGCAGCAAAAAAAATGTTAGTTAACCGTTGGAATTCCCCCTCACACAATGGGCAGACGAACATGGACAGTGTTTTTTCTGGATATTATATCGATGGAACTCTCTACTTCTCGTATGCATGGATCCAATGTTAAGACTGTGAATTAATGGCATGCTGCTGTTGATAGTGTATCAACCTTTTTAACATCCATGTAATTTATTTATTTACTTATTTATTTTATTAAAAAAAAATTCTTCTTCTACATTCTATGTTTGGATTTTATTGTTATTTTCTTGAAGTCTACCAGGGGTGGGGTGGGGTGGGGTGGGGTGGGTGGGTTCTAGATTTGTATAGTTGCTTTTTACTGTATTTTCTTGACTTTAAAAAAGAAAAACTCAATAAACAGTTGTTAACAAAAAAATAAATTATTTGCTAAAATAATGACAAAACTGAGAAATCAGAAACATAATAAGAGCAAGGGTTCAACAATGACAATTATTGTTGAAAACTGTAAAAATATTATTATTTGTCAACTGTCTCAATACAGTGTAACTGTCTTCAAAATCTTTTTTATTATTATTATTGTAACAGACTTTGTTGGATTGTACATGACAGAATCCAACAAAGTCTGCTACTATAATACCGGTAATGATGTACAGGCGCTCGTTGTATGTGTGTATGCAATCTATTTTTCCCCTCGGGGCTTGCCGCAGATAGGAATGGGTCGTGCGTACTTGGTACTGGAGTGTCGCGGGTTTTTGGAGTTAGTGATCTGATGTGTGGTATAATAAAGTGGAGAAGAGTTCAAACTGCTATGTTTATTATTCAAACTGCTACCCTAACACCTAGAAGATTAAGTTCCCCAGCGGCTATTTTCTCCAACTTAAAACGATACCGTGACTATGCGCAGTTGCGCACGAATTGTCTATGCACTCGCGAGGTGTCTAGATTATGCGCATGACTTAAACGCTGCAGTTGTTGGCAGGTATATTGATCATGAAATCAGAATGTTCTTGTCTTGAATTATTCCATTCATTCATATTCATTCATTCATTCATGTCACTTGTTTAAGTCATTTAAAAAAAAAACTAAATTTTTTTTTAACTCGATTGGGGGGCCCCCTGGTGGCTAGCCCTGCATTCATGGCACAATGTTTCTTCCTGGTTTCCACGTCAGCGCTGTTTGATCCGTTAATAACGCAGAAATGTGAATGCTTCTCACCAGATCTCGCCGCGATGTTATTACTTCAGTGGCGAATTCAAATGCTTTCTTTACTGGATGTCTCAGCGCTGTGTAACAGTGTCGCTTGATCGAGATCGCCTCGCGCTGCATTGGTCCTGACTGAAACGGTCCGTGACACACAATAACGAGTAGCGCAGTTTCGTTCTGCTTTCATTACGTTTGCCATTTGATGTTGGGCAATGTTGTCGTGGTCGCGCCACCGCGCGCTTGCCACGCGCCTTTGAAATAACGAAATTTTGGTCGGCTGGAAAAATGGTCCAATGAACCTTCGGTTTCTGTTTGCGTCATCACAGCATTTCGGCCGTATTTTTCTGTGATAAAAGTATTTTGGCCAAAAACCGAAAATGCACTTTTGGGCCATTTTCGGCCGAAATTTTCCGGTTGCCGAATATTCGGTGCATCCCTAGTCTCAACCTCGTGTATCAGTTTCAGAGTTGGTCTTCCCATCAAGCCCTGCATCTTCACAAGCTTGTCCTTTGCTTTGCAGCTGGATCTGAACAACCCCACTATCTTTCTGGCCTTCTGGCGTATTTCATTGAGGACTGGGGTTTCATCTAGGGCCTTTGTCACAATCAAATTTAAATTATGAGCAAAACATGGGACGCGGTGAAGGTGGAGTAAATGGGTGCTTAGGACCATGTTGGATGCGTTGTCAGTCACCATGCACTGAACTTTGGAGGTTATTCCCCACTCAGCCATTAGCAAGGCTTTAGCCTCCATGAGATGCTGGGCTGTGTGGGTTTGGTAAAACCTCCTTACACCCAGTACAACAGTTGCCATTTTTGCCTCTGGTGTTATGTAATGGCAAGTCACACCAAGATATCCGTCCATATTAATGGAGGACCACATGTCAGCCGTAAGGCTAACAAATTCGGCCTTTTGTAGGTCCTCCATTGTCTTCTCTTTGGCTTTGTCGTGCCTTTCGCTGACCTTCCGGGTCATTAAGCGGTGGCTTTAAGCACCTTCCGGGAAGGGAGGACATAGCTTGGATCAAGCTTTTTCACAATGGCCCTGAATCCCTCATACTCCACGATGGTGAAGGGCTGCAGATCCTTCACCACCATGTTTAGAAGAGCCTCATCCAATTCCCTCTGTCTGCCTTTTAAAAGAGAAGATAAAACATACTTTCAGACAAATTAAAAGTAGCTATTAAAAGTAGTCCACAGCTATTAAAAGTAGCATACTGGTTCATTATTTGGAAACCTTTTTTTTTGCCATCAAAGCTGGACAGAGCGATAGCAAAGGCTTGAACTGCACACATGGGGTAATTATAGTCCAGAGTGAACATATCATCTGCCACCCTTCCAAACTGCATCCCAATGTAGCTATTGTCTTTGCTGTGGACGATTTGGAAGTTCTTGAAAAGATTGGAAGGGTAGAGATAATTGAGGGGGAGGGGGTAAACGGGAAAGCACGTGGTTTACGTTAACTGTTGAATTTGTAAAAAAGTTATGAGGGGATTCCAGGTTTCTTTAAAGACAGATATATTGTTCTTTTTATGAGCTATGGTTTCTTCTGTCAAAATTAAGTCTGTAATTAAATTAATCCAGTGGGTGAAATGGCAAGATGATTTCGATTTCCAGTTTTGAAAGATTGTTTTTTTAGCGACTGCTAGAGAAACAAGGACTGGGGTTTTGTATTTGGAAGGGATAGAGCTATCTGAAGTATCTCCTAGGAGACAGAGTGCAGCCGATAGTGGGACTCTGCAGTCCAGGATCGAGGATAGTGTATTAGTTAATGTGGTTAAGAGAGTGAACAGGCTGGCAAAGCCAGATGGCATGAAAATAGGTGTCTGTTCTCCCAGAGTTGGAAACCTTTCTAAACAAATTTAGGTTATGAACGTTTATGCTCAGTGTGCAGAGAAAAATGTAATGGAATGTAGAACTACAACAATTACGAAAACCAAAATGATGCCGTCACTGGCAGTATATTGGGTACTCATATGTAGATCTATAAAATGTATATTCACACAATATTATATTATACTATATTCACATTGAAGCTATTTTTAACATGATTGGCAGTTGTGATTGGTCCCAAAAGTTTGTAATTATATTTCAATTATAATTATATTTCAAACAATGCACACCTTGCTTAGATGGCCCAGCAGTGTCAGTAGCAGGCCTAGGTACAGGGGGAATGCCATCCTCTGGACCCTGCAAAATGGCAGGATGAGTGCTCCTCAAATGGCGCTTCATGGATGATGTATTGTTGCAATAGGCGAGCTGCCTATCACAATACACACATCTCACTTTATTTGGGGTTTCGATGGACATGCTCCCACACAACAGATGTACGGCATCTCTTCTGGGGAGCCTCCATTTTATCTATTTATCCAAAACTATCTAGATATGTATCTCTAATCTATCTATGTAATTAGATATGTATATAAAATATGTATCTATAATCTATGTATCTATAATCTATGTATTTAGATATGTATCTATAAATGTATATATAATCTATCTATGTATTTATATATGTAGCCTATCTTTAATCTATCTATATATGTATTTATCTATCTATTAATCTAGCTGTCTATATATATATTTATATCTATGTATCTATTAATGTGTCACTATATGTATACTCTGTGTCTTTAGCCATCAGTCAATGTGTTGTGTAAATTTAAATGTAAGCCTAAATATAACTAAACAAATCGCACTATAAATGTCACTATATCACCAAAAATCCGCTATCTCAAAATCAAACTCCTCTCACAAAAACCCACGAGGTCAATATGCGTTGATTTCACTTTTATACAGATGTGCGATTGTGTGGTCTGTTTCCGAACCGTGTCAATCAAACGCTGATTCGGCGGATCACAGCTGATGAAACACTTAGTGAAACACTTCGAGACTTCGTTTAGTCACGTGACATGGGTGTTTTGAATCACGCTTCGAATCAGTGTTTCAAAACATCTGCGATTCGGGATCTCGCAAAGCTTCGGAACGACTGTTTCGCGTCAACCATCCCTACCTATTGCCTGTATATTGGATTACGTCTCTGGATTGCCCCTTAATTAAAGCTGCATTTGGATCTCAACCTTCGTGTCTCGGAGCAGTTCGTAACAACAATAGCCTTTTAAAATGACTTCTTATACACATATAATAACAATAAGGCACTAATTAGATCAATAAAGTGTCAAAGGTAATCGGATGAATTTTAAACAATACTGTTAAAATAGACGAGTTGAGATATGCACATCATGTTTTATACTGCAAGAGACACAGTACTGTGCATTAGTCTTCTTAGGCACGTTAGTATTTTCACACAAAAAATGTTTTTTAGGCAGTTATTTATATATTTTGCTGTAGTGTGTCAGAAGGAAATATCATTTTACATTTCCAAACATTTGCCATTAATTGTAATAATCCAGTGAGATTTTTGAATGCTCGAGTGTCTGACAACAGCCGGTATGATCTGATCTCATCATCATCATCATTAAGTCTGTCTGTGATAACACGATTAAACAGAAAAGACTGAGATAGACTAAATCCAGAAGAACTGTAACAACGTCTCTAATGTCGAGGCCTGATCTGCATAAAAGTGTACATTTACTGTTTCTAATCCTACGCCAAATTCATTTATATCGATAGAATATAAAATTGGTCCCAAAACGTATCCTTGAGGAACACCTGTCTTCACTATTAAATGAGTAGAAGTATAATTATCTATATACACAGACTGAATTCTTCCAGTCAAATAATTGTTGTTAAATAAACCTTATGTAGGCTTACCTGAAACCCTAAACCCCCTGTTTTAAACTTGGCGTTAAAATAACACTTAATTTTTTGTAGCTAATGCTTCAGTAAGACACTGGTGTTCACTTTCAGAAGTTGTAGGGTTGCTTTCTTTTCACAAAAAGAATGTGAAACATGTATGTTGCTTATATAATTTTCAGTTTTTAAATATTTACATTTATTTTACACACTTAAAATATCTGATCGAGTATCACATTTTTTTTAACGAGTTATAGCATATTCTCTTCAATATGGTGTTGTTCCTTTGTGCTTAATTTGTGCCATTAAAAAAAACCCTGTACTGTAACTACCCTTCTTACCAAATAACCCCACTGTCTCCACACACAAATTGGGGATCAAACCCATGCCTTTGGCTTTGCAAGTGTATAATATGAGTGACATGATTAATGTTATTAGGCGCAATAAGTGAAGTAGGGCCTACTCACGCCTACAACCTGCCTCTCGGTCAGCGTGTAATCCCGATTTCTGTTCCGCAGCTTAAATGGCCAAATACACACACAAAATGATGTCAAAATGCCTGTCTTGAGTATTCACATAAACGCAGTCAGCTATGTCTTAGGTGGAGTAAACGGTAAACGCCCACTCTTAAATTGACAGCAGCCTAATAAATCTGCAACCTGCATCTGTGTGCTTAATGTTAATCCAACAACAGTAGACAAACAGAAAATCACTCACTGCTCTTGACGGAATAACTTTTGCAGCTTTAAAAATCTGTGTAGATTTAATTCATGTAGTAAACAAAATGACCTTGGCATTGCAAGTGTATAATGTGTAACTTTGTCAATGAGTGAATGTTCGTTCCTAGAATGAATAGCTCTGTAGGATTATTTTTTAGAGTTCTCTAGCATGATTCATTTCAAAGGCTTGTGAACATGACATTTTCTTGCTAAAGATATTTAATGTTATTGATGTCCAGCCTGTAACATAGGTGCTATGAACTGCAGTGGAAGTTGCAAAAAATGAATGGCTGTTTTTCAGATAGGTTTGCATGAAAACTTCAGGTGAAATTGTTTTTGTATTTCAGGAAGTATTTCCAGTCGAATATGGTCCTGACTTTGATAAAGCACTGCAAGTCCTTGTTGGCTTTTTCCTCTCCAGATTGGAGCAACTTCTGCCTGTACCAAACTTCAAACAGGTCTGATGATACACGCTTATCATATCTGAATGATTCAGGCCAGCTACTTGGTTATACATAATTTGTTTGTGTTTGTAATGTGTGAAACTTTATTTTATTTCATTTCAGCTTTCACTGTTGCTCAGCTGTCTTCCTGGGGAGCTAGATGCATGTGTGGACTCTGTTTGTAAATCACACAATTTGCTATCCTTAATGCAAACAGATGTTTGTGGGACTTTGGAAAAGAATGGTAAAATCCAGTCCTTGAATATTAGTGTTATTCCAAATGCTTTAGGTTGAACTTGGCTTGCTTGGTTAATCAGATATGTTAGAGAATTGTTTGACACAAACCTGAGATATCTTCTTCGCCCAGAAAGCAGGTTTGAGAATTCTAATTCACTACTTCTTTAATATAGCTGTAAAAGCTTTCTAGATAAAAATGGAAAATCACAAATTTATGTTGAGATGCACCAAACCCTATCTGGTTTTCTGGCTAACCAAGGAAGCCCCAGATATAGATTAAGACCCAGTAAGATACAGTAATGAAGCACAATTGGTCAGTGGCTAATTTTGTTTTCATATTTTTATTTTGAAAGTTCTTCCATCAATAGTTGAGGATCGAATAGTTTCATCATTGTCACTGCCGCCTGTTGGCGACTCAGTCATTATAAACCAGCACAATGATGATGGAAAGTTGCTGCCACTTGATTCTAAAAACCTGCCAAACCAACAACATGGTATGAACAAGGAGACTGTGACAGGTGATCCAAATGTCCAGGATGTGGGATCCAGCTCCAGTGGTGAATCATCAGAGTTCTCCAGAGACAGTGATGGAGAAAAGTTAACAAACTCAAATGCTGATGAATTGCAACGGTATGTTACCAAATTACTGGGTGTGGGCAGGATGGTCAGCTAGTTATATAACAACCAGCTATTACTGAAATTAACTAGATTTATTTATTTATTTATTTTAGTTTGAAGGAATAGTGCAAAAATGATTTCTATCATCCTCATGTCTTTAGATTTGTAAAAAAGAAAATCTGTATAACACAAAGAAAGATATTTGAAGAATACTTCAGCTGTTTTTGTCCATACAATGAAAGTCATTGGGGTCCAAGGTTCAAGCTCTAAAATCAGCAATATGGCCGTTTTATATGAACACAGTGACATTTAAGTTGTTTGTCACACGGTGACTCAAATGTCACTTTTCAAAAGTCATTTTTCAGTGTTGGTACTGATGGTGTAGGTGATAATTTTCTGATATGCAATTTCTGAGTGCATCTTGTGCAACAAATTCCCCAAATTCTATAAATTCAAGATGATTACTGTCAGACTGTTGTCAAAATGTCTGCTTTGAGTAATATTCCCCATTATTAGTCTATTTGTGACTGAAAATCTCTGAGTGTCTATTTTTCAGGATTGAGCACATTGCTACGAAATTTGCTCTGTAGTGTTTCTGAATTAAGATATAAAATGTTTCATTGTAAATTATCCTGTTTATTCTTTTTGTAGGAGTAATTCAGAAGAGCCAAGTGTACCGTCATCCACCAATGATGCTCATAGAGGTACAGCCCTTCTGAATATTTGACAAGATTCTCATTATACCTTTTCATAATTTTTAGTCTGAACCACTCTGTTTGTCCCATGTTTTCCCTTTAGGTGATTTAATTTTTCAGGCCGCTGTGGCACAGCGACCTGCTGTCGACAACTTCCCAAACACACCTTCTAAAGGCTTCCACTATGCAGGCAGGACCGTACACAAATGTCAGCAGTGCACGAAATACTTCATCTATCGCTCTGATCTTGTCAAGCACCAGGAAATTCACACCCAGGCGGGGACACACGAGTGTCATCAGTGTGGGCAAGTTTTTGACGATTTGACGCAGCTGGCGGCGCACAAGAGCACCAGCTGCAATACCAGAGTTTTTAAGTGCATCAAATGCACCGCCCACTTTAGATCCCTCAGGACCCTATACAGACACAACAGGGTGCACAAAGAGAAAACAACACACAAATGCCCTGAATGTGGACGGCTGTTCACAAGTCTGTCACGATTAGTCAGTCACCGGAGAGCTCACCGAACTCCCAGTGTTAAAAGGAACTATACCTGCAAACAATGCAATGAGACTTTCGGGTCGTACCGAGCCAGTTTAATCCACCAGAAGACTCATAAAGTTAAAGACGTCCACCAATCTAAACCGGAACGGCAGCCAGGAAAGTGTCGTTTTTGTGATCTGACATTTAGCGTCGACAGCGAATTGAGAAGCCACCTGAAGACGCACGCAGAGTTCAGGCCATATATATGCGACCAGTGTGGGAAGTGCTTTTCGGCAAACAGCAGCCTGCTCGCCCACCTCTCAAACCACACGGGTGAGAAACCTCTCCTTTGTTCGCAATGCGGAAAGCGGTTTTACAGCAAAATCCAATTAAAATCCCACATGAGATGTCATTCTGGCGAGCGGCCGCACGTTTGTCCGTACTGTGAGAAGCAGTTTTCACTATCTGGGAATTTGAAAATCCACATTAGAATTCACACTGGGGAGAAGCCATACGTTTGTCATCAGTGTGGAAAGGGTTTTGTCTCTGCCGGATGCCTGCAGGTGCATCTGCGTTCTCACACGGGAGAGAAGCCGTATCAGTGTAAAATCTGCGGCAAGAAATTTGTGGTTTCGAGTCACCTGACGGCTCACATGTGCTTTCACACCGGAGAGCGTCCACACTGCTGCTTACAGTGTGGGAAACGATTCATCCGGCGCTATGACTTGAGCAAGCACATGTACACTCATATCGGGAAGAGGCCGTTCCCATGTCCTCTGTGTCCAAAGGCTTACACGTGCCGTACACACTTGAACAGGCACATGAAGAGCCACAGTGTTTGACTTAAATCATTTTGTCATCCTGAGTGCCTTGTGTGGGGTGAAAACAACTATGTTCTTTAAAGTAATGGTTCAATCAAAAATTTAAATCCTGTCATTATTTACTCACCCTCATGACTAATGTCCATGTCCAAAACTGTTTACATTGTGTTTTTCCTGTGGATCAGATTTTTTTTTTTTAAAGAATCTTTCCACAGCTCTTTTTCAATTGACAGATCATAATTGACCACATCTTTCAAGCTCTAAAATTGACAAAAAGTCTGGAGAATATCTTTATAATTCACACAGTTTATGCATTATATTCCAAGTCTTAAAACAGATGATTACTTTCTGTAAGTAACTAATTGAAATTCAGGTTGTTTATTCAATGATAATATCCCCCTTCTTCTGAGCTGTTCAGTCATTGACTATTAACTAGATCAGTCGGATTTGTAAACCAAATCATATGGTTTATTAAAGATAATTGTCTTTTTTTTTTAAAAAGAAGACAGCTTACTGAAGGTGAGGTCACCCTTATGTTGTTCCAAACCTGTTTCTTTCATTGGGGCCTAACTATTTGGTTACTGACATTCTTCAAAATATCTTCTTTTGTGTTCAGCAGAAAAAGAAAATCATAGTTTTGGAACAACATGAGGGTGTGTAAATGATGATATTTTCATTTTTGGGTGAACTATCCATTTAAGTTCCAGTCTGTTTTCCACACAAAACTTAGACTTAAGAAGACTAGCAGACATAAGAGTGAGTAAATAAGTTGGGGTGAACTGTCCCTTTAATAAAAATGTTTCTTTCTAATCTGAGGGCTCTGCAGTTGTTAAAGTCGTTTGAAGAACAGCTTCAACATTTTCTTGCATTACTGATGTGTAAAACAGTTTTGTGCCATGGATATTTTCTGTTGAAATATAGGTTTGGAGCCCACTGTTAGTTTTTCTTTTAGATATAGGTTTTTCTAAGATCATTTAAGCTAGCATCATCTTCAGTATGCAACTATTAATGTAATGTGCTGAATATTATACCCTCATACTAAACTAAATAAATGTGTCGACAATTTAAAGTGGGATTTAAAAATCTCATAATATTGTGGTGCCGTGTCATTTTTAAATTATTTTATAATTACATTTAAATGGTAAAAAAAGACATAATACTAAGATTAACATCTGTGTAGCCCATTTCTATTTGCATACATAAAAAGTAATTCAAGGTAGCAGTGATGTACAGTAAAATCAATAAAAAAATAATATATATGTGCCGGTTTGGCACATTAGGTATGTTTTAAAATGCAGAAAAATAAGAAAGCAATCAGACACAAAGAAGCTGAAGGACCAGTTGAAGCATACACAGGGCTCCAGACTCATTTTTTGCCTTGTTTGCACTGGTGCGTCTAATTTTCTTATTTAAGTGCACCAGGACAAAATGTAGGTGCGCCTTTAACGCCACAATTTCAAGGTCACCTTTTTATCACGCTCCATATACATTCATATATATTTTGTAAATGATTTTAAACAAGAATAAGGTGTAGGTAAAAATTTTTGAAGGACAATATACTGTATATGAAATACAAATATTAAAAAAAAAAAAATGCTTAGTGTTTCACTGAGCTGCCAAACAAAAACATTTTAAGCTAAATAAAACATTTCAAAATAGAAAGTGCTACTGTTTAAAAGTGCTTCCCTGAACTGATGGCTGAAGCTCCATGTCTGGGCTGTTTTCGGAGCATTGACCAGGGAGAGTGTTGGGTGGAACAGGCCTACTTTTCTTAAAGAAAAAACTCTTCATTGTGTGTCGTCTGTTTTCTTGCGTTTATTTTGCTGATGCTGATTGCCGTGGCCTCGTTTACACTGCAGGTCTTTGTGCCCAATTCTGATTTGTTGCCTATATTTTTTTTGACCGTCCGTTTACGGACACATCGACCCCCTTGATTTCAACGGAGAGAATTGAAGCCCTTTAGAAGCACTCACTTCCTGATGGCTGAGCGTACTGCGTAGGCTCAAACGGAGCTTGACGACGTAGATGTGATGTGAGCAACCTGTCTGTCTTCTAGTAGCTGTGCCAAGAGAAATCTGAATCATTCCCTTCCAAATCTCGCAGAGACGAAGAGCGTGAGTATTAGCTGTCCATGAGCTAGAAGCAAGATCAACATTATGACTCTCTATGGGCTTCTCCCTTGACTTTATCAGACTTTATGCCTCCACGTCCCCCCGATTGCTTGCAAGCTTCTCCGCCTGTCTATATATGGTAATTTATCTACTGTGCGACGGAGAGTCGAGTGGTTTTGACGCAATCGTTAGCCTATTTTTACAAAAACGGCTTCTACGGGCCATAACGTAAGATACAAAGTAATGGAGCCTTTTATACATTGTCTTGTTTCTTTAGAAATAAATAATGGACAAATGGAGTCTTTGGACGCCTCAGATGTAAAGTTATTCGCTGTCAAAGTGACGCCAAAATGAATGGGAGTCAATGGAATGCTAACAGCAGGTGAAGTTCTGCTACAATGGCGGCCCCCAGGCAGGCTTCAGTTTCCGGCTGATGGATTACCCCCTTTGTTTACACGTTCTTTAAATTGTGACCCATATCCGATTCATGTGTTTACACTTGACATAGATCTGAAACAACGCGCATGTTCAAAAGGGGTTCTTGGACAGATGGACGAACGCACAGCGAGAGAGATCTCAGGACTGGTGGGAACATACAACACGATCTCATGAAAGTGCGTATCTATAGCACAAATTTTATTTCTCGTAGCATTTATACGGCAAAATAGTTTTTGCGTGCATGCTACGCACTGTAAACGTGCGTATTGCACGCCATTTATGAGATCGTGGCGGGCTTTAACGAGGAGCAATGGGTCCGAAATTTTAGGATATTCCCACCAGTCGTGAGATCTCTCTCGCTGTGCGTTCATCCATCTGTGCAGGAACCCCTTTTAAACATGCGCATTGTTTCAGATCTATGTCAAGTGTAAACACATGAATCGGATATGGGTCACAATTTAAAGAAAGTGTAAACGGACGGTTCAGATCAGGAAGCCGACAGTCAAGCTTAACCGTCCGTATGTTAGCTGGCTTGAGTTGTTCCATCGACATTACGTATAGGGAAATCCATTTCCTCGAATTGGTGAAGCCTGATTTGAATAACTCTTTGCTTGCAAAAGCCAATGGCGCCTGCGCCCTCACCTGATTGGCTGACAGTCCCTAATATAGGTGAAGCAGGGCGCCAACACCTCAGAATCTTTCTTCTTCACCTGGAGCCTGTACGCCGTGGATTCACGCAATCAGAGTGGACAATGTGGAATATCCCCTCTCGCGTTCTGGCGGATTCTTTGCAAGAATTAACGAAAACAAGTGGAAAAATGTCTCTGCCGCTTGTGTGGTGGTCCCATCGCCTTCCCGGACGCACACGAGCAGTGTGTGCTGTGTCTGGGGCGGGCCCACGCGGAGGCGGCGCTCGAGGCTGGCCGTTACTCGTAACGGTGGCCTTAATACTCCTGCCTCTCCCCCGCCCACAGCCTTCGAGCCGCGGGCCAGGAGACTGCAGAAAGCTCCGTCTATGGACTCTGTCTACATAGTAGAGCACGTTCGCACATGCATACTCTTCAAAGACGTTACTTTAAATGTTTTGACAAACTAAAAGACGTAAATACACTTGTATGTATTCTAAATAAAAGGCACCGGTTGTACTGAATGTCAGCTTGCTTATTTTGCTCAAGATAAGGATTTATTACCTCCAAATGTGCTGCAATATAGAAACGATGCCTCTAACCACAGGCCGAGAGCTGTCGTTCAAACCACACAACTTTGCGATGCTGTTTGCGAATGTTCGCTGGAACGATGGTTTCGGGAAACACAGACTCATTGAACTATGCTGATAACGACGGAACTTGCGACCATAGTTGGCTAACGATGCTTTCGGGAAACGCACCCCAGATCTGGATACGGCCTGGATCCGGCAGGCTGCGCCGGGAAAACCTCGGGATAAACAAGACACTAAAATTGATGCCATTCTTCTTATGATGTACTGAGTACATCAGGATTTAAGGGAAGTGTTCCCAGTTCCGGCTGATCTAATCTATGCAGCCTAACATTGAATTATAGAAGTCTATAATGTAATATGTGAATGCTAGGTCAAAGAGATGTGTTTTTAGTCTAGCTATGAACTGACTGAGTGTGTCTGCTTCCCGGACAGTGGTAGGAAGACTGTTCCAAAGTTTTTGTGCTAAATAGGAAAAGGATCTACCGCCAGCAGTCGATTTTGATATTCTAGGGCCAGTCTGGATCAAAATGATCCGGATTTGGAAATCCCATTTTTTCCTATCCAGGATCAGGTAATCCGTCTTGCTTTTATGCCGGTTTTTCAAAGCAACATTGGACTGGATCACCCTGATCCAGATACACAGTTTTCAAGATTACCAAATCCGGATTACCAGTACTCTAAATGGGACAACATATCACAATGTGGGCTACCATCTATGTAAAGAACAGGTAGAAGAGCCAACATGGGGTCACTGTAAGTGTTTCTTATTTTGAGACAAAACACAAAAATAACATAAACATCAACTTCTTATAATTTATTTTATGACCCACATCTGAACCACAACAAAATAAACAACAAATATACATTAACAAATACATTGTGGACATTTTGAAAACGTCTTAAATTTTTTTTAAATGGCTAAATATCCAATAGTTAACGAAATAAAGAATGTTCAGGGTTCTTCTTCATCTGAGGAGGAGAGACCAGCATTTCCAAGCCCTGCTTTTAGGAGGTGGATCTGAAGTTTCGCTTTGGTTTGCTCTAGTTTGGTCAGCTTGATTTGTTCCTCTGCCAGGAGTATCTGTCCTTCTGCTCTTTCAGTTTCTCGTTTAAGAAGTGATTCATAGAAATCATCATTTTTATTCGGCAAAGGATGCTTCAAGCCTCTTTTCTAAGCTCCTGTGACTGCTGGCTCTACCAGTGAGGATCCAGGTTGTTCTTCAATAATAGGGCTGAGATCCAGAATGAATGTTTCCTCTGCATTAGGAGGAACTGGCTCACTTTCCTCTACAATTGTAGGCTCACCATCCCCTACAACACCTTGAATCCCATGCAGAGCTTTAGAGTTCTCACCTCCAATAATGTCCAGAATCACATCTGTGTATTCACCTTTCTTAAAGGATTTGTTGCCTGTTTGGGTGACCTTCAGCAAGGTCCTTCGTTGCTCTGGCCCTCAGATTCTTCCATCTAAATTTCATTTGCTCCAAGGTCCTCTTCTGGCCAGACCCCATTGCATTTACATTCTGGGTGATTTCAACCCAAATGTCTTTCTTCCTTTTGTTAGTCACCATTCCACCTGCAACAGAGCTTCCTATTATTGAGGCATAATGGCACTTAACACCCTCCAGCAGTGCATGGGTTTCTGCAACAGTGAAATTAGGTCCTTTTGAGTCCATGGTTTCACCGCTTCTGTTGTAGTGAACATAGTATTTATAGGCCTTGGGCATGATTGATTTAATTGAACACAAGCCACAGCACATCAGCCAATTAGTGTGTGGGTATTTGACAGCCATCTTATATTCAGCCTTTCTCAGAGGACTTAGAGAGAGGCACTGACATGGCAGGTATTGTCCATCGCTACCACCGTGTTGGTGGAAGAGGATACCGTCAAAGGGTGTATGTTGAGCATGCACAACCACTGGAGCAATACACTCATCATTGGTCTGCGCTTCTATGCATCTGGGACTTTCTACCAAGTTGTTGGTGATAATATGGGAGTGGACAAATCAACTGTGAGTGATGTAGTGAAAGCTGTGTCAATTGCATAGGCCAGCCTGGTCAATCAGTTTGTTTCACTTCCAAAGGATGTCCAGATTGCCCAGACCAAGCACAAGTTTTTTCTTTTGGGGAACATGCCCAATACTATAGGGGTTATTGACTGCACTCATGTGCATATCCAAGCACCTCATGAGAGGGATTGGGAGTACATCAACCGAAAGGGGAGGCGCAGCATCAACATCCAACTTGTGGGCGATGCTGACCTCATCCTCACAAACTGTGTCGTGAAGTGGCCTGGGTCTGTTCATGATGCACGCATCCTGAGAGAGAGTGCTTTATACAGAGAGCTCAAAACCAACCGACCGGATGGCATAATATTAGGAGACAGTGCCTATCCACTCCTACCATGGCTGATGACTCCTTTTCTTGCAGCAACCACACCTGTGCAGGCACGCTTCAACACTGCTCATTGCAAAACAAGATGTGCAATTGAGCGTTTAAATGGAGTTCTGAAGAGACGCTTTGCATGCCTTAACTACTTGCGAGTGGAACCACAGGATGCAACATAATACTTGTGTATCGTGTATCGTCCTGCACAACATCGCTACCAGGCGCAATGTCCCTCTCTGTGATGTTTATGATGCACCTGAGCCTGTTGAAGAACCAGACCAACCTCTGGTGGTCTGTCAGAATCAGGGACTGACTGGACGTATAGTAAGGGATGCAATTGTTAGACATTATTTTTGACAGGCTGATGATTGTTTCTTTGAAATTAATATACGGTGATGCATGACCAAAAAATTAATATATTATTTTTGTTTGTTATTGAAATCTGTTTGGGGGATTATTTCATGGGGACAAGATCATTTTTAGTTTATTTTTACTTTACTGTACTGAATAGCGTAATTGTTAGCCCATGTCTACTTTATCACTTTTACAACGGTTACACAAGTCAAGTGCAAAATATAAATAAAAGTATATACACTAAATGATACAAATGTATTATTTGACGAATTTTAAAGTTTTACTACATTTTCTTCCTGAAATCCACCTTGAAATCCTACCCCCTTTTGGGATCAGGATTATCCTGTTTTTTTTGGATCAAAGTTATCCAAATCCCACTGACAAGTTTTGAACCACACAAACTGAAGGTTTGATCCAGATTAAAACTAGGATTGGATTCCATGATCTAATCTGATTTCAGATTCCTTCTTTCCTTTTTGAACAACCCATTTTCAAGATTTGATCCAATCCGATAACCAAAATCCGATCAGCTTACCTTTGAACAACTGGCCCCTAGGTATTATCAACTGGCCCGAATTTTGAGATCGCAATAGACGTGAAGGACTATAATGCGTTAAGAGCTCGCTCAAGTACTGCGGAACTAAACCCTCTAGTGCTTTGTAAGTAATCAACAATATTTTAAAATTTATATGATGTTTAATAGGCAGCCAGTGCAGTGTTGACAGAACCGGGCTAATATGGTCATATTTCCTGGTTCTAGTAAGAATTTGAGCTGCAGCGTTTTGGACCAGCTGTAGTTTATTTATTAAGCGTGCAGGGCAACCACCCAGTAGAGCATTACAATAATCTAGCCTTGATGTCCTGAACGCATGAACTAATTGTTCCGCATTTGTTAATGAGAGCATATGTCGTAATTTAGATATATTTTTAAGATGGAAAAAATGCGGTTTTACAGATACTAGACACGTGACTTTCAAATGAAAGATTGCTATCAAAGAGCACATCCAGGTTCCTAACCGACGACGAAGACTTGACAGAGCAGCCATCAAGTGTTAGACAGTATTCTAGGTTATTACGTGTGGACGTTTTTTGTCCAATAATTAGAATCTCTGTTTTTTCAGAGTTTAGTAGTAGGAAATTACTAGTCATCCAATTTTTTATATCAGCTATGCATTCCGTTAATTTTGTGAATTGGTAAGTTTCGTTAGGTTTTGAAGAAATATAGAGCTGAGTATCATCGGCATAACAGTGAAAGCTAATTCCATGTTTCCTTATGATATCTCCTAATGGTAGCATGTACAGGGTGAACAGCAGTGGTCCTAGTACTGAGCCTTATGGTACACCATACTGAACTTGTGATCGATAAGACATCTCTTCATTTACTGCTACAACCACAATCGGATGATAAAAGTAAATCATTTGTAACTCTACTATGTACTATGGTGCGGTCTAAATCCTGAATGAAAATCCTCGCAGATATCATTTCTTTCAAGAAAGGAACATAGTTGTGAGGATACTGCTTTTTCTAATCTTTGACAGAAAAGGCAGATTTGAGATCGGCTTGTAATTGACTAATTCTGAAGGATCAAGTTGTGTTTTTTTAACAAGCGGTTTTATCATAGCCAGCTTAAAGGTTTTTTGTACGTATCCTAGAGACAAAGAGGAATTAATGATATTAAGAAGAGGATCTATGATCTCTGGAAGGTTCTCTTTCAGTAGCTTAGTCGGTATAGGGTCTAACATACAAGTTGTCGATTTAGATGAATTAACGAGTTTGCAGAATTCTTCCTCTCCGATAGGAACAAATGAATAAATTTTTCCTCAGGGAGACTACAATGCAGTCCCTGATGCGATACTGTAGTAGACGGTTTCATAGTTATAATTTTGTCCCTGATCTTATCAATCTTATAAGTGAAGAAGTTCATAAAGTCATTACTGTGTTGCCCGGAAACTTCTGTGCTTGAAGCTTTCTTTTTCGTTAGTTTAGCCACTGTTTCAAATAAATACCTAGGCTTATGTTTATTTTCTTCTAATAGGGTTGAAAAATAAGCAGATCTAGCAGCTTTTAAAGCCTCTCTGTAAGCAATCGAGCTCTCTTTCCATGAAATCTGAAATACCTCTAGTTTTGTTTTCTTCCAGTTGTGCTCCATTTTTCTGGCTGCTCTCTTAAGGGCCTGAGTGTGCTCATTGTACCACGGCGTTGGACTATTTTCTTTAATCTTCTTTAAGCGCAACGTTGTAACTGCGTCTAAAGTGTTGGAAAAGAGAGAGTTAAAGTTTCTGTTGCAATATCAATTTCCGGGATGCTGAGATTATGAAACTGATTAGATAGATTATTGATAAAGCAATCTTTAGTGGCAGAAGTTATAGGTCTAACATATTTATAACACGGAGTCGGCTTTGCAGCCTTGGCTAAATGTAATTTACATGAGACTAGATAATGGTCTGAGATGTCATCGCTCTGCTGCAGAATTTCAACGGCATCATCATCTATTCCATGTGATAGTATTAGATCTAGAGTATGATTACGACAATGAGTGGGTCCTGACACGTGTTGTCTAACTCCAATTGAGTTTACAATGTCTTTAAGTGCCAATCCCAATGCATCTTTTTCATTATCTACATATATATTAAAATCACCAACAATTAGTACTTTATCGTTAGCCAATACTAATTCTGATAGAAAGTCCGCAAATTCTTTGATAAAATCTTTATGGTGCCCTGGTGGCCTGTATACAGTAGCCAGCAGAAATCTCAAACGTGATTAATCGTTTACACTATATATTTTTACATTAAGCACCAACACTTCAAAAGAAGTATATTTAAAAATTGATTTCTTAGTGGTTTTGAAAATATTACTATAAATTACAGCAACACCTCTCCCTTTGCGTTTTAGACGAGGTTCATGTTTATAACAGTAATCTTGTGGGGTTGACTCATTTAAAGTAATGTAATCGTTTGGTTTTAGCCAGGTTTCTGTCAAACACAGCACATCTAGATTATAATCTGAAATCATATCATTAACTATGAGTGATTTTGAAGTAAGGGATCGAATATTCAGCAACCCAAGCTTTATCATTTGCTCATCTGTATTATATCTGTTTTTTATTTGTTGAACATCAATTACAATTTTTACCTGACGTTTTTCGGATTTCCAAATTCGGGGGAACAGACACAGTGTCTATATGATGATATCTAGGTGAAAGAGGCTCTATGTGATGGGATTTATCTGACCTTGGTGACGCGAGGCTACTAGCAGACGGTCGGTTTAGCCAGTCTGTCTGCTTCCTGACCTGAGCCCCAGATTGTCATGTTTTAGCTCTAAGACTATGTGCCATATTACTAGAGAGAAGAGCAGCACCATCCCAGGAGGGATGAATACTATCTCTTTTCAACAGGTCAGGCTTGCCCCAAAAACTTTTCCAATTGTCTATGAATTCTATATTATTCAACGGACACCACTTAGACAACCAACCATTGAGTGAGGCCATTCTGCTAACTATCTCATCACTCCTGCGAACAGGAAGGGGGCCAGAGCAAATTACAGTGCCTTACATCGCATTGTTGTTTATCTTTACTTCCGGGTTCTTCCCACCGGAGCCTTGCTTTCGATTTCAAAATGGCGGCTGCGTGAAATCAGCGTATAGGTCCAATGGCGGTTTCCGATTGGACGGGTGAAGGTCTCTGCGCATTACTGTCTTTCTTTTTACGCAACACAACAAGATTAAATAAAATACATTATCTCCTATGTATTACCTCGGTATTTCATCTGACTCCATAAATGAAAAAGATTTTAATGATATCTGAGCATCATTAAATGTGAGCGAATGTTTGATTATTCTTTTTAACTTTACTTATATTTTTCCCGTTCATATTAGGAAACTATGTCGCTTTGAGGTCCTCATGCCTTCTGTTTAATGCAGTTCTCACAATCACAAGCTTGTCAGTTTTCGGTCCCTAAACAGAGGTAATTGGCTATATACCTGAGATGGACACATTTACGCTTACTGTACGTTCACACCGCCGCCGATTTGAGCGTCAAAGAAGCTCTGGCCGTCCTGTCAAGGATGCTTGTCAAAAAGTACGGGGAAGCTTGTTGACGCTCCTGGTCGCTCTGACGTAGCAGGGAGAAGAGAAGTGTCACAACATGTAATAAACAGAAAAAACAATAAATATATTGAAGAAACTTATTATAATGACAGCATTTTTATAACCGTTTTGGTCACATTTGGTGGGGGAAAATATAATAATTATCTATTATTATTATTATTTGCATTAGTGCAATTGGTCAAATCGGTGTTACCGTGAGCAAATGAATTGCATTCCCGCTTAAAACGAGCATTCTTTAATATTTAAAATAAAAGTTGCGCTCATTCTCAAACGTGTATCACTGGATCATTTTGGGTTCATGACACCCTGCATCTGCAGCTTGATGACGAGAGGTTTTTCTTGGAACTAATGTTTTGGTAGGAACGAAAGTTTACATTGTGTGTTTCTCTGGAATCAGCCAGCGCGAAGGACGTATATTCCGATTGGTTGCTGGCGTTATCACCCTTTGGCACTGGGTAGTGGGCCTATAAAATTAAATTGGAGTGACTCCCAAGGTCCTTTTGGTGGCTCTGGTCTGCACAGTTTTGTACGACCAGGCTTACCTTGGTTAATGGTGGCACATACAATGCATGTGTCACACCATCTTTAGATGTCTGATACCATTTGTGGCCACCAGAAGTTCTTTTGTATCAGCTGATGTGATACAATGTATTTATCGTCTCTTAAAATCATGCCTTCAGTGACCTTGATTAGTTGGTCCTGCTGCAGTTGCGGTGTCAGCTCTCCATCAGAACTCCACAGTTCTTTTTAGTACTGTTTCAAGTCAATAGGAATAGTCTGAACCGCACTCACAGTAGGAACAATCAATCTGTCAGGATGCCATTCATCTCTGTTGTGTGCTACTAATTTAGCTAATTGATCTGCATTGTTGTTGTTTTTCTCATTTTCACCTGAATTTTTTGTTAATGTGAGCACGCACTTAGACGGCGGAGAGTGAGGAATCACGTGTTTTAATCTACTGCCAAATCAAAGTTATGATGTTGAAATGTTTGATTGGTGTTCTGGCAGATGTGAGACATTTTCTCAACTGCCACTGTGCCATAAAATAATGGACTGCACCAAAAGCGTATCGACTATCAGTGTACACAAACAGCGGTTTGTGGTGTGATCTGATTGCTTCGAATAATGCAATAAGTTCAGCTTCTTGCGCAGATGTGTTTGCTAATAGTTTGATTAACAATTGGTTAGTGCCTGAATTGGGAGAGTGAGGAGTCCACATCACACATCCTGTGTGGAATTTGCCATCATGCCAGTATCGGGAGCCATCAATGTACACCTGTGTCTGATTTGGAGGTTCTTGGTAATGTACTGGGCTCTGTGCTTCCTGTTTGGTTTGGCATGTGTGTGGGTGGCCCTCTACATCTCCCAATAAATGAGGTAATATTTGGTCGTTAACTGTTGTTGATGTCACCTGCCTGTATGTCTGCTAGCCATCTTGTTAACCTTTGTGACGACACACCTTTTATTCGACCCTGCAACAGCATTTGTACTGGTGTGTGCACTGTATGCACAACGATAGGTTGATAACCTGCGATCGGTTCAGTTGCTGTCAACATCCAGTGAACCACCAGCATGTGCTAAATGCATGGGTCGAATCCTTGTTCAACCGTGGATTTTCTTCGGCTGTAATAGGCGATCAGACACAATTTTCCCCCATGATCATGAGCTAAAACGCCACTTAGTGTGTTTTCGTTCCCGTCCACTTTTAAGATTTTCCTTTTAAGAGGGAATATAATGACGTGACGACATTTGCAAAGTCTGTAATGAAATCTCTTAAGTAGTTTACTGTTCCCAGCACTTTCTGTGGTATTGTTTTTGTGGGGGAGGGGGCTTCCCTTTAATGCACACAACAAAGTCGATGAGGCCGCAGTCATGTTCATGTGTAGCCCAAATGTAATCTTGTTTGTTTACCATCTTGTTGAATGGGATCTGGAGTGGATAGAAATATAGACATAATGCTCTTTCTATTTTTTGGTAGGCACTTTTTTACTGTTTTGAACTCAATTTGCTTTTCAAAGCAGTAAATTACAAAGCCATACTTTCGCATAATGTCCATTCCCAGCACAGTCCCTTCACTGTTATTAGGTAAATACCAGAGGGGTTCTTTCAATACTGTCTCGCCTAAATCAAGTTGAACTGGCTGTGTTTTTGTCACAATCATTAACGTGTCAGCGATGCCTTTGATCTGAATAGTTTTGTTGGTGTGAGCAAGCTCTTAACGCATTACAGTCCTTCACGTCTATTACGATCTCAAAATTCCAGCCAGTTGATAATACCTGTCACGGGTGGTTGCAGGAAGGCAGACGGAGGCAAGGATATAATTCCAAAATTAAGGTTTAATGATAATATAACACAGGACAGCAGAACAGGCAGCAACACGCACTAAATATAACGGAGATTGGAAAAAAGACTGACTGAACAGACGGAACTTAAATACAAACACAGATGACACTGATTAACAGAACACAGGTGATACAAATGATGATTATCAGTTCACCTGTGTTTAGTTAATGACAGAGAAGACGACAGTGACGACAGGCAGACAAGACCAATGAAAACAGACTAAACAGGACACAACTGTGACATGACGCCCCTCCCCTCGCGCCGTAATGAGAGAGATGAAGGTGGGGAGGTGGGGGTTTGGGAAGAGGAGCAGGCGGAGGGCTGCCAACAGGAGTGGGCGAAGGGCTGGAGAAGGTTGGTGGATCACTGGGAGAAGAAGAGGGTCCAGGCAGGTGGGAGGTGTATCCAACAGGAAGGTTCGTGACCTGTGGTGGAGCCGATGGAGGGAGGAGCCATGGAGGTTGAAGGGTAGAGGGTTCTAGGGCGATGACGGACTGAGGCGGAACCGATGGGGGAGGATAACAGGGAGCAGATGGAAGTTCAACGGGCCATGGTAGAGCAGAGGGTTCAGAGGGACACGGGGAAGCCTCTGGCTTGGGCGACTGAGGTGTAGACGGGGACACAGGGTGTAGAAGGGCGTGTTGGAGACAGAGGAACTGAGGACCAAGGAGGAGCAGAAGGGAGTGAGGAGTTCAATGGAGCCCCTGGGGGGGGGGGGGACTAAGGGATGGGGCGTAGCCAGAGGAGTGCAGTCCAAAGGTGAGGTTAGGTCGACAAGCGACCTAGGCAAATCCGCTGGGACAAGGGAGCCTGGCGGAACTGGTGATCTGATGGGTCACAGCGGACATAAAGGTGGTAGGAGCCACGGATGAGCCAGTGGACTGATGGGTCGATGTGGAACCCTGGTCACGGTGGCTGGAGTAGGATCCCAGGCATCCACTGTCCAAGATGGTGCTGAGGACTGGAAGCCCCTCACCGAGCCCACCATTGCACCGGCGTGTAGAGGAACGTGAAGAAGCTCTGGAAGGGTGGTCTCTGCGGGGCGAGACTCTGGAAGGGTGGTCTCGGCGTGACAAGACTCTGGAAGGGTGGTCTCGGCGGGACGAGACTCTAGAAGGGTGGTCTCGGCTGGACGAGACTCTGCAAGGGTGGTCTCGACGGGACAAGACTCTAGAAGGGTGGTCTCGGCGGGACGAGACTCTGGAAGGGTGATCTCGGCGGGACGAGACTCTGGACTCAGACGAGACTCAGAGACTTCCTTCCTCTCTCTACCTTCTCCTTGTCAATCTCGCTTTGGAGGACATGTATCTCCAAGGAGAGTCTATTTGGTGGGCGCCTTTTCCGCTCAGGATATCTCCTCTTTGGCCACTCAGGATTGGAGACTTCCAACGGCATCTGCTCCCCATGCTTCTCCTTTTCTCTCACAGTCTCTTTCAATTGACTTCCATCCTGTTCATGCTCTTCGTCCACAACATCTGGCCATTCCACACTTGTACACTGTGTAATAGTGCCACTGTCTTCACTTTCAATTGTCTCCACTTCTTCCACTTCTTCCTCTGAAACACTCGAGTCCATTCCAGACACTTCCTCTCATGTCAGGCTCTTCTCGGGCAAGGTACTTGGCGCTCACCGGGAAAAACATGTACTGGGAGTTTCGGTGGATGACTCTTTCCCTGTCACTATCTTCTGGACGAACCACATACACTGGAATTCCTGGCTATTTCTTCACCACAACATATGGACGTGGTTCCCACCTATCAGCCAGCTTCTGTTTCCCCTCGACATAAACACTTTCACCATCACTCTCCCCACACTTTCACCATCACTCTTTCACCAGGTTGGAACATGTGGCTTTTGGCTTTCTTGTCATAGTGCTTTTTCTGAAGATCCTTAGCATGCCTCGACATTCGGTCTGCCTCATCAAAAGCATAGGTCAAGCACTCATGCAGAGTCTGGACATATTTACTGTAATCACATGGTTATTTTGCTGTTGACAGGCCAAAAAGGAGATCAACAGGCAGTCGTGGATCTCTGCCATACATCAAGAAGTATGGGGAGAAACCAGTCGAATCGTGTTGAGTGCAATTGTAAGCATGTGTCAGTGCGTCAATGTATTCATGCCACTTGGGTTTTTTATCAGGATCAAGAGTGCCCAACATATTCATCAGAGTTCTGTTATATCTCTCTGTGGTCCTATTTCCCTGCGGATGGTAGGGGCTAGTATGAGTCCTTGTAATCCCAGTCAGCTTACACAACTCCTTCACTACTGTACTTTCAAAATTTCTGCCTTGATCTGCATCCGAGTCTTGCTGGGAAACCAAATCGACAGAAGAAATTCATTCACAGCACCCTTGGCACAGTGACAGCCTTCTGGTATTTTGTGAGATAAGCCTGGGCGAATCTTGAGAAATGATTGGTGACCACTAGGACATTCTCTATTCCTCCCTTAGACTTCTCCAGGACCAGGAAATCCATGCAGATGAGTTCCGTAGGGGCATTAGTATAAAGTATGGACTAGTGGTTCCTTTTAGGATGGGAGCACTACAGAAAGATTCCGCCAAGAGAATCCTTTGGATTATTATCAGCTTTATTTCCAAGATCAGGATTTATTTCCAAGTTCGAATAAGTGAGTGTATGTGGTCTAAACAGGGAGAAAGAAAAAGAAATAATGCAATGGTAATAATAACTGATTAATAAACAAATAAAGGAATACTATACTATGCTCATTGTCATCATTCACAACAGTACAGTACAGTACAGAAAATAATAATTGACGTTAATCCAGTGCAACAGAATGTCACTATATGCCTTTTAATATCTGTACTCCTCCACCTTTAAATGACTATGCAGCATGACATTGTATTACTATAACACTCGATGCAGGTAGCACCAAATAAACCGTAAATGCACTGCACCCAAACACAGAAGCATATCTCTAAATAGCTAACACAAATAAGATCTACATCGACATATAGAGGGTTTTTTATTATTGCACACAGGAAAATCTCGCATATTACAGCACGCTCTGGCATCATGACTGCACTAATTAGTCACGCAGTTCAACAAATAAAACTAGTTCGCATGAACATACATAAATTTCACAACATTCCTCACAACGCAGTACAAACATGCAACAGTAGTAAGAACTTGCTTTTCATAAAACGCTTACAAAAGTAAAGAAAGGGGTCTCTGAGTCTTCTATCATCATCACTGAGCACGAACATCTGAGCACCGCGCTGAATTTCCTGTCCAGGCGTAGTTCACGTGATGGAGCATTCATCTTTCAGACAACATCTTTCACACTGCTCACTCCATGACTTTATACTGCATTCTCAGCCAAAAGAATCGTTCCCGGAAAAGATTCAAAGTACGCTCAAATCCCAAATGACCAGAGTCGTCATGAAGACTTTTTCTAGCCAAAAGTCGCATTTTCTCTGGCAAGACCAGCTGAACAATGGACTGTCCCTGAACATCCTTAACTTGCCTGTAAAGAATTCCATCTTTGACCACCAGCCTCCTCCACTCTTTTAAGATAAGCCGTGCATCTTTCCCCTTTTCCAATCTTTCTCCACGTCTTGGCTTTTTGTTTAGTGTCTTGTAATGTAGGACTGGCCTAATGACACCTTTTGACATCCTCTGATCTCCAACTTTGTCATTGCAGGCAGCGCATCAGTACCCACTCCATCAAATGGATTGGCTCGCTCATCAACCCGGCCCAGAAACTCTCCCTCTTTGCATACAACAATTCTCTCCGCTTGCTCACTAACGTCTTCCTTCCCCCTGACTCATCGCCACAGGACTGGTCCTGCTGCGTGAAGGAAATGCACTGTGGGCGGGACTGAAGAGTTTCTATGACCTCTTGATTAGATATCCTTGAGAGTGCGTCGGCATTAGAGTTGGATTTCCCTTGCCTGTACTCAATGCCAAAGTCAAGCATGGCAAGCATTGACACCCAACGCTGACCTGTGGCGTCCAACTTCGCTGTACTCATCACATATTTAAGTGGGGGTTATGTGCTTATGTGCGAGGCAGCGGGTTTCAGGTGGTCAATTACTTTTTCCACACCATCTTGAACTTGTGCAAGGACCGCCCCAAGACCCTCACCAGAAGCATCCGTTTGCAGTAAAATTGGTAAGCTGAAGTCGGGGTAGCCCAGAACTGGTGCTGTAGTGCTTCAGTGCCTTCTCCCTCAGTGCTTCAAACGCTCTCTCACATTCATCTGTTCACTCAAACTGTTTCATAGTTCCAGAAGTTCCTTTCACCCCTCTTTTCTTCTTCTTTGGGTCTCCAGAGGTAAGTCTATACAGAGGTCTATACAAGTCTATACAATGTTGCATATCCCTTGATGAACCATCTGTAGTACACAGCGAAACCAACGAACCACAGCACTTCCGTCTCACTTGACGGCCTGCTTCTCAGGATCTGTATGAATACCCTCCGCAGACACCACATGGCCCAAGTAGTGAACTTCTTTCCTCAGTAGACTACACTTTTGAGGCTTCAGCTTCAAACCATGTTTGCGGAGCCGGAGGAACACTACTTCCAACCGCTCAAGATGCTCTTCAAAAGTCATAGAGAAGATAATTAAGTCGTCAAGGTGGATAAGGAGGCTCTCAAAGTTCAGATCACCAAAGCAGCAGGTCATCAATCTTTGGAAGGTTGAGGGGGCATTCTGCAGACCAAACGAAATCCTGTGTTGGCCTCAAATAACCCCATGGGGGTGCTGAAAGCAGTTTTGAGCTTGTCGTGTTCCTCAACCTCAACTTGCCAGTAACCAGATGTAAGATCAAGAGTCGAGAAGAACCTTGCCTGTCCCAGCGCCTCCAATGCCTCCTCTATTCTCGGTAGCGGAAAAGCGTATCTGGTACTGCAGGAATTCAGTTTCCTGTAGTCCACGCAGATCATCAGGGAGCCATCTTTTTTAGAAACAACAACGATGGGGGATGCATAGGGGCTTTTGCTTGGCCGAATGACTCCAGTTTCTTCCATCTCTGATATGGCCTTCCGCACTTCCTGGTACTGAGATGGGGGTATTTTGCAATAAGGGAGGCAGAAAGGTTTAGAGTCCACCAGAGGTATCTCATGTTGCACAGTGGTGGTATGTCCATAGTCCATGGAGTGTTTGGAGAAAACATCAGCATTTCTCCTCAGCAAATCCTGAAGCAACGTCAACTGCTCCTCACCTTCTACTGCCGCAGCACTAAGATTAACTCCACATGTCATACCATTAACAGACTCAACACTGGTAGTCTGCTGTTGACTTTGACAAGATGCTGTCAATTAATTCTCACACTGACTTGGACACATGAACTGGTTCTGGCACAGCAGTTGGCACTTTTCTTCCTCTTCAACGACATTCCGAACCAGGAAAGCATCTGCAAGCAGGGTCCTTGGGTTGACAATAACATCCTTTCCAAACAGATTTAAGAGCCGGATAGGAACACAACCTTTTTCAACATTAGCAAGCAGCCTGGCAACCATAAGGCCTTCTGGAACCCTTTTGGAGGACTGGATCTCCACTAGAACTGTACAGTGTGTTCTTTTCGGTCCACCCATAACTCTGCCAATAACATCCTGCTCCTTACCAGCTGGTATCCTTATTCTGTGACCAGCATACTGTACTTGACCAACTTTACCTGTAGCTCCACCAGGTTCACTTGTACTCACAGCAAACATTGCACCACTTTACTTTGGCCAGATAGTTTCTGCCATATGACGCTTGAAGGTCATTTCTGGAAACCCTTATTACATTAGTCCCAATGAGTACGTCTTTTTGGCCTTTGGCTGTGTCTGAAACTTCCTCGTCTCCCGAGCAAGGTTACGAAGTTCTGCTGGAAGTTCATGAAAACTTAGAAGTCTAGGCTTCATAGGTCCTATCCTGTGAAAAACCTCTTTGTCACTCAATCTTCTCATGAATTGACGAGTCAGTTTGCCGTCACGGTCTGGAAAAGGCTGGCCTCCATACTGAGCATCTTCCACTGAACGTAAAGTGGCTTCCAGAGCAATGGCGAGGAACCTGAGAGGCCGTTGGGTGACCCGGGAAGTTGGTTTGGGGTGAAAAAGCCATTGCAGCAGGAGAGTGCAGGCCATATGGAGAAGTGCACATATTGGGTGCCTGGATCATACCTGGATAAGTAGAAATGTAAGTTTTAGGCGGCACAGTCAACGCTGGGGGGCAGGTATGGGTCATTTGGAGAAGGGGACATGTCAGTTGGCATTCTGTTGGCCACGTTTGGTGAAGCCTGAATGGTAGTGACATTGTCATGCATGTTAGTTTGGGACAAAACAGTCGGCACATTAGATGGATGTGGGCTATCTGAAGACATGGGCATGGTGGTTAGAAGTCCATAGAATGGGTTATCTGGGCCTTGGGCATGAGCTGAGGGCTGATGTTGCACAAAAGCGCTGGGGCAAGTGCCCAACTGGGGCCAGCTCACTGCCGAGGGGGGCACATTCTCTGTATGTGCAGCTAGCTGCCTTGTCTTTGGCCTGATAGACTGTTGGGGGTTATAATTTAGATGGGATACAGTTTCAATACTCACATCGACGGGCATGCTTATTTCATACTGTTGGATTTTATCCTGCTTTAGCGGTAACCATGAGGTGGCCTAGAAGGGCTGCCTTAGTGGTACTTGGGGACGAGGAGGTGGTCGATGAGAGGTGGTTTCATGGAGCCCCTTCATTTCTCTTCCACTTCTTTACATTTACTCATCTGTGCAATACACAATGTGTATGTTTTAAGGACTGGGCGAGGGTGAATCTGGATAATTAAAATGCTTCCTTGCTAAAGTCCCAAAGCCTTCAGACCCAGAAAGCCTGAATGTAACACACACACAACCACACACGCATCCCCTACATGTGAAGCCCGCTCAGGACAGAGCGTGGTGTCCAGTTATGAGACATTTTTATGACTGACTGGAATGTCCCAAAGAAGGTGATTTCTAAAGAGAAAGAAACTTCTCTTTTTAAAAGACATTTAACCAGATATATTCGATGTGTTTTTATGTTTGTCCATTTGCCCATGTCACATTGGAATGATTATGATTTTATCGTAGCTTAAAGTGAATTATATATACCTTCATTATGCATTTTAAATATAACTGTCTATTCCCATAACTTGTACACATACTTCTGGACACCTCCAGAATGCTTTCGGTGATGTGATCAATCAGAATACGTACAGTAATATAGATAATAATAATAATAATAATAAAATATAGTTAACTATGTTTTCCATCTTTGGAGTGAAAAGAGACCAAAACTAACATCACTGGTGTTCTTAGATAACCGCGTTTACGACCTAAAGGAATGTTCACAGAACTGTGGCTCTCTCCCTCTCTGAATTCTTGCTGAGAAAGAGAAATGAAACCTTTCCAATCCTATATATTCTATATATATATATATAAATATAACCATGTGAGAAATGTATTACCATGCATCTAATGTTCCAATCTTATGATGTGGCCTTTTATGTGGTTTGTTTCATGTAAACTCTAATACTTACTATTCCAGACTGTTCACACTATGATCAACCAGAATCAGATGTGTGACATATTTGGTTTCTAAAACCTGGTACTTTGAAGATCGAAGTGACTGTATACAAGATATGTCGTTAACAACAACATATTAATAGTAAAAGCATCTTTCATAGTTTCTTCAACGAATTGACAAACCCATCCCCCCCCCCCCCCAGCATGCACGCAAGGAGCTAAAAACGCGCTCGCTTTGAAGGAGAAACACGCGCACGTGACCACGTGACGCGCCGGACCGAGACACACACACACACACACACGCTTCTTCACAAGCCATGGAGTGCAAGTATCCGTGTTTGATCACGCTTTTAAGATTTGTTGAAGTCTTGTTGTCTCTCAAAGTTCCGTTGTCTATGTGAATTTGCTATTTAGAAGGATCCTCGTGTCTTTCTAAACTCCCTCTTGCATAACTGCAACTCTCTACATTTCCACTCTCTCTCTGTCTCGATGCATTTCTCGTTCATCGATGCCTTATCGTGTTTTGTTGTTTATTATGTTTGTAAATACATATATCCCATGTAACCGTAGTAAATACATAAGTAGTTCTGCCTTATTAAATTCATTATATTCATTTGATTGATGTACTGCCTCTTTGCTCATTTTCTAAGTCCCTTAAGTGCCAAAGATCTTAGCTATAAGCTTACAAATTAAAGATACTTTACAGAGTATTTTCTTATAGGGCAGGAAACCCAATTCTTATGGCCACAGAATTGCTTTTCCTGAAATCCTATAACGTAGGATGATATTGTGGATCCCCACAAATATTATTTTGACAATTGAGCTAATTAATTTTGCCTGTTTTGTAAGACGTGGTCCGTGTAATTAATTACAATCAACTTATGGTTAATTGCAAGGATACACATGCATGCATGCAGGTAAAATGACACAACATCCCTTATCGGGAGATTTATTAACATGTAAGACTGATCTAATCCAAACATGTATGAATAATTATTAATTACCAATTATTAATTATTAATTATGATATGCAAATTCCCCACGGATTAGATCCGCCCCTGAGTCTTTACAATTTAGTGTGCAATACACTGTGTTTAGTGTTTGAAAATGTAAAAATAAGAAAAATGTAGTAAATTGCAAATTAATGCTATTAGTGAATGTGTTGTATATATCTTATGTTTGCTGTAATCACAAAGCAAATAATCATAAATGAAGGTAAATGGGAAAAAAATGACCCACTTCAAGAGATTTAAATAAACCTGAATGCTCAAAAAAAGGATATTGTTTAAAAAAACACAGCAATTCACAAATGTGTTACTCAAATCAACAAAGTTCAGAGACAGAAAAAAAAAATCTTTAAGCAAAACTCAGTTCAGTCCAAAAATATATTTAACCCTGTCACTTTAAAGGACAACTCCGGCGCTAAATGAACCTTTGGTCTAATTACACATTGGTACATAGTCAACCGTTCTCTGATATTTGTTTTCATGATTATCGAATGAAGAGTTTTATCTCTAAAAACTGTTTAGCTTATAACGCTAGTATATAGGGCATAGAGTAATGAAAATAAAAATCGCTAGTTAATACCACTAACAAGGCTCAAAATAGCCCAACACTAACACGGTAGCATAATGAGGGTCCCTACCTGCAAACTGAAGCATTGAGAAGTGTACAGACAGTTTAATAAGAAGCTTTTTTATAAAGACAGTCCACTTCGCGTATACAGGCAGGAGCCATCTTTGGAAAACAGTCTCGACCAGTCGAATCATGAACGCTGAGCCAAGTGCGCTGGTGAGCACGAGCCAGAAGTTTTGAAAAGGTGAGCGAACAGTAGGCTATGTGTACATATTGACGAGAAGAAAATGGTTCGTGTTTGTGCTTTTCCCAGCTGCGAAAAGAAAATGAAATGCTACAATCCGGAAAGTTTTCACAGACTTCCTCTGCACAATAATTCGCTCACCTTATCACAACTTCGGGCTCGTTCACATCTCACCACCGCACTTGGCTCGGCGTTCATGATTTGACTGGTCGAGACTGTTTTCTAAAGATGGCTCCTGCCTGTATATGCGAAGTGGACTGTCTTTATAAAATATCGTCTTATTAAACTGTTTGTACACTTATAACATTCTCAATGCTTCAGTTTGCAGGTAGGGAACCCTTATTATGCTACCGTGTTAGTGTTGGGCTATTTTGAGCCTTGTTAGTGGCATTAACTAGCGATTTTTATTTTCATTACTCTATGCCCTATATACTAGCGTTATAAGTTTTTAGAGATAAAACTCTTTACATTTGATAATCATGAAAACAAATCTCAGAGAACAGTTGACTATGTACCAATGTGTAATTAGACCAAAGGTTCATATTGCGCCGGAGTTGTCCTTTAAGACAAAAGAAAGTAGGTGAAATAAAAAATCTTTTTTTTTCATTCTACTCACACTTCTTATTTGTCAGATTGCTTCCGTTGACGTAGAAACCAACGTTCCGGGTCACGGCACCAAAGATGTAACCCTCTTCGTCTGTGTGCTCCCCCATATGTCTGCGTTGTGTTTGGGTGATGGTTGAATGAGGAGGACACAAATATCGTGGTCGTCACAGTAATGAAGCTTTATTATGGGCTCTTTATCTGCATCAGCCACTTTTCACAAGGAAAATAGAACTGTTAGTTACCAATATCAAAAATAAAAAAAATACAAAAATTATAAAACGAAACAATATAGTTTTAGCTGCAGTTATATTAAACTTTAAATCACGGGGGTTCTTAAAGACTGGAAAAATAACTTTCCGCATATGAAAATTAATGTTAAATGTCACATGCATCCAAAATATAATGAATAAAACCCAAAACCCAAAATACTCAGATAAACGTTTAAACACTATACAATATAAAGAAAAATATACCCCACCACATGGAATTTACAACCTATGAAATAATTTCAGAAAAATTTCAGAAAAACCATACGTCGCAAATAACTGCACATATATGTTAGTTAACATCTTTAACAGAAAATATTTCTTCAAATAACGTGGATGGCCAATATAATCAAAGAAATTAAATAGATGTAACCGAGAACAGTGAAAACCCTCCTTACCTTTTCACAAGGAAAATAGAACTGAATTAAACAACAGCTCCACCCATGTGAAGAATTACGGGCTCACTCACTCATGGCTGTGTTCCCCCCCTAAGGCTGGGAGAAACATTTTACATCTTTCCTACATATATATTTTTTTAATTTCAGAATATATGATTGTCATAATACTATGCCACAATATCATCATGTGAAAAATTGTGACATTAATCATACTCTCTATATAAAATTAAATTGTCTCTATATACATTATGTAACCTTAGCTAATATATTCAGAGATTTGACTCAAAGTCATTTCCGTGAATCAGGTCACCATATGATGACTATAACATCACCAATAAGTGACCAACATCATCTGATGATATTTTCTCCTGCATTTATTGCTATAACAAATGTGCATCAAAAACATCAACTAAAGCAAACAATGCTCTCCCTCATGGTGATTTAATTTCTGGTTTTTTGCACTTTATTTAAATTAGCATATTTTACTTTAATTTGATTGTTTTTTGTTTGGTTTTGTTTATGGTTAATGTAGCTGCCAGTCATTTGACCCTTTTTTAAATATTTTTTTTTACAATGCAGGTATTTGATCATAATAATTCAGGAAATACCTGTGAAATAACAGTGTTTTTTGGTTTATTAAATTAGAATATTTCACTTTAATTTTACGGTATTTGTTTGGCAGCCGTAGCTGCCAGTCATTTGACCATTCTTTTACAATGAAGGTATGATCGTTATAATTCAGGAAATACTGTAAAAAATTAATTTAGGATGTTTTACTTTAATGTGCAGGGCTGCCAGTAATTTGACCGTTTTATCATTTAACTGTTTTGTTACTGTTTAATTACAGATTATATTTATAATTTTACATACATTTTTATGTAATTTAAGAAAACATAAAAAAATACTGTATGATATTATTTGTAATTTTACAGAGTTTGGAGTACAAATTAAAATGAAAGAAAATTAACGTTAAAAAAGTTATTTTCTTAAAAATTAGGATTTTTTTTTTTTTTTTTTTTTTTTTTACTGTTCAAGGTACCCAGATGGTCAACCATTTCCGGAGGAAATTCCAGCCTTTTGCCAATAAGCAATCCTGTCTAATTTTGGATATTTTGAAGCAGAAATGGCTGCTTTATAATAAATGTAATTATTTTTCTCTTTAGATTCTTTATTCATAAACATAAGTTTTCAAACTTGAAACCTATTATTTTGTTAAATAAGATAAAATATTACATGATTACGGTTTCATCTTTTGTTAGCAAAAAAACAAACAAAACAAAAAACCTGTACTATTGCACAGCCTACAAACTTTTCACTTTGGATGTGTAAATTCTTTGACATTTTCTTTTTGTAAGTTATGGAGTTTGCTATTGTTAACTATTATTTTATTATTATTATTATTGTTAACTTTAATAATTACTGTTGTTGCTTTTGTTGTATTATGAAGCTGTAAGAGAGCAATAATAAAAAGAAAAAAGGCGCTTGGTATCTCCCCATAATAATAAGAACATCCCTGCTTTTTGGGCAGAAAAAGAATAATACTCGGACCCCTATGACTCGGACCCGTAATAAAGTGACTTTTATTTTGACACGTACAACTTCCGGATGTCCGTGTTTACGATTGAACGCGTTTACGTTGCATTTCCAAACAATGACGATAATATCTTCCAGTCAGAGATTTATTTACCGCAAATGATTACTGGTGAGTAACGTTATAGCTAGTCACTATTAGTGTGTCTGTGGAAGGCTGTAAATATTTATCTTGATAAGCTACAGACGACGAGTATTAAAGTAAGAGCGCTGATTGATCTATCAATCTGTCGATGGATAGATTTGACAGTGATGTGGTGTGTAGTGTTTGTAGATGGTCCAGTAGAGTGTCCTGAAGACTCCAGCCCCTTCTCTTCTTCCCCATTTTGATCCAGACCCTTATAATGTGGCCCCTCTACACCTATCATCAACTGCTAACCTTCCTCCTCACCTTCCTCAGGTATGCTGTCCTGTTCCTACCACCTTCTGGTCTGTTCTTACTATGGTAACGTTAATCAGTTTCTGCCTGCGTTACTGAGAGTATATAGCTTTTCTTTTATATTGCTTAAATATTTCTAGCTTTTCTATAATATTAATAACATTTTCTACTTGCGTTGGCCGAATGTCTGTGTGGGGGTCCCTGGATCTGTTGTGTATGAAAAGACCTGCTTTACATGAATGGTTTGCTTATATGCCTCAGGCACTGTTTTATTGTGCATAACAAGTAGCTGCTAGCTGTAGCCTATACTGAACTCTGTCTTGTTTGCCATATTAGATGACGTAGCGCAAAGTTCTGTGTGCTGTATGTCATTTAATTAGTTGTATTCTGATTATTTAAAATGTTATGGGTCATTCCATGTCAAATCAACCAAATTTAGAAACATACCAGGCTAAAATGATTTTGTTTATATTTTTGTTAAAGAAAGACCAATAAAATCAGTGATGAAAGCCAAAATATTAAATGCCTTGGATCAATATTTACTGAGTACTCCATAAGGGCATCAAAATTAACATTTTCAGATTTGGAGCCAAATTATATGAGGGTGAAAATTACTTTAGAAAGACGGCATCATCATCATCATTATTTTATTTTTATACAGAGATTGGTAGGTCGGCTAGTAACCTTTTATAAGGGAAAAAGCACTTATCCTTTATTTTGCATACAGCGAATACTTGTATTCAAAGAGGAATGTCTGACTAAAATAATGTTGAGAATAGAAATGTATCCTTTTTCCCTTTATCAGAATGATTGCATAGAACATACTTGTCTGAGTGGCAAAATACACTGAAATTAACAATAGTGTATTCATGAGTTTCTTAATATAGATATATTCTAAGAGTTAAAATACACAGTATTGTAACTACATGCTTGAAATAAGTTTCTTGGTAAACAGGACAGTGTGGTTTCTCTCCCCACACATTCAATACCAATATTTGCCTCAGCTGGATTAAGTAATTACATTTTCATCTTGTTATTAAATGTGCACATAGACTTAGTAGTATCCACTGCTGAGGAGGATATATAACAGAATCAATGATATCACCTCAAACGAAAAAAGACGTTCAAGGGATAATTTACCGATATACCTTCCAGAGCTTGTTCGATATATATGAAATCCAGAAATGAAATGGACATTGCACCAGCTAAACATTTTCCTTGTTGTTTATATATAGACAATGTATAGATTCAAAAATCAAGATATTGACATTATTGTTTCTATGTGAATAAAAAAAGGTGCCTTTCTAGTTTCAATGTTGTTCTTATTCAGATATTCCAAAAGTATTTTTTGCGTGCAAAATTACCACATTAAAATGGGTACAATTCAACAGTTTGTAAATGGAGCCACATTGATTATACAAATCCTAGGCTTTAAAAATGAAGATGCGAAAAGGAAAATTTGTTAAGAACCAGAATCTATATTGATATTGCGATATATGTAATGCTTCTTGAGTTACAGGCGTGTAAACTTTGGAAAAAAATAAGTCAAAGTCAAATTTATTTATAAAGCACAATTAAAACAACTTCTGCTGACCAAAGTGCTGTACATATGGAATCAGTTAATCAGAAAAAACAAAATAATAAATACAATAGAACATAAAATAGTGGGACGGCCAATGTAACCTGCTTATTCAGTGTTGAAAGCTATAGAGAACAGGTGTGTTTTAGCCTGCATTTAAAATGATCTACGGATTGTGCAGATCTAACATGAAGTGGTAGGCTATTCCACAGCCGTGGTCCTACCACTGAAAAGGCTCTGTCCCCTCGGTGGTGAGCCTAGTTTTAGGGACAATCAAAAGGAGCTGGTCTGCTGACCTTAGTGCTCTGGCAGGAGCGTAAGGGTATAGGATGTCAGAAAGATAAGGTGGCGCAATGTTAGTCAAACATTTAAAAACTGTTAATAAAATTTTAAATTGCACTCTAAAAGAAACAGGGAGCCAGTGTAATGAGGCCAGCACGGGGGTGATTTGATCCCTTTTTCTTTTCCCTGTCAACAGCCGGGCAGCCGCATTTTGTACCCCCTGGAGGCGGCGAAGAGAGCGCCGTTCGAGTCCGCAGTACAGCGAGTTACAGTAGTCCAGCCGCGGTGTCAAAAAGGCATGGACTGCTCTCTCCAGATCTTTCTTAGGGAGATAGGGCTTGAATTTACTGAGTAGTCTTAAATGATAAAAGCTGCTTTTCACCACTGCACTGACCTGTTTGTCAAACTTAAAACCACAGTCAAGAAGCACTCCTAGATTTTTTTGTGCTTGGGCGAGAGAATGAAGCTAATGGGCCAATGGCACTGTCCCAGCCCTTCAGACAGTCTGTTAGCCCAAAGACCACAATTTCAGTTTTGCTTTTATTAAGGCTTAAAAAGTTTGAGTCCATCCAGGACACCCCCTCAAGACAGTCCTGTAGAGTTTTGATTACAGAAAAGTCGTTTGTGCTCAGTGGGAGGTGGACTTGTATATCATCCGCAAAACAATGAAATGACACATTGTGCTTCTTAAAAATGGACCCAAGTGGAAGCATGTACAGTGCAAATAAAACAGGGCTTAAAA
Organism: Meda fulgida; assembly: GCA_030578275.1. NCBI lineage: Eukaryota > Metazoa > Chordata > Actinopteri > Cypriniformes > Leuciscidae > Meda > Meda fulgida. The sequence goes on from CM060619.1 coordinate 18,747,754, forward strand.
TTGCACCCTGAGGCAGGCCGTAATTTAGTGGCATTAGTGAAGAGGAGTGCTCGCTGAGATGAACTGAGAAGCTTCTATTGGCTAAAAATAATTTAAACCACTGAAGGGCAGTACACTTAATGCCCGCATAATGCTCTAAACGAGATAGAAGTGTGGCATGGTCTACAGTGTCGAATGCGGCTGTTAAATCTAAAAGCACCAGAACAGTAGCTTTGCCTGAATCAGCAGCTAAAAAAAAATAATTTAAAACTTTTAAGAGGGCTGTTTCTGTGCTATGCCGTGGTTTAAAGCCAGATTGGAATAATTCAGTGATTCTATTCTCATCAAGGTGAGACTGTAGTTGGTCATATACAACTTTCTCCACAATCTTAGACAGGAATGGGAGTTTAGAAATAGGTCTAAAATTTGATAACACTGTGGGAACAAGGTTTGTTTTTTTCAACAGGTTCTGGACCACAGCATGTTTGAAGGCAGCCGGGAAGCAGCCAGACAACAGTGAATAATTAATAAGATCCAAAATGAGAGGTCCAAGTGTTGGGAATACCTCTTTAAGGAGGCGTGGCGGGATAGTGTCAAGTGGACAGTTTGAGGGCCTCAGCTGCTGAACAACTTTAGTTAAAAAAGACAAGAGACACCGTCTCAAAGTGATCAAACACAAGAGCACATGTAGAGAGTATCTGAGGCTCAGACACACAAGGAGTGAGAGAGGACTTGACAGCACACTCCTTTTTATAAAAAAAACTAAAGAAATTTGTCACATGATTCGGTTGATGATTCAATGTCAGCGCAATCACAGGGGTTCAAGAGAAAGTTTAACATTTTAAAAAGAAACTGTGGCTTATGGCTGTTACTGGAAACAAGATTAGATAAAAACTGAGTTTTTGCAGCTTTAACAGCTTTCTGGTATTCCACCAGACTGTTTCTTAGTATTTCATAGGACACTTGCAGATGGTCCTTTTTCCATTTCCTCTCGCCGCGTCTACACGCACGTCTATATGTGCGCATGGTTTCATTCAGCCATGGCTCGGATGCTGGTTTAGGCTTTCTACTTCCCAGTGGAGCTATTATATCCAGCAGGTCCGAGCACGTCGAGTTAAAACACCAAGCCATTGATCAACATTTAGATCGTCGGGGTGACTCATGTGAAGCAACGAGTCATTAAAAGCAACTGAAAAGCGCAAGGCAGTCTGGCTGTTCAGCCCGGCGCGCTGGTGCGCACGGTTTTTCCAAAGAGCCTGGCAATGTAACAGAGAACAGCACTGCAAAGTGATCCGAAATGCCAGTGTTGCAGATATGCAGTATGTATGTAATAATATTCTAGGCGTTCAGAAAGTTACGTTCTATGTAATTGTTTTGATAAAGGGAAACGATACATCTCTAGTTTCAAAAGTTCTTCAGACATTTCTCATCAAAAGGAAAAAATATATATTAGGCTATCTGTATGCAAAGTGACCCACATCTGGTTTTTGACCACTGAAAATGTGTACAATTTAACAGTTTTCTCATGGAGCCACACTGAGATCCCCATATTTCTAGATCTGAATTGTAGGATCTTGAGTTTGTTAGGAACCAGAATCTATAGAATGTTAAGATATCTTTTTATATTTTTTGAGTTATAAGCATGCAAACAGTAAATTGGCAAGTGATGTACAGTGACTTGCCAAATTATTCATTCCCCTCATTCCCACATTTTGTAATGTTGCAATCTTATGCTAAAATGCTCTAGATTCTTTTTTTTTTCACATCAATCTACGCCCCATATTGGCAAGTCGAAGACCAGATATGTGATATAACAATGGTCTCTATGATCATCACCTTAGCTACTCACAATGTTTTTGGGAAATGCTGCCCTGGTTGTTTCAAATCTCTTCCATGTAAGAATTATTGAGCCTGTCTGTGCTCATGTGAAAGCTTTACCTAAAAATGTTTTTGTAGTCTTTCCCAAATCTGTTTCTGAACTGTGCAGGTAGTCCCTTTGACCTCATAATTGACCTCATGGTTTTTGCTCTGTAATGATTTTTCAGCTGTGACTTGTATAGAAAGGTGTGTGTTTTTCCAAATCATGTCAAGTAATTCAATTTGTCACCAGTTAACTGGACAAAATAAGTGTCACGAGAAAGGCTTTGAATACTTATGCAATGTAATGTGGTTTTTGCCTTGTCATTATTGGTGCAACATGACAAAATGTGAAAAGAGTGAAAGGGTATGAATACTTTTGCAAGGAACTATAAGAGCGTTCACGATAAAGAAATGGAAAATGTTTTAAAAAGAAGGAAAATCTAGTTTAAAACGCACATGGCAAGTTCTTTGTATGCTTTGTATTAATGTTTGTTTCATGTGGTTTTGAAAAGTCTAATGATTCATGTATAATGCAGAAATGAAAAAGATTGAGGAGTTACAGTAAGTGTATGTGTTGACCCATATACATGAAGAACTAAATGAAGGACATCGTGTTAATGAGCTTGCATAATACATGTGCTCATCTCCATTCATACTGTCTATTCTCTCCACTCTCTATCCAGCTATGTCCTGCTTCACTCGTCACGTAAGACTTTTAGTAATGTGAAAGTGAGCATCTCAGCACAATGGACACCGTCAGGATTTCAGCAGAATGGCAGTGCTGTTGCTTTGTCTCCTGGAGTGGTACGCATAAATAATTATATTATAATAACATACTTCCCAATTTCTCTTGTTTAATTTCCCATTTTTTTCAAATGATTCTTTCTAGCTATATAAAGGAACATTTTCCCTAGCCTGATAGATAATGATGTTAGTAATGAGCATTTCCAGTAATTTTGTTGTTGAAATAAAAAAGAGTTGCTGATTACTTGAAAATGTAAATCTTAATTCAATTAAAAAAAAATAATAATAAAAAAATATTAACACAGAAAATCTAAAGAAAAAAAAACTTTTGAGAAGTATATTGCAGCCATTAGTGTACTGCACATAGACTGTATAAGGTCTTTCACATTTGTCATGGTTTAACATAGTCTTATTCAAAACCAAGTAGTCCATGTCTTATCTGTTGACTTCAGTACGTGCTTTGGAGAAAATGTTCTCTGCCAGGTAGGGATAAGAGAAACTGAATTTTTCCTCACAACACTGTATTGATCCTTGTCTTTTGAATGCCTCACAGTACTGTATCAATGTTATATTTCACATGAATATCTTTGTAAAAAGGCAAATAATCATTAAGTCTGTGAAAGGGCAACACATGGTCAAGCATTAAGTCAGTAAACACTTTATTCTTTATGTTTGGCAAAAATACAAACTAACATTCTCACAACTTGCAATATAGTTGTACAAAGCACTGAATTCCAATGCAGACTTCTCAATTTATAATAATAATGCTACTCGCTTATTTTTTGTTTTTACTTTTGTAGACATGGGAGGATAACGAACTGTTTACTGATGTGGGGGAGGCCACTTTGTTTTTGGGTGCTCTGGACTCAATCTTTCTCTTCTCTTATGCTGTGGTAAGTTAAAAACAGGAATAGGTGCAGCAGGCAGGTTTTGTGGGTTGGAGTTGGACAGTGATAATCTGTTATGAACAAATTATGCTGCTGGTGCACCATATTTAACTATTAAATGCTACTGTGACAGTAGGGGTGTGTGATATTGAAAAAAAAAATATCATAATTTTCTGAAATATTTGCTCAGTCTGTCTTAATGAGTGAATAACTCAGTATGATTACATGGACAGCAGTAATCTAATTATTGACCTTATTCTGAATAAGACAATATTCTGATTAAGGTGTTTACACGAGTTGCTTTTAGAATATTCCTTTCATGTTCCCGTTTTACTTGTTAGAACAACAAAAAAAAGAATTATAATTTATTTTTTATTAATGCCATGAACCAGAACAATACAATGAGACATAAGGATTCAAAGTAAAAATATGAAGTAACTAAAGTAAGATTTAAAAAAAACAGTGCCAGAGGACAAGAACAAACAAAAGAAAAAGGGTACTACTTTATACAAATTCATGCCTGCTTACAATGCTATAAGCTCTAATTGCCTTTTTACTTGTGCAATTACACAAAACAGAACAATAAAGCTTGAAATCATTTTTAAAGCAAGAAAAGTTTCATTTCATTTTATGAATTAATTAATATTAACAATTGTATGAAGTATGCCTTATCTTTCTCAATACCATGATCATTGAAGTGTATCATTATGTCAAATCCACTCAGCTGCAAATCAATGTTCAATTTTTAATTCATTCAATGGTCCACATCAATCCAAAATATTTTTGTATGTATGCAATGGAAAAATAAATGAAAAATAGTTTCTTTTTCACCTTTACAGAAATTACAAAAGTAATCAATATCTAATTTAAAATGTTCCAGCACATGTTTTACTGGATATATTCTATGGATTATTTTAAAAGAGACTTATTTTACTTTGTTATTGATGTAAAATGTATTCACTGTTCACCAAGCATTACGCCAATTTACATCTTTAACCCCAGATGACTAGAAATGGCGAGCTGGAGGATAAACAATATCATGAAGTATATTTCTTATGTAGTTATTCGAGACTTTATTTTGTAAAATATTTGTATTACCAAGAAATATTTTACCCATGATATCTTTAAAATTGAGATCTTCCTCCTGTGATGTATTTCTCAGAACGATCAATACTTTCCAGGGGATTGCATCCATTACAACAGCAAAATCTTTGGTATTTTAAATGTATTAAAAAAAAATATCTATGCCATTGTTTACTAGCTGACTAACAAATACAATATTATTTTCTAACCAGTAATCAAAAAGGAGGGATTTATTTTTGTATAGGATGTCTTTGTTGTTCCAAATATTATGTCTCTTTTTTAAATCTGCCAGAATGCTAATTTTACAGAACACGGACAGCAAAAATGGAGCCAAATTATCTTGAAACACTTTATAAAACTCACTGACAAGTCCATCATTACCTGGAGAACGATTATCTTTAAGGATTATCTCTAACTTTCTCCAAATTTAAATCACCATCATAAAACTATTTAAAATCATCCTCAATAACTATCCAGAAAGTCATTCAGATCAGAAGACACAAAATTGGGAGTGTACAGACCTTTGTTAAACTGAGTAACAAATTGCGATATCTCTTTTTCATCCTCTGTGACTGTATTATTAATTAACAATTTCTTTTTAAAGGTCAATTCACCCCCCCCCCCCCCCAAAAAAAAAACCTTAGTATTTCTTTCCCTCGGTTCCAACTTCCAACCATTTATATTTTAATCTGATAAATGCACCCTCTGCATTTTCTTGATCAATGTTATCCAGTTGTACTTGTAACAATGATTAATCCATTAATTCCTGCGTGTTCAAATTACCTTTACTTGATAGGCACATTATTTATTTGATAACAATATTCTTTTTGTCTTTTAACTGAAGCAATTGATTTCCCCATTAAATTTAGCTGTGTGTGTTCTCCAGAAACATTTGTTATTTTAGCCTTAAGACCAGTGCTTGTCAATTAAATTTGATACCATCAGTTTAAAATTGTAATCATCTAATAACTTTTTATTCCATTTCCAATAACCCCTTTTCAATTTAAATTCAGCTGGACCGTGAATATTAATCAAGATTGATATATCCTTATGGTCAGTTAAGACTGACGGCTCTATAGAATCCATTTGGACACACTGTTCCAGGTCATGTGATATTAAGAAAAAATCAATGCGTTTGGAAAAATCTTTGTTGCTCCAGGTATACATTCTTAGGTCTGGATTTTTGAGTCGCCAGATGTCAAACCTACACGGGTACATACATTTTTGATTTCACAATGAGTTTCATTGCTTCTTGCTGGCCATCGTTCCAAATCCTCATCAAATACACTATTGAAATCACCTCCCCATAACTATTTTTGCTAAGGGAAATTTAGTTTTAATTCGTTTAATCTAATTTCGACATTTGTGAAAAATGTTTAATTAAGCTGTCTATTATTGGTTGCATATGAATTCACAAAAGTGTAATAAGTTTGATCAATGTTAACATTGCAATATTACCATTCTTCCCAAACTATCGATTTCCTGTCCTTTCAGTATAACAACCCCTGTAGATTTAGTGCTGAAATGTGAGAGCCATATGTCATTTCCCCATTGACTTCTCCAGAACTTTTCATCTTCCTTTCAAGCATTGATTTCTTGCACATCTGAACAGAAAGGATGGTTTAGCACATTTTTAAATGTAATATACATTGTATAGGTACCATTCCTACCATAACTTGTAACCTATACAGCCTACATAGGCTACTGCATACTCAAAAGTAAGAAAGTTACTTGCTCCAAGTACTCTACATTTCAGTTACTGAAACATTAGGTTACTCGAACCTCTGTCTTATCTACTGTATGTAAGCCTTGTTACCTACAAAGTATGCTCTCTTTCCCTCTTTGCGTGCCTTTTCTACGAGAGGCCATAACTTGGTGCTTACTACTTTGTCTGCAGCGGTCAGATCCTCTTTAAAACGGAAATGCTTTCTTTGTAGATATTCATTTGCTTTGGTATTTTTACCAAGTCTATTGCCATCTGTGAAAGAAACCTTATGATCACTGGTCGCGGTGTGACGTTGTTCTTCATCTCTGGAGGTTTGCCAATCCCGTGGAATACATCGATGGCATATTCTCTTTGCATATTTCTTTCACATCGTCGTCTTCTGATCTCTCAGGGGCTCCATAAAGACAGTTCCATCGCCTGTTATATAGCTCAGCATCATTCAACTTCTGCTCCATTTCGTGAATCTTCTTTTGATATTCCACGCTCTGTATTTTACACGATATGCACTTTCCTTCTTTAAATCAGCAATGTCTTGATAACAGTTATCGAGTGACCTTTTTGAGTCCTTTGATTTATAGACTGTTTTGTTTGACTACTGTGTCATTTTAATCTGCTCTTTCGTCGATTGCATCTTAGTCACAGACAGTTCATTCCCTCCATCATTCTTAGCTTTCTTTGGTAGACGTTTCACTGGAGTGTTAGGATTTGTATTACAGGTACCTCCCTTCTACCACTTTACAACTATAAGATCAGTGGAGATCATAATACACTTTTTTTTTCCCCGCAGATTCAGTCTCCATTTCCATTGAGTTCACAAGTTCCAGATCTTTCGCGGTGTCCGTCGACCCAAGCGTCGATCCATAAGTACCGCTTGAACACAAACCTGTTGTTAAAAGTGTCTTTACGAAATACATAAGTAGCATTACTAAGCAACCATATGATTTAAATCTTATTAGATTAAGTGGAGCCTATGTTTCAGTCTCAGCTCAAAATATCACAACCGCTCACGTCGCCATCTTGAGTGCCCCTCCACATGATAGAACATAGATTGATTACGTTCACACCAAAATTCGCTCTTGCCGCCCTGCCAGCGACGCCGTGGAAAGATTCGTGGACGCTCTGACGTAGATCTAATGTTTGGTCTTTTTTTAAAACTTTATTTAAAGGGAGCATGTCGATCGTTATTTTTGCAGAAAATTGATTGATGGAAAGAACTTAACAGTTATAGTGACATGTTTGCTAACGAAATAAGTCAAGAATATTTATATAGCGCTTTTCACAATATATATTGTATTAAAGCAGCTTTACAGTATCAATCAAAATAACATAACCGTGTTTGTTTCTTAGTGGAAAAACATCCACGTTTGGTAGGGCTGATCAATGGTATTAATGATTGGTTAATTAATTTGAATATCCCCAATTAATAAACCAATTAAAAGCCATTTGTGTGGTGTGTTTTTTGTGTTCGTGGTTAAGTGCTATACTAATTTGCTTTCCCCCTGAAAAACAAGCGTTCTATCTCCTCTATTTTGCTTGGGAACTAATGTGGTCGGAATCCAAGTTTACAGGACTGCGTTCTCTTGAATCCTCTCAAACGGAGCACTGCTTCATTCCGATTGGTTGCTGCCGGTTGCCGCCAAACCACGTCATAGCTCATTAAGTTGACCTGATTTCAACTTCTCCTCGCCGCTCTCACCATCCAAGATGCGCCGCCCTCGCCGGAGCTCGCCGCCGGCTCTCATTGAAAATGAATGACTTACGGCCACTTTGACGCTCTCGCCGGCGGCAGTGTGAATGCACAGTTTATGGCACACGGCCATTACAGTTTTGGGTGTTTTATTTTTAAATTTACGAAAGCTTCAAGTGCAGTTAATTTTTTGTCAATTTTTTGTCTATCCATGCAAATAGACGAGGGCTGATAATTTATGAAGCCATGCCCTCTTGTTTGCCGTCGAACGGTTGACCACTGGCATGTGTGTATGTGTCCTGTCGCAAAATGTGGCGAAAACTCCCACACGACTTGGAGACTGAAAAGTGTGATTAAGATCACATGTCTATAATGCAACTAAAATAGGAATACTCCACGTCTTAATTTGATTTGTGTTTACTTCGAGTATGACTTTAGCCGGATTAAGGTAATCAGAAATCCCTGTTTACATGGTCGTTTCTTAATCAGAGTATGGTCTTAATCGGCTTAATATCGGAATATTGTTGTCCATGTAAACATACTGATTGAGTCATTCATTCAAAAGCAAGTGACCGTCTTTATGAAAGGGTCCCTGAATCATTCACTCAAATGATTTGTTCAAAAATGCAGATTAATTCAGTAACAAAACACTGCACTGTGCGTTCTGTATTCTAATGGAGTGAAAGGATACACTCTAAATGCACATGCATTACCCTGTCCCAGTGTATATAATATATTATAGGATCATTTCACAGTTTTTTTTTTCATCACCCTTAATCAACATCGATTTTTATTTCTAATAGTATCTTTGAATTAAACAGTATGATATCATCTATATCGACATCTATTGGCATCGGCATCAAAAAATCCTTATCAGTCGTGTACTAGCATATCCTGCTAGGCTGCGTCAAGCTGTTTTTGTTTGGTTTTTGAAAAGTGAGTGAGACTTGATAATGTCAAATCGCATATAAAACAATAATTGTGATATTGTCATAGAGGATCGTACAAACCCCTATGTGACAATGATTTGTTTGGTTTTCTTTCAGGGTTTGTATATCAGCGGGGTGATGGGCGATCGGTTCAACCTCCGCTATGTTCTGTCATTCGGTTTATGTGGATCAGCAATCACGGTTGGTATTCTGTAATTAGAGCTGTGAATCAATTCAAATATTTAATTGTGATTTAATCTATTTTATTAAGTTTAGCTGAATGCGTTAAGTATAAAGCAAAGAAAACCTATTGGTTATGTTTGGAGCCCTTGTTCCCTAAATAGTAGCTGGTGCTATGGAAACACCCTCCAGGTGGGACGATTGCTTGAATTGATATAGAATCAATGCGTCAATAGTGCAACAGTTGGATTCCGGAGGTAAAATTTCCATACATTTTCTCCATGATGGAATTAATTTGCAACAACAACTTATAAATGGTAAATGCTTTTGTTGAAGTCATTAGTCCACATTGTCAACTTTTTTTTTATAATCATGTTTTACAATGAAATTCCTGGGGAAAAAAACTACATAACCCAAGATTCTGCAAAGAATCTCCACCAATCAGAGAATCGAAATAAGCAAGATGCTGCAGAAGAACTCCTTAGTGTTTGATCAAATTGTTGATCAAAAAAGCACAGATGAACTGTTGTCATCCAAAACGTGGAACACACAGAACTGACTAAGCGTAATCAGCCAATTAGCTCAGGACAAGCGAGGGTCTATTATCCGAATAATAATCCAAAAGCTGTCATAAAGCCTGGGCAGATAAACCTTCTTTAAGAAGAACAATCTGTGGAGTGATGGTACGCACATGTCGCTTTAAAGCACGGATGATGCGGTGCTTCAGAGTGCAACTCTATCACCATCAGCCAATGAGAAAATTGTCACTCACACCTAGTTGGTGTTCCCATAACGTCAGCTACTGACACAGTGTCGAGCAAACCTATGAAAGGGAACCAAAATTCATGTCTTTATTTAATTACATTCACCCTCTCTTCTCTTTAGGAATTTATTTTTGGCACTTTGACAGAATGGCTTCACTTTTATAATGTGTACTTTTATTGCGTTTTGTGGGTGATAAATGGACTGCTGCAATCTACAGTTTGGCCCTGTGTGGTCGCCATCATGGGCAACTGGTTTGGGAAATCTGGGTAGGTGTCAGTATTTCACCTCATCCTGTAATACACACGTGATTATTTAAAAAAAAAAAAAAAATGTATGCATGACTTCAGAACATGGAGAATTTTTATGCAAAAATATCTGCGACTAATCCTTGATCTAGTTTTATTAGGTGCTAAATGCGTTGAAATGACACTGTGCTGTGTGTTTTTACGCCAGTGCAAACTTGCCTCATTTCTTAGGCTTATTAAATGCACTTTTAGCTGTTTTGTACAATTTATGTAGTAAATTGGGTGCTAAAACAATGAAGATAGCATGGGCCAACCCTGGTGTAGTTGCAAAATTCAATTATCTGTCAAATTATGAATATAAATGATATAGAGTATTTATACTAACAGATGATACACATTACACATTAACAACTGAGGCAGGTGTACAAAAAAATATACACCCAATATCAAAACAACATTGTCCATGTGCACTCGCAATTACACCATGATATAGTCGTTACATGACATGGCATTCTTGCACATGTGGTGGCATGATCAAAAATTTATTTCACCAACATACCTAATGTGTAAGTTTTTCTTAGAGAGAAACTGTATGTTTTGATTTCAAGGAATTCACAGACATGTAACAGTATGTTTCCTTATGGCAGTAATTTTGCTTATACATTTGTCAAATCTTCTGTCTGCCAGCCGAGGCTTTGTGTTTGGACTGTGGAGTGCATGTGCATCCGTGGGGAATATTCTGGGTGCGTTTCTTGCCTCCAGTGTCCTGAAGTACGGCTATGAGGTAAGAGCACAGTACATTACTTCATTTTAGATCACGTCAATTAATGTTCCCATGAGGAAAACAGCTTAGTAAACATGCTAAATAACATCTTAATGTAAATGTCAAAAAGATTTCTGTGAAAGTTAATCTATATGATATTATATTAAAATTCATAAATGTTTGTGTTAGGTTATGCTTAAAGGAGGGGATCATTAGCTGTGTATACAAACAATATATTCTTTATAAGTGTGTTTTTTGGATGTGTGTTTCAGTATGCTTTCCTCGTGACATCAGTGGTGCAGTTTGCGGGTGGTGTGGTGGTGTTTTTTGCCCTGCTCACATCCCCAAAAGAAATTGGTAAGTTCATTATGAACGCTGCTGATTCTTTGCTTCTCAGTGTTTCAGTTTATCAATGCCTCTTTTATTTCTTATTTCCATGTACAGTTAAAGGATTAGTTCACTTTCAGAATTATAATTTTCTGACAATTTACTTACCCCCACATTAACCAAAGATATTCATGTTTTTCTTTCTTCAGTCGAAAAGAAATGAAGGCTTTTGAGGAAAACATTTCAGGATTTTTCTCCATATAGTGGACTTTAACAGGAACCAGCGGTTTGAAGGTCAAGATTGCAGTTTAAATGCAGCTTCGAAGGCTCAACACGATCCCAGCCGAGGAATAAGGGTCTTATCTAGACAAACCATCGGTCATTTTCCAAAAAAAAAAAAAAAAAAATGTTATATACTTTTCAACCACAAATGCTCATCTTGCACTAGCTGTGATGCGCCACACATTACGTAATCACGTTGAAAGGTCAAGCATGACGTAGGCGGAAGTGCCAACCTAGTGTTTACAAAGTGAACGTGCGAAGACTAATTTGCCCTTTACAAAAAGAAAATTAAAGCTGCAAGCAGCATTTATCCGGGTTCAAGCATTTAAGGCCTTTAATCACATAAGCATTTAAGACATTAAGTTGTATTTAACAAGCTTTTATCCACTGAATTAATAGATGGAAAAGTCCATTTACAGCCAATACAGGAAATTTACTATAGGAAATATATGGTTTTAAAGCTTTTTAACAGTTAAAGTGCCACCTATGGTCCGAACTCCATGAAACTTTGCATGCTTCGTCACCATGTTATGACACATATGCTCATCAATTTTTGTGAAGTTCTGAATTTTCCTTTAGGATTTATAGGCTTTTGAGTGTTTTTGGTCACGCCCCCTTTCTTAAATGACCCTGTTGCAGACACCCAAATACAAAAGTTCAACTTTTTTACGATAATTATTGTCCTAGAGAGTCCAAAGAATTGCCCTAGACTGGTTTGGCTCCGATCGGGCGAAAAATCAGGAACTAGTTTGCAAAAGTAGGTTTTGGACAAAATTGGACAGAAAATTTTAGATGGAGATATACATTTTGTCCTTCTTGAGCCAAGGATCACAGTGGTGTAAAAACATTGAGGCTAAGTCAAACAGTTATGAGCGATTTAGTACTTTTGGTTGCTGTAGCGCCACCTATGGGCCAATCGGGGTCATATTTTGATAACCTGTCCTCGATTTTTGTACTACCATCTGGCAAAGTTTCAAGGCTCCAGCACTCGCGCTTTGGTCTACACGATGCGTTTTACAAATCCTTGCAATAACAATAGGGTTTCAGCACCTCGTGCTTGAACCCCTAAAAAGGTAAAACAACGATGTCGGACAATTTAGAAGTTGGAGAAAATGAGATGAAGTTTTTCACCCCACCCTACATTTTCCGCCTACGTCAGGTTACCGCCTGACCTTTTCAATGTAATTAATTAACGTAAATAATGCTTGAAGTCGTGGAACGTGCAAGATGAGCATTTTTGGTTAAAAAGTATATAAATGTTTATTTTTTTTTGAAAATGAAAGATGGTTTGGCTAAATAAGACCCTTATTCCTCGGCTGGGATCGTGTAGAGCCCTTTGAAGCTGCATTTAAACTGCATTGAAGCTGTATTTAAAGCTCCAATTTGGACCTCGTTGAAGTACACTACATGGAGAATCCTGGAATGTCCTCAAAAACCTTTATTTGTTTTCGACTGAAGAAAGACATGAACATCTTGCATGACATGGGGGTGAGGAAATTATCAGGAAATTATAATTATAAACTACTCCTTTAAGGCCATTTCACACTTACAAAAATGTTTTGCACGGAAATTCATTCAGATTTTCGCATGTGCAAAAAATATTAGACAGACTGTATGAAAGTGCAAATTCACTGGTTACCTCGGTTACTCGGGCACACAAAGCACTTGTCACAGAGATGAAAGGAAGTCACACAGTGTTTACAAGTTTTCAAATAGCCTTTCAGATTTTTGTATTTACAGTGGTGAAAATCAGGGAGCATCAATGCTCACTACGGTATGTTCTCTTAATGGAAATTCTGATGCGTGAAACATAAATTGCACAAGCCAACTCAATACACATTATGACATGTGACAGATGTTATTTAATTATATTATAACAGTTATTTCATTATATTTGAGCATAAACAAACATTTATAGATAGGTAGTGAACATAATCTTGCTACCATTTATAATTAAATTACAGCTGAAATGTTGAAGGGATGTGTAGCAATCAAAGTATTTATCATTATGTACTTTTCAATCTTACACGATCTTGGGAGCTGATTGAGACGCACCCCATGGTTGTATCTTGTTTCTATAACAGCAGCAGCTCTGGGCATGTGAAAAAAAGCACACTTCTTATTGGTGTTTTTGCAGTGTGATGGAAAAGAGATTAGATCCATAAAAAAACTTTCACATTAATGGCATGTAAATGTCTGTGTCGGTCTGATCAAGTAAGATAACGTCATAAGTCGTTCATTCATATCCAAATGTTTATCATACTAAATCAACTCTTGGCTCCAATCAAACATTATCAATGTCACTTAGAAGCTAGCCAAATTAGACAGATACACATTGTTTATTCATTAACTTTATTCAATTTATGAATTTATTTCATAACTGAATAATGCCTACCTGAAAAACTTAAAGCACTGTTTATTTAATTTGTGTCTTTGTTCTGTTGACTTGTTATTTGTTCTTATTTTGTTTCTGACTGTTTATTTGTCTTTAATATTTTTTAACTTTATATTAGTTAAGCTAATAGTTTTTGCTATGGTGTTGAAATTGGAATGGAGAATAATGAAATTTCGCTGGTATCTAATATTTTGGTGTCATAACAACCTTATTTATTCAAATACAAGGTTACATTCGTTAAAAACAATGTAAACTATGTTTTATGTTTGGTGGCGGGGCCACAAATGGGCAATTTTTACAAATGGGCCCCTGTAATATTGAACTTGATGTAAAAGAGTGTTCTTATCTGTTGGTCTCTTTTTAAGGACTAAGTGACCCCTCTGAGACAGGTCTGAGATCAGTGACAAGAGACTCAGACAGTCAGCGTCCTCTGATGAGTGATGATGATGAAGATGAGTTATGTGAGGAATACTCCTCCATTCAGCAGCAGGAAGAGGGACCTGAACCACAGCCCAAAGCCATCGGCTTCCTACAGGCCTTCTGCCTGCCTGGAGTCCTTCCCGTCTGTGTCCATTTAAACACTTCCTTACTTATTCTTATCCTTTATTGTCAACTAGATTTGAAATATATTTAATGTCTCTTGCAGTATTCCCTGGCTTATGCATGTCTGAAGCTGGTCAACTACTCTTTCTTCTTCTGGCTGCCGTTTTATCTTAGCAATAACTTTGACTGGAAGGAGGTTCAGGCCGACCGACTATCTGTGTGGTATGATGTGGGAGGAATTGTTGGTGAGTACCCAGTTAGGTCTTAAACAGACGTTACCAATCAAGTTTAAGGGCCAGATTTACTAACAGTTTGTGCTACTGTCTGGATTTACTAAAGACACGCAGTGAAAAATTAGCACTTATTACATATGCATTTGTAGGAGTTTCATTTGTTCAGGTGCAAAATTTATGGGAGGAGAGTATTTAAATGAATCACGCAAGGTGATTTACTAAGTTTTGCGCTTGTCAATGTACTGGTGTTTGCGCCATTATTTACCGCCCAAAAAGAGCACGTCTTAAACCAAACGCTACCTGGTAGATTACGTTAGTCATGGAAACGATCCAGCTGTGTGCGTCTGTGTTATTTCATTTGCTCATCGTCAGTTGATCACCGCAGAACTTTCCACTCCCATTGGCGCTGTTTTGGAATAGCGTTCTCACGCTAATTTGCCATGTTTAGTAAATCTGCCCCTTAGCATTCTCTGATCACTCTGAAAGAAACATCACTGTCTAACTGAAAGATGTTTGCTTTTACCAGTGTTTATCTCATCATTGGAATTACTGATGAAACTGGTTATTAACCAAGTTTTTTATTTTATTTCTGTCACTGATGGTAAACCCAAAACAAAAAAATGCACATCATACAGTAGGAACATAGTAACACACTGATCTGTTGGTATCCGTTGGCTTCGGTGTGGTATGAATTGGCCTTTACATCTTCACAAAATGATGTAAATGTACAAGTCGACCTGAACCTAATAACATGCTAGTCAGAATGTGTGAGTCACGTTGTGAATGGCTCATAACAATGCGCTAAAAAAAAAACGGACAATGTATAACTAAAGCACGAAGAATTTACACTATTGTAATTGACACAGCGATGAAATGAAATGATTCATGGAAGCAGACACATGTGTTAGAAGATAGAAATTAGAGAAAGAGAAGTTGTATATTGTTGCTGTTGGGGGGAAACCGTCTAGGTTACGACTGTAACCTCTGTTTCCTGAGAACGTGAGCCCTCCACGTGAACCTGTGTCTGAAAAACTATCCAGTCAAGGCAATCGAATTTGACCGGCGACAGCCTATGACGTCACTGCTAGTGCAACCCGGAAGTATAAAACGGCCGCCTAGAGAACATGTCATTCACTTTCGCCTGAAGGGACTGTTCAGCAGGCATCCCTGAGGTATGACTAACGACACAGTATCTCGTTCCCTGTTCTCAGGGAACAGAGGTTACAGTTGTAACCTAGACGTTCCTTTTCGAAAGGGAACTCGCACTGCATCGATGACGCTATTGGGGAACAATGTACAATCCCACCATGCTGAGGGGAGTGCATGCCAATTATGGCTTGTGACAAAAATGTTCAACCTGAAATGCCAAGAACACGGCCCCCTTTGGGTCACATACATTGTGACATTATTCCCTACGATCACTGCCCAAGCTATAAGCCTCAAAGAGGCCTCCAAACACGGAAAAGCCTACCAAGGCTGCTCAAGGGCTTGAAACCAACAGCTTCAATGGAAGGGGTTACTTTAAGGGAATATGGCCTGGGCATCCGAAAGGAGTCCCGTCCAGTCACTTTCTGAGGGGACATAGTCAACCCCACATGCTACCAGGGAGGCTAACCTGATCAAGTCTACTGACCTAGTCTTGTCAACAACCTGTCTGTTTCCTAAACCGAGTCTCTAAAATTATTTTCCTCACTTGTGGAGGCATCCGATAGGGAGGACTGCAGATAGTGGCAGTAATCTCTCACAGACCGGATCATAGAGACGGGCATCCTAGAGAGTAGAACTCAGCATAGCGCTCTATAAACCTTGCAAATGAGGGGAGTAACTCTACTCAATCCTGGATCTACACCGTGCAATGAGACATTGTGTAGGCTGGGCACTCTAACAAGGGACCCGAGATAAGGGGAGCGCCTCCAGCTCTAGGGCTGATATAACAGGGAGGCCTAGCTAGGAAAATAATATATATAAATAGAAATACTGTGTGCCCGGCTTTTCCTACTTTACATTGCCAATGGACAGTGCTCAGCTAAAGCGCTATCGACCCTTTAAACAAGGGGAGTGCAATCTTAAGCTACCTGACTATCGACTATCGTTGACTATTGAAAGGCCTAAAACTTCAATTATCAACAGCATCAGCCCATGGCATGCTCAGGCTCTAAGGGAGTGTACTCAAACCCGTCCCCAATGTGTGGGAGTACTAAAGTGAGCCCCAGTGGTGTAGGGCGAATAAACTAAAGCTGTGGGTAGCTAAAAAAACACTAAGCTCAAGGGAAATGGAGGCCTCAGTTATGAGGCCAACGACATTTTCATCGTATAACTTGACTATTAATTCAAGGGGCCTAGATAACCAACCTAAAGACTAGCTGGGAATTCCTAGAATTCCTAGCTCTGAAAGCGGAGACCTCAGCATAACTGCTTCCAACTCTGTCTTTCCAGAGAGACAGGTCGGACAAAGCCCAGAATATACCCGCATGAGAGGCTTAGGAATAGCCTGCTACCTATGCTGCTATTTATTCTACCCTTAACATCCACTAGCATTATCGCCTAATGCAAAGGTGGGCCTAGGCTACAAGACTCTTGTAGAAAGAGGAGGCAAGTACCAGGGAACAAACTAGACCTTACAAAGATAAGCTGTACATGATCTAACTCTAAAGAGCCTTCAGGTTCAGGTTGTACCTCTTCTTCACCCTCATCAGCCATCTCCTGCTCTCTCGGGCTAGGTGCCAGCAGAGCACTTGCTGGTGGATCAGAGGATGTCAGAGATAACACTCCTCATCCAGCAGCTCACCCTCGCGAGCTTCTGACAGGCGTGAGAAAAAAATGCCTCTCTCAAACTCATCAGCGAGCTCCATCTGGGAACACCATGATCCGAGTCTCCGCAGTGCCTCAGCACGAGCGGGACCCAAACCACTGGGCCCAGATGCCTGTCCCTCTTCCCTCGAGAAGAGGGCCAGACAAGATCAGAGTTTTCTAAGCGGAAAACTCTGACATTTTGCACAATCAGATCCCTCAAGTGCTGATCGAGCGTGCTCTTCATCCAAACAGTAAACGCACAAGTCGTGTGTGTCATTTGGTGTCAGAAACCTGAGTCATGGATCCACACACTTCTTGAAACGCTTGTTTTCACTTGCCATGATTATTACCTTTTTCAGGTGATTGTAAATCAGACAATTTAGTCCCTGAAGACGAAAAGAGGATGACATGTTCTCTAGACGCCCCTTTTATACAATAGCGTCATCGACGCAGTGCGAGTTCCCTTTCGAAAGGGAACTCTTATTTCTATATTTTGTCATTTTTTTTTTAATAAATCATTACTATTGGTCACCTTTTACTTTTGTTTGTGAGTTTTAGAACCAATGAAAAGTATTAAAAGGAGCTTGTGACTAAATCTCGTAAATCCTAAATCTTTCGGTTCAACTTCAGCTTCATTCAAGATTGAGGTGGGTGGAGTTATGAGGTTTTAATCACATTTTGGACTCTCTTCTGCTAAAGAATTGCTTTTTTGAATAAATAGCATTTTCTTTACTCAAGAGACAGAGATATAAAGGCTAATGTTTTTGTGTATTTGAGGAGTGGACAAAAGTGTTTTAGTGTATTATTTGTCATTGAGTCATAGCCAATATTGTCAATACTATTTAACTATTTAAAAAATAGTTTTTTTTTTTCCATTTTCTTAAAAGTAGCCTTTTTTGTGGGTTTCCACCTGACAGTGACGATATAAACAATAATTCTTTAACTAGACATGAATACCTGCTGGTAAAACATCTACAGTAGATAAAGAAAGAATTTTGTTACTGTAAAATCTTTTGCTGGGTACATTTTTTCCAAGCAAAATGAAATGGTATATGTTTTTGCATATGTATGGCGGTAAATATTTGTTCAAATATTTGGTTTAATTTTGCACTTTCTTATCAACTAAAATGCTATTTTCCTTAGAAATTAATATAATATCACACGATAAATTTTTAAAATATACAGGATATTTTTGTCAAAAGACATACAAGGAAAAATTATTAACAACTGCCTGGGTGTTCAGTCCATTTGAATGTTTCTGCAAATTGATGGGAAGCTTCTGTATTATTGCTAATAGTATAATGTTGCTCAGCTGTTTTTAACCTTGTTTTACCCCTGAGTAAAGAATGAAGAAGAACTTTGCTGTGAGTATATTGGTGCCTTTAGACCTGAGGTAGTTTGCAAACACAGTTTAAGGATTTTGCTCATCTCTTATAGGAGGAACAGTACAAGGCTTGATCTCCGATCTTTTGGGAAAGCGAGCTCCTGTGTTAGTAGTCAGTTTGCTGCTGGCCATGGGAGCATTAGTGGGATACAGCCGTAAGTTTAGATAAGACTAAATCATATTGTCTTGAGAATCTGAGTACCATTTCTGACACTTTCTTTTATTGCTTAATTTGAGAAATGACAGCTGAATAAATGTTTTTTTGTAACGTTTTTATTGCTTTCCATGCTTGCTCAGACTGTCCAAATGACCAGATAGTGAATGGAGCTATTCTAGCAACAACAGGTGACACATTATAATATACTGAAACAAATTTTAACAATGAGCTCAGTCAACAGTTATTCCTCCTCCTTATCTAAGAATTTATTAACATTGAATATTTCGGAATTATTTTATTTCAGGTTTCCTTATTGGAGGCCCATCAAACATGATCAGTTCAGCAATCTCTGCAGATTTGGGCCGACAGGAGGCGCTGCAGAACAGTCAGCAAGCTCTGGCCACAGTCACAGGAATCGTGGATGGCACAGGCAGCATTGGAGCTGCGGCAGGACAGGTAATGCATCTTCTGAAAGCATGCTTTGAATTGTTCTCTTAATTGTTCTATTGTTAACTTAGAGGTGTCTAAACCTCAGATTATTATAATAAAATTAATTGAACCTTGCTGTATAAATGTGGCTCAGAATAATCTTTATACTGCTTTAATAACTTGTGCAAAACAGTATTAATCAATAATGTCATAGCCCTCAACACATAATCCAATCAAATGCAAAAGGAATAAAACCAAGTCCCTGTTTCACTGTATTTTATTTTTCACAATGAAATATGTCACACTGCCAAAGTTATATGCGTTTTAGTTCTAAGTGTGATGTTTATTTTGTATTTAAAGACTTTATTTTCATTATTATGGACCGTTTTCACATTTCTCTGAAGCAGAAATTGTTATAGTTGGGTCATCGTCAATCGTCATCTTCTATAGTGGTGAATGGGAGACGACAGCAAATATAATTTTTGTTTTCCCGTTTGCTCTAATACATACCTGTCAACACTCCTGTTTTTCCCGGGTTTCTCCCGTTTTTTATCCCTATCTCCCGGACCCCTCCCGGTTTTTTATTTCTCCCGGGAAACTCCCGTAATTTGCATGGCCCAAACTCCTTTATGAAAATTCGGACCAATTTGTTTGTCTAATGTTGACCAGCTGCCCGAAATGCATTATATTCACACAATCCACACACCATGCCATTTCAACCCGTTTGTCACCTCAACCTGGCAACCTATAACCAAGTTGCGC
The DNA here is from genome assembly GCA_030578275.1 of Meda fulgida. NCBI lineage: Eukaryota > Metazoa > Chordata > Actinopteri > Cypriniformes > Leuciscidae > Meda > Meda fulgida. The sequence goes on from CM060619.1 coordinate 18,767,907, forward strand.
AGTCGCGGAAAGTTTAACCTGAAAGCGAGCCGATAGACATGGCAGGTGAAGACGGTGTCCCCGCAAAGAAACCGAAGTACAGTTGTAACCTACCTCTTGCTATTCTCCAACCCCATCCCTCTGGGGTTGGAGAATCCATTATGGGAGCTATTTTTCTTGTGTCAGCAGCTCTTGTTACTCTGAGGCAGGTGCGTCCAGCTGTCCTTGTAGAGCCTCCGATTGACACCTGTGTGAAGGGTATGGAGGAGGATGTTGTCGTCGACCGCCGTTGGTCCTCCTGCGGTATTTGCAGGTTGAGGGTGCTGTCCTCCATGGTCTCCCAGGGGCTTGGCTGCTGTCTGGGTTGTTGCCATGGTGACAGTTCTGTGCTGGTCCTGGGCATGCTCAGTCCAGCTGCACTGAATCTGGTTTAAACCTCAGTCTCTAGCTGGTCTATGAGGCTTTGAGCACAGGTCCGTGGGATGCTGTGATCTGTTATGTGAGGTTGTTTACCTTCTGTTTCATGTCCATAAGGTGGGGTAAGGAGATGATAATCTTGATCAGCCCGGTGTGGCTGTAACTCTGGCTTGGGTCATGAGTCGTTGGTCCTCTTCTCTCATGTTGCAGTTACGTTTGGCTCTGGTGCTGTAGGATGTCAGCAGCCATGGGTGGAACAGTGTTCCTCGCGATGGCTTGTCAGTCCTTTCGGTCTCCTGTCTGGTTAAGGTCAGGTTAAGCAGAGGATCTGTGACATTTTGGCACACTTGTGGTGAGAGACTAATGCATGACCCTAAAGAGTTCAGAGATAAGGTTTAACCCTCTGGGGACCACGGTGTTTTGGGGGCCCTTGGGATGTTTTGACATGCACTGACATTTGTGCTTTTTTCAGTTATTTATAAACATGTTAATGGCAAAGGTGTAAATTCACTTTATATAGCACGAACAGGGCTACCATAATATGTGAGCAACATGAATGTAAATGTTTGTATTTTTGAGAGAATATTGTTTATGCTTGGTTATTGAAAAAATTCAAAATTAAAGTTTCTGAAATAAGGGATAAAATGTGTTTTCCACAAAACACATACTAAATATGTGTCCACAAGACTTTTGACTAATGGAAGTTGTCGCCTAGAGTTTTTGCTTCAAAATGATCTGAAAATCATCCTGCCTAATCATGCACATAACACAATAGATTGATTAAAATTGTGAAAAACATTTTTTTGTTTGCCAAGGCAAAATGCGAATGGGCGTCAACGGCCCAACCCCCTTGTGAATAACCTGCATAGTAATGACTGCATAGTAATGAGCCTTTCATTCAGGTGTGAGAAAGAATGCAAGGACCCCAAAGAATGCAAGAACAATAAATGTATACACACACACACACACACACACACACACACATATACACAGGTCCTTCTAAAAAAATTAGCATATTGTTATAAAGTTCATTATTTTCCATAATGTAATGATAAAAATTAAACTTTCATATATTTTAGATTCATTGCACACCAACTGAAATATTTCAGGGCTTTTATTGTTTTAATACTGATGATTTTGGCATACAGCTCATGAAAACCCAAAATTCCTGTATCAAAAAATTAGCATATTTCATCCGACCAATAAAAGAAGTGTTTTTGATACAAAAAAAAAGTCAACCTTCAAATAATTATGTTCAGTTATGCACTCAATACTTGGTCGGGAATCCTTTTGCAGAAATGACTGCTTCAATGTGGCGTGGAATGGAGGCAATCAGCCTGTGGCACTGCTGAGGTGTTATGGAGGCCCAGGATGCTTCGATAGCGGCCTTAAGCTCATCCAGAGTGTTGGGTCTTGCGTCTCTCAACTTTCTCTTCACAATATCCCACAGATTCTCTATGGGGTTCAGGTCAGGAGAGTTGGCAGGCCAATTGAGCACAGTAATACCATGGTCAGTAAACCATTTACCAGTGGTTTTGGCACTGTGAGCAGGTGCCAGGTCGTGCTGAAAAATAAAATCATCATCTCCATAAAGCTTTTCATCAGATGGAAGCATGAAGTGCTCCGAAATCTCCTGATAGCTAGCTGCATTGACCCTGCCCTTGATAAAACACAGTGGACCAACAGCAGCAGCTGACATGGCACCCCAGACCATCACTGACTGTGGGTCCTTGACACTGGACTTCAGGCATTTTGGCATTTCCTTCTCCCCAGTCTTCCTCCAGACTCTGGCACCTTGATTTCCAAATGACATGCAACCACTGAGCAACAGTCCAGTGCTGCTTCTCTGTAGCCCAGGTCAGGCGCTTCTGCCGCTGTTTCTGGTTCAAAAGTGACTTGACCTGGGGAATGCGGCACCTGTAGCCCATTTCCTGCACACGCCTGTGCACGGTGGCTCTGGATGTTTCTACTCCAGACTCAGTCCACTGCTTCCGCAGGTCCCCCAAGGTCTGAAATCGGTCCCTCTCCACAATCTTCCTCAGGGTCTGGTCACCTCTTCTCGTTGTGCATTGTTTTTTGCCACACTTTTTCCTTCCCGCAGACTTCCCACTGAGGTGCCTTGATACAGCACCCTGGGAACAGCCTATTTGTTCAGAAATTTCTTTCTGTGTCTTACCCTCTTGCTTGAGGGTGCCAATGATGGCCTTCTGGACAGCAGTCAGGTCGGCAGTCTTACCCATGATTGCGGTTTTGAGTAATGAAACAGGCTGGGAGTTTTTTAAAAGCCTCAGGAATCTTTTGCAGGTGTTTAGTGTTAATTAGTTGATTCAGATGATTAGGTTAATAGCTTGTTTAAAGAACCTTTTCATGATATGCTAATTTTTGGAGACAGGAATTTTGGGTTTTCATGAGCTGTATGCCAAAATCATCAGTATTAAAACAATAAAAGACCTCAAATATTTCAGTTGGTGTGCAATGAATCTAAAATATATGAAAGTTTAATTTTTATCATTACATTATGGAAAATAATGAACTTTATCACAATATGCAAATTTTTTGATAAGGACCTGTATATATATATAATCTAAATATAAATGAAAGTCAAAAGCACGTTTTTAGTCATACCTGGAAACAAATCCTGTTCAAATAGGTTAAATGGGCCATTCTACAGAATTGGTTCAAAGTTAGAGTTGGAAACATCTTGAAAAGAAAATGGTCTTTTTCCATAAATGTCTTAGTAGGCCAATACATTTGATCATACATATCTCAAAGTTAAGGATTCACTATTTTGATATAGCTTGCATTGGAACAAACACTATAACATCTTAGTTGATTAGTTTATTGACAAAACATACTATATATTTAACATATGAGCAGAAACTGCTAACAAAAGCTTATTTGATGTCTATTTTAGAGTAAAAGCTTTATAATCTATCCAAAACTAGCCAACGAAATGTTGTCTTTTATTTCGTCTGTAACAGTGCGCATCTGTGCATTCATTCTTTCACACACACACACACACACACACACACACACACACACACACACACACACACACACACACACACACACACACACACAGACACACAGACACACAGACACAGAAACATGATTTAAACAGTATGCTATTTTTGCGTTTACAGACACTAACGTTATTCTATATCGTGATTAGAACAAAGCACAAGAATAAAACACCTACACACTTCTCAGCTGGATCTGTTGCTCCTCCTCGAAGTGAAAATAAACCAGCACTTGTTCTGAGGTATGTAAATGTCCCAGGATTATTCCTCACAGCCGCTTAAGACGACAGTACAATAATCTGACTAAATATAGTGTGTTCACAGAGTATATGTGGGAGTTTACACTCTCAATGTGTTGCTTCAGATAATTTGCGTTTGAATAGCGCGCGCTCTCCGTGGGCATGTCACATTAGCGGAATAATGAGATGCAAGAACGATAATGAGAACGGCTGACACCTCTCTCTTTTTATATAGATTACATAAACAGAGAATATTTATTTTAGTTTTGAATCACATCATTTAAAAGTACAAACTTAAATGGTTTAAAAGATATATTGCTCATTGCTGGGTGAATAGTATTCGCTGAGTTTTGTTTAAGTTTAGAGACGTGCTCCAGAAAAAAAGTTCACGGAGATGGAGAGGCAGAACGCACACCTTGTTTATTTTCTTTATTTTACAAAAGCACAATATTTTATTTCGATTGTATGTGGGCACATAAAAAATTAAACATTAAAAAGTTTATTTTCTTATATTTCTTAACTCTGTATGACCAGAAATGATGGTAGTACTTTAAGTCTATTTTTCTGCTATGTGAAAAAAATCTGCCAAAACGCGCCGGCGCGTTTTTGGCCCCTAGAGGGTTAATGGGTTAGCTAGGTATGTAGCATAAAGCTAGGTGTTTCATGTGTAGCTATCTGGTGAAGTGTGTCTTGTATCCTTATCATCTTAGCTGTGGATGTTAGGAGGCTAAGACTTGTGTGGTTCCGAGAATATTTCTTGGAAAGGCATAAGCCGATATTAAATAAATAAGATGGACTAATGATGGTTCTTATGGCTCAATTATTTCTCCAGACTTAACTGGTGGTTCATGGCGGGCTTGACAAAGTGAAGCATAGGAGGAAAGCGGAAAAAGGACAGCTTTCCTATTCAGATTGTTTATAATCACTCCTCAGGACTATAGTTACGCCCTAGTAATCGTTAAAATTACTTGTGTAGCAGGGTCATAAAAATGAGTGCACTTGTTGGGAACAAACAAAATCACAAATAAAGGTTTCTCTGGTTCCTTTCTGGGCAATATGGGAAATGGAACCACATTAGAACAAGAGGGGAAATGTAAATAAATCATATAGACGAAAGAATAGACAAGTGAATAGCTGACTGTTATTATTATCAAAGTAAAATAGAGAGGACTTAAATAAGAGATCAAAACAGCAGGAATGGTCTGAAATTGGGAATAATCAATAGCACTGGTGACTAACCTTTAGCTTTGCTTGGACCAACACTCCATAGTGGGTCACAGCTGCTGCGTGTTCAAGACCACACCATGTGTGTCCTTCCTAAAGTTTAGTCAACGTGCTGATGAAAATTCTCATTACCATAAGAATTCTTCTCTAGCTACACAGTTTACATGTAATTACATTTAGGTTTAATTGACAGGGTAACTGCAAATTTAGCCAATAGCGCTCAGCAAGGACTATGCCTAAACTAGTGAAGGTGAAATTCAGCTGAGAAGAATTAAAAGTAAGGAAAGAGAATGTGAAAAATTAGAAACCCTAAATGGGGTTAAAGGACAGGTATTTTAGAATAGTTTGCGTTGTATACACACAAGCTGTAGTTAAAGGCTTCAAGTAAATGATGTTAACCGCTACCTGTAGAAGTTATTTATCTTAGCATAAGCTGAATGGACGCTAGGTTAGGTTAGCTTAGCCACCTAGGCTGGTTTGTTTACAATAGGACATCACGAATTAGCACTCACAGTGACAAGTCATTGTCATGGGAACCAGTGCATGTCAGAACAATTCAACAGTCCATGAAGAATGTCTGCGCATTTTAAACGAGTTAAAATGTTTAAACGAGTTAAAATGTGGCGCCTATACTTAAAGTCTTTCAAAAACTTGATGTTACATTCAGTAAAATGCAAATGTGGTTTGGCATTTGCAAATTTTACTCATGTAACTCTTTACTACAAACAACTTAGGAAATAGGACAAAGGAAATAGATTTGTTGTAAATCAAAGCTTGTCTAAATATACAGTCACGTCCGTCTCGTGCATAAATACTGACTTTTCAACGAGTGTAACAGTTTTGATCGCTAGGTAGCTCTCTGCTTGTAGATGCAGCTAAAGTTTAGATGAATTACATCAATCTAACAATAATTTGTAAGGTCTTTACATGTAGAAAGGGGAGCATCACCCAGGTCTACGTATGTATAACACTGTACTGAGATTTCTTCGTCAGAAACAGATTAAGCAATGCTGCAATTTGGATTTCTTCAATCAAAGCAGAATAATAAATACCGGTATGTTTTTTATACACAAACAAATATTTGGATCGGAATGATCCAAACTTTAAGCACACCTTTAAGTTAACAGTAGTTTAAATGAAGGGGGCTAGGTTGTGGTAGCTTACATTCTGGCGTCAGGATGATGTATGCCCTATTTGGAGTTACTGTTTCCTGTAACAAGTCATTGTCATGCCAATTCAACCCGCATGTAGCAAATGTATGTTTCAAAAGAGCCGTGCATAATCTGTTGGCATGTGCGTCTTACACGTCCATTAAAGATTTTCTTTAAATCAGTAAAATTCAAATTTTACTAAAGCAGACTCTTGCTTCTCTTTGAGCACACATTTTCATCTACTTTAAAAGTTTTATGTCCTATGCTTACTAGGAACTTTTTAGCAGAGTCTTGCATTGTGGTAATGCTGCATGCCTTCTGGTTTTTGCAGTTCAGAGTCAATGGGGTCGTAGGAACCCTTTCTGAGGAGGCCTTGTGTGTCAAAGGCCTTCTGCGTCTGGTCACGCGTTGTTGAGTGGGCATTGCGTGGGGGCAGGCCATACTGCCAAAAGTGGTGACTAACTGGTTTTGGAGAAAAAGGTTCTTGGACCTGGTGTCTTCCTCCGTCACAGGTTCAGTGCTAGCTCCAAGGTAAGCTCGTTCGGAGTCTGTGGTAGTAGCATAGGCACTTTTAGGTCTGCCCTGCTTGGTGTCTGGGGCAGCGCCCAGTCTGCATTCAGACTCTAAAGTCTGAGGATCCCTTTATGGTGGCTTGTTCCGGCTGCTGGTAGTGCCACAGCTAAAACCAGCACGCGGCACCACTCTGCTGGATGTGATCCAGAGCAGATGGAGTCTGTCTTTGTGTCACACCGGTCGAAGACTGCAGGTGAAAATTAATGTCTCGTAGATTGACAGGGACGTTGTGGTCTCCTGCATGCTCTGGTGTGAATGCAGGGATGTTTCTGACCATTCACTTGGTCTTTGAGTAACACTTCATATTCCGTTTCAGGGTTTGTCTAAATTAATCCTTTTCCTCCTGCGCCTGCAGAGGCTCTAAGGAAACTTGCTGGTGACGTGTTAAGCCCCCCCATTAGGGTTTGTCTATAATGTTACAGCATTGCTGAGTCAGTGTACGGAAGTGTTTTCAGTTCTTACTGGTGCCAACAGTGCTTTAACTTTAACCGTACTTTATGTACTTAGCTTGGTGCTAAGGAGTGAGGAGGGGTAAAGCACAGACAGGAATTAGGATACTAATAACCTGTGTAGTTCGTTACGGAAACAACAGTTGCTAGAATATGGAAGCAAATAAGAGACATAACTATTTGAAATTTAACAGCCACTGAATACTTAGTTTTGAAATATTTTATTTTGAAAACATTTATCTGAATTTATTTGCTCTGAATTCACCCCTTTGAAATGATTTTACTTTGGAAACCATGTATTTGAATTTGTTTCAAATTTACCTCTGAAATTTAAATAGACCTATGAAAATTCTTGATTTCCATTTTAAAAACTTGAATTTCGATGAATATTTTTCAATGCTCACAAATTCAGATACAAAAAAAATCAACTTACAGAATTTCAGATTAAATAGATTCAGGTTGATCAAATTTGATTGCTCAAATTCAGATCTCAAATTCGACTGCTCAAATTCAGATCTCAAATTCGACTGCTCAAATTCAGATCGAAAAATTCAAGTTAAATATTCACATGGTAACATCCGGGCTACCCAGGATAGGAAAAGCAGCTCTGTGTAGAGACAGGTGTTAGGCCACGCCCACACCGTGGGGAAACAATCCAACCCGTCTCCATTGACTTTGCATTGCGAGAGGCTGCCTCCTTATAACACAAAAGACAGAAACATGCCTAAAAGCTGCTGTGTGACAAGGTGTACAGCAAGTAAGCTAAAAAATAAAAAACAGAAATACATTTTTATAAGCTTCCGAACCGTAAAAGCCAGCCTTTAAGGAGACAAAAGTATAGGCTACAGGCAATATAAGACGTGAAGCATCAGCAGGAAGAATGGGTAAATTGAATATATCTCCTCTTCTCAGGTTCACATAGGGTGGTGAAATAAGCTATTGACATGGTTAAAATTATGAATGTTTTTTTGTTTTTTGTTTTTTTACAATATCATGTGGCGTTCCAGTTAGCGTAGTTCTCAGAGTAGTTCAAGAAATAGTTGCGCTCTTTTTCAATTGATCCACTTTTATGTCCTGAAAGAAACAAACCGTTTTTGGGGTCGTCAGCTTATAAAAAAATATTTCTGGGTTATTTAGCTTGTTTGCTGTACACCTTGTCTCACAACAGCTTTTAAACATTTTTTTTTTGTTATAAGTCATAAATGACAAGGAGGCAGCCTCTCGCAATGCAAATCAATGGAGACGGTTGGATTGTTTTTCCCCCCGGTGTGGGCTTGGCCTATCCTGGGTAGCCCGGATGTTACCATGTGAATATTTAAAGGAGCAGTATGTAGGATTGTGGCCAAAACTGGTACTGCAATCACTTTAAAAATACCATAGAGCGCTGTATCCCCTCCCCCTACCCCCTGACTCAAGGTTGCCAGATAAGCTGCAGGATTCAGCAGAAACGTAGGCTGCTTCCAATGGCAAGTGGTGACGAGACGTACACAGTATGTTTTTTTTTTTCTGTTCATTGTTTATGCTTCATGCGAGATATTTTGATTAGTAATTATGTATTTTAAAAGTGTACTAACTGTCATTAGTTAAATATAATCGTAAAGATTTATGCTCGTATATGACAGTATAATCGTAAAGATGTATGCTCGTATGTGACAGTATAATCGTAAAGATGTATGCTCGTTTGTGACAGACAGAACGGTAGCTGTTAGTCTAACTTGTAACGTTATTTATCTGTCATTAATGTACGGTAAGCAAGTTTTTGTCATAAGTAGGCTAACAAATAACCAAAACATTTACCACAGCAATTATAATGCGGGACAAATTCAATATCACCATGGCTATCACAGGGTTGTTTTCAGTTCATCATAAAATATTGTCAGAGTAACTAAATTTCAGAGCTGCCAACTCCCACGCATTGGCCGTGAGACACCCGCATTTGAGTGGTTTCACACGCTCACACGCCACACCCCCGATTTCTCACGCTGAAATGTCAACCCGGTCGGTCAAATGCCTGAAAGATGAGTTTATCTATAGATTTACCTGTTGAGCCACTCGTGATCGACTAGTTATGCCGCAAATAAGTTAAAATGTCCCGGAATCTAGAGCGAGCGCACATGAGACAGAGAATCCGCGTGGCGTGCGCGCACGGCAGAGATGGAAAAGCGAGCGAGAGCCCGTGTTGGAGAATGCCATCGTCCACAATATACGCGAAGAACGAATGACGAATCATTTTTTCTGAGGTAAAGTTAGGCTTCTGTCTCAATTACGTTTCAAATTGCCATAATGGGCGTGCTTATGTTGTTTTCCTCTGCGTCTCAGCATAAGGACAGAGAAACAGGCTCCTATAATGCATTGCTAATGTTAGTATACGTCCATGTGAGCTAACGTTACGTTACTTTGCACGAACATGCATAACTTTGTTCGACTGTCAGGCATATATGAAATGTCCATTGACATCAAGTACAAGTTAGCCAAGCATAGATGAATCTTACCTGTCCAGGAGAAAATTAGCAACGTTGGCGTCTGTGTTCAAATTCTTCTCCATTTTCAGCCGTCTCCATCTTTCAAAAGCATCTCCAAAACAAATTCTGGTTTTATTTCTGACTTTGTCACGACGAATTTCTGAATTATAACGAGGTCTTTTTGATTTAATAACGTTAGACATTTTTATCCGACTAGAGTTGGGGTAGATTAGAGCAAAGCTGGCAACCCGGATCCCGAAACACTACTGACTTTGTGATTGGTAGATAGGTGGAGGGTGGCGCATCAGACCAAAACACAACGTGACAACATCAACATCAGTTGAGGGATGCAAGTACACTTTTTAAATGACAATATCCTAGCCATACTACTGTTGTCAGTGATATAAGTATTTGAAATGAACATGACTCTTAATGTCTAGTGACACATCAGGGCCTTTTTATGAATAATTGAAATACATTTCTTACATACAGCTCCTTTAACTTGAATTTTTCAATCTGAATATGAGATCTGAATTTGAGCAGTCGAATTTGAGATCTGAATTTGAGCAATCAAATTTAATCAACCTGAATGTATTTTATCTGAAATTCTGTAAGTCGATTTTTTTTTTTGTATCTGAATTTGTGAGCATTGAAAAATATTAATCGAAATTCAGGCTTTTAAAATGGAAATCAAGAATTTTCATAGGCCTATTTAAATTTCAGAGGTAAATTCAAAACAAATAAATTCAGATACATGGTTTCCAAAGTAAAATAATTTCAAAGGGGTGAATTCAGAGCAAATAAATTTAGATAAATGTATAAAGATATTCCTTTTGTATGATCACGTGTCTGATCGCATCCAACTGCACAGCATCGCTTGGGCATGATAGGAAGGAATATTTCGTGACGAGCTGTATTATCACCGGCGGTTTAGCATTTTCTATTCCGTCAAGATGGCTGCTCCAAATGGCGCGACGTCACGCGGTCCCCATAGTCCCTAGTGCTGTGGTAGCCCGAACTGGCACATTCTTGGGTTTGCTTGCTGTTATCCGTACCCGTCGCATGTCATGCCATAGTTGTTCCCTGCTCTGTTCTTTTGTGTGCTGCTCAATGTACATAAATTGGGTTGTGGTCATGTCAATGTAGGTGGTGTAGAATGTCAAGCCCTGTCTTTCCTTGCCTCACAGCATTTTCTACCTGCAGACAGATAGAAACAAAATCTTTGCCCATTTGATACAGATTACACTGTTTTCTTTTGTTTTGATTTGTTCTGTTTAAAAGTATCGTTCCTAGTGTTTGTTTTATATTGGTCTGTGATTGGTTCACACACCAACCGCATTATATATCATTAAATAGGCTGAAGTAACATTTCTCTATTTTGCGGTAAAATGCTATAGTTTTGCACTCAAATACGGAAGGCTTATCATTCGCGGAAGTCAACACACTCATTATTACGCAGATTAACACACGGATACAGACAAACATCTTAATACAAGCATAAGATGGGCTAATGTACCTTCCGAAGCACGGCGGCTGCATGGCTACAGGAACGTCCAGGTCCGGCGATACAGGTACAGCCTGCAGTCTCCACAACTCCCGTCTTGGTAACCAAAACCCAGGCGTTATGCGCTGACTTGTTAACGGACTGGCTTGGTTAAACATCGGCCTTTAGGTAAATTAAACTGCCCATATCATGTAAAAGTACACAGCCCACTTTGTCGGAATGGAGGTACTGAAACGCCTCTGAGCTTTTCAGGTTATTAATTGCATTCCCATCCACCGCCATGGAATCAATTAAATAAGAAAAGATCTTGGATGTTGTGATGCTGGGCCATATCGACAAGTTGTCCGCCCATGATGTTACCCTACTTGGATGCGGAATGGTCAAAACACCATTTTTAACAAGATTTTCGGTCGAATTTTGCCATTCCAAAGCCATGTTTACACCACTACTCAGCCTGGGCCGGAAGTTCTTGGCAGAAACAGGAAGTAAACCGGTAGTGCCCGGGAAACTTGTCTATAGTCTTTGGTTTAAAGGTTACACTTTACGCTCACACGTGTCTAAATTTTAGCCGGGCGCTGAAGCCGTGTGTCCACCAAAGAGTTTTTAGCCAGCTGAAAACGCTAGATGCTCTGCTGAAAACGCCTAGCTTTGGGCGCTTGAGAGCGTTTTGGCAGCACAACGTTTTTTCAGTTGAGACGTTTCGTTGCTATGATACGAAATATCCGCGAAAATGATACTAATATCTCATTTCACTCATATTTTGTTTCTGTGTTGATTCTATATTAAAATGTCGATACAATGTGATATACTTTCTATGGCTCTTGTTTTCAATTATTGTGTTCCTTTATTATGCTTTTTGTTGTCGTCTGTTGACGTTGTACAAGCAGAATGTGGCGGTTGGTCGGTGTTGTATAGTCTCCACTGTGATTGGACGTTTGGGTAAAAAGTGACAGTGATGAGCGCTCCGACCTGTAAACGGGGAGCACTCAGCGCTTCAGCGTTGAAAAAACGCTCAGCGCCTCGTCACGCTCATGGCGTTATAAAAACGCAGCGCTCCCATTGAAAACAATTGAAAAAATACACCAGCCGCGTGAAAAAAACGCTTTGGTGGACACACGGCCTAAAAGCTATCAGTCGAGGTAAAGGGCTTTAACTTGCATGCGTGTAGGGTTGCTAGGGAGCTAGCTTTGGCTACACGCAATCACTTGTTTACACAAGGGTCTGTGAGGTTGGTGCTGTTATCAGATTATCAGGATTAAGTGCTTGTTCGCACTTTCCAGTGTCATGCATTGCTAAGAGACCAATGCCAACCAACAACACAACTCGAACGGAGCAGACATTGGTGAATTACTAGTTAGCTAGGCTAGAATTTAATAATAATAACAACCTTTATTTTCTATATTTACACCACTAATTCGACGCAGTTGTTTCATACGAGCAGTTCAGCTGTTTAATATGAATAAAATGACGTAACGAATAATAAGGCCTTAATCGGTGATTGAGGAGCATCGCTCAGATCACCTTCAAAAATGCTGAAAGTGGGGATTTCTTCGCCCACCATCAGATTAATCGCGGCTAATCTGAGATTTCTTTGTCAGAGAAGGCTTACGCTCGATTTAGAACTGAAATTAGGATTCCTTCACTAATATCAGTTTGTTTCTTATCGTACAATTTAACAATGCATTATAACATTAAGAAACTTTCTGCCATTCGTAGGAAGACGCATTCAAGCTATAGTTTTGCTGATTTTATCAGAAACTCGTACGTGCATGTATAAGATGTTAATAAAAACTCATGGGACAACATATGATTATTGTCTGCTTGCATACAAATGTTTAATATGATTGCTCGCGTATCTCCACCAATTCTGTAACAAATTAACTATGAAATATTAATAATCAATAATAACTGGTTATAATTGGTTATAAATATTTGGATCAGTTAATATAATTAACTTAATGTAGTAAAATTGATATTACAATCAACCCAACTGTTCGTCCCATGAACACTCTCGCAATTACGTGTTAATTGTTTATCAATTCTAAGAAATATTCATTTCCGGGGAAGGGAAATGTCTTTCTTACTGTACAGTACTAAGAGCCTGTAGTCAAAATCTAAATCGTAACATAGACTTTGTTTGCAAGCAGAGAATCAGAACCAAATACATATTGTGCACAAGTTTAATTAACTAAGTCACGAACACATAACTAACATACAAACAATTAGACATACATGTACGAGTGAGTGACAGAATGGAATCAGAAGCAGGAAATTAAACTATGGGAAAGATCCATTTAACTATGAAAACAACCATCAGCATATTTTCAGAGCCCCTTATTAAATTGATCCTTGCATAGCTTTGCAGTGGGAACAATTCTTGAAGTTGTTGAAAATTGAAGTCGTTGATGGTTCCGTGAGTGTCAAATGTTGAAGTTGCAATCGTTTTCTTCTCCCTTGGATGAAGAAGATATGATTGAACTTGCATTGTTAGTTAATCTCTGTTCTGGTTGAAGGTTTTCTCTCTCACTATGAGCACATGGCTGAGCACATGCAGATTGTGACTTGCCGGCCCTGGGCTGGAGAGGCCACGAAGGCAACCACGGAGTGAGTAAGTTGGAAGATTATGGAAGTAAAATAATGCCAAATGTTTTTGAAACAAAAAGCCTGTTTAATTGCACTACTGGAAAAAAATATGCATTGCATTAACAATGCTTATATTTCAATGCATTGTATTTTTAGGACTTGCATTTTTTTTATTGGCTCAAATTTGACATGGTTGAATTTTTAAGCATTGAATATTTCAATTCAAAACATTTCAAACACATTGTCATGATTAAAATTTAAAAAATCCATATTCACCTCTCATATTTCACTTCCAAAATATTCAAACTGTTTAAAAATACAACCTATAATATTCAACAGGCAATTTTCGGTCCATTTTATTTCGCTTTACAAATTCGCTTCCACAAATTCAGTGGTTCAAATTCGATAGTAAATTCAACATTGACATCCAGGAACTGCAGGAAAAGCAGTAGATTACCGAGCACAATCTCCATCTGCTGTTAGTCGACCTCACCAGCAGGGGGTGCAAGCGCGTGTTGTTGCCGAAGACCGAGCAACAGTTGGAGCAAGCATGCATAAAAACACATTTATAGAAATATAAGTTTATTTGTGATTTTTATTAGGGCTGTTTTGCCTACATGCATCTTTCTCTACCGTGAACGAGATTATAATGTTATTCCCCTTATGCCTACATTTGAGGTAGACATTTTTCTAACCCTAACCCTAACTACTAGGGGTTCCCTCAATAGGCTACTTCAGGATTGCTACTTCAGGATTGCTGGACATATAAAACGCGTAACTTTTGAAACCACTTCTCACAGCACGGATGTACAAATAGCCTAAATAAAACATCTCCAGCAGGGTCCACGCGGGTCCTTAAAAAGTCTTAAAACGTCTTAAATTAGATTTTACAAATTTAAGACCATAAAAAGTCTTAAGACTTATTTTTACTTATGAAAGGTCTTAAATTTTCGATGGCAATTTGACATAGACATATCTAAATGTTTTCCAAATTAAAACTATCTAATTAGCGTACTTTTTTTGTTTATTCTTTCTTTCTGGATTTGCTCGTACACGTGACATTTCGCGTCACATTCGCCATTCGCGGCAGCATTACGTCTGTCTCCTGCGCTGTCCCCTGTTATTATTCTAATATAATTTAATTTGAATGTTAGAATTTGACATAAAAGATGATGCATACCTCTAAGTAAAAAAAAAGAAAAAAAAAGTCCATATATAGGTGAAAATGCCCCTGGAAATCAATTTAAGGTTGCAAATATTGCCCGTTAATAAAAAAAAAAAATTAAATTATGTCACTGCTGTGAACTGACCACTGCATAGAATATGAAAAATATAAATATCTTCGTGAGTCAGCTGTCTACAACAGGCCTAAACCAGCCATGGCACGAGCACACAAACACAATCAGTAAAATATCATCTAATTATTAACAAAACGTTGAAAATATCGAGACATATTTTTGTCAATATTGCGCACCCCTAATGTAAGGTATTAATTTTGATTTCTTCGGGTCTTAAAAAGGTCTTAAAAAGCCTTAAATTTGACTTTAAAAAGTGTGCAGATACCCTGTCCAGTTAACTAGCATATCATTAATTTCGTTCGTCTGTTAAATAAGAGGTGATCTAACGCTGAAATGTGGTGTTTATGAAATCAAGTGCTCGTTGCCACTGCGATCAGTGGCGCGGATACAGTATCTCTTGTGGCTCACGCACAGTCTTAACTTGGACGCGCTCTTCAATCGGTTGCGGAGACTCTCTTCTCTATTCGTTCCGGTGAAATCACAAAACAAACTGCACGCCAAACGTGTCCCTGCTTGATATACAGCCACTGATAAATATAATCAGTTTTGATGAGGGAAAAAACTATACAAGTGCCGATTAGAATCCAGAACCTCGCTGACACGCTTGGCAAAAGTTCTGCCACTCGACCAATAAAGTACATTTGTATATCAGTCGGATCTATGTAGCCTATTTGTTCACGTGAAAATTCTCCCCACTAACAACATTTTAGATCTCATTAAACACGACAGATGAAACCCAATGTACTATTTAAATCGACTGCTGGACATCGTAATGTTATTGTACATAGCCTACGTCTGATTTATGATTTAACATTGTATAAGCAACACACACACACAAACACACACACACACACTATGCCACTGAGTATATCAAAGGAAAACGCTGCATGAAACTTTGCACTTTAAGTTAATATTCTGAGTCCATCTGCTTGCCTGTAGCAATATAGCCTGCAGCCTTCTCAATAAGGTGCAAGTTTGGTCTTTGATATGACTGTATTAGTACATTAAGCTACGTTATGCGCTTTACAAGGGTTTCCCTCCAAATTACAGGATTGCTGGAATATAAAGTTAACAAATACACTTGCATTTCTATAAATGTGTTTTTATGAATGCTTGTTCTAACTGTTGCTCGGTCTTCGGCAACAACATGCGCTTGCACCACCTGCTGGTGAGGTCGACTAACAGCAGATGGAGATTATGCTCGGTAATCTACTGCTTTTCCTGCAGTTCCTGGATGTCAATGTTGAATTTACTGTCGAATTTGAACCACTGAATTTGTGGAAGCGAATTTGTAAAGTGAAATAAAATGGACCGAAAATTGCCTGTTGAATATTATAGGTTGTATTTTTAAACGGTTTGAATATTTTGGAATTGAAATATGAAAGGTGAATATGGATTATTGAATTTTTTATAATGAAAATGTGTTTAAAATGTTTTGAATTGAAATATTCATAGCTTAAATATTGAACCATGTCGAATTTGAGCCAATCAAAAATGCAAGACCTAAAAATACAATGCATTAAAATGCAAGCATGTTTAATGCAATGAATATTTTTTTCAAGTAATGCAATTCAACAGGCTTTTTGTTTCAAAAACATTGGCATTATTTTACTTCCATAGAAGATTAGATGCCTGCCCATTCAGTAATGGAAAAGTTGCAGTTTTCCTCTGAGTTGGATTGATGAAAATACAGTCTGACTCTGTTGGGAGAGTGAAGGCATAGCAGGGTGTGGTCATCAACCCAAAGGAGCAGCAGTGAAGGGCAGAAGCAAGAGAGAGAGTCACTGTGAATTTGTCTCTAATAAAGCCTGAGAAAGGTCTCACCTCTCCGGGTTTGCTTGACCAATGAGAAGGGTGGAATTTCCAAGCGGGAAAATTATTTTGTGATTGATTTATGAATCTTTGTTTTAAGCATACTCATTTGCATGTGCAGCTGGATTTGTTTCTGATGAAGAAACTAAGAATGATTCTTGTCATACTAATATGGTGCACAGCTATCGACATATGTACACAATCAATTCGATCTTTTAAGTACCAATTTATAGAGACCAAACATGGTATAGGTGACCATTGATTCTATTGTAAAATACACAGCATCAACACAATAATAGTATTAAAAGACATTACAAAAGACAGTAAATCCTTCACAAAATATTGTGGGATGCATGCTCATTTATAGATCATTTAGTCGATAAATGAACGCAGGAAAGTCTGTTTTAATGTCTGTTTCAGTCTTCTCTGTCTTGGACATGTAACCACATTTTTAATAGCAATAAAACCAACTTATCTGATCGTAGTCAGGGTAACCAAAGACCCTTCTTGCCCTTGTTGGGGAATGGGGCCACAGGTCCCAGAGTGAGTTTTAAAGATTATTTGTTAAGCATAACAAATAATTGTCTGATTGGTCTCAGTCATTACACCAATCTGTTTATTATTAGACAAATATTGGAGTTGGGAAACATAAAAGTGTACAAGCCCCCCTGTAATTGCGGGCAGAAAGGAGAGTGGCACTTTACAAGGCAAATATTTGATTTGTAACCCAAAAAAATACAAAAATACAACATAGTCACATACGGCTTTGGTAACTGGAAGGGTCTCTAAGGTAGGTATGTGATATAATAAGTAACAAGGAGCTAACAATAATAACAAAAATAACATTGTCAGATTAGATAAAACATGTAGGTGTTGTAATGGTGCAGAAATTGACGCTTAAGTCTACAGATGAGTATACTATCCTCCTCTAATGACAGTATCTCACTTTAGTTCGATATCAGCTGCTCTTGTTTTTTCATTGCCTGTGCCCCAAAATGCTTACCGGACATATTAGCAGCCCCATCATAAGTTTGACCTCGTAAACCATGGATTGGTCAATTTAATCTCAGCAGCACATCCTTAGAAACTTCAGCAAGACTCTTTCCTGTTGTATCTGAGACACCGTACAAACCAATGAATTCTTCATGGGGAATCAGGTCATTGTAAATACAACGCAGGCATATGCTTTCTTGTTCTTGCCCAGATACGTCTTGTATTCAATGATGGAATTATCATTGATGGAATCATCAATGATAATTGCATACTGAAGAATTGTTAGATTCCGGATTGTGTCAGCTATTCCACGAACAATACTGTTGCTTATTGTGGTCAGAATTTCATTCTGGATCTCTGAACAACATATGTTTACAGCAGACAAAATGTTATTACTTAAGCCTTTTTAAGACCTCATCTGTAGCCTGTAGCTTCCTCTCCTGTCTCCATACTGCTGCTGCCGTCCTGCTCCTAAAAATACAATATGGTTGCTGTGATGCATGTCTAAGGTAAAGCTCCTGAACCCAAGAAGAGCCAATTTGAAAACTACAGAATGAAAATCCACTAATTAATAACTGGATTCCAGCATGTGATGTGCAAAATGGTGATGGGGTGTCCTGGTGCAGATGATGTATGCAGTGGACACTAATGAGTGCATTAAATGTACTATGTATGTTAACATTTAGTCGGTTGGAAGTCAGAGAGTTGAGTCCCTGCTACTGAAGTCAAAGAGCTTGAATAGGTGCTTGAAAACAATTATTAAGTGGACTCAAGGCTAATGAGAAACAAAGCATATTGTATTATTTCTGTTTATTGATTGAGGAATTGGCATTGAATAGGCAGCAACTCAACCTCCATCACTGGCTTTAATCCATTACAATTATGAATACTTTTTAAAACCTCACCTCACACCCTGCAGTGCCACCTGCCTCTCCTTTTGTCTCTTCCATGGCTGCATCATGGTTCTCTTAATAAATTAACAATTGTAGCCTATATGATATTGCAAACAAAGTAATAGTGGACTTATATATGATAAGTTATGTTTATCTTGGGCTCTTCTGAATGTGGAAAATTTATATAAGGCACAAGCTTTCACATATTCATCAATAATTCCTTTTAAGACCTCACCTCACACCCTTCATCTGTAACTCCATGTGCCACTCCTTTCTCGCCTGCCTCTTCACTGATGGTACCAGCGTTCTTCTGATGACACATTATATAATTTTTAAAATGTAAATATAGGCTTGGTAAATGATAGGTTATGATGTTGTCCTGTCCTTGTGTAAAATGTGTTGTACAATTACTTACACTAACCTTACTCTTTGTAAAAAAAAAAACTAAAAAAAATAACTAACATTATTTGCTTTGATGGTTTTAATTTTTTGTGGGGTGGCATTATTCTAAAATGAGATGACAGAACATTTTACTTTTGCCAAGGTTAACAGAGAAATCAATTGCCAGCTATATGTATAGCTTTGTGGCTAGCTATCTAACGTAACACAAAAGTATAACACACATGCCATTCAAAATTCCATTGTTGAATCGTCATTTGCCTCGTATCCATAATTCTCTTTTAAAAAGCTTGCTAATTTCAACCGCTTGACTGAAACGTCATTTGCCTCGTATCCATAATTCTCTTTTAAAAAGCTTGCTAATTTCAACCGCTTGACTGAAACTAATTTACCTCCAGTTCAAAGCTCGTCCGCACCGGTAACGTATTTGTATGTTCCTAGTGTAATGCTAACTTCTCTCAACCAATCAGATGCTCCGACTGTGAAAAGTGATGCATGCAGCATTTTCCAATATTTAGGGGGACACGTCCCCCACGGTTCCTACGATAATGAATTGATTACAGCAGTCAGAAGAGAATAAGATATCAAATTTGCTATCACTCCCTCGGCCATTGTATTAGAAACACCCTCGCAGCAGCTTTAAATCTTTTTCTTTGTCATTTACTGACATGGTTGAATTATTATTAGAAAATAATGGACACCCAAGGTAGTGATGCGGCCACAACGCAAAGTGGATTATTTTCTAATAATTAAATGGAATTATTCAAAGTAAATTAGTTTTGCTTATACTACGGCCACCACACCTCAAGACATTGTCCAAATGTTGTATTTCAAGTCCTTAAACCTGTTTTTGTCCTTAAAACCCTCTTGTGTGTTGGACTAATTTCTTATAGATCTCATCTCTCGCCTCCGTTGGTAATTCCAAAACATCATTGTAGAGCTTGTAACAGAGGCTTGAGCCATTTAACAGTCTAATACAGTTATTAAAGAGAGGGAGAGAGAGAGAGATTAAGCGGGTGTGAATTGCGCATCTCAACAGTGTTCGGCACCAGCGTCTTTACAAATAGCACAACTGTACATTTATTTGCTTCGAGTACAGCGCCGTTATTACGTGTAGCTTTTAAGTTGCAAAACTATTTTATTTATAAAGTCATCAGAGCAGCACCGACAACACATTTCTGTGCAAGTGTGTGTCCTTACTGTATGTGTGCATTTGAATGGCAGAGAGAGTGGCAGAAACAGTATGTGCTTTCCATACATAATAAAACGTTATTTTGTGGCAAAATACATGGAAATAATTTGACGTTTTTATCCTTCTATATTTAATATAAGCTTATAAGCTTGGTCAATGTAATTGTGGGTTTTGGTTCTTTTGCTGTTGTAAGAAAATATGAAAAACATATAGTTGATACTAATTTGATGACTGAGGAAATGTGTCATCAAAATCTGTGAAAAGGGTCCATTATTATTGTTGTGTTTTTTTCTGCTAAAACTTGATGTATAATTACTAATTTCTCTGTTACTAATTTCTAATATCTCTGTCTTGTAGTACCTGGTGTCGCTTATTGAGAGCAAATTTGGATGGATGTGCGTCTTCTATTTCTTCATAGTCATGGTAGGTAATTGTAATGCAACAGTGAAGCACTAATGGTACATCTTTTCATTAGACAAAAAAAATATTCAGTGAACAGTGACTCATTTTTAATTGTCAAATTAAAGGTGAAGTGTAATTTGTGTAATTAGCATCACCAGACTGACTCATTAAAACAGGAAATGGACCAAAAATATGAATGACTCATCCTGCACCACACAGAATTGTGTCCAATCAAATGCTCTCTAGAATAAGAATGTACCCCCCTTTAATACCTTTTACCACTGACTAGCAAGCAGAAAATCATCCTTCATAATAGCTAAAACGTATGGGCTATACTTAAAAAATTAAAGGAAGGGGACTGTTAAAATCCCAATTAATCACTTTATTGGGAGACACGCCCACTTCCTGGAACTTTCTTCACCTGAGGATAATTACCAATCAACCTCACTAGCGTGTCTCTCTTTTTGCTGACTGTTTGCTCCTCTGCTTGCTGCATGTGTTTGTTGCGTCTATGACTTTGTAAGTTTATTTAAACCTTTTGTATTGATATTAATTTGATAACTGTTGATTTGTTTGGTTTGGTTGGGGATTTTCTTTATGGTTATCATTCCATTCGCCACTCGTGCAACAGTCATGCTCCAACAACTGTGGATGAAGCCAGCTAGGGGATGGGATGATCCAGATATCCCAGAGGGCATTAGATTGGCTTGGACCACATGGGAGAAGGAGTTACCGGGAATAGTTAATATCCAAGTTGCCCGGTGGTATAACTCAATAGGAACCGATGAGCCGATTGGCACCTGTTTTGTGACGCCTCTGAACAGGCATATGGGTCAGTTGCCTACCTTCGTGTCACAGATAGACATGGAAATGTGTCTGTTTCCTTTGTTATGGCCCGTTCTAGGGTAGCCCCGAAGAAGACCATATCCATGCCAGGTACTGAATTGTGTGTCTTTTAGCTGGGTCTCAGTTGGCTTACTTTCTGCAAAGAGAACTTACCCTGTCCATTAATGATGTCATGTTTTGGTCTGATTCCACCTCCGTTCTGACCTAGATTTGCTCTGACACTTGTGGATATAACGTCTTTGTGGCAAACCGCATCACAGAAATCCTTGAGCACACTCAGCCTGAACAGTGGAGGTATATGGATACCACCAATAATGCTGCCGATGACCCCACAAGGGGCAGGAAGTTTATAGAACTCATCAATACCAGTCGCTGGTTCTCAGGGCCATCTTTCCTGTACTTACCCACAGAGCAGTGGCCAAAGTCTCCAGTTTTTCTTTCCAATGAAGCTGTGCCAGAACTGAGAAAATCCCTGTTCTGTGGACGTGTCCAGCAGTCTATTAAA
This sequence comes from Meda fulgida, assembly GCA_030578275.1. NCBI lineage: Eukaryota > Metazoa > Chordata > Actinopteri > Cypriniformes > Leuciscidae > Meda > Meda fulgida. The sequence continues at coordinate 18,789,848 of CM060619.1, forward strand.
ATCGGACTATTCCCAGTTTAGCACCTGGACAGCTTTACTTGATGCTACTGCTGAGAGTATACAACTGGACTCCAACAAGCCCCAATATGTTCAAGCAGAGCTCCATCTACTCTGTCAAGCCCAAAAAGAGGATTTCCCTGAAGAATATAGGTTACTTCAAAGTGGCCGAGATGTCCCTCCTCAAAGTCGCTTAGCTGAATTAGCCCCAGAATATGACCTGGCAGCTACAGGATTGATTAGAGTGGGCGGCCGACTCCGTCAGAGCGAGGATCTTGAGCCTGATATTATCCATTCAATTGTTTTGGATCATAAGAATCATATTATCTCACTGATCATCTTGGAAATAGATTCTTTTTTGCGTCACCCTGGGCCACAAAGAGTGGTTGCCCATCTTCGGCGGAAAGTCTGGGTCTTATGTGGTCGTCAAGCCGTTAAGAGGGTTCAGTAAACGTGTAGATTGTAAGAAATGAAAAAGCTCTCCCTCTGTTCCTCGAATGGCTGACTTGCCTGCCTCTAAACTCCATCTCCATAAACCCCCTTCTGGTCAACTGGTATGGACTGTTTTGGCCCTTTCACCATTAAGATAGGCCAAAGGCATGAGAAGAGATGGGCCATTCTTTTTAAATGTCAGACTACCCGATGTGTTCATCTTGAGCTCCTGTCTAGTCTCAACACTGACCGTTTCCTCCTAGCCCTTCGGCGATTCGTAGCCCGGAGAGGACGTCCTCATGAACTCATATCCGACCAGGGCACGAATTTCCGAGGTGGCGAAAGGGAGCTCAGAGAAGCCTATGCTCTACTTGCCCCTACACTTCAAGAGAAACTGGCACAGCAGCAGATTAAGTTCTCATTCAATCCGTCACATGCTTCTCACTTTGGAGGAACGTGGGGAGGTGAGGTCTATTAAAAATGCCCTGCGTGTCACTTTGGGAACTCAAGTTGTGACCGAGGAAGTCCTTCACATTGTAATTATAGAAGTTGAAGAGATAATGAATTCAAAACCCCTTGGCTACGTGTCATCCAACATCTCGGACACAGTTCCGATAACGCCAAATATTATTCTGATGGGGCGGCGATATGCGTCCCTTCCACAAGTAATACTCTGAGCTTTTGACCCATAGGAAATGGAGACATAGTCTGATCCTCGCTGATAGGTTTTGGGTTAGCTTCATCAAGGATTATCTCCCAAGCCTTCAGTCCCATCAGAAGTGGTCCCTCTATCTCACCTTCTGCTGTGGTCATGGTGATGGATCCCCAGCTCCCTCATAGTTCCTGGCCCATAGGGACAGTCTCTAAGGTCCTGCCCAGTTCTGATGGCCGTGTTCGAGTGGCTGAGATCGTCATAAATGGCAAACAATTTATTCATCCAGTTAGCCGATTAATCGTTCTTCCTGCCTTTCCCACTGATCCTACTGTATGAGAGGAATTTCTTTGGACAAATATGTTGTCATATTTGGGGGCGGCTGTTAAAAATACCAATTAGTCCCTTTATTGGGAGACATGCCCACTTCCTGGAACTTTCTTCACCTGAGAATAATTACCAATCAACCTCACTAGTGTGTCTCTCTTTGTGCTGACGGTTTGCTCCTCTGCTTGTTGCATGCGTTTGCTGCGTCTATGACTTTGTACGTTTATTTAACTTTTTTATTGATATTAATTTGATAACTGTTCATTTTTTTTGTTTGGTTGGGGATTTTCTTTATGGTTATCTGAATGTATACTTATTATTATCATGATTTGTATCAGTAAAGTTAACTTTGTTTGATTGTAGACACCAGCAATATGCAGCAATTGTAAAGCCCTATTAAGGAAATGGGATAACGAAGAAAGCAAATGGCAATAAATCAATTGAAAAGTAACTTCTGGACTCATTACTGTGTTCTAATCGACACACCATTTTGGTAGCGCTCATCCTTAACCAGCCAAATACCCAATATCTTACAGGCACAATCTCTTTACTGTGTCCAATCCACACTTCCTGTTCAATAGTAAATATATCAACACAAGAAAGAAAACTGTGCTTATCAAACAATTTCATGGATCTGAAAGCTTGTATACGATTTGAACATTGTAAATGAGCATGATCTTCTCCTTAAATGTGCCATCTACTCTAAAGTCAGTGTTCTGAAAGCTGAAAAGAGCAGACACTTTAACATTTGTCTTTCTCTCATCCACAGACAGGGTGCAGCGTGTTCTTCATCATTCCACTCCTCTTCCATGAAATCTGCTCCTTATGCCGAGACAATCAAGCTCGTACACATCAGCTCTGAAGTCATTCGAGTGACTTCTTTTGCCTGAATCTTCATTGAAAATCTGACATTTTGAAAATAGACTTGCTTTTGTAGCACTTCTTATTTAAGAATGTTTTTTTCCCCTCAAAAACAGAAACCTCACATTTAGTCTGGCTACTCTACATCAAGGCATTGTTCAGACAGGCAGCAATTCTGTTTATTTTTCCTGTATTCTAGTCTGATCAGCAATCAAGAATAAACCTATCCTCAAGTAATTTAATTTATGAAGACAGTGAATGTTGCTTAAGGCCTGTTTCTGTTTTACTTTTGTATATTGCTGTGCCTGTACTTTTAAGCAATTGTTGTTCTAATTTTATAATTGTTAGAGGGCAGGACCCTCTTGAGTTTAATGGTGATTGTAGCCTGATTAAATTGTTGTATTGAATGGTTGCTTGAACTGAAGAAGTAGATTCATAGCATCATCGTGGGGTTGAAATTTGTGTTAAATTTGCACCAATTTTTTAATTTACACTAAAAACTTTATCACATATGTTAAGTGTATTATGGGGATGTTTAAATGTAACACTAAAATTCAACATTTTGATGTTTTGTTTCAACTATTGGAACCTGTACAGGTAATGCTCGAATTATGTGATGCATTGTTCCTGCATATACACCTGTATATAAGTAATAATAAATTCAGGCAAACAACATGTCTTTATTGATTTGACAAATTGGAGTCAATCATTGATTCAGTCAAGGACTGATTAACATTGCATGACCAATCGGGCCACCTTGGGGTTGACAAGACATACGGCCTGATACGAGAGAGGTGTTATTGGCCTTGTAGGAAAGTTCAGATTGAAAGAGCTGTCCAAGGTGTATTCAGAGGAAGATGCTGCCTAAGAGAGTTGCTGAGTTGTCACATCTTAACAGTAATGGGCCGATGGATCTCGTCTGTATGGATTTTCTGACGATTGAGCCTGACTCCAGAAATATCTGCAATGTGTTAATAGTTACAGATCATTACACGAGATATGCTCAAGCTTTTGCAACTAAAGATCAAAAGGCATTGACTGTCGCTAAGGTTCTGAGGGAACAGTACTTTGTCCACTATGCTTTGCCAAGAAGGGTGCACTCAGATCAAGGCAGGGATTTCGAGAGTCGCCTTATCCATGAACTGTTGAGCATGCTTGGCATAAAGAAATCCAGAACCACTCCCTACCACCCTCAGGAGTAGTTCAACAGAACTCTTCTAAACATGCTTGGAACTTTGGAAACACAAGACAAAAGTAAATGGAATAAACACCTCAGCCATCTTGTACATGTGTACAATTGCACAATGAATGAGTCAACAGGCTATTCTTCATATTTTCTAATGTTTGGACGAGAAGCCAGGCTGCCAGTAGACGTGACATTCAGGGTCTCAAGTGATGTACCTCAAGTAGGATTTTGTGGAGGGGCCGTCAAAAACATGAAACGTGAGCTCCAAGCTGTCTATCAGTTGGCCTGGGAGTATGGCAGAGAAGAAAAATGAAGGGAACAAGCAACACTATGATCAGAGAATTCGTTTCTGTCCATTAGATTCCGGGGACGGGGGCTTCTCATTTCTTATTTGTGCATCCTCGTTACCTTTCCTCGCTTCCTTTCCTTGCGTCTCAGCTCCAGCCCCTGTAGTATGCGCGGGAAGGCTGCAAGGAAAGAAAAGAATGACGGAGCAATCGAATTAAAGCTTTTTTTATACATTGGAATACTTGACCACTCGAGCGTCACTGCACAGCATCATCAGCAGCGCTCAAAGGATCTGCCTTTATGTTGTTGAAGTTTGTTTATTTGAGAATTTCATAATAAATAGTAATAAAGTAAGATACCCTGTTGAAATATGTGAGATGTGTGGTTTATATAAACTGCAAAGGTAAAGTATAAATTAAAATGATTGTGACCAATGTGAATGGGGAGGAGAATTTATATGTGCATCACATTTTGTCGATAAAACTCTTCCCCATAGGATACACCAGTGTATCCTCACTCATGACTCCTCTGGAAGCCTCCTCACTCCTCGATCCTCGACTCCTCGCGGTGCAATTAGAGAATTGAGATGTCCTTCAAGATGGCTGAGCTCGATCGGTTTCCGGGTCATAGGATGGAGGAGCGAGGAGACGAGGAGCGATATTGAGAAGCACCCAGGGTCTTGATCCGAAACCTTGGTTTACAAGGGAAGCACAAGCTTGCTGATCGTTGGAAAGATACTCCGTACATTGTGGAGAGTCAACTGCCTGGTTTGCCTGTTTTCAAACTGAAGCCAGAGAGTGGACATGGCTCTTAAAAGATACTCCACCGCAATCACATTCTGTCGATCGGACAGGAAGTGCAGCTGCGGCCAGAGATGAACAAGGAGCCCCCGAAACAAAGGAGAGCCAGTAGACGGCTCAAAGCAAAGGGAACAGAGAACTATGATACTCCTTGGTTACCAGAGCCTGAACAGGATGATAAGATGGAGGCAGCATCTGATTCCGAAGATGATGTAATAAGATGGAGGCAGCATCTGACTCCGAAGATGATGTAATGGGTGTATGGCCATGACTTATGTACCACGAGAGTTGCCAGGACCAGAACCTCAAAACATTGATCACTCTGAGCCTTTCAGTCTGGATTTGGATGAACTGCAGAAATTGTGAAACGAAAAAGAGACATCAGATGAAATAGCTGAGAGACTAAACAGTGTAACAGAAAGCTCTGACAAGACAACTCAACCTCAGAGACTAAAGAAAGCTCCAGGTAAGCCATTCTTATGATGTAACGAGTACATTAGGATTTAAGGGAAGTGTTCCCAGTTCCGGCTGACCTAATCTATGCAGCCTAACATTGAATTATAGAAGTCTATAATATATTATGTGTATGCTAGGTCAAAGAGATGTGTTTTTAGTCTAGCTTTGAACTGACAGAGTGTGTCTGCTTCCCGGACAATGGTAGGAAGACTGTTCCAAAGTTTTGGTGCTAAATAGGAAAAGGATCTACCGCCAGCAGTCGATTTTGATATTCTAGATATAATCAACTGGCCCGAATTTTGAGATCGCAAAAGACCTGAAGGACTATAATGCGTTAAGAGCTCGCTCAAGTACTTCTGAGCTAAACCATTTAGTGCTTTGTAAGTAATCAACAATATTTTAAAATGTATACGATGTTTAATAGGCAGCCAATGCAGTGTTGACAGAACCGGGCTAATATGGTCATATTTCCTGGTTCTAGGAAGAACTCGAGCTGCAGCGTTTTGGACCAGCTGTAGTTTATTTATTAAGCGTGCAGGGCAACCACCCAGTAGAGCATTACAATAATCTAGTCTTGATGTCATGAAAGCATGAACTAATTGTTCCGCATTTGTTAATGAGATTCATATGTCGTAATTTAGATATATTTTTAAGATGGAAAAATGCGGTTTTACAGATACCAGACACGTGACTTTAAAATGAAAGATTGCTATCAAAGAGCACACCCAGGTTCCTAACCGACGACGAAGACTTAATAGAGCAGCCATCAAGTGTTAGACAGTATTCTAGGTTATTACGTGTGGAAGTTTTTTGTCCAATAATTAGAATCTGTTTTTTCAGAGTTTAGTAGTAGGAAATTACTAGTGATCCAATTTTTTATATCATCTATGCATTCCGTTAATTTTGTGAATTGTTAGGTTTTGAAGAAATATACAGCTGAGTATCATCGGCATAACAGTGAAAGCTAATTCCATGTTTCCTAATGATCTCCTAATGGTAGCATGTACAGAGTGAACAGCAGCGGTCCTAGTACAGAGCCTTGTGGTACGCCATACTGAACTTGTGATCGATAAGACATCTCTTCATTTACTGCTACAAACTGATAACGGTCAGATAAGTATGATTTAAACCATGCTAGTGCAATTCCACTAATGCCAACATAGTTTTCTAGTCTATTTAAAAGAATGTTGTGGTCAATTGTGTCAAATGCAGCACTAAGATCAAGTAACACTAATAGAGAGATACAACCACGAACGGATGATAAAAGTAAATCATTTGTAACTCTAATGAGAGCTGTCTCAGTACTATGGTGCGGTCTAAATCCTGACTGAAAATCCTCGCAGATATAATTTCTTTCAAGAAAGGAACACAGTTGTGAGGATACTGCTTCTAATATCTTTGACAGAAAAGACAGATTTGAGATCGGCCTGTAATTGACTAATTCTGAAGGATCAAGTTGCGTTTTTTTAACAAGCGGTTTTATCATAGCCAGCTTAAAGGTTTTTGGTATGTATCCTAGAGACAAAGACGAATTAATGATATTAAGAAGAGGATCTATGATCTCTGGAAGCATCTCTTTCAGTAGCTTAGTCGGTATAGGGTCTAACATACAAGTTGTCGATTTAGATAAATTAACGAGTTTGCAGAATTTTTCCTCTCCTATAGCAACAAATGAATAAAATTTTTCCTCAGGGAGACTACAATGCACTCCCTGATGCGATACTGTAGTAGACGGTTGCATAGTTATAATTTTGTCCCTGATGTTATCAATCTTATAAGTGAATTAGTTCATAAAGTCATTACTGTGTTGCCCGGAAACTTCTGTGCTTGAAGCTTTCTTTTTCGTTAGTTTAGCCACTGTTTCAAATAAATAAATTGATTATGTTTATTTTCTTCTAATAGGGTTGAAAAATAAGCAGATCTAGCAGCTTTTAAAGCCTCTCTGTAAGCAATCGAGCTCTCTTTCCATGAAATCCGAAATACCTCTAGTTTTGTTTTCTTCCAGTTGCGCTCCATTTTTCTGGCTGCTCTCTTAAGGGCATGAGTGTGCTCTTTGTACCACGGCGTTGGACTATTTTCTTTAATCTTCTTAAGCGCAATGGAGCAACTGCGTCTAAAGTGCTGGAAAAGAGAGAGTTAAACGTTTGTTGCAATATCAAGTTCTTCTAAGCTATCCAGGATGCTGAGATGATGAAACTGATTAGGAAGATTATTGATAAAGCAATCTTTAGTGGCAGAAGTTATAGGTCTAACATATTTATAACACGGAGTTGGCTTTGCAGCCTTGGCTAAATGTAATTTACATGAGACTAGATAATGGTCTGAGATGTCATCGCTCTGCTGCAGAATTTCAACGGCTTCAACATCTATTCCATGTGATAATATTAGATCTAGAGTATGATTACGACAATAAGTAGGTCCTGACACGTGTTGTCTAACTCCAATTGAGTTTACAATGTCTTTAAGTGCCAATCCCAATGCATCTTTTTCATTATCTACATATATATTAAAATCACCAACAATTAGTACTTTATCGTTAGCCAATATTAATTCTGATAGAAAGTCTGCAAATTCTTTGATAAAATCTTTATGGTGCCCTGGTGGCCTGTATACAGTAGCCAGCAGAAATCTCAAACGTGGTTGATCGTTTACACTATATATTTTTACATTAAGCACCAACACTTCAAAAGAAGTATATTTAAAAATAGATTTCTTAGTGGTTTTGAAAATATTACTATAAATTACAGCAACACCTCCCCCTTTACCTTTTAGACGAGGTTCATGTTTATAACAGTAATCTTGTGGGGTTGACTCATTTAAAGTAATGTAATCGTTTGGTTTTAGCCAGGTTTCTGTCAAACACAGCACATCTAGATTATAATCTGAAATCATATCATTAACTATGAGCGATTTTGAAGTAAGGGATCGAATATTCAGCAACCCAAGCTTTATCATTTGCTCATCTGTATTATATGTTTTTTATTTGTTGAACATCAATTAAAATTTTTACCTGACGTTTTTTGGATTTCCAAATTCGGGAGAACAGACACAGTCTCTTTATGATGATATCTAGGTGAAAGAGGCTCTATGTGATGGGATTTATTTGACCTTGGTGACGCGAGGCCGCTAGCAGACGGTCAGTTTAGCCAGTCTGTCTGCTTCCTGACCTGAGCCCCAGATTGTCATGTTTTAGCTCTAAGACTATGTGCCATATTACTAGAGAGAAGAGCAGCACCATCCCAGGAGGGATGAACACCATCTCTTTTCAACAGGTCAGGCTTGTCCCAAAAACTTTTCCAATTGTCTATGAATTCTATATTATTCAACGGACACCACTTAGACAACCAACCATTGAGTGAGGCCAATCTGCTAACTATCTCATCACTCCTGCGAACAGGAAGGGGGCCAGAGCAAATTACAGTGCCTGACATCGTACTTGCGAGTTTACACACCTCTTTAATATTAATTTAGGTGATCTCCGACTGGCGGAGTCAAATACATTAGTGCCGACATGAATAATGATTTTAGAGAATTTACGATTAGCATTAGCCAGCACTTTTAAATTTGCTTTGATGTCAGGCGCTCTGGCTCCTGGCAAACATGTGACTATGGTGGCTGGTGTCTCTATTTTCACGTTCCGTGTGATCGAATCACCAATTACCAGGGCACAATCAACAGAATTCTCAGTGGGTGTTTCACTGAGTGGGGCAAATCGGATTTGTTATGGTAATCGGAACGGAAGAGTGATTTTTTAATCCGTGACTAGAGCGATCTCTCACGGTCACCCATCTGCCCTGCTGCGTGGGCTCTACTTCAGCCGGAACCGAATCATGTACAGAGTTCACTTTGCTAGGTGCATCCAAAATAGTATCTAAAGCTCTAGTACTATCCTTACTATCCTCAATTAAAGTTTGGATGCGTGTCTCTAGCTCTGAAATCTTCTCAGTCAGCCTGACTGTCTCCTTGCATTTATCACAAATAAATCCTATATCGCCATCGGAGAAGGCTATACTAAACATATGACATGTGACATAGGTGACAATAACAGGACAAGACATTACTCACCGTTTGTGTTGACTGATTCTTACTTACCTGGGCTTTTATGAACTCAAAGGCGCGGGAGTGCGAGAGAAAATAAATAATAAATAAATGAGCGCGGGTGGCGCGTAAACACGCGTGCTGTGCTAACAATAACGAAAGCTAGCGATGTAAGGTTAATCTGAGATGGTGGGTAAACTGTATTTAGTAATATAAACAACTAGAAATGATGCTTCAAAACAGAAAGAAATACGAAGCTAATACGAGGCGTAGAGCTTACAGCCTCGACGCAAAGAAACTCACAGCAGGCAGGAAGGTAGACAGGAGCAATTGATCAGTGAACAGCAGCAATCCAATAGACACCAGTGTCTCCGGCACGAGAAAGACGGAAAGAGAAACAGACGAAAAGAAGACAAAGACAAAGAAACAGAAAAGAGAAAGACGGAAAAGGCACAGACGAAAAGAAGACAAAGCCAAAAAAAGAACAGAGATAGCTAAGAGTTAGTTGTAAGTTCCATATGATATGTTACTGGTCATCAAAGTTAAGAGCCAGGGGGATTTTTTTTTAGTGTTTAACCCTGTTAAATCGGGAGAGTGAGCTGTGTTTTGGAGCTGGTTAAATCGGCCACGGAGATTCTACTGAAATGGAGCTAACACAATAGCCATGTGCGAACTGCTAATACATAGCCAGAAACCCACTTTGCCACAGAATTTCTGAGTATGGACATTGTGAACTAAAATGGAATTTACATTTTTAGACAAGATATAGTTAAGCTCATTAGACTTTGTGAATTTTTGCTAGTGTGCATCGTATGCTGCCACCTATTATGCTGCAGTAGATGTCCCTAGGATTCGCGCTGCAAGGTGGAGATGTCTGTGTTTTGCACACGGACGGAGCTTCAGGACGGGTTTCTTCATTGCACATCTCATCACTGGACTGAAGGGTTTTGGATAGACTGTCATTATAAACTTTCTGTTGCCAAGGAACCTTGAGTACAGTCAACGTTGTGGGCGCGCAAAACTGAGAAGTAAAAATAAAACCCCAGGTATTGTTCAGTCATTTCATTTGGACCATGAGGACATTTTAAAAGGGTAACTCACCTGGTTCTGGAAATAAATATATTTTTGTGTACAACATTTAATTTTTGTGGTCTGATATTTATGTGTGTGCGATAGGAATGTGATTGGTGTGATTTTTGGAAAAGAAGAGTGAAGTATATGTGCATGGGAGTTTTATGCTCACAAGGAAAAACAAACAAACACAGTATAGCTATATTTAAGCTTACCCGGCCTCTCTACACTCTAGCCAGGGTTGCATGCCCGAATTTGTTAGTTGCTGTGGATACATCCTAATTTTAAATTCTAGTAACCCCTCACCAATTCATTCCCCATGCACATTGTAGCTGTCATCAGCTGATTATACAGGTTAAGTTCAGTTCATAATGGCAATTTAAATAAAAAATAATTAAAAATGATTTTTATTTGGTAAGCTGAATATATTTAAGAAAATACACGTAAGAACAAGGTATGTCTAAAGACGCATGCAACGTATAATATAGCGGAACTAATATTCTTGTCACAGTGGGGACGGGTCATTAGTGTTACTCTATTAGCATTAGAGAAAGAAAGGTCTGATCGATCCGAAGGAGTATGATGTCTGTAGCTCCGTTGCTGTTTAGAGCTGTTATAAGGATTTATTAAGTAAAGAAGATCAAGCTGGATGGTTCCTTTTACTTCCCTTGAGTTAATGCGGCCAATGAGGTACGGAAAGTTATTTGAAGGTTTAAGTTGTGTTTATACTTGTTATTGGATAGGCTAAGTACAGCTAATATATTAGCCGAGTTTCGAGTTTGAAAGATTTGTTTAATGATTATTCTCTATGAGAATGCTTTGTACTTTATTTGACTCATTTTATGATTTTTGTATTTTATTTTGTCTAGTTCTCACGGCATGTTTGACGACGTGAATGTCCGAATAAATGTCTGTAACCAAAGGGAACGCCTTGTGTTCGTGATATAAACTGGAGGGGAGCAATACACATGATAAATCCCGAAAAGTGGAATTGAGGAGGAGGGGTTACACATGCATACAAAATGTGTGGACATTTATTTGTGGAATTTTTTCAAGATATTTCCAACTCTAACTTTGAACCAATTCTCTAGAATGGCCCATATAGGGATATAGGGATAGATCCATTGCCGTTGGTAATATATATTATTAGTATATTATTATACTAATAATATCATTAGTAATAATGTCATTATTAGTATATTATCATACTAATATTATCATTATTGTATAATTAGCCTAAATATTGCAATACTCTGCGCTACAGTAATCAGCGGGGGCGTGATTGATATAATTGCGTGTATAATATGGTGTAATACTATATTATTAGTATATTATTATATAATTAGCCTAAATATTGCAATATTAGCATCACAAAAATAAATATACAAGAGAAAGATAAAGGAATTAGGATTCATAGATCCATATGAAGCACCACAAGTTCTCTCCAAAATGAAGACTGCAAAGCCGCGTGTGTTGAGTTGGAAGCCAAACACCGCCATCAGCGTTTTGCCTGTTTATTGCCACCAACCACATGTTTCTCCGTTTTGTTTCTTTTGGGATACGGTATAAAGAAATTCCTTTTGTATGATCACGTATCTGATCGCATCCAACTGCACAGCATCGCTCGGGCATGATAGAAAGGAATATTTCGCAAAGAGCTGTATTATCACCGGCGGTTTAGCATTTTCTATTCCGTCAAGATGGCTGCTCCAAATAGTCACGTCCTAAACTGCACGTTCCTATAGCCTATTTGAACAGGATTTGTTTCCAGGTGACTGTGTACTCAATGTTCTTTTGACTTTCATTTATATTTGGATTATATTGTTAACTACGTTCTAAATAAATTAAAAGCAATTTACAAAATTTAAATCAATGTATTGTTTTATGTGAATGAGTAGGCAGGATGATTTTCACATAACTTTGAAACAAAAACTCCATTAGTCAAAATGTATTTTGTGGCCTTATTTCAGAAACTTTAATTTTTTGCTTTTTTCAATAACAATGCATAAACATTATTCTCTCAAAAATACAAACATGTACATACATGTTGCTCACATATTACGGTAGCCCTGTGGAGGATTACAAATTTAAGAATAGGTTTAAGATCTGCTGATCCTATTTTCTTTACATAACATCACATGAAAAATGAAGGTAGAGTAAATTGAATTTAGCATTTAAGGTTAGGATGGTGATGATATCAACTGTGAAACAGTTTCCAGCAAGAGAGTCGGCCAATCCTGTTTTGTGTATTTGTCAGATTACTGCTCTCTATCGAGCCTGCCATTCCTGTTTCTCTCTATTGTAAGCAGATTACTGAAACTCTTGTTAGCTACTGTCTCAGTGGGAGAGTTCTGCCATTCCTGTTTTTGAGTATCAGTGTTTGAATAGTTATGCTGATTGGATCAGGATTGGTAACGCTCTCAGTCTAGGGCAGTTTTTCTAAACCTGTACACGACATTTACATGCTTTGTTCAGATTCTCCTCCTCCATGTAATCCCTCCCTCTTTATAATGTATATATATATACTACAATGTAAAATTCCCTTAGTTGGACTCGAGACGAGCTTGGAAGTCTACAGCAACGCACAGCTCGTGTTCTCAAAGAAACCTTCTTAAGATACAACCTGAGTCTCCTGGTCTGCGCTTCTGAGTTTTCTACACTTTGGAAGAAAAAAAGGTTTACAACAGTTGGTGCCGTGACCCGGATGGAGCTGCTCACCTGAATCCAGATTGAAACAAAGATCTCAACGAAGAATGAACTTTTCTGACTGAGTTCCAGACTAAATCTTGAAACTTCAAGCTTAACAAAAATCTCAACTTTTCTGACTGAGTTCCAGACGGAATTTTTCCGCACAACCAATGATTTCTTGAGTTTTCACTCTATGCAAAGAACCACTGCAGACCAGTAAAAAAAATTCCTCTGCGCCGCCAGAGAAACGTGAACAGACAGCTGTAGAGTTTGGTTAACGAAGTTACCCTCTAAAGTTTCTTTTAGAGATGAAAGTTTGTCCTCTGTTTCAGGCAGGGTAGATTAGCATTACGTGTTAATATTGGTTATCCTCTGTTCAGGCTGGGAAGATTAGCATTACGTGTTAATATTCGTTACCCTCTGTTCAGGCAGGGAAGATTAGCATTACGTGTTAATATTGGTTACCCTCTGTTCAGGCAGGGAAGATTAGCATCATGTGTTAATAATTTGGTTATCCTCTGTTCAGGCAGGGAAGATTAGCGTGAAGTCCTAGTAATTTGTGTTATCCTTTGCTCTGCCAAGGAAGGTTAACAATAGTTGATCTGTGTTAACAAGTGTACCCTCTGTTGATCAGAGAAGTTTTAGTGTTTTTGATTGTGTGATAACAAAAGAAACTCACAAAATGTTTAGAAAAAAAAGCTAGACTGTTCCCCACAACTGAAAAAGGTGGTCTCTCGACTCCTTTGTGGTCAGATAGCAAATTCAAATCACTGTTAGGAGTACAAATGAACCTAATAGTCACTGAGAAAGTTAGACAAGAACTAACGCAGAAATATGAGATTCATCCAGACAAGACTTGGTCGGTAGATGAGTGTAAAAAGGTACTAGGAGCAAGTAATCGCAAGAACAATGTGAAAGGCATTATCTGCTGCCACAGATAATTTGGTTTAGCACTAGCTACACAACAGTCTCAGCGTAACTCAGAGCTAGAGAAACAGATCAAAGAGCTCTGTGCTAGAGTATCCTCTTTGACTAAGAAATTAAACCGCAACAAAGATGCATAAAAAACTGATGTGGAAGAAGTTAGTCAGCCTGATAACAATTATCCTGACTTACAAGCTTTCTTTGAAACAGATGTAGCCATCCAATCAGTAACTGATGAGCCTGTAGAGTCAGTAAAGGTATGTGGCGCTAGGAGAAGGTCTCAGGGAATTGAGGAAACCGAAAGTGTTCCTCCCAACTCCTCTGTTGTCCAAATACAAACTGTTGCCAAAGCTCTAGGACCTAAAGATATAGAGAGACTATCCCAATGCTTACCCTCAGCACGCACAAATTTAGAAGAACATTGATCAGCAAAATGACTATGACTTGTCGTTAGCAGAAGTCACACAGCTGATGTCACAAATTCTAACTGAATCTGAATTCAACAGTTTTGAGTCTGCTGTTACTTCTGAACTGCAAAATGCCAGTAAAGGTGATTTGTTTTGAAAATTCTAAAGAATATCATGGGACCCAAAATAGACTGGTCCATAATCAGTAACTGTGTGCAAAGGAAAGAAGAAACTGAAAGGTTATGTCAGTCAGCCGTAACTTACAGTGGAATAGTTGATGATTCTGAAAGCGTGCTAGATGACAAAGGACCCCTAGTCCGCAAATGGGCAGATGGCCTTGTAGCTGAGTACAGAAGAGCCTTGCCATTCCTAGATCTAACTTGGTCTAACAGAACTCTCAGAAGTAACCTAGACAGGTTAGCTACATGGGAAAGAGATGCTGATGTTAAGGCCAAAGTGAGAGTAGCAGCAGCTACGTTTAACACAACGAAACAAGAAAATAGATGGCCTAAAAGAGAAGGCAAATGCAAGAGAAAGAGAGATACATTGGGAGAAAGAGTGTAGGAAGAAGTTGCAAGATAGTAAAAGAAATACTGTGCATAATTCTGCTCCTTCTCAGCCTGCCTACAACCCTGACGTAGTTCCGCCAGTTTCCACTGAAACTTTAGGACAGCTCGCTCAGGCTCTTCTAAGAGCACAACAAGAACAGGAAAAAAACGAATTCTTGGGGCTGTGAGTAACTACCTTTCCCCTGTGATCTATCACAATGACAAAATAATTTTTGTGAAAGGTAGTTTTGTGCAGGTAGGTGAGGACTCAAAAGCGAATTAACAAAAATAGAGTCTTTAATGAAAACACAGGGAAGCAACAATGAAGAAGACAAATCTTCTTCTTGAGTGGTAATGGCAAAACAAACAACCCGCAGAGAGGGCGATAAAAAAATAAAAACTACTTCAGATAACTTCAAAGAGAGTCTTTAGGCAGCAGTGGGGAATAGCTGGGTTAGCGCCGACAGGCTGCAGGTCTCTCAGGGTAGACACGGGTCGAGGAGAGACAGTGGTAACCAGATCTTTCGCAGCATTAGATGAACTGGGTAGAATACAAATATCAAGACGATTAGCCAAGAACAGATAGCGTTTACCAGGCGGATGCCGACAGGACAGGACTAGGATAGAGACAAACAAGACTGTAGTTTGCTTCTTGCGTGAGAAACTCAAATGAGAATCTGACAAAGAAAAAAGCAAGAACAGAGAGGGAAGTAGAGACCTAATCAGAGGGGAAAGGGAACAGGTGGGAAGAGAGTCAACGAGGTAGTTAGAGGAGATGAGGAACAGCTGGAGGAGGAGAGAAAGGAAAAAGTAACCTACAAAGACCAGAAGAGGGCGACAGAGTAAAGAGAAAGAACAGGAACAAGACGTAACATGACAAGACATGACGGTACGAGGGGAATAAAATGAGCCGCCTTAGAGAACTGATCAATAACCGTGAGAATAACTGTCTTGCCCGCCGACGAAGGAAGCCAGGTGATAAAATCTAAGGCGATGTGTGACCACGGTCGAGAAGGAATAGGAAATGGCCTGAGAAGTCCGGCAGGGGGAGAGTTCCCGGACTTAGTCTGTGTGCAGACGGAGTAAGCAGCCACGAAACGACACGTCACGTTCCTGGTGTTCTTGGAGCCTGGACGATAGGAAATTATAAATTCAAAACGAGCGAAAAACAGCCCAATGAGCCTGACGCGCATTTAGTCGTTTGGCAGAACGAATGTACTCTAGGTTCCTATGGTCAGTCCAAATGACAAAAGGAACGGTCGCTCCCTCCAACCACTGTCACCATTCGCCTAGGGCTAAGCGGATGGCGAGCAGTTTGCGGTTTCCCACATCATAGTTACGTTCAGACGGCGACAGGCGATGAGAGAAATACGCACAAGGGTGGACCCTGTTGTCAGAGAGAGCGCGCTGAGAAAGAATGGCTCCCAGGCCCACTTCTGACGCGCCAACCTCGACAACGAACTGTCTAGAGATGTCAGGTGTAACAAGGATGGGCGCGGACGTAAAGCGATTCTTGAGAAGATCAAAAGCCCCCTGGGCGGAAACGGACAATTTAAAGCACGTCTTGACAGAAGTAAGGGCTGTCAGGGGGGCAGCCATCTGTCTGAAATTACGGATGAAGCGACGATAAAAATTAGCGAAGCTGAGAAAGCACTGCAGCTCGACGTGTGACTTAGGAACGGTTCAATCAATGACAGCTTGGACTTTAGCGGGATCCATCCTAATGCCTTCTGCAGAAATAACAGAACTGAGAAAAGTGACAGAGGAGGCATGAAAAGTGCACTTTTCAGCCTTTACGTAAAGACGGTTCTCTAAAAGGTACTGGAGGATGTGTCGGACATACTGAACATGAATCTGGAGTGACGGCGAATGCGCATGAGATGGTAAGCATTACGAAGGTCCACTTTAGTGAAAAACCTGGCTCCCTGCAAGATCTCGAAGGCTGATGACATAAGAGGGAGCGGGTAACGATTCTTAACTGTTATGTCATTCAGCCCTCGATAATCAATGCAGAGGCGCAAGGACCCGTCTTTCTTCTGAACAAAGAAAAACTCCGCTCCGGCGGGAGATAAGGAGGGGACTATAGTACCGGCATCGAGAGCTACAGATAAATAATCTTCGAGAGGCTTACGTTCGGGAGACAAGAGCGAGTATAGTCTTCCCGGGGGGAGTGGTTCCCGGAAGAAGATCAATACTACAATCATACGAACGGTACGGAGGGAGAGAAGTGGCCCGAGACCGACTGAACACCGTCCGCAGATCGTGATACTCCTCCGGCACCCCCGTCAAATCACCAGGCTCCTCCTGTGAGAAAGAGATAGAGGAGATGGGAGGGATAGCAGACATTAAACATACAACATGAAAAGAGACGTTCCAAGAGAGGATAGTATTCTTAGACCAATTAATAGAGGGATTATGTCGAACTAGCCAGGGATGGCCTAAAACAACAGGAGTGAAAGGTGACTGAAAAATGTAAAAAGAAATGGTCTTGTTATGATTACCAGAGACAGTGATGGTTAAAGGTAGCGTCTCACGCTGAATCCTGTGGAGAGAACTACCGTCCAAAGCGAACAAGGCTGTGGGATCCTCTAAATCCTTAAGAGGAATATCATGTTCCCGAGCCCAGGTCTCGTCCATAAAACAGCCCTCCGCCCGAGAGTCTATCAAAGCACTGCCGGTAGCTGACGAGCCGGTCCAGTGGAGATGAACCGAAAAGGTAGTGCAGGATCTTGAAGGAGAGACCAGAGTTGTAGCGCTCACCAGTAGCTCTACTCTTACTGGTGAGCTCTGGCTTTTACTGGGCAAGAGGAAACAAAATGAGCAGCAGAACAGCAATAGAGACAGAGGCGGTTGGTGATTCTCCGCTCCTTCTCCTTAAAAAGTTTTAACCGACAGTTCCGCCAAGCATACGCCCACCGTGGCTAGCTATCTCGGCTACCTCCGATCACGGCTCCCGCCTTCTCTCCCGCTCCGTCAGACGGGTCTCCGGCTTCGTTTCTCACTCAGTCTCTCGGCTCACCAACATCCAAAGTCCGCGGTCCTCTTCGCTGAGCCTCCAGCCCCGATTCATAGGAGTTAACAGCACTTTCTAGCATTTTATCTTTTTCTTCTCCCTTACTTCCGTCTCGTGCTCCACACGGAAAAAACTTCCAGTCCTTTCTCACACCAGGTCACGTGTCTATCTGCAGCCAAAGACTATTGACTATACAGCGTGAATACCCAAATGACCAAATTAGTGACCAAATGACCAAATTACCAAATTAGTAACATAAAAACAGTAAGAATAAAGTTATAAAATGCTAACTGCATAAAACCTCGGGTAATATTATTTAGCTAAATAATATAAACTTTAAACTTTAGTTTTGATAACTGTCTTGAAATAAAATTACCAAATATCGATCTCCTTTTAATTATGTAAAATGAATTGATATTTCCTTTAGAAATCAGGTGTCCCCTGTTATTTATTTCAAAGTAAATAATCGTTTACTTTTTTAAATAGTCATGTTACTCGTTTTTGAGAGTAAGAGAGATTAATCATAACCCGACCGGTTCCCATTACACTATAATAGCCAAGTTTAACACTGGGCTACACCCTCCCCCTTCTAGACCATTTTGATGCCCTCATCAAAATAAACCTTAGAGGACTCTAATAGTCTTAAAGTCAAGGGTAGAGGCCAGATTAGAACAAGTGAAACACAACGCCATGGGGTGGCACCAGAGAGTTTGACATATACTGCTTCTGGAGTCTCGGTAGAGTCCACTTCACACTAACACTCCATGGCTTAGGACTGTCACAGGGTACTCACAGGGCTTGCCAAGTTCATCGTAGCTCAGCTTGATCATCGTAGCTCGGGTGACTCTTTTTGAACGCTCAACTTGTTCAATCTCAGGATAGGGGTGTCCGGATAGGGGTTGACGGCTGCTCCCTCTTCTAGAACGTTGATTTCTGGATCAGCGTTGGGAGGCAAGTTTGGAAGATCCTTGACCACTGGCTCTATCTCAGCCGGGTCTTGAGCTTATCCTTCAGGTTCGGTGACGATTGGCTTGGATTGCTTTGTGGAGAGTTCTGGACATGTAAGCAACTTGTCCCAGTCTAACTCAACGGGTCTTGGCAGGTATACTTCGCAGGTATACTTCGTCGTACTCTAATTCTGAGGACACGTCTTCATCGTGGTTGTTTGTCTGTACCAGTTCTTTTGTTTTTTGCTGAAATGCTCTGGTCACCGGTCGTTGTTGTGGCCCCACTTCCCTTTTGTCAACCGGGATTCTCACAAGGTAACCAATGGGTAACAGGTGATTACGATGAATATTCTTTTCTGCTCCCATGCCTCTCTCTGGCTTGATCTTGTAGAGAGGTAAGTTGGGTAGCTTCTCCATAACAATATATGGTGAGGATAGCCACTTGCATTTCAATTTATGCTTTCCGGTAACCCCAAAGTTTCGCAGCAGCACGCTGTCGCCTTTGTCAAGAACTTGTTCTTTGACATGCTTGTCATGTGCTTTTTTATTTCTTTGGTGGTTCTTGTCTGATGATTCTGTTGCAAGACTGTAGGCTCTTTGGAGATCTTTCTTGAGCTTAGCAACATACTGATGGTAGGACTTTGTCTTTTGGTTGTCCTCGGTCACGCCAAAGCAGATGTTTACCGGTAAGCGAGCTTCTCTGCCGAACATTAGCAGGTAAGGCGAATAACCAGTTGCATCATTTTGAGAACAGTTGTAGGCGTGGACCAACTGACTGATCTTTTGACTCCATTTTTGTTTTTGCTTTGGATCGAGTGTGCCAAGCATTGACAAGAGCGTACGATATAATCTTTCTGGTTGCGGATCTCCCTGAGGGTGGTAAGGCGCTGATTTTGACTTACGAATACCCGGCGTCATCAGAAGGTCTTGGGCCAATTTGCTTTCAATATCGCGGCCTTGATCTGAATGTATGCGGGCAGGGAGTCTGTAGTGTACAAAGTAGCGCTCATACAGTATCTTGGCAACGGTGGTTGCCCTCTGGTCTTTGGCTGGAAAAGCTTGGGCGTATCGAGTAAAGTGGTCTGTCACTACAAGGATGTTGGCGAAACCTTGGGAGTCTGGCTCAAGTGACAGAAAAGAGGTCTAGATCACATGGAATACTATCACATGGAATAAATGTTGATGGCGTTGAAATTCTGCAGCAGAGCGATGACATCTCAGACCATTATCTAGTCTCATGTAAATTACATTTAGCCTATGTTGCAAAGTTGACTCCGTGTTATAAATATGTTAGACCTATAACTTCTGCCACTAAAGATTACTTTATCAATAATCTTCCTAATCAGTTTCATCATCTCAGCATCCAGGATACCTTAGAAGAACTTGATATTGCAACAGAAACTTTTAACTCTCTCTTTTCCAGCACTTTAGACGCAGTTGCTCCGTTGCGCTTAAAGAAGATTAAAGAAAATAGTCCAACGCCGTGGCACAACGAGCACACTCAGGCCCTTAAGAGAGCAGCCAGAAAAATGGAGCGCAACTGGAAGAAAACAAAACTAGAGGTATTTCGGATTTCATGGAAAGAGAGCTCGATTGCTTACAGAGAGGCTTTTAAAGCTGCTAGATCTGCTTATTTTTCAACCCTATTAGAAGAAAATAAACAATCCTAGATACCTATTTGAAACAGTGGCTAAACTAACGAAAAAGAAAGCTTCAAGCACAGAAGTTTCTGAGGAACACAGTAATGACTTTATGAACTTCTTCATTTATAAAGATTGATAATATCAGGAACAAAATTATAACTATGCAACCGTCTACTACAGTATCACATCAGGGAGTGCATTGTAGTCTCCCTGAAGAAATTTTTTATTAATTTGTTGCTATAGGAGATGAAGAATTCTGCAAACTCGTTAATTAATCTAAATCGACAACTTGTATGTTAGACCCTATACCGACTAAGCTACTGAAAGAAATGCTTCCAGAGGTCATAGATCCTCTTCTTAATATCATTAATTCGTCTTTGTCTCTAGGATACATAGCAAAAACCTTTAAGCTGGCTATGATAAAACCGCTTGTTAAAAAAACGCAACTTGATCCTTCAGAATTAGTCAATTACAGGCCGATCTCAAATCTGCCTTTTCTGTCAAAGATATTAGTAAAAGCAGTATCCTCACAACTGTGTTCCTTTCTTGAAAGAAATTATATCTGCGAGGATTTTCAGTCAGGATTTAGACCGTACCATAGTACTGAGACAGCTCTCATTAGAGTTACAAATGATTTACTTTTATCATCCGATCGTGGTTGTATCTCTCTATTAGTGTTACTTGATCTTAGTGCTGCATTTGACACAATTGACCACAACATTCTTTTAAATAGACTAGAAAACGATGTTGGCATTAGTGGAATTGCACTAGCATGGTTTAAATCATACTTCTCTGACCGTTATCAGTTTGTAGCAGTAAATGAAGAGATGTCTTATCGATCACAAGTTCAGTATGGCGTACCACAAGGCTAAGTACTAGGACCGCTGCTGTTCACTCTGTACATGCTACCATTAGGAGATATCATTAGGAAACATGGAATTAGCTCAGCTCTATATTTCTTCAAAACCTAACGAAACTTACCAATTCACAAAATTAACGGAATGCATAGCTGATATAAAAAATTGGATGACTAGTAATTTCCTACTACTAAGCTCTGAAAAAACAGAGATTATAATTATTGGAGAAAAACCTTCCACACGTAATAACCTAGAATACTGTCTAACACTTGATGGCTGCTCTGTTAAGTCTTCGTCGTCTGTTAGGAACCTGGGTATTCTCTCTGATAGCAATCTTTCATTTGAAAGTCAAGTGTCTAGTATCTGTAAAACCGCATTTTTCCATCTTAAAAAATATCTAAATTACGACATATGCTCTTAGTTCATATTTGTGGCGGAGCTGAAACATTACAAAAACAAATTAAATCAAGTTTGTCCCCGCCCATTTCTGTTGCTAAGTGGGGGAAAAGGAAATGAGGTTATCACATAAAAGGAGGGATTTACACTGAAGATGAAAAAAGAGAAAGTGTTTAACAAGACGTGAAGTTGAGTGCGTTTTGTCTAGATGAGAACCGGAAAGCCTCAATAACAGTCGAACGCCAAACTGAAAGTAACCACGTGAACTGAACGAGCTGTGGGTAGTTGGACAGTGGAAAACTAAGTAAAAAGTAAGGTGTTGTTTTCACTTACCTGGGAGGCGGCGACGAAATCGTCAGCGGGTAAAACGCTGTGCCTCTGCTGGAGCGGACGCGGGAGAGAACAAACCGCTCTCCATAACGATGTCTTCAGCGCAGAACGTGTAAAAGAACCCCAAGCGAGCTGTGTTAAGGACCGTCTGGATCCTGGGTTGTTTCCATTTACCATCCAACAGAGCTTCACCATTGCAAAAGGCTACGGCGTGGCTGGATTCGTGGCTGGTTTTCAAAAACATTCACACAAATTCACCTCTGCACTTTCCACATCTGGGTTATTTCGATTCCCCACAAACTAAGTTAGTAAGTAAATCCTTTTTTATTTTTGGCTCGATTTTGTTTTGACTTTTGAGGTTTTTCTTTAATTTTTGCCTGAAAACAAAATTGAAATTTTTTGGATATTGCTTTTTGTTGAGGAGATCTGATTCTGTGCCTGGATAAACGAACTGTTGAATCTGTGGTCTTTGTACAGAGAATTTGACTGACAATTTAAAGTGGTTGTATATAATTTTTTTTCCTTTTGTTTTTTGTTCTTTCTTGGTGAAATACAGACATTACTAAACGGATTCTGAACTGTCCTTTGTGTTTTTTTTATTTTTTATTTTGTGTATGTAACTGGTGGCATCCAAGCTATCTGGGTTATTGTTCTAAAAAGATTGACAGGATTACTCCTGTCTGGCGCCCGAATGAACTTACCGTGACTTATTATCGGGCGTGCCACCGTTACATATTAGTTCATGCTTTCATGACATCAAGACTAGATTATTGTAATGCTCTACTGGGTGGTTGCCCTGCACGCTTAATAAATACAGCTAGTTCAAAACGCAGAAGCTCGAGTTCTTACTAGAACCAGGAAATATGACCATATTAGCCTGGTTCTGTCAACACTGTATTGGCTTCCTACCATTGTCCGGGAAGCAGACACACTCTGTCAGTTCAAAGCTAGACTAAAAACACATCTCTTTGGCCTAGTATACACATAATACATTATAGACTTCTATAATTCAATGTTAGGCTGCATAGATTAGGTCAACCGAAACTGGGAACACTTCCCTTAAATCCTGATGTACTTGTTACATCATAAGAAGAATGGCATCTACGTTAATTTTAGTGTCTTTGTTTATCCCGAAGTTTTCCCGCAGCCTGCTGGATCCAGGTCGTATCCAGATCTGACTAGGAGCTTTGCCTGGACCCGATGACAACGCAGTGCAGAAGTGCCAACTAGCCTCTCCCTATGGAGGATCCCTTTCCCACTCTACAGATAAAACGTTGTGATTCCGGTTTGCGTACCCACCCCGAAGTGATAAAATAAAACAAAATTCTGTATCAAATTACAGTTACTGTAAATCCGGCCTCTAGTTCATAAACGCCAGAGGAGAACTGGCCCCCGACTGAGCCTGGGTTCTCCCAAGGGTTTTTTCTCTCCATTAAGTCACCTGATGGAGTTTTAGGACACCAGTAGGTCACTTGGAGTTTTTCAGTTCCTTGCCACTGTTGCCTTTGGCTTGCTCAGTTGGGGATATTCAAATTAATTAACAAAGCATTAATGCCATTGATCAGCCCTACCAAACGTGGATGTTTTTTCTACTAAGAAACAAACATTGTTATGTTATTTGATTGATACTGTGAAGCTGATTTGATACAATCTATATTGTGAAAAGCGCTATATAAATATACTTGACTGGACTCTAGAGGGCCTTGGCTGGTGATTGTTTTAAGGGAGCAGGTCTCTGAGGAAGGGCTTTGCGAGTGATGCATCTGCCGCAGTTCTTGATGTACTGCTCAACCTCAACTCCCATTTTTGGCCAATAGAACCGATTTCTGATAAATTCGATGGTCTTGTCCATGCCCAAGTGACCGGACTCATCATGCAGAGATCTCAGGACCATCGGGACATACTCTCTGGCAGTACCAGCTGCTTTACCTCAGTTCCATTTTTCTCAACCTTTCTGGAGAGTAGATTGTTTTAAATGAGCAGCTTGCTTGCTGCTTTGTTCAACAGGACAGAAGTTGGATTGTCGGAGCTGGTGAATAATGGACCACCACAAAGTGACTGTTTGACTGGAGCGATAGTAGAGTCAACATCTTGAGCGGTGACCAGGTCTTTGGGACTGAGCTGACTCAGAGAACCGAGATCCAACTGAACTGGGGAGGCGAAACACTCTGGTATACCATCAGGTGACACTCAGAGTGATTCAGCAATAATTGTGGACTCTGTCGGAGTTTCACGGCATTTGATCTGCTTACACAGAGCTTGAACACTTTCAGTCGGTACGATTTGCCCTTTGGTTGGAAGAGGGTTGCATGACATGGCATCGGCGTTGATGTTGCTGCTGCCAGGCCTATATTGCAGTGTGAAATGGTATGTGGCGAGCATTGAGTTTGGCAGTCGTGAGAATATAAGTTAGGGGGTTGTTATCTGTTCTCATGGTAAACTGGGCTCCATACAAGTAGTCGTGGAACTTGTCTACCACTGCCCACTTAAGTGCCAAAAACTCGAGCTGGTGCACTGGATAGTTCTTTTCAGAAGCACTCAGCTTGCGGCTTGCGAAAGCAACAGGTCTCAAACCCTCGGGGTACTCTTGGTTGAGGACAGCACCGAGCCCATGAAAACTGGCATCAATGTGAAGTATGTAAGGCTTGGTGGGGTCGGAGAATGCCAGCACAGGTGCATCTGTGCGACAGTGGATGATCTTTTGAAATGCCTCTGAACACGACTGGTCCCACCATTCACCAAAAGGCTCACTGACTTTGTAGTAGGTCTTTTCTGATGAAGAGGTAGACTTTCGCTTCTTTTGGGTGGGAGGATACCCTTTGCACAGCTCTGTAAGTGGTCGGACGATAATGGAGTATTTTTTTATAAACCTGCGGTAGTAGCGGCACAACCCCAGGAATGACTGCAGAGAAGGAAGATCGGTTGGCTGCTTCCACCGCGTCACTGCTTCAACTTTGTCAGGGTCTGTGGCGATACCGTGCTCAGAAACGATGTGCCCGACATAGGTGACTTGTGAGCGACAGAACTGGCACTTGTCGAGGGACAACTTGAGTCCAGCTTCTTCAAGACGAGCGATGACTTTGAGGAGTCTTTGCTCATGCTCCCCCGAGTCTTGCCGAAAACAATGAGGTCATCAAGATAGACGATGACTTCAAGCATATGCATGTCGCCGACTGCCTTTTCCATGAGTCGTTGAAATGTCGCAGGGGCCCCTGTGATCCCCTGCAGCATCCTCTCAAATTGGAAGAATCCCAAAGGACAGATAAAAGCGGTTTTCTCTTTGTCCTCCTCAGCCATTGGGATTTGATAGTAGCCACTGCGCAGATCCAACACTGAAAACCACTTTCTGCCGGACAAGCAATCGAGAGTGTTGTCGATACGTGGTACAGTGTGCTGATCTGGGATAGTTCTCCGGTTCAGGGTGCGGTATCGACGCACATGCGAACTTGACCATTCTTTTTACGTGCAAGGACAATCAGTGAAGCATATGGACTTCTTGATTCTTTTATGATCCCAGCCGCCAACAAACCTTGCAGGTGACGCCGAAGATCATCCAAATCAGCAGGGGCAATACGTCGAGATCTCTCTCTGAAAGGAGTGTTATCGTTCAGGCGGATGTGAGGTTCTACCCCTTTGGCCAAACCGACATCCCACTCTTCAATAGAGAACACATGGGGGTGTTTGGCAAGCTTTTGACTCAGCCTCTCTTTCCACTCTTTGTTGATGGGTGAATCACTGCAGTCAAACAGAGAAGGATCCATATCTGGAACAGATTCGACTTTAGAGTTTGGTGCATCTGTCACAATGTCAGCGACGTGAAGGTGAGTGATCACGGTGCCCATTGAATGGCAGTTTGCTTTAGAGACTCATTTCGCAGGAGCACCAGGAAGTTGTTTGGATCTAGCATCTTGGAGAACAACACAGTTGGATGGACAAGTAGACTTGGTGTCACGTGACGTAATGTTTGAACGCGTTGTTTGTGTTTGGAGCTCCTTCGATTTGATTCATAATCCGTGATCTCTCTTTAAACTCACTTACAACGAACATTTTCTACTTTCCCCTCACTGAGAAGCACTGCTGCTCAAACCTCATTATTACAACTCGGACTGTTGAGCAGACACGTCTCAAGCCGATTTGTGACCCAACACCAGTCCGGTTACACCTGTGGGTCACGGCTGAGCTAGTCTTCTTTACACTCACTTACAAACGAACATTTTTTCGTCTATCGTGCGTCTACATTACACCCGTACCACTAAAAAGACGGATCATATCCAAGACTTCAGTCATAAATTAGTATGAATATTAATAGCATCACTGGTAGCATCGTTGCTAACGATGCTACCAGCTACCATCCTTGCTTGTGATTGTGATCGAACACAGACTGAATCAGCCTGTAGCTAACACTGATGCTAACTGGCGCTCGAGGTCGAGCAGACAGCGGCACTCAGCTCAGAGCGCAGCCGGACCCAGGACTCTGATAGTGGGCGACTCCATAATCAGAAACATTAGTAGCAAGGATACAACAACATGCTGCCTTCCACAAGCAACAACTTCTGATGTAAACAGAGAACTTCAGGACATTCTGATGAAACATAAGACTGCAAATCGACTCATCATTCATGTGGGGAAGAATGATATTCATAAAGAGCAGTCGGAACTCTTTAAGAAGGATTTCAATGAACTTTTTGAAACACTTAATAGACTGAAAGTTCAAACATTCATCAGTGGACCACTCCCAGCAAGAGGAACAAACAGGTTTTCACGGTTGCTTGGGCTTAATACATGGCTGCAAAAAACCTGCAATATAAAAGGAGTGAACTTAATTGACAACTTCAATCTTTTCTGGAGTCAGAGGCAACTGTTTCAACAGGATGGCCACCACCCAAACAAACTTGGTTCAAGAGTGCTAAAGGACAATATCTACTTCTCCCTCCGTCATCCTTCTGCAATGTGTGCCAATCCACTCAACCTGAATGGCACAAACACACCTGGATACAGTATGAATGACCACAGGATTTCACTTCAGCACCTGAATGGGCATGCGGTTGACACATCACACAAGGACAATGATAACACCACTCAGCCACAACAACCTCTGCTCACGGACACAATCTCAGCTGAGCCCTGCCCACAGAGCTCACCACAGACAGACTGTGACATACTAGCACTGCTCCAAGATTCAGCACCCAAGGAGGACTTTCTGGAAAACAGCGAGGGACACCAGGACAGCATATTACAGCCTCCAATAACACCAGAGCAACAGCCCCTCTCACCAGACAGTTTCTCCATCTCTCCAGCATCTCCACTTCTGTGCTTCTCAGAGAAAATGGAACAACTGGTGTGTGCTGGAACTAGACTATCCCACTCTTTTGCTGCAAGCCCCCAGATACCAACCAAAAAACGGCAGGCCCCACAACCACCAAAGCCTGCAGGCCCAGCTCGCCCTCCCCCTCCTCCTGTGAGAGCTCTTCGGCCTCTGCCACAGCGCCAGGGCACACACCCTCCTCCAGCGGCTCGAGGTGAACCAAAAACAACTGATACCAGCTCTCAGTGATATGTGTCGGGTCCCCGCTATGATAACAATAACTTTCTCAAATGTTTACAGAACAAGCGGGAACCCAGTGTGCCTGTATCTTTATCTTTCTCTATTGCTGTTCGATTACATGATAGTGTTGTGGCAAAACTTCTGTTAAACATCATCACTGCGTAAAAGAAAATATTTATTCTTGCAAGAATAGGCCCAGTCGCCAACACAGCAGTTAACCTGTGAAGTGAGTGACGCACACCAGGAAGACATGAGACAGCCTTTATACTCTTTTCAAGGTTCCTCCTCACCCGCTGTACCTTTCACCCACTCAGATAAGGTCCCTACTGCTGTTCAGTTTCTTCTTAAGGACACAAACTGGCCCTGAAATAAACTAGCCAAATCTTGACCATTCCTAAGGTCAAGATGTCCTGTCCCATATATTCCTGAAACGTCACGCACAAGCACGTACACACATATACTTTTACACATTGAATAGGTTCAATCCCTTATGATATCTGTTAGGAATAAATGACTATTAAAATTTCTACAACAATTCCCCACTTTTTATCATTCTGATTACCCATAATCACAATAATAAACAAAAAGACAAATTTTAAGTCATATCATCACGCTACTCTTCATCTCTGGTTTTCGCATAACTGATCACTCTTCATAAACATTTGTGAAATATTATTTAGAAAAGAAAAAGCTTAGGCTGTTTTGCAAGGATAGTCCCTTAAATATTAGCAAGCAAGTAAAGAATTTAATTAAAGCCGGGCTAAATGAATAGGCACTGCTATTGCACTCTCGACCTAGATCGAACCCTCAGTCACCTCAATTAAATAAGAAATAGTGTACAGATTACTTAGGAAAACAACACCATCAATTCACACTGGTTATTTTAGCAGGTCATCAAAAATACAAAGAATAAAGTAGAATAGAATCCTTCATTTCAAACCCTCTCCTTGTACGCCACCTCGTAACACGGATGACCGCTGTTTGTAACCTTTAAATCTTTGCCCTTAATCTTTCTCAGAAAATAAAAAAAGAATAGAAGAAAAACAACCAGAACATACATTTAACACATCTCACTGTAGCTTCCGCTACCTGTCTCGTCGCATAATTTTGTTAATCCTTGGGATAGACTGTCATTTTTTTGTTTGTTTTTGTTTTTTACCAATTGAACAGACAGCAGGTTTTCACCTGTCTCTGTTATCGTATTCACCCATGAATAACAAAATTATCATAACACATACAATCCTAACTCCTACCATTAAGCCTTTTCCATTAAATTTATGTCCATCTCCACATTTTATTCACTTCTAATTCAATTTATTAAGCTCTATTGAATGCACTGTTTAACAAATCTAACCAGAGAAGTCTTATAATTTTATCCATTCCTCTAACCAAATTAGTTGTTCAAAATTAACTCTAATATCTCTAGTACGGACACATCAATCAATAGATTTTCCACATTTACAATCAAATCAATACCTAGTTCGATTCAATCAAACAAATCATCAAAATCATCACAAAAACAGATTCTTCTGTTAAACTTAAACCGGCAGTTGGTTCCTCCAGGTGTGTTGATCATCTTGTTCGCCCCACGGACGTTCCGTGTTCGCCAGGGTGACACTTTGCGTGCCGTTGCAATGGTCTTTCCCTCGTAGGTGAGGCAGACAGTTACTAGCACCGTCTTCTTTAAACCTCACTTTCTGCTCTATTGGATGGTTGAGGCCTGTTGGTGTTGTCTAAGGTGAGAGGCTTGGACCCAGGTGTCACACTCTCCAACCATTTTCTGATCCTTGCAAGGTCTTCCCTTTTAATCACGACCGCACCCCCACTGGAATGAACCATACCTTGCCTGCTGTCACCTGTGAATGGAGACCTTAACTATTTTGTTAGTGATGCTTGTCTAGCCGCTCGTCCCTTTTGGTGTGACCTGTGGAATCAACAGCCTGAAACATATTATCACCGGATAATTTCTTGCTCATTTAGTACTCAGGGTCCTTTTCCCCTGAAAAACACTCAACCCACTTTGCTCATGTCCACAACACAATATTTATATATTTGGAACAGAATCAGTTCTATTTGCTGCAATCCATCCTGACATTCTGCAAAAGGAAAATCTTAAGTTATGCACTGCGCAGGTGTGGAACCTTTCTCCAACAATAATAACCCAGGCCAGGATAGTTAGCCAAATTCATCCATAGCCATCATTTTATTGGGCACATTCTGCCCTGTATCAAAAGTCTGGATGATCTGTAGAGAAAAACAAATGTCGAGGTTATTTTCAGATAGTAAAGTACACGTAGTTTCTTTTGTCTGCTGTGCTGCCGCAGCCTTCGCTGCTGCATCTGCCCTGGCGTCTCCTGTTGAAACAGTCCTGCAATTTTGTTATCAGCGTGTGCGGCGCACTTACAGACAGCAACTTTTGTTTGGAACGGCCTTTTACCCAATTAAACCCAGTGTCCTCCCAACATATATTGTCCTTTAGTAACCCATATTTTGTCAATCCTTACCATCTCCCTTTTGATGCACGACTCAACTCGTGCATCAATTTAAACTAATTTGATTTGCCATCAACACCAACCCA
The DNA here is from genome assembly GCA_030578275.1 of Meda fulgida. Classification (NCBI taxonomy): domain Eukaryota; kingdom Metazoa; phylum Chordata; class Actinopteri; order Cypriniformes; family Leuciscidae; genus Meda; species Meda fulgida. Next base: position 18,819,832 of record CM060619.1, read on the forward strand.
AACGGCATCCTTCAGCCAAATTTCCTCCAGACATCTTTCTCTGTCTCTGAAATAAAGTATTACGTTCTTCACTTAAAGCCACAATCTCATCTTTTTATCGAAGTATTTGAAGGGCAACGGCCCTGAGTCTCACACCGAATCCTGGTTTTCAGGCCTGTTGTTTGGTCTCTCAAGTCAGTCATCTACAAACATTTCCAAAGTCATCAATTGTTTCTATCAGGTCAGGTCGTGCTGTACAGACTTGGTCAATGTCAGTCAATCATTTTTCCCCCTTTTTATCACAATACTCATAAATGTGAGGGGCTCTCTTGCTAATTTCATGTTGACTTAGCCAATATGTCACTGTGTTGTTGCCATCAAATCTATAACATTTTCATTTATCTCAGCCCATGCCAGATGGTAATCTACAACTCCGCAATTCCAATTTACATCAAATACTTAAACTGATCCAGAACGTAATTCAAATCAACATCATAAAGACTAAAGTAATTAATACCAGACAGAGCTTGATGACCAATCAGTTTAAAGCTTGTCCTATGTTCTGTATCATCTTTTCACCTAACAGAATTAGCAGCTTTCTTTAAAATTTGTCATTTGCCAAAAGCCATCCTAGTGGGTAATGACACAATATACACCCCATTCAGACTTAGTATTAGTACCCCAAACTAACACATAGTCACATCCAAGACAAAGTGCTGTCACCATCACACACACTCATATTAGACACGCATGTCAACTGCTCCTTTTCAATATATCTTCTCTAAAAAGATTTAAATTTTAAGTACGATTTTAAACTTCACATTTTCCTCTAGGTTTACCTAATTTTACATGGTATCTTGACCAGTTTCAAATCATGTCTGTTCATTATTCATTTGATTTTTAGAAAAGGCAGCTGGGTTGTTTTGGTTCCTTATCATTATTTTTCTTCAGCTTGCTCTAGCAGGCCGATAACAGAAAGAAAGAAAGTTACCATCCCTTCCTCCAACTCAGGCAGTCTCTCTCACTATTAACAAATAGTATTTTCCACAGCCTTCTAAGACTGTAACTTAGACAAAATTTAAATTTATTACAATAACCTTTGACCGTTCATTTTTGTTATGCAGACCTTTCTTAAATCTACGAAAGCTGTCTTCATCTTTAGCCACCATGTCTAACGACCTTCAGGAGTTAAAACTATGTTATAGACATATTAGTTAAAAAAAATCAACACTTCTATACATTTTCTTGCCTATAAGGCAACCAATACATACAAGTTTGCTACTGTCTCCACAACAAATAATGGCAATCCCCTCCTGGTCTCAGCTGGCTTTTGAAAGCCCATTCGCTCTTTATCTATAATTTTCTTCTCCTCAGGGTGTTGTCCCCCTGGTATAGTTGCAGACACTTGTCACAATGAAAAACAAGCCATACAACCAATGCGGTTTCTTCTGGCGAGTGGTATAGAGGAAACTCACATTTTCTGGGTCAGACTGCCGTAACTCCTCACAGCGCATCTCACCTCTCAATGCTCTGCTGACCCCAGTGGCCTCCAGTAATCAGCCCTCAACTCTCATACCTTTCTCACGTATAACACCTCCATCCGGAGGTGCCCAGTGTTCGTGACCCCCTGCGTTGGGCTGTCCCCCAGCCAGGAAGATCATCCCGTCATTGAGTAGCCACTCATACACACTGGTGACCGCTCTTTCCCATCACACAATCAGTTTTCTTCAACAGAACTCAGCTGTTTTCTGGAGCTTAGGAAAGGCACGTTCAAGAGTCGCCAGAGCCATTCCAATTGCCTAATAGTGTTCACACAGGGAGACAGGTTAATAACAGCAGTATTTAATCACTTAAATCGATTAACCATCTTAATCATCAACCTAGCTAATTAGATTATACTCAGTGAATTTAGATCACAGCGATACATTCAGTGTACTGTTACTGTACATCTGTAGCCGTAGCCTTCGGCCCTGTTTCATGGTGGAAACTTAAAGAAGTTACTGGTCCTCTATCGTTTAAGATCTGCATCATTATTTTAAAGACTTCTTTAAAGTCATTCAGTTTTACATTTAAAACATTCTCAAATACAACTTGCCTACTTAATGGCAATGATTTATTTTAACATCTCTGTGTCTGATTTTCAACCAAAACACTGTGCTTTTACTATAAATAGCTTATTACTTATGACACAGGCTCAAATAACAGCTTTTAGCTGACATGATTGAGAGAGACTCTGAGACTTTCAGGACTGGCACACTGTACTCTCATAAACTTCTAACATCAAACTCTATCTACCATCTTTTAACTCTATCCCAGCTTAAGGCATATTTGCCAGAAATTACATGTGTTTCCAAATAAACATTTTTATAGTTGTCTTTTGCCCATATCTCATGGAATTTAGACATTAGAAATTTCCACTCAGATTGAGTCTCTGTCGTACTGGCGGTTTTCAGCCACAGCAGACATCAGATTTAGATAAGCGAGCTGTTTCATTACAGCCAATTACAAACTTATCTTTTGAAAGCAAAACATCAGCTTCTAGTTCTTTCATGGTCAAAACACTAACAGAACACATTTTACATTTAACAACTGTTAATCCAGTAGCCTATTACTTCTACTTATTTGATCTTAAATAAAAATAATTATTCTAGTTCTCAATTACCATAGCTTAATATCTGACTTCAACGTTTTTTCTAGGAGTTTATCACTCTCCAATCGGGATTCACACTAACTTTGACAAGGCTACTCTGCATCTTTTGCAGTTATTATAAATCATCCGTGAGATTTGTCTCTCTATATCACCTGAACCCTTCTTAAAATGTTGAATTAAAAGTCAAGTCAAGTCAAGTCAAGTGTATTTATATAGCGCTTTTCACAATATAAATTGCATCAAAGCAGCTTCACAATATCAATCAAATAACATAATGTTTGTTTCTTAGTGAAAAAACATCCACGTTTGGTAGGGCTGATCAATGGTATTAATGCTTGGCTAATTATTTTGAATATCCCCAACTGAACAAGCCAAAGGCAACAGTGGCAAGGAACCGAAAAACTCCATCAAGTGACCTACTGGTGTCCTAAAACTCCATCAGGTGACCTAATGGAGAAAAAAAAAACCTTGGGAGAACCCAGGCTCAGTCGGGGGCCAGTTCTCCTCTGGCGTTTATGAACTAGAGGCCGGATTTACAGTAACTGTAATTTGATACAGAATTTTGTTTTATTTTATCACTTCGGGGTGGGTACGCGAACCGGAATCACAACATTTTATCTGTAGAGTGGGAAAGGGATCCTCCATAGGGAGAGGCTAGTTGGCACTTCAGCACTGCGTTGTCATCGGGTCCAGGCAAAGCTCCTAGTCAGATCTGGATACGGCCTGGATCCGGTCGGCTGCGGGAAAACCTCGGGATAAACAAAGACACTAAAATTAGCGTAGATGCCATTCTTCTTATGATGATGTAACGAGTACATCAGGATGTAAGGGAAGTGTTCCCAGTTCCGGCTGACCTAATCTATGCAGCCTAACATTGAATTATAGAAGTCTATAATATATTATGTGTATGCTAGGTCAAAGAGATGTGTTTTTAGTCTAGCTTTGAACTGACAGAGTGTGTCTGCTTCCCGGACAATGGTAGGAAGACTGTTCCAAAGTTTTGGTGCTAAATAGGAAAAGGATCTATAAAACACAATCATCCTTTTAGTTACTTTTATATATTTTGTATAACTTTCATCAAACTGTTTCACTGTTTCAAATAATTACTATTATAGATCTTTTCTTCAAAAAGATTCACTTTAAGACTTCAATCTTTTGACCTTGTTTTGATCTCTTATTCTTTCTCAGACGAAAATGTTAATGTGGTAATTTAAACACTGATCCACTTTCAAACCCACATTATTACCAGAAAACTCATTTTCAAACACCTTCTCGGTGGGTATTTACAGTTACGTGTTAAATGGTCCTGCTGACCACAATTAAAGCACTCTCTGTCGGCTCCAACTTACTGCACATCACTGAAGCAGTGTGTCCCATTCAGGAATGCAAACAGAGCAGATAAGCAGTTCTCTGTATTCTTTTACAGTCCACCAGTGGTGGATTCAATCCCAATAGCCGAATCATAATCTTTATCATTATTATTGGCCGCACATCAATTTTCTTAAGCTGCATAAGTTGTTTGCACAAAGTTTTCATTTAACTTTAGTCATACTTGTCCAGGGAAATCATCCCTGACCCAGAATTTCCATTATAAAACAGACATCTTTTGCATCAATTACTTAATATCAACAAATATCCGACATTATACATTATTGATTTCCAGAATCTTTGGTCAAAGTTGTCTTTACATTTTACTAATTTGGTATTATCAGCAACAACACTGATTAAAGACAAGTATATAGTTAACGTCAGGAAGCCGGGCTGAATAAGCAAACACTGTTGCTGTACTCCCAGCTTAGCTGGACCCTCAGTCACTCCTCAGATATTAAATACAGACATCGTCTACAATCATAAATACCAGGCTATATGCATAGTTTTTTATAAAACTATAATTTCCATAAATTCTGTCAGACATTTTATTTTCATCACATATAGGTTTTCACTATATGTCTTCTCAATCTTTCCCTACATGCCAGTTCCTTCTTCCATCAAGTTTCTCACTTACAGTTCCACTCTATTTCTATCACTCTATTTCACACAGAAAGCCTTATTGCTGCTTGCTACTTCAATCCTTATCGTATACATTTAAGTTCTATAGACATCTAATGCGTCATGCATCCATTTACTGGATGAAGAAGTAAAAACCTTATTTCTCTCTGCAGTTCGACTTTTATTTTTATTTTTTATCTTCCCTTTTAAGACAACAATCCATTGTTTGTCCATATTGCTTACACACGTTTGAACACAGCCATAACTCTTTGTTTCTCACTGCCCTGTTCAACTGATTCCCTCCCTGGGGAAATCATGGTATTTTCTCAGTTTTTCAATGTCTAACATACATTTTCCCTCATAATATTTCCTCATTTGATAGAAAACCAGTGTGTCAAATTTGGCAAACTTGCTCTGAGATTTTCCCATACTGGCTGTTTCTGTTACCCTGTGGATTTCTCAGATTCGACGCTGCGTCTAATAATCTGTTGGACGTCTCCACCAGATCTGATCCCTTAACCCAAGACCAGACAGGGCGCACCCAGTGCTTTTCCTAGCGGATCGATTAACTCCCAGTAAACTGCTACGTGAGGATCCCTCGATTTGCAAAATCGCTACCCCGTGACGTGTTTTGCAAATACGCACCTCACGCAGTTAGCCCTACTGTATTAACCCTTGAGCCGCCCGTAAGTCTCAACCGACCCCCAATAAACTGCTGTACGAAGATTCCTCGATTTGCAAAATCGCTACCCCATGACGTGTTTTGCAAATACGCACTTCGCACAGTTAGCAATATTGTACCGGTGCTCTTGACCTACACCACAGAAACGAACAGACCCAGCCACTATGGTTTTACCCACAATTGAATAATATTTTAACCCAAAATAAAATATTTTAGCCGTCTCTTACCAGAGATGTCTTGGATTGCCACGGGTTCGTTCTCATTTGATTCCAGTGGAGCCTCTCCTGGCCCTGATAGCGGTCGACCCCTCTCTCTGAAACTTACGAGGTAGAGCTGGAACTGCTCAGTCCAGGTGGCCAAACACCGTCCGCTCTCAGGTCCAGAAGGCACTTCCAAGGAATCCCACTCTTCTGACACCAAATTGTTGTGGCAAAACTTCTGTTAAACATCATCACTGCGTAAGAGACACTCAGAGTCAAATTAATAAAAAGAAAATATTTATTCTTGCAAGAATAGGCCCAGTCGCCAACACAGCAGTTACCCTGTGAAGTGAGTGACGCACACCAGGAAGACATGAGACAGCCTTTATACTCTTTTCAAGGTTCCTCCTCACCCACTGTACCTTTCACCCACTCAGATAAGGTCCCTACTACTGTTCAGTTTCTTCTTAAGGACACAAACTGGCCCTGAAATAAACTAGCCAAATCTTGACCATTCCTAAGGTCAAGATGTCCTGTCCCATATATTCCTGAAACGTCAAGCACAAGCACGTACACACATATACTTTTACACATTGAATAGGTTCAATCCCTTATGATATCTGTTAGAAATAAATGACTATTAAAATTTCTACAACAATAGAAAGTCTAAGGCCTTCAAAAGCCGTACCGCAAACCCATTTAATCTGGTGCCTATTACACGCCAAACTAAGATTGCTGTGGGGACAAAAAGACTGTTAAGTTAGCACTTTTAAACATCCGCTCACTTAAAAATAAATCACTTCTAGTCAACGACTTAATAACCACATACAACCTGGATTTTATGTTGCTAAATGAAACTTGGCTAGAAGACAGCTGCAGTGCAACAGTCCTCAATGAAACGGCCCCTCCTAACTTTACTTTTATGAGTGTCTGCAGAGCTGTAATGGTGCGTTCACACCGGACGCGAATAGCGCGTCAGGCGCGAGTGATTTCAATGTTAAGTCAATGCAAAGGCGCGTTACGCGCGTAAAAAATTCCTGCGGCGCGAATGAGGCGTAGAGCGCGGCGTGGTAGATGCGAATTCGCGCGAATGGCGCAAATGGCGCAAATTAAGCACGTTACGCGCGAATGATTTAGTTAGTGCTATTTGTGCATTCACGCGTTTGACGCGAATTCGCGTCTGCCGCCCGAGTTGAAAAATCTGAACTTCTGCATCAATTCGCGCCGCGTTAACCAATCAGGATCCTGCTTGCTTCACGTGGCATAAAGTGACATGGCATAACAAACTCCCGCTCGAAAGTCATTCATTCCAAATGGAGGAGAAACTAATTTTAGCTGTGAGTGGTCACCCAGAGTTATTTGACTCAAGTTCTTACCTTATAGAGACAGGAACAAAAAGGACCTCGCTTGGAAGAAGATTAGTGAGGAGATTGTACAACCTGGTACGTTGTAAAATATACAAATTTCACTTTTGAGTCACGTTATTGAGCTAACGTTACTAATCAGTTAGCAAGCTGCCGTGCTGCTAGTTTACAACTATTTTCCCGCAAATATACAACTGCTTTTCAATAACAAGATAATGTGTTTATTCAGATGATGTCTGCCGTAAAAAGTGGAAAAGCCTCAGGGACACGTACCTGAAGGAGAAGAGGAAGGAGATGGAGAAGAGGAGTGGGTCAGCAGCAGGGTCTGGGAAGAGGTGGAAGTTTTCTCAGATCTTGGGATTCCTCGACCCCTTCGTCACTCCACAAGATACGACAAGTAACATGGAGGGGGTCGAGGCCCGGATCGGAGAGGACAACCACCTTGAGGACCAGGGACACCCCGAACAATCAGGGGAGACAGTGACAGGTGTGTTTCTAATATAGACACATTACAAGGCATATATGTTGTCATGTTTACAGATAAAAAAAATTTAATCTCTCTGAGTATTGTTACCAATGTGTCGTATTAACATTTAATATTGTCTTGACAGAGCCATATCAGAGTGAGGATGGGCAAAGAACCCCATCTTCTGCTCCTGTCTCCCCAGTCCCTGGTCCCTCAGCCCCTGCTGCTGAACCTATAGGTGTGTGAAGGCAATAGTACAAACAATATTTCAACATGTTACACACACGTTTTTTGTGAATGCAGACACAAATCCATTGCAGTCTATGCAACCAATCATCTGCATACATTTTAACTACTGTTCATTTGAATGTTTATCTACGTATATGTCTGAAGTATAAGTTTAATTACTTAATATATGTTAAAGCAAGTTCAAAATAATATCACACTTGCATTTAAGCACTGTCTGTCACTCACAGGCACAGATATTATTCTCACAATATCTAGACAATTTTGTCGTTTAAATACAATTTTTAAACCTTCACTGTGAGAATGAAAATCAGGTATCATCTTTCTGCTTTCTCATTGCACCATGTGTTGTATTTTTTTATTTTCACAGGCCAACAGAGGAGGAGAGCTCGTCCGCGGCCCCGTGAGCGCTCACCGGATGGTCCGTCGGAGGTGGAGCAGCGACTTCTTGCGCTCCTGTCGCAACCTCCGACGTGACCTCCAACACCCCCCCCACCGCCACCGCCACTGCCACTAACCACAGACGAGCACTTCCTCCTATCCCTTCTGCCTTTCGTACAGAGCATGCCGCCTCATCTTAAGGAACATTTTAAATATAAATTATATAATTATAGAATAGAAAATAGCTATACTGTGCTAAATTTGGAACAACAATTTGTAATTTGGAGCAACTCGACCCAGACCTGTCAGTGGCTCCTCTCCAGCATGCCCCGCGCCCCTCACAGCAGGTGCCTCTCTCCCTTCCAAATACCGCATGAAGTTGTGGAGAACACACGTCGCCTTCACACACTTCTCCGCAACTTCAGGGTGGACCTCGGTGAGGCGGCGGTACATCCTCCACTGTGAGGAGAGGATGCCAAAGGCGTTCTCCACCACCAGCCTGGCTCTGGAGAGGCGGTAATTGAAGACACGCCTCTCTGGAGGAAGCGTGCGTCCAGGGAAGGGCCGCATGAGGTTCCTCCGCAGCGGGAACGCCTCATCAGCCACGAAGACATGAGGCTGGGGTCCTCTGTCTTCAGCACCAGGTAGAGGGTGGTCAGGAGGCAGATGAAGAGTGCCAGCCCGGAGAGCCTGTCCAAAGGCGGAGTTTGCCAGAATCCCACCGTCACTGGTCCTGCCGTACCCCCCAACATCGATCACCCGGAAGCGATACTTCGCATCCACAACTGCTAGCAGAACGATGGAGAACGTTCCCTTGTAGTTCTGGAACTGGGATCCTGAGTTGGGGGGTGCCTTCAGCACCACATGCTTCCCATCCACCGCTCCAACGCACAGAGGGAAGTTCCACCGCTCCTGAAATCCCTCAGCGATGGACCTCCAGTCATCGGTGGTGGGCACAGCCATGTAGTCCTCCACAAGGCAGTCCCAGATGGCAGTCACTACCTGGGCGACGATCTGGCACACTGTGGAGACACCAACCCGGTAGCTGGATGCTATCGTCCTGAATGAGTCCCCAGTGGCAAGAAACCTAGAAAACATTGTTATAAATATTATTACAAGTACACTTGTAGTTACATATTAAACTATAAAATCAACAGGTATACTAATAAATGGTTTATGGTATATTAAAATGTCAATAATCAAGCATGACATATAGACAATAATCGAGAACTACATATTGTTTACAGATAGAGATATTTAATTTCTAGGTTAATGTCTTGGTTATAGCAGTAAACTCAGTATCACTAGAAAGATTACTGTTTATACAGAGAAACATGACAGTATCACGTATGCCAAGAATATTTTAATGTCTAGGTTATAGCAGTTAACTCAGAATCACTATAAAGATCACTGTGTTTATACAGAGAAACATGACAGTATCACGTCTGCCAAGAGAATATTTATGTCAGTTAACGTTAACTGATTATCACTAGAAAGAGCGCCAACCGTACCACAGTTTAAAAAAAAACATTGATAGCATATGTTAGCATATTGAATATACTGAATATACTTTAAAATATCATATACATTTACTAACCGAAGACAGATGGACAGGCGCTCCGCAGCCGGGATAGAGCGCCTGTAGTTGGTGTCCTGGAGGGTGATCCTAGCTCCGATGCGGGACAACAGGTCATCAAACTGGGCGCGGGACAGGCGGAAGTACCGCTGAAAGCGGCCGTCATCCAGGCGCAGCTCCTGGAGCAAATGGTGAAACTCCCCCAACTGGGTTCGCCTCCGAAGGGTCTGGTGGACCCAAATACGGCGATGATGATCCCTACCCCGCTGTTCTGTTTTCCAGAGCGAATACAGAGCAGTGACTCTCTCGATAAATGACCGATCAACAACAGACATCTTGTAAAAAGATGGCCGCCAACGGGGTTCGAAACTTTTGAAACTTTCGCCTCTGATGCGCGTTAATTTCGCTTCAAACTTTTGTTTTTTACGCGCGTCAGTTTCACTCTTGACACGCGAATTAACACAAAGTGGTCAAGCGTCAAACTAGACACGGTAGACGCGAATTTGACGCGCTATTCGCGTCCGGTGTGAACGCACAGTAAGAAGAGGTGGAGGTTTAGCTGCTCTTTTTAAAGCTGTCTATCAATGTAAGCAAATATCATTTGGGAATTACCTGTCTTTCGAATATCTGGGTATTGTGTTAAAAGGTGCTCCACGCATTTTACTTATCATTGTTTACAGGCCTCCAAAATACTCTCCAGCCTTTGCTGAAGACTTTACAGAACTGTTATCAACAATTTCTTCAGAGTTTGACCGTTTTGCTATTGCTGGAGATTTTAACATTCACATAGATAATGCAGAAACCAATATGGCAAAAGAAATCAAAACTGTTTTAAAAACTTTTGATCTGACTCAGCATGTACATGGACCCACACATAATCGTGGACACACTCTAGATTTACTTACCAGTAAGGGTCTAAACATTTCATCGATTGTTATTAAGGACGTAGCACTGTCTGATCATTTTTGTATTTTCTTTGATATATTGATCTCTCCTGCCATTGAAGCTAGATCTGTGTCTGTCAAGAAGAGATGCTTAAATGAGAACACTAGTGTACTATTTATGAAGGCTATATCTTTATCACCAAGCATATCTGCTGACTCTGTTGATTTTCTCCTTGATTCTTTTAACTCAAAAGTTAAGAGTGTAATTGATGATATTGCTACTGTGAAAGCCAGGAGAAAGAATGGCAGACAGAAAGCACCTTGGAGAAACTCCACAGCAGTGCAAAATATGAAAAGACAATGCAGAAAAGCAGAGCGCATGTGGCGGAAGACAAAACTTGTAGTCCATTATAACATCTACAAAGACAGCATCCATGCTTTCAATAAGGAACTAGGCAAAGCTAGACAGACTTTCTTCTCAAATATTATAAACAGCAATATAAACAACACACGCACTCTTTTTGCTACTGTAGAGAGACTGACAAACCCCCCAAGCCAGATTCCCAGTGAAATGCTCTCAGAGAGCAAGTGCAGTGAGTTTGCTTCTTTCTTCTCTGAGAAAATCAATAATATCAGAAAGGTGATCAGCACATCCTTGAGCCGCACTGGGGTCAGACAGATCAGACAACAGCCTGAGAAAGTAGTCACTATGTCTGATTTCAAAGAAATTGATGGCAAAATTTTGGAAGAAATCGTACAGCACCTTAAAACATCAACCTGCGCCCTTGATGCACTTCCCACATCTTTCTTCAAAACTGTGTTACACAGCTTAAAAGCAGATCTCCTAGAAGTGGTAAATGCCTCACTTCTCTCTGGGAGTTTTCCGAACTCCCTGAAAACTGCAGTTGTTTGCCCCTCCTGAAAAAGAGCAATCTGGATAAGACCAAATTAAACAACTATAGACCGATCTCAAATCTTCCTTTCATAGGCAAGATCATTGAAAAAGTTGTCTTCAATCAGCTGAACAAATTCTTAAGCTCGAATGGATACTTTGACTACTTTCAATCTGGTTTCCGACCGCATCACAGCACAGAGACAGCACTCATAAAGATTATAAACGATATTCGCTTAAATACTGACACAAGCAAATTATCAGTTCTAGTACTACTCGACCTCAGTGCTGCATTTGACACTGTCGATCACAACATACTTCTTGACAGGCTGGAAAACTGGGTCGGGCTTTCTGGGATAGTCCTAAAATGGTTCAGGTCATACTTAGAAGGGAGAGGTTATTATGTGACTATAGGAGAGCATAAGTCTGAGTGGACATCCATGACATGCGGAGTCCCTCAAGGCTCAATTCTTGCGCCACTCCTGTTCAACCTGTACATGCTCCCAATGAGCCAAATAATGAGAAAGAACCAAATCTCTTACCACAGCTATGCAGACGACACACACCGCTCTACTTAGCCCTATCGCCTAACGATTACAGCCCCATTGACTCCCTGTTCCAATGCATTGATGAAATAAACAATTGGATGTGCCAAAACTTTCCTCAGTTAAACAAAGACAAAACTGAAGTCATTGCGTTTGGAAACAAAGATGAAGTTCTCAAGGTGAACGCATACCTTCAGTCTAGGGGTCAAACAACTAAAAATCAAGTCAGGAATCTGGGTGTGTCTCTAGAGTCAGACCTTAGTTTCAGTAGTCATGTCAAAGCATTAACTAAATCAGCATACTATCATCTGAAAAATATTGCAAGAATTAGATGCTTTGTTTCCAGTCAAGACTTAGAGAAACTTGTGCATGCTTTCATCACCAGCAGGGTGGATTATTGTAATGGACTCCTCACTGGCCTTCCTAAAGAGACCATTAGAAAGTTGCAGCGCATACAGAACGCTGCTGCCAGGATTCTGAGCAGAACCAGAAAATATGAACACATCACACCAGTCCTCAGGTCTTTACACTGGCTTCCAGTTACATATAGAATTGATTTTAAAGTATTATTACTGGTATATAAATCATTCAATGGCCTAGGACCTCAATACATTGCAGATATGCTCACTGAATATAAACCCAACAGATCACTCAGATCACTAGGATCACATCAGCTAGAAATACCAAGGGTTAACTCTAAGCATGGTGAGTGTGCTTTTAGCTACTATGCCAGCCGTAGCTGGAACCAGCTTCCAGAGGAGATCAGATGTGCTCCTACAGTAGTCACTTTCAAATCCAGACTCAAAACACATCTCTTTACCTATGCATTTACTAAATGAGCACTGTGCCACTGCTCGTCCGACTGTTTGTACTGTATTTTATTTAATGTTTTAATTATTCTGATTTTATTTGATTCTTTCTTTATTTTATCTTTTATTCTAAACTGTTTTAATTTTTCTGATTTCTTTTGTTTTAATTTCTTCTATCAAAAGCACTTTGAATTACCATTGTGTATGAAATGTGCTATATAAATAAACTTGCCTTGCCTAACTTACTGTTCATTTGTTAAAATGGCGAATATATCAGATGTATGTTACTGTATCTAACTTTTGGTGCAGATGAGAACAAATTCGAGGTGCTCGCGGTGCAGTCTGAGCTGGAAGCTGTCAAGAAGCAGATCCGTGACCTTTTAGAGAGACAAGCTGAGCTGAGAGACCGGCGTTAAGCTCTTGAAACATCACGTGCCAATGCACACAAATCAGTGATTAACGTTAGTAGCCCGCTGACCCTGACCTCGTCTACTCCGTGCGTTTCTCAGCATTGGTCCTGAGCGAACAGCCATGGTTTCATTCACTCCGGCTCCGACACACCACCACGAAGCCTGGGTGGTTCCGCGGAAGACGCGAGCCAGAACCAGAGCAAGAATCTTTCCGCCCCTCCCGGTTTTCGAGATCTCCACCCGGAACCGCTTCTCCTCTCTTCGTGAAACGGAACGCGATGCTGTGATCATCGGCGATTCCACCGTCCGACACGTCCACGCTACGTTAGGTAAAAGTAAGGTGCACAGTCACTGCTTTCCTGGTGCTCGTGTTTTTGATATCGCTGCGCGGGTACCTGAGATTTTGAACGGTGACGAGCAAGCGGAAATGAACGACATTAGGCTGCGGCAGACGGAGGTTCTGAAGAAAGACTTCAGGAGCCTGATCGGGACGGTACGTAGCACATCGCCTGAAACACCGATCATTGTGTCTGGACCGCTTCCCACGTACCGACAAGGGCATGAAAAGTTCAGTAGATTATTCACTCTAAATGAATGGTTAATGTCATGGTGCAATGAGCAGAAACTGCTGTTTGTAAATAATTGGTATCTGTTTTGGGAGCGACCTAGGCTCTACAGCGCAGACGGCTTACACCCAAGTAGAATCGGAGCAGATCTTCTACCGGATAACATCTCCAAGATGTTAAACACCGTTTGACAAGTAACCAAAAATCCAAATCACTGTCTCTGCTGCACCAATTTAATTGATTTTAATACTAGTGTAGAACATTGCATAGAAACTGTGTCTATTCCTCGTTTACTGAGATCAAATAATAAATATACTGTGGGATCTAGAAAAAATCGAATTGTTATTAAAACAGAAAATTTCGCTATTTGTGAACAAAAACAATTTCTAAAGCTAGGTCTCCTAAACATTAGATCACTCACATCTAAGGCAGTTACTGTAAATGAAACAGTCACAGATAATAACATTGATGTATTTTGCCTTACTGAAACCTGGTATTCAATTTCAAACCTTCAATTCGTTTGAAGTACTTGTGCTAAATGTAACGCTCTCAGATGTAAGAAAAAAAAAAGAAAAAATTATCTCTAGCCTTGGCTACCGTATATAGACCTCCAGGGCCTTACGCTGATTTCCTAAGAGTTTGCAGACTTTCTCTCAGATCTATTGGTCAACGTCAATAAAGCATTAATTGGAGATTTTAACATACACGTAGATAATTCAAATGATGCGTTAGAGGCTGCGTTTACAGATTTACTAAACTCTTTTGGGGTCAAGCAAAACGTCAACGGACCAACTCATCATCTTAATCATACACTCGATTTAATTATATCATATGGAACCGATCCAACCGATATAGATATCATTCCACAAAGTGATGATGTCACTGACCATTACATGGTAACTTGCATATTACGTACTGCTGTAATATGTCATGGTGCGCCACATTATCGACCAGGCAGAACAATCCTTCCATCCACCATAGATAATTTCTCAAATAGCTTATCTGATCTGTCTCAGCTGCTGCCTAAACCCAAACAAACAGATGAATTAGACGAACTAACTAGCACTATGAGCACCATTCTCTCTAGAACAGTGGTTCTCAAACCTGTCCTGGCGTACCCCCAACACTGCACGTTTTCTTTGTCTCCCTAATCAAACACACCTGATTCAACTCATTAGCTCATAATCACCCCTTCGATTAAAAAAGGTCAGAGAGAAAAGTAAAGCACCATTGTACAACAATACTACGCATGTTCTAAAGAGAGAAACCCGTAATTTAGAGCGTAAATGGAAACAAACTAATTTAGAGGTCTTTAGAATCGCGTGGAAAGACAGTATGTCACGTTATAAAAAGGCTCTAAAAACAGCCAGGGCTGAGCACCTCAGCAAATTAATAGAAAACAACCAAATCAATCCAAGGTTTTTAACAACGTGGCTAGACTAACAAATAAACAGACGTCATCTAAACAAAATACCTCGTTACAGTTAAGTAGTAATGATTTCATGAACTTCTTCACTGAGAAAATTGAAAGCATCAGTTCAATCTTTGCTCGCGCCTTATAATTCAGCCTCAATTATCACCCCGCAAGAACAATTACAATGCTTTACAACTATAGAACAAATAGAGTTAAATAAACTTATCACTTCATCTAAAACAACAACATGTTTATTAGATCCTATACCAACTAAACTACTGAAAGAAGTGTTACCTATAGTGGAAGAGCCTCTTCTCAATATTATTAACTCATCTTTATCTTTAGGTCATGTTCCAAGAACGTTCAAGCTGGCAGTTATAAAACCTCTTATTAAGAAACCACAATTAGATCCAAATAACCTAGCAAATTACAGACCCATTTCAAATCTTCCATTTATGTCTAAAATATTAGAAAAAGTTGTGCGCTCAACTGGGCACTTTCTTGCAAGAAAATGACATCTATGAAAAGTTTCAATCTGGATTCAGGCCACATCATAGCACTGAAACTGCGCTAGTTAGAATCACAAATGATTTACTTTTAGCTTCAGACCAAGGCTGAATCTCAATACTCGTTTTACTTGATCTTAGTGCTGTGTTCGATACTATAGATCACACAATACTCTTAGATCGACTACAAAATTATACTGGTGTTCAAGGACAAGCATTAAGCTGGTTCAGATCATACTTATCTGACCGCTACCATTTTGTCTATTTAAATGGAGAAAAATCTATCATAACTTCGGCAAACTATGGAGTGCCACAGGGATCTGTGTTAGGCCCTCTATTATTCTCAATATATATACTGCCACTTGGTAATATTATAAGGAAACATTGAATTAGTTTCCATTGTTATGCTTATGACACTCAAATATATATTTCATCACGGCCAGATGAATACCCTAAATTATCCAAATTGACAGATTGTGTTAAAGATATAAAAGATTGGATGACGCGTAATTTTCTTTTATTAAATCCAGACAAGACAGAGGTACTACTTATCGGTTCTAAAAACCGTCCACAAAACCTCTCACAACACAAATTTAACATAGTAGGATGCCCTGTTATTTTATCCTCTACAGTAAAAGACCTGGGTGTTATACTAGACTGCAACCTGTCTTTTGAAAATCATATTTCATATGTTACAAAAACAGCCTTTTTCCACCTTAGAAACATTGCTAAGCTACATAATATGCTATCAGTTTCTGATGCAGAAAAGTTAGTTCATGCATTCATGACTTAGAGACTAGATTACTGTAATGCTTTATTAGCTGGTTGTCCTGCATCCTCAATAAACAATTGGTCCTAATAAACAGTTAGTCCAAAATGCAGCCGCTAGAGTTCTTTCTAGATAAAGAAAATATGATCATATAACACCGATTTTATCATCACTACATTGGTTACCTATAAAGTTCTGTATTAATTATAAGGTATTGCTACTGACTTATAAAGCCCTAAATGGTTTAGCTCCAGTCTATTTAACGGATCTTCTATCGCCCTATAATCCATCGCGCTCGTTAAGATCACTAAATTCGAGGCCTCTGGTCATACCTAGGAAATCCAGATCCACCAAAGGAGGGAGAGCATTTTCGCATTTAGCTCCAAAGCTCTGGAATAGCCTTCCTGATATTGTTCGTTGCTCAGACTCGCTCTCCCAGTTTAAAACTAGACTAAAGACGCATCTCTTCAGCCAGGAATTCATATAAATTTATCTTACAGTTACTGTGAATCCGGCCTCTAGTTCATAAACGCCAGAGGAGAACTGGCCCCCAACTGAGCCTTGGTTCTCCCAGGTTTTTTTTTTCTCCATTAGGTCACCTGATGAAGTTTTAGGACACCAGTAGGTCACTTGATGGAGTTTTTCGGTTCCTTGCCACTGTTGCCTTTGGCTTGCTCAGTTGGGGATATTCAAATTAATTAACCAATCATTAATACCATTGATCAGCCCTACCAAACGTGGATGTAATTAATTAACCAATCATTAATACCATTGATCAGCCCTACCAAACGTGGATGTTTTTCCACTAAGAAACAAACACTGCTATGTTATTTTGATTGATACTGTGAAGCTGCTTTGATACAATCTATATTGTGAAAAGCGCTATATAAATATACTTGAATTGACTTGGAGGAAGAGCAGGTGAGTGGGCTCGTTCAATGATGAGTATGCTGTCTCCGATGTCTTGTTTTTCTTTAACTTTGCAACGTATTCAGTGCCAGGAGGGATGCTGAGAGGACCAGGCCCATACCACTTAACTTCAGCCACAGGCAAGTCTTTGTGGCCGTTTATGGTCATCCCTGCAGGAACGGGTAAGTGTTTTTTCTCTTGAACTTGGATTGTGACTGAGTTTATGTTCTCTAGGTCTTCTTTCTTTGTTCTGTACTTGAAGGGCTGAACCCAGCTGATGTTTGTGCCGATCAGGACAGGTATTGACTCAGAACAACGTGGATCAGGGCACACCAGGGCCAGGACAGGAGCAGACTTGACTTTGTTGGACTTAGATTTTTGTGGCAGCTCCAACTCTACCTGAATGTAACCTTTGTACGGGTAACTGCTCTCTGACTCACTTAGGCCCCATATGGCTAGACCGGTCACAGAGTTTAACTGGATGTGTGTTTGGCATACCAGCTGTCGAAGATGATGGTAACTTGAGATCCACTGTCCATCAGCGCGGTGCAGGGGTTGCCATTGATCCTCACCTGAGCAGTGGAGGGCGGTCCCACGAGTCCCTCGGGCAAACTGTTGGTCTGTACATTTACCGAGCTTCTCTTGACACTTGCATTTGTGGTCTTGGTTCTTGTTTCGTTATCAGATTTGCGGTTCTGCTTGGACTTTCTTTGAGCTTGCAGCAGTTTCTGAATAACTTTGGGATAGTTCTCGGGAGAGGCACACTTGTTGGCAAAATGCCCGTCTTCACCGCAGCGATATCAGAAAAAATCACTTAAGTCTCTGGCTGTAGAAGGTCTTAACTGCCAGGGTCTTGACTGGGTCTCTTGTGGGCAGGGCTCAGTAGCAGGACTGTACTTGGGCTTGACTGACACGACAGAGACTTGCTTTCGGAGCTTGACAACTTCTTTCTTTAAAGATTGAACGTTCTTATGTTCTGAGTTCTCTGCCGCCGGAGGGACTGAAAGCAGTGTGCTCGTCGACAGGTGACTTGACAAGGCGGCGGGGGCAGAGAGTTCACTTACTTGTGCTCTGAGTTGGTGTATTTCGGCTTTCAAATCTTTTAACTCTATGTCAGAGGTCACAGTAGCACTTTTGGCGTAGACGGCTTTGGGTGGATGGAGTCTGCGACGTGAAGCCTCATGCTCCTCATGCTCACTTTGAAAAATAAAAACTCACTCAACCAAATAGTAAAGTGGTCTAGCAGGCTGATTGGTGACCAACAGCCGAACATGGAGACCAGGTACAGTGCATAACTTGTTCAATTTTATACGACAGTTCTCATTCACTGCACACAGAGTTCCAGCTTCTACCCTCCGGGCGTAGGTTTATGATCCCCAGGTGTAAAACAAAAAGATACAAAAGTTGTTTTGTTCCTGCAGCCATTACATCGAAGAATAAGTTATAGCTAAATTTTGCACAATTGTTCATTCTGTCTTTTGTAATATACAATATGTATGTACTTATTCTATTTCTCTAGTTTTAGTTTTTATACGCGTCTATTTTACAAACAAATCGTACCTATGTATTTAAATCTTTTGTACTTGTATCTTACATACAAATTTTTACGTATATTTATGCATTATTTTATTTTTGACCAATAAGAACTTTTTGATGGTGTGTGGTAATGTGATGATGTGTGAAATGTGATGGTGTGTGACTCTACTGCAAACAAAATCTACCTTCGGGTAAAGATAAAGTAACTTGAACTCCTCCAGGCGTATCTCATTCAGCAGCTCGAGAAAAATGGGAGGACTGTCTCTGCGGACTGTCTCTCAATCTGAGATTAAATATCATAATGTCAGACCTGATGGCCCCTTTAATGAGTTGGTCAAGATGTGCTTTGTCTGCCGACCAATGACTGGAGTCCACCCTTTTGGACAACTTTATTTAGGACTCTCTCAAGGCGTCTCAGGAACTCAGAGAGTTTCTCATTGGGGTGTTGACACAACATTCTGAAGGCAAAGTAGAGTTCTTCACCGCTCTCGGGGTTGCCAAATGTGGTCTATAGAATATCAATGTAGTCCATAGAGGTTGCAGATGGGTTGTTGTAACGGACAGTTTGGAGGATTTCGAGTGCAGGACCCTTTACACTTTCCATTATTCTCATTTTCTTTTCTCTTTCAGGGTGATCATATTCTTCAAACATAAGTCTGGCTTGTTCAACCCAGTTTTCCAACTGTTCTTCTCCCGGGGGTGTGGGTATGACCCCTGAGAAATTGCACAGTCTTCTGTAAAGATTGTTGTCACCGTGTGTGGGCTTGCTTGTCATTTGCAGGACATCACCCACTGCTCGAATGATAGCTTCAGGAGTGGACGCTTGCAGTGGGGAAAAAAAACTGGAATCTGGCAGCGGCACATTTTGACCATCACCGGCTGCCTGAGCTTGGGGTTCTTCCTCCTGCTCAGAAGGTCCAAAGATTCTCCAGGTCATAGCAAACCCCTCAGGAACAACATCAAGAGGAATGGTGTCTGTATTCACATTTTCCCTGCACTCACATAGCACAGTTAAACTTTGAGACTGTGGGTCATACATTCTTCCTCTCACCTTGACTCTCCCAAGAGCTTTGACAGTCTGCAGCGTTTCTTCAATAAACCCAACTTCAGTTTCCAGAGTTACATCTTTAACCAGAAAGGCTTTCACCGGATCTATGCCTTATCCAACACACCAGTTTTTCAACTGAGCCATCCCCACGGGTTGTGCGCTTACAGTGATCACTTGGCAGAACTAAATTTGGTAAGTTTTAGTTGTAGACAGATAAAGCTTAATTTGCGTTTTCTTGACTTAGGATGCTTAGTAGAACTCTACTTCAGCAGTTTTAAAGTTTTCACCATAGGTAATCTTTAATATGGTTTTACATGTAGTTTAACAGCTAGCCAGCTTTTGGTTCTAAGCTACTTTTTAAACAAACTATTTTAAACCTCTGGGTCAAACTAAAATTAGAGCTGATTTAAAACAACTTTTGGACTAAATGTATCCCAGCGGTGCCTCCATTTTATTTATGTAGCACCCGTACAACCACTCTGTGAGTTACTTACGTGAGAATGGAGAGTTCAGTGTATTTCAGGTGGATACCACGACGGTGCACCTAATAAGTGTCCAATGAGTTGTAAAACTTTTAACAATAAGATATTTAAAAATAATGAGACCCAGAGATGGTTTTTATTTTAGCAAAAAAAATAGGGTAATGCCCTTGTTTAATTGGACAAAAGAATTTGGCAAATAGAATATAAAAGCTTTCCCCCAAAACTCAATATTAACGAATATACAAAATAAATAAGCAAAAGATTCCCCAAACACCTAAATAATAGCCCCTTTAAATTTAGCTAGATACCCCAATAGTTTCAATCGCACTTGTTACACCAAAATAAGTGGTCTAAAAAAAACCCTCCCTTATATCTTTCCTAACAATCGAGAATACACGGAGAACTTTACAATAAACCAAAGAAACAAACTCCGCCAAGTGTCCTGAAACAAGTCTTAGCAAATGCAGTGGTGGGCCCACTCACACACACATTCACACACGTTCCAGTTTACTCACGGTAACGTTTTGAACGAAGAAGAAAAATATGTTGCAGGCCTGTTTCGGTCTTGCAAAACATTGAGTGCGCTGAATGGACACTTGCAACAAATTGAGAGCGTGGAAAGACTTCGGTCCGGCAGATCAGGTGCGGTGCGATTAACCGACAGTTCCGCCCAGCATACGCCCACCGTGGCTAGCTATCTCGACTACCTCTGATCACGGCTCCCGCTCCTTCTCTCCCGCCCCGTCAGACAGGTCTTCAGCTTCGTTTCCCACTCAGTCTCTCGGCTCACCAACATCCCGAGTCCGCGGTCCTCTTCTCCGGGCCTCCCACCCCGATTCATAGGAGTTACCAGCACTTTCTAGAGTCTTATCTTTTTCTTCTCCCTTACCTCCATCTCGTGCTCCACACGGAAAAAACTTCCAGCCCTTTCTCACACCAGGTCACATGTCTATCTGCAGCCAAAGACTATTGACTATACAGCGTGAATACCCAAATGACCAATAAAATTAGTAACACAAAAACAGTCAGAATAAAGTAATAAAAGGCTAACTGCATAAAACCTCTGGTAATATTATTTAGCTAAATAATATAAACTTTAAACTTTAGTTTTGATTACTGTCTTGAAATAAAATTACCAAATATCGATCTCCTTTTAATTATGTAAAATTAATTGATATTTCCTTCTTTAGAAATCGGGTTTCCCCTGTTATTTATTTCAAAGTAAATAATCGTATACTTTTTTAATATACATGTGACTCGTTTTTTGAGAGTAAGAGAGATTAATCATAACCCACCCGGTTCCCATTACACTATAATAGCCAAGTTTACCACTAGGCTATATATATATATATATATATATATATATATATATATATTTCTATAATACTCTTCATCATTTATCTGAGTTTCCTCGGAAACTCAAATAACTGATAAAGTATAATTCTCCTTAGTATAAGTATACTAAGGAGAAAACTTCAGTGTTGTTCCTTATTTAAAATTAAGTATTTTCACCAAATATCCTGTTTTGGAATAGATATGTCAAAAAAGTGATGTGATAAAATGTCAACATTGGTATCTGCTTAATGTATCTATGTGTGTGTTAATGTGTTTTTTTTTATTATTTTTATTTTGGGACAGTGGAAAATAAATTTTATATTACAATTTAAAATATTTAATTGGATCAAAAACATATTTTGAAAAACTAAAATGTTCTGTTTGCTCGACAATGCATGTTAGCCCATGTTAACAGACTAACCACAATTTATAAAATTCAATTCACAAAAACTCAATTAGGCTAATGGAAAAATTTTGATGTGAACAGTCACTAGAAATTTTTGAGTCTGAAAGGTCTGAAATTTTTACAGTGAATGAAATTCCCCATGAATGAAATTGCTCATGGAGTTGCTATTTTATCATTTGTTGATTGTTTGTCCCTAAATCTCCTAACCAATATAAATTAGCTCAGGGTTTTTGGAATTCTGTGTTTTATGTAATGTTCAAATGCAACCAATGTCTTTGAGAACATGCAACTAGTAGAAGAAAACGTCTCGGTTACGTATGTAACCCTCAAAATGGGGTTTCGCTTAGAAAGCCTAGCACCTTCGAGTTTTTTACAAAACGAGCCAATGGGAAAGAAATGCCATGGGTCTGCGGAATTTGAATAGCGTAACACCGCCTCACCTCGTGGGTATATAAGGAAGTACGCTGGCAACCCGCAGTTATGTTACCTGCTGAGGAGCCGAGACTGATTCCAGGCCAGCGGTACAGCGGAAGTGGCAGGGAGACGTTCCCTTTCGTCCAGTCACTTCGAGTTACGTCAAAGCTCGCTCCTCTAAGTCTAATCACGCCACCTTGGCTGTCTTCCAGTGCCCTGTATAAGTCTGAGCTCCCTGTCGTGAGACTAACACAGACGAAGGACTCCTACTTAACACAGGAATACCAAGGTACACTGGGAAGCATATCTCATTGGAGATATGCAACACAATGCCTGCCCGAAGGGAGGACTTAAGAAATACACATATGACCCGCGAGTGGGTAACATATGGATAACACTGGGGTATCCAGCCCACAGGGTGGAATCTTTCAACCCCAGGGGTGGCAAAGGAAAGACACATGCTCGGATAGGCTTACAGTGGAAATACACACGTGGGGGTCGCCCCAAGGGGGGAACCATGCACATGGAGGCACCCTAGCCAACACGAAAGCTGGCATAGACTCTGGCATTGACGTCATCAGTGCTGGCGGAACTCAGGGCTTCTCGGGGAATCTCACCTGAGGAGAATATTGCATGTATCCAGTCCGAGGAGTGGAATGGCGAGCAAGCGATGACACAGAGCGGGTCCTATTACCGGCCACTGGGGGCGAGTACATGAGAGGACACTGGCTCCACTCGGAGATTGTAGAATCTCGCGAATGTGTTAGGTGTCGCCCAGCCTGCAGCTCTGCAGATGTCTGTTAGCAAAGCACCATGTGCTAGAGCCCAAGAGGAAGCCACAATCCGGGTGGAGTGTGCCTTCACACCAAGGGGACATGGTCGACCTTGCTGCTAGTATGCCAAAGCAATGGCGTCCACTGTAGGAGCCAAATTTGTGTTTATCTTTTATTGGGCCACTAGATGGTGTTGTAGGCTCAAATATATATGTGAGGGGTCAACAGGTAGTTGGGAGGTGTTGACCCCAGAAGGGCAAAGAAGTTTTTGACCGCTACGGCGGAGTTTGATAAATGCTGTTGTCGTGTCGTGAATGGAGCGGCGAAGACGTCGTTGGACGACAGTGTGGCACGACAATGTGAGGTGTCTGCTAGCTGGGCTAGTGCTACTGAGCTGGGTATCGAGGGCTGTGGACCGCAACAGCTGAGGAGCCAAGCTGGAGCACCACGGAGACTCTTCACGTGTCAGGTTGGACGACGGTGAATTACAGTAAACGCCCCCAACGAGGTATGTGTAGCGCTACACCTTTTGATGGCCAATTGTGTGCACACATTAAATCCAATGCATTGGTATTTGCGATTTGCGGCATTTGGAAGGTAAATTTGAGTGTTGCCCTTTTTCGTTTGAGGTACATAAGTGACTTTACTTGGCGTTGCGCTGACCTCAAGTGAACTCTCATTACGACGCACGTTACTGACTGGCTATGCGTAATGGAATTACGCACTGTGGAAATGGAGAACAATACTGAGACTGAACAGATGGCGTGTGGTGGGGAAACTCAAAAACGCACTGTTAAGTTAACAGAAAAGGCCTTGATTGAAAAAATTGATAAATTGATAAATGAACGAAAGTTAAAATTAAACAAAATGGGTAACATAAGACATGAGATTCATGGATTAATGTCTAAAGGTGATAACACAAATGTATTAAGTACTGTTGATGTGTTAAAAGGGGTATGTGATGATGCCAAATATTGTCCTTGTTGGAGTTATTGCCATGTGATGAAAAAGAAAAGCATGAAATATGGTTTAAAGCCAAAATGATCCCCAATAAGGAGTGTATTTCTAGTGTGAATAAGTGGCTGTCTCAAACTGAAACAAACCAAAATGATGATTGTATTGATGATGATATAAGTCCTCATGACAGTGTGTCAAATGTTGGCAGTAGACAGTCACAAAAAAGTGTTAAATCCAGCACCATTTCATCTGCTAAGCTAAAAGCAGCAGCTAAAAGGGCCTCAGTATTGCCACATGTGAAAGCCATGGAAGAAAGACATGCTGAAGCCATGGAAGAAAGAGAAGCTGAGAAGAAGGAAGGAGCTGCTTGCACTGAAGACCGAGTTGGCAGAATGTGACTATCAAATGGAAATATATAACTCTATGCTGGAGTCTACTTCACAAACAAAGTTAACTGGAATGAGCTCATGTTACAAAGGGAGATCAAAGGTAAAAGAACTGAATCCCATTGCCAAAGAGTTTATAATTAAAAATGACAATAAAATTCAATCTCAGCAACGGAATGAACCAAAGGTGGCATTAAAGGGTCACTCCACCGATTTTGACATGAATGTGTATTGAAAGTGGGTAATATGTGTAGTAGAATAGTAGCAGAAATTTTTAATTTTGTTCCTTCCTGTCCAATAAAATGCCGAAAATGACTTTTTAGTGCTTGTGGATTATAGACAACAATCTCCATAGTGCATTGCAATGCTCAGCTCCACAGGCCACTCCCACTACTCCGAAAGTAGGTCTCCAGGACGCCGCTATCGATATGTGGTGCGAAACTCGGGTGATCAACCACACACACGTCCGTGTCATCCTCCGAATATATAATTTCATACAGGAGAAATTCGCACCGCTGGAATTCGCGGCAGCAGACTGACTCTTCTTCTGTGTCCATTGGCGCACAGTGAGAGCACAGCCACCACCAATCTGTCCCAGCTCGAGGCATTGCGGGCTCCTCGTCCGCGGCAGGCAGATCGGCTGTGGTGGAAGCAGGTTCAGCCGCCTCCTGTTCCTCCATAGCCCTCAGCTGCTCGTCGCTGTACTCAGGCTCATAAAGGTAGCCACGAACATCTGTTTCTGCCATATTAAAATCCCAATCCTCCATAATGTGTCCGTCTTCGTTTTCAGAACCTTCGGCGTCCATTTTTTCAAAAAGTTTCGCCACTGGCACTGATCTGTGATAGGTCTGTTAGCGCATTAGGTCCATCCCCCAATGGGCGGGTTGGAAAGGGTGGGAACTAGTGCTTGTAGTCTTTACAGAAATACCCCATTCTTACACTTCCTCCTACAATGACGCAAATTGACGATTTTTGCGTCATTGTAGGCGGAAGTGAAAAAGGTAAATAGTGGATTTCTCTCGTTTCAGGGGATAATGAAAAAAATTTTCAGGACCATTCAATAGTATTACTGGGTTTCTAACAATGGAAAGCTTAATGCAAATGGGTGGAGTGTCCCTTTAATAGAAACCAAACCTGTGGATCGCAGACCAAAGAAAACTGTGACAACAACCCTCCTTGTGGTTGAACAACATAAACCCAGTGGAACCAAACTGCACAAGGAGCATTATACACACGATGAGAACATAACTCAATCAACAACCAGTCTACAGTTACCTGGAGAATTTCTTACCATTATGAACAGACAAACTGAAATCACAGCAGCCTTGGTAAAGCAGCAGCAGTCAATAACTTTACCATCACGTGACATTCCTGTATTTGATGGCGATTCTCTGCAATACAGAGCCTTTATTAAAGCATTTGAACAAGGAGTGGAAATGAAAGCAACTCAAGCGGACAGTTTATACTACCTGGAACAGTTTACTAGAGGCAAATCCTCGTGAGCTGGTACGCAGTTGCCAACATATGGACCCGGATCATGGCTACACAGTAGCAAAGACTTTGTTACAGGAACATTTTGGAAATCCGTACAAAGCGGCAACTGCATATATTAACGTGGCCCTTTCTTGGCCAACGATAAGAACTGACGACACAAGGGCACTGCAGAGTTATTCCCTATTTCTGCGTGGCTGTTGGAATGTGATGAACGAGCTGGAATATGTACAAGAGCTCGACATGCCTGTGAATATGAGAGCAATCTTTGCAAAACTTCCATATAAACTATGCGAGCGCTGGAGAAGTAAAGCCCATGATATTATGGAGACAATTGGATATAGGGCTGGATTCAGTGAAATGGTTGCATTTATCGAGCGTCATGTCAAGATCTTGTTAGACCCGTTTTTCGGTGACTTACAAGATTATTGTTTAAGTACAACACTTCTTAGTCAGCATCAGCAAAGGCCACAACTGGGTACCAAGATTAAGAGAAATGTTGTGGCCAGCACTGTAACATCTGTGAGTGCTCCTGAAGAATCCAAACAGACATATGCTGCAATAGAAGGAAATGAAGATGAGCCTTGTGTTTGTTGCTCACAAATTCACACGTCAAGTCAAGTCAAGTGTATTTATATAGCGCTTTTCACAATATAAATTGCATCAAAGCAGCTTCACAGTATCAATCAAATAACATAACAATGTTTGTTTCTTAGTGGAAAAAACATCCACGTTTGGTAGAGCTGATCAATGGTATTAATGCTTGGTTAATTAATTTGAATATCCCCAACTGAGCAAGCCAAAGGCAACAGTGGCAAGGAACCGAAAAACTCCATCAAGTGACCTACTGGTGTCCTAAAACTCCATCAGGTGACCTAATGGAGAGAAAAAAAAACCTTGGGAGAACCCAGGCTCAGTCGGGGGCCAGTTCTCCTCTGGCGTTTATGAACTAGAGGCCGGATTTACAGTAACTGTAATTTGATACAGAATTTTGTTTTATTTTATCACTTCGGGGTGAGTACGCGAACCGGAATCACAACGTTTTATCTGTAGAGTGGGAAAGGGATCCCCCATAGGGAGAGACTAGTTGGCACTTCAGCACTGCGTTGTCATCGGGTCCAGGCAAAGCTCCTAGTCAGACATTACAGGATTGCAAACAATTTGAAAGAAAACTGTACAAAGATAAAATGTTTTGTGTGTTTTGGCTGTCTGCAACGGGGCCACATCAGCAGGAATTGTGTGGAACGATAAACATGTGAAATTTGCAATAAAACCCATCCAACATTGTAGCATATAAATCGACAAATGGCTCCCTCTGAGCATGGAGCAGAGACACCAGAATCCCTGCCAGTTTCACCCGCAATATGTGGCCATACAGGGGCTAGAAAGTATCGTGGCATGCTGTCAGTGCTCCCTGTAAGAATCAAGACATTGAAAGGTCATCGTATCATCCAAACATATGCGTTCTTGGATCCAGGCAGCACCGGTACGTTTTGTTCTGAACGGCTGATGCACGAACTGAACCTCACTGGAAAACGAACACAAGTCCTGCTTCGAACAATGGGTCAATTTAAAACGAGTCCAGCATTTTCACTGTTTAATCTTGAGGTGGCCGGGCTGGAGAGTAACACATTCTATCCTCTGCCAGAAGTCATCACACAGAAACAAATACCTGTCACTTGGGACGACATGATAACATCTGAAGACCTAATACAGTGGCCGTATTTGACAGAGGTTTACGTGCCATCCATTCAGTCTGAGATTGATCTGTTGATTGGTGTTAATGCCCCCAAGTTACTGGAACCCTGGGAGGTCATCAACAGCCAAGGAAATGGTCCATACGCTGTCAGAACTGTTCTCGGCTGGGTGGTTTATGGTCAATTAGATGGCAATGATGATTAGGAAGTCTCATCGGTAACAGTGAATAGAATATCAGTGACCAAGCTGGAGGAACTGCTCAAGAACCATTATAACCATGATTTCTGTGAGAACCCAACCAACAAACTGGAAATGTCCAGAGAAGATCTAAAGTTTCTCCGTTCATTATGGACACATCTGCAGTAATGCAGGAAGGAAAGTACTGTCTGAACCTAACTTTTAAAAGGATGGATGTCGGTTTACCAAATAATCTTGTTGTGACCAAACAAAGAATACAAAGCCTTAGAAAGCGATTTAAATTCAACCAGCACTTTCACCATGTAAGGATTGATCGGGGCTCACCAGCTCTTTGGTCAATTTTAATTTTGGGGACAAATATTCAACAGTTATTAATCTCTGATCAACAATCTATCGAATATAATTTGAGCCGAGTCCTTACGTAAATAAATCGCCCAACGAGGGGTTGTACAGCACACTCGTCTGCCGGGGCATGTATATAACAATTAAACACAACGAATTATGATCAATTAGGAATATACATCCTACACAGAGAGATATGGCTGATCTTCAAAAATGACCAAAGCAATTGAAGCCTCCTTCTCAGTCTGCTAGTTCCGCCGTGCAGTGTTGTCGGAGGTTGTCAATCGCTTTTGGTCTATCTAGCTTAAATTTGCTGATAATGTTTTGT
Organism: Meda fulgida; assembly: GCA_030578275.1. Taxonomy (NCBI): domain Eukaryota; kingdom Metazoa; phylum Chordata; class Actinopteri; order Cypriniformes; family Leuciscidae; genus Meda; species Meda fulgida. Next base: position 18,848,463 of record CM060619.1, read on the forward strand.
GCACTCAACAATATCAGAATTGTAGCTTTGGGATCTTATATTAAAGAGGCTTTGTTATGTGGTCAACAACAACAGAGGCAATGAAGTATAAATGAGGTTTAATAAATGAACTACACTACATGTAAAACAAGGATATAAATGAAACAAAATAAAATGGAAACAATAAGGAAAGAAAAAGTAGAAACACAAGGAAAACACAATCGCTAGCACAATCAGACCCTCAGAGACAGTCGCAGTTACACACTTGAAAGCGTCTAAATTTTGATAGAACAACTTGCATTCAGACCTGTTAGTGTTGTGTAGGAGAGAGCTAGCGGCGTCCTGGAAGTGGGAGGCGGACTTCTTTTGCTCCTCCAAGCGTGGTTGATTCGCGGGAGATTCAAAGCGGCCTAAAGCAGTTCTGTATGCGTGAAGGTAGTCATAACACCGAAATGCTGGAAGACTAGCAAAACGCACGTGGGTACCCCGGTCGGAGAACTCGAACCGCACTAAGAACGGACTGGCTATCAGCGAAATGAAATGAAGACAAAACAAAATAAAACACGAAGATTACATCGGGGAACAGGATACGAAGGAAGGAGAAGGATAAGAGAGCGAATGTCTCTATTTTGCGGTTTTTAAGGATGAACTAAGCACGCCCTGGTGAGGCGTGCCGGCCAATGGCAATGGCCCATCTTGAGGAGCGCGTACGCCCCTGGTTGGGTGGGGTTCGGCGGTAGTTTGCATTTTATGATCAAGGGTAAAATTAAGCTTACTTTGGTAATGGCATATACATGTGGTTATACATTTCACGATATTGATATACAGCTTAATAGATGGATCAGATTAAGAGGATTGTAACCATATCAAACATCACACTTTACAGACATAATATTGCAGAGTTACATCTAGATGCATATATTCAGGCATTTATACGTCCCTTACACTTATTAGAATACATTCTTAGGACAGTCTGCACATTACAGTTCTTTTACATGTGTTTCAACATACCGACTGTTTTAGCAACGACTTTTAGATAGAAGATTAGGTTTCCTGCGTATGTGTACGTGCATGGACGCACGTGTGTGCGTGTGGATGTGTATTGCGCGCGTGTGGGGGAGCCAAAGGAACATCTGTTCTTCTCTTCTCCCGCCCGATTTCCGCCAGGAGGGAGTCCCAGGAGGCCTGGTTGTTGTCTCAAGAGAGAGAACACGCTGTTTGTAAGACATTCGTGAACATCTATCAGCATAAATGCCCAAACGTCCATTTGCTCCCCAGACTTCTAGGCGCCAATTCGAAAGGGGGGAGACCTTATCACTGGACCACATGGCTGTAGGAATGTGGGTTAGTTAGGGCTCTTTGTTCCCCTTTCTGGTTGCGATTTAATGATTTAGCAAAGAGAATTAATGATGGTCCTTGGAATCTCTACAACCAGGAGTACGTAGAGTACATGAACAATGTAATCTCATGCAGCTATGCAGAGCGTGTACCTGAACATCTATTACATTGTAACAATGGAAGAATTTGGTATATCCCTCACCATGGAGTCCATCACCCTAGAAAAGGAGCACCACGTGTGGTGTTTGATTGTGCTGCAACATTTAAGGGAGTGTCTCTAAACAGTGAGCTATTGCCAGGGCCCAATCTCACTGATAAATGATCTTGTTGCGCTGTGTGAAAGGGGAGGCTTCACGTTGGAAAAATGGATAAGTAACAGCCGCGTTGTTCTGCAAGCCATCTCAGAAGAGCAAAGAGCTAAGTATTTAAAGATGTTAGATCTGGATATTGATAAGCTTCCAATGGAAAGAGCTCTGGGTCTCCAGTGGTGTGTAGAAATTGATGCTTTCAAGTTTAAGATGGATCTGAAACATCAGGCCCTGACCAGGCGTGGAATGCTGTCTGTCAACAGTTCTGTTTTTGACCCTTTGGGGTTCCTGGCGCCAGTGACATTGCAGGCAAAAATGATGCAGCAGGAACTGTGTAAAAGAGGCTGCAGCTGGGATGATGCATTGCCTCAGGACATTTTACACCAATGGAAAAGGTGGCTGGAGGGGCTGACCCTGCTGGCTGCATTTAGTGTGGACCGGTGCATAAAACCTGTCGGATTTGGAGCCATAAAGCATGCACAATTACACAATTTTTCAGACGCCAGTGAAGCAGACTATGGGACTGCTACGTACATTTTTATGACAAACCCATGAAAACATCATCCATGTTGTCTTTCTCCTTGGCAAGGCCAGAGTAACACCACTGAAGACCATAACCATACCACGGCTTGAGCTGTCTGCAGCCGTTCTAGCTGTAAAAATCGATGCTATGGTCAAGGCAGAGCTGAACATTCGACTGGAAAATTCTGTGTTTTGGACTGATAGCACATCTGTGTTGAAGTACATTAAAATTGAGGACAGGCGCTTTCACACATTTGTGGCTAACAAAGTTGCAACCATCAGAGAGTTGTCTGAGCCCACTCAATGGAAACACATCAGCACAAAGGAAAATCCAGCTGATTATGTGTCTAGAGGACTGAAGGTTTCAGACTTGCTCAAAACCAGTGCATGGTTGGAAGGACCAGCATTTTTGCGGAAGGAAGAGGAATAGTGGCCTGAAAATGTGTTGGATGTGGCTTTGGATGTTGGAGACAAGGAGGTTAGGAAGGAGGCTGCAGCCTATGCAATCAGCATTAACACTCCCACTCCCACAGACCAGCTTATTGCACACGTTTCAGACTGGAGGAGACTTAAAATGGCAGTTGCCTGGTACTTGAGGTTGAAGAGTATGTGTAAATGTAGAAAAGAGTTGGACATTCCAGTGAGAAAAAATCCAGTTGTGCACAAAATGAACACAAGAGGGCGCCAGAGGACCACTAATGACCCAAAGAGCAGCAGTCTGTCCACGGCAGAGTTACAGAGTGCAGAGTTCTTCATCATTTTGTACTGTCAGCAACAAAGGTTCAAGCTTGAGATTGAAGCTCTGTCGCAGAACACCAGAGTGAGCCGTCAGAGTTCCATCTATGTGTTGGATCCTGTTTTGGAGGATGGGCTTTTGAGAGTTGGAGGCAGACTTCACAGAAGTGCAATGCCAGAGGAATAAAAACAACTAATAATCCTGGCCGAAGAACAACACATCTCTGAATTAATCCTCAAATGCTTTCATCAAACTCTCGGACATTCCGGACGAGCTCACACACATCCAAGTTTTGGATTACAAAGGGAAATTCTGCTGTGAGAAGGCTTTTTGGACAGTGCAGTATCTGCAGGCGATACAATGGATGCAAAAAAATGGCTAACTTACCTGCTGCAAGGATTCTCCCAGACCATCCCCCCTTTACCAACAAAGGGGTTGATTATTTTGGACCAATTAAAATTAAAAGAGGAAGAACATGCTGCAGAAGATATGGTGTTATATTTACCTGCCTGGCGAGTCGAGCCATTCATTTGGAGGTAGCAGCTACTCTTGACACAGATTCCTGCATAAATGCGTTAAGACGATTTATCAGCCGAAGAGGACAAGTGAAACATCTGTGGTCTGACAATGGAACAAATTTTGTTGGAGCTGAGAGAGAACTGAAAGAAGCTCTTGTCAAACTGGACCAGGACACTTTAAATTCATTCTTGGCACAGGTAGAAATTAATTGGACTTTTAACACACCTGCTGCCTCCCATTTTGGTGGGGTTTGGGAGAGAATGATCCGCCTGGTGAGAAGGGTGCTGAACTCAGTGCTGCGTCAACAAACCCTGGATGATGATGGGCTAAATACAGTGTTGTGTGAAGCTGAAGCCATTTTGAACGATCGCCCTATTACAAAGCTCTCAGACAATCCAAATGACTTGGAGCCTTTAACACCAAACCATCTGCTCTTGCTTAGAGGAAAGCCATCATTTCCTCCTGGGATTTTTAAGCCAGAGGATCAGTATGGAAGGAGGCTATGGAAACAGATACAATACCTGGCTGACCTTTTCTGGAAGAGATGGGTTCAAGAATATTTACCCTTGCTTCAAGAAAGACAGAAATGGAATGAGAAGAGGAAAAATCTTGCTGTTGGAGATGTTGTGGCCATTATGGATCCATCTGCCCCTCGAGGATCTTGGCCTCTTGGAAAAGTTTTGGATTTTTTTCCAGATAGTCACGACCTTGTGAGATTTGTGAAGTTGAAAACTAAATCCAATATTATTGAGAGACCAATTTCTAAGCTTTGCATGGTATATGGAGTCTAATTACAGTGTATAAGCCACATATGAGGAACTCATTTGGTCTCCTTTATGGTTATTATTTGAAAAATTGTCATGTTTGTTTATCATGCCAGTTAGGGGCCGGTGTGTAGGAGCCTAATGTGTATTTATCTTTTATTGGGCCACTAGATGGTGTTGTAGGCTCAAATATATATGTGAGAGGTCAACAGGTAGTTGGGAGGTGTTGACCCCGGAAGGGCAAACAAGTTTTTGACCGCTACGGCGGAGTTTGATCAATGCTGTCGTCGTGTTAAGTTCTGGGAATCTTCGTGCTTGTGGACTTTGTGTACCGTGCATTTGTGTGGAGGACAATTAAAATGGTAATATTGCAACGAAGACGATGCCTCTGGATCTAATTTACACGTAACAACAGGTTCAACATTAGCCGCCTGGCGTGTCATAACAAGTAGCTACGGGACAACAACTCTAGCACAGTATTAGACTGGCTATTATATCCACTATCCAGTGAGACAACCTTTGCTTGGAGAGAGCCTTTCCCTTCAGCTTCCCACCATAACAGACAAAGAGCTGGTCTGAGGTCCTGAAACACTGCGTTCTGTAAGCACGGAGGGTGCGGCGCGTACTGGACAGAACAGTGCCAAGGCTGGGTCTGCCGTCAACCGAAAATGCCTGCAGGTCCCCTAACCCTTTTGATGGAGGCAAAGCAACCACAAGCGCTGTCTTCATAAGCCCCTTTCACACAGCGCGTTGTAGCAATAATCAGATGATCAGCGCAATCATGTGGTTTTAATCAACTAAGTCTCCAATTAAGTAAACACTCCTGTTTCTTTCACAATCTGAAGAATGGAGATGTCATGAGACTTTTTAAGTTACTGATTCACACACAAGCAAATGGCGATGGGACTTAATTAAATGACCGATGCCAGAAGTGCCCCCGCGGCGTTTTTCGCTGATAAGTAATCACAGGGTCCTCTGTCTTACCACATGTGACCCAACAGGAGCGCCTCTCTGGCCGGAGATCCCGTGGTGTCCCCTCTTCAGGACACCTCACAAACACAGACAACCTTGTGTGATGAACCACACTGGTCATTGTAACCAGACTTAAAACTCATCAATTCAAAGAATACGCACACACATATCATTGCCCGGGAGGGGGGTGAGCAAAAGTTCACCACATCTTCACCAACGAATGACTCAGCCACGTTCACAGTACACAGACACACTCACACACAAGGACTTTTTCTCCAATCTCCTCAATTGAGAGACTTGTACTATGATATATTCGATATGTTTTTATGTTTGCCCATGTTCCATTGGGGTTAGATGTGATCGTATTATAATTCTAAATGAACAGAGGTGCTTTTAGATGCATTTTTAATGTAACTGTGTTTTCCTATAATGTTTGTATGTCGTTCTTCACACCTTTAGAATCCTCTTGATCTGACCAAACCATATATATATAGGTGCAAACCGTAAAATGTATGTTACTATGTTTTATCATCTCTGGAGTAAAATTGAACGCATTTTTACATCATGGTCATGAAACATGCAAAGTCGATCTCGAGGGAACAAAGGAACACTTATCCGCACACTTTCCTCCCAGCTGATTGGTGCATTCACGCCAGAGGAGGCGTAAACAGAAGTGTCTTTAAAGAAGACCACCAAGCACCTCATCTTTAGTTTGGGGATCTTTGAGGAGTAGTGAGAAGTAAGGAGGGGGGAGAAAGAACTGCATCTTTGGGGGAACTCCCTTCTTCGAGGGAACTTCGACTTCGGTCTGGACTCTTCCCTCTCCTTCGATCCGATGTAACCATCATACTCGTGATCCCCGCCCTGGGGGATCTTTCCTCTTCTTTTCTTTTGCTTAAGTTTGTTTTTCCTTTGTTCATTTCACCAGAAATGAACTTAGTCTGAATTATTTCTTTGGTAATTTACGTCAAAGACCTTTAAGCCTTCTTTGAAACTGCGCGCTCCAGACCGCAGCAAACCACGTGACGCTCCAACGGAACACACAAAGACCAGCAGCTCACACACGCCGCAGGGCTCAGACACCTGAGAACTATATGCAAGTATATTTGAGTTACCAAGATTTTAGAGCATTAAGACTGTTTTTCCGTGTTGTCTCTTAAAGGTTTAAATGTCCAGGTGAATTTTGCCAAACTGTGATCCTACGGATCTCTCTCTCTCTCTCTCTCTCTCTCTCTCTCTCTCTCTCTCTCTCTCTCTCTCTCTCTCTCTCTCTTCCCAACTCTCTCTCCCTCTCATTTTTATCTTCCTCTCTCATCCTATTTTAATTCGTGTTTGTAATGTTTTTCGTTTTGTTCGTTTCGGGTGTATATACATATATTCTGTGTGAATTGTAGTTCGATGTATTATTAGTCCAACTATTAAAACCATTATATTCTTGATTGCCTTCTGTCTAAAATGCTCATTTTACAGAGTCAATGAAATCTCGATCATAGCTACAAAGCTTTCATTATTGACTACGTTGCGTAGTCTAATTTTATAAACACAGGAAAATTAATGTTCACGGCCAGAAAATTGATATTTCTTGGAGTTTATAAGAAGGGATAACTTTGTTGAGAAGTTGATAAGTTAATCTTACGGCCGTTTGCTGGACAAACAGTTCGATAGCTAAATTAACTCCATTAAAGGTTATCTCATATAATCGATCTGAAAATGGACCATTGACATATGAATGAGGAATTATAATTCGTTGTGATTGATCATTCGTGTGTACAATCAATCTATTTTCAACTTTGATAATTTAACTGTAATATGCAATATATTAATCATATTCATGATTAATTATTAAAATTCCCTATATATAATTTGAGCTAATTTAATGTAAAACTAAATGTTGTTACAGTTTGGTGGAGAATGCGGGCAATTTCAAACTTTGTTTTATGAGCAATCCAGTTTCAATCTGTGTATATGGTTATTAATATTTTTTTTTTTTGCGCGCTATGAAATTATGAAATTGTGAGATAAGTCGCAACGCGAACTCACTCCTAACCGACCGAGGCAAAAAGCCGAAGTCAGTAACGTTACATTTTTAACAAGTTGCTAAAAATATGCCTAGACAATTGTTAGCACTGTTAAATGCTAAGACTGCAGTACTTTAATATTACAAATGTCCTGTTAAGAGATGAAGAAATACCTCTGCAGTTGATACATTTCTAATATTTGTTTTAAATCGCTGTGAATGAAGAATTCTCACGTGCGTATTACCGGTTTGAATAAATATGTTTTTAAGCGAGACTCCTTTTAAACATAGGCCTTGCATGCAAATATCGTTATTGAATTCGGGGTTAACCCAGTGATATTCAACAAAAACGATAAACTCCTGGTCAAAAAATTGGCGTAGCTACCCAATTGAAGATCTAATACATTTAAATCATAAGTGCTATTGTGAAAAATGTTTATTGGAGTTCGAACCAACAGACGAAAATTCCTGTTGTCCACATTTGTGTATGTGCGGCGAAGAAATCCCGCCATATACTCTTGTGCAGTATAGCACCAAAAAGATCCGCAGAGATCTTAATTGTATACTTGTGATTTATTCCAGAAAATCAGTGCGTGACGCGAGCTGAAAGCTCTTAGCTTTTGAATCACATTAAAAAGTGGTTGTAATTCCGCTGACTAAACACTAGAGGGAGTTTAGAAGTCTCAAATTACGCCCCGCCTTCTAACTTCGGTATGCATGAGTGCTATTACGCGAGGGCCGTTTCAGATAATGCTCTCTTACTGCTAAAAGTCCACCACCTAGTGGCCGCCTTCTAAGTCGGCTCACTCAACTCTCCTTTTCTCTCTTTTCAAATTCTGTTTTGAATTGCCTATCTCTACTTTTCTCTTTTGATTGTTTTATAGTTATTGATGATACTTTGCTGTTATCGTTAATTATTATAAAATATTATCCTGATTTTTCAATTCCCTTACACGCTTAATTAAATTTGGTTTTAAACCAGTTTGAATTTAAATTTACATTGTGTTTGCCTGTCAGTCACTGATACCCACTTGGGTAGTCGCAGTCACTGACACGCACCCTTGTGGCATCCCCTGCTAAGACGGTGTATCACTTTTTCCTCCTTTCATTCTGTTTTGAAGTGGTATATTTCCAGTTTTTCATTGGCTTTATTTTATTTATCACTGATACCTTACAGTAATCGTGATCATCATCAGATATAATTTTGATCTTTACCTTTCTTACACTTATTCAAATTTGGTTTGAAACAAACTAATTTCGAATTTAAATTTGAATTAAGTTTCTCAGTTCAATTTTTTTTTATTTATTTATTCTTCGTATTGATACTTCATCACAACTGTATCCTTACTAGATTAGATGTTACTTAACATCTCTTTATACACTTATTTAAATTGAGTTTAAACCAGTTTGAATTGCAATTTAAATTAAGCTGTCTTTTCAACCAGGTTGACCACTGAGAGGAAGTACGCCCCCTTGTGGCACAAACCCGCTACTACAGCTTGCCTCCTCCTGTGTCATCCTGCGTTACTTATTGATATCTCTTCTTTTAGGGATTAGGTGATTCTGATAATTAACATTGTCATAATTCCCTTTTGTTTTTACCATTATTTAGTAAAGCCTTTACTTTTTATTTTCTACATAAGTACTCAATTTGGTTTAGACAAAGAAAGCCTTAATTCACTTTAAGTTTCACTTGTTCTTCATCCTGTTTTGTATTCATAGGTAGAACACTCTCTTATGCTGTGGTGATTTGACAGTCATCCCTGGTTGGTTTCCAGCGAGCGGGGTCGTCTGACCGGCGTTACCGACGCCTGCCGTGCGTGAGTCTCGGACCTATTCTGTTTCTTTCCATTGGTGCGGCACGCAATAAGACTCAGCAATTTGGCACTCCAAAGGGAAGTCAACCACACTAGTCGACACACAAGGCAATTTTGGAATAATTACTCAAACCAAGGCCCGAAGAGGGGCCACTCTTTTTGAGGGTTCTGGGGAAAATCCACTTTGCTGTGCCGTCTGGCAAGTTGACACCTTGGTATTGCCGGTTGTGTTTAAAGTCAAGTTGTTTGAGAGGGCGCACCATGGCACAGATGAACGGAAGGGCCCGGGGACACTGCGGTCGAGTGTTTAGGGACGACGGAAAGATTGACCGCGACGCTGGCTCCGACCAGAGAGGACCTCAAATCACCCCAGGCAAGCTAACATAAGGTAAAACCCATCCACTTAGTATAGGCCACAGAATATTAGATATTCCCCCGGTCATTTAAGTGTTTGGCCCATCCCCTTTTCTCCAAGCCACACATAGCAGGCTCAGGCCTCCTTATCCCCTGTAACACTTCCTGTGTTATTATTCACTCCATTTCATTACAGACCTATTCACTTTTATTGTTTCATTTTACTTCAATCTTTCCCATCTTGCTATTTTTCTTTTCTGTTGTGATCTGTTCCTTTCAGTTCACCTAGAGACAGAACCTACGAGAGACACCAAGGAAAGCTAAATAACAGGTTGCCAACCAAGCCGTTAGCATCAACAGATGACCCACTAGGCTACCGCCCTGTCAAAATCTTTATTTAGGCCCAACGCTGACCTACGCAAATTGTCCCCACATAAGTCTAACTGCCTGCATCAGTTAGACGAAATTCTTGTAGACGGCATCGCCCGTATTAGTATTATAGCTTGTAAAGAACTTGCATTGGTCTCTTTGTGTGTGCTGTGTTCCTCTCGCCCACAGTGAGCCAGTATGTTCCGGTCTTCCAGCCCCGCAGTCCACTGGGACAACCTCAAGACATGGCTGAAAGCCATGACGACTACCTTCCTGCCCAAGGTCGCCAGTGACTCAGAGCCCCCCAGCCAAAAGCAGCTGGACGCCGACTTGGACAAGCTGACGGCTCACGAACCGAGTCAAAGCTACAACGACAAAGACTGGGCCCGACACGTCAGAAACCTCGCTCACAAGCTCATTGCACAAGCACACCTCCACGAAAGGAGCCGCATCGCCCTGGAGCATGAAGTAGCAACGCTAAAGATGCAAGCGGAGGAGGCCCAGATCCACAGTCGTCTAGAACAACTACTCCTCGAAACCAAGGAAGAGGATGACACTGACCCCGAGCTACAGAAGGAAGTGGAAAGACTTCAAACTGCCCTGTCTGATCTTCGTATACACACAGACCGAAAAGAGCAGTCAGAGAAAGGAACCGGAGAGGAACTCAACAAGAAACTCCGAGAAGGTGAAGCTCTCCTTGCAAGAGCAGAGACTGAACTAAAAGAAAGAGACACTAAAGCCAAGGCCTGCGAAAAACACTTGCAAGCGGCCCAAGCTAAAATCCACGAGCTTGTTCAGCAGAGACACGATCTCAAAGACGAACTTGACATTGTTCACAGAGAGCTGAAACACTCATATAGACTGCAGAGTGACCGGGAAGGGGAAACACACACCACAAAGTTTCTCCTGACCAACCGGTCCGCACCTTTCAGCCAACAACCCAGAGCTGAAAAGAAGGGCGAAAGCCCGCTGTTCAAAACACCACCAGCCAGCCCGCAAGAACCCCCGTCAGCAGCGAGGGGGGGAGAGCCTTTCCAAAGAACCCCTGCCACTAACCACGGCATGGCTCCCAAAGAACTTGAAAAGCTGGCCAGAAACATCCCGACGTTCACTCCGAACCCTGCAGGAGGCCACAATGTGCACGCATACCTGCAAGACATTGACTTTCACTTACAAACTGTTACCAACGCGACCGCATGGAACAGATTGTACCTGCTAAGAATTACTTCCAGTCTTGAGGTGCGCAGCTTCATGGACCGTCAACCAGAGACTATCAAAACGGACTACCAGCAGCTGCAACAAGCTTTGATCCGTGAATTCTCTGATCCAGAATCAGACCAAGGGTTATTCACCGCCACGGACCTCAAGCAGGCCTGACTTGAAACCCCACAGACCTACTACAGCCGACTCCGACAAGCCTACTTCGGAGCACGGAACCAGCCAGGTATGGAAGAGGATGTCAATTTCAGAACTCTGTTCCTTCGAAATCTGCATCCCACAGTGAGTCATTACTTAGGCATCCTGGCCTGTCCCCGTAGCATGTCTACCCAACAGCTACGAGACTTGGCCCACAAAGCTCACATTAAGCAAAAGACTGTGTACGAAAAGACTTTTAAAGACCCCACAATCTACTCTGTCTCTGAACACTACTCAGAGCTGCCTCTAGAGGGCGCCCCACAACACCACAGCCCTTTTTACAGAGAGTCAAGACCGTTCCAGGCCAGCAGAAGGCAGCACAGCCGTGACGGTGCTCATCCAAGGCACCAGAGCGAGCGCTCTGAAAGATTCTGGGAAGCCAGCCGGCGACCCAGAAATAGCCAACCCCCATCACCAAGAGACTCAAACCCAGACATCCTACGTCTAAGCGTAAGGCCTGAAACAGGCACCCAGAACACTTCTCATGAGCATCAGACCACAGAGCTAACTGTCACACCACAAAGTGACAGCATCACCCAGCCACCACAGCTGACAGCTGCACAGCCTAAGCATGACAGCACAGTTTCCCACGACTGGGTCCAACATCACAAAGACCCAGGAAATGCTGCTTTGTCTACCTGCCTCCACAGCGAACAACACGAGACCGGCCCTAACCGCCCATCGATCACCACACCAACCCGGACGCCAAAGCTCCTGGGGAACCTGATCGAAAAGGGGGTGGCCCGGAAACCCTACCTAGCCATCACTTTGGAAAATGACGTGAGACTTGAAGCACTGGTAGACACCGGCGCAGACCTTACTTTAATATCAGCTGAACTTTTAGGAAAACTCAGAGCTAAAGCTATGAGACAAGATCGAACTCTTACATCCCAATCGTGTGAGCTGAATGTGCAGTCGTACAGCCAGAACGACATCCGGCTCGAACAGGTAGCTCCCATTCACCTGACAATTGGTTCTATGAGTCTGATCCACCCGGTGTACATCTCACAAATGGACACGTACCCCTTTCTGATTGGCAAAGACCTGCTAGACTGCTCTGAGCTTTTATTAGACTTATAAACACCTGACCGTCTGGGCCCAAGTTCAAGAACCCCGCCCCCTCCGGTCACAGAGGTCACGAGAACTACAACAAAGCCAGACTCCAAAATCACAGAGTTCCCCGGAACTCCAGCAGCCATCCATGGGTACACAGCCTCAGCACCAAGTCAAGGTTCAAGTTCGCTACCCTGCACCTTCCAGCTCGCCAAAGACCACGCAATGCCCACTCAACGATGCGTGACCTAATGCAGAAGGCCCCTTCTGAAAGAAGTCCTAAAACCCCACTGATTTTGAACTGCAAAACCAAAAGACACTGCAAGAACACAGTGCAAGACTCTGCATTCGTAAAATTTGAATTTTACTAAGTTAAAATAATCTTAAATGGACGTGTAAATCTCAACGGCCAACAGACTATGCACAACTCTTTTGAAACAAACAGTTTCTAGATGCTGGTTGAATTGGCACTGCTAAACATTAGGTTCCCTGACAATGAAGGGTTACAAGAAACACTAACTCCAAATAGGGCATACGTCACCTTACCGCCAGAGTGTAGGAAAACCACCTCAGCCTTAAACTACTGTTAACCTACAGGCGTGCATTTGATCTTTGCGATCCAACTAGAATACAACGTGCAATAAGCATTTTTGATCGCTGGCTTGTCTAAATGCAGATAAAACGATAGCTGGAATTGACATCTCTACTTTAAGTGAAAGAGTCTTAGATTTCCAACTAATATCAGTAAGTTCAGCCGTAAAGCGTAAGTCTGTGTGACAAAGGAATCTCATTTCAGCAGCCTCTAATCTGTACCGATATCTATTCTGCTTTGGTTAAAAAGAAATACAAATTGCAGTATGACTAAACCTGTGTCTGACAAAGAAAGCTCAGGACAGAATTGTATATATGTAGACCTGGGTGATGCTCCCCTTTCTACAATGTAAAGGCCTTACAAATTATTGTTAGATTGATGTAATTCACCTAAATTTTAGCTGCATCTACAAGCAGAGAGCTACCTAACGATCAAAACTGTTTACTCGCTGAAAAGTCAGCATTTATGCATGAGAGGGACGTAACTATAGATGCTTAGACAACCTTTGACTTACAGCAAATCTATTTCCTTACTCGGTAAACAAATAGAATAAGTTGTGTAAAGTAAAGAGAAGAGTTACATGAGTAAAATCAGCAAATGCCAAAACACAGTCGCATTTTACTTAATGTAACATCAAGTTCTCTAAAGACTTCAAGTATAGGCGCCCCCTTTTAACCCGTTAAAAGGTGCAGACACTTTTCAGGGACTGTTGAATTGTTCTGACATACTCTAGTTCCCATGACAACAACTTGTCACAGGAAGTGCTAACTTGTGACGTCACTTTGTAAACAAACCAGCCTAGGTGGCTAAGCTACCCCAACCTAGTATCCATCTACCTTAGGCTAAGCTAACTTAACCTAGCATCCTTCCAGCCTTAAGCTAAGTTAGCCTAACCTAGCATCCATCCAACTTAGGCTAAGCTAACCTAACATAGCATCCATCCAGCATAGGCTAAGCTAAATAATAACTTCCACAGTTAGAAGTTAGCATCATTTACTTGAACCCTTAATCACCGTTGTGTTTTCACAGTGCAAAGTATTCTAGAATACTTTCCTTAACATCAGTTAGGATTTCTAAGTCACTTTCCGTGTTTGCAACTCTTCTTAGCTAAAGTTCACCTTCACTAGCGAAGGCTAACTTTGCAGATGCCCTGTTAATTAAACTTAAGTTCGACTACATGTAAACTGTGTAGCTAGAGAAGAATTCATATAGCAATAGGAATTTTCATCACTAATGCCACTGATTATTCTCGCCTTCAGATCATTCCCGTTGTTTTGATCATTTTATTCCCTTTTTGCTTTTAATTTTAATTTGTTTTTGTTCTTTGTTAACTCTTTCATTTCTTTGACTTTGATAATAATAGCAGTCAGCTATTTTCTTGGCTATTCAGTCATCTATATGATTTAATTTCATTTCCTCTCTTGTTCAAATGTGGTTCCATTCCCCATAGGGCCCAGAAAGGAAACAGAGACACCCTTATTTGTTATTTTGGCGTAGTTTCAACCAGTGTACTCATTTTGTGACCCTGCAACACAAGTAATTTCAACAATTTACTAGGGCACAACTATGGTCCAGAGGATTGATAATAAGCATAATTCAAATAGGAAAGCTGTCCTTTTCCCCCTATTATTCACTTTGTCAAGCCGTGGTGAACCACTAGTTCAGTCCAGAGAAATAATTTAGTCATAAGAACCATCTTAAGTCATTTATTTCATCTCGGCTATGCCCCTTCCAGGAAATACTCTCGGAACCACATACATCTTAGCCTCCTAAGATCCACAGCTAAGATAAGATACAAGACACATTTCACTAGCTAGCTACACGTGAAACACCTAGCTTTATGCTACAGACCTAGCAAACCAGTTAAACCGTGGTTCTGAATTTTTAAGGTCATGCATGCGTCTCTCACCACAAGTATGACTAAATGTCACAGAGCCCCTGCTTCACCTGACCTTAACCTTCCAGCTAACCAAAGACTATGACAAAACAATGGACAATATGAGAAACCACCTCTCAGACCCCTCCAACCACCCAAGCACGCCGTCTGCAACAACCGATAACCGGCGCCCCAGACAACTGCAGGTCACCTAACACATGATGCGTGCACAGGACAACATTCTACGTTATGCACCTGATGCCATCACAGCGCCAAGGCTTGTGGTGCCACAATGCAGAAGGGGGGTCATGCCAATGTATGCCCATGACGCATCACGTGCTGCACACCGCAGCACCAGAACCACTTACAAGACACCGAAGCAAGTGACACACCGTTGTCCTTGAAGCGAAAAGACTGTCCTAGCCAAAGAAGGACGACACTCGCTGAAATGTTTCCTACCTTTCTCTCTCTTCTTTTTGCCTTTACCAGGATGCTGCCGTGGTTTGCCATTCTGAGCCTTCAGCCAACCAGAGGGCAGCCGCAAACGGACAGCATCTCACCGGGTCCGGCATCAGGCATCGTCCTAAAAGAACAAATGGGATTCCTGATAACCAACTGCCGTACACACACCCAGAAAGTGTATGTTCAAGTGGACCCCCGCAACGTGTACCGAAAACCCTACCCCAGCACAGTAGCCCAATTCAGCTGGGCCAGTGCCGGATGGACAGAGGACTCCCTCGCTCGCGCTGAGGCCAATGTTTAGCACATGCTCAACCAACTTGATAAAATGACTGTCACACAAGCGGACTTAAGTGGACACAACCGCCGTGCCAAACGGATCCTGGGAGCTTTGCTCAGAGCCGCCGCTGCTGTCGGAACTCTGTTCAACGTTGACATATCCAGTGTCAACGCAGTGAACCTAGCCACCGTGAGACGGCATGTGACTGAAATTCAAACTGAGATCCCACTGCTAAAAGAGCAACTTACGACACAGAGTGCCTCCCTGCAAATCACCCACAAGACATTTAAGGGAACAGTGGTAATTCTCAACACTCACAGCGTTCTGCTGAACCAGACAGTGAACTCCATGAAACAGCTATTTACTGTCTCCCAGAATGACTTTGCTCAAACTCAGCTGGTCACAGCCCGGATGACAGACCTGCTGCGGGAGGTGAGCTCCTCCATTGACAGCCTAGCCATGGGTAGAATTCCACCGTACCTGATACCCTTAAGCCTGGTGCAAACCATGCTGGCTCCTGCCATCACCACGCCAACTGACCCTCTACAAGCACACCTTACCTACTCTCTGGGTAGCGCCATCCCACTCCGCGTCGACTCCGAGCAGAGGAAAGTGGGTTTTCTCCTGAACCTACCCATCATAGAGTCAAGCCGACTCTACCAAGTAAAAGACATTGTCAAGGTCGGATTTTTGAAAAGTGACACTCACATCAAGATTCGCACTCCAGACGTGGTGGCCTACCACGACAGCAACACACAGCTGTACCTGGCCCCGAACCTGCACATGTGCACCTTGACTAAA
The DNA here is from genome assembly GCA_030578275.1 of Meda fulgida. Taxonomy (NCBI): domain Eukaryota; kingdom Metazoa; phylum Chordata; class Actinopteri; order Cypriniformes; family Leuciscidae; genus Meda; species Meda fulgida. Next base: position 18,864,635 of record CM060619.1, read on the forward strand.
GACATTCATTACCTCTGCCCTAACAGACCCTTCCTCAGAGACAACACTGACGGAATCTGCAGGCTGCAGATCGGCGACACCCGCTGCCCTGCCGAAGCAAAGCCTCGCACTCAAGGCATCGAGACCCAAGCAGAGATTGTAGGTGACAGGTGGCTCGCTAACACTCCTGTGCGCACAGCTGCACTCACTGCACCATCCTTCACCTGGACGACCTAGCCCTGCACCACCTTCCGAGTGAAGAATGCCAATCCGAACTGGAAATTCCATCCTTCTTCAAGAACCACAATTTCACCCTAAATCCAGAACTGTAAAAATGGATTGAGGAAGGGGGGGGGTCATAGATCATCGACATCGCTCCCCTTGACACAGCCCTCCAAGCATTGTCCAGATTGCCCATCCTGAACATTTCACCTGTTGTTCAAGCATGGACCGCCGCTGACACGGCACTTTGCATTTCGACAATCATCAGCCACACCCTAACCCTGGGTTTGGCCTACGTCCTGTACCGACGACTCAACGAGATGAGAGCCTCAACAGCCAGGCTCACCCAAGCCATGTCCGGAGGGTTCCGTAGGGGCCCTCGGAAAGAAGACTCCCCGCTAGAGAACGCGGAAAACCTCATAGAGCTGAGCCCTCAGCCCTAACCATCATCTGCAGCATCCAACCTCCATGATTTACCTGACCAATGCGGTCGTGATGGTTCAACGAGGCCCACCCACACGGGTCCTGCCGAACCATCAAGGGGGGAATGTAGCAATAATCAGATGATCAGCGCAATCATGTGGTTTTAATCAACTAAGTCTCCAATTAAGTAAACACTCCTGTTTCTTTCACAATCTGAAGAATGGAGATGTCATGAGACTTTTTAAGTTACTGATTCACACACAAGCAAATGGCGATGGGACTTAATTAAATGACCGATGCCAGAAGTGCCCCCACGGCGTTTTTCGCTGATAAGTAATCACAGGGTCCTCTGTCTTACCACATGTGACCCAACAGGAGCGCCTCTCTGGCCGGAGATCCCGTGGTGTCCCCTCTTCAGGACACCTCACAAACACAGACAACCTTGTGTGATGAACCACACTGGTCATTGTAACCAGACTTAAAACTCATCAATTCAAAGAATACGCACACACATATCATTGCCCGGGAGGGGGGTGAGCAAAAGTTCACCACATCTTCACCAACGAATGACCCAGCCACGTTCACAGTACACAGACACACACACACACAAGGACTTTTTCTCCAATCTCCTCAATTGAGAGACTTGTACTATGATATATTCGATATGTTTTTATGTTTGCCCATGTTCCATTGGGGTTAGATGTGATCGTATTATAATTCTAAATGAACAGAGGTGCTTTTAGATGCATTTTTAATGTAACTGTGTTTTCCTATAATGTTTGTATGTCGTTCTTCACACCTTTAGAATCCTCTTGATCTGACCAAACCATATATATATAGGTGCAAACCGTAAAATGTATGTTACTATGTTTTATCATCTCTGGAGTAAAATTGAACGCATTTTTACATCATGGTCATGAAACATGCAAAGTCGATCTCGAGGGAACAAAGGAACACTTATCCGCACACTTTCCTCCCAGCTGATTGGTGCATTCACGCCAGAGGAGGCGTAAACAGAAGTGTCTTTAAAGAAGACCACCAAGCACCTCATCTTTAGTTTGGGGATCTTTGAGGAGTAGTGAGAAGTAAGGAGGGGGGAGAAAGAACTGCATCTTTGGGGGAACTCCCTTCTTCGAGGGAACTTCGACTTCGGTCTGGACTCTTCCCTCTCCTTCGATCCGATGTAACCATCATACTCGTGATCCCCGCCCTGGGGGATCTTTCCTCTTCTTTTCTTTTGCTTAAGTTTGTTTTTCCTTTGTTCATTTCACCAGAAATGAACTTAGTCTGAATTATTTCTTTGGTAATTTACGTCAAAGACCTTTAAGCCTTCTTTGAAACTGCGCGCTCCAGACCGCAGCAAACCACGTGACGCTCCAACGGAACACACAAAGACCAGCAGCTCACACACGCCGCAGGGCTCAGACACCTGAGAACTATATGCAAGTATATTTGAGTTACCAAGATTTTAGAGCATTAAGACTGTTTTTCCGTGTTGTCTCTTAAAGGTTTAAATGTCCAGGTGAATTTTGCCAAACTGTGATCCTACGGATCTCTCTCTCTCTCTCTCTCTCTCTCTCTCTCTCTCTCTCTCTTCCCAACTCTCTCTCCCTCTCATTTTTATCTTCCTCTCTCATCCTATTTTAATTCGTGTTTGTAATGTTTTTCGTTTTGTTTGTTTCGGGTGTATATACATATATTCTGTGTGAATTGTAGTTCGATGTATTATTAGTCCAACTATTAAAACCATTATATTCTTGATTGCCTTCTGTCTAAAATGCTCATTTTACAGAGTCAATGAAATCTCGATCATAGCTGCAAAGCTTTCATTATTGACTACGTTGCGTAGTCTAATTTTATAAACACAGGAAAATTAATGTTCACGGCCAGAAAATTGATATTTCTTGGAGTTTATAAGAAGGGATAACTTTGTTGAGAAGTTGATAAGTTAATCTTACGGCCGTTTGCTGGACAAACAGTTCGATAGCTAAATTAACTCCATTAAAGGTTATCTCATATAATCGATCTGAAAATGGACCATTGACATATGAATGAGGAATTATAATTCGTTGTGATTGATCATTCGTGTGTACAATCAATCTATTTTCAACTTTGATAATTTAACTGTAATAGGCAATATATTAATCATATTCATGATTAATTATTAAAATTCCCTATATATAATTTGAGCTAATTTAATGTAAAACTAAATGTTGTTACAGCGTTGATCCTGGGAAATTGCGGGATTGATGCCGGGTTGGGGTACTAGTAACATTGCCGGGATCAGTCCCGGAATGCGCGCTGTGTGAACAAAAGCCATAATCAATGCCGTGTCATAATGATGATGCTGAAGCCGGCATCGTTCGCCAGCTAGTGAAACGGTACGTAATGTGCTAGTTTATGATCGAATCAGAGAAAAAAATGCACAAGCGTGGTTTCTCGAGAGAGAAATCGCAGCTCATAAGCAAACTTAAGACGCTGCTGAGACATTACATATCACATCGATGTCACGTGTCTTTACGGGATTTTTGCGGGTTGTGTGTGAACGCACTCTCTGCTTCCGGGAAAATCACTGGCCGTGTGAATGAACCCAAATCAAACGAACCCGGGTCAAATCCCGGGTCACTTTATCTGTGTATTTTTCGGAATCTCTGTGTGAAAGGGGCTATAGACAGGATTTTAAGCTCCACTGATTGCAATGGCTCAAAGGGAGCTCTCTGCAGGGCAAATAAGACCATTGCAAGGTCCCAAGAGGGTACAAGAGGAGAGCAAGGAGGATTTAGTCTCCTCGCTCCTCTAAGGAACCTGATTATCAGGTCATGCTACCCCACAGACTTACCTGTCTTACCTGCATCGTGATGTGCGGTGATGGCAGCAACATACACTTAGAGGGTGGAGGGACACAGCCTTCGCTCCAACCCATCTTGTAGGAAGAAAAGCACTACGCTGATCAGGCATTTCCCAGGGTTTTCTCAGCGAGAAGAGCACCAGGTGATGAAGAGGTTCCACGCATTGGCGTGTCAAGTAGACAGGGCCCTAGTGAAAGTGATGGTAGCCACCACCTGAGGTGCCAGAGGGTGCCTCGTCTCTTTGAAAGGAGGTCCTTCCTCAGAGGAATTTCCCAGAGAGGGGTTGTCGCGAGGAGCACCAGTTCAGAGAACCAAGTCCAGGTGGGCCAATGAGGCGCAACCAAAAGGACCTGCTCCTCGTCCTCCCTGATCTTGCACATGACTTTGGCGGGAACATAGACCACCTTGTCGGTTGGTGTACGCTATTGTGGCCATGTTGTCTGAATGGACTAGTAAGTGTTGGTCCTTGAGCAACGCCCGGATGCGGTGCAGAGCCAAGCGTACTGCCAGCAACTCAAGGCAATTGACATGCTAAAGGTGCTGGCGTCCTGTCTAGGAGCCCACGGCAGCATGTCGCTTGCACATGGCACCCCAGCCCGTGGTGAAGGTATCTGTTGATATGTCTGGAAACTCATTCTAAGGGCACTCCGGCCGGTAGAAAGCTGAGGTTCATCCAAGGGGTGAAGGTCTGATTGCAGGTCGGAGTAACTGGTACTCGGAGCTTGGCTGGTTGCCATGCCCATCTCGGGACTCGATCGAGAAGCCAGTGCTGAAGCGGTCTCATATGAAGCAGTCCAAGCGGGGCTGACGCTGCAGATGTCATATGCCCCAGGAGACTCTGAAAAAACTTCAGTGGAACCGCACTCTTGCTCTGGAAAAGACTCAACCAAGTCAGCAGTGACTGCGCACGCTCCCCAGGTGGAGGCGCTGTGGGGACACAGTTGTGTTGCCACAGAACACTCCATGGGGGAACCCCAGTGTACCCTTTGGCCGCAGCCTCAGGGAGGGCAGAGAAGGCGGAAGAGGCTGCTGGGCAGTCGCGGAAAGTCAAAGGAGACTTCCACGATCTCATGAAGAGAAAGGAAGAATATAACTGAGGGTGCGTGCTGACACTCGTCGCCGCCCAAAAACTAATCATCAAGCCTTGAGAGCTCGAGACATGGCGGAAGGTTCCACACAAGCCCAATGCTCACGGCGGCCCGGGAAAGCATGGCTGTCAACTCTGGATCAGACTCGGGCAATGCTGGCACACCCAAAGGTGGCAGCACAGCCGAATCCTCATGGCCGCGACTGGTCAGCGACCTCAGCCGGAAACCTCATGGGTTGCAATGTGGAAGAGGGGGGTGTGGCCCGAGGAGAATTCGTTGGGTTGTTCCACACCTGCAGTCTCAGGTCATCCTGGCCACCAGCCAAAGTATCCCCTCTTGTGGAGAGAATAGATTGGGGTATGGCAGAGGGGACTCTACCTCCAAAGAGGTAAATTAGTCTCAACCGCAACATTGCGATGGTCATGTTCCCGCAATGCCCATCAGTAGAATCAATCTGACTACCACACCCAGAAATACACGGGCTAAACATCTTTAAAAAGACGTGCCACATGCAAGCTCGCGAGCAAGCTTGAGTGCTGAAGTGCCCAGGGAGAAACACACACGCTGTTGCAGACCACTGCACAGATCAGCATGCAGTAATGTGAAACTCGCTGGAACACGCCGTCACACCAACACCAACTGGAAGCTGCTCGCCTCGAACATTTTCTCAAGATAATCAGAGAATAGGCTGCAGGAGTGAAGAGGACCTCTTGGCTCCGAAGCAGAAACATAACTGCATGTTGCCAGCGTACATTCCTTATATACCCACGAGGTGAGGCGGAGTTACGCTATGCAAATTCGCTATAAAACCCCATTCGTCAGTCACTGACGTAACTCAGGTTACTGGAACTAAAGGGAACTTTAGTTTATATCCAAATATGTGAATCATCCACTAAATGATCACCTGCCAGTACAAAACTGAAAATAATATAGCAAACTAGTTGACATGTAAGCTATACATTTAATAACATTAGCATATCCCAGCATCTCAGGCGAAGATAAATCAGTCCATCACTGGGATAATACAGAAAAATCATTAGCTCTTGAAGTCACACCTACAGACAGTTTAAGGTGTTCAATTCACCTACAGTATCTTGCATGTTTTTGGCAGAAATAGACATGTCTTTGACAGAAATGGAGAAAAAACCTTGGAAGAAACCAGGCTCAGTCAGGGGGCCAGTTCTACTCTGGCCAGATAAACAAACATTGTGTGGTTATAATTACAGGCTGCATCACAAGTCAGATTGTGGATTGATATCATTCAGAAGCCTGCATATGGTGGAAGGAAGAGTCGAAGCCTGCCATAGGTCTGTGCAGAGGACTTGTCTGGTTCTCATTGTCTGATAATGACTGTGGTGTTGACGAGGTCTTCACACAAGGTCTGTCTTTAGGGCTCGTCTAGTTGTTGTGGTCTCCGCTGACACTCAGGGCTGATATGGTCGTGTCTAGGAGCAGGTCCATCATCTGATCTGGATACGGACTGGATCAGGCAATTTGGAATTAATTTGGAAACATTAATCAGTTTTGATTTACACACTGTTTAATGTTTGATGATCACATTATTTTACATTTGAGTGAGCAATCAAATGTTTACATTTGGTTGTAGTCTTTTCGCTCGGTTCTCCCTCTTTTTTTTACTGTCTATGCGCTAGACACCGAGTTCCATACAGCGTCCTTGTACGGCAAAGTGGTTGTCGCCGTCAAGTGGTTGGGAGTGTGCTAACGCTTCAGACTCAAATATCGAGCGGAAGTTTATATGTGGTTGTGAGGTATCTGAAAAAATAGTTCCACTATAGCAAAATAAACGGATTGGAATCATGCATTGTGCCGATATATTTGTTTTTAATCATCAACGAACACCACTAACCACTCGGTGAGTTGCACAGTTTTGAAAACGAACGTTAAGGGTTGTTATAAGGACATGTTTGTGCATGCCCATAGACAGCCACTCTGAAGCGCTCAGAGGTGATTCTAAAATAGTCAAAAAGTCGAGACAGGAATCATTGTCAAAATTTCTGTGTCCACCACTCTAGTTCATCCAAAACAAACTACAAAATAGACTCAAAGTGTTAAATACCGGAATGATCCTTTAACCCACTACAAAACAAGTATACTTTGAATACTTAATTATACTTCTAAGTATATCTCGATCAAAATATTGAGTACAAATACTCTATAAATAAAAATAAATAATATTTGAAAACAAATACCCTACTCTACAAATACTGAGATACTTTTCTCTCAGTATAAGTCAAGTACACTTAAGTGTAATTTTAAGTATATTTTTGAGAAGTACATAAAGTATATTTTTGAGAAGTATATAAAATGTAGAGTGAAAGTATTATTTTTTAGTTGAAAATAAGTATACTAATAGAACACTTGAATAAACATATTTTTTGTAAGGGTAATTATTATCGCTGTGTACAAGCTCAGGTTCAGTTCCATGCTTATTTTATTTACTCTATAAGCTATTCCCCCCGAAAGCTTGTTACTTGTTAAACTTGAACATGTTAGTTTATAAGACAGTGTGTAATATTATGTTTTTGAAAAATTATTTAATAAGCTACTCAATCAAAATAGTTAACACAAGTACAAGCCAAGAATACTTAATACTTAATTATACTTTTAAGTATATCTCGTTCAACAAGTATAGGCCAAATATACTTACTTTTCTGTCAGTATAAGTCAAGTTTACTTAAGTGACAAAGTATATTTCTGAGAAGTACATAAAATGTAGACTGAAAGTATATTTTCTTATTTTTAGTTTAAAAGAAGTACTAATGGCACACTTGAATAAATTTCTTTTTCGTAAGGTTTCTTAAGTAGTCAAGTCAAGTCAAGTCATCTTCATTTATATAGCGCTTTTAACAATGTAGATTGTTTCAAAGCAGCTTTACTGAGATAAACATATAATTTAAGGTAACAGACATTGTTTTGGCTTTATAGCGCTTTTACCACTAGGAGTACTCCTAAATCGCACTAAAATATTTTAGCTAGGAGTTTTCTCTTAAAAGTTATTCACAACGCATTTCAGACCTACTCTTAGTAAGGAAAAATGACAACTCCTAAACTAAGAGTAGGCTTGTTTGAGATGCGCCTTGCCTCGCCTGAAATGTAGTCGAGAGTAGGCGGCTGCAGTGAGAGGAGGAGTGAAAAAAGCGCAGGCAAGCCGGACAGATCGCTCTTCTCGCAGTGGATCTAACACCTGTGAGATCAAAGGCGGATATCGCGGGATTCACACTCGTGCACGGTGTTACTAATAAACTGGATGTAATTTAAGTTTTGTTGCTTGAATATGTTTTTTGTTGCTTTGGGGATATCCACACATAATTTATACACATAAAACATGATATCAGAGTTTTAAAATCAAACATTTTAAAAGAGAACAATACATCACGGTTGTTTAAACCAATGAGCATTAAGCTGTGCCGTCAGCAAGTCGTTTCCCATCATGCTTTTGATCAGCGCAGTCGGTAGAGAGCAACTGCGCGCGACTGCAGAATCCGACACGTGCGCCTTGCGGTCGCGAGAGTTTTTTGACACACGTCAGCATGACATCAGAGCAAGGCGGACCGCACTCGGACACATTTCTAACCGGCATACATCTCGCGCTGATCACCGGTGATCGATTCTGCGCAGATTTCGCTCATCTCAAACAAGCCTAGTGAGTCTTCGTTGCTATGGATGACGTCAATTCTCATGCACGAGTTTCCTCGCAATGATCACGGTGATTGGTTGTTAGATGACAGGGCCATCATGCGGAACATAACTCAGACACAACAAATCATGGAATTACGACATCTAAATATGTCTGTGTCCTACACTAAATAATAATAGTAATGTCATCGAAATGCATATATAATGACATGTTTGTGCAGGCCCCAGTGAAGTGTAATTCTAAAAAGTCAGAGAGAGACAGAAAAGTCGTGAATTCAATTAAATTAAATCAAGGTAGCCTAATACCCTAATGAAACCGCCACTTGCCTAAAAATGAAAAACGACACTTGCCTAAAAATGAAAAACGACACTTGCATTAACACTTGCGTGATTAATTGACATCCTATTAGGCTAAATAGACTAAATAAAGCAAGGAAATGTTGCTCCTATTGAAGTAATGTAATAGTTGAATGACGGTGGATTATGAACTCGCCAAAACGGAAAAGAAAGCCCAACTGGAGGCAGGATCAGTTACTGCTGCTGGCCCAGTTGGTGCTGGGGGGAAAAAAACATAATTAAAGGTAAATTCATCACTGGGATATCAAGTAAAACTAAGCATGAGACATCGAAGAAGATTTGCGAGAGGCGGTTTAAGGTCCTTTGTGAATGGGTCTTAGTGAGTTAGGAGTCCTCTTGACTTCTTTCAAGCTGTCCCAGACTTAGGTGCTACTTTTAGGGCTAAAATGCTTTGTGAATTACTCTTAGTGAAAAAAATTAGGAGTCCTAAAGGTAGGAGTGACACGCCCATTATTTTTCGGAGTTGCTATTAAATTCGCCAGTTAACATTATTTCTGAATACGGCCCCTGATTTTCTTTTACCTGTCATGACTCATGTGAGTAATTTCCTGAAATATCATCAGGGCCTGCCAGAGCCTTTTGGGGTGGAGTTACCTGTGCTTGATGATTATTGACACAAATGTTATGCTATAATGTTACATTATAAATTAATACAGTGAAGTTATGTATTAATACAAAATATATACTTAATAAAAAAATAGATACTTTAATAAAAAAGTTTTAACTTTTAATAACTCTTTGAAACTTCTGAAAACAAACTGTCACAAAACATTACATAAATTATTTATTTATTAAATAAAAAAATGCAAATCTTCAACTACAAAATAGACAAGCATTAATATAATCAGAAATAGAGTGTGAAATAATAGACCTAGATTCATGTATATTAATGGAAGACATTTCACTGTTCATGGCGGGGATTTAGCTCTGGTGATGGCTTATTTAAGATCATGACTAGCTGCTACCTCAAGTGAGTACAATTTGAACTGCACAAAATACTATAAATAATCATGCAAACATACCTTTATCTTTATTTTTTCGGCACCAGATGGATACATCATTTTTTGTGACGTGATGGCTTAATATACATTCTCGTGATAATGCGCGCAGTTGTGCACGAATTGTCTATGCACGCAAAGGTGTCTAGACTCAAACGCTGGCAGACACAGCAGCAGGTGTAGGCAGGTATTGATCATGAAATCTGAATTTTCTTGTCTTTAATTATTCATTCATTCATTTATCATGTCACTTGTTCAAGTTATTTAATATGAAAAAAAAAATCCACTCCATTGGGGGGCCCTAAGCAGCCGCTTAGTTCGCTTATGCCTCTGGCCAGCTCTGCATATCCATACTGGATTAAATGTACCACATTATGTTTAAGTTTGTCTAATTCAATGCATTTGTTTGATTGCATTTGGTTAAGAAAAAAAAGGCCTAAACATGACATTTAACATCAGAGAGATATTTTGTTTTAAATCTAAAAAGTACAGAAACATTGTATATTAAAAACGCTTTTTCAATTGACTTGATTTCATATTGTTCTGTATAGGAATACATTTTTACAATAAACCTCCAAACCTGAATTCGACATAATCTTATAACCTGAAATGCCACATGGTTTGTTCCAAGAACCGTCTGGGTTGTCGTCCTAAACTTTTTACAAAAGAGTAGAGATTGGTGATTGAATGAATGTCTGTTTATCATGTGATGTGGCAAAATCAATAATTAAACAAAAACATCACAGCGCAAGAGACACTAGGTTTCCAAATTAGTTTTAAAAGATTTATTCTTGCAAGAATAGGACCCAGTCGCCCACACAGTCCAGCTGCAGGGTGAGTGAGACCTCGAGCATGGGGCTGCCAGGAGTCTTATACTGTTCTATCTCTTGTTTAGACAAGAGGAACAAAGGAACTTTATGACTACCCCAAAAGCAGGGGGTTTTCTCACCTCTGAAGTCAGAGGTCACTTGCCCAACCACCTGCTGAGTGTCTCACACACACCTCCAGCTGTATAAACATAACAACAGAAAACAGGGTCCTCTGTTTCTCGTACACAGAACACAGTTAAGGAACTAAAATCAATGAGAATATAAAAATTTCCACAACACATGGAATAACTTCAACCAATCCAAATAACAAACCATAACAGAGAGCTAGTTGGTAGGAGAATTAAAACATCTTTGCCAATGAGAAGAGCTTTCAGTGCCATTCTTTGCTTTCAATAAAGAAATACTCTCCAGTCTTGATATTACAGATGCTGTATACTAATTGTGTTGTTTTTAAATGAACGGTCACTTCTGTCATCACACCTAAAACACCCCATAAACCATAAAATATTCACATGCTGAAGTCACAAAGGGTTAACCTACAGTGGAGATCAAAACTAGTGAACAATTTATGAACACTTGATTTTTTTTTCAGAAATAATGATCTTCATTCAAAATTTGAAGGAATTTTAGTTGTGGCCATACCGTGCTAGTAGAACAGTGTTTTACAAGCTAACTCAGGCACTTCAACAAAACAACTTATTTTGATCAAAATTACAGAACCGCAATGATTGTAGCACAAAGAAAGATTACAACAAAATGTTTTGATGATTGCAGCAGTCAAATATTTGTAGGAAGTGTACTGGCCCTTTCTTTGAATGACTTCTGCGGCAGTAGGACATCAACGGTCTCTCACGTTGCTATGCTGTGATCTTGAGACCTCTTCTCTTCCAATCTCTTTTGCAACGGTTAGTCTAGCCTTTTGATGAGAGCTTTGGTCACTGCAGAGCGGGCTTTTTAGTCCAAATTCTCTTGAATGTTGAGAAACTGTATGTCGAGGCAGATCCTTACCCTGTTCAGCGCTGAACTGCTGAACGATTCCAGCTGCAGTGTTGAACCGATTCTCATTATCCTTTCCGTCTCATGCATTTGTCTTTTGTGGATGACCAGCCTTTTGGGGGACTTGAATGAGTTAGAGACATTGTAAAGATGCAATATTCTAGAAATCACAGACTTGGAATTACTGATTTCTCTTGCTATGGCAGAAAAGGGTCATCCCTTTGGCCTTCATCTGGACAACCTGCTGTCGGAGGATTTCAGTCACATTAGAATGGCTCACTATCTTGATAAGTCAGTGTAAAATTAGGCTGCTATAAATTGGGGTTTGTCAGATAATTAAGAAACTGGATGCCAGATTAACACAAATAACTGGGAGGTATCTTTTCAAATATCTCATTTAAGTTTTTATACTGCGCTTCAGAATATATGAAACATGCTTAAAATACTGCACTTTCAGTCCTGTTCAGATAACTTCAAATGACCTCGAAATGTAGGTTGTTCACTAATATTGATCTCCACTGTATTTTAATAATCACTTTTGTGTATTAAGTTAACCCAATTACAACAATTAAAAAAAATGTTTAAACTATGTGCAGCTGCTGAAGACAGTCATCATTATTCATGGTAACTGCATTTGCTCTCCTCTTTCATACTAACTTCTGCCAACTTTGTACAAATACAAACTATTTGTAATTAATAGTATCTAATACATATTTTGATCCATTATAGGCATGCTAAGCATACATATGCATTTTTGAGTGCTTAAATGCTAACCTTTTCATTACATTTGCCATAAATTTAGACTATATTTTGTTTTTGTGTCAGGTCTTTGCAGACTAGATGTGTTCTAATGTAATATTACATTTATTACAGTATGGCAGAGGGAGGGCAGCCACAACTTGGAGACGAAAAAAATGGGTTTTCGGCAAACTAGGAGTAAAGGATGAGCGACGGCATCCAGTCTTACGACTTGTAAAGAGAAGAGGAAGGCAGAATCTTGTACCAATCGTGGTCAAGCATGTGCGACCTGGCACCACCATTATAAGTGATGAATGGAGAGCTTATAGAGGTGTATTAGCTGCCATGGGCTACACTCACTTTAGAGTAAATCACAGACAGTGGTTCGTGGATCCCCATAGTGGAGCCCACACCCAGCATCTCGAGAGAGCATGGCTAAAGTACAAGTCTACTATTTGGAGACTTAGAGGAAACAGAACAGAACAAATCCTGAAGCAACTCCTCTCGGTCATTGAATGGACACTGGCTGGCTGTCAAACATAGCCAGGGCCCCCTTGGTAGACTGTTAAAAGACATTCGTCATCACTATCCTGTGTAGGAGTTTACCACAAAACACACAATTTATTTTTTATTTTATTTTTTTATGACTTGGTGTTTTTATACATCTGGTGCTTGCTTTACCATTGCTGTTAAAAAATTAAAGGTGTTACATTTGCCCTGTTGACAGTACATCATGGTTACAAGACACACTATGGTTTTATTGCAGGTTATGACTGATGTATAAAACTGTGGGAATATATGCCAAAAACTATTGATAGATAGTATGACATGTATTTATATATATATGTGTAATGACGGAGAGGAGGCAGTCGGATCCATCTGCAGCACTTTATTCAAACAGGTAATGAAACAAGGAATCACTGACATGAAACATCAAAGGAACACGCATCAACATGTACCGTGGCAAAACAAGACTTCGCAATCAACATAGAACTGAGCAGTCCAGATAAAGGGTAGATGATGATGATTAACAGGTGGGAGTGATGAGACTGAACGAGGAAACCAGGCAGGGATGGAAACTAATGATAGCAGAGGGGAAAGATGGGAAGTGCAGTTCAAGGTCTTGGAGCTGGACGATCTGGGTGAGTGTGGTGGTAAGTGTAAAGCAGAGCAGGGTCCAGGACGTCCTGAGACCTGACCCAGGAACGTTCCTCGGGGTCATAGCCCTCCCAGTCAATCAAACATTGCAATGCCCCGCCGCGGCGTCTGGAGTCCAGGATCTCTCGTACCCGGTACGCCTCCTCGCCTCCGACCTCAATGGGGGGAGCCTGCACGGGACCGGCCTCCTCCTGGACCTCCACTCTCCTGGGAGCAGCAGCGGGTCTGAAAAGAGACATATGAAAGGTGGGTGAGATTCTATAATGTGCTGGGAGTTCCAGCCGAAACGAGACAGGAGTAATCTGCCGAAGAATCTTGAAGGGCCCGATGAAGCGAGGGGATAGTTTCTTGCTTGGGAGCCTCAAACGCAGATCATGGGTGGAAAGCCAAACCCACTGACCAGACCGATACCGAGGACCCTCACGCCTCCTTCGATCCGCATGCAGCTGATAGTGACGGATGGCACGTCGCAGATGGACATGAGCGGCATTCCAAGTGGCCTCGCTGCGTTGCAGCCACGCATCAACAGCAGGGAGGTCTGACGGTTCTCCTGCCCACGGGAAGAGGGGAGGTTGAAAACCTAAAACACACTGGAAGGGTGTTAAACCAGTGGCAGGCTTTACCAGGGAATTTTGGCCGTACTCCGCCCAGACCAGGAAGCGGCTCCAGTCCCGTTGGTTCTCGTGACAGTAAGTCCGCAGAAAGCGAATGAGGTCCTGGTTCAACCGTTCAACCTGACCGTTAGCCTGCGGATTGTATCCCAAGGTAAGGCTGACGTTGATGTTGAGTTTGGAGCAGAGCTCTCTCCAAACGCGGGAAGTGAACTGGGATCCACGGTCGGAGACGATGTCCTCGGGGAGACCAAAGAGACGAAATACGTGGTTGAGAAGCACCTCCGCAGTCTGCATGGCAGTGGGTAGACCCCTCAGGGGGATAAAACGACAGGATTTGGAGAAGCGATCCACGACTGACAAAACTGTGGTAAATCCTTGAGACAGAGGCAAATCAGTTACGAAATCCACGGCGATATGGGACCACGGGCGTTGAGGCACTGGCAGTGGCTGTAAGAGACCGGCAGGTTTGAGGTGGGAAGATTTGACTGTGTTACAGATGGAACATTGGTGAATGAACTTGATAACATCAGCCCGGAGTGTAGACCACCAGAAGCGGTTGGAGACTAGCTGTACTGTAGCAGAGATACCTGGATGTCCAGCGCTGAGTGTGCAGTGAACCCATTGAAGCACCCGATCATGGAGTTCGAGGGGCACAAAAAGACGATTCTCTGGACATTCAGGCGGAATGGGAACAGCTTGTAGTGCCTCGGTAACTTCCGATATGATGTCCCACTGCACAGGAGCAACGATCAGAGTGGAAGGAAGGATGGGTTCTGGCTTGGAGATTTCGTTGAAATCCTCGAACTGGCGAGACAGAGCATCAGCCTTCCCGTTCTTGGACCCAGGTCTGTACGTGATCCTGAAATTAAATCGAGAGAAGAACAGTGACCAGTGACGAGCATTCAAACGCTTGGCGGATCTGATATATTCAAGATTTCTGTGGTCAGTGAGGACGGTGAAAGGCTGACGTGCACCCTCCAGCCAGTGCCTCCACTCCTCCAAGGCTGCTTTCATGGCCAGAAGCTCTCGGTCACCCACATCATAATTGCGCTCCGCCGAATTAAGCTTGCGGGAAAAAAAGGCACAGGGGAACATTTTAGCGGGGTTACCGTGGCGTTGAGACAGGATCGCACCAACCCCAGTGCTTGAAGCGTCAACCTCCACGATGAACTCGCTCTCCGGGTTAGGATGATGGAGGAGGGGTGCGGACGTGAACCTCTCTTTCAGCCGGGAAAACTCTGAAGTGCATTCGGAAGACCACCGGAAGCGCCCCCCCCCCCCCCCCCCCCCCGGAGAAGAGATGTTAGAGGGGCCACAATGAGACTGAAATTACGTATAAACCTATGATAAAAATTGGCAAAGCCCAGGATTCTTTCACAGAGGAAGGTTGAGGCTAGTCTACCACGGCTTTGACCTTGCTGTCATCCATGAGAACCCCCTCGGCGCTGATGATATAACCTAGGAAGGCGATCCGGGTCTGATGAAATTCGCACTTCTGAGTCTTGGCGTATAACTGGTTCTCAATTAGCCGTTTGAGGACTGCACGCACATCCTGGACGTGTGCTTCGAGCGTCTCTGAAAAAATCAAGATGTCGTCAATATAAACAATAACCTTTTGATTCAGCATGTCAGGAAAGATCTCATTAACAAACGACTGGAACACAGAAGGACTATTGGACAGCCCTGTGGTCGTAGAAAAGGCCGTCTTCCACTCATCACCCCTCCGTATGCGAATGAGGTTGTACGCGTTCCTCAAATCCAGCTTGGTGAAGTAACGGGCAGAGCGAAGCATCTCCAGGGCTGCAGGGACTAAAGGCAGAGGATAACGATACTTCCCGGTTACCCCATTAAGACCTCGGAAATCGATGCAGGGCCGGAGACTCCCATCCTTCTTCTTAATGAAGAAAAACCCAGCGGACGGGGGGGATGTGGAAGTGGTGATGAAACCCTTAGCAAGCTGCTCCTCGATATATGAATTCATAGCCTCAGTTTCCAGTTGTGCTACACGGCCGCGCGGAGGAACGGCTCCGGGTAGAAGTTCAATTGCGCAGTCACAGGACCGGTGCGGGGGTAGAAGTGAAGCTTCTCTCTCGCTGAATGCCAGGGCAAGATCATAGTAGACCGCAGGAACTCCTTGCAAGTCCAACTTCTCGGAGGGACTGTGGCTTGATTCAGGACCATGGAGAGCAGGCAAGCAGTGGACCTGACAGAAAGGAGACCATTGAGTAATTCTCCTCTCAGTCCAGGAAATTAAAGGATTGTGTCTCTCCAGCCAAGGCAATCCTAAAACTACTGGATGAAGAGGTGAACTGATGGTATACAACTGAATTCTCTCCGTGTGACGAGACCCGAAGTTGAGAGTAAGTGGCTGCGTGATGTATTGTACCTCCCCTGTCCCCAGGGGGCGTCCATCCAGGGCTGCCACTGCCACACGAGACTCACAAGGGATGAGAGAGAAATGATTAGACAAGGCAAACTCCAAATCGACAAAACTCCCAGCGGCACCAGAGTCAATTAAAGCCCCTGTTTCGCAAATATTTCCATTAAAGCTAAAGGAAACTTCTAGACTGAGAGAGTTAGGAGGATTAATCGAAGAACTCACCGCAGAAGTATCTCTGGATCTGGATCTCACAGGACAAGAAGCTCTCTGATGACCGGCTTGAGCACAGTACAGGCACAACTTATTCCGCCGCCTCCTCTCACGTTCCTCCGTAGTGAGGCGAGTGAAGCCGACCTGTTTGGGTTCGAAGTCCGAGCTGGCTGGTGGATTAGTGAAGAGACTGGTCGAGAGGGGTGCGCGTCGAGAGCGGATGAGATTGTCGAGGCGAATGGCGAGCTCCATAAGTTCTCCGAGGGACCTTCCATCGTCGCGACAAGCCAATTCCCCTTGCAGTGCCGAATTCAAACCCCTACGGTACAGCAACTTAAGTGGTTCCTCCGTCCAACCCGTCTGTGCTGCCAGGGTGCGGAATGAAAGCGTGTAGTCCGCCGCGGTGGAATTTCCTTGACTTAATGCAAGAAGTAGCTCTCCTGGCTCCTTACCGCCCGCGGGATGTTCAAACACCTCTCTGAATTGAGACATAAACACGTTATAAGAGAGAAATGTGTGCTGACCTCCTGACCAGAGAGCAGTCGCCCACTCCAACGCCCTCCCGGTGAGTAGAGAACAGATGAATGAGACGCAGGAAGCATCAGTGGGATAAAGCTGGGGTTGCTGGTTGATAAATAAGTCGCACTGCAACAGAAATCCTCTACAGGCAGTAGGTGAGCCATTAAACTTCTCGGGGAAAGATAATTTAGGGTTGCATGAAGTCGTACTCACGCTTGATGTTAAGGGAGCAGCAGCTGCGGGAGCTTGAACTTGATTTGCGACCGCGTTCTGTTGAGAAAGGGTCTGCACGGACCTCACAAGCTCCTCGGTGAGATTAGATAACTTGACCAGCTGTTGTTGGTGTGTAATTAACACAGATGCCTGGGAGGAAAGCTCGGCAGCAAGACGTTCGAGGTCTGCTGGATCCTGTGATGGCGAAGTCTTCTGTAATGACGGAGAGGAGGCAGTTGGATCCATCTGCAGCACTTTATTCAAACAGGCAATGAAACAAGGAATCATTGACATGAAACATCAAAGGAACACGCATCAACATGTAGCGTGGCAAAACAAGACTTCGCAATCAACTGAGCAGTCCAGATAAAGGGTAGATGATGATGGTTAACAGGTGGGAGTGATGAGACTGAACGAGGAAACCAGGCAGGGATGGAAACTAATGATAGCAGAGGGGAAAGATGGGAAGTGCAGTTCTAGAACTCCGGTGACAAAGAGCGTGTGAACTCGGAGAGAGGTGAAGGCGTGCGCTCAGTGACAGCCGCGCGCTCCGTGACAGTATATCACTATGTATTTGACAGTAACGTATTAGTTTCAATAGAGAGGGGAATATGTATTCATTAATTTTATATTATTTTGTAAGTGTTATAGTGTAATGTGTTATGGAAATGTGTTTTTGGAAAGTGCTCAATAAACAGCTTTTATAAACTCTAGTGATGGTCCTTAATGATAAATTTATCATTAGCTAATGGTTTGCAAATATATAATTATGTTGTGACTTTACTTGTTGAGGCACATCATTATTAACTAGTCATTAAGTAAGTGCAGTAATTTACACATGAATTTGCCCTAATAATGCAGTAATTAATCATGTATTAATGCATATTAGTGTACCTGTATTATCTGGAAGTTGAAATACGAGGCTTTGGCTCATTCTGGTAATTAACATATTAATTAAAACTATTAGTTAAAAAAATGAGTTATTAGGGAATTAATCCACAATTACATATTGAATTAATAACAATTAATGTATGAACTAATATATTAACTAGTCAGACGCTTAATTAGTTCCTAATGTGGTAATCATTAATGAATAGCTTAGATAATCATGTGTTACACATTAATTCAGTATTATCTGTGCATTAGTTAAGCATGATAATTAATGCATATTAGTGCACCTGTATTGTAAAGTGTTACCAAAACTTTTAGTACAAAACTACTAAACATGTACTTTACTGAGAGTACACTAAAAGAAAACTTGCAAGTATACTTGCAGTATAAAACTACTAAACTGAAAGTATACTTCAAAGTGTACTTTCATAAACTAAAAATGTTCTACAAGTATTAAAATAGTAAACTACTAGAAAACCCATAAGTTCACTTGCAGTACAAATGAGAAACGTAATTATGAACTAGTTGTGCACTTAAAGTTTACTACTGTTACACTTATAGTACACTTAAACATATACTTTTATATACTAAAAGTGGCCCAATTTAGTCCCAAGCGGTATTAAAATAGTACACTTACAAGTTTACTACTAGTACATATTGACATTAGTATACTTGCTACATAAAGTATACGTAAAAATATACTTGAACATTACTTAAGTATACTTCATAAAATGAACTTGAAGTATAGCTCTTTTTCGTAAGGGAAAGCACTACAAGGTTTACTCCCCAGTACTTGAGCAAGCTTTTAACGCATTATAGTCATTCACGTCTATTGCAATCTCAAAATTTTGGCCAGATGATAATGCCTAGAATATCAAAATCAACTTTTTTTCTGATTGATTCACTTCCGGCGAAATGATCAGAAGTAATTACAAGGATTTTAAAATCTATGCATTGTTTAATAGGGAGCACTGAGCTTCAGTGTTTGCTGAACGGGGCTAATATGGTCATACTTCTTGATTCTAGTAAGAACTCAGCTACATGTTTGACCAGCTGGACTTTGTTTATTAAGCGTGCAGGGAAAATGGCATAGAACAGCATGGAACTTAGTAGAGCATTACAATGATCTAGCCTTAAGGTCATGAACGCATGAACTAACTTTTCCGCATTTGACACTAAGACCATACGTCGTAAATTTGATATATTTTTAAGATGGAAAAATTTGGTTTTACAAATGGTATAAATATGGCTTTCAGACATACTGCTATCAGACCAAGGTTCCTATAACTGACGCCAAAGACTTGACAGAGCAGCCATCAAGAGCCCACTATATAGCACCATATGCCGGAGCAAGGTCAACAATTCATTCATTCATTCAATTTTTATTCTTATATAGCATGATTTAGTGCAACACAAGTTGCCCAAAGTGCTTCACAATCAAAAAACAACATCAATAGATAAAAATACATAGAACTACATAAAACAGACACAGTTGCAGTCGAAATCAATTCATGAGTTCTCACATAGCGTTTAACAGATGTGATTTTAACCAAAATTTGAAAGTAGCTAGTGATTTGGCTGTTCTTAAAGAGAAGGGGAGATCATTCCAAAGTTTTGGACCCACTCTGTCTCCCTTTATGTTTGTATTTTTTTCCTACGAACACATAAAATATGATAATTCTCCGATCTCAAGGATCTGGGGGGAGTATATATTGACAACATTGGACGTTGGACAGACCTGGGTGCCTGATTGTGAAGAGCCTTAAAAACAAGTATGAGAATTGCATACAGATTTCTGTACCGTACAGGCAGCCAATTCAATTCAATTAATAATGGCGTAAGTCATATTTTTTGGCAGACTTGATCATCAGCCACTGCATTTTGGACCTTCTGTAAGGGGGCTAGTGATAGCATCAATTCCATAAAAAAGATCTTAAGATCATAAAAAAGTCACAATAGTCCATTCATGAGAAGATTAAAGCTGTAATTGCTTTCTCAAAATCTGAAACTGATAAATTTTTAGCAAAAAGACGTAAATAAAAAACTGGTTTTATCATAACAGTTTATTTGACTCCATTTTTAAGTTACTGTCCAAAACAAAACCCCGATTTTTCACACTGGATTTCATAAAACCAGAGGGGGGGTTGATTTCAAAGATTGACTCACAACATCACTGCCAGGGCCGAACACAATTATCTCGGTTTTGTCTTCATTAAGCTTAATTTTTTTTTACAGCCATCCAGGCCTTGATGTCTTGAAGACATCAATTTAATTTGTAATTGACTGTCTCACTGGCACATGAATCATCCGCTGGCAATTAAATGCTACATTGTATTTTCGGAAGATGGCCCCCAAAAGTAACGGAGCAAGGACTGACACTAGTGGGTCTCCATTGCCCAATAATAGACCATTTTAATTTAACACCTTGACCAACACTGTCTCAGTGCTATGGCATGACTTAAATCCTGATAGAAGAGGCTAAACTATTGATTTTAATGTAATATAAGTTTGTAATTGTTTAAAAAACACTTTTTCTAAAACCTTAGCTAAAAAAGGTAAATTTGAAACAGGTTTGAAATTAAACACAAATTCAATAAAAAAATCGGTTGTGTTTAGTTTATTAGACTTATTTTTAAGTAATTATATGTAAACAAAATATGTAGACCTTTATGAAGGCACATAGAAGGTTTTGAACGAACTGTGATACAAGTGATTAGTTTGGACTAATACTAACTAAGAGTTGTGAAAACGTAGCACTTGTCAAAACAGTACCAAAGCATTTAAAAAAACTGTATTATGTTCATTTGTATTGATATAGTGTATTACAATCAAATAAAGACATACTTCCAAAAATATTATAAACAAACATTTTATCAGTGATTTTTGCATACTATGCAAACTCGTACATAAAATCAGCTAGTATTAACATGTTTTACCATAAGTAACATTCAATCATATAGGAGTATACATGACTACAAATTCACAAGAGGTATCATGCAATGAATACAACACTGTTGACATATCTGCAACAAAAGCTGCGGGGTAAAAGTCAGCTGGCATCACATCTAATGATATAGTGCAAAATACAATAGTTAATTGGTGATATCAAGAGGCACTTGAAAACAGAGAATGACAGAATAAAGTGAACGTAAGTTTTTTTTCAAAAAGTTGTTCAAAAACAGAACTGGAACAATGAAAGTACACACGACGTCCTGTAAACCTGAAGTGAAGTATAAGATAATTCCTTGTCATTTTGCATCACTTCTGAGGGGTCAAAAACCAAACGCTACATTTTACATATTTGTTTTCTTATCCATGTGTGAGTGTGTATAAAATGAAGGTCATTGTCATTTCATGAGGTACTAATATTTTAAGAGGAAGTCACTGAATGTATCAGAAATGTTTAACGTGTGTTTGCAATGAATGCAAATAATAATAATAGTATTAATTTGCCTGAACAACTACTCGACAAATGTGTCTTTAAAAAGCTGAAACTGGAATTCTACTTAACAAATTCTGTTTAAATTGGAGTTTAATATTTCAGCATGTGGGTTTGGTTTAGTGGCTTAATTCGATCTTCTTGACAGCAGTTCAAAGGGTTTTAAGGCTTTCTATATATTGTAGAGCAATTACTTTGGTTAACTGCATAAGCTGCCTCTTTAATACCAAATAATTTCAAACAAATAGTTAATTTAACAAATTTAACACATATTTTTGAGTATATCACACATGCACAAAAATACAGTATTGTAAAAAGCATGGTACAAATGATTGATGGAAACCGCCCTTGCAATTTTTGCTAATACTACAGGTAAGATTCAAACTTAAAGCTGCATTCGGCAAGTCTGGCAGATTGAGTGGACTTAGGCAAAATTTTGAATGTTTACAATTCTCGTGCCCCTCCCCCACTATCAACGAATACCCTCCCACTGTGCTCAGTGCACCACGAACCTGCCCAACAAGTGCTAACGTTAGCTATCCATACCAACACATTTGGGCAAACATACTTAGATTACTAACATAACACTAAGAAATAAAGTAACTGGTTGATAAAGCACAATTACCTGTCGAGAAGAAATTGGAATCTTTTCCGCCATCACTCTTCGTTAATGCGCGAACTTCAGGCATGTGCATGTGATCGTAACGTGCGTGAGGGGTGGCGTGTGCACAACCTGTGATTGACAGTCAGATCTCACACCCCCCTGCGCTGATTGGACACAATGAACCGGGAGCGGTGGATTTTTGCAAAACAAATAACACGCTCCAGGTGGAGTTAGAAGCTCTGTTTTTTTCTAAAACCACTTTATGTATGTTGTTCTGTCGGATTATAGTGTCGATTTCACTGAATATGATCAGCCGACGGCAGCTTTAAGACAAATGTACCCTTTCAACACATTCAATTTTCGCCCAATTTTGCAAGACGGAGCCTCATGCACAATCATAGGAAACGTGGTCAGACACTCCCTCAAACAATATTTCAAGGGCAATATCCATTTAAAAACATTTAATCTCTTTTTACATAACTCCAAAGATATCGAAGCACCTTGTGTTTGCTAGTAACTCTGTAATAATAGTCACTTTTATTTTATACCCAAATGTATTTGCTTCAAGAAAAACATGAATGGCTCAGGTTAAACATATATTTTTTGTAATATATAAAAACAGGAAATTATAAATTTTATATAAATAACAAAATTGGGACAGAATAATGGTAAGACACTGTTAGCTGACATTGATGCCACTTAAAGGATCAATGCATTTTGAATCTGAGAAATGCAAAAGTTTATGATGTTACCAAACAGTTCTTTTGTAGTGCATTTTTGTAATCGTTCACAGTACTTGCTTATATATAAATAAATGTATGTATATTCAGTGCACAAAAAAAACAAAAATCCCTAACATTCTCAAATCTGACTGTGTAACAGCATAGAGCAAAATCTAAAAAGACTTTTAGTTTTTAGTTTAGTAATGCATTCAAAATGCATTTGATTGAATAAGCATTCACTCTCTTGCTAAATCAATGACTGGAATTCAATTGCTTCTAATTATTCAAATGTACTATAAGATCTGAATTTGGATCTAATTTAAAATAGTCATGATTCCATGTTGTAACAATAAAATCTGTGGTTAAGAGGTTAAGATTTTTAATAGGTACAGCATATATATATATATATATAAAGTCGTGCTCAGAATTAATGGTACCCCTGGTAAATATGATAAAAAATGGCTGGAAAAAATAAATCTGCATCATTTATCCTTTTGATCTTTCATTCAAAATATTGGCAAAAATCTAAACTTTCATTGAAGTAAAAGAATAGAAAGTGGGGGGGAAATCACATTATGAAATAAATGTTTATTTCCAAAACACGTTGGCCACAATTATTGGTACCCTTTTATTAAATACTTTTTGCAATCTCCTTTTGCCAAGATAACAGCTCTGAGTTTTATCCTATGATGCCTGATGAGTTTGGAGAACACAGACAAGAGATCAGAGACCATTCTTCATACAGAATCTCTCCAGATCCTTCAGAATCCCAGATCCATGTTGGTGCTTCTTCCCTTCAGTTCACTCCACTCATCAGGTCTGGGACGGTCATGGTAGAAGCTTCATTTTGTGCTACTTAACACATTTTTGTGTTGATTTTGATGTTTGTTTTGGATCGTTGTCCTGATGGAAGATCCAACCACGGTCCATTATAAGATTTCTAGCAGAGGCTGTCAGGTTTAGATTTTTTATCTGTTGGTATTTGATAGAATCCACGATGCCATGCATGTATCTGAACAAGAAGTCCAGGACCTCCAGCAGAAAAATATGACCACAACATTAAAGATGGTATATTAAATTGTACACATGGGGTACTTTTTATCCTTGTGTGCACCAAACCCATCTTGCATGTTTGCTGCCAAAAAGCTATTTTTTAGTTTCATCTGACCACAGAACCCTGTGCTGTTTGAAGGTCCAGTCATGTCTGACAACTGAATTTGCTGGGGTTTGTTTTTGGATGAGCAAGGAGGATTTTTCTTGAAAACCTCCCAAACAACATGTGGTGATGTAGGGGTTGTTCAATTTTTTTTTAATAGGCTTTCTGAACCCAAGACTCAACTAATCTCTGCAATTCTCCATCTGTGATCTTTGGAGAGTCTTTGGCCACTCAAACTTTCATCCTCACCATGCATTAAGACAATATAGACACACGTCCACTTCCTGGCAAATTTGTAACATCTTTAGTTGATTGGAAGTGCTTAATTATTGCCCTGATGGTCAAAATGGGGATTTTCAATGCTTTAGCTATTTTCTTACAGCCACTTTCTATTTTGTGATGCTCAACAATCTTTTGATGCACATCAGAACTATATTCTTTGGTTTTACTCATTGTAATGGATGATTAAGGGAATTTGGCCTTTGTGTTTCCCCATATTTAAACTCTTGTAAAACAAGAAGTCATGGCTGGACAATTTCATGTTCCTAGTCACCCTGGTGTGCAAAAAAAAGGTAAATATGAATGGGAATATACTTCAGAGATATTTTACTCGTAAACAATTCTAGGGGTACCAATAATTGTGGCCAACTTGTTTTGGAGAAAAACATTTATTTCATAATGTGATTTCCCCTCCACTGTCAATTATTTTACTTCAATGAAAGGTTCGATTTTTGCCAATTTTTTGAATGAAATATCAAAAGGATAAACGATGCAGAATTATTTTTTACAGCCATTTTTCATCATATTTACCAGGGGTACCATTAATTCTGAGCACGACTGTATATATATATATAGCCTATTAAACCTTATTTGCTGGTCAGTTAGAAGAGCTACATGAGCAAATATTGTATGTACATTTATACAAAAAGAAAGTCCAAGTAATGTTTACTGTCCCGGTGAAGCTTTGTGATGAAGAAATCTTCTTTTTGACACTCTGAAAAAGTCTGAAAGAGAGAAAGGCATTTTTGCATTTTTAATATTAATATTAGTGGCTATACAACTAACAATGATTCTAACTAAAAATACAATTACGTTTTTTTAACAATGTCCCTGCTCACATCAGTCTGGCTTTAACCCAATAAAACTGAGAATGTAAAGTGTGCGACTGTATACCTGTGATGCTTGCTTGTCTGTGTTTGACCCTCAGCAATGCAGCCTTTCTCTTCTCTGGCTTGGTTCCCCTCAAAGTTCCTCTGGTCCAAAGCTCCAGATATTTCTCTGTGGCCTTTGCTGGAGACGAACAAGCGCAGGATCCTCCTCCAACAGCTGCTTCCACCATTTGCTTTGCCATACCGGGCCTGACCACACAGCTATGGTAGAACGCTGGCACGTCTTGGCACCGCAGCTCTTCCCACTCAACGCAGCCGGGGACAGGTTGGTCCCTCTGAAAGTCAAAGTTCCAACGCTGTTTGGCGTTCTCCACGCTCATGCAGAAGAGCCTCTGGAAGTCCTGCTGCAACTGCTGGTGGTCTACAGGGCCAAAGAGGTTCCGCCGAATTACTGCTGCCTGAGGTTTTATATCCTCCTCCTGCCTGTCCAGCAGCCCAAAATCACATGCAGCTGGTGTCACGGACATGTTCCTGTCAAACATGGACAAAGGAGAGAAATGCCCCGAAGGTATAGGCATTAGAGTACATTTGGCTAGTGTTACTTGCACAACACTTTTCTAAAACATTTTTGCTCAATTGTATTTAGATCCAATGGCATTTTGGTGATTGCATGAAGTCAGTTATCCTTGTCCACACATTTGTGCGTGTAATGCAAAGGCATTTAAGTTTAAGTTACTTTTTGCACTCACTGTGTATATGGGTAAATGATAAATATAACTGTCCAACATAAATATGCTGTTTATAATAACAATTTCTTACAATATAAAAAAATATTTTCATGATTTGTTATCACAACTTTTTATTTTTTGTCAAATCAACTTAATGTGGTCCAGATTTATTTTTGACTTTTTTGAATGACTTTGTTTTGGTGGAGGGTTTAAAAATATATTAATATCTATTAAAAACTTGTTTTTGTCCAAGAAATAATATGATTATGCGAAACTTCTTAAAGAATCCTTTTATTTAGGCTTCGTTTAGGCCCCTGTTCATGATCATGATTTCCTCAGGATGGTATACCCCCAAAATATAAATTCAGAAACTGAACTAAAAGCTGTATTGTGTTTTTAAATAAATGTAAAAAAGCGATATATAAATAATTATCTAATATCACATTATAAATATAATAATCGAATGTGGTCTTTTTTGTGGTCAAAAATCAGTAATTTTAATTAAGTTTACTCTGTACGATCGCACTATTATAAGGAGAAACACTGAAGTGAGTGAGACTTGTTTACATCGAAAAAGTAGGCGCGGCACGCCTATCAAATGACTAAACCTACACTACTACACTTCACGAGCACACGCGCGCACGAGAGGATAGAAAACACAACAGGAATGACTGACACCTCCTGTTCCATCACTCATTGCCTAACACCTTTAAAACCGTTACCAATAAAACAGAAGACAAGCATTTCAAATCCCCCTCTATATATATATATTTCAATGTCAAAAAATATATATACTCACCATTCGAGTAAAAGCAGAGCTCTGGATGAGGGAGATTAAATCCACAGCTACCGTTACTAATGCACTCTCTGATCAATGACAGAAACTAACGACCTGAACTACAAACACGACAGGAGTAGCGTAACTCTCAATCTGACTGCTAGTAAGTTGTTTGTTATGATGGCAGGACTGCCCAAAGTCACGTGACACGCACAGCACTAGTGCATTTCATAAGAACAATTATGTAACGCCAAGTCAAAAACAATAAATTATCTACGTAATGCATTGCTAACAACACAAAATAGTCAAAATATATAACATTGACGTACCTTTTCCACGTCTTAACCTAATGTATCATACACATGTGGAAAGTAGGTCAAATCCCCCACCACAACCCCCGCGCGCGCGCTTGATTTTCTCGTGTCACGTTCATCTAAGGCGCGCGGCCAGGAACTCCATTCACGTTGATCTGCAACGTGACGAGGAGGCGCCACACACTGCATTTTATTTTCTTCTGCAACGACGAAGGGAGGGGAGAGATTCATAAATTTTGGGAGAGGGGGTTCAGCGAAAAATCGGCAGCTGGCAGCAGGAAGTAGCTGGCACAGGCAGCTGACGTCAGCTGCCGCTAATAACCGGAAGTCCGAGGTGGATGCCGCCAGGCAAATAAGCTATTATATCAATATAAAATTTTAGTAGCCTACTTTTTTAAATAAAATACTTCTATTAGTAGGTATTTTATATTATTTTATATATTAAATTATATTATATTAAAAAAGGTTGATCAAATATAAATCAAGTAACGAAGATCATAGACATAGCCTAATACAAAAAAACATTAAGCTACACTTAAAATTATGAATTTGTATATGTATAAATATAATTTATGAATGAGTGTACATGTTTGTTAAATAATGAAATCTATCCAGAAAGAAATGCCAATGTAATCATATTGTATATTTATTAAATACACATTTATTAAACTTAAATAATGAGAACAGGAAAAGGCTAAATTCCTTTCAGGATAAATCTCTGTCCAATTATGGCCTTATCTTAATTAAATTATAAATATTGTAACTAATGTATTTAAAGGTTTTTCATTAAAAAAATCAATTGGATTGTTTAATCCAGTTGTTTCAACTGGTTTAGAATTTTTGAGCAGTGTGTATGATTGTCAACAATCTGGCCAACACAAACCTGAACTGTTGACGAAACGCGCTCATGCCAGCTAGAAACGAATGCGAGTGAGCAGCAGATACAGAGCGCTTTAATTCGAGATCAACCTCGTTTTCTTGTAGTCCTATAAGGTGAATTCAAAAGGCATTCTTTTTCTTTGAAGCAACAAAGGCTAAATAATTTGTCATAGTTTTTTTTGTAATTGGTGCGTATGACGCAGCGAAATATAATATAGGCTATAGTATAACATAATATAATACAACACAATATAATATATAGGCTGCTACATTATTAATTTTTACGTGTATAAATATAATTTATGAATGAGTGGACATGTTTGTTAAATAATTAAATATATACATACAGAAAGAAATGCCTATATAATCATATTGTATATTTTAAATATATATTCTTTATACATATTAAATATACAACATTTAAACATAAGTAATGAAAGTCCTGTCTAAAAGAAGAAGAAAAGAACTTCGTCTCATCAATTACCTTTATTTAAAATCATATTTTGCTATCATTTAAGTTCAGTTTTACATTCTTGTCTTTGTATAAAGAAGCAGCTGTAACTGTTGAAACAGGCTTTGTATTTGTTGTTCTGAAATCAGAATGATAGACCACAATCCTGAACTAGATGGTAAAGTTCGTAGACAAACTTTAAGTTGACTTGCCAGAAAGT
Source organism: Meda fulgida (assembly GCA_030578275.1). Taxonomy (NCBI): domain Eukaryota; kingdom Metazoa; phylum Chordata; class Actinopteri; order Cypriniformes; family Leuciscidae; genus Meda; species Meda fulgida. The sequence goes on from CM060619.1 coordinate 18,893,157, forward strand.
TTTGAAAAGTTTTAAAATGTTCTAGTATGGTTTAACATGATTTACCATGTTTTATGGTTATCGCCGGCGCCACCATTGACCATTGGCCGCTGTCGCTTGACTTCCAGTTACATGTGATTGATTGCTACTACTTTGGACGATACTGATTGGCTGCCACGAAATGCAGGTCCATCCTAATATGGCAGGGCTTCCGGCTGTCAACGGCAGCTACTTCCTGCTGCCAGCTGCCGATTTTTTCGCTGAAACCCTACTGAATTTTGGGGCATCTCGCCCGGGGGGCGGGGTTACGTGCTGCGTCACATCTCTCATGCGGGTTCTTGTCGACCAGGGTCAGCGCGCACCATAGCAGCCACAGGCAGGCACAGAACTAGCTAGCGAACCTAGGTCTGAAATCTAATAAGTTATTTTTATTACAACACATTTTTTGATGGAAAAGTGATGTTTAATTTTCATAGTCTTTGTTTAGTGAACGAAAGCGAAATCAGGAATTGCGGTCTATCAGTTTGTTTATCGTTACCTAGCTACCATGGGTATAAGTTCAAAGTTGTACAAGATGTGCTGTAGCCTTAATTACAATGGCCAAGTCGCGTTTCATATTAAAAGATGAGTATGCTTCGCTCAGTTTATTAAATACATCCAACCTGAAATGTCTCTTACAAACTATGAAGGGACAATGAATCAATCAATACACTGACATGGCAATGCTAGACAGATAGCCTACTTTGTTTGCACAGCCCTACCGTGATTTTGTCACTCTTCTCTCCACTCCTAGACCTACGTCTGGTGACAGTGGGGAAACTTTTACCTCGATAAAGTTAGGCCTACTTATTATATTGCAGAAAAGTAAACTTCCAGTTACCTCCAGTTAACCAGTTCATGTCTCTTCTTTGTCTCGTGATTCAAGCAGTAACGACTAATTAGACTCAATACTGCTATTACAGGTGGAATTATGAAATAGAAGTGCATTTTTGTAATGCAATGTTTTCAACAGGGAAATCTATATATCATTTGTCAAAATTTTGGTACGGTGGTTGGACTTTGTAAGAGGTAAAGGAATTTCAAGGGGGTGTGATTATAAATTTTTTTTTTTAAATTGTATGATGTTTTTGTTGAGTTATTATTACACAATACTTATTCTGACCTTTTTGAATCTTGCCCCTAACAAATAACCCAAATTACAAAAAACTAAAACTAATAAAAACTAAACTGAAACTAAGCATTTTCAAAAAATAAAAACTAAACTAAACTAGCAAACCCACTTTAAAAAATAATTAAAACAACTGAATTTGAAAACAAAAAGTCAAAACGAAATAATGAAAAATGCAAAACTATAATAACCCTGGCGCATACACACACGCACACACAAACACGTCTTCTTGCATTCTATAAGCTTGTTTTTTAGTTATTTTATCTTTATTTTAAAGTCTTACAATAACTATTTTCACCAAAAGAGGACAGGTTATCACCATGTGATTTGAACTTGGTCAAGATTACTCTATCTAGCTAATCTATCTAACTCTAACAGTCGAAATCTTAACTAGACAGGAAAACAATCTAACATGATTAAAAAATCTTAATCATCGTGCAAAAAGATGTACACAGGGCGGTAACATTAACTTCTCATTCAGACGAGTCCAGAGACGGTTGGAAAAACTATAGACTCTTGGACGGGTCCCCGCTGGTGCGCGCTGACCCTGGTCGACGAGAGCCCGCATGAGAGATGTGACGTAGGACATAACCCCGCCCCCCGGGCGAGATGCCTCGAAATTTATGAAACCCGGGGAGAGAGCAGATATGAATCAAGATATGAAGCTATGCTGAACCTTGAAACGAACCTTTCCTAAGCATTGAATCAATTGAACCAAATGCTTCGCAAAATGATTCACTGCTTCGAGGCGCTCGGGACACACGCTGTGACCAGTTTAAACGGTGTTTAAATGCAAGAAATACATGCATAAAAACATGCACAAACCAAAACATACATAAAAACTGCTTTTACAAATCATTGTAATTGTATTGTTAAAAGTATAATATATTAAATCCAATTATCAAATCATCAAATAATAATATGAAGTGTGTTCATCAATTTGCAGGGCTAATTTGCAAGGTTTTGCTTGATTTATGGATAGCTTGTCTAAACAGGCCCTATCAGACACTATGAACTATTATTTAATAATAATTAGAATATTATTTAATAATAATTAGAATAGTAATACACAAATGTCTCATTAAAAATATCTACAAATTTATAAAACTTTACAGAGATGGCACCCCTACTGAACATTTCCAAACATTTCGAAACTAATGTGACCATAGACAGTTGAAGTGTGAATCGTTTTAGCGGGGTATGATCCCTCGTGAGATGTATTTTTTTGTCTGTTTATTTATTTATTGCAAAATTATCTTTTGTTGTATCTTAACTATATCTTCACAGATGCAAAGTTGGTTGGTAACATAACTGCAATAAAATAATAGCATAGTTTACAATTACTTGTTTACATAAGATATATGATTTATATTGGCATGAAACCTTATCAGTTTGACAGAATTTTCTATTTAAAAATGGCAGGGGAAGTCAATCTAACTTTACTTAACATTTTCTTATATTGAAATTGTTTATTTCCTTCTACTTAACAGGTCATCAGGCTCCTAATATTTTCCTAATATCAGCCGTAACACATTTTACACATTAGTGAATTAGATAATGACAAAATGTTTATTGTAGTGGAATTGAAAATGATAGTCTACACACAAAAAAAAACTTGGTTCTTCAGCGGTTCTTTGGGGTGGTTGAGGTGCTATATAGCACCACTGCCATACAAAGAGCCCATTAATTTTAATGTTTTTGTTTGGCAGACGCTTCTGCCAGTCATTGACCGCTTCTTTTTTAAACTGTCTTTAACTGTTAATTTTGTTATTTATCACGCGGTCGTGTGATCTTTGTGGTAATAAAAAATTATTACCCATCGATCACATGGAACGTGAAAATAGAGACACCAGCCACCATAGTCACATGTTTGCCGGGAGCCAGAGCGCCTGACATCAAAGCAAATTTAAAAGTGCTGGCTAATGCTAATCGTAAATTCTCTAAGATCATTATTCATGTCGGCACTAATGATGTTCGACTCCGCCAGTCGGAGATCACCAAAATTAATATTAAAGAGGTGTGTAAACTCGCAAGTACGATGTCAGGCACTGTAATTTTCTCTGGCCCCCTTCCTGTTCGCAGGAGTGATGAGATAGTTAGCAGATTGGCCTCACTCAATGGTTGGTTGTCTAAGTGGTGTCCATTGAATAATATAGAATTCATAGACAATTGGAAAAGTTTTTGGGGCAAGCCTGACCTGTTGAAAAGAGATGGTGTTCATCCCTCCTGGGATGGTGCTGCTCTTCTCTCTAGTAATATGGCACATAGTCTTAGAGCTAAAACATGACAATCTGGGGCTCAGGTCAGGAAGCAGACAGACTGGCTAAACCGACCGTCTGCAAGCGGCCACGCGTCACCAAGGTCAGATAAATCCCATCACATACAGCCTCTTTCACCTAGATATCATCATATAGAGACTGTGTCTGTTCCCCGAATTTGGAAATCCAAAAAACGTCAGGTAAAAAATTGAATTGATGTTCAACAAATAAGAAACAGATATAATACAGATGAGCAAATGATAAAGCTTGGGTTGCTGAATATTCGATCCCTTACTTCAAAATCGCTCATAGTTAATGATATGATTTCAAGTTATAATCTAGATGTGCTGTGTTTGACAGAAACCTGGCTAAAACCAAACGATTACATTACTTTGAATGAGTCAACCCCACAAGATTACTGTTCATAAACATGAACCTCGTCTAAAACGCAAAGGGGGAGGTGTTGCTGTAATTTATAGTAATATTTTCAAAACCACTAAGAAATCTATTTTTAAATATACTTCTTTTGAAGTGTTGGTGCTTAATGTAAAAATATATAGTGTAAACGATAAATCACGTTTCAGATTTCTGCTGGCTACTGTATACAGGCCACCAGGGCACCATAAAGATTTTATCAAAGAATTTGCGGACTTTCTATCAGAATTAATATTGGCTAACGATAAAGTACTAATTGTTGGTGATTTTAATATACATGTAGATAATGAAAAAGATGCATTGGGATTGGCACTTAAAGACATTGTAAACTCAATTGGAGTTAGACAACACGTGTCAGGACCCACTCATTGTCGTAATCATACTCTAGATCTGATATTATCACATGGAATAGATGTTGATGCCATTGAAATTCTGCAGCAGAGCGATGACATCTCAGACCATTATCTAGTCTCATGTAAATTACATTTAGCCAAGGTTGCAAAGCCGACTCCGTGTTATAAATATGTTAGACCTATAACTTCTGCCACTAAAGATTGCTTTATCAATAATCTTCCTGATCAGTTTCATCATCTCAGCATCCCGGATAGCTTAGAAGAACTTGATATTGCAACAGAAACTTTTAACTCTCTCTTTTCCAGCACTTTAGACGCAGTTGCTCCGTTGCGCTTAAAGAAGATTAAAGAAAATAGTTCAACGCCGTGGTACAACGAGCACACTCAGGCCCTTAAGAGAGCAGCCAGAAAAATGGAGCGCAACTGGAAGAAAACAAAACTAGAGGTATTTCGGATTTCATGGAAAGAGAGCTCGATTGCTTACAGAGAGGCTTTAAAAGCTGCTAGATCTGCTTATTTTTCAACCCTATTAGAAGAAAATAAACAATCAATTTATTTATTTGAAACAGTGGCTAAACTACCGAAAAAGAAAGCTTCAAGCACAGAAGTTTCAGGCCAACACAGTAATGACTTTATGAACTTCTTCACTTATAAGATTGATAATATCAGGGACAAAATTATAACTATGCAACCGTCTAATACAGTATCGCATCAGGGAGTGCATTGTAGTCTCCCTGAGGAAAAATTTTATTCATTTGTTGCTATAGGAGAGGAAGAATTCTGCAAACTCGTTAATTCATCTAAATCGACAACTTGTATGTTAGACCCTATACCGACTAAGCTATTGAAAGAGATGCTTCCAGAGGTCATAGATCCTCTTCTTAATATCATTAATTCGTCTTTGTCTCTAGGATACGTACCAAAAACCTTTAAGCTGGCTATGATAAAACCGCTTGTTAAAAAAACGCAACTTGATCCTTCAGAATTAGTCAATTACAGGCCGATCTCAAATCTGCCTTTTCTGTCAAAGATATTAGAAAAAGCAGTATCCTCACAACTGTGTTCCTTTCTTGAAAGAAATTATAACTGCAAGGATTTTCAGTCAGGATTTAGACCGCACCATAGTACTGAGACAGCTCTCATTAGCGTTACAAATGATTTACTTTTATCATCCGATCGTGGTTGTATCTCTCTATTAGTGTTACTTGATCTTAGTGCTCCATTTGACACAATTGACCACAACATTCTTTTAAATAGACTAGAAAACTATGTTGGCATTAGTGGAATTGCACTAGCATGGTTTAAATCATACTTATCTGACCGTTATCAGTTTGTAGCAGTAAATGAAGAGATGTCTTATCAATCACAAGTTCAGTATGGCGTACCACAAGGCTCAGTACTAGGACCGCTGCTGTTCACTCTGTACATGCTACCATTAGGACATATCATTAGGAAACATGGAATTAGCTTTCAATGTTATGCCGATGATACTCAGCTGTATATTTCTTCAAAACCTAACGAAACTTACCAATTCACAAAATTAACGGAATGCATAGCTGATTTAAAAAATTGGATGACTAGTAATTTCTTACTACTAAACTCTGAAAAAACAGAGATTCTAATTATTGGACAAAAAACTTCCACACGTAATAACCTAGAATACTGTCTAACACTTGATGGCTGCTCCATTAAGTCTTCGTCGTCTGTTAGGAACCTGGGTGTGCTCTTTGATAGCAATCTTTCATTTGAAAGTCACGTTTAGCCCGGTTCTGTCAACACTGCATTGGCTGCCTATTAAACATCGTATAAATTTTAAAATATTGTTGATTACTTACAAAGCACTAAATGGTTTAGCTCCGCAGTACTTTAGCGAGCTCTTAACGCATTATAGTCCTTCACGTCTATTACGATCTCAAAATTCGGGCCAGTTGATAATACCTAGAATATCAAAATCGACTGCTGGCGGTAGATCCTTTTCCTATTTAGCACAAAAACTTTGGAACAGTCTTCCTACCATTGTCCGGGAAGCCGACACACTCTGTCAGTTCAAAGCTAGACTAAAAACACATCTCTTTGACCTAGCATACACATAATATATTATAGACTTCTATAATTCAATGTTAGGCTGCATAGATTAGGTCATCCGGAACTGGGAACACTTCCCTTAAATCCTGATGTACTCGTTACATCATAATAAGAAGAATGGCATCTACACTAATTTTAGTGTCTTTGTTTATCCCGAAGTTTTCCCGCAGCCTGCCGGATCCAGGCCGTATCCAGATCTGACTAGGAGCTTTGCCTGGACCTGATGACAACGCAGTGCTGAAGTGCCAACTAGCCTCTCCCTATGGAGGATCCCTTTCCCACTCTACAGGTAAAACGTTGTGATTCCGGTTCGCCTACCCACCCCGAAGTGATAAAATAAAACAAAATTCTGTATCAAATTACAGTTACTGTAAATCCGGCCTCTAGTTCATAAACGCCAGAGGAGAACTGGCCCCCGACTGAGCCTGGGTTCTCCCAAGGTTTTTTTTTCTCTCCATTAGGTCACCTGATGGAGTTTTAGGACACCAGTAGGTCACTTGGAGTTTTTCGGTTCCTTGCCACTGTTGCCTTTGGCTTACTCAGTTGGGGATATTCAAATTAATTAACCAAGCATTAATACCATTGATCAGCCCTACCAAACGTGGATGTTTTTTTCCACTAAGAAACAAACATTGTTATGTTATTTGATTGATATTGTGAAGCTGCTTTGATGCAATTTATATTGTGAAAAGCGCTATATAAATACACATGACTTGACTTGACTTTCCTTTTTTAAAAAACAGCTTAAATTATGGTTTTGGGACAATTATAGCATATACCAAATACTTAAGTCCATGAACAACTTTTTTATGATTGTATTGTTTTGACGTTTCTGCTTTATTTATTACATTGCTACTGTATTTATTAAATGTAAAGTGTATTTTTTATTGATTTTTGTATTTTAGGATGCCTGTTAAGATCTGGTAGGGACAACAGATGGAAATTAGCACTTGTAGCTAACTCTGGCTTGTTTACAGCAAGTAACTTGTCTGTTGATTAATGAGCATTGTCCCTATCAAATAAAAGAATAAATAAATAAATAAATATTCCTCGTCTCCTCGTTCTTCCTAGCACCACGTATCGTTACAGTATGTAACTGCGAGATTGGAAACATTGATCTTTCTGACCATGCTCCCCTATTACTAAACGTAGAAATAAATGATGATTTCAAAAACATACAGTGGAGGTTGAATACAAGAGTACTGAACAATCTACAATTTATCAAATTAATCAAATCTGACATCAAAACATTCCTAAAAGAAAACCTTAATGGTGAGGTGAGCCCAGAAATCGTCTGGGACACATTGAAAGCAGTTATGAGGGGTAAAATTATATCATTTTGTGTCCAGAAAAAAGAGCTATTGGCAATTTAGATTATCAGAGTTAAATAGGGAGTTAAAAGAGCTGGAGGGAAAACATAAGAGTGAATTAAAACCGGAGCTTAATATTAAGCTGAACTGAACATATTGAGAAATAATATTAATGCACTATACTTGATTTATAAGATGATTTATAACAAACAAAAATACTATGACTCTGGTGCTAAGTTTGCTAAACTCTTAGCGAGCAAATTCCAAAAGCAACAAGCAGACAATACAATATATAATAATAATAATTTGTTACATTTATATAGCACTTTTTCTGGGACCTCAAAGCGCTGTACATAGAAGGGGGGGGGGGGGATCTCCTCAACCACCACCAATGTGCAGTATCCACCTGGATGATGCGACGGCAGCCATATTTCGGCAGTACGCCCACCACACACCAGCTTACTGGTGGAGAGGAGACAGTGATGAAGCCAATCAGTATGTGGGGATGATTAGAAGGCCATGATGGACAGAGGCCAAGGGGCAAATTTGGCCAGGATGCCAGGGTTACACCCTTATTCTTTTTCAAAGGACATCCTGGGATTTTTAATGACCACAGAGAATCAGGACCTCGGTTTAACGTCTCATCCGAAGGACGGTGCTCTTTGACAGTATAGTGTCCCCGTCACTATACTGGGGCATCAGGACCCACACAGACCACAGGGTGAGCACCCCCTGCTGGCCTCACTAACACCTCATCCAGCAGCAACCTGGTTTTCTCAGAAGGTCTCCCATCCAGGTACTAACAAGGCTCAGCCCTGCTTAGCTTCAGTGGGCAACCAGTCTTGGGCTACAGGGTGATATGGCTGCTGGGTATAAAATAAGAGAACAAATTCTAAGAGATGCATTTATAAGAAGAGTCCGTGAGGTGATGAATCCGTGACGTGGAGACACAAAACGATAATCCACACCAAGACAACGAACCCACAGAAACACGACGACAAGAAAGGCAGGCAGGACTGAACAGGAACACCGAACAGGACATCAACCAAACGATCTGACAAAGAGGATGAGAAAGTGGTGAGTATATATAGGGAGATGAGATCGGCTGCAGCTGGTGATGAGATGATAAACAGCTAGAGCAGATCAAGGAACTTCACTCAGTCACACCCACTGCACACGTGCTTTCATACAACAACATAAACACGAGACGAGAAGGAATCAATGGATTTGTATACCGTGACAGGCACAAAGGTGTGAATGTCCCCCTGAAAAAAAAAATATTTAAGAGGATTACTTGCTATGGCAACAAATAGCTGTTGCACGGAAGAATACCGCAGTAGCATACATCCGAATTGGTACATTTTTGGCAGTATGCGGACCTGTGGTATTACCCATATCTGGTCAGTAATACTCCTGGATTTGTCTGAAAATCTATGGGGTATACAGGCATATACTGGTCCGTATACACCCCTTTTTATGCAGTGTTTATTAGCTCTGTATTCTTTAAATATAACTACAATGTCAACATGTATGCACACAGCAAGTAAATTGAATACATTTTTTATTTAACTACATTCAGAGGTGTAAAGTCCAGGTTCAAAAAGTTAAAGTCCTCCTCAGTATTTTTTTCCAAACACCTAGATTTGCTCATTAGCACAGTTTTTAGTTGGAGATTAGTGAAATCAGCTGGCTGAGTTCATGGGTGGACTAATCATATGGCAGGAATTTTACTTTCTGACCCCTGGACTTTACACCTCTGACTACATTGTAGTTAAAGCTACAATATGTAATTTTTTTCAACGCTATAGGGTCGCTAACCTCTGGAACTTTTTCATCATGCTGATGGATCTAATAAGTTTATGGATGAGTGAAAACATTCATGTTTTTTAAAGCTGCAGTCGGCAAGTCTGGCAGATTGAGTGGACTTAGGCAAAATTTTGAATGTTTACAACTCTCGTGCCCCTCCCCCACTATCAACGAATGCCCTCCCACCGTGCTCAGTGCGTGTGCACCACGAACCTGCCCAACAAGTGCTAACGTTAGCTATCCATACCAACACATTTGGGCAAACATACTTAGGTTACTAACATAACATTAAGAAATAAAGTAACTGGTTGATAAAGCACAATTACCTGTTGAGAAGAAATTGGAATCTTTTCCGCCATCACTCTTCGTTAATGCGCGAACTTCAGGCATGTGCATGTGATCGTAACGTGCGTGAGGGGTGGCGTGTGCACAACCTCTGATTGACAGTCACATCTCACACCCCCCTGCGCTGATTGGACACAACTAACCGGGAGCGGTGGATTTTTGCAAAACAAATAACACGCTCCAGGTGGAGTTAGAAGCTCTGTTTTTTTTCTAAAACCACTTTATTTATGTTGTTCTGTCGGATTATAGTGTCGATTTCACTGAATATGATAAAAAAATGTTGCCGACGGAAGCTTTAACATGACTGTGGTATAAAGCAGGGTGCGATTGCTAATGAGAGACCGATATCAGCGCCACATGCGAGTCCCGCGGATTTAACAGTTAAAGGAATGAAGACATTTAACCCTAACCCTAACCACCTGCAGGAGCTGAAATATTACTCACACAGGTCAGTTTATTTGACGAATTAAACTTGTGAGGTAACGCAACGCTGTTTCACTTGGTCTAACGTTACAAGTGACGGGCACTATTTAAAATAGTTAATTTCTCTGAATTTACAAATTTTTGGAAACATTTAGGATAATGTGTGTACATAATTGAAAGAAATAACACTGTGCAAGTGGTTTTTGGACATTTTGATACAAAATACTTACATATTGTACCTTTAAAGACACCTAGTAATTTATAGAGATGGTCTATTTTGTATTGACATTTAAAGTAGTACGAGTAATACTTTATAATAAAACCATACACTTAAATAATTTAACCTGTGTCATGTTTTTCTATTTCAAGTCTTCTGCAACCAATGTAAAATTTACGTTGTAAATGAACAGCAGGTTCAACTGCAAAGTTGCATTTCTTTATAAATTTAGCTTCTTTATAAAGATGGTCCAAACACTCAGTTTTTGTCAACACCCTTGGTATTACATCTTAAATTGTATTGCTTTATTTTCAAATAGTTGTGTTAACACGCCTGTTATTATTTCAGACCAGGTTCAGTCACATTCCCTAACATGTTGGAACAGGAATGCAAAATGATGGGAGGACTGTTCAAATGAGTGCTCAGGTTTTGTTATTGACTGTTATTTGCTGAGCGAAAAAATAACTTACAATTCCAAAATCTGGTCTCTGTTATCATCTGTAGGTGCAATTAGATGTTTATTGGTATGGTTTTGCAGTGTGAGTAAATGCTGTTAATCATTAGCTTTGGTAGAAATGTTCCTGAATATCTATTTGCATTTCTTCATCTGTTCCTCCCTCTGTCCCTCCCTCCCTCTCTCGTTCAATCTCACAAGGCTTCGTATTTCTCAGTTTCTTGTTTCTCTCTCCCGAATATTCATTTTGTGTTTATATCTTGACGCCGTTTATACACATGGCATGTGATGACTCTTATACCGTCCTCATCATCCCTCTCCAGAACAGCCTCTACAGCCCTGATGCTCTAAACTGCTTCCACTGGGTAAGAGTGAGACTGGGGGCGGGGGAATGCTCCCCGATGGGATGGGACAGTTCATAAAAGGGAGCAAATCGTATAAAACCTCCTCTTGGAAAAAGCGGGACAGTCTATTGTGATTAAACTTAAAAATGAAAGATTGCAAAGACAAATGTTGAATGTAAATTTGCCAAAGACTTGTTTGAAATTTGCAGTCTGAACGTTTAAGACTTATGTAGTTTGCATACTTGGGCAGGTTGAAACGAGGTTAGAAGGTTAGATGGCTAAGACAAAATGAGAACTATGTAGGCCATGTGCTGTATTTTAAATACTTGTCAAGATGTTGTTGCCAAGCATGTCTTTGTTGGTTGCTGAGGTGTTCTGGTTGCCAGGGCATTGCTAAGTGGTTGCATTGCAGTTGTTAAAATGTTTGGTTGCTAGACGTAATATGTAAGTGGCTGCAAAGCAACTGCTAGTCTCAGCCTCAGATGTCTGAGGCACACACAAAATTGTAAACACTTCAGGGCTACGTCCAAAAGCTTAAAGAGACAGTTCACCCAAAAATGAAAAATAGCCCATGTTGTCCACTTCTGATGTCATTCTAGCGAGAAATTACTGTTGTAGAAATTAAATGTTTGCTCAGTTTTCACCAAAGCTCACTCTATTTTGCTGTAGATCATTAAACTCTTACACTGCTTCAGAAGTCTGTCTGAAATCAGTTTCGTGAGGTACCTTCATGCGCAAACGCTGCATGCAAAGTTATTGCTTGATAATGCTGCCTGAGTTTTCGGACGCAGCCCTGGAGTTTTGAAGTCGTCATCTGATCTATAAGATGTGTGTGTCGCGTTCTTTAACAGTCCCTTTGGAAACAAAGATGTGACTCTCATGGAATAAAAAAGCTGTCATATATACAGCTGTGACAATGAATGTTTATCATGGTCAACTAAACAATGGATTTTCATATGTGAAGTTCATGGCATAGACGTCCCGACGTGTAAAAGACGTCCAGAAATTTTATACACCAGTCTGTTATGGTAGGGACATCGACTTTACATTTTCAGACCCCTAAACATGACACTGAACAAAACAAACTGTGATTTGTGGCTTTCCATGTCAGTCAGACGGCATCTTCAGCTGTGAAGGTCTGACTACGTGATATTAGACAATTGCTAGGGAATTGTTTAGCAGTTGTTAAGGCAGGGTGGCTAATCTCAAATAAAATAGTAAATTAGATACAAAAGTGTCATGTCCTCCCCATTCTAGAGTTGGGGATAAAAAAAAGAATAAAAAGAAATAAGGAACTATGTTTTTTACAAGCTACGTCCCCTGTCCTGTCCAAGCTCACAGTCAATCATTACAGGACGAGAGTATAGTCGCAGAACAATGGCTCTTTATTCGCAAAACAACATAAATAACAGGAAGTGTGGATCTTCAGGAAGGGTTCAGGCCAAAATAATAATCAAAAATTAATCTGGCTAAAGGGATGAAATTTAACTTACCTATCACTTACCTATCAGATGAAAATCCAAAATAAAATACGAGAGGCTTCCCTTACTCCTTGACTAAACAATAAACAGGAGAGAAAAAGATTCACAAAGAAAATGGCAACCTCCTCCCAACGGCTTCCGAAATAAATATTAGTTACAAAGAAACAAGAAAAAAATATCTTAATCACAGAAAGGAAAGCTTAACATACAAAAGTAACAAAAAGTGTACAGTCTCTTGATCTTTAGAGGCCAGTGAAAACACTGCAACACAGGGATAACTCTTAAAATATGTCTTACTGCCGCAAGCCAACAGCTACCACAACGCTACAACAATAACTGGATGTGCCCAGCATTTAACCACTACTATCAATACAATCTTCCGCAGCTGATCCCAATAAAGCACTGCAAATAGGGAGAGAGAATGAGAGAAAACTGCACACAATGTACATCACATCACAAAGAATGCAAATAAACAACAAAAAAAGAAAACTTTGTGTCCAGGGACATAAGAAAAGTAAGAATTTTTGCTGAACTAATTATTTGTTTTACATAATACTTGCATATTTTCTGTATGCAGAGGAACTGTTTTTACTGACGAACAGGAAGGTTCTCGACCAATGCAGTAATCTCAAAATGGCCAAATATCAGTTGATTGATCAGATTATCAATATCACAAACAATTTTTTGTGAAATATTCTCCAATATATGCTCTAGTCGTAATGCTTTATTCTGTCTTTTTAATGTGCCACCACACTTGCAATTGATACTGTAGTGAGGTTCAAAATGTATGCTGTTTCACTAAATTAAGGTATTTCTTTCAGCTGAAGAGACGTAGAGATCTGGAAAGACAGAAGGACGTCCTGTGGGCTGGACTGCAGGTTGTAGAACAAACACAACTGTGGTACCAGAATCGCCTGCAGCTCAATTTACGAAGGCACATTAGCTTTAGCACGGGAGACTTGGAAGGAGAGGTACGTACAATCACAAAACAAACCTGAGTAAAGCCGTCACATAAAAACGGAAGTATAGATTTAGGGTTAGAGTTAGAATAAGTTGACATGTAGTTGCAAAGTTACTGATAGTCAATAGAGTGTCTATTGGGGGACCATCACAACAAAGAGTCAGCAGATATTAAGCAGACAGTCTACTAATTCTCTAATGATAGTTAGTTGACATGTACTGTAGTTACAAAGTTACATATAGTCAACAGAATGTTCAAAAGGGACCATCAAAATAAAGTGTTACCGAAGTATAACACCTAGAGGCCTATTCCTGCAGACTTTAATTCAAACCCTAAATCTCAACCCTCTATGGCTTTTTAGAATATATACACAAATGCAAATTAATTTGGAAGCATAACAACTAAACATATACAACCAACTTAGAAAAATAGATCTAAAACCCCATCTAACATATTTTTTCTAAAAGTCAGATTTCTAAGGCTTGTTTTTGATTAGTCTGTAGAGTTTTCTTTACAGACAAAGAACTTTCTATTTAGGTTTAAAAAAATGTTTTCAAAATGTGTGGTGCTGCTGTGGATCCCTTGGACCAGGATTAAAAACCACTGGCCTTACACACAACGCTTAAAAATTTGACTAACTTTAATCTAAACCTTAACATTGGGAGCCCTGGTGTAACTGTTATCTACTATCAAAGTACTACTATGAAATTGATGTTGCTTAAAAAATGTTATTATCTAATGTTGAATGGCTATCAATGAATACAAAGTCCCCCCCCCCCCCCCCCCCAAATAATAGTTTTATTATGGCATCAACCAGAGGGCACTTATTGTTGCCGTCACAAGCCGCCATAGAAGACCCTCCTTCCCACTTCTGTATTTGTGATTGTATGTCACGTTCAAGTGAAAAGAATACAAAACTGGGGCTTGTATCATGATGGTAGTTAAACAAACTCAGGGTTATAGGATTAATTTATGAGTTTTACAAAACCAAACTAATCTAATCAGGCTCTGTTGGTGCTATGAATACTGATAATCAAATTTGTCTGTTGACTCAGGCTTTGACCCTGAGTTCATGAAGTGTATGCACATGAAAGGATGAAGTCAGTAGCAAACAACCAATCACATGCCTTGAAATAATATAGACACTGTGATTCACTTCCCGTGAGAGAATCAATTCGATTCAATCCTCTCTTTGAAAATATGCAGAATTAAAATATTTTTTACAAAAGCAAACATACTAAACTTTTTTATTTGTACTTTATTTGATTTTCTTTGTGACGTTACTGTCCGAAATGTGTAAATAATGAACCTGCACCTTACAGGGCAGTTGCTCCTGTGCTCTGCGGTCCTGTATGCAGCGTGTTAATGGGAGTCTGGGTAGTTTGATGAGCGACTCCTGTCTCTGGAACAATCTGGCCCCAGAAGAGACTGGAGGTTCAGATTGGGATCTCCGGTGGAGCAATGCCACACTGGTCAAGGTGATGATGAGTAATAATAATAGTGGTATTTTTGTTGTTTTTGTTTCTGTTGTTCAGTATCAGATTCGGCATAACATGCACTGTGTGGATTTCATATACAGGAAGTTAATCAACAAAATCAACAGATTTCCATGTTGGAGCTTGAGAAGGCACGACTTCAGCAGCTGGTGTCTTACAACACATCTGATTGATCACATTCACACATTTACAACTTTAATCTCAAAATGCTTTCATCCAAATCAAACAGCAAATTGTAAATAGTTAAAATAGCTTTGAAAAGACTGAATGTTAAAATTAATTTAAGCTCTTGTATACTATTGTAACCTGTCTTCCATTATTTATCAGAAAGAGACCCATAGTTGTTTTTTTCCAAAATATTTGTTGATACACATCAAAATCTGACTTATTAGTGATTCAAAAACGTAAGTTTACATGAGAATTATACTTCAAAACATGTTTTCTCTGACAAAATGTGTGATCAATATATTAATTATGCTGCTGTCTTTTTTCATATGTTCTGGTTCTGTAATAAGGCGAGCGACTTCTGGTTATATATAGCCTTCAAAGAAAATTTTAATTGACATAAGCATGACTTTATGATATGATGTTATATCTGAAATGAAAGAAAATTAATTGTCAACCAAAACCTTCTTCAAGATTTGAAAACCTATGACCATGTCAAGAAAAGTCAAGTCACCTTTATTTATATAGCGCTTTTTACAATACAGATTGTTTCAAAGCAGCTTTACAGAGATAACAGGAAAATAATGTTGCAGTAATATTGTTAAATATAAAATGAAATGTCCCCAACTAAGCAAGCCAAAAGCCAATGGCAAAGAAGGGCTAAGAAGGGCGAAGAAAAGCGAAAAAGGCAACAGTGGCAAGAACCAAAACTCCATCAGGACACAGAATGGAGAAAAAAAACCTTGGGAGAAACCAGGCTCAGTCGAGGGCAGATCTCCTCTGGCCAACGAACGAACTGTGTATGATTATGATTCAGGCAACATTACAGCTTAGAGTGCCAATGGCTGTCATGTTGATCAGGCCTTCACAGGGGAGAGTCTAGTTGACACAATCTCTGCTGACACTTCAGGAATGCGTTGTGGTCGTGTCCAGGCGCAGGCCCACCATCTGATCTGGACATGGCCCGGGTCCGGCTGATTACAGTTAACCTCGGAATAAACAGAAAGACTAAAATTAGCGTTGATGACATTCTTTTTATGATGTAGCGAGTACATCAGGTGTTATAGGAAGTGTTCCCAGTTCCGGCTAATCTAATTTATGCAGCCTAATAATCATTTAACTGATTTGAATAATAGGAATGTATAGTGTTAAATGTGTATGCCAGGTTGAAGAGATGTGTTTTTAATCTAGATTTAAACTGACAGAGTGTTTCTGCTTCAGGGACAATGTTAGGCAGACTGTTCCAAAGTTTAGGTGCTAAATAGGAAAAGGATCTACCGCCAGCAGTCGATTTTGGTATTCTAGTTATTATCAATTGCCTAGAATATTGAGATCGCAATAGACGTGAAGGACAATAATCCGTTAGGAGCTCGCTCAAGAACTGGGGAGCTAAACCATGTAGTGCTTTGTAAGTAATCAGCAATATTTTAAAATTTATACGATGTTTAATAGGGAGCCAATGCAGTTTTGACAGAACCGGGCTAATATGGTCATACTTCCTGGTTCTAGTAAGAACTCTAGCATCTGCGTTTTGGACAAGCTGTAGTTTGTTTATTAAGCGTGAAGGGCAACCACCCATAATAGCATTACAATAATCTAGCCTTGATGTCATGAACGCATGAACTAATTGTTCTGCATTTGTCATTGAGAACATAAGATATTTTTTTAAGATGGAAAAATGTGGTTTTAGACACGTGACTTTCAAATGAAGGATTGGCATCAAAGAGCACACTCAGGTTCCTAATCGATGACGAAGACTTAACAGAGCAGCCATCAAGTGTTAGACAATATTCTAGGTTATAACGTGAGGAAGTTTTTTGTCCAATATTTAAAATCTCTTTTTTTTCAGAATTAAGTAGTAGGAAATTACTAGTCATCCAGTTTTTTATATCCGCTATGCATTCCGTTAATTTTGTGAAATGATAAGTTTCGTCAGGGCGTGAAGAAATATAGAGCTGAGTATCATCAGCATAACAGTGAAAACTAATGCCATGCTTCCTAATGATATCTCCTAAGGGTCGCATGTACAGAGTGAACAGCAGCGTTCCTAGTACTTAGCCTTGTGGTACTCCATACTGAGCTTGTGATCGATAAGACATCTCTTCATTTACTGCTACAAACTGTAAACGGTCAGATAAGTTTCATTTAAACCATGCTAATGCAATTCCACTAATGCCAACATAATTTTCGAGTCTTTATAAAAGAATGTTGTGGTCAATAGTATCAAATGCAGCACTAAGATTGAGTAACACTAATAAAGAGATAAAACCACGATCGGATGATAAGAGCAAATCATTTGAATCTCTAATGAAAGCTGTCTCAGTGCTATGGTACGGTCTAAATCCTGACTGAAAATCCTTGCAGATACCATTTCTTTTTAGGAAGGAACACAGTTGTGAGTATACTGCCTTTTCTAGTATCTTTGACAGAAAAGATAGATTCGAGATCGGCCAGTAATTGACTAATCATGCAGGATCAAGTTGCGTTTTTTTAACAAGCGGTTTAATCATAGCCAGCTTAAAAGTTTTTGGTACGTATCCTAATGACAAAGATGAATGAATGATATTAAGAAGAGGATCTATGACCTCTGGAAGCATCTCTTTCAATAACTTAGTCTGTATAGGGTCTAGCATACATGTTGTCGATTTAGATGATTTAATGAGTTTGGAAAATTCTTCCTTTCCTATAGCAATGAATGAATCAAAATTTTCCTCAAGGAGACTACAATGCACTGCCTGAAGCGATACTGTAGTAGACGGTTGCATAGTTATAATTTTCTCCCTGATATTATCAATCTTATAAGTAAAGAAGTGCTTTTTTTTAGTTAATTTAGCCACTGTTTCAAATAAATACCTAGGCTTTTGTTTCTTTTCTTCTAATAGGATTGAAAATAAGCAGATATAGCAGCTTTTAAGGCCTCTCTGTACGCAATCGTGCTCTCTTTCCATGAAATGTGACAAAACTCAAAAAGTTTTGTTTTCTTCCAGTTGCGCTCCATTTTTCTGGCTGCTCTCTTAAGGGCCTGAGTGTGCTCGCTGTACCACGGCGTTGGACTATTTTCTATCTTCTTTAAGCGCAACGCAGCAACTGTGTCTAAAGTGCTGGAAAAGACAGTCAAAAGTTTCTGTCGCAATATCGAGTTCTTCTAAGCTATCTGGGATGCTGAGAAGATGAAACTGATCAGGATTATTATTATTAATAAAACAATCTTTAGTGGCAGAAGTGATAGGTCTAACATATTTTAACACGGAGTCGGCTTTGAAGCCTTGGCTAAAGGAAGTTTACATGAGACTAGATAATGATAATATTAGATCTAGAGTATGATTACGACAGTGAGTCGGTCCTGACACGTGTTGTCTAACTCCAATAGAGTTAAGAATGTCTTTAAATGCCCATCCCAATGCATCTTTTTCGTTATCATATATATTAAAATCACCAACAATTAGGACTTTTTCTGCAGCCAGTACTAACTCTAATAGAAAATGAGCAAATTCTTTGATAAAGTCTGTATATGGTGCCCTGGTGGCCTGTATACAGTAGCCAGCACAAATCTCAAACGTGATTTTGATACAGTCAAGATCTTCTAAAGACCAGCCATGGAACAGAAATTAGAATGTTAAAAAATGTACTAACCTGTGGGATTGTTGTTTTTTAAGGGGATGAAGAGAGGTGTAAATGTTTATAAATGTTAAAATTACATGTCATTTTATTATTCTGTATTTGGTAAATACACATATATAAACGTATGTATGTGTGTGTATATATATATATATATATATATATACTATGTGTGTGTGTGGTTCCAAACCTGTAAGACTTTCGTTCAAAATACTTTTTCATTCGACGCAACTACTACTTTGAGATCGTAAAACTAATCCATATGAATTTGGTCAAAATTTTCTGAAGAGACACGATCACTTTATATGATGAACAGATTGAATTTAGGCTTTTATTCACATATAAACATTGATCAGTGAAAATAAACAGAAGCTCAACCGATCCTGCTTGGTTCTTGTGAAAGCTCAAATGTGCTGCGTTACAAGTTACAACTAAATTACAAGTTACAACCTCATAGGTTCTCGCATGTCAAGCGAACATGCTTGAGCTCAGCTTATCATAACTGATGTGTGCATTGATGAATATATTTTATATGTGTTTATATGTGGATAAAAGGCTAAATTAAAGCTGTACAGCACATGAAGCAATCGTGTCTCTACAGAAAATTTGGACTAAACATACTTGATTCAATGGAGGGACAGAAATCACACAGATTTTCAGTAAAAATGAAGTCCTGAAGATGAACGAAAGGTTTACAGGTTTGGAAAGACATGGGTGTTAGTAAATGATGACCGAAATGTCATTTTTAGGTAACTATCCCTTTAAAGGCCACTGTAAATATTGATAATTGCACAAAATATGTCTCACAATATCTGCCAAATAGACATAAATCCAAACTGTCAGATGTCAGTGACACAATGCATGACAGCATTACATTAACATTCATTGCCACTGTCACCGACATCAAATCTAATATAATGTAATGTTAGGCAATAGAATAGCTAAACCATCAAACGCATTCTTCTTATCATAATTACCGTAAGAAACACAATCTGTTAAATTAAACAGATATAAATTAGCAATTTTCAATGTATTAGCAGCATTCTTAAATTTGGAAATTTTATGTATATTTGAAATTATTATTGAATACTTAGAAGCAAGAACTTCAGTATTATTGTTGTTGTTATTTTTATTATTATTAATAAATCAACCATCCTTTTGATTCAGCTCAATTCAAGTTAATGCAAAACCAAAATGGAATTACAGATAGTCCAGCAGAGAGCAGCAGACTCTCATATAAACAATGAATGCATGTTTTCAGAGATCCTGTTACAGGTCTTCTACAGGTAAACGTTTGGTTTACCAGTCTATTTTTTGACTTCACAGTTTGTTTTTTTAAGCATTGTGGTTGTCATGTGAGATAAATCCTTATACTGTAACATGAATTCATTATATTTATCTGATTTGGAATTTGCAAAGCAGTTCTTTAGAAGCTATATATAGATTGGGATGAAGGCTTTACATTAACATCCACCAACCCGCCAAATGCAGGTGGATTTCAGCAGTGGCATGTAAGGTCTGTGTGCCAAATTTTAACTCTCATTGGGGCTGCTAATCCTAAACCCACCTATACTGTGGACTCAGAGGGGTAATAATCTGCCGGGTGAGAATTCGGCACAACACCAGTTCACACAGAGACGCAGGTCAGTACGAAAGGGAAAAAATAAAAAGGCAAGGTCTTACGACACGTTTTTAAAAGTTGAATTTATTTGAACTTGAGCGCCACATTTTGAAATGCCGTGTTCGGCACAAGTTGCTGCAAAAGACACAAGACAATGGTTAAAGACATCTGTCTTATCCGTTTACATCGAAAAATAATGGAAAAGTAGCGTTGTGGAATGGAAAAACGACTCCCCTACTCCCACTAGCCACATCGGGGGGTTGAATTTTATATTCAATTATATAAATACATGTGC
The DNA here is from genome assembly GCA_030578275.1 of Meda fulgida. NCBI lineage: Eukaryota > Metazoa > Chordata > Actinopteri > Cypriniformes > Leuciscidae > Meda > Meda fulgida. Next base: position 18,913,971 of record CM060619.1, read on the forward strand.
TGCGGGTTTTAGAGTAAAGCACAACGCTTTAATTATTTACATGCATGCAGGTTAGGCATGTTTCTTCCAGCATCTCAGAGCGGCTCCGGCTCCACTCATTCTCTGCATGTGCTGTTTGTGATTCATTTTGCATTTTGGAATGCATATAAAGTCTTACGCGCTTTGTTTCATAGCGAAGCGTTGCACTTTTGTCCTTTACATGCATGGAGCGTTTCAGCAGCTCGATTAACAAACTCCACCTCTGCATGCTATGAGTTTGGGTTGCTTATAACGTTCATATAGGAACGCAATGTGTGCCATTTCACCAGATTTGTAAGGTAAATGATTTATAAACCTACACCAACACAGGAGAATGTTTCAAAGTATGCGAATTGTTGTTAATCACGATTTCAAAATAAAAGTTTAAACCATTGCTCTGAGTTTTGTTTTGGTGCCCACATGTTGTTGTTCAAGAAATTACAGTGGCTGTAGCATATCTATTTTAAAGAAGTGGCCAAATATTAAAGATTAAGAGGACGTCTGAATTAAATGTTGATTGACCAATATTAAACAAGGATTGGATCATGCTCTAAAGTGTAACACTTTATAAGACATACAACTTTTAATACATAATGTACAGTTGAGGTTTATATTATGTAATATTACATTATGTATTTTAAGTTCAATAAAACCAAATTACTTGCTTTTGATACTTAATTTGAAACAATTATTATTGTCTCATTGTTATTACAGTATATATGCATTTTAAGTCATTTTAAAGGCTATTGCTCACTTAGGTATTTTTATCACCACACAAAAAAAATGTATCCGATCACTCAATTGTCAAAATAATCAACTGATTACTCAATTACCAAATAGAGTATAGATATGCCCAGATTAGATTTAAAAAAAAAATAATAAAAAAAAATAAAAAAAAGCATCAGCATTGGTTTGCACTTTGTGACTTTCAGTTGAATAAAAGATTATTCTTCCAGTCATATATTTCCTCATTGAAGATTTGTTAAAAATAATGTTCAAATGTTGTCTAAGGGTGCTCGGATTGATTGGGGGCGCAGATTGTTATCAGTCGATAATAGCTTTATGTAGTTGGATCGTGGTTTTTGACTTTATTTTTTATGTCATACGTCTACAGAGTTTCTTATTGAGAATTAACAGAGGTTTAGCTATTGATGACTTATTGAGTTTCATTTGAAGACACCATGATGGTGATCAGTGTTTGCTTTAGTTGGGCTCTTGACCTTGACCTTAATTTTTAAAAAGCCTGTACAGTATGTATTGGTACACAATTATTACAAAAAGGGACACAGTGTATGTTCTTGCTAAATTGCTCTCAAATGTAAGATTGTTGTATCATAATAGTAGAATAAGTACCCTTTAGTTCTATAACACTTACAGTATAAATAATTTTGTTTATTCTCCTGGTTGTTACCCCTTTATTCCCCAAACTTTACATATTGTTCCCTTAAACTTACATGTAAGTACTTTATAGGTACACCATAATTAGGCAAGGCAAGGCACTTTTACTTATAAAGCAAATTTAAAACAGCCACTGCTGACCAAAGTGCTGTACAGTCAGTTCAAACAATATAAAATACATAAATACACCAACCGACACAAACACAACCTAAACCCATCATAAAACACATCATAAAATTACATTTGACCAAACGCCAAAGAAAAAAAAAGTCTTTAATGATGATGTAAAAGTAATCAACAGTGGAAGACAACCTTAGATTTTCTGGCAAATCATTCCACAGACGTGGAGCAGCGACAGAAAAGGCACGATCACCTTTTAATTTCAGTCTAGATCGTGGCACAGTAAGCATCAACTTGTTTGAGGACTGTAAGGGTCTAGAACATTTCATGTGGAGAAGATCCGTAATGTATTGAGGCGCCTGGCCATTTAACCCCTTAAACACGTACAACAATACCTTGAACTTGACATGGTATTCGACCGGCAACCAGTGAAGCGAAGCAAGAACAGGCAAAATATGTTTCCTCTTTCGAGTACCAGAAAGAAACCTGGCGGCAGCGTTTTGTACCATTTGTAGGCGGGATAAGGAAGACTTAGCCACCCCAAGGTACAGAGAGTTACAATAATCCAGCCTGGATGAAATAAAGGCATGGATCACTGTCTCCAAATCTTTTACTGTTAAAAATGCTTTTAATTTTGCAATAGATCTCAAATGATAAAAGCTACTCTTCACCACTGAGTTAATTTGTCAAATTTAAGGCCGTTATCAAAAATTACTCACAAATTTTTAGTATAAGCATGAGAGTTCCCACTTAAAGGACCCACTTGTTTTTTTAATCTGTATATTAGAAGCTGGTGAGCCAAAAACTAAAATTAGCTGCCAGCCAGCCTCTTACCTCCTCAAGACAGTTCAACAAAGACTTTATGTCATAATTGTCCCCATTTTTCAAAGGGAGATACACCTGTGTATCATCTGCATAAAAGTAATATGGAATGTTTTGCTCGAGCCTAAAGGGACCAAATACAACGAAAACAACAGCGGCCCCACAATAGACCCCTGAGGTACACCACAAGTTAATGTAAGCAGGCCAAACATGGGTCATTAACAGGTATGTTCAAATCAAACTTGGGGATGGCAGAGTGAATAGTACTAATTTTATCCACAAAAAATGTCAATGCATTTGCATCACAGATTGTAGGTGTAGCATCAGGAAATGAAAATGAATTTGGGTTAAGTACATTATGTATTGTACTAAGATTATTTGGACTATGAGCATGCTCTGCATGTCCACTGTACGAGACATAATCTAAAAAATAAAATCCAGAAATCACAATGTATGATTTTTTAACTATTTATTTGTATGATAGAGCTGCAAATAAGTATTTGAACACCTGAGAAAATCAATGTTAATATTTGGTACAGTAGCCTTTGTTTGCAATTACAGAGGTCAAACGTTTCCTTTAGTTTTTCACCAGGTTTGCACACACTGCAGGAGGGATTTTGGCCCACTCCTCCTCACAGATCTTCTCTAGATCAGTCAGGTTTCTGGGCTGTCGCTGAGAAACACGGAGTTTGAGCTCCCTCCAAAGATTCTCTATTGGGTTTAGGTCTGGAGACTGGCTAGGCCACGCCAGAACCTTGATATGCTTCTTACAGAGCCACTCCTTGGTTATCCAGGCTGTGTGCTTCGGGTCATTGTCATGTTGGAAGACCCAGCCTCGACCCATCTTCAATGCTCTAACTGAGGGAAGTAGGTTTTTCCCCAAAATCTCACAATACATGGTCCCGGTCATCCTCTCCTTAATACAGTGCAGTCCCCCTGTCCCATGTGCAGAAAAACACCCCCAAAGCATGATGCTACCATCCCCATGCTTCACAGTAAGAATGGTGTTTTTGGGATGGTACTCCTCATTCTTCTTCCTCCAAACACGGCGAGTGGAATTATGACCAAAAAGTTCTATTTTGGTCTCATCTGACCACATGACTTTCTCCCATGACTCCTCTGGATCATCCAAATGGTCATTGGCAAACTTAAGACGGGACTTGACATGTGCTGGTTTAAGCAGGGGAACCTTCCGTACCATGCATGATTTCAAACCATGACGTCTTAGTGTATTACCAACAGTAACCTTGGAAACGGTGGTCCCAGCTCTTTTCAGGTCATTGACCAGCTCCTCCCGTGTAGTTCTGGGCTGATTTCTCACCTTTCTGAGGATCATTGAGACCACCCGAGGCGAGATCTTACATGGAGCCCCAGTCCGAGGGAGATTGACAGTCATGTTAAGCTTCTTCCATTTTCTGATGATTGCTCCAGCACTGGACCTTTTTTCCACCAAGCTAATTGGCAATTTCCCCGTAGCCCTTTCCAGCCTTGTGGAGGTGTACAATTTTGTCTCTAGTGTCTTTGGACAGCTCTTTGGTCTTGGCCATGTTATTAGTTGGATTCTTACTGATTGTATGGGGTGGACAGGTGTCTTTATGCAGCTAACGACCTCAAACAGGTGCATCTAATTTAGGATAATAAATGGAGTGGTCTTTGAGGGTCAGAATTCTAGCTGATAGACAGGTGTTCAAATATTTATTTGCAGCTGTATCATACAAATAAATAGTTAAATCATATATTGTGATTTCTGGATATTATTTTTTAGATTATGTCTCTCACAGTGGACATGCACCTACGATGACAATTTCAGACCCTCCATGATTTCTAAGTGGGAGAACTTGCAAAATAGCATGGTGTTCAAATACTTATTTTCCTCACTGTATATTTCTTCCACTTTCTTTCAGCTTTCCTCCATTCCTGTCTGGAGGCACGAGTATTCTTGTTAAACCAAGGTTGCGACCTCAACTTCAGTTTCTTAGTTTTAAATGGAGCAACTACGTCCAAAACATTACAACACAGAGTGTTAAAATAATTAAGTTGGTCATCAATAGACATCTCTGAGAATGAGGACACAGTAAGGCAAGCATCACTAAAAAATGCATCTTCAAAATGTTTCGACGTAGCAGAATCAACAGACTGGATCTGATGATAACAGGACTTGACATTAAGCTTAGAAGTATTGAGTACAGTGTTAAACAATACTGGCTTATGATCTGATACACAGATTTCATCAACCTCTGTATTACTGATAAAGAGACCTTTTGAAATCACCAAATCAAGAGTATAGCCTTGTTTATGAGTAGCTTCTGTGACGGACAAAGTGAGTTTAAACGAGTCAATAATTTGAAGAAATTCCTTAACCAAAGGATGTATGAAAATCATCTAAAATTAATAGTTTGTCAAAATAAAGTACCATGGAAGATAAAAAAATCTGAAAATTCCGGCAGAAACATCTTATTTTGATGGGGAGGTCGATAAATCAAGGCACAGAGAAGGACATTCTCTGTACTTAAGTACTTGAACTTCGAAACTACTAAAAAGGTCCACTGATAATAAACAACACTTAAAAATGTGCTTAATTTTATTCTCAATAGACGTCTGACAGAAAGAAAGTCAATCTGGTCGGTAATAAGTGAAGCTGGTAATGCTGTTTGTGGAGTTGTTTAATCATCCTCTGCTGAGATTTTGAGAGATGTAATGTCTTCTTTTATCTTCTGTTGATTTCACCTAAGGCTGTGGTTGGAAGTCAATTGTAGTTCTTGTGTTCCTGCTCGTCTCTTTTTCTATTCTCTTCTTTCCTTCAGTGATTCTGCTTGTTAACAGGCTTATTAAGGGTGAGATGACTCCATATTTAATATACACAGATTTTGTGGCTCAAATAAGGTCCAGTTCTGGTTTATTTCTTTGCTCTTAGCTGACATGTGGCATTGCTATGGCCTGCTTGTGGCCCAGAACTGGCAAACAGGAGTGGGCCACGCCAGGGCCGTCATTCCACGCTGCATGTGGGCCAGATCATCATTCCACATGTGCCAAATGAGGGCCGGATCTGGGCCTATGTGGCTATGTGGGTAAACGCCCCCTCAGCTTTATGTTTATATATTGTAGCGTAGGGACAGCCTCAAAGAGATTGTTATTGCCTCAACTCCCCCTCCCCGGCAAGAAAGAATTCCGGGTGAAGAAAAAAAACTCCCCTAAATGCCACAATACACACACAAAAACGTTCTTTGAGTCTAACCCAGAATATTAGTAATTCTGAAATGTATATGATATATTCCTGTATGCCTGCATGTTCCCCCTCTCCTAGAAGGCTTAGTTATTACTTTCTAGTTGTGTAGTTGAACTCTAAACACCTATATTCAAGCCTGAGAATATATATATATACTTTTGTATATGCCAAACATATCTTTTTTGGTACCGAATTAAACCTCTCGGTTTGCCTTAGCTAAATACACTCACCTAAAGGACTATTAGGAACACCTGTTCAATTTCTCATTAATGCAATTATCTAATCAGCCAATCACATGGCAGTTGCTTCAATGCTTTAAAGGGTGTGGTCCTGGTCAAGACAATCTCCTGAACTCCAAACTGAATGTCAGAATGGGAAAGAAAGGTTATTTAAGCAATTTTGAGAGTGGCATGGTTGTTGGTGCAGAAGGATTACAAATTTATTAAATGTTTTAGTTTAGTTTCAACAGTATTTTAACTGAGAAAGTGCACACAGTGTTTACCATTTTGAATATTTAGGAAGATTAAGTCAAGCAATTCAGGTGTCTGACCTTAGCTTTTGTCTCTATGATAATGTGAAGGCATACAATCAGGCTGAGTGGATTACCATCTTACACTGTTATGCTGATGAGATCAGGAAGAGTTGACTCCTGTACTTCATTTACATGCTTTGTTTAGATTGTCTTCACCTCTATGTAACTCCGCCCCCTTCCCTTTCAAGGTATAAAATAGAGACTGTATTTTGCCTGAGTTAGACTAGTTTGGGACTACAGCTGCCTACAGCTAGTTTCTCAATAAAGAATCTTGCTGAAAGATATCCCAACGTCTCCTGGTCTGTGCTTCTGAGTTTTCCTACACTTGAGAAGAAAAAAGGTTTTCAACAGTGCCAGACGGGCCGGTCTAAGTATTTCACAATCTGCTCAGTTACTGGGATTTTCACGCACAAACATTTCTAGGGTTTACAAAGAATGGTGTGAAAAGGGAAAAACATCCAGTATGCGCCAGTCCTGTGGGCGAAAATGCCTTGTTGATGCTAGAGGTCAGAGGAGAATGGGCTGACTGATTCAAGCTGATAGAAGAGCAACTTTGACTGAAATAACCACTCGTTACAACCGAGGTATGCTGCAAAGCATTTGTGAAGCCACAACACGCACAACCTTGAGGCGGATGGGATACAACAGCAGAATACCCCACTGGGTACCACTCATCTCCACTACAAATAGGAAAAAGAGGCTACAATTTGCAAGAGCTCACCAAAATTGGACAGTTGAAGACTGGAAAAATGTTGCCTGGTCTGATGAGTGTCGATTTCTGTTGAGACATTCAGATGGTAGTGTCAGAATTTGGCGTAAACAGAATGAGAACATGATGCCTTGTTACCACTGTGCAGCCTGGTGGTGGTAGTGTAATGGTGTGGGGGATGTTTTCTTGGCACACTTTAGGCCCCTTAGTGCCAATTGGGCATCGTTTAAATGCCACGGCCTACCTGAGCATTGTTTCTGACCATGTCCATCCCTTTATGGCCACCATGTACCCATCCTCTGATGGCTACTTCTGATGGCTATTTCAAATTGGTTTCTTGAACATGATAATGAGTTCACTGTACTAGAATGGCCCCCACAGTCACCAGATCTCAACCCAATAGAGCATCTTTGAGATGTGGTGGAACGGAAGCTTTGTGCCCTGGAATGTGCATCCCACAAAATCTCCATCAACTGCAAGATGCTATCCTATCAATATGGGCCAACATATCTAAAGAATGCTTTCAGCACCTTGTTGAAACAATGCCACGTAGAATTAAGGCAGTTCTGGGGTCAAACACAGTATTAGTATGGTGTTCCTCATAATCCTTAAGGTGAATGTATATATTCATTGTAAAATGTAGTAAAAATGTTGTAAAAAAAATATTATAGTTCATTTTTTTAAAACCCCATTATACGCTTGATTGTCTCTGTCTGCTGCTCATCGAACAAAGCCTCTTAAATGTGTGATCTTAAGCTACAAGCTTGATATTGTTAAGTACTTTAGTTAGTAATCTTATAAAACAGAAAGTTATTCCCCATAACCAGAAGAATAGCCTTTCTTGAGAGTGATAAGAAGAATAATCCTTCTTGAGAATTGATCAGAGGATCGTACAGTCGGTTCGGTGGATGAACAGATTAGTCGAAGTGCAGTTAATTCTGTTAAAGGTTATTCTGAACATTTATATAGCCTATCTGTATACTATATATATTCATAATTTATTATAATTCATTGTGGTTAATTGCATATATATAGATACAGATACATGGACTATATATTCCCTTTTTGGGTGATTTAAAATGGTAGGTCTCATAACCAGTATGATTAATTATTGATTGTGAATTATTGATTATTAATTATACATTCCCCTCATTTGAGCTGATACACTACATATTTTTGGTGGAGAATATGGGCAAATTTTAAGCTTTGTTTTGTGAGTAAATCAGTGTCAATTTATGTATATATTGATGTTAATTTTGTAGGCGCGCTCCGGAGGGTGAGAAGTCGCAATGCAAACTCACTGACGAACTGTAAGGCACAAAGCCGATTTCAGTTCAAGCAGCATTAACAGCGGCTAATTAGGTCTAACATTTTTGCCACTGTTAATTGCTAAAGTAAACTGGAGTTCATAATATTAAAATTGTTCCTGTAAAGACGAAGAAATCTTTGTGCAGTGGGTACATTTTAATATTATCAAAATCGCCTATTTAGAACGAAGACATCTTTCAGTGTGATTCAAAGCTGGTCTGTGGGCGAAGTTCCCCACAACAGTTAAAGGCCCTATTTTTGTTATGTCGCTAGATTGAATGTGTGGTTATTCCAGTAAGATTCAACTAAACGATCTCTCCTGTAGGTTAAACATTGGCGTAGCTAACCAATGCAAACACCTATGCAAACACTGTGGGACAGTATATTTGATGGATTTGTAAATTGGAGTATTTTAAATTTTATTCAAATCAAATTTGTAACCACAGGATAAAGGATCCTGTTGCGTGCATTTTTTTGTAGTCTACTGGCAGCAAAGTAATCCTGCCACACACTCTTGTGCAGTAAACTGGCACAAAAGGGTGATTTATACAAATTATACTTGTGATCGTGCAGTAGCTCGAGGCGTTAACGCATTCAGATTTGAATCATACTGAAGTACTAGGTAGGTCGTAATCTCGCTGACTAACACTAGAGGGCAGCCTTTAAGAGTTTAACACTTCTCAAATTACGCACCCCTGACTTCATTCTGTGTGGGCTCAACAACGCCACTTTGTGGGTATTCTTGGATAGGTCTACTTTCTTCCATTGTTTTCTTCCGCTAGTTTATCTGAACCGCTGTTCCATTCCCTTCTTTGGTTATGTCAGGTCAAGTCAAGTCATCATTTATATAGCGCTTTTAACAATGTAGATTGTTTCAAAGCAGCTTTACAGAGGTAAACATAATTTAAGGTAACAGAGATTGTTTTGGCTTTATAGCGGTTCTTGAATAATGTTATTTTCCAGCTAAAGTTAATTTTGATTGATTCACTTCTGTTGAAATTATCATTTGTTATTCAATTAGGGGCTGCTAAGACGACACCGTTCTCTCTAAACAGACTTTAAACGCGAACCTGTGATAAACACTGATGGCGTTTACATGCGCATTAAGAATTGATTCTATAGTTAGGTGCGTTTGAATATATGTGCGCAGGTTTGTAATTCCCTACAAATCATGCCTAAACAAACTACTTGTCTTGCCTAGAAATTTGATACAGAATTTTAATTTTATCACTTCGGTTTAGGTATGTGAACCGAATTCCCCACAACGCTTTATCTGTACAGTGGTAAAGGGATCCTCCATAGGCAGAGGCTAGTTTGCACTTCAGCACTGCATTGTCATTGGGTCCAAACGAAGGTCCTTCGTCAGATCTGGATACGGCAGGCTGCGGGAAAACCTCGGAATAAACAAAGACACTAAAATTAGCGTAGATGCCATTCTTCCTATGATGTAACGAGTACATCAGGATTTAAGGGAAGTGTTCCCAGTTCCGGCTGACCTAATCTATGCAGCCTAACATTGAGTTATAGAAGTCTATAATATATTATGTGTATGCTAGGTCAAAGAGATGTGTTTTTAGTCTAGCTTTGAACTGACAGAGTGTGTCTGCTTCCCGGACAATGGTAGGAAGACTGTTCCAAAGTTTTGGTGCTAAATAGGAAAAGGATCTACCGCCCGCAGTCGATTTTGATATTCTAGGTATTATCAACTGGCCCGAATTTTGAGATCGCAATAGACGTGAAGGACTATAATGCGTTAAGAGCTCGCTCAAGTACTGCGGAGCTAAACCATTTAGTGCTTTGTAAGTAATCAACAATATTTTAAAATTTATACGATGTTTAATAGGCAGCCAATGCAGTGTTGACAGAACCGGGCTAATATGGTCATATTTCCTGGTTCTAGTAAGAACTCGAGCGGCTGCGTTTTGGACCAGCTGTAGTTTATTTATTAAGCGTGCAGGGCAACCACCCAGTAGAGCATTACAATAATCTAGTCTTGTTGTCATGAAAGCATGAACTAATTGTTCCGCATTTGTTAATGAGAGCATATGTCGTAATTTAGACATATTTTTAAGATGGAAAAATGCGGTTTTACAGATACTAGACACATGACTTTCCTAACCGACGACGAAGACTTAACAGAGCAGCCATCAAGTGTTAGACAGTATTCTAGGTTATTACGTGTGGAAGTTTTTTGTCCAATAATTAGAATCTCTGTTTTTTCAGAGTTTAGTAGTAGGAAATTACTAGTCATCCAATTTTTTATATCAGCTATGCATTCCGTTAATTTTGTGAAATTGGTAAGTTTCGTTAGGTTTTGAAGAAATATACAGCTGAGTATCATCGGCATAACAATGAAAGCTAATTCCATGTTTCCTAATGATATGTCCTAATGGTAGCATGTACAGAGTGAACAGCAGCGGTCCTAGTACTGAGCCTTGTGGTACGCCATACTGAACTTGTGATCGATAAGACATCTCTTCATTTACTGCTACAAACTGATAACGGTCAGATAAGTATGATTTAAACCATGCTAGTGCAATTCCACTAATGCCAACATAGTTTTCCAGTCTATTTAAAAGAATGTTGTGGTCAATTGTGTCAAATGCAGCACTAAGATCAAGTAACACTAATAGAGAGATACAACCACGATCGGATGATAAAAGTAAATCATTTGTAACTCTAATGAGAGCTGTCTCAGTACTATGGTGCGGTCTAAATCCTGACTGAAAATCCTCGCAGATATCATTTCTTTTAAGAAAGGAACACAGTTGTGAGGATACTGCTTTTTCTAATATCTTTGACAGAAAAGGCAGATTTGAGATCGGCCTGTAATTGACTAATTCTGAAGGATCAAGTTGCGGTTTTTTAACAAGCGGTTTTATCATAGCCAGCTTAAAGGTTTTTGGTACATATCCTAGAGACAAAGACGAATTAATGATATTAAGAAGAGGATCTATGATCTCTGGAAGCATCTCTTCCAGGATGAGTAGGCAGGATGGTTTTCACATAGTTTTGTAGCGAATATTCTAGGCTACGTGACAAAGTCTTGTCATGAAACCCATACTGATTATTTCTTCACATTATTTCAGTGACAAATTCTCACATTTTTTTCTCACAACCCTGACATATTATTGTAGCAGAGTTTGTGATAAACACGGTGTAATCAGACTTTAGCCATGAAAATGTCACAAGTAACAGAAATAAGCTCAAATGTCAGAGCATGTCAGAAAACCTCCAGGGCCCAGAAAACACCTCAGACCCCAGAGGGTTAACTGAACCCACTCGACTAGTTTTTCCCGTAACAGTCATCATAGAGTTTCATGAACCATCATAGTCACTCCCTCTCAGGTACCTTTTATAATTTGAATTTCGTCTCATACCAGTCTGAGCTTATGCCACCTCAGTTCTTTTTGTGATTAAAGTGGTGTTCCTCCTGTCCCTGGTGGTCGGCCCCTCGTCTCTCGAATTTATGAGGTAGGGCTGGAACTGCTCAGTCCAAGATGATCAGTCACCGTCCACTCTCGGGTGCAAGAGGCCAAGGAATCCTGCCAACCACGCCAAATTGTGGTGGCAAGCAAAATTATATCACTGAATAAGAGACAAACATATACGAATTGTCTTTAAAGATTATTTATTCCCTTGCAAGGAAAGGTCAGCAAGCATACAGTCATACAGAGTGGCTGCAGAGTGTGACAGTGCAGGGAGGGCATCCTTCCTCCTTTATAGTCTTGACTCCCAGAATGTTATCTTTCTAGACCAATGAAAATATTTTCAACCATACATGGAACATTTTTAGACTTCTTCATCATATTCTATCATTGAGCGGAGGCCCCTCTGTCACGGACATATAATGGCCACATATTTCTCATTTCAGCCATGTATACAATGGTCATATACATCATACATTCATAAGATCAATAACTGTTCTTTGTTCTATCAAAGTAGCAGAGAAGCATGTGACTCCAAGTGCAATCCTCGTGCAAATTATCTTATTATCTAATAACTGCCTTTCTAAGCAAGTCAGTTAATATAGAAAATGCAAACATAATACATAAAATTTCTTCCATACAACTCCCTCCAAATATGTTTATCCTATTATCTAAAGCCACATTAACATTTCCACTAAAAAATGTGGAATTGGGATATTTAGTCAATTTTAACCAATGTTCCTCTAAATGACTAATCTTCAGTTTTCTTTTGTTAAATAAACTCAAAACACAATTACAAACGCAGACTCAGGACTGAGGAACGGAACAACCACCATAGTGCAACGATAAGAACTGACAAAGACTGAACTAAGCACAGGGCTTAAATACACAGACAGACAAGCTTATAAGAAATACCTGGGGAGACTAATCAACATTAAACATAACAAGGGACTGCAAAACAGAACAAGACTGGGGAACACAGGTTGAAAACATCACATAGCCCAGCCCCCCCAATTGATAAAAAATTCCAGGTGGGAGGTGGAGCGATTCGGTCTTGGGACGAGACTCTGGCGTGGCAGCGGCCATCTAGGGACAAGACTCGGGAACGGTGGCGGCCATCTCGGGATGAGACTCCGTACGCTGGAAAAACCAGCAATGCAAGTTTGAGAGGTGGAGCCCCACCAAATCCGCCGTCAGACGGATTTGACGTCAATCAGACGTCACATACATCAACAGCAGTAGTCTTTAATTAAACTCAAAACTTGACAAACTCAAACTCAGACTAGGGAACAGAACAACCAACATACAACATCACACTGTGCCCTCATATGCCCTTGTTTCTACTGGCTGTGTTTATAAGGCCTTTGTGAGAACACGTTACTGTTTGTACCCTGGTGGTCTGGCAATGATTTTCCAGCAGCTGATAAGAGCTATCTCCATATCACATAATACATTTTCACCAAAACACACAAGGCTATTTGTACTTATCTATAAGATATATATGATTTCTTGCCTTTCCACAATTACATGTGGCTACATGCTTTAGCGTCAAATCAAATACAGCTCACAGTCTACACTGGCCTCAGAAAGTTCTTACAAATCATACAAAATATCAAACAAGGCAGTAGCTGCAAAGACATGCTGCAAACTCCAAACACATGCTCAGAAATAACTTCAGTCGATGACTTAAGGAAGCAATTGGTTTCAATGCGATTTTTTTGGGGGGGGGGGGGGGGGAGATTTGTTCCAAGGCGATTTCTACTTTTTTTTAACAATAGCCTTAATCTATTGTTTTTTTTATTTCAAAGCTTAGACAAATAAGTACCTATTTTTTTGGAAAAAAATGTTTGTAATGTATTGTCTTTAAGTTTGTGTTTGCCTTGTTCAAGCCTGTTTCCTCATCGTTTTTCATCGTCTGGTTTTGTTTTGATTTTGTGAGAAATTTCCTTAATACAATCTTTAACAAATATATATATATATTATTTTTACTTGTTTAAAGGCACAGTATGCAAGTTTCACCACTAGAGGTCACATATTCAAAACAATAACGAAGGCATAGCTTGGTGACGCTGTGAATGAGCGCGGAATCATGGAGGTGTCGTCTTCACCTCCACATCTGACAGGCAGAAATCATGTTCATCATGGATGACCTAATGTATTAAAGTTTAATAAACATTAATGTGGTATGAAGTCGGGCAGGGCCTAGAGCCTGGGATATTTTACCTTGCGGTTTTAATTGTGCTTATATGCCGCAGTCAGCCACTGGCGCTCATTTCATTTAGTTGTTATGTTTATTTCATGATTAAAGTTACGTTTAATGTCCACCTCCTTCCATGAGCTTGAACTTTGTAACGGTTACGTTTGGTCACTTAAATTCACATACAGGTCGCTTTATTTGCTGAATTAGAATTGAGGAGTAACGCAGCATGTTAACAATCCTAATACTAGTTGCACACTGCAGTGTTTCACTAAGCTAGATCAATATTAGAATATCATATTAATAAAAGCTGGATGACTTGTCTTGTGAAATTGCATGTAATTCATTTTTTAAATATTCTATGGTGGAGAAAATGCTGTATTACTTTTACTAGGTCTTTTTCTAGGACTTTAACCAATTGCTTCCTTAAGTTATCGACTGAAGTTATTTCTGAGCAAGGTCTGTGGAAGAGAATCTCTGAACGCAAAACCCATCGAATCTTGAAGCAGATTGCTACAGCAGCAAAAGACCACACTGGGTACCACTCATGTCATCTAAGAAAAGGAAACTGAGGCTGCAATTCACACTGGCTCTCTAAAACTGGACAATAGAAGATTGGAAAAAAGTTGCCTGGTCTTATGAGTCTTGATTTCTGCTGCTACATTCAAATGGTAGGGTCAGTATTTGGCATAAACAACAAAAGCCTGGATCCACCCTGCTTTGTATCAATGGTTCAGGTTGCTGCTGGTGGTGTAATGGTGTGAGGGATATTTTCTTGGCACTCTTTACCCTTAGTACCAATTGAACATTGTTTAAACGCCACAGCCTACCTGAGTATTGTTGCTGACCATCCCTTAATGACCACACTGTACCCATCTTCTGACTTTTAGCAGGATAACATGCATGTCACAAAGCTCAAATCATCTCAACCTGGTTTCTTGAACATGACAATGAGTTTACTAAACTCAAATGGCCCCCACAGTCACCAGATCTGATTTACTGACATATCGTTGAGACTAACTGATGTAATTAAACTTTTTTTGGAGTAATTTTTTAACCGCACAATTTTTAATATTTATTTTTTTATTACTATCCGCCTGTTTCTCCAGCAACCAATGGGTGCTGAACTACTTCCGCTTTCCGGTATTGTGTTTCCTGTTCTGCGGCTAACCTCTACTTTACTGTCTATGCTTGCTAAGTTTCTAGCGTATCAACATTACATTGATTATAATAACGTGTTTAAATGTTGTTAACATGAGCTCAGGTTCAACTTGTGCCATTGTTGGTTGCATAATTAATTTGTTTTTTAGATTTTGTCGTAAACGTCTTGCTTCGAAGAAATTGTCCGTGTCCATCGCCCTATGCTTTGCACTCCATGCCAAGGAATGAGGAACACAAAACAGTGTGGCTTGCAGCTTTGAAACTAAAACACCCTCCAAAGAAAGTGTGTTTGCTCTTTCCATTTCTTCCAAAAAAAAAAAAAAAAAAAAAAAGCCAACCGAACTGCATCCTGATCCGGAGCTTTATCTGGGCTACGACCGACCACCTCCGAAGACGAGGAGAAAGCTAGTCTGGCTAACTGTGTCGGAGACAGCTAGCAGCAGCAATGAAGACATCGAAGGCAGACCTCGTAAGTTAAACTGTAACTTTACAGTTAATCCATGTTTTGTGCAATAAGATATAGATATATATATAAATAAATATAATAACGTTGGGCTGGAAACTGAAATGACGTAACGTAAGACCAAACTTACTTTTAATTTAACATTACTAGTATTTCCTTTTCGCAGAACCGGGACAGCTGAAACGCTGTTCAGATAAACACCATTTTAAAAAGAAAACGTTACAGACTGCTTAAGTACTTAATACTGTACATGCTGATGTAACGTTAGTTTGACATATCAGTGTGTTGTATGAGCTCAGAGAAATTTCCAGTTTCATTTGTCACGTGTTTCACTCATTATCAGTTCATCCCTATACTTTCTTCTACTCCACTCATGTTGTACTTCTAGTGTTTACTTTCCTACTGTGTAACTTTGGCAATACTTTTTTTTATTATCAGACTGCTCAGCAGGCCTGTCCTCAACCGCTTCAGACCAGATCAGCAACTCAAGTTCTGCATCTCCCATTCACCAACAGTTACACTCAGTCCATACACAGTGGGAGGACCCTGCTCGACAAGATCATGATTACTGCAAGGCAGCCAGCAGAAAATATGTGCAGGATAAGACTCAGTGTGATGACATTGTCACGCAATGCACACCGGAAAAGGTAAGATCCAAGCGCAGTTTATTAGGGTAATCCGTACTCACAATCCAGCCAGGCAAAAGGTCAAAATCCAAAATGATAGTCCAAAAACAAGAAACCATCAAGAGTGGAACAGAGAAGTGCAACAAGACAAGAAACAAGGAATCCACAATGAATATAGAAACAGACATGGTATAAATAGCCAGGTGCAAAAGATGTGAGTGGGAACAGCTGTGTGCAATGATGAGTACAGACAAAGGATTATGGGAATTGCAGTTCATGATGAGTTGGTGACGAGAAGGGAGAGAGACCTCTAGTGGACACCCAGGGAACCCCAAACCAGACACTGTGACAGACATTGCCTACTTTTTGCTTCAAAGTAACGCGGATGCTTTGCTCTAACACTGGTCTAGATCTAGAAACATTTGACATTCTTGTATCAACACTGGAAGGACATGCCAGTAATTCATTTACAATGCCTGTTCGAGATCAAGTTCTCATGACACTTATGAAATTAAAAACAAACCGTGTGATAGGTGATCTAAGCAGACAGTTTCATGTATCACTGAGCATGGCTAGCAAGATAATCTCATATTGGATCGACAAACTGGAGGAAGTTTTCCGACCTCTAATTCCATGGCTTCCAAGAGAAACTATTCAGGCAACCATGCCTGCAGCCTTCAAGAGGAATTTTCCCAATACACCTTATAGACTGCAGTGAGAGCCTTTTACAGAAACCCAAAAACCTTGATTCCAGAGGAGAAACAAACAGTCATTATTATTCACATAACACTGTGAAATATCTGGTAGCTGTTGCCCCATGTGCCCCATATTATTAAGTGCCATATTACATTGTTTTTTAAGAAAACATTTTCTGAAATACAATAACAACATCAAACTAAGGCATACATTAAACATACATAAACATTACCTTAAGTTGTGCAAACTTTATTTTCAAAACTACAAGTGTCAACCTGTCTGATCTGAATACAAACTGGTATTATACTGTATATTTATGAAACTACTTACAATATTAAATGTTATCAACTTTTCAAATATGATGTGTGAGAATGTTTTACTTTTTTATAGGAAAATATATGGTTGGAAAAATAACATTGCATTTCTTTTAATAAAAAAATAAAGACTTGGCAGCATGTTTTTGCTTAACACTGAAAGAATGTTTACTTTACACAGTCTAAAGGTATCCCAATTTTCCCTCAGATTCTCTTAATGTATGGCACACGTTTATGGTTATGCCACATGTGCAGATGTTCACTGAACCTTGTCCATTACCGCAATGTATCTTTTATTTAGCTTAAACCGTGCTGCAGCATATTCATCTACAAGCCGAGGTAGCATACGTGAGAAATGAAAACCTCTCAATCACTTGACTTGCTCCCTCACAAATGCCTCATCATACTGTACTGAAAGGAAAACATGCTCTTTGGGTGTCCAGATCAAAAGTGTAGCAGATTTTAGACCTGTGCAAAACATTGTAAGCTGTATTTGCATGTAATATCCCCTACTGTCAGTTTTCTCCAATTGCAGCCCTCCATCTACTAGTTTGACATCACTGCAATTCTGAGTAAGCTGTACAGTAAGTGAGGGCTGGCACTGGACATTTTACTGCCCACATGAGTCAATGACGCCATCAGGACTGGCAGAGAGCCATGGTTCTTGGACACTTATAATAGTGCCCCTATGAGTAATGCTCATGCCCTCTTCTTTTAGTTCTTGGCAAGCTCTACATTCATTTGCTTTTCCATAATTAGTCGCATAGATACCACGAAATGAGGGGTATATGTGCTCACATAGAAATGTGTTACTGCTTGTGGTTGCATGGGCGGTAACCTTTTTTACAGAACTTGCTGTAAGTCTGATTTTTCTACAATTGTGCCACAAATCAGAGGCACTCTGCTCTCTGGTTTCTAATTCTAATTGAGCTGCTTGAGCATCACTAACTTCAACGTATGCCTGGTAGAATACCTTCCATGAGTTACAGCTAAGCTCATTATTGTGTATCTGATGTGGCTGAAGAATATTGTCATCAACTGTACTATAACTAGTGCTAGGTTGTTCTGCTGATGGTGAGGCATTATAACACTTCCCGAATAAAGTGTTCTTCAGGGCAAAAAGTGGTTGGAGGGGGGCTTTGTCAACACTGTCTCTGAAGTCTTTATGTGATACATGATGTGGTGTATTTGGGAGTGGTTGACTGGCTACACCCCTACAGTTAACACTGTATTGCTGTTCTGCCTTGTGGTGCCTGAAGTTAATCTGACTCAGACGTTTAGGCTCAAGGTTCTTTGATGTCCCCTGACACTCTGACTGGGCTCTACTGCAGCCTTCAAAAATATAAACCCGCTGTGTTTCTTCAACAATACTGTACCTATTTTGTTACTATGCAAGTAAGTATATGCTTCTTTGCTTTTGTAATTACGCAATTCTTCGCCATCAACACCTTCAGAAAATTAAAGGTAATTAACAACGTCGATGTAGCTAACATCGTGCCATTGCTTCATGTCATCTAGCCACTCCGTCAGAAGGGATGGATGAGGGACTGTTACGGTACTGTCGTCACAACTTGTTAAAACATCCACGGTGTGAATCCACTTCCGTTTTTTGTCCATTTGTGTTTCATCCATGGAGAAACACCGGCTTTTACAGCAAACAAGATAGCAAGCTACAAGCTATCAAACGTACACAAGCTTCGAACCGGAAAAGGACAACCAACTTCCGGTTCAAACCCACTATGAATCATGGGTAAATTTGCTAACCAGGAAAAAGGTGGATTAGTAATGATAGGATGATCACTGATCACTTCTTTTAAACTAAAAACAAGTATACTTTCAGTCTACTTTTATGCATTTCTCAGAAATATACTTTATGTACTTTTTAGAAATATACTTAAAATTACACTTACGTTTACTTGGCTTATACTGACAGAAAACTCTACATAGCCTATATTTGGCCTATACTTTCACTATTTTTTTTTTTTATCAAGATATACTAAAAAGTAATGTGTGTTATTCTAAGTATACTTGGCTTGTAGTTGTGTTTGCTCTTTTGATTGGGTAGCCTATTCAATACTTTTTTCACATAGTTTTACATACTGTATTTGATTTATAAAGAAAATAGATATGTTCCTAATTCTGAGTATGTGATTTTTTTGAGTAGTCCACTGTGTACATAGGAATTATCTTTAATCTTTAAATACATGTAAGTATTTTACTTTAAAATTAATGTACAGTTAAAGGTAAATTTCAAGTATAAAAATGAATACCTTAACTTAAAGTTCACTCAGAGTAAACCTAAACAAGTATACTTGCAGTATAAAGAAGGCTCTAAAGATGCTTCTACTAAAAAAAGGTAGTTTACTGAGAATACTTCAAGTGAACATTAGTATTTAACTAGTAAATTATTAAAAGTTCACTTGTTACAGTGTAGTTGCAGGACAAATGAAAAACATAGTTGTAAACTAAAAGTTTACTACTGCTGCAATTAAAAGTATACTTTTACACTAAACACATTAAACAGTGGGCCAATTTAGTCCCAAGTACTGAAATAGTAAACTTACACGTATACTAGTCCATTGATATCCTTACATAAAGTATACTTAAAGCTATCCTTGAACTTTACGTAAGTATACTTTATAAAATAAACTTATTTTTTGTAATCACAATCAACATAAAAAAAAACAGCAGGAAGTAAAAACAAAAGTTTGTTCACACTTGGATCACTTTTCATCTGATATCTTGTGCACTTCTATTTGTGAAACAAAATGCAAGCTAGAAGATTTGGTTTCTAACCTTGGTGGTGTTTCTGAGATTGTGATCTTGGTGGAAGGCTATTATTGTGCTAGTTGCGTATTTGAACTTCCTCTCTCCCGCTGCCTGCCACTGAACCATTACAGTCAGGGTACCAGCACCTCTGTTAATTACCAGCTCCTATTCACACGGATGCTGTGAAAGGCTTTGTTGACACTCTCATTCCACCTTGACAGAGAGCGTTCTTCCAGCCTTCATGGTTCATTGGTTTTCCTCTTTGCTGGTTTTCTGTCTCCCACTGATTCCTGGTCAGTTGCGGTGGTAAGAGTTTGCTGGTACATTAGCAAGAAAAGAACATGCATGCCACTTCCCAGTAGTTTAGCTAAAGCGTGAAGAATAAGCAGAGGTGAAGAGGGTATTTTTGTGGCTTGATGTGGTTTATACTTCCTCTGTTTCCTTTTCAAAGTAAAGAATAACACATTCCAGAACATATTATCCAGAGGGGCATGCTTGTCCACAGAGGGATTGGGTGTTAAATCTTTAGGGGGCAGAGATGGTGAAAAGGATTTGCTTAAACGAAAGCAATATCAATCCTTAACCTTATTTAGCACATTGAAACAAATAAACAAACTTTGTATAATCATTTTCCTGTTATCACTGTAAAACTGTTTTGAAACAATCTGTATTGTAAAAAGCGTTATTTTAATCAAGGTGACTTGACAATGAGAAGGACTCATTATTTTAGAGTATAGTGAAATTAACTTAAACTAATATACTCAACCTCAAATTGCTCTGAACCTGTATGAATTTCTTTCTTCTGCTGAGAACAAAGAGATATAATTGATAGAATGTTTGTATAACCAAACTGTTGTGGGGCACCATTGACTTCCATAGTATTTTTTTATTTTTATACCGTATATATATATATATATATATATATATAAATATTAGTATTTTTCCATACTATTTAAGTCGATGGTACCCCACAACTGTTTGGTGACATTCTTCAAAATATCTTCTTTTGTGTTCAGCAGTTTAAATATATTTGTACTGGTTCAGAACAACCTTGAGAGTGAATAAATGATGACAGAATTTGAATTTTTGGGTGAACTATCCCTGTAGATTTAAATTGGACATAGCAATAACTACCTGCAAAAGCATCTCATAGCATTAGGAGTGCTATAAGTACTGGGGCACAGGCCCACATTTAAATATCTAATTTTTTTTAAAATTACATTGTTATGAATATGAATTGTTTTTGCCTGCAGTACAGAGTTGTTCACAAGCTGCATGCGGAATAAAGAGCTATCTGATAAAGTACCTCGTTACTTTTCCGATGTGAACCCCCCCTGAAAATGATTCAGCATGTGATATAATTCAATGTTTGAATGAATCAACTAAGGGTACATTTAGACAACAATGATGTACTAAAAACAAAAACAAAAATTTCCTTTGCATTTTTCTCGAAGAGAAGATAATGTCAAATAATACGCTGTATTATGCATGCCAGGCCAGTAGCTGGCCACTTGACATTTTTTTTGTAGTTTACACGGAGACGATAACGGTATCTTTTTCAAATGCTTGCCCTTTTGGGGGCATTTACACAACACAGTTTTCAACTAAAAACAGAATACTTTTTATGCATTTTGATTTCAAAATGCAAGTTTTTGAAAACGTTATCGTCTCCTTGTAAACTACAACACACGAATTTGTGAAGTTTTCCACTTTTAGTTGAAAAATGATTTTTGCCAACCCGTTTGACCAATTAGATCAAAAGATCAAAATTACAAAATCTGAAATCGCTAATTTCAATTCTAAACACAACATTGTCAAGGATAATGACTTTCAGGTAATCTCCTTTGACTTATTTATCACTAATATTTTACATTATTATTATTACACAAAAAATCTTCTATTCAGAATCTGAATAGTATCTTCTGACAGCATCTTTGCATCTCCCAAAAACTTCAGTTCCTCATTGTGTACAGGCTGATTCAATGTAAATCCCACTACCATATTTGTTAGAATGACTGCATTACTCGAAGGCCTCAATCACAACATTAGCTGAAGATGTTATTAGGATGTTATGGCTATTTCTTTCTATCTTCTCTTTTGTAGTTCTGGGTCTTATTTATTGTTTATATGTACACCTCAACAACTCAAGTTGCAATGGAATTTGATTTAATATTCAATTGCTGTAGATTCCATATACAATATAGTGTTTAATTTTAATAAATTAATAAATATGATTAATAAATGCTGTATAAAAGCATTGTTCCTTCATTTGTTCACGTTAACTAATGTAGTTACCCAAGTTTAACGAATGAAACCTTATTGTAAAGTGTTACCAACATTTAGTACATTTTATAGTTTGTTCATTGTTTATAGTTGTAGCCTATCTGTATATTGTGTTTAATGAAAATATGACACGGTCATCACGTTTTGTGCTAGAGCAAAGTATGGAAAGGAGAAAACAAAAGAAAAAAGAATTGTATGATTAAATGAACAAATAAATAAAATATATTTTATCTTATTTAAAAAAAAAACAATGCATATTTTAAACCAGTGTTTAACTTTTTTTTTCATTAAACTGTTCAAATACCCTTTTTACCATTGACATTTTATAACATTTTGTGATGTTTTTGAGCAAAAGAAATCATAATCTCAAAAAGTTAAGATGCAGACTTAAAATGAGATTAGAGGAATAGTTTTATAAATGTCTTTTTTTCATTTAAGTGCCCATTCAACGTTTTTTATTGGTTTGTTCCTTGATTAATTGTTGTTTCATCAAAACAACATTCATATACATGTTACGCATACATGTACGTGCTCCTGAAAGGAAACCATGAACATTTTCAGAATCATAACCAGTATGCAAACAAATACCTCTAAGACATTGGTTAAAGAGTGTAACGTCTGGAAAGCATTTAATTTGTTCAAGCTTCATCACATCAGTTTTTTAAAATAACGAAATAATGAAGAATTGAATGGCAAGCATACAGTGTCCTAGATCAATGCTGCCACTCACACTAGTCCTTGATTCCTCTGCCCTTCTCTGAAGACAGTCCTGACATTCCCTAAGGTAGACTGAGCTCCAGAAGGTCTTGCAGGTGTTTAATGTAGCTTATGGCCGCCCGTAGTGTTTCTACCTTGCTGAGTCTCTTATCCTCAAATTCCTGTGGCAAATGTTCACGGAGTCTGGCATATCCCTCATTGACACAGCGGACTCTCTGCCGCTCTCTCTCGTTACGTCTGTGGATGAATGCAGGTTCCAAGGAGAGGTCATGCACACTAAAGTTCCCATGGTAGGACAGGTAGGAAAAGCATCCGATGTACCGTTGACCGTTAACTTGCTCTTGATCATTCTGGGGATTTTTCAGTGCATCTATGAAGGGGAAATACTGGTGGTTCAAAGGTGAGCCAAACATCAAGGGATGAGCATATGACACTCGGTCCACAATGCCGTGATCAGATTCCATTTCTCTAAAAACAAAAAACAAAGCATGGAAACATCACATTTCCTCCAATTTATGAAAAGATTTGAATTAGGACAAATAAACTGAGTCACCTTTGCACTGATGTCTTTTTTCTTGACATAAAACATGGATGTCAATTCTGAAGATTATTCTTGGGTTCAGTCAGCATATTATCATCTTCATCTTCTTTCTGCGAGTAAAAACGTATTCCTTCCTTTCTCTTATGAGGGCTGGTAAATGAAGTGATGTAACTTAAGGAGGACGTCCTCTGTTCCTACGAGCCAATCGTCTTCTGTAGAGGGTTTTGAAAGAATAGGGGCAGACCGTGCATTGTGCAGTTGCAACACGTTAAATAATTATGCAAATAAGTGCATCACACCTGACCCATGATTTTATCTCCAAACTTGCATAGTTGTGTCCTCTTCAATTGGGAAACATTTAAAGGACGTACGGTTCTCCAATCTGTAGATTTTTGGGTGTAAGTTTTTCACTTAACCACCTTCCTTTAACATTGAATAGCTTTTTGTCATTTTATGATCGTAAAACTTTGATATTTGTGATCTTTAGTCAGTCCTCTAAAAATTGCACATATTATATAGTGTTGGGGTGTGACACATTACAAGTAACGAGAGTTATGTAATCAGATTATTTTTTCAAAGAAACTAGAACTCAATACTTTTTCAAATAAGTTACTTTGTTTTACCAAAAACTGACCGACATGTCCCCATGTTGAGAGAAATCAGGAGAAATTCGTTCACTGTTCCTTGCTGGTGGAATGATCTTCCCAACCACATCCTGGAAGCCAAATTTGTCCTATTTTCAAAAAACAGCTGAAAACTCATCTGTGAGAACTTAACTGCATCCTGCTAAAAAATCTTCTATGCTTTCACTATTCCTTTGTTTATGCTCTCATTATTCGTTAATCCTTCCCTGTTCTAGCTCATACTATTGTGAACGATGACTGAAATTTTGTATTATTGACACTTCTCGTGTTTATTGCTTTCTTAAAGGGCCACTGAAGTGCCTTGGAATGCGCAGCTTTGTATGATACGTTGACGTAATTTCCACTGAAACATGAAGCTAAGGCGGGACATATTGAATGGCTCCTCCCCTTTTTAAATAGCCAATAGCGTTTAGTTTACCTCACAAGTCGTACTTGACAGCACCATGGAAGCGAATCCAAGCTCTGATAATACATCGGATTCAATAGTAGAGGTGCAGGAAGGCCCAGGAAGGGTTAATGACTATGAAGCTTTGGGGGTGTTGATGGACTCATTCTACTCCATCTATGTTTTGATCATCTTTCTGAATCCCCTCCTGACGTAGTCTTTGACTAAAACACGATTTCCTCACCTTTTTGCTCAAAATTGTGATTTTTAATTAAACTTACCCACATTCAAGTGCTGATAAAAAGGGAAAGCATGAAGCTAGAATTTTTATTTTTTTCAAAGTACAATTTTAACATAACAAATGCAATAGCTTTTACATCAAAGCAAATTTGTCCAGGTCTAAAAATATGTATGATCCATATTGGTGATTAAGCAATGTTGAAAACCTTATAGTTTAGCTAAATATTAGCCTGAATTGGTAATTGTTCAAAATGGCAGCTATGGGGCAAAGTGAACCAAATGCTGTGTGGTAAATTGAGCCAGCATTTTAAATGAGATTTTCTAAGTTTTAGTGAGGTGTTTTTTTTGTTATAGCAAAGTCCATCTTGAATCTTCACTGAAAGTTAGGGATTATAATCAGTGGCGCAAAAAGTGGGTATGCGCTATATGCGGAGCAGCACCATGGGGGGCGCCAAAGCGATGGTAAAAAATTGTTTTAATTAAAATTAAATAAAAAATATATTTTGTATTTTCTATATGTAGCTGCTGTTGTGCGTTTCTAAATCATTTCTGCATTTCCTCAATGTTATATAAAATGTTAGACTAACAGGCTAGAGTCGCCTAGGCGCCCTCATGGAGAAGGGGGGCGGGGTAATATCGCGCGAGTGCTGTGAGCGCTGAGAGAGCAGTCGTTGTCGTAGAAAAAGAGGGATAAAACAAAATGCTGGGGGGCTAAAAATAGAAAAAGAAAGAGGGAAAATGAGATGGCATGTCGATTGATGCGAGAGCAGCTAAATAGGTGCATGGTGAAAGCCAACAGGTAGGATTTAAAGTGTGACATCCAGGCATAGGCTATCTATCGGGACTACCGGGAGATTCCCGGTGGGCCGACGTGCTTTTTCGGCCGATAGCCTACATCTCATCTCTTTTTTTTTTCTTTTTTGTCTTAACGGCCCATAAAACTCGTACATCGGCGGCCCATTCGTTTTTTTTTTTTTTTGCTTAATTGGCGGCGCTGGGTAATGCATTGGTCAAAAAAAGTCAGCGTTAGTTTTTTTTTTCTGACACACCTGCCCATGAAACATGTCATCATGTGCTCATCTCTTTCAAGTATAGAAATTAGTACTACACTAATTATGAAAGTTTCCTTTATTTTTCAGTGCATTTATTTTACAATATAGCCTATGGCTAATATGGGATTAATAACTATTATTATGTAGTAGTTACGGAAGAGGATTAGTACGGAAGAGGATTAAGGTCAAGCAATAATAAAAAAATTAAACCATCTCGAGATAAAGTCATTAAAATGCGAGATTAAACTCGTTAAATTTCGAGAAAAAAAAAAGTCAAAATACAATCTTGAGAAAAAAAACTCATTACATTTCGAGAGTAAAGTCGTGTTTTGAGAAAAAGTCTGAAATCAGTGTTCACAGCATAGCCATATACTGATTGTTATGAAGCCGGAAGGACGAAGCAGAGAGAGAATCCAAATGCAGCTGATTTAATAAAAATAACAGGAGAAACAAGGAACATAGGAACACTGAAGCAAATACAACGACCAACAAACCACAACTGAAACACAGAGGTATAAAAAGACAGGCAAACAAGCTAAACAAGATAACAAGGGGGCCTGGCTAATCAGAAACACATGGGGAGACTAATCAACAAAACAGGGAACAGCTGAAACATGAAAGGACAGGGGAACACATGACAGACAAGAACAAGATACACAAACACAAAACCCACACCGTGACATAGCCGCCCCCCCCCTATGGGTGGCTCCCGACGCCCCTCAAAACAAAACACTAAAGTTCAGGAGGGTGGTGAAGTGGAGGCGGCCCTGGGGGAGGGACGGAGGGCCAGGCCCGTGCAGGGAACAGAACCAGGGCCTTGCAAATTTCGGGCATGGGCCATGGAACGTGGGCGGAGCATGACGCGCAGGCGGCGGCCAGGGCGGAGAGACGACCCCTCGGGCGGCCAGGGCGGAGAAGACCCCTCGGGCGGAGAAGACCCCTCGGGCGGAGAAGACCCCTCGGGCGGAGAAGACCCCTCGGGCGGAGAAGACCCCTCGGGCGGAGAAGACCCCTCGGGCGGAGAAGACCCCTCGGGCGGAGAAGACCCCCTCGGGCGGAGAAGACCCCCTCGGGCGGCCAGGGCGGTGACGACCCCTGCTCGGGAACAGCAGACACCGGCTCGGGAACAGCAGACAACCCACACACTGGCTCGGGAGCAGCAGACAACCCACACACTGGCTCGGGAACCGACAACCCACACACTGGCTCGGGAGCAGCAGACAACCCACACACTGGCTCGGGAACCGACAACCCACACACTGGCTCGGGAGCAGCAGACAACCCACACACTGGCTCGGGAACCGACAACATACACACTGGCTCGGGAGCAGCAGACAACCCACACACTGGCTCGGGAGCAGCAGACAACCCACACACTGGCACGGGAGCAGCAGACAACCCACACACTGGCTCGGGAGCAGCAGACAACCCACACACTGGCTCGGGAGCAGCAGACAACCCACACACTGGCTCGGGAGCAGCAGACAACACACAAACTGGCTCGGGAGCAGCAGACAACACACACACTGGCTCGGGAACTGGCTCTGTAGAAGAGATGTGAAGCGTCTCTGGCTTGGCAGAAGTGACGTGAACAGTGTCTGACATGGCAGACGTGACGTGAACAGGCTCTGACCGGGCAGACGTGACGTGAACCGTCTCTGGATCAGCAGAAGTGACATGAACAGTCTCTGACTGGGGGAGAAGGGGCGGAGAAGACCCCTCGGGCGGAGAAGACCCCTCGGGCGGAGAAGACCCCCTCGGGCGGAGAAGACCCCCTCGGGCGGCCAGGGCGGTGACGACCCCTGCTCGGGAACAGCAGACACCGGCTCGGGAACAGCAGACAACCCACACACTGGCTCGGGAGCAGCAGACAACCCACACACTGGCTCGGGAACCGACAACCCACACACTGGCTCGGGAGCAGCAGACAACCCACACACTGGCTCAGGAACCGACAACCCACACACTGGCTCGGGAACCGACAACATACACACTGGCTCGGGAGCAGCAGACAACCCACACACTGGCTCGGGAGCAGCAGACAACCCACACACTGGCTCGGGAGCAGCAGACAACCCACACACTGGCTCGGGAGCAGCAGACAACCCACACACTGGCTCGGGAGCAGCAGACAACCCACACACTGGCTCGGGAGCAGCAGACAACCCACACACTGGCTCGGGAGCAGCAGACAACCCACACACTGGCTCGGGAGCAGCAGACAACCCACACACTGGCTCGGGAGCAGCAGACAACCCACACACTGGCTCGGGAGCAGCAGACAACCCACACACTGGCTCGGGAGCAGCAGACAACCCACACACTGGCTCGGGAGCAGCAGACAACCCACACACTGGCTCGGGAGCAGCAGACAACCCACACACTGGCTCGGGAGCAGCAGACAACCCAAACACTGGCTCGGGAGCAGCAGACAACACACACACTGGCTCGGGAGCAGCAGACAACACACACACTGGCTCGGGAGCAGCAGACAACACACAAACTGGCTCGGGAGCAGCAGACAACACACACACTGGCTCGGGAACTGGCTCTGTAGAAGAGATGTGAAGCGTCTCTGGCTTGGCAGAAGTGACGTGAACAGTGTCTGACATGGCAGACGTGACGTGAACAGGCTCTGACTGGGCAGACGTGACGTGAACCGTCTCTGGATCAGCAGAAGTGACATGAACAGTCTCTGACTGGGCAGAAGTGACGTGGACAGTCTCTGGATCGGCAGAAGTGACGTGGACAGTCTCTGGATTGACCGGAGGCTCAGGAAGGGCCTCCGGGCATTGCAGGGTGCAGGAAGTCCTCTTCCTCCTCCTCCGTCTCCGTCTCCGAGAGGGTGCTGGACTGGACGGGACCAGCGGCAAAGGGAGCTCTGGGCTGGACGGGACCAGCGGGGAAGAGGGCTCCAGCTCTGGCTCGGCAGGCGCGACGTGAAGCTCTGGCCGGACGTGGCTGACGTGAAGCTCTGGCCGGAGGTGGCTGACGTGAAGCTCTGGCCGGAGGTGGCTGACGTGAAGCTCTGGCCGGAGGTGGCTGACGTGAAGCTCTGGCCGGAGGTGGCTGACGTGAAGCTCTGGCCGGAGGTGGCTGACGTGAAGCTCTGGCCGGAGGTGGCTGACGTGAAGCTCTGGCCGGAGGTGGCTGACGTGAAGCTCTGGCCGGACGTGGCTGACGTGAAGCTCTGGCCGGACGTGGCTGACGTGAAGCTCTGGCCGGACGTCACCAACCCAGGGTCGAAGAATGGCCAGCGTGGAGAGTGGTGTCGGGGCTCCTCTCGACCATCTCCTCTACTGAGGCCTCCACGTGTCCCACGAAACTTGACCAACCGGGTCCCCACAAAAGAGTGGCCTCTCCTCCGCTCGGTGGCTGAAGAAGAGACACTGGCGAACATGCTGCTGGATTCAGTGTTGGTCGGTCGTTCTGTTATCATGCCGGAAGGACGAAGCAGAGAGAGAATCCAAATGCAGCTGATTTAATAAAAATAACAGGAGAAACAAGGAACACAGGAACACTGAAGCAAATACAACGACCGACAAACCACAACTGAAACACAGAGGTATAAAAAGACAGGCAAACAAGCTAAACAAGATAACAAGGGGGCGTGGCTAATCAGAAACACATGGGGAGACTAATCAACAAAACAGGGAACAGCTGAAACATGAAAGGACAGGGGAACACATGACAGACAAGAACAAGATACACAAACACAAAACCCACACCGTGACACTGATAGAGGACATGGCAGAGTTGGATCGCTTAGTCAAGCTATATTTTAGACTTTCTTATAGTAACAAAGAAATACTATCGACTTTAGCTAACTATGATAGAATAATAATAAGCATACGAACTTTAAAGAGAATTTGCAAGCGGGGCTAGGTCTTTTTTGAAGGAAAAATCAGTCCAATTTGCGCGCTGTACTTTTAGAAATTGTACAATATATTATTGTGAAAAAGACATATAAAATTGTCTCTTTATTTTAAATGGACAGATATTTAATCATGTCTGGCAACTTGCAAAGTGTGTTTAAGTGTGTCTAAAAAGTTAAACATTTAATGATCTAGAAGCATTTCACAAGATTTCTATATAAGGAAAGGCAAAGCAAGGTACTCTCATACACTATTATACTTTTATACTATTATAACTTAACATAAATGCATATATTTCCGTTCAGAGGGATGGAAACCAATATAAAAAGATTATTCCTTATCCTGTTTCTCTCTAGTGGACAATATTAATATCATAGCCTTCATACTCAGTTGAAATAGCTGATAGTTTAGAATTTGCTGTTAGCCTCCTGAGAGCATCATAAATTCATGCAACTAAGCATGTTTACACAAAATTACTTGTTTTCCATATGTACAGTGTTTTGAGAAGTTTAGGCTTTGTGCAGACAAGGTATAGATATAATAGTCATAATGGTAATAACAGTCACATATAAAAATTGTATCTCCTAAACTATTTAATGGATCAAATTTCTTTTGATAACTTGTCAGCATGGTCTAGAGCTGATCTGTGCAAAGTGTGGCGAAGGACTGACAAACAGCCTATGGGGGGAAAAAAAAGTGTTTTTTTAACAAATTAGAATGAGTTCACGATAGGAATAGCTAATCTCTAAAACATTGAATAACAGTTTTAAATGACAAAAATACTTAATTGTACAATAATTGTACAATTGTAAAAACAAAGAACATTCACTCAATCAGTAAGGGAGTAATTACTCGCTCATTCACATACTCATTAATTAACTTACTCTTATCCAGAAACTCACTGTGGCGTCAGATGTCAAGCCTTGAGTCATTTGAGATTCTACAGCAGGTAGGGGAGAGTGGGGTAAGATGAGCCATTTCTTTCCTTATGGTCCTCGAAATAAGAGAAAATTGGGCAGAAGTACAACAAAAGTATATTAACATTTCAGGATGTTTCCTATCACTTTAAATAAACAGAATTTATAAATGGCAAAGGTTCTAAAAATGTGGCTTCTTAGAAAAAAGTGTCTCACCCTAACCCGGTTCAGTTTACCCCAGGTTAGGGGTGAGTTGATCCGAGTCATTGGGTAAGTTGCACCATCTAGGTGTAAACGTACTACATAAATGAATATGATTCAAACATGTGACATTTTAAAGATAATTTACCCCTTTTAAAAACAAATTTAATTCTAAAAATGTCCTTTTACAAATAGCCATATTTATTTTCTTGAAGCTAACTTGACATTAAACCAAATTAAGTTTCAATATCTTTAATTGTTTGCATTTCTGACACTATGTTGAAAAAGTTGTAACTTATGACTTTGAGGATGAACCCAAGCGCAGACAGGATGCTTGACAGTTTATTATTGGATAAAAACCAGGGAAAACAAAACCTACGAGAGGGCAAAACACGGACAGGACAAAGAGTGACTAAACTAGACTACTAGTCAGATAACTTGACTATAAACAAACAGCAAATACAGAATCAGAACTTTCACAAGACAATACTCTTGACAGGATACTCACAAGGTATGAAAATGAACCGGCACAGGACAGCAAACACAAGGGGATTAAAAAGGGAAAAACTGATAATGACAGCAGGTGACACAGATGAAACAATAATGACTAATGAGGAGAACAAGGGGCCAGGGTGAAGTGACGAGACAACACAACCACATGGCCCAAACAAAAGGTTATGTGATTGCACACAAAACATTGGTCTGTCATGATCCTGCCTCAAGACTAGAGAAAATCAAGGACACGAGGGCAGCATCATGACAGAACCCCTACCTTAAGGAGCGGCTTCCAGACGCTCCTCAAGGGGACATCAAACATGGGACATGACAGACTGAGACAGACACAAACCAACACCACATGACGAACAACAACAAAGGCATACATGAAACAAAAAAAAACGATAACAGGGTTGGGATGACACATCAAAAATAATAAACATGGAGGAGGCGGAGGAAACACAGAGTTCATGGGGGGGGGGGGGGCGTCCAGGGTGGATTGGAGTGCCTGGGGTCTTAGGTCCACGGGATGAGGGCTGAGGACGAGGAATCCGGGCAGGCTTGGACGGGGACACACAAGGAGGGGTCTTGGGAGAAACAGTCCGGGGCTTAGTGGTGACCGGGGAAACACGCATGGGTACTGCAGAAGTGGGTGCAGCAACAGAAACCGACACAGAGGATACAGAAGGCGGCGAGACGGGAATCCTGGCCGGGGGAACAGCAGGAAAAGGAACACAGAACAAGACAGGGGGTGTAGCAAGCAGCTGTGGAGCGGGAACAGGAACTGAGCTCTCAGAAGCAGACCCGGAATCAACGCTTCCCCAAGCAGAATCGACACTCCTCATTTCTGATTCTGTAGTGGCGTTGAAAGTAGCTAACTCGGGAGCTCTCTGCAGCTGGCTTGAGATCAGGGCTCTCAGCAGCTGGCTTGGGATCAGGGCTCTCAGCAGCTGGCTTGGGATCAGGGCTCTCAGCAGCTGGCTTGGGATCAGGGCTCTCAGCAGCTGGCTTGGGATCAGGGCTCTCAGCAGCTCTAGGCACGGAGTCTGGGGAGAAGACAGGTCTGACAGGGACTTCTAAGATCTTGACAAGATGTGATAAATAATCCAACAGGGTTTTGGCAGCAATGACGACAGGCATTTCCTAACGAGCTGAAACAGACTGTAATATTGCTTCAGCAGCAGAATCGGCCACGGTTTTCTCCTCATCTCTCATGACTGCAGACTCAGACTACAGCTCTCCTTGATGCAGGTTCAGAAACAGCCTTCCCTGCAGCAGCCTCTGGAACAAATCTCTTCAACGCAGACTGGGCAACGGCGCTTTCTGCAGCAGACTCAGGAACGGCGCGCTCTCTGCAGCAGACTCAGGAACGGCGCGCTCTCTGCAGCAGACTCAGGAACGGCGCGCTCTCTGCAGCAGACTCAGGAACGGCGCGCTCTCTGCTGCAGACTCAGGAACGGCGCGCTCTCTGCTGCAGACTCAGGAACGGCGCGCTCTCTGCTGCAGACTCAGGAACGGCGCGCTCTCTGCTGCAGACTCAGGAACGGCGCGCTCTCTGCTGCAGACTCAGGAACGGCGCGCTCTCTGCTGCAGACTCAGGAACGGCGCGCTCTCTGCTGCAGACTCAGGAACGGCGCGCTCTCTGCTGCAGACTCAGGAACGGCGCGCTCTCTGCTGCAGACTCAGGAACGGCGCGCTCTCTGCTGCAGACTCAGGAACGGCGCGCTCTCTGCTGCAGACTCAGGAACGGCGCGCTCTCTGCAGCAGACTCAGGAACGGCGCGCTCTCTGCAGCAGACTCAGGAACGGCGCGCTCTCTGCAGCAGACTCAGGAACGGCGCGCTCTCTGCAGCAGACTCAGGAACGGCGCGCTCTCTGCAGCAGACTCAGGAACGGCGCGCTCTCTGCAGCAGACTCAGGAACGGCGCGCTCTCTGCAGCAGACTCAGGAACGGCGCGCTCTCTGCAGCAGACTCAGGAACACGGCGCTCTCTGCAGCAGACTCAGGAACACGGCGCTCTCTGCAGCAGACTCAGGAACACGGCGCTCTCTGCAGCGGCGGGTTGGGGAGTCAACACGGACCCAGGGGAAGACTGCGACAGAGGACAGGGGACTCTCTTCCTCCTCTTCTGGGTCGCGGAGCAAAGACCAAAGCCAGGCTTGTGACCGGTAGGGGAAGCTCAGCGGGGACCGTAACTGGTGCTGGGAGGACAGTCTCAGGCAGGGCGGACTCACTCGAGGAGGACTCTGAACCAGACTCCCAAGAGAAACGTCTCCCTCGTTTACCGCGGAGACTTACAGGTGCGGATGACGCCTCGGGAGTCGAAGTGGAGTGCACCTGGTTCCCCTGCATAACAATGGCTAAAACGCGACGCTCCGGGATCACTGGCAGCCTGGCAGGTGGTGACGACATGGTAGGACCCTGCGGCTCCCTCTGACACAAACAGTCCACCATATCACCGAACTGGCGACGAATCAGCTCCTCCCGTTCAGTCAGAGGAGGAGGCACATTGAGACCCACGATGAGGTAGCGATTGACCAGGATCTCCAGCAAGAAAAACCTCCTCTCCTCCACGACCTGGGCGTATCTCCTCAGGGTCAACTCACCCTGGGGAGGGAAGGGAAGCCTGCCATTCAAACTGTCGGCGATAGCCGACTGCCACCATCCTACAGTCATTCGGCTGTAGTAAAGCGGGAAAAGACACACTGTCTGCTGGGTTCTGTAATGGCCGGTTCATTCTGTTATGATTTTGAGGATGAACCCCAAGCGCAGATAGGATGCTTGACACAGTTTATTATTGGACAAAAACCAGGGAAAACAAAACCCACGAGGGGGCAAAACACGGACAGGACAAAGAGTGACTAAACTAGACTATTACTAGCCAGATAACTTGACTATAAACAAACAGCCAATACAGAATGAGAATTTTTCACGTGACAATACTCTTAACAGGATACACACAAGGTATGAAAATGAACCGGCACAAGACAGCAAACCCAAGGGGATTAAAAAGGGAGAAACTGATAATGGCAGCATGTGACACAGATGAAACAATAATGACTAACGAGGAGAACAAGGGGGAGTGGTGAAGTGACGAGACAACACAAGCACATGGCCCAAACAAAAGGCCATGTGCTTACACAAAACATGGGCCTGTCATGATCCTGCCTCAAGACCAGAGAAAATCAAGGACGCAAGGGCAGAATCATGACAGTAACCTTCCCCAAAACAGTAATATTAAATCAAATCTGAATTAGAATGAATGAATAAATGGCACTGAAACTAATAAAAATATGGTTAAAAGGTTCTTGACATGGTTTTCTGGTTGGGCCATTATGGGACTACAGGTGGAAAGATATATATGACTATATTCTGGTGAAAAGAATCTTCTGGTTCTTATCTGAGAAGAATTTGTTGTAGTTGTACATTGTTCCTATCAAATAAACTAAAAAAAAAAAAACAGTTGCGTAATATTACATTGAAATTATACCAGTTTATACTTCAGAGATGTAACTTCACTAGTGCCTTATGGTGGGGTAAGTTAAACAGTGTTATGGTGAGCTATGCTTAATTGAATAATAAAAAAAGTGTAGCCTATTTGCACACTGCAGTTATATTTTCCTTCATGGTTTTTATTTAGTAGGCTAATCGCATTGTTTGTTTCTTTATAAAGGAGTCTTGACAAATGACAAAATGAGTAATTGTACAAATGACAGGTTTTCCAATTATATTTAGGCTACAATGTTTGCAAAAGAACAATGAATTAGTTATCTGTGTACATATTATGAAATGTTGTAATAGCAGGAGCCCAGTATCTGACAAGAACATCCAGGCCTGAATTTGTATTCATAATATTTTCAGGAAGGGCGGCTAACATCAAAGACAAAACTGCAAAGGGGAACTACAAACTTCAAAGTTATCAAAAGAAACAGTTTAGCTCATGCTAGCTATATATATATATATATATATATATATATATATATATATATATATATATATATATATTTTTTTTTTTTTTTTTTTTTTAGTACAGTACTGTGAAGCTTTAGAAAGCAGAGGAGAATCAAATCCATTCCCGGGTTTTAGTGAAAACACAGCCGCCTGGACTGGATTGTGGATTGTGGATTGAGGCAGTGATTGGAGGATATGTTGGGAATGAGAACTGAAGGAGGATGGGAAATAAACAGGGAGTGTTGTGTAGAGAGGCCGCAGTGTTCACATTATACGCAATGATAACAGTTAATTGATCGAATAAACGGTGCGTTTTGCGGATTGTGATGTATAACTCGCGTGCAGAGAAGCAGAAGACGATATTTCCAGCATATCTTTACTAAAAAGGCAACCGCATTCATCAAATCCAGCATGCGGCATTTTCACGCGCTAATCTTGGATCTGAAATGGACACAAATGCGACCTGAGACACTGACATATGTGTGATATTCCCTCACGGTGATCCTGACTGGATTGGTGAAGACGATTGGCATTAAATCCGTCAGTTCTTCATTCATGCACATATCATACGGATACTGAAGATCATCTGTTCGTCTGTTGTTTTATTGTCAGTAAAGGACTAGTCCAGTCACAGTGATTTCAGCATCACAGGTGAGACGGCATGCATATAACAGCCAACCATAATACATGACCAATTACTACAGTAAGTGTATTCAACTGTACATAATCAATGTTTATGCCACTTTGGCCTTTGTGGATTCATCCTCAATAAAGTCTCATAAAACACTCCACATTCTCTCATTTGTTAATTTTATTCGCTCACTAACATTGTTCAACAGACATGCGTCATTTTCCCTGAATCGTAAAGAGCAAATGCCATTACCATCACATCTCAAATCAACATTAATTACGCAAGTGAACTAATATTTTAAATATTTTTGTAATAAAATGGCCGGCTCCTTTATCTTGCTACGGATAATGTCACTGCCATACCTGAGCGAGGGACATTAATGTGCGTGTTGAAACGCACACGTTAAAACAGTTTATAGACACTGTTTTCAACAAGAAACATTGATCTCTAAAGTCAATACGTAAAAGTCGTTTGAGAAGAAGTAGCCCTTTTTTTTTTTTAATGCGACCAGGAACCCAGACAGCAACATGTCGGCCCAGATCCGGCCCACATCTGGTACGTGTGGATTCACGTGTACCAGAGGTGGGCCGGATCTGGGCTGACACTATGTTGCTGTCTGGGAAAAGTTTAATAAAATTGGACAAAAGTAGAAATTCACCCAAAAATGAGAATTACACCATAATTTACTCACCCTCAACAAGCCATTCAAAGGAGTATGACTTTCTTGTTTCATCCAAACACAATCGGAGTTAAATTAATAACATATCCTGGCTCTTCCAAGCTTTATAATGTGAGTGAAGGGTAGACTACCTTAGATTTAGATTTTTAAAGCCCCAAAAAAGTTCCACCAATCATCATAAAAGGAATGCATACGACTCATTCAAACAGTGTCAGAAGTTTTCAAAATATTTGTTTTCATACGTTCATTACAGTGCTAATATTTACCACAGCTTTACTGCACGTCTGTGGTATTTTGAGTGAAACTGTCGTTACTATAGTAATATTTTAGCTCCAGACACTGGTTATCGTGGTAATTCTTTAGATGGTTTTAAATCCAGTCACCTGCCCTATTCATGCTTATTTTCATTAATTTATGATAGTTTAACTACCCACTGAAGTCTGAGGATGTCACTGTAAATGTTTTGTTTGGAGTGAAAGGCTCTTCAAACTGTCAGCTATAGCGCTTTATAGAGCCAGCCATGTCTTTGATTTGTACTAAAGTATTTCTGAGGAATTGCTTTATTGATTGAATAAATAAGATTCTTCTTCTAATTATATAGG
Source organism: Meda fulgida (assembly GCA_030578275.1). Classification (NCBI taxonomy): domain Eukaryota; kingdom Metazoa; phylum Chordata; class Actinopteri; order Cypriniformes; family Leuciscidae; genus Meda; species Meda fulgida. The sequence goes on from CM060619.1 coordinate 18,950,970, forward strand.
CATACAATTGTGCTATATTAAATTTGGAATTAGAGAAACTTGTCAGGAAGATCTACGATATTTAACTCTTCCATGAATATATAAGGCACAAATATTTTTAAACCGAAATGCATAGCGTACTTTGGTCAAAAATAATACATATTTTTGTAATTCTTTATTACACTGTTGAATAAATATAAATAATATCTAATTGTTAACATTGTTGAAAAAAGGTAAATAATTGTTAATGCTAATTTAGATTATTTTGATTAAAAAGTATTGATCAAATAAGTTTGTTAAAAGCCAAAAATTGTCATCATGAATGTAGTAAATAAACTACCACTATCACAGTGTCATTTTATATCACAGTAACTATTTTTCTTTCTTTCTGGAAATGTGTGTTAATACATGCTGTCGGATAATACAATTAATACATTACTTGACAAATTAAAAGTGCTTCATCTCATTTGATTATTTTCTCTCTTATTTGGAAAAAAGGCACTTCATGTACACTCGGTTTGACAAACACTTGAGTTCAAAAGAAAAGATTCAAAACAGTCAAATTGAAGTGATAGTTCACACAAAATATTACAATTCTGTCATCATTTACTCACCCTCATTTTGTTCTAGACGACCGGTATGAGTTTCTTTTTTTTCTGTTGAACACAAAAGAAGATGTTTTGAAGAATGTCGGTAACCAAACAGTTTCTGCTCCCCATTGACTACCATAGTATTTATTTTCCAAATTATGGAAGTCAATGGCTACCGTCAACTGTCTGGATACAGACTTTCTTCAGAATATTTTCTTTTGTGTTCAACCGAAGAAAGAAACTCACACAGGTTTGGAACATTTTGAGGGCGAGTAAATGATGACAGATTTCTTTTTGGGGGGTGTAATATCCGTTTAATATAATGCAGATGGTTCAAACTCTAAAATCTTTTTGGGTTGCCAATTGAAGTCATTTTGGTGTTTTACTTATTCTGGTAGATAAGCATTTTGTTATCATCAATAAATTTGTGCAATGGCTAACATTTTATTTTTATTTTGTATTTTTACTGAGCAGTGCCATGCACCCCCCATCCAAAAAGCTGATGCCCACATAGAGGTCTCTGAACAGACACCCTCTGGCTGCAGAGGATGCTGGGAATGTGTCGTGGGCGCAGGAAGTTTGTGGCTGCCTCCCTCGCCCTGATCTTTATCCCGGCCCTCACCTGGCTCTATCTGTCATCCGCAAACTTCACAGGTACGACAACACGCATCACAGAATTCATGAGCATGAAACACGGCGCTGAGAATTTCTATAGAAAAGTTGGTATCTCTTTATAATAAGTATACAGTAATAAAGTACAAATTATTAACAAACTATTAGTTTATTCATAGGTGATGTATTGTAGTCTCTACGTTGTTAATATACTGTTTTAATAGGCTATATGCAGTTCTTTATTCATGTCACTGTAATTAAAACAATTCTTATTGTTTAATTAGGTCATAGTAAAGGAATTGATAAATGGTTATTTGGAGTAAATAGTTCTTACTTTAGATTAGATCATGGAAAATGGGAAAATGTCATTAAGTGCTTTAAACCAACTTTTATTGGACATTAATTCCATTCATGTTCAGTGTTCCTTAAAATGTTTACAAATATATTAAGCACACACACACACACACACACACACACACACACACACACACACACACACACACACACACACACACACACACACACACACATGTTGGCATGTATGGTTTACTCCATTGGCTTAATGAAGTCATAATATATAACTCTATATCCCCATATATTAACTCTACCCCTAAACCTTCCCTATCAAGGTTAATAAGTTGTTAAAAAAGCATAAAAATGCATTAACTCTTTACATGTGAGCTAATTAAACTAATAATTGTGTTAATTACAGTGACAATGAATGAAGAAGTCACTATTTGTACATAGCCTAATAGTATATTAACAACGTAGAGACTACAATATATTAAGCATGAAATAATTATAAACTAATAGTTTGCAAATAATTTTTTAAGTAATTTATTACTGTATAATTATAAAGTGTTGCTGAAAAAATATATAAGTTGCACATAAATATTACTTGTATTATTTAAAATGTTTCAAAAAAATTCTGGTTAATTTAATTAACTGTTAAAGGTGCTATATGTAACTTTTCTTCTAAAACGAATCCTTTTTTTATTGCCTGTGTGTGAAGGGGTTGTAATCACACATTACAATGATCCACTTTTCGAGTTTTCCTATTACCTCTGAAGGCCAGTATTCCTATTTCTATGTGAAGGCTCGGGGTCGGATTTACCGCGCGAAATCCATCGGATGTGACGTGCATGCGCGCTCCCGAGCCTCTCCTTATTGTAGACGGTCAGGGAGTTATGTCCAGTCAAAGGCACACGTTTTTCGGCTTATATCTCGGTCAATCTTTGATGAATTCTTCCCAAGACTCCTCCTTCCCCGAATTTGAGCTCTCTGGGTCTTCGCGTTCCAGAGATACGAGAGATTTTCTTCTGCGATCGTGACGTCACCGGCGTCTGCAATTTTGCAGCGCTTGATGGTTTTTGGCTAATATCTCCGCGAAAACACCACCAAAAATTATGAAATATGATTCTTTTCAGCTCGACTAGACGATTCCAACGAGCTCAGTGCTCGAGTATTCGCCGAGATATTTGCGTAATAGACGGTATTGCCATGAGTTCGAGCACGAGTGCTCTTGTAAAAATTGGTTGCAATCTGAAACATCACCGCTAGAGGCCGCTAAAAACTACATATAGCCCCTTTAATCAACATGTCCAGCTATGAAAAAAAAATTGCTTTTGGATGTAATATAAAAATAAACAATACGAATGACATTTCAAACATTATAATCTGTCAATCTTTAATAGTCCAGGTGATATGTAAAAATTGTTCACTTTTTCAAAAAAGCATGAAAATTGGTACACATATACAGTTTGGGGCCCTGAACATTTTCAGAAACGGAGCCATTGCAAAAACGCCTCGTGGCAACCATGGTGGCCATTTTGCTTTCCGCCATAACTGAATTATGTATTTTGTATTATATCTCCAGAACCAGGGAGATAACGTGCATAACATGATAACATGGAAAATGTGATGTCTACCCCTATGTTATAATCACAGTATCTGAGAACCTAGGCTAGACTTTATAATAAAGGCCCCAAACTAGTTTCATGCTTTTATGAAAAAGTGAACTTATGAACTTGTGAAATAGTTATTTTTCCGTGATATATGTACAAGATGCATTTTTAAATGCCTCTGTGCGCATCTCAATTTTGAAGGCTATCCAAGTTGTCTAAGTGATAGTTGTCATGTTGGATAGTGTTTTCTTCCCTATTGTGATTTATATCGGAGTTAAACAGCTTCTTGAACAAGAACAAATGTAGGGCAGGACTTGGTTTTGTCCATGGGGAATTGATTGGATGGTTTTGGTTTGCTATTGGTGGATCTTATGTGAGTGACAGGTTGTCCCGTCCTCGTCATCAGAGAAGAGATGTCGCTACAAGTTTGATTAAAGATTACAAGGACATGTGAATCAAAAAAAAAAAAAAGAAAAAAAGATCATGTGCATAAATAAACCATTTATAATTAGTTTTGGGTGGTATGACCAAAAATCTGTATCACTTTAATTTTAAAGATTCAGGAGGTTACATGGTATATCACAGTATTTTTTAGTTTTTTTAAGAGTGTATTTACATATACATACATTTATAGTAGCTTATTTTACTGTCAGGAGTACATAAAATTTAAAAACAGTAATTTTTTAAATACAAATTTACTTTCAAAAATGGAGGTAATCACATCGATTTATAAAACTAACAATGTAGTTCATCTTTTTAAAGGTAATCAAATACAAATTTAATCATTCCTTTTATTTTTCCAGCACGTTGTGTAAATTAAAAATAAAGTTGTTTATAAAATAAATTGTATTATTATTATTTAAAGTAGTACACTCTGCTGTGCAAGATATATTTCTGATATAATTTCTTCAAGATAAACCAAAGTTTTTAGATTTTTCTTTGTGTATATGATATCAAATGAAAAGGTGAAATGCTGATGAAGTGACTCTCAGAGCAGTTCTGTAGATGCGGTTCATGTCCTCATATAGTGAGATGGCAGAGGCTGAAAACACCATGAGCGTCATGCGTACTTCAGTGTGTGTGTGTGTGCATTAGACGAAACTGCAGCGCTCATTCACAGAGACACGCAGAATTACTTAGCAGTCTTTTTGAGCTTTAATATTCACAGACACTAGTCCATATCAAGATTCTGATGCATTCCTCTTTATACAGTAAGTTGCATTTGTGACTGGATTCCGTCCATGTAACCTGCATCGCGGAAATCTTAGGGCTCTAGTTAAAGGATTAGTTCACCTCAAAATGAAAATTGCCTAATAATTTACTCACCCCAATGCCATCCAAGATATCCATGTCTTTCTTTTCATCAGTGGAAGAGAAATTAATATTTTTAAGGAAAACATTTCTGGATTTTTCTTCGAATAATGGACTTCAATGGCAACCAACGTTTCGAAGTCCGAATCAATGCAGTTTCAAAGGGCTTTTAAGTGCTTCAAAAGGGCTGTGCACGTTTCCAGCTGAGGAATAGGGTCTTATCTAGCGAAACGATCGGTCATTTTCTACTTTTTATAACCACAATTGTTCGTCTTGTGCTGGTCTGCGATGAACCAGGCATTACGTCATCACGTTGGACAAGTCACAAAATATTTAAAAAATAAATAAATAAATTAAAACAAAGATGGCAGACGATTTTGAAGTTGGAGGAAAAAATGAGATGTAATTTTTCGCCCTTCCCTGCCTTTTTGAACCGAAGTACACAGACAGATAACTAAGATAGATGACGTGACGCGTGGTTGCCATTGAAGTTCATTATTCAAAGAAAAATCCAGAAATGTTTTCCTTAAATTAATTTCTCTTCCACTGAGGAAAGAAAGACATGGATATCTTGGATGGCATTGGGGTGAGTAAATTATCAGGAAATTTATATTTTGAGGTGAACTAATTCTTTAAGTCAAGTCACCTTCATTTATATTGCGGTTTTAACAATACAGATTGTTTCAAAGCAGCTTTATAGTGAAAATAGGAAATTAAAGTAACAGAGAATGTTTTGGCTTTACAGCAGCTCTAGAATAAAGTTATTGTCCAGTTAAAGTTAATTTTAATTGATTGATTCACAATGGTGTATATACCTCTACATGGTATTTGCCATGTTAAAGTGAGTTAGTGGAGTCCTGGTTACACTTTATATTGGTAGTCTACTTTAGACATTCTACTAACTATAAGGAAAAGGAACTTTGCAACTGCAGTCAAACCAAAAATTATTCAGACACCTGATACAATTTTTATATATTTTTTAAACTGACAAATTATACCCAAAAATCTTCATTCAGTGGACTGCCAGTAAAATGTATACTTTATAATGTAATTTGGGACCAAATATTATTCAGACACTTTGACCTGACCATGTTTTGCTTCAGTGTTTTTTCTTTAATTGTTAATGCAACCTTTTTTTACACCACAGACTGAACAAAATGAAGAATTGCTTGGTAACTGTTTGACCTAAATTGGTATTATCTAATTGTGTACTTAAATTTAACAGATGACAGATATTCAACCTAATTTATTTGTGAGACAGTCTCACAAAAGGATGAACAAAACCAGTGAAATATCAACTGATTTGGTAACTACCATTTTCTAAACTATAGCGAATAAACTGTGATAATGTGAGAAATGTTGAAGGTGCCTGAATAAATTTTGGTTTGAGTGTACATTCAATTCAGTTCAATTCAAATTTATTTGTATAGCGTTTTTCACAATTCATATTGTTTCAAAGCAGCTTTACAGAAAGTGCATATCAGAAATGTACATGGCAAAAAATACATTTAGTTAATCATGTATTAATTTAGGGCATAACATATCGCCGGCGTTGAGTCGTCTCTTCACATGCGTCGAGTCGTCTCTTCACAGGCGTTTAGTCATCTCATCGCAAGTGTTGGGGCATCTGAAGTCTCCGTGAGAGGCTGGATCCAATCTGGAGCTACGAACGCCATTTACCTCAGGACTCGCGTCCCGAGATAACAGCAGAAAAGCAGATGGGAAATAATTAGCATAGCTGCTGTTCATAATATTAATGCATTCGATCTGATTCAACAGCAGTATAAAAGGTAAGCATTATGTGAATGCTTGGCAAAGAGATGCGTCTTTAATCTAGTTTTAAACTGGGACAGCGAGTCTGATCCTCGAACAATATCAGGAAGGCTATTCCAGAGTTTAGGAGCTAAATGTGAGAAAGCCCTCCCTCCTTTAGTGGACTTAGATATCCTAGGAATGACCAGAAGCCTTGAATCTAGTGATCTTAAAGAAAGCGATGGATTGTAGGGCGATAGAAGGTCCATTAAATACACAGGAGCTAGACCATTTAGGGCTTTATAGGTCAGCAGTAATACTTTGTAATTGATACGGAACTTAATAGGTAACCAGTGTAGAGATGATAAAATAGGTGTTATATGATCATATTTTCTTGATCTAGTAAGAACTCTAGCGGCTGCATTTTGGACTAACTGTAGCTTGTTTATTGAGGATGCAGGACAACCAGCTAATAAAGCATTACAGTAATCTAGTCTCGAGGTCGTGAATGCATGAACTAACTTTTCTGCATCAGAAACAGATATCATGTTACGTAGCTTAGCAATGTTTCCAAGGTGGAAAAAGGCTGTTCTTGTAACATGAAATATGATTTTCAAAAGACAAGTTGCAGTCTAGTATAACACCCAGGTCTTTTACTGTAGTGGATAAAGTAACAGGACATCCTTCTAGATTAAAGTTGTATTGTAAGAGGTTTTGTTGGTAGTTTTTTGGACCAATAAGTAATACCTCCGTTTTATCTGAATTTAATAGCAGGAAATTACACGTCCAGCATTTTATATCTTTAAGACACTCTGTCAATTTAGATGAGTTAGTGTTTTCATCTGGTCGCGATGAAATATATAATTGAATGTCATCAGCATAACAGTGGAAATTAATTCCATGTTTTCTTATAATATTACCAAGTGGCAGCATATGTATTGAGAATAGCAGAGGGCGTAACACCGATCCTTGCGGCACTCCATAGTCTACTGACGTTATCTTCGCCATTTAAACAGACAAATGGTGACGGTCTGATAAGTACGATCTAAACCAGCTTAATGCCTGTCCCTGAACACCAGTGTAGTTTTGTAGGCAAAAAGAGTATTTTATGATCTATAGTGTCGAACGCAGCGCTAAGATCGAGTAGAACTAGTATTGAGATGCAGCCTTGGTATGAAGCTAAAAGTAAATCATTTGTAATTTTAACTAGTGCAGTTTCTGTGCTATGATGCGGTCTGAATCCTGACCGAAATTTTTCATAGATATCATTTTCTTGCAAGAAAGAGCACAATTGAGCGGACACAACTTTTTCTAGTATTTTAGACATAAATGGAAGATTTGAGATGGGTCTGTAATTTGCTAGGTTATTTGGATCTAATTGCAGTTTCTTAATGAGAGGTTTTATAACTGCCAGCTTGAATTTTCTTAGAACATGACCTAAAAATAAAGACGAGTTTACAATATTGAGAAGAGGCTCTTCCACTACAGGTAACACTTCTTTCAGTAGTTTAGTGAGTATTGGATCTAATAAACATGTTGTTGGTTTAGATGCAATGATAAGTTTATTTAGCTCTTCCTGTCCTATAGTTGTAAAGCGGTGTAGTTGTTCTTGAGAGGCGATAATTGAGGCTGAATCATAAGACACCATAAAAGATTGTACATTTCTGATGCTTTCTATTTTCTCAGTGAAGAAATTCATAAAATCATTACTACTACACTGTGATGGAATATTTTGCTCAGGTGATGTCTGTTTATTTGTTAGTCTAGCCACGGTGTTAAATAAAAACCTTGGATTATTTTGGTTATTTTCTATTAGTTTGCGGAGATGCTCAGCCCTGGCTGTTTTTTAGAGCCTTTTTATAACCTGACATACTGTCTTTCCACGCGGTTCTAAAGACCTCTAAATTAGTTTGTTTCCATTTACGCTCTAAGTTACGAGTTTCTCTCTTGATAGCATGCGTAGCACTGTTGTACCATGGCACTTTAGTTTTCTCTCTAACCTTTTTTTAATCTAATTGGTGCAACAATTTCTAATGTACTAGAGAAAATGGTGCTCAAACGGCTAGTCATTTCCTCTAGTTCATCTGTTTGTTTGGGTTCACTGAGCAGCTGAGATAGATCAGGTAAGCTATTTTGAGAATCTATCTATAGTGGATGGAAGGATTGTTCTGCCTGGTCGATAACGTGGCACAACATGACAAATTTCACCAGTACGTAATATGCAAGTTACCATGTAATGATCAGTGACATCATCACTTCGTGATATAATATTTATATCGGTTGGATTGGTTCCATATGATATAATTAAATCTAGTGTATGATTTAGACGATGAGTGGGACCACTGACGTTTTGCTTGACCACAAAGGAGTTTAACAAATCTGTAAACGCAGCCCCTAACGCATCATTTGTTTTCTACGTGTATGTTAATATCTCCAACAATTATTGCTTTATCGACGTTGACCAATAGATCTGAGAGAAAGTCTGCAAACTCTTTTAGGAAATCAGCGTAAGGCCCTGGAGGTCTATATACAGTAGCCAAGGCTAGAGATAATAGGGATTTCTTTCTTACATCTGAGAGCGTAACATTTAGCTCAAGTACTTCAAACGAATTAAACCTGTGACCTTTTTCTGAGTAACATTTAGAATATCTCTATAGATTGTTGCAACACCGCCGCCACGGCCGATGAGACGGGGCTCATGCTTATAACAGTATCCTGGCGGAGTAGACTCATTTAGACCGAAATAATCATTTTCGTTTAAGCCAGGTTTCAGTAAGGCAAAGTACATCAAAACAATTATCTGTGACCATTTCATTTACAATAACCGCCTTAGGTGTGAGCGATCTAATGTTTAGAAGAACTAGCTTTAGAAATTGTTTTTGTTCACTGATATTGAGATTTTCTGGTTTAATTACAATTAGATTTTCCTAGATCCTACACTAGATTTATTGTTTGGCCTCACTAAACGAGGAATAGACACAATTTCTATATTATGTTCTACTCTACTAATGATATCACTTGGGACAGCAAAGACTGTGATTTGGACTTTGACTTACTAGTCATATGGTGTGTAACGTCTTGGAGATGTTGTCCGACAGAACAGCCGCTCCGCTTCTGCTGGGGTGCAGGCCATCAGCACGGTAGAGCCTAGGTCGCTCCCAAAACAGATTCCAATTATTTACAAAGACCAGTTTCTGTTCATTACACCATGACATTAACCATTCATTTAGTGCAAATAATCTACTGAACCTTTCCTATCCTTGTCAGTACATGGGAAGCGGTCCAGACACGATGATCGTTGCTTCAGGCGATGTACATGTCAATAATACTCTCTTTAGAGTATTAGTAGACTCTTAGGTTAGGGTTCGGGTTAGTAAAAAAAGTAGATGTAGTTGCAAAGTTACTTATACTCCATGTAATGTCTGTTGGGTGACCATTCAAAATATAGTACAGCACATATTAAGCATACAGTCTACTAATACTCTAATGACTGGTAGTTGACTTGTAGTTGACATGTAGTTGCAAAGTTACTTATAGTAGAATGTCTAAAGTGGACTATTGAAATAAAGTGTCTACATAGCGCTCTTTGTGACCATTGAATATGCTGCAATTCTTTGGCGGTATTTGAAAAATTCAATAAATCCTTCAATAAGAATGCAGAATAAGTTGTTTCCATGCCAGAAGAAATCGGAGTAATGGGCAAAATCTACCTGTGTCGATCGGTTTATGCTTAAGCCGTTTGTATACTGATAAAGAAAAACGTAATAACATAATGCAACTGTTAGACATGAACTTAAAAAACAAAAACAGTTTGGGTAATCTGAAAAAAATGAAGAAAAAAGTTGAAAAAGATAATTTTGTAGAGTAATGTGAGAGTTAAATGATTTTTTTGTGGCTCTGCTAAATGTTGACATGTAACAGTGATATAAACATGTACAGAATTTTCTTGTTCTAGTTCATTCCACTACTCATGTACTTAATAGTTGACCAAGGTGAAATGTATTTTCACTGTGTGGTGAATGAATGAAGTCACTGTAGCCTGTCTAAAACTGATGATTTACTCCACTGGCTTTTAATGACTTTTGGCTGAAAGTTATTGTCTTTGCTGTCACTTTATTAATGTGAATTAAATATTATACTGCTCTGATTCACGCTCACTGATATTGAACTGCTCAAATAATGTGTTGAAGTTTGACATGTGAATGTGTTCTTGCAATACATTCTACCCCTGGTGAAAAAAAAAAACCTATACCACAATGTATTTAAAATACATTTTTGTCATACTAAGTATACTACAAATCCACTAACATATTCACTGACATATCACTTGAGACTTACTTATATATTATTTATAATTAATTTATTACATTTAATTGGAGTACTTTATTGCACAATTTACATTTATTAATATTAAGCTATTAAGCTTAATCATGCTATTAAGGATAGTATGATATCTGTTTAATATCACTCTAAATGCAAGATATTTAAAGTGTACCTAAAGTATACTTGCAATAGTTCCACTTTAGCACAATCAAATATACTTAAGTATATCTTTAGTTGAACTTCAGCACTCTTTCTGGATAACTAAAGTATAGTAAGTGCAGTTTAATTTGGCAGTATAATTAATTTAATATTTTTAAGCTGTATTTAATTTAAGTATGCCAATTTAGTACACTAAAAGTAAAATTGCTGGGTATTTATATTAAGTACATAAATATGTTAATGTATTTGTAGTATACTTAGCATAAAATAAACGTATTTCAAATACATTGAAGTATATTTATTTTTCACTAGGGACATCTTAGCTGTTAACATAGTTTGCTTAAATGTCCTTTTTAAAGACAAATATAATACTTGTATTTTATATAGACCTATTATTTTGCTGCTTTCAGATTGTAGGCAAACTTTTTTGTGAAAAAGTTATCAGCACACATTTGAAACCTTTTTAAACATTATCTCTCAATGTCACTTAAGTGATTATTAGAGTTGAACATATCAAAATAAATGCAACAGTTAATTTAATTGAAATTAATATCTGTTTGAATGTATTTCATGAAAAGAACTCAACATTTGACTCATTTTTTTTTAAGTTGAAGTTGCGGTAGTCTTTTCTTCTCTATTGTGATGTATATGCAAGTGAAATTACTTCTTGAACAAGAAAATAAAATATATATATATATATATATATAATATATATCTGATGAAAAAACGTATAAATGTTGCCTTGCCTTGGAAACTAACTGAAGTGAGTTTAAGTGCAGTAAAGACTAAGGGGCTAGATTTACAAAACGGTAAATTAGCGTGGGAGCACAATTCCAAAACAGTGCCGATGGGAATGGAAAGTTCTGCGCGTGATCTATTAAATTATACAACACAGATGCAACCAGATCATTTCCATAATAACCCGCGCAAACTAACAAGAGCAGCACAAATTACTAGACATGCTTTTTTGGCCATTAACTTATGCCAAAAACACCAGTAATTTGACAAGCACAAACTTTAGTAAATCACCTTGGCTTGCGTGATTCATTTAAATATTCTCCTCCCATACATTTTTTCATCTGAAAGGGAAACTTCTACAAACTCCTTTTCAGCGCAAATTTTTCACTGTGTCTTTAGTAAATCCTGACAGTATTTTTTACTCTGGCGCAAGCTGTTTGTAAATCTGGACCTATAATTCCTAATTGGAAATAAATAAATAACTAAAACTGAAACAAAAATAAATGAAACCTAAATAGTAATATTTAAAAAGAAATTAAAATGGAAAATATAAAAATAAAAGCAAATTCAAAATATAAATGAAAACTATGATAGTACATAAACAGTACTAAAATAATACTGCATCATGCGAGCAACAGGTTGTCCCACTCTCGTGCTTAAAAACCGAGAATGCAAGAAGGAGAGGAAATAATTATGATTAAAGTTTACAAGGGCACATGAATAAACAAAACAATGATGTGCACGGATAAATTATTTATAATAAATACTGCAATATTTTGATAAAAATGTTAGAGAATGGAATAATTATACTGTTCTGTTTCGAGAACTACATTTATTAATCATTCCCTATTCATTTTAATATAAATAACTTAAAGGAGAATTCTGGTATTTAGCACTTTGTGAGGGCCTTTCTCAATCTGTGTTCTTGTCTGTACTTGTGTTCTTGTGAAACGTCATCTTTTGTGGCCCACATATTGTCCCAATACACAAGTTTGCATTTTGGCAAGAACGGTTAAAAATCCCGGAAGTGTTCTTGACACGCCCATTTTACCCAAGTTACATCGGTTGGTAACTTGTGTGAACTTGACGGCAGAAATATCCCAGCATTCATTTCGGCATTCGAGGAAGGAGCGGGAAGCAGAGAGAGGCAGGTCAATATTACCAGCGTTTTTTTCCTGCCGTTGTTGGCTAGTGATGTACACAAACAAACAACAGAAGCAGAATGAAAAGGAGACAGGCGTTGCTTTATTGTTATGAATATACATTACATTGTAGTGTACAGTTGTAGAGTAGTAATCTCTTGAGCTGAGGGTAGGCTTAGGCGATAAAGCCTGGCTGTTATCGTCAATTACAGAAACACCCAGTTCCGTACAGCGTCCTTGTACGGCAAAGTGGTTGTCGCCATCAAGTGGTCGGGAGTGTGCGACCGCTTCAGACTCAAATATCGAGCTGAAGTTTATACGCGGTTGTGAGGTATCTGAAAAAATAGTTCCACTATAGCAAATAACATGGATTGAAATCATACATTGCGACAATATATTTGTTTTTAATCATCAACGAACATGACTCACCACTCGGTGAGTTGCACAGTTTTGAAAACGAACGTTAAGGGTTGTTTTAAGGACATGTTTGTGCATGCCGGTAGACAGCCACTCTGAACCGGTCAGAGGCGATTCTAAAAGGGGCTGTTTACACCTGGCCACTTCATGCGTTTTCTGTGATCAGATAGCTATCCGATCATGAAAAGACCAGGTGTAAATGCAAGTCAAACAAGTCATTAGTGCTTTCTGCACAAATTACTGTCTCAGTGTTAATTACTATAGTAAATGAAATGTATACTAATTTACATCAGGAAGGCTTTTAAAATATGATATAATATAATAATATATAATATTATCATATTTATTGTGGCAATGCAGATTTAAAAATAAAAAATAAAAGTAACTGTTCATTGGGAAAATTAATCGTGATTTGCTACACATTAAGTTTAAAATATTGAGTCCCTGGTTAAAATATTTTTTGTTAACGCGACAGTAATTGTAGGCTACTAGAACATTCCTATTTCCGTGGCGACGTATCAAGCGTCAATTGACATTTTTTGGGGCTACGTGCCTGTCTTTTACAAAACGTAACGTAAATCCATCCATTTCTCCCGAAAGACATGAAAGTGAGTGGCTGGTGAACAGGGAGAAGAATTTATAGTTGCCTATAGGCTAAAATGTGCGTTGGTTGTGGGGGGAAAATAACATTTCTCAAAATTGCATTTGAAAGGTTTATTATTTCCGCTTACTTAGATATCAGTGTGTTTTTTTTCTCAAATTATAAATGGTTCGCTAGTACTTGTGTATTTAAATGCCTGAAAAAGAAAAAAGAAAACATTATTTGGTTAAACTGTCTGAACTTGTGATAATAAATGACAACTGACACGCGCTGCTGAACACACTCTATCACGCGCTCTGGCTCAGTGCCAAACGTGCGAAAGTTGCGTATTACAACTCTGATCTGTGGTTTTAGAAGATAGGTCAAGTCTTTCCAAGTCACAGGGCTCAAGTCCGAGTCAAGTCGCGAGTCATTGTTGTCAAAGTCTAAGTCGAGTCGCAAGTCATCTTTGAATATGTCAAGTCGAGTCGCAAGTCATCAAATTTGGGACTCGAGTCCAAGTCAAGTCCAAGTCATGCGACTCGAGTCCACAACCCTGCTATTTAAGATATACAGCATTTTATTATGTTGAGTTATTTTTTTTTAAATGGTTTGAACGAATGATTCAGACTCATAAATACTTCACTTGTTTCATTACTGGATAAATCTTTTTGAATGAATCTCTTAGATTAATTCTTCTATGACAAATACAAGTCACTTGTCGCCACCTACTGGTGTAACAATGTAACTGATACAATCTTTAAGTATAAAGTTATTTCAGAAGGTGATTTACTCAGTTTGGTACACGTTCTGTCCTAGAGGTGGCTTTCTGTGTTCTTGCACTTGATTGGCTTAAAATCACTTAGAAGACCCCTAAAACTATCATCACCTATCTGTTTGTTCATTTCTTCTGTTCAGTCTATCAATGCAATTTGAATGCACTTCTCTTTGCGTGGGATGGTTCTTTTCCTGAATGCAGATTCATTCTCTGACAGTAGGTGGCGCTTTTAGAAAAGCAGAAATGCCCTGGCACAAAAAGTGCTTTGTTACTTTGTTTCTGACCCCCGCTTGTCACAGAGAAGAAAGGAAATCAAACCGTATTCATATGTTTTCATAGAACTATTCAGACTTGTCTATACACAACAGTGTTTATCAAACAACATCAAATTACAAGAGTACTGAGATGAGAGCCGGTGCATTGACTGCATGCAGATATTTGTGTCAGTCTGAATAGAAACATTAATAGCCATTCATTCAAATTAAAGGAACACCATTTTTTTTTGGAAATAGGGTCGTTTTCTAGAGTTAAACTTCTAAAAGAGTAGAATTTCCTAGAGTTAAACAGTTGTTTTTTACCGTTTTCGAATCCATTCAGCCGATCTCCGGGTCTGACGGTAACACTTTTAGCATAGCTTAGCATAGATCATTGAACCTGATTAGACCGTTAGCATCTCTCTCAAAAAAATGACCAAAGAGTTTCGATATTTTTCCTATTTAAAACTTGACTCTTCTGTTGTTACATTGTGAAAATGAAAAGTTGCCCAAACCTGTCCTGGAGTATCAGCTCATTATCACATGGGTTAATGAGCTGATGAGTTGAATCAGGAGTGTTTGATTAGCGTAATATCATTGCGCCTGCCGCACCCATGGTACTGCAGCAAAGTTCCTTGATTATTAAGCAGGAATGAGAGTATAGTTCCTAGCCGTATCTGTATCCTTATTCATCTTTCTCGCATGTTTGTAAGCTGCGTAACATGGGTTCATTCTACACTGTCAGGTACAGCAGCTTGTTACAGGGACAACTTTGTACATTATCTATCCCTAACAGGTGCAAACAAGCTGTTGTACCCTGACAAAAAATTGTATCTTAAACTTTTTTTACATAAAAAATGAACCATCACTGAACTTACTTAAGCTGGACTATTACGCTATTTTCTTCTAGTAACAAACTTTGTTGCATTATTTTCCTGTTATCTCTTTATCTCTATAAAGCTGCTTTGAAAGAATCTGTATTGTATAAAGCGTTGTATAAATAAAGGTGACTATTGCAAATTTGCTATAGGTATCACTTAATGTTAATACTGAATCAAAACTAGTTATTTATAGTTGAAAGGGTTTAATAACAGTATTTGGTTATGAGAGAGAGAGAGAGAGAGAGAGAGTGTTTATAAAAGAAAAGAGAGATGTCATTCAGAACTTCAGTCTGGCCTATGGCTTTAACCCAGTTTTCCAGGAAGGCAGAGCTCAGGTAGAGAGGAAGAGCAGAAGCCCAATAAACCATCCAGAGGGAAGAAAAAGCCCAGCGCAACAATAGAGTGCTGCAGGGATGCTGTCAAACCCAGAAGACTAATTCACCAGTGGTTCCCTTGAGATTTTCCTTTGGGGTTTTTCCATTAAATCAAGGCAAATAAAGGCTGTGTTTAACTTGATGATAATTTTTGTTCTCCTACGTAAATTACACACACCCATACCGAAAATGTGAATTTTGAAGCAGTTGTAAGCCTGTTTATTGGTCCAATGAGGGTTTCCAGTAATACAGGTGAAGGTCTCTGCGGGTTACTGTCTTTCCTTTTACGCAACACAAGATTAAATGGAATACATTTCTCATATGTATTGACTCGTTATTTCATCTAACTCCATAAATGAAAAGGGTTTTAATGATATCTGGGTATCATTAAAAGTGAGCGAATGTTTGATTATTCTTTTGAAAGTCTTTAATTATGTTTTACCCGTTCAGATTAGGAAACTATGCCGCTTAGAGGTCCTCGCATCTTCTGCGGGTCTCACGATCACAATCTCGTCAGTTTCGTCACTAAACAGAGGTTTTTGACTACTATCTCAGACGGTCGGATTCACCCAAAACACAATCAGAGATACTTTTTGTTTAGTCCCCTTGAATTGCATACACTTGAACTTAATTCAATAGTTATACTTTAGTAGAGGTTTTGGCCCTATTATAGGTATGAGTTGACCAACAATACTTCCCTCATAATAGTTTAGACTGGCCAAGCCCGTGATTTCTCACGTACACTTATCTAAAGTTACTTTAAATTAAGACAGAAATAAAATAGACGTACCCAAATTTAGGTTGGTCAAGTAGCACGTTACCTACCCTAAACGGAATGCCCCGTCTCTACAAAACAAGTACACTTGAATTAGTGACAAAGTATTAGCCGTCGCCAGTGTGACGCAGTCTTGCGGGAGCATACGAATCCGATAATCTCCTTGGGAGAACAAACTCATAGTCAATCAGAGTAAAATCAAACGTTTACAATTTATTGACCAGATAATGAAGCAATAATTAAAATTCAATTCATGAGAAAAAAATCACCAGTTGATCATATCATAACATAAATCAAAGAATTCGTAGAAAATATTACCTGGCAATGAAAATTACACACAGCGATTGTGTGGGCAGTCAACCTACAGACTCCCCGAACTTTTCTGCCCTTTTCCCTTATATACCCAGATAATTCAATTGTTACCAATGGTGATGTCTGTCATTATAATTAGATTTTGGTTGTCTATTCAGGGGCTCACACAGTGAGGTCTGCCTGATTTTACATACAGGAGGTAGCTTGAATGAGGTTATTATGGGACACATCACTTTTCTCACATTTCATAACTTTTAGCTTTCCATCATAGTTGGGAGAATGAGACCATCCTACCAGGCGCACTGTGACACTTTAAAAGACACCAAACATGAGTAGTTACATTTTTGTACACACATAACATTGCATAAGGTTTCAGTGTATTTCAGGTGAGGAGGAGGGGGATGTGGTGGAGATAGTGTAGGTGAAGTGTGAACTGCACTGTGTGCTGCGTCTCCAAAGTTCGTGTTACAAATGCAGGAGGGAGTTACATATTCAAGAGATAGTTCAAGTTTTAATTCCCAGGAGGGCCTTTTGTCACATTGAGGGGTCGACTAGACATACTGGCACCAGCCTTATACAGTTATGTTTTTTGCATTGTTATGTTTGTGTATCCTTAGAAAAAGTGCATCTGCACTCATAATTTGGACATTTGTCAAGCTTTATTGCAGTAGTGTGTGTTGAAGGACAGATGTTAAACTAGTAAATGATCCTCGACTGTCTCGGTTTCCTCCTCAGTCAAACCACTGTCTCTGTCACCGTTGGATCCTCAGTCATCGGTGCTGATCGGTGCGGCCGCCAAGCATCAGGCTTTGGAGCTGCGGCTACGAGACGTGGAGGAACATAACCATGCGCTGCGGAGAGAGATTAGCCTGTTGCCCAGGGTCCCGACCCATAGCAGCCATCATAGCAACGGTCGCCAAGGCAACCACTTTCACACCCATTCCACTGAAGAGGGTACAGGTGATAGCGAGGCTAAAAAAGGAGTTGCCTCGGGCAACAGCTCGGACTGTGTGCCTCAGCCTGTGGTGAACAAATGTGAGGTTAGTATTCTGAATTAATACCTTACACTGAACAGATTCAGACATTATCAAGAAGACCCTGACCTTGATCCTGTCCTCAAATCATATGTTTTGTTGAGGAGAGGTCAGGTGAGTTGTTACTTAACTTATTGATCAGGCTTACAACTTTATGATTTTGAATGGCAAAACAAGTGAACAAATCCCACAGAGTTACACTGAAGGAGGGATGGATGAAAAATTACTTAAAACTTGCTTGTGATGTCAAATTTGTAGAAAGATCCCTTTAGCAACTGCATAGAAAAGCCCTAGAAACCAAGAACACTCTTTCAACTGTATGTCAATGCTCTAGAAATCCCCTAGTAAATGCATAGCAACACCCTAGATACTGTACCACCCAGAATGCTCTAGCAACTGCATAACATTTAGTAGTGTAACGGTTCAATTTACAGTTTCAGGGTCACGGCTTTGGTACGGATCGGTATGTGCTATGTTCACGGGTGAAAAAAAGAACTACTGTTAGATAAAAATAAAGAAAAAAGTAACAAATAATATATGTAATAATATAAAATAATAATAAAGTAATCAAATGTAAAAGAACTGCATAGTCTTCACTGTATAAAATAAAGATGAATCCTTAATTAAGTTACAAAAGTCAAATTGATTAACATTAAAAACACGGACAGCAGCAGGAATATTAGGCTGCTATGACTTTGAGACATAATGCACGGATCCAGTATACTATTTCTGTACTCATGCTTTGTATTTCTCAACTGTTTATTGTTGCACAACTACTCGTCTAGTGTTGGAAAGTCAGTGACAAAAATAAATTACTAAAATAAAATAAATGAACTTTGAGAGAGAACCAGGACAACTCAACCTACCGTCCCAGAGTCAACACAAACACCAGTTCAAAATAATATGTTTTAATTTGAAAATATACGAAATGATAAATATCATAGAGATAACAGAAACAACCACCAATCCTTATATATCTGCTTCCTCGTTATCCAATCACCGCAGGAATCCCCAGATTGATTAGAACACCTGTCTCGTGACAAAAGAGAAAAACAGAGCAAGCAGAGAACAAACAAGACACATACACAAATGCGTATATAGACTACTACACACTTCCTCGGACGTAACATTGTTCATTTAAGACAGTGTTTCTCAACTGGTGGGTTTCTAAATTGAGACTTTTATTTTGAAAGACGGACGTGAAAGTAGTAAAGCGTGCCTGAGAAAAACACGTTGTCCTGATTCAGTAACTGCTGTCAGATGAGATGTTGTCAGGCTATACGTAAGTGTCATTATTCTAACGTCATTTCCGTAACTAGTTACGAAATAAAAAGTCTCAGGCAAATGCGGAGGCGTGCGCTGTATATCACTTCACTATATATAATGCATAAAATAAATTACGAGCATGCAACATCATAGTTGCATTGACGATCAGTAAGTTATAAAATGGCCAAAAAGTACCAAAAAAATTATGTAACTGGTATGTAGTGTGTTAGCTGTGAAGGATTTGCATGCAGGTATGATGTTCGCTTCAGATGTGTGCACACACAAAACTTCTCACGAGCGTCAATAGCAAAGCATGGCAATACCCTAGCACCCACTTGGAAAACTCTAGCTACCGCATATGAGCACCCAAGAAACCACTCAGAACATTTTAGTAAACGTATAGCAATGCCCTAAGAACCACTCCAGAACACTTTAGTAACCATCCAGAAAAGCCTAGCATCTACATAGCAATGACCACACTAGTAACTGCTTTGAAATGGCTATGAAAATAGAAATAACCCAAAACACTCTTGCAACCACATAGCAACACCCTAGAAACCATCCAGAACACTCTAACAATAGCATAACACGCTAGCAGCCATTGAGAAACTGCATAACAACCTAGCATTATGTATTTTACATTTTATAAAATTGATTGTGAAGATGTAGTGTCATATTTTAAAACCTATTTTTATTGCATTAGTGCTGCTTCAGACTGTTGTGAAGACTACTTGTCTTTCTCATCACAGACCATTCACATTGCCATCGTGTGTGCGGGGTACAATGCGAGCAGAGATGTCGTCACTTTGGTGAAGTCAGTTCTGTTTCACAGGTATGTTTAGAGTCATTGGCCCTCATTTATCATTCTTGCGTAGAAACAGGCGTATATGTTGGCGTAAGATTATGCTTACACTCCTCTCACCGCCTGATTTGTGAAGCTGTGCGTACATTTGAAATCCAGGTGTACGCAATACCTGCCCTCGATAAATGCCGCGGCTGAAAACGATCGTCATTAGAATAACACGCCCCTATATATTCAAGTCTCCGCTTCCCCCACGCCCTCATTTTACGCCATGGACACACGGAAGACGGCAAAGAAGAGAAACTTCTCCGACGTGGAGCCGAAATGATCACAATGCATTTTTTTACAGCACGTGTTTTGAAACAATTAGCATTTATTTTGGATCACGTCACTTGTATTGGGGTGTACAATAGTGATGATGATGGGATGTCCATTCATTCACATTAATAATTGCATGACAATTTGTAATATTCTTATTATTATGATTTTTATTATTAATGACGCTTATTGTTATTTAGAAGAAGAATGTCATTTTTATTATTTTGTCAGTCTGAATTATTTTTTGGTCATTGAAAGCCTGTCATTAGCCACTGAACCCAGTCCTTGCGCACCTGCTGGACCTAACCCTGAAACGTCAGTTAAAGCGCATAGGCTCGCAACTGAAGGAATACATATGCAAACAAATCATCTGCTTTGGTAAAGTCACACAAATTAAACATTGAAGTCCATGTTGCACAAAAATAAACACTGAAGTTTATAATTACTATGTTGTTGTTTTTTTACAGTGGGTCATAATATATCATATCTTTTAGTTTGTCAGTGCGTTTTGTGGTGTTAGGAATTGTTTTACTGCGCATTTCCGCACCAACTCAAAACGTGCGTTCATGTACACCACGTCCTGAGCTGGTGTAGGATTTGAGCATGCCGTACGGCAACGTCCATATTGATAAATCTCAAAGTCACCGTGGTTTTGGGTGTACGCCAGGTGTACGCTGGAAATTTGGTGTACGCACTTTTGATAAATGAGGGCCATTGTGATTGTCCACATTCACGGCTCCTTATAGTGAGCAGTATTCAGTTAGGATGTTGCCTCAGAAGGTTGACGCTTATGTAGACAGCAAGTCGGCTCAGTACATTTTTGAACAGAGCTTGAGTGTCCAAGTGCATCAAAAGTGTTGGTGTTGGAATTACCAGTCACTCTTTCACTCTTTTCATCATAGGTATTAGTCCTTTGTACTAGACATACTTTGTATGTAAAGACTTTTATTAGACATTTAAGGTAGGCATGGGGTAATAAAAGTAAGAATGCTGAAAATCGAATGTGACAGGAAATGTTTGTTCTCCCACTATGTGTCAGACGGAACCCACTCCACTTCCATATTATCACGGACTCCATCGCTCGGAAGATCCTGGCCGACCTCTTTCACACCTGGATGGTGCCTGCCGTTCATGTCAACTTCTATGACGCTGATGAGCTGAAGGTTTGTGTGGCTACAACTTTGCTCAGTAGAGTTCAACGGTAATGCAGATTTTCAGCAGTCTCGGTGCCAGAAGTATTTTTCCTGATTAATTTTCTTTTTAGATATTAAAACTTTAATAAAGATTCTGATTCATAAACTAAATCACCCAGCTGTAAAATGAATCACAACTTGTATTTATAGCAGTGTTTATTAATGAATAAACTACTTGTAATTAAAATACTGTCATAAATGTCAGACCAATATAAAATTATTGACTTCTAATTTACTTCAAATTTCAACTAAAATCATAAAAATCATTAAAAAAACCTAAAATCATTTCAAAGTGTGAACTAATACTAGTCAGGTGAAATCACTATCGTTCTGATTGCATTAATAGAAGCAGACTGATTGCTATAAAAGAAGGTAAGAAGTTCTTCCAATCTTTGTGTTCATGTTTTAGCAATGGTTACTTCCAAAGGAATCACTGCAAAGAATATTGCACCTGAAATAACTATTTACCGGATCATCAAGAACTTCAAGGAGAAAGGTTCAACTTCAGTGAAGAAGGTTTCAGGACATCCCAGAGTGTCCACAAGCACAAAGATTGAGTAGTCTACAGAATCATGTCACGATCAGTGCAGAGCTTGTTCAATATTGGCAGCAGATGTCCACTACTCACTACTCCTAATGTGTGTGCACTAACTTGGATGTGTTAAATGTAGAGGACAAATTCCGAGTATGTGTTACTATACTTGGCCTTCACTTAACTTTCCTTCCCTTCACTTCTCATCCAAGGATCTGGTGAGATGGCAACAAGGGCAGCAAAGAAGCCACTTCTCTTCTAGAAAAACATTAAGGACAGATTAAAACTCTGTAGGATATACAAGGATTGGACAGCGGAAGACTGATGTAAAGTTATTTTTTTCGAATGAAGCCCCCTTCCGACTGTTTGGGACC
Organism: Meda fulgida; assembly: GCA_030578275.1. NCBI lineage: Eukaryota > Metazoa > Chordata > Actinopteri > Cypriniformes > Leuciscidae > Meda > Meda fulgida. The sequence continues at coordinate 18,973,370 of CM060619.1, forward strand.
ATTTCATGTGTGAGGTTGCTTTGGGCAGTTGTGGCCTAATGGTTGGACTTGTAACTCACGGGTTCGATTCTTAATACCGACAGGAAATGACTTGGGTGCTCTTGAGCAAGGCATTCAACTCCCTGGGCGCCGCAGTGAATGGCTGCCCACTGCTCGAAGTGTGTGTGATCACTACTCACTACTTATAATGTGGATGGGTTAAATGGAGAGGACAAATTCCAGGTATGGGTTAACATACTTGGTCTTCCCTGCCCTGCACTTTTCATCCAAGGATCTGGGCGCTCTCACATTTATGCCCCAAAACACTTTGATACAACACAAAAGCCTTGTATCAAACACTGCCATGCATCAAAACATCCTGCAAGGGCAACTTCTCCCAAGCAGTCCAGGAGAAATTTGGTGATGATTTGTGCATCTTCCTCCATGATGGTGCAGCATGTCTCAAGGCATTGACATTTTGGATCCGTGGCCAGGCTACTCCCCGGATCGTAATTTTGTAGAGAACATGTGATTGATTCTCAAAAGGCGAGTGGACAAGCAGAAGCCTAAAGATTGTGATCAACTCCGACTACTAAGGCAAGAACAGATCGCCATCTGTCAGGATTTAGCCCAAAACCTGGTATCCAGCATGCCAGAGTGAATTGCAGAGGGTCAACACTGTATATTGACTCTCTGCATATATTGAAAGTTTTTGCCAATGAAAGCCTTTAAAACTGATGAAATGCTTTTCATTGTGTTCCAGTATACCATAGAAATATGTGAAAAAATATTCTCCAAACACTGTATCTGTATCAACAAACTTTGTGAACTTTTGGCCACGGCTCTATATGAGTAGTTTGAGAGTTTAGTCTGGTTCGACTACTTCCTGGGAATTCAGAGATGTCTTTCTCCATGTTAACTCACCTGATTGGTGGATCAATCTTTAGGAGATGAGATGGGGTAGTGTAGAGAATAACATTCTGGTCTTATGTTGTGTTATTATACAAATCAAATAAAGTAACAGTTAAAGTGGTTAATAATTGAATCAGAGCAATAAAAAACATTAATATTCAAAAATAATTTCTAACAATAATCTTCATAATCTTTGTTGGAGCTCTGTAATGCTCAATGATCATCATCAATGATCAGAATACCCATGCACATACAGACATGGCCGTCCTTTGGGCAGTTCAACCGGGACTAAACCCCAAATCACTGAACCAGCACCAGCTCCGGCATTAGAATCAGCCCCATTTTGGTTACTCCGAACATGTTATACTTTCTGACATTTAAATCAGTGGCAAAAAGTATTGCTGCTGCTTATTTGGCATTTCGATTGGGAGATATTTTGTTCACAATCCGAAAATTTACCAAGGACCCCATGTCTATTTTAGACAGTGCAACGCTGCTCTACGGAGTAAATAATTTGAAATTACACATACTTCCTGCCTTTTTCATTTTTGCAGTCTTGCAGTTTTTAAATTAATTTGATGTTTTTTGTTTGCTCTCTGTGTGTTTGCCAGTCTGAGGTGTCTTGGATCCCTAACAAGCATTATTCTGGCATCTATGGCCTGATGAAGCTGGTGCTGACCAAGACGCTGCCCTCCGACCTACAGAAGGTCATTGTCCTTGATACTGATATCACCTTTGCCACAGACATTGCTGAGCTGTGGGTCGTCTTCCACAAGTTCAAAGGTACTTTTGAATAAGAGTTCATTGAAATGATAGCCGTTTTTGTGTCGATTACACTTTACAAATGTATTTTAATGAAATAATGCAAGTTTTGTGGCTGGTGAGCTTTCAGACGACTGCACATTAGTGATGGGCACTTTCGAAACACTGCTTTATGAAGCTTTGAAACATTTCTGAATCTTTTGTTTGGAATCACTGGTTCAGACCTTGTATCAAAACCCCCCCTTGTGCGCTTTTAACTGCATTATTTGGTCTCATGCCTGAAGTGTTATCAACAGTTACTCGCGTCACCAGCCAGATGTGGATAAAGTTAGAAATGACAGGGTGATACAGCTGTTCTGATATCACAGAGAAGAGAAAAACTTGAAAAAAAGATTGAAATTCTTGAAAAGAAAAACAATGGCTGCATAATTTAATATATATTTTTTCTGCTTATTAATATTTGGAAAAAGTCAAAAAGTGCATCCAGCATGCAGAAAAATGATAAATCTCTACTCAATCTAAAAAAAAAAAAAAAAAATCTGGTCATTTTGACCTTTAAAATGTAAGGTTAGGTCAGTTTGTAAAATGTCATGTGGTGCAACTACCCACAGATGTGATATATAATGAATTCAGAAATGTATATCAAACATTTGAACAAGACACAATCATTAGCTATGTTTCCATTCACCTATTTTTATGCAAATTTTGGGATATCACATAAAAAAACACTAGATGGAAATGCGAAGCCAAACATCAGGCATCCTCCCAAACGTATTTATTTCATTTCGTCTGTGTGCTCTGAGACGCAAGTAATTTAATAAATATGAAAATTACTTTATACAGTGGCTTCTCCTACTTTTCTCAGTGATATTTAGGAACTCAGATTCTACCGATCAATAATGTAAATTAGAGGTGCTCTAAGCGATGTCACGTGTTTTTTAGGCCAAAACATTTTTTGTCACATACAGCAAACATCTCCTCACTATCCGCTGGCTGCCTTTCCCCTGAACACACTGTAAAAAGACATGGTCTCTGCAGACACCCCAGGCTCCACAAACGGCAACAAAAACAAACTGGGCTAACCCGCACCACGAAACATAACAAACTGTTCCAGCCAATAACAGACAAGAAGGATTTGGGGGTGGGGTTTGGGGGGTTAGTGCGCGGATGAGGAGGAGGGAGGGTCTAGCTAGCCTCCGTTTTGTTTGGCAATACTTTAAACGTCAACAAGAAGTGACGTCACCAGACATCGCTTAGAGCACCTTTAAGATGCTAAGTCACTGTGGCGGTGTTTGTGTGTTTCAGGTCAGCAGGTTCTTGGTTTAGTGGAGAATCAGAGCGATTGGTACCTGGGGAACCTGTGGAAGAACCATCGGCCGTGGCCAGCACTGGGCAGAGGCTTTAACACCGGTACGTCAGCCAGATTTCTGATTATCATGCTTGAAGGGAAGACCAGTTTTAGAACAAATACCAAAGATTCTAATAAAGAGAGTCATTTTTTAGATAATCCACTATATTATAAGTGCTGCGTGTGTTGAAGGTGTGATTCTGCTGTTGTTGGATCGTTTGAGGAAGTTGAAGTGGGAACAGATGTGGCGGCTGACGGCAGAGAGAGAGCTCATGAGCATGCTGTCTACATCACTTGCTGATCAGGTAAACACATGGGCTCTGTTTCATTCCACACTGAGCTGCCCTGCTGTCTACTTAGCCAGTATAACATTATAAGTGACTTATTTATGCACATTTGTATGATGCAACATGCAGCTATACCAATAGCGGTTCTCATAAAAAGCACATGGGAGACCCTCAATTGATTTGTTTATCAATAAATAAGTAGACAACTGGGATTAAAGTTCTCTGACGCGATTTACGCCAGTTGGATTGCAGAGAGGCTGTGCGCAGTGCAGATCAGATCAGAGTCGGAAATGAACAGACTAGAGGCAAGAAATGGCACCAAAATGCCCCCCAAATTGAAGATACAGGCGCAAAAAATTGCTCATAAACAACTAAACAAATCAATAACTGTCGCAATGAAACGTGGATGTTTTTTTTTCACTAAGAAACAAACATTGTTATTTGATTGATATTGTGAAGCTGCTTTGATGCAATTTATATTGTGAAAAGCGCTATATAAATACACACTTGAAAGTGATGTGAAAATGAATGAAAAGTGTTGAATGCGTAAAAAATGCATATATGTGTGCTCATGTTGCATCAAAGATTTCTTTTTATACATTGTTTTTTGCAGCGTTGAGCATAACAAATCACACGTTTTTGTTGAATATATGAATGCAATAGCCAATCAGAGGCGTTTGTTTCCATGTTCTCTGAATGAATTTTGCACTGTGAATTCTATCATCATAAACAACAAAATGCAGATGCAATTTTATTTTAGAGTAGAGCTGCTTTAGACAATTAACATTAATTTTATGAACAATATTGTGCCTGCAGGACATCTTCAACGCTGTGATCAAGCAGAACCCGTTCCTGGTGCACCAGCTGCCCTGCTTCTGGAATGTTCAGCTGTCGGATCACACCCGCTCTGAGAAGTGCTACAAAGACGTGTCTGACCTCAAGGTGACATCACCGTGGAGCTGACACAAGGGGGAGCACACAATATCTTCACACGTATCCACCTTATTTTGCAACACTATATTCTGTAAATATGTGACACTTCCGCTTTATTAACCGCTATAGGTAAATAACTACAAGAATAACAAAGTGAAGTAAATGGTGAAACTATACCAGTGTGCTCATAATTACGCCAAATAATATGGTAAGACATACAAGTTTTCAATATTAACCCTCTGGGGTCTGAGGTGTTTTCTGGGTCCTGGAGGTGTTCTGACATTTGTGCTTATTTCTGATACTTGTGACATTTTCATGGCTAAAGTCTGATTACACTGTATTCAGCACAAACTCTGCTACAATAATATGTCAGTAGCGTGTACGTAAAAGTTTGTAGTTTTAAGATAATGACGTTCATGCGTGGTTTTTGAAAAAAAAAAGTGTCACTGAAATAAGGTCATGAAACCCATACTGATTATTTCTTTTGAAAATTGTATCACGTAGCCTAGAATATTTGCTCCATAACTATGTGAAAATCATCCTACCTACTCATTCAGATAAAACAATATAATGATTTAAAATTTGTAAGACATGTTTTGTGTATGAAAGCTTTATGTGAGGAGGCATGAACCATCATGAATATTTAGTGTTTCACACCTGAGAAAGACAAAGACCCTCCCATAATGGCCCTATCAGGTGCTATCATTATGAGGAGCCTTCCACAAAGAATGAGGAGAGACTTAAAAAAAATAATGGCTTCTTGATTGTTTGGATTTATTTCCAACACAACATAATCCAAAGATACACAACAAATGACATTATTGAACAGAGACAGATCTAAAGACAGAGACTTGAACAGTCTCCATTCCTCCATTCCTGAAACAGAGTACATACCTGTAATTTCCAAGATGTTTGATTTGACTTTACCATGTTCATGTAAAGAGTCTCATGTGAATGTTGAAGTCAGCAGGACTCATCAGTGGGGCATCTGGTCCCTGTAAAAAACAAAAAAAAACATGCTGATTTCCAGGAACACTTCAGTAACACTACACTAGAGAAAAATATATTGATTATCATGTTACTTCAATCTCATTTCATAACATCATAATGAATGGAAACATTTGGAGTAAAAACATAAAGCCTAATGTTTGGCGCGTTTTGCTTTTAAACTGACTCAAACTCACAGCGCGTGCAGAGAACATTTACTGAAGTGTTTGAGGCACTCCAAACTATTAAACACTATTGTTACCATATTAAACATCTGCGTTTTGAGCAGATATCCACAAACACAGTATTTAACAGTAAACACATGTCTAAACATTATAATATTCACCATGTTAGAGTAAACAGTCATACGAGCCTACTTTTATCATGCAGTGTTTTATTATCGAACATAAAAACATCCTCGTGTCGTACATGTGTATAAATTTACCATTGAAAGGTTGCCTACCAGTCTAGTTCACATTTCAACATGTTTCTGTCTACATATACATGTACGACATTAAGCTTCATGTTTTTACTCTAATCTCATTTCATAATGTACATTTTAGTCTGACACCAGTTTAACATGTCTTGCCTTAAAAATCTTCTCATCTTCAAATCGCATTCTTCTAATTCTTCTGAGGTAAATCCAAGTGAAACAGCACAGCACAAACAGTCTTCAAACTCGATGAAAAGCAGAGTACTTTACTGAAGTCTCTGATTCTTTGTTTTGAGGTGAGGAGGGCATTTACTTCACGTGTGTTCCTTCACGTGGATCATTTGCATGTGAACAGCTCTTGCGCGTAGGTGTGGTCACATTAAAGTTAATGAGCTCAAGCTAGAGAAACTGTACATGTCGCTGCTTTCATACGGATTACTTAAACATCGATTATTTGTTTTTGATATACTTTACATCATTTAAAAATAGACTCCAAGCATTGTAAAGACATACGTTTCAAGTCTGTGTGACAAACATTAGCTGAGTTACAGATTATTTTCTGTCACGTTTCAGAATGAACTTCACATTGAGAGAGACAGCAGAATGCGCATCATGTTTATTTTCTTTATTTTACGAAAAACACAACCTTTTGTTTTTATTACGAGTGTACACAAATAAAAGAAGACATTTAACAGTTTTGAATGATGTATAACACTTATATGTAAGATCAAAATCAACAGAGTATTTTGAGTCTCTTTTGCACTGATAAGGAAAAAAGTGAGCTGGTATCGCCAAGCGTGACCGCCGACCCCAGGGGGTTAATCTGCATAACGAACTGTTTTGTACAGCTAAAAATATGGAAGCGGATGCCACCGGAAGTCAGACAGAGGCCGTGCCTCTTACGCTAAAAATAAGGTGGATAGCTGCCGGGACAAACTCCTCATCTACAAACACTATATTGCCAAAAGGATTGGGACACCCCTCCAAATCATTGAATTCAGGTGTTCCAATCACTTCCATTGCCACAGTTGTATAAAATTAAGCACATAGGCATGCAGACGCTTCTACAAACATTTGTGAAAGAATGGGTCGCTCAGTGAATTCAAGCGTGGTACTGTGATAGGTTGCCACCTGTGCAATAAGTCCTTTCGTGAAATTTCCTCACTACTAAATACCATCCAAGCCTTACATCACCAAGTTTTTCACCGGGTTTTGCAATGCAAAGTGTCGGATGCAATGGAGTAAAGCATGTCCCAAAACGTTTGGCAATATAGTGTATGTGCTTAATATTGAAAGAAACAACAAGAGACCAAATCAAGCAAAGGGTTGATTCATATAATTTCCCACATTTTTGACCTCCAGGTGATTCACTGGAACTCTCCGAAGAAACTGCGTGTTAAGAACAAACACGTGGAGTTCTTCAGGAATCTCTATCTGACGTTCCTGGAGTATGATGGGAATCTGCTGAGGCGCGAGCTCTTTGGCTGTCCCAGTGAAACAGACCACAACTCGGAGAATGTGAGTTTTATCACTGTGCTTCATGTTGGCAACTTCAACTGCAGCTTTTAAAGTTGTAAAGGTCTGCAATGATTTCTTTGTTCAGGTAGCATGAAAGAATAACACTTGTTTTCCTAATATTCCCGCAGCTCCAAAAGACCCTATCCGAGCTGGATGAAGATGACCCATGTTACGAGTTTCGTCGCGAGCGCTTTACTGTGCACCGCACACACGTCTATTTCCTGCACTATGAGTATGAGCCAACCTTAGATAACACAGACGTGACGCTGGTGGCCCAGCTTTCTATGGACAGGTAAGAAAACATAGGTCCACTTATAACACCTCCTCATCAATGGATATTTAATACATCATGCCTATATAGGGCACATTAAATCAAATTGATCAAAACTTGACAATGGATGGTGCCATGATATGCATTATGTTCTAGCCATGAAATATTTTTCAAATAAGTTTTATTACTTGAAATAGCTTAAATCACACAAATCAAAAAGTATTTTTGATATGTACTTAGGGAAACCACAATGGAAAATTGTCAAATTTCTATAAAATTATTATTTTATTTTCTATTTAATTGCACAATTCTTTTAGAAATCACTCTCATCACATAGAGCTAACTCTTCACTCTTCCTATTGCCCTTTCCATAACATATTGCTGTATTCATTTTCTGAAAAGAAGAAATGAATTAGTTATTTATGCATAAATACAACTATACTACAATCAACACTTCAAATAAATAATTAACTGCAATCGTATTGTTAATGATTAAAAAATCCCAAATGGGGAAATACATTACTGCAATTCCACTGTGGTACAGCGTTGCCATATGGAAACATTGATATTTTCTCAATTTACAGTAAAACTATGTTAGACAAAATTGATTTTGTGAATATAAATATCTAATTTACTTATCAAAGATTCTGCATAAAAAAATCCCCCTTGAGAAGAGATGTTTAGAAATTAGGTTAATAGAGCTTTTTCTGGAGCACTTCAACTTGTGTCTTGCGAGGGAAAGAGAGTTTTGGAGGGACATTCAAATGTCATTTGACATAAAAACAGCACATCATTGGCTACCTTAAGGCCTGCCCTTTTAATTCTCATAGTGCAATATATTGTATTTTTTCTGAATAACAAGGAAATTAGTAGAAAATATAGCTGCAAGCAGCAATTATCGGGGCCAAGCACAAAGACGACAATAAGACATGCCAGCATTGCTGGGAGTGTCAGACCAACTGCACAATGAGAAATTAAATACAGTACTGTATATAAACAGTAACTAAACATATGATGTAATTGGATTATCAAGACACATACCGAGTTTTGTAATGATACACCAATGCATTCGTAAAGTGTTGCATTAAATATCATTATTGATGATCATGTTATCATGAATGATCATATTGTAATTATTGGCAATGTCCTTGTTTTGTTCTATTATAGCGCTTGGTTTTATTATAGCCACTGCTTTTTTATGTGTTCTCAGAGTGAGCCCATACACGTGTCAAATTTGGTGAAAATATCTCATTTTGTTTTGGAGCTATAGACTTTGATTGAGTTTGATTGGATTTTTTTGCCACTTACTATAAAAATGTTGACATTTGGGCAACAACATATTGCCAACGACCTATGTTTTCAGACTTTCTACGGTGGTTTTGTCTCGATCAGTCTAACGGTTTTGAAGATATTGGCAAATGTTTTTTAAGTGTTAATTTACAACATTGCGCTAACCATAAGGCAAAACCTAGAATTTTTGGTATCGTTGGACTCCACACGGATTCAGGAATGTAAGGAGATGACTCCCGTGAAAATAAGTCAACCAAATCCAAAGTTATAAGCATATACATAGTTTTTCACCTTTAGTTAGGGCTAGTCCGAAACTTCTCATACGCTTTCAGAGCATTGTGCTGATGACCCATACCAAGTTTTGTAACGTTATGTTTATGCTTTCATAAAATTAAAAACGAGTCGGCTCGGCATGCGGGACTACACGACATTACTCCCGGGTTAGTGACATCACTAACCCTAAAATTTACATAAACCCTGCCCCCGGGAACACGCAGTCCATGTTGAGAAGAGGAATAATTGTTGTAGAGCACATTTGTGATTCTGCTCAAGCTGTCGCATCCATCTTTTCACATGCAATACAGTATGGAACACAAATGCAATAGCATGTCACTCTGTAGGGAACAGTTCCTGCAAGAGCGATTTTATAGATTATCATGATAGAATATGCTAATTGAAGATAGTTAACTCCACATCAGCAACATAAATTCATCAACTAAGAATTCAGAAACGTTCTGTTGCATTCTACATATTGTCACTTCTTGTTGAGTCTCTCCATCATTGTCCGACTCCAGTTTTAACATAAAAGGAAGAAGTGCTTGTCTTTTGTGAGGTAATCGGAGCTGCTAACACACACACACACACACACACACACACACACACACACACACACACACACACACACACACACACACACACACACACACACACACAAGCTCTTGAAGCTCTGCCCTCTGTGCCGGGAGCAGCAGCTCATTTGCTTTTAAAGGGACACAAAAAGTTGCAATTTTAACATGCTAATACTAATGCTTTAAAATATACCTGTGGGGTATTTTGAGCTAAAACTTAAAATACACACTCTGCTCTGGAGACATCAGAGACTTATTTTACATCCTGTGAAAAGGGCATTATAGGACCCCCTTTAATGTTGTAAATGAACACTGAAATGAGTTTCCTGCTAATTGAACCGCACTGTATCCTATACTCTACTCATGATCATACGCAATGGCATTCACGCTTTGGACTGAGCACAATTCAAATGATTTGCCTTCTCATCACTCATCATCCTGATGACATTAACTGGCAAACTGCTTCTGGAAATGAACCCCATTGGAATGTTTAGTCAGGCATGTTCGAGCTACTTCAGACAACACATCAGTCACTGCCAGTGGCGGAGGGTTATCGTTCTTGTCAACAGTGACGGATGCAATCCGTTGTCATCTTGGAGGGCATGCCCTCTTTGACGGCCAAGTATAGCACTCAAGAGCAATAAGGTTGTCAGAGTAGATGCCACATCTAGTTCGACTTGAATGAAAGTGAGGCTTTGAGGGATAGAAGTGCAGTCTGTTCAGTACGTCATGCTGTTTTTTTATACTTCAACCATTGATATATTGAAAATGTTTTTTTTTGTAGTGTTTCTTGAATCTTTTCTTTGTTACTAATCAGTAAGCAATTTTGACTTTTAGTGTATATATATATATTAGAGTATATTCAGGTCTGTAAAATCTATAGTGATATATAATTTTGTTTCCTGTTAGGCTCACTTATAAAGTATTCATTTGACTAGAAATTAATAAAAATGTGAGTGCTCTGTAAAAGTAATTAGTAGTAGATCCGGATATTTTATCACCAATATTTATTTTTAAATTCCCTCGTGCCCAGTGATGCCGGTAACGCGTTACTCTAATCTGAACACTTTTTTCAGTAATGAGTAATCTAACGTGTTACTATTTCCAAACCAGTTATCAGATTAAAGTTACTTATCCAAGTTACTGTGTGTTACTATTTTTGTCATTTTCTTTAGTAGAAATGATGGCTGATATGCCATATGAAACCGAAATGTGTGTGAGAAGGCAGAATCACGACACACCCCTTCCAACTCCCAGATCTATCCTTCCCGTCCAGATCCAATGCTACCACATCTTTAAATTACTATTAGTATTATTTGAACTTAACATTATAAAATACGTAGACCTGCTACACCACAAAACTAGTTGAGGATAAATTCTTTAAAATTGGGCAATTCCAGCGTTATGGACGTGACATTCGAGGTAAAAAAATTGAAATGTAAATTCTCAGAAATGCATTTAATACCAATATATTGAAACGTCTGTTTATCCATACTCTCTTAATAAAGGAGTCCATACATTAGAAAAATATGCGTCTACACATGCGTTTTATATTTAATATGAGGGAAATACACATCCGAAACGGACGTGACACAAAAAAAACTTCAACTTTTAGGTGGCAAAAGTACAAAAAGTAATACTACCCACCGGATGAAGAAGGGCTGGCTCTCCACAGAACATAAAATATTAATTTTGTCTTTGTTTTTCCCTCATAAATTCGTACACGAAAAATATGTTACGTGACAGTTCCCCGTTACGGACATGACCGCTCTGAAAGCGTCTCTGAAAGACTCCTTTAAAACTTTCACAGAGACATCAAACAGAAAGCACAACGCCTTTCATTAAGGTGAATTTCGTTTTTGAATTAATTGTATCTCAATTTTAATCAATGGTTCATCAACCAATTGCCTGGATTTAATGAATAAGAAGTAAATATAGCAGACAATAGATAAACACGACACGGAGGTGCCGGCGCGTGAACTGGAGCTCGTCTCATGAGTCATAATGAACCGAAACACAGCGTATAAGGTAGGCCTACTTGCCTCACACACCTGAGAAATATATCTATAGAAAGCTCGAAAACAGACTGTTATCTGCTTATGTAATCTATGTGCATTTCTCTCTGGCGCGTTCACTACTGAAGCTGAGATTGCGAGTCAGCATCGTCAACTTCATCTTTGCAGCCGACACTGACACAGAAAACACTTGTTTATTAATAAACAATTAAAATGTCTCCTTGCTATATTTGACATATTCATAATCATTACTTTTGTGACAGCTTGTAGGTGCTTTATTGGCAGCGCCACCCTTACATGTTACATGAACGCGTCACCACCGCATCACCCCTGTCAAGTCAAGTAACATTTATTTATATAGCGCTTTTTACAATACAGATTGTTTCAAAGCAGCTTTACAGAGATAACAGGAAAATAATGCAAAAAAGTTTTTTTTGTTTGAAATGTATATCCTTCCAAGCAACAGCCACCATTGTTTGTAACACCCACTTTCCACAATGCAAATAATTCCCAGTGGAAATTCCTGCCCTAATTTTTTTTAAATCCAGAAGATCCTGTTTTGTGCAGAAATTAGGTTCAATTTTTTCATTTTTTTCAAATTTTTTTTACATGGATCTTTGTAAGTATCATCCCCTGAAAACACCAAATTCAGATGTACTGCTCAAAAGATTAATCTACTCATATTTTAACTTCTTTTCCTAATTTTACCACCAGGGTGACAAACAAATCTGCTCAACATCACAACGCACATGCCGCTGGTGTGCTTGGCCCATAACTGCTGTTTGCAGTTACGTTTAATATTTATACTTGGATATGAGTCTCATTTGGCCGTTTATGATGGGTAGAGAGTGAAATAACTAAAAGCATCTGCTCCGGGATATGACAATGGGATATGAACAGATGTTATATGTTGATTAAAGCCCAATTGATGAGTGTGTTACAGAGCATTGCATCACTGTGTGTGTGTGTGTAAAGTCATCTTCTATATAGCGCTTTTAACAATATAGATTGTTTCAAAGCAGCTTTACAGAGATAAACATATAATTTAAGGTAACAGAGATTGTTTTGGCTTTATAGCGGTTCTTGAATAATGTTATTTTCCAGCTAAAGTTAGTTTTGATTGATTCACCTCCGTTGAAATTATCATTTGTTATTAAATTAGGGGCCACTAACAGACTTTAAACGCAATGGCGTTCACATGCGTATTAAGAATTGATTCTACAGTTATGTGCTTTTGAATGTATGTGCGCAGGTTTGTAATTCCCTACAAATCATGCCTAAACAAACTACTTTTCTTGCCTATAAATTTGATATAGAATTTTATTTAATTTTATCACTTTTTTGTCACTTTTGAGTTTGTGTCAGCTAAAGATGGCAATATTAAGGTTTGTTGTACACTCTGAGATAGTGCTATCTAGCTACAAAAACACTACGTCAAATTTGAAGAAACATTTGGACATGTATTCAGGAAATAGTTTTTAAGTTCAACTTAAAGTCAGGAGATACATTGTTGACGTTACTGTTAAAAAGGGGTGTTTTCGGCAGCTCCTGAATGTAACTAATAAAGTAACTTGTAATCTAACTTAGTTACATTTAAAATCAAGTAATCTGTAAAGTAACTGTGGCAACACGGCTCGTGCCACACTTTAAGTTAATATGCTGCATTAAAATGTACCACACTCTAAAATTTCAGAGAATCTATATTTTGTGAAATACAATTAAAAACAGATTTGATTCCTTTTTTTATACCATCAAAGATCATTGTGATATACTGTGTAGACATCATGAGATCACACTCATCAGTAATACGCTCAAAAATAAGAGAAATATATCCAGTACAAGCTCTAATACTGATTCATCGAATTAACTAATTTAATAATTTAATCTTGATTTGCTGATTTTTATAACGTAAATGTAAAGAATAGCTTTTATATTGTTAGTAATATTTTAAGATGAACGCTGTACTGAACTGAAGCAATTTTTGTTTTTAGAAAAATCATGTTAAAATTTGAGTGTTGGGCTATTGAGGAACATTTGTTTGCTCATCTCTTAATCACCATTGTATAGAGTGGTGCAGGTATGACATCCTTTTGTAGGCCAAAACGCAGAAGCGAGTTGCATTTTGGCACTTCTGGTTCCATCGTCCCGAAGTCTTGACTTGACTTAAATGGCTGAAATAAGGTCTGTGGTGAACAAGCTCAAGACACTTTCACTTTTTATTCTACGACATAAAATACATCAGTATTACCCCACTCGTGACTTTTCAAGTTGTAACATGTCTTGAAAATGTTTTTAGATAAAACCTGAAAGAGTTGTCAGAAGATATGTGATGGTGACGTTGAATTCGTGGGACCGTGGTGTAGTTCGTTTACAGCCTACCTTTAGCTTTTTACTTCCCATACTGCGTTTAGGCTTCAAAATTCATAAAAGTTGTGTTTATCTGTGATAATTATCTTGATGGACAAAACGTGCAAGTATAAACTTTTGTTGATCACAGAGCTTGTTTTTAGTGATAATCCAGTGTGATCAACCAGTGTGATGCGAACTGCCGGTTTCCCTACAAAGTGACGTCATACCTGTACCATTCTATTGCATCTCATAATGTTTTGCCACGAAATAAAACAAAAAATTGTTTATATCTAACAATTATACAATTTTTTTTAAATATTCTGCCTTTTTTTCTCAGAATTGCGAGTTTATATCCCACAGTTCTTAATTTTTTTTCCTCTGAATTGAGGTAGACTGACAATTGCGAGTTATGTAGTCCGAATTGGAAGATATAAAATTGCGATTTCAAAAACAAAGTCAGAATTACTACTTTTTTTTTTTGCTGTTATCAGGAAAAAATGCAAGTGATCTTCACATGAACACTTAAATATGCACCAAATAATAGCACACATTTATCTAGCTTAACATTAGAGTGAGTGGCCATGTAAAGTAGCTAACGTAAGGCTGCTACTAACATGTTTCAAATGATAAGATGAACATTTGGATTTCCTGCCGGACATAGTGTAATTACCACAGAGACCAGACGTGTTAACAATTTGTTTGGTCGACTAAACCAGTTCTGGTCAATTAATGTTTAGTCCAGTGTATCTTTTTTCAAACTCTTCCTAATCAAACACACCTGATTCAAATCACCAGCTCCTTAGTAGAGACCAGAAATATATGGGTCCGATATTGACAGGCCTGTGCAGCAGTTCTATGGATGTTTTGCTCTCCAGCTCTCAATGCCACTCACGGAAAACTATGAACCGAGATCAGTGGCCGTTCAATCGGTGCCCCATTTAAATTATTTTATTAAATCTTGTCATTACAAACGTCTGGAAAGAAAACCATTGAAATGAATTGGTCAGAAGGGGTGAGAACCTTTTCCTTGCTTCCATTGAAACTTTCTATTTAAATAAAATAAATGGTCTCGGACCCGCTGTATGTTGGTTATGTTTTTGGTCAGTTACTGGAGTGTTTCTTTGTTACAGGCTGCAGATGCTAGAAGCCATCTGTAAACACTGGGAAGGGCCCATCAGTCTGGCCCTCTACCTCTCCGATGCCGAAGCCCAGCAGTTTCTGCGATACGCTCAGGGCTCGGAGGTTCTGATGAGCAGGAGCAACGTGGGATACCACATAGTCTATAAAGAAGGCCAGTTCTACCCTGTTAACCTGCTGCGTAACGTTGCTTTGGGGCAGGTCAACACACCCTACATGTTCCTGTCGGATATTGACTTCTTGCCCATGTATGGACTCTATGAGTACCTCAGGTAAGACAAAACCTAAATATGGAATGGCAAAACAACGTTTGTCCATTTTGGTTTGGTCTCATCTCAACTGTTGACCACAAACCTAAATCTTTGGTTACAGATTGTTATTTTTTATCTTTAAAAACTCTAAAACTAAGCCCATGTGCTACTTTATTGAACCCCGAAACAGTATATTTTAAATTCATATACATATAATTTGAGTAGGAAACTGTGTAAATGGAGCCTTTTCAAAGACTGTGATGATGCGTTTTCACAGTTATCAACATCGCAAATCTAATAAAGTTATAAAGTTTCTAAATCTAAAAAAATTAAAATAAAAAATGTAATACATTTATAATGCTATACTTTGTGTTATATTACCTCGTCATTAAATGACAAAAACGAATTAACGCTGCTGTGAGGGTGTTTCTAATGCAACAGCCGAGGGAGCGATGGCAAATATGACATCTATAATCAATTTCTCAACAACATCAACAAAAAGTTGTGGAAATGCAGATTTTTTTCTTTTTCTTTTAGATTAAATGCAAATACAACAATTATATTTGGTGTCATCTCCCATTCATCGCTATAGAAGTTGACATACACAACTATGATGACTTCTGCTTCTGAGAACCCCGGAATAGGGAAAAGTAGGGATGTCCCGAGCCGATCTCAAGGATCTGTATTGGGGCCGATAACGTTTTTTTTTTTATACTACGGGGCTCTTGAATGCTTGAATCTGATTGGTTGACGAACGTTCAAAGGTGTGCAATTATTTTCAGGGAAACGAACGGCAAAAGTAGTTCCAGCCAGGTCTTGACCGCATTACAGTTCCATATAACTTCGCGTAGTTAACTGTAATAACGGAAAATAGGATACCATTCATAACAAGAAAAAAATGACAGACGGTTGCGCTTGATCTGCCATTTTCGATGTCTAACTTCACAATCAATGGAAACGTGCAGTTTAATTTTAATAAATAAAGTATATAGTATTTAGTCCTATCTATAATCAATAGAAAATTAAATTGAATATATAAATAAATTGATATTCCTGCTGCGCGGGTTTTTGTTATCATTGCAGATAATATAACAAATAAATAAATATTGATAGGCCATGTTAAAATGGCTTTGTGTTTCATTTATTAGGCTAGCCTACTGTCAATAATAGAAAAAAAAAGAATTAATTAAAACAAATTAATTTATAAATAAATAAATTAAATATATTGACGCACATGCTTTTCTGTCTCATTATTGCAGTCTCTGTTGGCCCAGATCTGGCCCACATATGGTACACGTGGATTCCACACGTACTAGATGTGGGCCGGATCTGGGCCTACACTATGTTGCTGTCTGGGTGACGTCTGTACTGTTCTAGATACTGATAAAGACTGTCAGAGAAATTTGCCTTAGATTAAACCATGTGCTCGTAAACATTTTTGATGTCACTTTTTTAAAATATGATGCAAGAAAAAAAATACAAGGGGAAAAAAAGTCATAGCATAACTGGGGTGAAACTTTTGGGAGAAAGAGATATTGTACACAGATCTGTAACTGAAAAACTCGGGTGGGCTTGTTTGCTTCAAAAAAAGACAAGTAAGATACTAGACAAATACCAATGTAACTAATAAAAGCTGAAAGCAAAACTCATTTTGCTCTGAAAATAAGAAATACAAGAGTGCCAACCCATGCAACCCATTTAAAGCATGTTTTTCATTATTGGTGTCAGCAAAATGTTCTCAGGTTGTGAATGTGATTGTACAAGTGATCTGTTCCACAAGTAATCCATCTTGTTTCTGTTTTAGGAAATCAGTTGTTCAGCTTGATATGGCGAACACTAAAAAGGCTCTTGTGGTTCCGGCGTTTGAAACACTGCGCTATCGGCTGTCCTTTCCCAAATCTAAAGCAGAGCTCTTATCACAGCTTGATATGGGCACTCTGTTCACATTCAGGTAAAAACAATACTTAAAAAAAAAAAAAAAATCTCAGAAATGTTCTAAATTTATGGCAGATAATATTTTCTTCTTCTTTTGAATCAATTAATTTCAATTAATCGATTTAACCAACCTATCACAAACTTATCTGAATAATATATATTTAGTTATATTAGTTATTGTTATTTTTTATGTTTTTGCAATTTCTTGACCGTTTTATGATGACTTAATAAAATTAATAATCATTTACTTGTCCACAGATATCACGTCTGGACAAAAGGTCATGCTCCCACAGACTTTGCCAAATGGAGAACCGCTACAACACCGTACCGAGTTCAGTGGGAGGCCGACTTTGAGCCGTATGTGATGGTCAGACGAGAAAGCCCCGAGTACGACCGGCGCTTTGTGGGGTTTGGGTGGAATAAAGTAGCTCACATCATGGAGCTGGACGCTCAGGTAACACTTGTATGCATTAATACTATTTAAATTTCATTAAAAAACTTTTTTAAATTTTTTTTCCATTTCATAACAGTCTCTGGCTAGACGGATGATGTGACAGATTATAAAATATTTTTAAATAGTAGAACCCATCATTTTAAAGGATTCACTTCAGAATTAAAATGTCCTGATAATTTACTCACCCCCACGTCATCCAAGATGTTCATGTCTTGAAAAGAAATGAAGGTTTTTGAAGAAAACATTCCATGATTTTTCTCCATATAGTTGGCATCTGAAGTGCCAACCAGCCTCTCCCTATGGAGGATCCCTTTACCACTCTACAGATAAAGCGCACCTAACCCGAAGTGATCAAATTAAATAAATTCTGTATCAAATTTACAGGCAAGACAAGTAGTTTGTTTAGGCATGATTTGTAGGGAATTACAAACCTGCGCACATATATTCAAATGCACATAACTATAGAATCAGTCCTTAATGCGCATGTAAACGCCATCAGTGTTTATCACAGGTTCGCGTTTAAAGTCTGTTTAGAGAGAACGGCGTCATCTTAGTGGCCCCTAATTTAATAACAAATGATAATTTCAACAGAAGTGAATCAATCAAAACTAACTTTAGCTGGAAAATAACATTATTCAAGAACCGCTATAAAGCCAAAACAATCTCTGCTACCTTAAATTATATGTTTATCTCTGTAAAGCTACTTTGAAACAATCTACATTGTTAAAAGCGCTATATAAATGAAGATGACTTGACTTTAATAGTTATTAACGGATTGAAGGTCCAGATTGCAGTTTAAATGCAGCTTCAAAAGCCCTACACGATCACAGCCGAGGAATAAGGGTCTTATCTAGACAAACCATCGGTCATTTTCTAAAAAAATATATATATATATATTTACTTTTTAACCACAAATTATCATCTTGCACTAGCACTGCAATGCACCACGCATTACGTAATCACATAGGAAAGGTGTCTATGCGTCAACAATGCTATCAAAAAACATGTCCGGCATCGGCCAATGAAGTAATTTTTTTTACATCCATATTTTTCCTATGGTAAATGTTCTGTATTGGCTGAAAATGTTCATTTACATCTATAATTGAGATGTTAACAGGCTTGCTAAATAAAACACATTTTTTTACGCATGTGCATAAAGGCCTTACACCACTTTAACCCCGATTATTACAGCTATATTTATAACTTTAATCTTATTTTCTGGGAATAAATCAAACTTTCAGCATGTGATGTTGTTTGTTGTGTATTTTCAGGAGTACGAGTTTGTGGTTCTGCCCAACGCCTACATGATCCACATGCCGCACGCGCCCAGTTTTGACATCACCAAGTTTCGCTCAAACAAACAGTACCGTGCTTGTCTGAAGACGCTGAAGGAAGAGTTTCAGCAGAACATGTCTCGGCGCTACGGTTTCGCCGCGCTCAAATACATGACAGTGGATAACAACAGCTAGCCGAGCACATTGTCCAAGAAACCGAAACAATAACTGCCACGAGCTGATCCTGGAGCGCTGTGTGACAGCACCTTTATGGATGCGTTCGGTGAAACTGAGAAGGCAGGGTTATTAGGAGGCACGGCTTGTGATCATCCATTCATTCAGGGATCTGACGAGACGTTTATCAGTGGTGTTTGACACCAGTGCCGAGAATTAAACTGTTGATTCCAAGTCACTTTTGTGTAAGCAGATTCAGCAAATGGAAACTTCTAGAATAAACGATGTCTGTTGTCATTTATTAAAAATGGACACCAACACCAATTCAGATTAAAGCCTTGAATCGGTCTCTCCGTCTGTCAACTTGTCTTTCATTCTGACTGTCTAACCATTTGCCAGCCTGTCTGTCTCTTTGCTACCTTTTCTTACATCTGACTCTCTGAATATCAATCTATTGGTTTGTTTACCTATCTGTTGACCTTATCCCTCTCTCTTTCTCTTTTCATCTCTACAATCATTCTTTCTGTCAATGCTTCTGTCGTTCTAATAATTTGTCTTTATCTCTGTCTTAAAACCGTTTATCTAACAATCTATATCCCTCGATCTATATCTGTCGAACTGTGCTTATCTCTGTCTGTCTGACAATCTATTTAACAATCTGTTTATATATCCATCTGACAATGTCTGAATCTCTTTATATCTTTTTGTCTTGCTATATCATTTGCCTGTCTGTCTAACGATCTATCTATGTAAATCTGCCTATATCTTTGTCTTCCTCTCTCTGAAACTCTTGTCTATATCTCTCGAACAGTCTATATTTCTCTATATGTCGGTCTAATTATCTAGCTCTCATTATTAGCTCTCTCTCGCTCTCTCTCTCTGGATTCAAGGTTTCAGTCTCTGTCGACACAGTTGTTGTGTGTTGTGAAGTAGTTGGGAATGTGTTCATTCTCACTGCAGATGTGAACAGTGTAATAAACTGGGATCTTCATTCATCGGACTGGCAATAATACGTAACGAGAGGCCAAAGTGAACACTTCATTGACACATTAGAGATGGTTATTTAAGTGGCATCACAGCACACTAACAGACTTATGCACTCGAATGCAGGCTTAATTAACAAACTTAATCATTTTCTTCATTATTTGTAAAAGATAGTGTAGTTGTTGACGTGTCATGAGTTGTTATTCTCTATCGGCAAACAACATGTCTGACTCAGGCTCGTGTTCAGAGAATTATCAGCTGATATTTTGCCTTTATTACCACCCTGACAGCACACAAGCTCAACGTGTGTTAGTTTCCATCTGCCATACGTCTCTAAAACGTGTCCTGTCTGATGTTATATACTGAGATTAATCAGTTTACCACCTATATGATTGTGAATTTTTTTGTAGATTAGATATTTTCAAGATGTTTGTACACTTCAACCGACTTCTCGGCAGCATAAGTGTGTTTACTGCGGTATCAATGAAGTGCTTTTAATCGGCTACGGTCTGTGCCGTGTGCATTACAGTAAGCCTGCGAGATCTTCTTTATAAGTTGAGCTCATTCACAGGACTGCTGCTTTATTTCATCTTGCTTTATTGGTTTGAAGGAAAAATCGAGCATTCGTGCTGATGTCCTATAGAGCCCCTTGTGGCACAGCTAAGAACGCACTCGCACTTGCATTACCAA
Organism: Meda fulgida; assembly: GCA_030578275.1. Lineage (NCBI taxonomy): Eukaryota > Metazoa > Chordata > Actinopteri > Cypriniformes > Leuciscidae > Meda > Meda fulgida. Next base: position 18,994,201 of record CM060619.1, read on the forward strand.
TTGCATTGTGACAAATTTTGGAAGAAGAGTTTGTGTTTACATATAATACAAGCAGCTACAAATAATCTGTGAAAACAACATGAATGTGATGATGAATGTGTGGTGCTTATATTCAAGACAGGTCCATTTGACTAAGCCTGGGCTAGTTGTCACTTTAACATTTTTTTTATTGAAACGTGATTGACACAATGTGAGGTCGTATTTATTTTTTAACGTGCAAACATTTCGGTCTCAGTGTGCAAGGATCTTAAGATGTCATAATGAGAATTTGCATGCAATGCAAATATTATAGGCTGTTTTATGCCTTTTCGAGACAATTCAAACTGTAAAGCAGTTGAACAAAAAAAGCGGTGAAAATGTAAGATGTGTGCCATGGTGCTTTTATTGAGTTCGCTTGTTCAATGTTTATTACAAAAATTGAATAGTACATTTTAGTTGGGCATTCATCTACATTGGACTTCAAAGCATTTTAAACAACGTTTTTTTATCAACCACTTTTTCAAGTGTTATTTGTTCAAATGTGACAACCAGTGTTGGGGAAAGTTACTACTTGTGTTAGTTACTTTTATGAAAAGTAATGTGTTATGTTACTTTTTCTTACCTGGGCTGGGCTTACTTGTTAAAACATTTGTTTTTGGCAAATATAATGGCCCTTTCATACCAAAAGTGAAATAAATAAGCCTCAGGCTGAAGGAAATGCAATTTCATGTACAGCAGAGGGCGCAGCTCAAACAAACCTTTCAGCTGTGCTGACATTCTAGATCACAGAAGTCATTTCATGGTTGAATTGGATCGTCAAAGGTCAGCAGCAAAGACTTAGGTCAATAAAGTGAGATTAAAAACATAAAGTATAAGTGTGTAAACATATTTAATTAATGCAGGTTTGCGCAATATTCTGAGTTTGCATTTCACTGTTTTTATTATTTTTGAGAAAAACAGATTCTGTTTTTGTGCAAATGAGATGAGTACATGCAAATGTTCACATCATGGGGACAGAAGAGGTGTCAATCAATACATGGGAAAACAAAGTAACTTGCTTTACTTTTTGAAAAAGTAACTTTGTTGTAAAAGTTAAAGTTTTACTAAAAAAAAAAGTAAAAATGATGTAATCTGTAATCAGTAATCTGATTACATACCTTGTTACTTGTAATGCGTTACCCCCAACACTGGTGACAACTAGCCCCTTTCTCCTGTATTTGCTACATAAGAAGTAAAACTAGCAGATGAAGTTATTAATAGACCTCATATGTGTGTAAAATCTGAAGGATACTCGGTTCCAACCATCCAGTTTATTTTGAATTCGTTTGGAAACCGTCCACTCACTGAAATGTTCTGATGTGGAAGCCTTACGTCCATGCCCTTCTCTGGATATACATGTTTCATAATGTTGCTACTGATGCTCATTGATATGTTTGCTTTGGAGCTGTGTCATTATTTTCCAGTATTTTCTGAGGTTGTACGCGAGATGTGCTGAGCTGTGTGTGCACACTAGCTGATTGATGTGTGTTTAATATGAATATAAACAGCCACATGTCCAGGATAACACTGATAAAACTGCTTCTGAATAAAATCACATCATGTTGTCTTTGCTTATTTTACTGTTATACACGATGCTGAAACAATGTTTCACTGTTTGAGTATTTCATACATTCATTGCATTGTCTTTATGAATCTCCTAACCACATAAAACAATTCAAAATGTCATTCTCTGAATTAAGGTGGCATCAATTTATATAAAAAAGTCAAATATTTCACAAAGACGGCTGTCATTTTGCCTTTTTAGGGTGTATTAAATATCAACGTGGTCATTATTTTTAAACATTCAGAATGTTGCAACAATATATAAATTAGAATTGAAGTCTGCATTTAAAGGTATATTATAAACAATTCTAATGCACTTTAGAGATAATATTAAAGAAAAATAGTCTAATTTTATATAATATGTAATACATTAACGTGAACTTAACTTCTACAGCATACATTAATCTTTGTTAATGTTACTATTTTTACATTTACTGTAATAATACATTATTAAAATCAAAATTTGCATTTGTTAACCTCAGTTAATGCAGTTTGAAGTAACATGAACAAACACAAAATTAACAAATACAGTAACAAATGTATTTCTCATGGTTAGTTCATGTTAGTTATTTTACAATAATGTTAACAAATGAAACCTTATTGTAAAATGTTACCAAATTATTCAACCGTCAATAAAAGCTTTTAGTATGTCAGACAAAGGAAGCATGCCAATATTTCATTGACTGATTCCTATTTTTCATAATAAACATAAAACTAATAATTATGACAATAATGTTAATTACTAATTATTAGTTAATCTCTAATTATCATTAATACTAATATTATTTTTAGTAATAGTAATAATTATTATTACATTATAATATTAACATTATAATACCAAACACATTCAATACATCCAGCAAAAACTATTAGTAAAATGTGAGATCCATACACAAGAGGGGAGCACAGAGAAAAATACAAATCTAAATAAAAACATGAAAGAAATTGTATGTTTAAATCACCTTTTGTGAAAATGTTCATTATGAATTTAAAGTTTAGCCAATAACAACAAAAGATTTTTTTCATATTCATACAGTAATTATACCTATATATATATATATATATATATATTTTATGATTAACCCTCTTCCTTCACTCGCTTTTTGTAACACACCTTTCCCTCGCAGGTCAAAATGACCCAAGTCCTAAAATGATACTATTTTTTTTTTTTTTTTTTGCCCGGAAAGCTTATTTTATTTCATTTTGTACAATTTTTCTTCTGTTTTTTTTTTTTTTATGCATTTTTGGGTAGATTTTTTGTTATTTTTTATTTAATTTACCTTTAGATTTGTAGATTTTATCAATAAAAATAAATGAATAGTAATTTAAGCACAATAAAGCACAATTTTCCTTGGATTCTTTCAACTTAAATTCAAAATAACACAATTTCATGCATAACCCTTTTAATTCAGCTCAAAATATCTTACATTTGGGTATCTCTTGTGGCAAAAAAATAATACAACATGATATTTCATGACTCTAGCCACTAGATGGCCTTGAATGTGCTGGAGCAAATGAGCTATTCCGCTGGGTCCTAGAGTCAGTTATTTTCAGTATTCAAAAAAAAAAGATACACGTAGACATAAAAAAATTGCATTCCTCGCATTCCATTCATTCCTCAGGGGGTCAAATTGACCCGAGAGGGAAGGATTTGTTACTTTTTTTAAATGTCAACCACAAAACTTATCGAATCCATTTTGTTGTTGTTATTGTTGTTGTGTGTATTCGTGGTTCAAGTGGGACAAAAGTCCAAGGGTCCAAGACCCCTCTCTGATGAACACTAATTTTTAAAAACTTTTTAGAAAGTTATTTTGACCCGAGGGAAGGATATTTTGTACAACACCTTCAGGAGAAGAGAAAGTTTTACACGTAACAAACAAGAGGAAAAACATACACAAAACGGAAACAATGATAAGCAGATGAAAAGCAAACTAAACCTCATCAATATAATGATCAAAAAAATCCTCACATTGTTTCAAGAATCTTCCACATTTCTATTCCTAGTTTAACAGTGACGTGGTAGAAGTGGCCCCCTGTATGAGCGACGCCTACGGCATGACGTCGGGAAGAGCGCGGGGTGTTCCCGACGCGAGTCACGCGCACGCGTTGCGTCTCAGCTGACGGAAGTGCAGGGCGCTCGTGTTGTTGTGTTCGGGCTCTGGTGATGAACAGGGTTGCTGTGAGATGAGCGGTGCGATCGTGTCATGACCTCCGCGAGCATCATGGCAGCGCTCTCGGGCCAGAGCGACGACCCCGCCGAACCGGACCAGTCCCTGCAGCACATGCTGAAGGCCATCGCGGACGAGCGCAACCGCCTGAGCGTCAAGCAGGACCTCAGCGGACTGGGTTAGTAACGTTACATTCAGCCGTGAACACTCACAGCCTCTCTGTCCTCCATGAACGCCGCAGACACGTCAGCAGAACTTGATTTTATGTTATTCAAGGGCGAAAACAGGCCGCGGTCATCAGCTTTTGTTTCAGCCGGTGGTCCTCTATCATATGACATCATTATTCACGAGGCGCGCCGCCGTGCTGTCGAGCCTGTGATGTCATAGTGCTTTAGTCTCTTTCCAGCGTTCAATTCGATATCTATCTATCTATCTATCTATCTATCTATCTATCTATCTATCTATCTATCTATCTATCTATCTATCTATCTATTGTTGATGAAACCACAATACAACAAGCGAATACCTGTTGAAAATGACATCACTCAGTAATGTGTGGTCTATATACCAGATATAATATTGCTTTGTGAAACATCATTGTGGCTGTTTGATTTCATTGACTGTCCCTTTGGCTTTTTCCGTCCTATTAACATAACAGCAAAAGGTTTTTGATGAACTCTTGGCTGTTAGGTGCTTCCTCTGCAGGGAAGCTGCTCTGTGTCCTGTTGTCAGGGTCATTCTAGTGATAACTGAGTACCGGTAACTCAAGTCACATGCAAATTCATCATCAAAGATCATATACATAGTCTGTCATATTCTGAATCATGTAGATATTTCAGTTCACCTCACTCAACTAAGCCAAATTGCACAGAAGAAATTTGAGACATTTTCCATTTTTGATTATGGTCTTTGTGCGTCACTCTCTCTCTTTTCCTGTTGTCTTTCTTTGATGTTTTGTCCCTGTTAAATATTTCATTCTCTGTGTGACACACTGTTAATGTTTTGCGTTTTGCACGGTCTTCACTTCTGCTTCTGTAAACATCTTCCTCTGGTTACAACTGGCACGTCTCAGTAGGTGTTATATGTTTTGGTAACACTTTACTCTACTGTGCAATTTGTTAACATCAGCTAGCCTATAATGCTTTAAACTAAAAAAAAACTTTATTATTCTAGATTAATGTTAACATTATACACATTGTTATTTCATGTTTTTTCATGTTCATGTAATTTACACAACTTTAAATGTTGAAAAAAATGTAGAAATGAGCAAATGCTGTAACCTACTTTATTAACCTTATTCTAAAATGTTAAAAAATTCTCTCAATCTTGTTAGTTAAGCATAGCTAGCTGGATCATTTTCAGGATATGTTACCAGGGATTTTCTGTCGTTCACAGCTTTACAAACTTTATCCAACTGTGTTACCAGAGAAAGATATCATACTCTTGCTGTTTACTGGGGAAATAGCAGTAGCCTATATACTATTGCAACCTTATGCTGAGTTAACCTCAAATTTTGCCTTTTAAGCAATAGTTCACCCAAAAATGAAAATGATCCCATAATTTACTCACCCTCAAGCCATCCTAAATATGACTTTCTTCTTTCAGCCGGACACAAGTTATATTAAAAAATATCCTGGCTCTTCCCAGCTTTGTAATGGCATTGAATAGCGCCGAATTGCGTTTTTGAAGGTCCAAAAAGCACATCCATTCATCATAAAAGTAATCCATACGACTGCGTCGGGTCAGAGGTCACCAGAAGCCAGTGATTGATTATAGTTTATAAAGATTTAAATATGGATATTTTTCTTTAAAAAACCCATCTCTTCGCTACAGAGGACTTTTATTAACCCCCTGCAGTCGTATGGATTACTTTTATGATGGAATGCTTCAAAAACTATGCCATTACAAAGTTGGGAAGAGCCAGTATATATTTTTAATATTACTCTGATTGTGTTCGGCTGAAAGAAGAAAGTCTAGGACGGCTTGAGGGTGTGTAAATCATGGGATCATTTTTGGGTGAACTATTCCTTTAACCGAGGAAGCTCCTTTTGAAGAACAGACCTGGGATGTCATTGAAACCTTTCAATGAAAAAAAGCTTCTTTTTTGAGAATGTGAGTGTTGAGTTGGCTTGTCTGTTGCTGTTGACATACTAGGCTACATCTGTTCTGAGTTACTGCTGGACTTCACAGTGCAAACTAACTTGACTTCATTTGTTTGTTATGAACGATGCATTAATCTTGTAGATTTAGAACTTAAGCTTGTTGAGTGGTAGATCTTCAGGCAGAACTGAACATCTTCCTCTTTCTAAACGGGGATATGAGAGTCCAGGTCATACAATCATTTCTCTTTTTGGTGGCTTGAGATCCATTGAAGTAAATGTCATGTTAGGAGGGCACTACTATAAAGCACTTTCCATTGGCAAGGTGCTGATGCCAGAGCTGGAACGGTTCCGGTTTTCACAACAACTCTCAGTCTGGAAAAAACTAAAAGGCTCATTAACATCAATAAAGATGTCACCAGTGGACAACATCCAATGTGACGCATTTATCGGCTCCTGCCACTTTTAATTCCTTGCTTGTCTGAAACAAAACTATTTATTTTACATATATCAAAATATATTTGAATGGATTGCTAGTCATTTAATTTGTTATATATTTAAATTTAGGATACTCATGATGACATATACACTGAATTAAATGAATTGATTACTTTTGAATAGGTTTTAAATATATTTTACAACCTTGTAAGACTCACAAAGTCTATATCCATTTTATCTTTTGAGAATTGATTGGATGCTAAAAGGCTTTTAATACCAGAATAAATCTTGGGGTCATTTACACGTCACTGTTTTCATTCAACTAAAAATGGACAACTACTTATGCATTTTGGCCGTTCATTTACATGACAATGACTTTTTAGGGGCCTGGAAACACAAACTTTTGAAAACGAGTTCAAGTTTTGAAAACAATGCCGTTATCGTCTCTGTGCAAACTACAAAAACGCAAATTTGTGAAAACGGTGTTGTCATGTGCATGCATGTTACTTGTCTAGTCTATAGGCGTGTTATGTTTCTTTACAAAGTGACATCGCCAACTACTGGCCTGGCATGAATAAAACAGCGTTTGTAGTTGTTTTCACGAATCCGTGCGAACAGGGATCGTTTTGACAACTTTGTCATTTGTGTACGAAACTTTTCATTTTTAGTACATTGTTGTTGTGTAAACGTACCCTAGAACTAAATGTAAATTACTAATTTACCATTGGTTAATTAATACAGGGTACCCGCGGGTCTTAAAAGCCTTGAAAAAGTCTTGAATTTGATCATCTCAAATTAAGGCCTTAAAAGCCTTGAATTTAGTATACAAAGTCTTGGATTTCGTTACAAAGGTCTTATTTAGTTTTTACCAAAAGTAAAGTAACTGCAGTTTAACTAAAAGTTGACAAAAAATGCTAAGACTTTTCGTCAACTTCAACTATAAAAAACAGGCTGACTCAAATGTGATTAAGACCAATAAGCATTTTCATCTGAAGATTAAGACTAAATCAAAAATGGCTGCCAAAATTAACACTGGCCTACACACACGCGCTACAATGCTGTTGCGTATGTATTAAATATGACTGATATATAATTCAATATATATTTAATTCAAGTAACCTCCTTGTACATAATTATTTTCTAGGGTTTAAAATGTATACAGATTTGACATTTTCCCCTCATACTTCTGTCGGAATGGGTACGAAGTTGGCATTGAATTTCATTTGAAATGGTATTAAAAAGGTCTTAAAAAGCCTTGAATTTAAGTCGGAGGATCCTGGGGGTACCCTGTAATATTATCCATGCAGTGAGAAAGGAAATTAAGTTCAGAAGTAGAGCAACTTTTGGTATAAGATTATATGCATTGTGATTGTGTATTAATAAGCAAGTAAATAGGATGAATTTTGATTTCATATTGACTGAAATATTGTCAAAACATTTTGCCAAGTTTACACTAACATTCAATATCACCAATAACATCTGACTGCAATGGTCAGAATTTTTCTTAAGCTGAAATCTGAAATATTATAAATATTATAAAAATGTTTTTTTTTGCAGTCTGTCCACTTATTGTATATGTGTGTACTAAAAACAAACATATTGTACATTTACTTTTTCAGTGTATTTAAGAAAAAACAGTTATATTTGTTTCTTGTGACAGATTCTTGTTTTGTTTCGTTTAGGGTGTTTCAAGGATGACCGTATAGTGTTCTGGACATGGATGTTCTCCACATACTTCATGGAGAAATGGGCACCCCGTCAGGACGATATGCTCTTTTATGTGCGTCGCAAGCTCTCGTACGTCAGTACAGACGACACAGAAGGGAAAAAGGTGAGATGAACCTATTCATTGTCAATCCATAAATTGAGTGAAAAATACAGGCTAATGCAGAGATAATTGATCCAAATATTTCACACCTAATTAAAACATTGCGTACATGCCATAGGTTTCTTTTTCTTTTTTTTTTGTGAGCACTGCAACAAATGTTAGTCATACAGGTCTGTGAGGACATGAGTGTGAGTAAATGATTCAAAGGATAGTTAACCCAAAAATGAAAATATCCCATGATTTACTCACCCTCAAGGTCATCTTATTTCAGACAAACACAATTGGAGATATATTTAAAAAATATCCTGGCTCTTCCAAGCATAATGTGAGTGAATGGTACCTTAGATTTAGATTTTTGAAGCTCAAAAAAGTGCATCCATCCATCATAAAAGTACCATACGACTTAATTCTTCGCCTTCTGAAGCAAAGCGATGCGTTTTTGTAAGAAAAATGAACATATTTAGAACTTTATGAACTGCAGTATAATGAATGACTGACGTCCAGCAGCAGCAGTGCGTGCGTTCCAGTGCGTGACGTAGGACGTCGGTGTAGCGTAAGCTCCGGTGAGAAGTGACGACCGCGGTCACGAGCTAGAAGTCCAAAACGAGGATTTTTTTTAAGAGAAATGTTGGAGGAGCTTGAGTTTGTTGCCCAGCGCAGCCCTGTACTCCGACATCCTACGTCATACATCGCGTCAAAAGCGTTACTCTTTTGGTGCAAGTTGACTTGCGTAGGCCGTCTGCCGGTAGCTAGTTATTTTAGTTTATAAAGTTCTAATTACTCACTGGACTCATACATCAAAAACTCATTGATTTGCTTCAGAAGGCATTTATTAACCCCCTTGAGTCGTATGGATTAAAATATTGGGTCCCATTTACTACCATTATAAAGCTTGGCAGAGCCAGGATATTTTTTAATAAAACTCCAATTGTGTTCGTCTGAAAGATGAAAGTCATATAGACCTAGGATTGCTTAAGGGTGAGTAAATCATGGGATAACTTTAATGTTTGGGTGAACTATCCCTTAAATTTTCATTTTTAGGTAAACTCACTTTAACTGTCCTGTCTCCTGTACTCTCTTACTTTATCACTTCCCCCAAACAGGGAAGAATTACAGAGTAAATAAATAGTTATTAATTAAATTCACAAATATCTGTAGTAATTGCTGAGATAATTGAGAAGATTGTTTTATAATCAATCATCGGGACATTCTTTAAGATTAATGAGATGGAGAACTTCTCTGATGTCATTTTGGATGTAGTTGGCAGAGCTGATTTATGAAACGTGAAACCGTAGATGGCATTTAAAAGTCCCTGATAAGGCTAAACATAGATTTTCCGAGATGTTTAATCTTGCCTACATTAGTTATGCCATTTCAAGTCATTTTGAAGATGTTTCTGAAGTTTGATTTGCTGTAACGATGACTTGCTTTGGTTTCAGGTGGAGGTGGAGGTTTACAGAAGAGACTCTAAAAAACTGCCTGGACTCGGTGATCCCGACATAGATTGGGAGGAGAGTGTCTATCTCAATCTCATCCTGCAGAAAGTAAGCAAACCTCAATGATACGACACCATCAAGGTTTATTTGTGCAATGTCAACAACTCAAATAAACCCAATATTACACTCTGTCAATGACACTCTGTGTCTCTGTGACACTGTGTCATTGACGTTTTCATAATGCTGTTTTTGGTATGGTTTTGCCTATGAAGTCTTTTTGTCCCACAGCTGGATTATGTGGTCACATGTGCAGTTTGCACACGCTCAGATGCAGGAGACATCCACATCCACAAAAAGAAATCACAGGTAAGACAACATTTGTGCAGTTTGTGTATTGGGATATACAGAAAGGTAACAGGGTTATAGGTCAAGGTTATGATACTAGAAGGTATTTATTATAAATAGAGTTGAATACACCTTTCAAGAGTCAGTTGTTTACTAAAAAAAAAAATCAAAGCAATAGTTGCTTTAATTTGAACTGTAAGGGCCCTATTTTAACGATCTCAGCGCATAGTCGCAAGTGCACTAATGGCGTGTCTGAATCCACTTTTGCTTGTTTAACGACAGGAAAAATGGTCGGCGCTCCCGGCGCATGGTCTAAAAGGGTTATCTCTATTCTCTTAATGAGTAATAGGTTTGTTTTGGGCGGAACGTGCAATAAACCAATCAGAGTCTCATCTCCCATTCCCTTTAAAAGCCAGTTGCACTTGCGCCATGGAGGATTCGCTTTTTACATGGCGGAATTTGCAAGCGGAAAAACTGAACGCTTCTCTAGAGAGGAAATGGATCTGCTCGTGCGCGAGCTTAAAGTGTATGTGTGCTATGAGGAAAACCAAACTAGTCTTTACTAGAATTTACTACCTTAAAGGGTGATGACATGTCTTTCATAGTATTGGGCACATATTTGAATATTTAATATCTTTAATGAATTAATGACTTCTGCATAAATGCTAATGAAATAGCGCATCTCTTTATTTTACAGCAAGTGTTTGCCTCTCCAAGCAAACACCCAATGGACAGCAAAGGCGAAGAATCCAAAATGAGCTACCCCAACATCTTCTTCATGATTGACAACTTTGAGGAGGTAACTCTCTAATGTGCTGCTGGAGCAACGATGCTAGAACAAAACTGCTAGTGTACTGCAACATCATGAGGTTAATCAAAGGTGTGTGTCCTCCGAGATAAGGAAATGAAGTACATTAGCTTTCAGGTCATATCGCAGTGATAGATTTCTGAGGTGTGTGAGAAAAAAGGTTGGAGCAGGTTTAATGTGCTTTTGCTGATGTTGTTGACACACTAGCACATTATATTTTCCGGCAGGTTAACACAATCACAGATTAAGCCCTGTCTTAAATAGCCATATTTATAAATCTAATCAAATGTTAGATAAGGTTTCTTGCACCAAACAATACGTGTGTTGGCTGATGATCCTTTTTTTTTTATTCAGAAAAGCCTACAAAAGTGTTCACAAAAGATTGTAATTTTAATTTCAGTTACGTCATACTGTAATATGTTAGAAAGTACAATTTATTGTTAAATATAGCTGTCAGGTGAGGTTTTGAATCATAAATGCTCGAGGAGTGATTTGTACGATTGTCAGAACTTAAAATTTGTCTTAAATTAAGATACATTTTGTTCTGTACTCTAAACTAGAATTTAATATCATCATATATAGTATCTGTAACAAGTGAACTCAATAAAAACTCACTGACATACATTAATACGAGATGTACATGTATAAAGAATGTAGATTTAAACTGAAACATTGAAATTGTGGACAAGAGCATTCAAGAACAAGAGCTTGTTAATGTTTACTAATTAACTTATCCAACTACATAATGATTAGCAGATCATTATTTAGTGTAAATTGAAATGCTTTTAAATGTTATTAAACTTTCAATTCATATAATCAATCACTTTTTAAAAATCTCCAAAAGAGTTTGACAGATGGTTTACAATGATTAAAAGCATCATTAATAAATCATTAAACAAAAATCAAGAATCTTTATATAATGCTTAAGGGATATTTGTTAATATATATTCAAATAGCTATAAGATAAAATGCGTATTAATGTTTAAATGATCTGTTAATCATCGTGTAATGAAAATAAAATGCTTTCATTAAACAAATGTTGTGAAAAAATTAGTTTAATTAAGCACTTCACACACTATTCATGTTAACATTATTCATTAAACCTGCAGTCCGCAAGTCTGGCACATTAAGGGGACTTAAATGTTTACAACTCTCATGCCCCTCCCCCACTACCACCGAGCACCCTCCCATCGAGTTCGCGTGTGCACCAGATTTTCTTTGAACGTGCCCGTCTCTTCAGTATCAAAGCATAATTTTCTTTTCCTTGGTTGTTTCAGACCTCCTAGCTCTGGTTGTTAACCGAGGAATTGGAAGCTTGTTAGTATTTTCTGTCCGCCATCACGCTTCGTATAATCCAACACACCTGCGAATTTCAGGCATGTGCATGTGATGTTGTAACGTGCACAAGGAGGGATCTGTGGCGTGCACGAACTGTGATTGACAGTCAGATCTCACACAGCCCTGCGCTGATTGTGAGACAAATAACAGGCTCCAGGTAGAGGTAGAAGAGCGGGGGGGGGGGGGGGGGGGGTTCTAAAACCGGCTGATTTATGTTGTTCTGTCAGAGCATAGTGTCAGTTTCAGTGAATATGTTTAAAAAAATCTTGCCGACTTCAGCTTTAACTCATAACCACAGTCTGTAAAGGTCTTTTATTTGTGGTGTGTGCGCAGACTTCTACTATTTACATATCTTTACAAATCATTTATTAATTATTTGTTCATGTTTTGTAGTAGCCGATCTAAAGTTGAAACACTTCGTTATTTGTAAATGTTTATAAATGTTTGCTAATCATTTACTACCTTTTATGGACAGTCAACTCAATGGCAAAAGTATCCGAAAAGACCCGAATTCACCCTTCTTTACACGTCTTTACAAATCTTTTATAATTATTTGTTCACCTTTTTGCAATACCCAATCTAAAGTTGAAACTATTCAACATTTGTAAATGTTTATAAATGTTTACAATTAATCATTTAGTACATTGATTTGTATTGTACTTGTAGCTACTATAACAATGTTTGTGTGAAGGGTGGTTAGTTAAGTTTAGCTAAATATTTTCTTAAGACAACGACCCATAATTGTAATTTGGATGCAAAGTATGTTTTTATTGCCTCAACACTTAGTATACTATATTCTTAAACGGTATACTCCTTGAATCATACATTAACAAGAAAAAACAAATACATTTTTCAAGAAAATACTTGTTCATTTATGAAAACAATGCAATATAAACAGTTTGAACCATGTTGCCTTAATCAAATTCACCCCTGTACACTGTTTACCCCTTAACTGACCCTCAAACCTGTCCCCAACCTTACCCGTTTATCACCTCAATATCAGCAAGAGTGTTTTGCAATAGAACATGATATACAATAAGTACATTGTACCTAACAATTATTTTGATGGAAGTACACCTTAAAGACACCTCATATATAAAGTAACATTCATTCTTATATTGTTACATTTTCTGTTGAACATCTGGATCACTCATAGCTACCAAACTCCTTTTTTGCATTTGTACATTTAAAAATGTAACAAATAAAAAAAGTGCAGGTTAAGTAATAAATTATCTGAAGTTCAATGACATTTACATAGTTTCAAAAAGTGCTTTATCAAATGAATTGAAAGTTTAATAACATTTGTAAGTATTTTAATTCACATTAAATAATGATCTGTTAATCATTATGTAATGCTAAATATGATCATTAGTAAACATTAACAAGCACTTTATCTCATATTTCTAGCTATGTGAAAATATTTTAACTAATGATTCGTTAACGTTTGTAAAGTTTGTTAATGACTTATTAATGAAAGTTGTTATAAAGTGTTTCCTTTTTAATGTCTAGTTCAGGGCTGTGAAAGGATTAATCGCATCCAAAATAAAGTTTGTGTTTACATATGTGTGTGAACTGTGTATAATTATTTTGTACATATAAATACTCAAATTTTTCTTAAATAAATACATGCATAATGTATTTATATATAAAATATTTACATTTCTATATAATATAAATTATATATATATATATACAGTATACATGCAAATATTTCTTAAATCTATACATGCATGTTTGTGTATTTATATATACAAAATGATTATACACAGGACACACACATGTATTATGTAAACAAAATCGCAATTAATCGTTGCACAGCCCTATGTTTATTTAGTTTTGGCTAATTTAGTGCTTTAATTCAAACTAAATGGAAATGAGAAACATTGCCTCGACACCTAGCTGAAATAAAACCATTTAAACCTGTTAATTGTCTAATACAGTTTACTGTAAGGCAAATGTACATTTTGTTATTTTATACAAAGAATATATTTTGGACTCAAAGATTTGTTGATATTTCTCAGAAATGGAGCCCACTAAAATGTCCAATTTCAAAATGGTTTCACAGGATGAATTTTTGAGCGTGTTAAGCTTTTGAATGATACCTAATTTATGATGAATATGAACATATTAAGTAACAGCCTGAATAATTAGTCCTTCCGAATGAGCAGTGGTGTAATTGTCATGATTGGCTGTGATTGGTGTGTGTATTCTGGGCAGGTTTTCAACGATATGACTGTTGGGGAAGGTGAGATGGTCTGTGTGGAGCTGGTGGCCAGTGATAAAAGCAACACATTCCAGGGCGTCATCTTCCAGGGCTCCATCCGCTACGAGGCCCTCAAGAAGGTCTATGACAACCGGGTACGCTTCCATGTGTGCGTTTCGAACGTTTTCATTATCTCGTATATGCTTCATGTGTGTATTTTATGGTATGTCTTGCCTTGATAGGTAAGTGTGGCCGCTAAGATGGCCCAGCGGATGTCATTCGGCTTCTACAAGTACAACAACATGGAGTTTGTGCGTATGAAGGGTCCTCAGGGGAAAGGTCACGCTGAGATGGCCGTGAGTCGAGTGCCCACTGGAGACACCTCACCCTGTGGAACTGAAGAGGACCAAGACTCTCCCATCCACGAGAGGGTCGGTTTGCAATTCATCAGTCATATATGCTGCAATTTAAATTACTACACAAATACTGAGTTCGCGTTTGTTCTATGCATTGAAAATATATGTGACTGTTGTCCCACAATGTAGATTCATATACCCTATATTGCCAAAAGTATTGGGACACCCCTCAAAATCATTGAATTCAGGTTCCAATCACTTTCCATGGCCACAGTTTTATAAAATCAAGCACATAGGCGTGCAGACTGCTTCTACAAACATTTGTGAAAGAATGGAAGCTCAGTGAATTCAAGCGTGGTACTGTGCTAAGTTTCCACCTGCGCAGTAAGTCCATTTGTGAAATTTCCTCACTACTGAATTTTCACAGAGCAGGGGCAGCGCATGCTGAGGCGCACAGTACGCAGAAGTCAATAGCTACAGACCTCCAAACTCCAAATATGGCAGAGTAGCTGCATCCAAGCCTCACATCCCCAAGTGCAATGCAAAGCGTCGGATGCAATGGTGTAAAGCGCACCACTGGACTCTAGAGAAGTGGAGACGTGTTCTCTGGAGTGACGAATCATGCTTCTCTGTCTGGCAATCGGATGGACGAGTCTGGGTTTGGCGGTTGCCAGGAGAACAGTACTTGCCTGACTGCATTGTGCCAAGTGTAGAGTTTGGTGGAGGGGGGATTATAGTGTGGGGCTGTTTTTCAGTGGTTTGGCTTGGCTCCTTAGTTCCAGTAAAAGGAACTCTTAATGCTTCTGCATACCAAGACATTTTTGACAATTTCATGCTCCCAACTTTGTGGGAACAGTTTGAGAATGGCCCCTTGCTGTTTCAACATGACTGTGCACCAGTGGACAAAGCAAGGTCCATAAAGACATAGATGAGCGAGTTTGGTATGGAGGAACTTGACTGGTCGGCACAGAGTCCTGACCTCAACCCGATATGACACCTTTGGGATGAATTAGAGCAGAGACTGCGAGCCAGGTCTTCTCATCCAACATCAGTGCCTGACCTCACAAATGCGCTTCTAGAAGAATAGTCACAAATTCCCATAAACACACTCCTAAACCTTGTGGAAAGCCTTCCCAGAAGAGTTGAAAATGTTATAGCTGCAGAGGGTGGGCCATATAAACCTTTGGCAGTATAGTGTATATAAGAATGGATGCCGTGCTAGACTATCATTAGCCTCTTTTACACAGCAATCCTGGTAAATGACCGTAAAATTACCAGAATGATTTTTCTGGTAAATACAAAATGCGCTGTTCACGCAAACAACGGCATTCTGTCTTTGTACAAGTAAGATACCATTCACACAAGGGATGCACCGATACCAAGTCAAGTCAAGTATATTTATATAGCGCTTTCACAATATAAATGGCATCAAAGCAGCTTCACAGTATCAATCAAATAACATAACAATGTTTATTTCTTAGTGGAAAAAACATCCACGTTTGGTAGGGCTGATCAATGGTATTAATGCTTGGTTAATTAATTTGAATATCCCCAACTGAGCATGCCAAAGGCAACAGTGGCAAGGAACTGAAAAACTCCATTAGGTGTCCTAATGGAGAGAAAAAAAAAAACCTTGGGAGAACCCAGGCTCAGTCGGGGGCCAGTTCTCCTCTGGCGTTTATGAACTAGAGGCCAGATTTACAGTAACTGTAATTTGATACAGAATTTTGTTTTATTTTATCACTTCGGGGTGGGTACGCGAACTAGAATCACAATGTTTTATCTGTAAAGTGGGAAAGGGATCCTCCATAGGGAGAGGCTAGTTGGCACTTCAGCACTGCGTTGTCATCGGGTCTTGGCAAAGCTCCTAGTCAGATCTGGATACGACCTGGATCCGGCTGGCTGCGGGAAAACCTCGGGATAAACAAAGATACTAAAATTAGCGTAGATGCCATTCTTCTTATGATGTAACGAGTACATCAGGATTTAAGGGGATTGTTCCCAGATCCGGCTGACCTAATCTATGCAGCCTAACATTGAATTATAGAAGTCTATAATGAATTATGTGTATGCTAGGTCAAAGAGATGTGTTTTTAGTCTAGGTTTGAACTGACAGAGTGTGTCTGCTTCCCGGACAATGGTAGGAAGACTGTTCCAAATTTTTGGTGCTAAATAGGAAAAGGATCTACCGCCAGCAGTCGATTTTGATATTCTAGGTATTACCAACTGGGCCGAATTTTGAGATCACAATAGACGTTAAGGACTATAATGCGTTAAGAGCTCGCTCAAGTACTGCGGCGCTAAACCATTTAGTGCTTTGTAAGTAATCAGCAATATTTTAAAATGTATACAATGTTTAATAGGCAGCCAATGCAGTGTTGACAGAACCGGGCTAATATGGTCATATTTCCTGGTTCTAGTAAGAACTCGAGCTGCTGCGTTTTGAACTAGCTGTAGTTTATTTATTAAGCGTGCTGGGTAACCACCCAGTAGAGCATTACAATAATCTAGTCTTGATGTCATGAAAGCATGAACTAATTGTTCCGGATTTGTTAACGAGAGCATATGTCGTAATATAGATATATTTTTAAGATGGAAAAATGCGGTTTTACAGATACTAGAGACGTGACTTTCAAATGAAAGATTGCTATCAAAGAGCACACCCAGGTTCCTAACCGACGATGACAGAGCAGCCATCAAGTGTCAGACAGTATTCTAGGTTATTACGTGTGGAAGTTTTTTGTCCAATAATTAGAATCTCTGTTTTTTCAGAGTTTAGTAGTAGGAAATTACTAGTCATCCAATTTCTTATATCAGCTATGCATTCCGTTAATTTTGTGAACTCGTAAGTTTCGTTAGGTTTTGAAGAAATATAGAGCTGAGTATCATCGGCGTAACAGTGAAAGCTAATTCCATGTTTCCTAATGATATCTCCTAATGGTAGCATGTACAGAGTGAACAGCAGCGGTCCTAGTACTGAGCCTTGTGGTACGCCATACTGAACTTGTGATTGATAAGACATCTCTTCATTTACTGCTACAAACTGATAACGGTCAGATAAGTATGATTTAACCATGCTAGTGCAATTCCACTAATGCCAAAATAGTTTTCTAGTCTATTTAAAAGAATGTTGTGGTCAATTGTGTCAAATGCAGCACTAAGATCAAGTAACACTAATAGAGAGATACAACCACGATCGGATGATACAAGTAAATCATTTGTAACTCTAATGAGAGCTGTCTCAGTACTATGGTACGGTCTTAATCCTGACTGAAAATCCTCGCAGATATAATTTCTTTCAAGAAAGGAACACAGTTGTGAGGATACTACTTTTTCTAATATCTTTGACAGAAAAGGCAGATTTGAGATCGGCCTGTAATTCTGAAGGATCAAGTTGCGTTTTTTTTACAAGTGGCTTTATCATAGCCAGCTTAAAGGTTTTTGGTACGTATCCTAGAGACAAAGACGAATTAATGATATTAAGAAGAGGATCTATGATCTCTGGAAGCATCTCTTTCAGTAGCTTAGTCGGCATAGGGTCTAACATACAAGTTGTCGATTTAGATGAATTAACGAGTTTGCAGAATTCTTCCTCTCCTATAGGAACAAATAAATACAATTTTTCCTCGGGGAGACTACAATGCACTCCCTGATGCGATACTGTAATAGACGGTTGCATAGTTATAATTTTGTCCCTGATACTATCAATCTTATAAGTGAAGAAGTTCATAAAGTCATTACTGTGTTGCTCGGAAACTTCTGTGCTTGAAACTTTCTTTTTCGTTAGTTTAGCCACTGTTTCAAATAAGTATCTAGGATTAGGTTTATTTTCTTCTAATAGGGTTTAAAAATTAGCAGATCTAGCAGCTTTTAAAGCCTCTCTGTAAGCAATAGAGCTCTCTTTCCACGAAATCCGAAATACCTCTAGTTTTGTTTTCTTCCAGTTCGATACCAGGCTCGATACTGCACCTCTATACTCGTAAACATTAAAGTGCTCTGAAACCAACTACAGATACCACCCAGTGTGTAAAGTACAGTGCTTGTGACAAAGAGACACAGACAACAGAGCAAACAAACATAATGGGTATATCAGGGAAGGATGTCAATGAAGTAAATGTATTGAATTAATAGAATGTTAAACAAACTAAATATTTACGCCTATATAGCTGCTGTGCCCAAGCTGATTGGAGGGAATTGAGCGTGCAGTGGCACTGACGCTCGAGCTTGTGGAGCGCACATGCCTTTTTCACAGACATCGAGAGAGAGAGACTTCTGTTGTATGCTCTT
This sequence comes from Meda fulgida, assembly GCA_030578275.1. Classification (NCBI taxonomy): domain Eukaryota; kingdom Metazoa; phylum Chordata; class Actinopteri; order Cypriniformes; family Leuciscidae; genus Meda; species Meda fulgida. The sequence goes on from CM060619.1 coordinate 19,013,088, forward strand.
GATTGCTGATCGTTCACTCACACATATTTGCGTCAACTAAAAAGATTACTTGATTTACAGTAATCACATGACATGATGTTTTCAAGAATTGTTCTACGCGTAAACATCACAGAAAGCAATGCTCGAATAGCCTTTTAAATCGAGTTCTCTTTCGTCATCTTGCGCTTGAATGGACAAATTCACACAAAATATTGTCACATTATAGGCAAAATATAGGCAAGTATCCGCAAGTATCCTTGTGAAACATAGTCAGTAAAGTGAACGTAAACAGTTTTGTAACAGTATCAGCTCTTTAAGTGACAGCAGCCTAATAAACCTTTTGCAGTCTTTGTCCTCAATGCTAATCTAACAACAAAAGACAAAAAGAAGTTTGCTCACTGGTTGAGCCCTGCTGGAGCAACACATTCACTGTGCTATTAAATTAAAGATAAAATATGATACCATATAATATTAACATGAAAGTTAGGCTTAATATAGTACCGCAGTTACTATAGTACAATAAGCTCTGACAGAGCTTTATGATTGGTGGTGGTGGAGGATATTCCCCCTTCTATGTAAAGCGCTTTGAGTGCTGAGAAAACGCTATATAATGAATGAATGAATTGGCCCAAAGCAGACTTCTTATGTCAATGGATCACCTTTATTCTTTGTTGACACAGCATCATACCAGTAATTTACTGGTAATGTTACATTTTCTTATCATTTAAAGGTAATTTACCAGTAAAGACTGGATGTCTGAAAGAGGCTATTGTCTCAAACATCAATCATGTGATATAAATCAATATTAAAAACCCAGATTTTGAAAGTACAGTAGCTGAAAAATCCTTAAATTAACTAGTCCTCTTAAAAACACTAAATGGTAACATTATTATTTTCCATAACGTGGAACACATGCATAACTGATGATAACATAGGTTTGTGTTAAACAACCCTTTAAAAAAAGTGTTCCAACTTTGATTTTCATTGAGGCATTTTCATTGGGACATCAATTTAGCACATTCATTTAGTACACAAAAAAAAAACTATTAATAAAATGAATCGATCAAATCTTTGTATCAGGTAATTAATTCATGTGCATTTTTAAACGAATTGACAGTCCTGTTTTCCTTCTAGGTGACATCATTCAGCACTCCCCCTACCCCAGAGAGAAACAGACCCTCCTTCTTCTCACCGTCACTCCGCCGGAAAGTGCCCCGAAACCGAAACGCCGAGATGAAGAAATCGCACTCGGCGAACGACAGTGAGGAGTTTTTCAGAGAGGATGATGATGAAGGTACACAAACACACTGGAACAGTAGTGACATTAAACAACAGTGAACCGTTTTAGCTGCGTATCTTATAGATTTGTATTTTTAAACCGATTTTAAAACAATTCTTTTTACTTTTTTAGAGGTGAAATTAACTATAAATATTCTAATTATAAAATGACAAGTTTCCAGCGTCTATCTATGTTCTGAACTATTGACGATCTCCTGCAGTCTTAAACTGCGAATGACTGAACCAAAGAATCCAAGTAGCTCTGCGATTGGTCAAAACACATAGTATTCTGTTTACCTCTACTTTTTTATTTTTTTACCTTAATTTATATAGTGCTTTTAACAATATAGATTGTTTCAAAGCAGCTTTACAGTGATAATAGGACATTACAGTAACACAGATTGTTTTGGATGTACAGCAGCCCTAGAATAAAGTTATTGTTCAGCTAAAGTTAGTTTTGATTGATTGATTCACTTCCGTTGCAAAGATCATTAGTTATTAACTTAGGGAGCCGCTAACATGACACCGTTTCTCCCTGTGGCACACGGAAACCTGACCTTTTCCTAGTTTTTGTACGATCTGAAATTGAATTTTAGAACTGAACAGAATTTATTCATCTGAAAACTGTAATATTACAATATTATGTGTGTTTACAGTTCATTTCAACTCTAAAAAATCAGAATTTAAAAATGTTGCGGCTTAATTTAGTTTTTTGTTTTTAAAGAAATTATAAAATACACCACAAAAACAATACTTTTTTAATATAGCCGCAAGCTGCGATTATCAGGGTCCCAGCACCAATAGCTCATGTAGACTATTACGTGATGTAACTGCCATGTGTCTCTAGATAATGTGTGTTTGTCCTGCAAAGACAGCGGACAGTCTGGAATCTCCACTAATACTAACCAGTTTGGAAAAAAAATTACATCACAATGACAAACATGACAGTTCTAAACGAGACAAACTGACTTAAATAAGAAAATGAGGTAATATTCAGCCATTTCAATTGTGAGAAAGAGATAGTTAAAAGCATTTCTTATTCGGTGGCTTCCTCTAGTGGACAACATTAGTATTAAATTATTATTAAATCCCTCATCTGTCATTTACATTGATAACATGCTGAAATATGATTGGCTGCTTGCGGCCATGTTTGTTGATTTGTCAAGAGTGATAGTTAATGAACGTATTCCTTTGCCTAAATATATAGTGATCAATAAAACGTATAGAGATCAATTTGTGCAAATGGATGTCGTCGGGACAATTCATTAACATATTTACAACATTTTCACGGTGGAAATATAACTGCCAAAAAGATACATTTTTATATTTTACACCAAAAGAATTATGAATCTAGCCCACACGGTTCTGGAGTTAAAATAGAATACGCAAAGGACGGCACCTAGTGTCACTTGTCGTTGTAGCGAGAGTAATTGTGAACCATCCCACCAATTTTGGGGGCAGATAAATAAGAAAATCCTACAAAAACAATAGGGTTTCAAGACTTTGTGCTTGGACCCCTAATTAAATGTCACATGTGTAAAAATCATATATACAAAATTAAAATCTTTTTGTCATTTTTCTGGATCCATACAGGATTTATATTCTTCTTTAGGCACAAATAATCTCATGATTTCAGTCAGAATAGCTTATTCTATTGACAGCCTTAGTTTTAAACAGGAAGAAATAAAAAAACAAATATGCATGCAATTTTGTGGAGGAGAAACACATTCCTTTTTTTGTTGTTGCAACAGGTTGTCAGGCTTTCCATCCCAAGTAAAATGTAAGGTTCTCTCCTCTCTCCTCAGACCTGTGCAACACTACAAACCTGCGCTCCCGCTCTCTATCAGGGACAGGCCGCTCGCTGGTGGGTTCTTGGCTCAAGCTGAACAGAAAAGAGGAGTATTTTCTGCTGTTTTCTCATCTCACCTATGTGACTCTTCCTTTGCATCGTATCACCACAGGTACAGCACACCTGCCCTCCATACAAATGCCAAGCCGTTTTAGCTTCAAATGTAGAGTAGGATCTCTATAATTGGAATTCTTTCTAGCAAGAATGCAGCTGAAGAGCTCTGTAAAGGCATTCTTTCTAGTAAAGGCAATTTTAGAGCTCTACAGTAGCGATTCTTACTAGTAAGAACTGCATTACAGCGCTCTCTATTCAGCACATTCATTATGATTAATCGTGCCTCGTCATTTCATAAAGTTGTGTTTTTAATGATGAATAGCAGCACTGAGGCTCTGATGATCTTTTAAGAATTATATATACTGTAAGTAATACAATTTTGATTAAATCATAAAATTATGGTTTATGGAGAAGAAATATAGGCAGGCTATGTACTGTAAGCTCCTTTTAAAGATGAATTTACACTCAAACAGAAAAGAAATACCCAGTTATATGCATATTTATTTTGTCATATTTGAGTTGTAAATGACCTGGTTGTAAAATACCTATTTTGTTCATCATCGCAAGGGTTTTATTCAAGGGTTTGGATTTGGCTGTGCGATATTTATTTATCGTCTACAGTAATATCGTAATTGTAATTTTAACGGTATTGAGTATGTCACTCACTTTGCAAAAAGCAAACAAAAACACGTCTTGAGAGTTCAAAAGCATTCACTGTGTGATGAAGCCTATTAGAATAAAGTTCGAATGCCCCTCGAATTCAAGTTAAGGGGGGAAAAAACATCCCTGTATGTGTTTTTTTTAAATATATTTATAACTTAGGGGTTAAGTATTAGGAATATGACACAAGCAAGAGTGCTGTTTTCCCAAATATCAGTGCGAGCATCGATCGCGGGTATTTTAACTTACAAGAGTGAGTTATATATACAATATGGTCTGTTTTTGCTCTGTTAAGTCAATGAAAATATTTCCTGGAGCAGAACTATTGTGTGGAGCAACACTGCAATGTTTTGTATTTGGAATGAATCTTTGTTTTTTAACAAATCATATGAATCGTATTCAATATCGAGTCATTTGCTTTGTTTCTAAATGAATCAGTCGTTTTGAATGAATTGTTTGACTGAATAATTCAATGAATCACTCATTATTAAGTTTGGGCTGCCACCTACTGGTGGTTTTAGACAGGCCTGAACCAGCCAAGGTACCAGAACTAAAACACACTCAGCTAAATATTGCTTAATAATTGTTTTTTAAATCCCCAAAAATAGAGATTTAATCAAATTTCATAATGAATCAACACTGAACTGATTTCACCTGAATAATGTTTATTATTGTCTTTTTAGAGCTGCTTTCCAGCAGAATTAAATTCTGTTTGCATCATTGAATCATTATTTTCTTGTTATCACTGTAAAGCTGCGTTGAAACTATCTGTATTGTATAAAGTGCTTTATAAATAAAGGTGACTTGACTTTCTGTTAGTCATTAAAAAAAATGTTGCCTGATAAAATGTCTCAATGTCTGACAAAAAAATAAAAAAAGTGTGATTCCTATTTTACGCAAGTTAAATTCCCATATAGATGCTGTAATAAAAATGGTGCGCTAGTACAATAGTGCCATTGTTTTCATCACTCTATGTAATTCATATAGAATTATTGGGAAATTAAAACAATCATGATGGATAAAACAAGAGAAAGAAATACATTTCAAAACTCATTTGTCACAGTGATGAAAAGCCTAACAATTATATGTAGCTCAATTTCTGCATACATGTTAAACACCAAAATGAAATGATATTTTGTTTGGTTGAGTTTTGATTTTTCAAGAGTATAAAGATGTGAATTAATGTAGTGATTAAATATTATTTTTCAAAAACAAAACATATCCAAGTTGTCATCTCAGTCTTGTGGTTATTCTGACACAATGAAAGGGCTAATAGTGCTTTTATTTTGAAGTATTGCACCACAGGAGGGATATTCAAGGGAAATGGGCGTAATCTCAAATCTGTTTTGCATTTAAAGAATACAAGTTTTTGATAGTAAGAATGAAATTGTAAATCTAATTGGAATTCTTACTAGCAAGAATTGAACTAGAGAGCTCAAATGTTACTAGTAAGAAATGAATTCAAGAGCTCTCTAACTTAATTGTTACTAGTAAGAATGTAATTTCGTTGAGTAACGCTGGGAACAGTTTAAGCTAAAATGGCTTGCCATACATACAAACTTATTTTCTGTATGTTAGCCTTGAACATTAATTGTAATTGCTCTCTAATGTTTTCTTTTTAGATATTCTGGAGGTGAGACAAAAGCCCATTTTGATGACATAGCATTTCCAGACTCCTCAAAAAACAGTTCCCAAGTGCCTCCTCACATCAGGCCCCTGAGGAACCGCCATCAGATAACCAAAAAAAACTACAAACAGTACACAACAGTGACGGAAGAGGAAAAGGGAACAAACTCCATCAAGAAGTGCCTGTTCTTCAGCCAGACACCCTCCAGAACGGCTCGAGAGTGATGCGAAAGGGAAGTGTGTATTTGGAAATGAAACACAATAAACGAATGTCGTTCTTGTAAATACACTGCTGCTTAGATACTCAGTGAAACGTACCGACCACAGCCGTCTCCCTTCCTCCCTCCCTCAAGAGACACTCGTAGGTTTCACCATATTGCTGATTTTGTGCATAGTATATTTTCCAAAGGACGTTTCCTCGCAGCTCTTGGCCTTAATACATCACTAACCAGCTGATATATAACACACGCCATCCTTTTGATAGCCCATTGCTAATGTCCAGCAAACGTCCTCCTTCACTTACACGATTGTCGTTACTTGTTGTGTTCGAGGGGATTTATGATATCCAAATACTAGTGAACATGACGTATCTCCTGAGAGGACTGACATGTTTCTTCGGAGAAGGATGACGACAGCACCTGAGCACAGTTCTTGGAAACCTCTCCGTCCATAGACACTTTGTTCTTAAACGTGACACTGCTTTTTTTCCTTTTTTCTCCGCTGTGATTTCTTCGCGTTTGGTGACGGTCGACTTCGAGTTTCAGTTTTGAAAACTCTTTTGCACTAAAGGGCTTTTGGAGTTGAACATGTTTAGCCAACCCAAAGTGTCAGTATTACTTTGTTTTGTACGTACGTGTGTGTGTGTGTGTGTCAGCTGAATGTAATAACTGATCCGACAGCTTTAATATCCATTTGATATTTTGATAGGGAGATTTGCCAGCAGCATTTTGAAGTTGTTGTTCAATCTATTTTAAGACCTTAGTCCTCTGTTTTATTTCTCTTTTTGCTGTATGTGCGAAGCTTCAGTGGAAGGCTGTTTTTAAGGAAGTCCCAGTTTGTTAAACGCTTTACATGCGCTTTTTGTATCAAGTGGTAATTCAGCAGTAAATGTGCATGTTGTCATATTTATGTTGGTAATATATATATATATATATATATACCTTTTCTGTACATCTTTATGAAAATACACATAAAAAAGCTCTTGTTGATTTCTTTTTTTGCTTAAAAATGTTTTGTCGAATATCACACAAATGTGAAGGGTTAATAATATGAAGGGCAAATCAATAATTAGTTTTCCCCCAAATTATTACCTTTCATGAATTAACATATTTAAAACTTAAAGGGATAGTACACCTGAAAATGAACATTCTGCCATTTACTAACCCTCATTTGACAGCTACGCAACTACCACTTTGACGCTAAAAGTTCATTTAAGAGAATTATGATGATGAACAGACTGAATTTAGGCTTACGGGTTTAGAACAACATGAGGGTGAGTAATTAATGACAGAATTTCCATAATTTCATTTTTGGGAGAATCCCTTTAAGTGGCATTTAGTGATGGACGCTTTCAAAACACTGCTTCGTTCATTAAGTTTCAAAACATTTACAAATCTCGTTTCAAAACGTGTGTTGAATTTGCCAAGGCACCCCATTTCAGCAAAGTGGCTTTGTTACGTCATACAAGACCGTGATGACATATTTTTGTAGGCCGACCCGGAAGTTGACATCACCGTGGTTTCCTTTGCATTTGGAAAATTGTAGAAAATAAGCTCTCTGATTCTTACACATAGTTTATCATAATAATCTTGACATATTAACACAACTTTTATGAATGTTCAACTTTAAATGCAATCGGTAGAAGTAAAGAGCTATAAACGACCTACACCATGGTCACACTGACTTCAACGTTACCATCACTTAGCTTCTGACAACTTTCAGTTTTCCCTGAAGTAGTTAATAGTAGTTTGCAAGAACATGATTATAAACACAACAAGGCTGTAAAAGTGAACTGAATTTTTTTTTTTTGCAGTGTGGAACAACAAAATTAGAACACAACAAGTATTAAGAATAACAAATATATAGAATAAAGAAAACAGTTCACCAACACCATAGCACAAAACAGAACTAGACAATAACTAAAAATAAATGAGAATGGAAAAAAAGAATGAAAGGGCATTACTTAAATTAAAAGAAATTTAAACATTAAAGTAAAAAGTTTGTAGGTCATGCAAATTGTACATGTTCTGAGTCTTGTGGGGTTAGAAGATGAAATTGTAATCAAGTAATGTTTTATCTCATGTACACCAACTAAAAAATAGGTTTACAATTCGAAAACTTACATTTATGAATATAAAATATACATAGGAAAATAATTTGATTTATTATAAAGCAGGCATTTGAATTGCTTAAAAAAAAATCCAAAAATAACAGTTTTGGGATTCATTGAGAAACTTTGCAAGATATTGCTTGAGATAAACAAACTAACATCTTTCCAAAGTTACAAAGTATTAACTGCACGAACAAAACTAATGTCAACTAGTTTACCTGTTCGGCTGATGGCGTTTAATGTCCTCGACGACCTCTGTAGTCACATTTAGCCACTTATTGGCAACAGCTTTTTCAAGACAAGAAAAAAACTTACAAAACACAAGGGATAATTACATATTTTTTCATTATCTACATGGATGTTAAAATCACCAAGAATTTTATATTATATTAATTCTAACTCAGACTTTATCAAAGAATTTGATTTTCTATCAGTGATAAATGTGCCCTGTATATAGAAGCAAAGTACAAATGTCAAAAGGGAATTTTAGTGTACACTAGATAACATCACATTAAGCACCATCTCTTCAAAATAATCATACTTGAAACCAGACCTCAGAGTAATACTGGAAATATTACTTTAAATTACAGCAACTTTCGGACGAGAATCATGTTTATAACAGTAATCTTTGGTTGAAGACTCAGTTAAAGTCCCCCTGTGGTGAAAATCAAACTTTTAATGTTGTTTGTGCTGTATCTATGTGCTGTTTTTAATATGCTATATGACAAACCATGTGTAAATTCACAAGTCAGCAACATTGCTGAGTATTTTCTCCTTAAAACTGCAGAGAACCAAAGCTGTCTCACAAATTGGTTTAAAAGCGCTGGTGTTTCTGATGTCACAAACTACCTTGTAACCAATCAGGTATTGATAGATCCCCTTAAGATAGGTAGGGTAAGAATTTGGCATACAAACTCAAAACCGAACTTTATACTATACTGGAATGTAGTTAAACAGTTTCCCACAGGATTTAGTGACACTTTGGGGTCTGGAGGTTCCTCTCTAGGGGGTCCGGGGAAATGCTCTCCCTGAAGAAAAGTTTGTGCATTTAAAAGTTTAAATAATGTCAATTCCTTGCCATGAAATCTATTTTAATTTGAATATAAACCAAAAAATTATATTGCCGCCCCCCTTCATTTTGCAAGTTTCACTCCTTTACAAACAATGTAATATTCCTAAATATTGACGTACGGCTGGCTGAAGGTCTGGCTCCGCGGGACTAGACGTCATCAGGCTTTGGTGCCACCGCTTGAGTCAGTGCTTCCAGTCCGAACAGAAACACAAGATGGCAGCACTTCAACTGATTCTTCCTGATGCTCGACCATACAACATAAATCTACAGCGGGCATAGTAAATGGCTGTCAAAAGTGCGTGCTTAACTTTCAGAACATGTTGTTCATCCTCTAAAGCAGAGCAGTGGGTCCCGAGGACTGGAGTTGAGAACCACTGCTCTAAATGCATAAAACCAAGGGTCAATAACATCAAACAATGCACAAGCTGTTATATTAAACTTTTCACTTATTTAATATGAGGTTTACAACCCCGGTTTCTGATATTTGGGCTCGAAATAGTTCCAGAAAATAATGTATTTATGCCAGAATGAGTAACGTGGAGAGTTGATAAAATAAACTGCCATTGTTTAATCACGTGTCGTTGCAAACCCTGACTGTCTTTCTTGCTTAACACAAACCATTTTATTTATTTTTATGTCCATAAAATGGTCAGTTATCACCAAATCCACTCATCAAAGTATTTTTGTGTTTCACAGTTTGGAATCAAATGGAGGTATGTAAATAATGACACTTTATCTTTTGGGTGAACTATTGATTAGTAATTCTAGATGTATTCTTCTAACTAGGTGGAAATATGGTTAAAAAGGTTGAAGGCATTGTGTGTTATTATAAAACATATTTTTCTACAATAAATTATCAAAAACAACAGACTTAACTATGATATTATGAATTATGATACAATTTATGATTGTATAAATCTAAAGGAATAGTTCACCCAAAAAAAGGTAATTCTGTCCTTTATGTCAGCAAGGGTGTAGTTTTGGTTTGAACATGGGGGGTTTTAAGTGTGAACCGTTAGAGGGGTCCCAGGACATGCTCCCTCATGAGATTCATTTATTTTGGCGAATTGTTTTTTTTTGTGGTATCATCCACACATGCACTGATAACATAACGGCAATAAAGTAATAGCCTAGTTAGGATTTACTTGTTTACATAGTATACTAATGTTTTTTATTTTATTCAAGCACCTAAAAACTTTTTTAAATCAAAGTGCAATGGGGTCAAACTAACTTTAACATTTTCTTATATTGAAAATGTACATTTCTTGTCATCCCTAGGAATATCTGAAAGCCAGGTTTTTCCTAATATCTGTCATTATTAGCAGAACACATATTGGGGAAAACCAATTTTTTAGTCAATACTTGAAGGTCCTCTTGATTCGAACTTGTACTTGGCCTAAAAAGTGACATGTCTTGTAATTTAACAATAAGGCTGCATTTGTTACAAAAAGGACATAAGACCATGCAGCTCCTCATTACCATTCTACGGCCAGTTACCTTTTTTCTTCCTTTTTTCATTTGTAATGAAAAATAGCTACCTACACATTCAGAAACTATATACACAACATGCCGCAGCTGTAATATACATGTCTATTGAAAAATCTATTCCACTAATTTATTGTAAATTCTACAAGTTAGTCAATTTACCACAATAAATACAATAGAATTTGATAAACTCTAGTAAAGGTGGTCATGAGTATAAAAAGCTTTCTAATTTATGTTGGATGATGTTTTCTCTTTTCATCAGTCTTTAGTAAATAAGTAAAATAATTTTTTATTATTGGTTATTTTTTCCCTACTATGGAAGTCAATGGATAGTCAACTGTCTGGCTACCAACATTCGTCGATATATCTTTTGTTCAACAGAAGAACGAAACTCACACAGGTTTGAAACATGAGGGTGAACTATCCCTTTAATTGTTCAATTCAGTCGAGGTCAGTAAGTGGGAAATTCATTTGTGCCAAAGTACCATTTCTATTGCCATGATTGCTGGAAATGAAACGAGTCATTTGTCAGGTTCAGTTGATTTATTCACCAGTAAATGAATGTAAGGTAGATTGAGTGCTGCTCAACACTTTAAACAAATACCTCATTGTGGTAGTAAGGCAGTAAAAAGGCCACTCACAGGAGAAAAAAAAAAAATCTTCCGGAGGTCATATTCAGGACAGATTGCCATAAAGCCATCATTCATTCTCAACCTCAGCAGTTCTGTGGTTTACATACATCCACACATGCCCTCAACCAAAATAAATACCATCACAGCAAGTACTGCGAAAATGAGCCAAAAAAGTATATCTGATCACTTCCTCCTATGAAGAACTGTGGGGGATTATTTTTGATTAGAGCAGTGGAAATATGATGCATATATTGTTCTAAAAAAAAAAAAAAAAGATCTTCAAGTGTAATACTGACCTCTAAATTACTCCTCCAGCCATCGTTAGAAAAACCATACAGAAAGGATCTTACACGTACTTGCCTCTGAAAAATGAGTCCGAATTAAAAACAAAATCCACGTAAAACAGACGGCTCTGTCTAAACCTCGAAGAATTCCTTAAATAGCAGCTAAATTAAAACTCAAAGGAATGTCGATGAATCCAGACTCGTGTCTTTGCTATAACATGTGGCCTTCTCTGATACGATGAGCAGTGTTTACAGTAGGACCACGAGTGATTTCACAGTAGAAGAACCCATTGGTTTCCATCACTCTTCTAGACGATTAACGGGATGCAAAAGAACAGTTCTAGATCAGACAGACAAGAGTAGATGTGTGGGTCGTGCGAGAGCCACGTTCAGTCAAACACGTAAGAACGAGAGTGGATGATGCGTTAGGCTTTCTTTTCCTGCAGGATCCCATGCAGTTCGTCTGCGTCCTCTGCCGTTTTCACGCGCACGAGCAGCGGGACGGGTGTACTGGGGTTCTTGTCGTCCACGGGAGGGTTTGGCACGCACACCACCATCACGTTGTTTTTGCCAGTTCGTGAGCAGGGCATGGAAGAGGGCACCATGATGTTCAGCAAGATGTTCCCTATGAAGAACCAGAAGAGCCAGTAAGCACACATGCAGCATATGTTCAAATATAAAGCTGAAACATAACTAAATCTTTCTGGCTATTTGAGATCTCTTAAAATACATGTATTAGCTGAAATTGACACAAAAATAATGTTATTTTTAAGCTGGAGGCAATACCAATAAGGACTGCGTCAATCATAAACGTCACTTCCTCAATTTGTTTTTACTGGTAGACTACCCTTAAGAACATGAAAAGCAGAGTTTATTTTATTTGTATGTTTGTTCTATTGTATTTGTGCTCGTAATTTGATTATTTGTTCTTATTTTATTACTGACAGATTTGAAATTTATAAGGACTTAGGCTAGTAGTTTTTGGCGTCACAACCTTATTTATTAAGGTCACGGGTCAAAAACTAGGACCGTTTTATTTATTTTTTGTGGTGGGGCCGGTGAAGAAATCATTAACATTGAGCCCTGCAGAGGAGCCATCATTTCATCATGAATATTTAAAAATATAATAAATAAAACAGCAATTTTACCTTAATGTTGTGAATTATTTGAGTTCCAGCAAGAGCGCGTCCACAACATGAGTCATTCTGAATGGCACGTAACTTAAGTTCAAGTTCACTTGTGCATTCACGTCATTTTGTGCAGATATAATTTGTAATATGTTTATTTTGTATATATCTGATTAATCTCATATAGGATGCGTTTCTTTGAGTTAACGCGCTAGCAAAGTGCTCAACGATTATTCATTCAGCGCGCACCGCTCAAGCAACAATGCACGACTAATAATAACGATGATTAATTTGGGACTGTCATATTACATAACATGAGAACACTAATTTATTAAATCGTTGTGAATTCATTGGGTTTAGTTGCCGTTTTCAGTGCGTTGTTCCAGGAAGAACAGCCACACATTCTGACAAGCACGCATCTGAGGCGGCGTTGGTGACAGTGACCCGTCGCAACTCTGTCGTCATTATGTTCCGCCGACTCTATACACGATGTGATTGGCCTGACCAGAGTTTGGTTTTTCCAGCTCAAAAGCCTATGGAGAGTTGCTAGACCACACTGGCTGCAAATAATTTTTGCTGCCGCTAGGGTGCGTCTAGATTTCTAGGCTAGTTTTGAGCAGCATTTGCAGACCCTGTCATGCTGTTGGCCATATCACTCACGCATATTGCAGTATTAAGGCTGACGATTAATTGATCGTTAATTTAAACGACGATCGATCATGAGAATTTGTGAAAATTTACATCCCTATTACCTATATATTTATTAATTAGTGCAATATGGTAATATAAATATAAAAAGCTTGGATGTCTTTGAAAAAAAAAAGTCTCTTTTGCATTGCTCACCAAGGCTGCTTTTATCTGCTCAAATACAATAAAAGTTGTTAAAAAAAAAAAATCCAATTTGAATAGTAATGGCTGCTGAAAATTCAGCTTTGAATATAGTCTTTAAAGTCACATGATCTTTTAGAAATCAGTGTGTATAAACAATACACATTTAATACATTTATTTAACAAAATCTGGGTTTATTTCAGTGACTTGACAACTGTGTTGACTGATATCATCCGCAGCCCTCCTGGTTAATACAAGGTCTTAACAATACCACTTTAACGCTTCAAAAAGTTCATAAAGAGATTGTAAAACAAATCAATGTTTATTTGTGAATAAAAGCCTAAATTCAATCTGTTCAAAGCAATCGAGTCTCTTCAGAATATTTGGACTAAACCGCTCAATTCATATGGATTAGTTTTACAATCTCTTTATGAACTTTGTGAAGCGACAAAGTGGTAGTAGCGTAGCTGTCAATGGAGGGACAGAGAAAACTCAGATTTCATCAAAACGTTCTTCATCTGTGTTCTGAAGAGGAACAAAGTCTTTCATGTTTGGAACGACAGTGAGTAATTAATGACAGAATTTTCATTTTTGGGTGAACTATCCCTATAAACTACCAGCTAGATGACTGCATTTCATGAAATGTCCTGCAGGGGATCCAGATCTTCTCTGATCATGTCCAACATAAACACACCATGAACCTTATCTGAATCCTGCAATTTTATTTCACACTTAATGATAAAAAATGCGCCATTGAGAGAGTGGTAACTGATTATTTCTTGTAATAGTGACTTATCAGCCTAAAAAATTATCTTTACAGACAATGTCAAGTAAGTTGATTTAGTTGACTGATTAAGTGATATAATTTAACAGCTGATGACACACAGAAGCAGACACGTACCCAGGTTTGTATCGGCTCGCACTAACAACTGAAGTTTGCTCTCAGCCACCATCTTCAGGTGCAGTGTCCCGACCCCCTTCTCCTTAAACTCTCCGTCCTTCTTATAAAACAACTTACACCTGCGGAAAGATCATTTTGAAACATGACATATACGAGAGACACGGGTGTTGTGTTTAAAGATCGAGTGAAGGGTACATGATGTGTACTTTTTGGAGTAGAAGGCATCTTTCTCCTTGATCTCTTTCACCACAGGAACAGGCGGCTCCTCTGATTCGTCCCCATTTTCATCTAAAACAGAAGAGAGCACAGGAAATTCACTTTAAAAAAATCATGTAACAGCATTTTTCTGAAATGTGCTGACTGATACTCTAAATACGAGTCTCACTTCTGCTGATTTCATATTCATTATCGGCATTTGCGCTATAATCATGAATATTCTTGTTATAAGTGTGTTCTGTGAGAGCACAATCATGTCATCTGCAAGTTCTAATTGATGAAATTGAAAATTGTCCAGATCATTTCATTAACAATTACACCCTTCATCAGTCACATGTACACATCTTGAATCCCCTGAGGAAGGCACACAAGATTTAGCCAGTGGATATTGAAAACATTCACCACATAACGTTTAGTCTAATGCAATAGTCACTCATTTTTCTCTTTACAGTCATGTTGAAACTGTGTTATAACATTTTAAGACTATTATTTAAATTAAATAAAATCCGGATTTTTCTAATCTGATAAACTACTATCAAAATAGTTGTTAGGTGCATTGTATTATTGTATGATTATTGAATTATTGTATAAACATTATTTTGCCCTTTTCTGTTAGCAGATGAATGATGTACTGTGATTATAGAGATGCATAACTCGGGTCTGTTAAAGGATTAGTTCACTTAATTTAAATTCTGTCATCATTTACGCAAACTCAAACAGGTTTGAAACAACTTGAGGGTCTTTCTTCTGCTGAACTGCTGATATTTTGAAGAATGTTGGTAACCAGACAGTTGATGGACTGGAATACTATGGAAGTCAATGAGATCCATCTACTGTTTGGTTGATGACATTCTTCAAAATATCTTTGGAGTTCAGTAGAAGAAAAACTCATACAGGTTTGAAACAATTTGAGGGTGAGTAAATGACAGAATTGTCATTTTGAAGTGAACTATTCCTTTAAACATGGTCCATTTCTGCAGAATCTCTACAGAAAGAATACATAATTTTCTCCCACATTTCAACTGAAATGTACCATTACACAATTCCCCTATAGCTCAAACAGCTAATATATCAAGAAAAATACCCTAATAAACCCTATATTCCACTAGACTGAAATGACACGAAAAGATGCCATAAAATAAAATAAACACCACTTACAACCTTACAGCAAAAACCTATGAATCAGTGCGTTTGCGGTATTAGTGAACACACATACCTGCAGTCTGGCTGTTGCTGGCTGTATTCAGAGAGGATGACACCGCAGGACTGACACTACTGACTGCTGATCCAAACACCGACACGCCTGAGGAGGAGGCGGAGAAGGAGAAAGACGGCGCTCCACTGGACGTCACCGCACCGAGCACAGAGCTGTCCACCTTCTGGCCGAAATTAAAAGAGACGCCCGGAGCCGCCGCAGCTGCTGGTTTGTCATCATCCTTGTCTTTAAAGGAGAAGAGCTGCGGTGCTGCTCCACTGACAGCAGGACTGGAGACGGTGGTTCCCGCTCCTCTCGACACAAGCCGCTTCTCTGCCCCACCGTCTGACGTGCCGCTGCTGTATTTCCTCTCGATGCTGGCCAGGTGTCGCTCGTAGTCCCGGAAGATTGGGTTGAGGTCGCACAGGGGGTTGTCGTTGACGTGTTTGGTGATCCAGTCGCGCACGGAGCAGTTGAGCGCGGTGAGCTGCCGGTTGTACTCTTTACTGCTGGGGACGGAGCCGTTGGAGGTGACATCATCCGTGGGCTTGGAGGGGGTGGAGCTGTTGAAGGTTAAGGGACCTGAGGATGAAGAGAGACACTGTGTGACTAAGAGCTCTGAAGAGATGCCTCTGCGAACAGTGTGGTGACTGCCACCCATCCTCCCTCTCTGACTTTAGAGTGTGTTGCCCCGTCAAGTCAAGTGACCCAATTCAATGCTACGTCATGGCCTATATAAGAACATTAAAAGGTAGTAGGGCAAAATGGAGAAAATTATGGTTCTCTTTATTATATAAAATTCTGTAAACGGGGGGCTTACATTCCTGTGTCACATTTCAGTGTAATATGCAGTGCCAAAGTTTGCTTTCCCTAAATAGTGCAACACTAGCCAGTACGGGTGTAACGGTACACAAATACTTGCCCGCGAGGGGGGGTGGGGGACGGGGTAGAAAACTTAGGCATAAAATTGCTTTTTTATATCAAACAGTGGTTTACTGAACAAATTGTGTCTGTCTTTGAATGAATTCAGTAGGGGTGGATGATTAATCGGAAAGAAATCGAAATCGAAATTCAGAGCCTATAACCGACAATTTTACCATGCCGGTTATTCCGCTTTTTAATACTATTCATATTTCCACCCACTGTGTGTTAATGTACTTTCCCCTTAAAACAAATTACTGCGTGTTTAGTCACGCGACATTAGCAACATGGAGAACTCAAACACTGATACAAGCAGCTCCTGTTGCTGAGTTGACCAAGAAACACGCAGTGTCTGTCATTTGGACACATTTTGGCTTCAATAAAGATGGGTTACGGGTTGTAATCCGCATTCCGCACTCGTATAGTTTTTTTTTCTCTCATCAAAACCGAATATGTTCATTAGTGGTTACAGTCTATATCAAGCAGGGACACGTTTGTGTGGATTTTATTTTGTGATTTCACCAGAACGAATGAGAGTCTCCGCGATAGATTGAAGAGCGCGTCCGGGTGGAGACAAGAGAAAAACTGTATCCATGACACTGATAGCAGCGGCAACGAGCGCTCAGCTGGATCTCAAAAACAACAGATTTAAGCGCTAGAAAGAGATCTAGCGCTTAAATCTGTTGTTTTTGAATAGCAAACTAAATGAATGCTCTGCTAGGTAACTGGAGATGTTTTATTTATTTGTATTAGGTACATCCGTTCTATGACATTAGTATATTTTTTACTAACCGTATATTTACGTATATTGCGTCATTGTACCCAGCACTTCCGAATGCGTCTCTGTCCCCAGCACATTTCAAAACCAAACTTACGTCCATGCACCGAACAAACTCAAGTCGAATGCAAACACTGCAGAAAAACTGTTATAGCGACCACAGGTAATACCACCAATCTGTTTCAACACTTGGAGTGCAATCACATTACTGAATATGAACAGTGCATGGCTCAAAAAAAGAGAGAGACTGAAAAACGCCCAGGAACAAAATGCTTTGATTCAATTGTTTGAAATATTTAATAAATAAGCATTAATAGCTATCTGTGCGTTTCCTTATTTTAGAATCACGAAGATAGGATTATGCACTCTTTCATTAGAAAAAATAACCGTGAACATATTTACAGTATAAGCCTTGCCTTATACCTTGAGGGATTTTTTTTGTTTAAATAATCGTTCAGTACTCGTAATTGAGGTAACTTGTTCGATTAATCGCGATTATGATTTTAGCCAAAATCGTCCAGCCCTAGAATTCAGTTATAATTAAGTTTCCGAAGGATTTAAAAAAACAAAAAAAACAAAAAAAAAAACTTTTCTTGCCCATTAGCTATTATAATATTAAAGGTTAACAACAGAGCCCAGACTATTTGCCTAAATTAAGTTGCCATTTATTTTTTACATATAACAATGAACTCAAATAATAAACTGTATACAAACATGTAAACTGCACATAAGGCAGTTTTTGCATTAACTTCTACATTTAATTATATGTTTTTACTCCAATTCGTTGTTGAAATAGTCATTTTCATGACAGATATTTTAAACAAATTAATCAAGACATAAGTAAAATATAACAAATATATAGGCTAATATGGTGCATATTTAGCTAAAGGGTTAATTTCTCTATCTCTAATTTCTCTACTTCTCGCAAACTAACAAGCTGTGGACATTGAATGGTCTTCCTGAGGTAAATGTAATGCTGCGTGGGATATTGTTTTAAAGCTGTTTTACTGATGTCTTTCCTCAGTTAAAACACTGATTGAGCGATTACACAAGATATAATACGTTTCAGTAAGTTGTACTCTGTCTTTGAACATACCTTCAGATGTTCGTAACGTTTATTAGGAAGAGATGATCGCGATCACTCGTGCTGCGCTGCTTATACCTATATAGCCGCCTATACAGTGATCTTTCACGCCACATTAAAGAGAGTCAAAACAGCATTTAGCCTATTGTTTGAATTACGTGCTAAAACTGACATAATTAAAACATAGCACTGTGTTTCTTGTCGAAAGTACCAATAATTGCAATTCGCTCTGTGTTGTGTTAATGGTGGTGGGTGGGCTACAACGCTGTATACCCCCAATTACGATTTAAGGAAGAAAAACTAGTTGTCACATAAGGTAAACCTCAACAATGGGCTAGAGCTGGGCGGGGCGCGTTCAGTACACTATGAGTATTTTCAGTTCAGTTTGAATATTGTTACAGTATATTAATAATATAATACATTTCAATATGTATATCCCACATTTCATAGTGCAGTTAATATTAGTAGCCTAACGTTACAGTAAATCAGTGGTAAACGATGGGAATTTGTAGACGGAAAAGCTTCTGACCGCCTCGTTGTGCAGTGTTTCTCCTGTTCGTCAGCGCTATTTCATCTGCCTTTAAACTGGTTTAAATCACTGAGACATTTGTGTTCTTCGCTGAATTCAAGCGCTTCTCACTGGATCTCGTGACCGAGACCGATCAGAGCAAACGCATCTGCTAGTGAGCTTGCGCTGGCGTTTGGACTTTGAGCCGAGCGGATAAACAGTCCGTGAGGGGCGCGCGGTTCAAATGAGTTTCGTTCCGCTTTGGGCGCATAAACATTATCGAATATTTATCGAACTCTATCGTTTTATCTAGAAAAATTATATCGCGATAACTATCATTATCGTTTTATCACACAGCCCTACGCGCAAAGATACTGCAGGGGGGGCGCGGGAGATCAGCAGCAAAAAAAAAAAAGGAAAAAAAAAAACAGCCGTTTTAAGGACGTTTAAGAGCGTGAACAGCGCAGCGCTCTGCCTTAATGAAGCGGCAGAAAAAAGTTTGAGTACCACTGTATTAGACCAAGATATAAATAAAATCTCAAGTGCAAATAAAGACTGAGAAAAAAAAAAAGCATTGTAAAATCTACACTTCACCTTGAAACATTTTAATGTTATGTTGTTTTTTGGTGCAAGTACAATTGAACAAAACCATATTGTATTAAATATTATTATTACTCGGGTTGGCAATATATAATTGATGTTAACTCAGACCAATGTATGACATATTGAATAAGAACCAAAATATTGAATTCTGTTTCAATGTCTGACTACTTATTCTTTATAATTTACCCCTTCAAATATCAATATAAAATCAAAAGATTAAAATTCCTTATGGCAATATTCATTTACAAACATTTTTGGATGACATTTAAATCTTTTTTGATGACTTAATTGTTTTGACATTATTAAGAAAAGTTAAGACATGCATGTCCTATCAGTCAGAAAATTTCTTTAGAGAACAAAAATGCATAACTAGGCAATAACTTATGTCTTGTCAAAACTTGTGTTGCACTAATGAATCTCATTGGTTGTGTGACAGCTGAACTCAAATTCTCAATGTTTACTGATGGGCATCATGTCAGACAGGGTTGGTGCCACAACACTAAAATACCAGTTTGTGGTTTATGAGGTAAACAGTCTCTGTGATTGCCAACTGAATAAAGCACAATAACAAAAGCTGTGGAGATCTGAGAATACTGCTGCCCAAAATAGACTATGAATTGAGACCATATCCATAGTGAGCCACAAACAACTGGATTATTTATGAAGGTGGAAAGAGCAGTACTGTCAGCGCACGACTCTTTCGCTTCAAGACAAATAGTAGCACAGCATATGTGCTGTATGTCCAAATAACATCAAAAAATCAATCAATTAATAATAAATCTATGTTTGCATTTAACTAGGGGTGTAAACGAATATTCGATCAGTAATTATTATTCGAAAAATAAAATACTATTCGAATTTTACCACTTTGCTTTGCTGGCCGTAAATGCAGAGAATCCATGATAAACAATGTTGTCGTCTGCTACGCGAAGTTTGGACTCTGCAACGTCTATCAGCGCGTTCTCATTTGAGCATGTGGATATTTTTATCACATGAAACAATATAAATATAACCATATGCTGACTCAAGTGTGCGTTCTGTACGATAATTGGAGCGGTCTGCTTTATTAGCATTTTTTTTTTTACATTTGCGCTGCTTGAGCTTAAATGATTGTTCTTTATATTTTTTGTTTACACATATTGTTTAATGTTTTCAACTAAAAGAAAACCATAAGATATATAGTAAGCATGTTGTGTATATTGCCTAATCGTAAGCTTGTTCAGAAATGGTGACAAAAACTTCAACATAACTTCAAAAACAATTTCTACTTAAAAAAAAATAACGTTTTTCTCATTAAACGTAGTTTCAATTAACGAATATTAGATTTTTAGCCTGAATATTCAAATTCAATATTTTAGAAAAATGCACATCCCTAATTTGCTGAATTTTGACTTGAAATGAGAAAGTATATAAGTATTGTTTTTGTTCCAATTAATATTAATAAAATAAAGCAAACGCTATACTTTTCGCATACCGTTGACTTGCTTGGGTTAACAGTTCTGTCTAATAATGTATTAGATATGACTGTTGTTAAACAGAGACCAGAAACTTATGAAGACGAAGAATGTGAGCGCTGTGTGTTCAGGCCCCACGTCAAAATAAAAGTCAGGCGTGCCATTAAAATAAAAGTTCCGCTTCTAACACCGGTCAATCAGAAAAACGTATTGGCCGAGATATTTTAAAAATGCCAAATATCAGCCTTGGCGAGATATCATTCGACCACTACTATTCAGTTCTATTTAACATTTGATTATTCAATTTCTGTAACTGAAAACTACTGTTAGAACTACCTGAAAATCCTGAAAAGCACTTAATCTAAAATTTTCTAAAGTTTTATTTCACTGGTATCTAACATTTTGGTGTCATAACCTTAATTATCACAATACAATGTTACATGGTTCAAAAACTAACTATTTTATTACTTTTTTTGTGGTGGGGCCAGTGAAAATTTTTCATTGAATCAAATAGAGATCTTGCGAATCGGAAAATTTCACTGAAACTCTCTCCTCTGCGGCTGTCAGTCATACTTTGGTTACGACAGTGAGCATGGGAAAGCTCTCTCCGAGATTCAATATTCCCATTATTATACTTGATCGGTTTATAAAGATCTTTATATTGTGGATTTGCATAAAATGACTCTTGATGGAGTTTATTGCCGTTTCGAAGGCAGCGATCAGAGTGCAGTTTCATATTGTGACCTCAATCTGAACAGTCATATCGACTTTTACATCACTCCAGAGCAACATTCGTCACAATTCTGCGCTGATGGGAGTCACTTCAAAGATTTCACATACCTGCAGATATCAAGACAGTTGCGAAAGGTGAAGGGCAGTGATGTGTCAGAGCTCAAGTATTAAAGCGACACCCACAAATACATATACAATGTACATCCAAAATGAACTTTTTTTATGAAAAAAAACAAAACAAAAACACTTACCACTGTTAGTTTTAGCAAATGTGGGAACGTTAAAACTGGCAAAAGATGGAGCCACTGATGCCACGCTGCCATTGGTCAGGCTGGACATAGGTTTGAAACCAGCGCCATTACCAAAGCCAGAGAATGACGCTGTCCCTGCGGCTGATGTCAGAGAGAACCCCTTAAAAGCTTTAAAAGCTCCTCCACTCTCTCCCTGTAACACAAAAACAACTCATCTATAAATCACCCTCAAAAAACATGACCGGATGGGACACAGGAAGAGTGTTACCTCTGCTCCGACGTTACGACGCTTGGCTTTCTTGATCGAGCGATTCTTCATCACATCTTCAGTTGCAACTGAAAACATTCCTGCCTGAAGACACAAGATAATATTTTCAAACATTCAATTATTCTTGGCTGGAGCACTTCACTCGTTTTTTTGGCATGCTTGAATCTGAAATAAAAATATCTCATGAGGATGTACAATTAAAATTAAGTGAGTAGTTTTGGGATTGGCAGAAATGGATACGGAGTGGATATAGTCTAGAGGTTAAGTGTCTTTTTAGATACTATGGATAAAAGCATTTCCACTGGGAATGTTAAGATGTTTCACAGTGAACGTGTGTAGATACTGAAAGATGGCACACCTCCTCTCCTTCATCTTCCTGGTCCCAGTTCCTGTCCGTCAACTCTTTCTCTGCAATCCTCTTGGCCATCACAGCTCAGCTGTCAAATAAAACACATGGCAGACGTTTTAGTCAGGAAATACGATTTAGGGATTTACGAACAGGGATTTTTGGAATTTCCTTTAATGTGGAAATAAATGGAGAAATGCCAGATTAGATTACAAAGTAAAGGACGTTACGTAACGTTACACCAACAGGAGATCTTGGATCCACATTAAAACATCAACTGATTCTAGTAGACACCTGGTGTAGTCGTCTGATCTGAAATATCAGACGCCGAATATCAGACTTCATGTCTTTCGGCAACACTTGTTCCAGTAATACTAACACTTTCTCTTCCTTTCTAACAAAATAAATAAAAAAACTTAACGGGTTCTGCGTTAGATTAAACTGAGAAAGGTTATAGCACTAACATTTTGTTGTCCTACTGTTAGTTTAACTGCTTCTATTGTTCTCATTTGTAAGTCGCTTTGGATAAAAGCGTCTGCTAAATGAATAAATGTAAATACACAATAGGTCTAGGGTTAGTTTAGGTCTACGGTGTGGGTCAGTCGAGGTCGATGGTCAAGGTTCGGTTGAGGTCTCGGGTTCATGACCCGGGAAGGAGTATTTCTTAGTTCAATTTTATCAGTCAACCAAACCATCACATTTGACTCACTAAATAAGAGACAACATTCAAAGCCGCATTATAATATCTACACAAATTAAATAAAGCTGAAATTCCCTTAGATGTTAACAACATGAGTCATTAATTACGACTTTGAAGCACATTTCATTTGAATGACGTGACAGATTGAGCAACTACCGGCAGATGAATATTAAATAGCTCAAACATGATTTTAATCGATAAATTTCGGACTCAAATCGCATTATACTACATAAGCAGCGAGCTTATCTGTTTATATGGTGCATTTGTGTCAATACGGTGGTTTAAACGTGCTAAAGACGGGCCGGGACTTAAATAAAGACGAACACGACGTATTACGGATCCGTGTGAAATAAACCACTAACGTTTTTAATAAAGTTATATACATACCTCACACAAATTCCCGCCAACCGTTCGCGCCACACACACAGTTTCTACTGCTTGAATGATGACCGCGGGAATCTCAATCTCGCGCATACAGAAGCAGGCCGCGCACTCACACCGCCATCTTACAAACGCATCTCACACTCCGCATGTGCAAACAGAGGAGTATTCTGCGCATGTGCAAAGAGAAGCGGCGCCCGAGCCTCACATTGCGCATGTGCGAAGAGCAGTAACTGCCGCAGGAGTCTGTGGGAAATGAAGTCTCTCAATGATGGCGTTATGTCTGGAGTGCTCTGAAGAGAACAACGCAACTAATGCATTTACTGCATTTACTTCAAAAATTATATTTTAATCAGCTAAAACAATTCATGATTGATTTCCCACTGCTTTACAAACAATTAAGTTTTACTCTTAAATCTTAACTAACGTTATGCCTCTGCGTGATTTGGAGCACGTTTGTGGCAGGTTTCACTGCAGGTGTAGACAATTAACAATCAACCTCTACTCTAATTCGACTCGTGCATTTAAGGGGGAAAAAAACCTTTTTAACCGATTTATGTTACAATTACAGACGACAGTCACAATGGATCAACATAACGCAGAACCAGAGGACGTCACACAAAATGATTCAGGTAATTTAACGTGAAGTTATTGATAGGTTTAATGGTATTTTAGTAATATTAAGGGTAACATTACACAAACTCAGTTTGTATCGTTTCGAAAACTCAGGGTATCGTTTTTAAACTCTCCTCACCGCTTATTCATTAAAACGGCTTTTAATACAAGTAACAGTTATTTAATATTAAATTAACAAGACTTGTTTATTTTGATTCCAACTTTACCATGTTGTTGTAGTCAATTGTTATCTCTTGTGACGCTATTTATAAAACTTACATCAATGTTTAAGTTAATTTGCCGCAGTCCCGCTATCGGGACGCTTAAGTTAACTTCACTATATTACAGTTAAATCCTAATTTAATCATGACAAAATAGCCTATAGTTGGAAAGTTCTAAGACTCCTAAATAGAAATGTAGCACTGTTTTTTTTTTTTTGTTACAAATTATGTAGGAACAGAAGCCTAATAGGGAAATTTGACAAGAGTGCACCTTGGCAATCTAGGGTAAGTATAAGAAGCCCACCAAAATATAAATCTTTTTTATAGATATTGACCTAGTTTAAATAATTTGTTAAAATGTAAGATTTATCATTTGAAAATTTAGTTGATGTACATTTTAGAATAGTCAAGTCATATTCATTAGCTTTTAACAATGTAGATTTGTTTCAAAGCAGCTTTACAGAGATAAACATAATTTAAGGGAACAGATTGTTTTGGCTTTATAGCGGTTCTTGTTGTTTTTTTTAATATTTTATATTCTATGTTATTTTCCAGCTAAAGTTTGTTTTGATCTTTTCACTTCCATTGAAATTATCATTTGTTATTAAATTAGGGTTAGGCTGATGGCGTTCACATGCGCATTAAGAATTGATTCTATAGTTATGTACGTTTGAATATATGTACGCAGGTTTGTAATTCCCTACAAACCATGCCTAAACAAAATTCTGTATCAAATTTAAAGGCAAGACAAGTAGTTTATTTAATTTTATCACTTTGGGTTTGGTACGCAAACCGAATTCCCCACAACGCTTTATCTGTAGAGTGGTAAAGGGATCCTCCATAGGGAGAGGATTGTTGGCACTTCAGCACTGCGTTGTCATCGGGTCCAGGCAAAGGTCCTAGTCAGATCTGGATACGACCTGGATCCGGCAGGCTGCGGGAAAACCTCGGGATAAACAAAGACACTAAAATTAGCGTAGATGCCATTCTTCTTATGATGCAACGAGTACATCAGGATTTAAGGGAAGTGTTCCCAGTTCCGGCTGACCTAATCTATGCAGCCTAACATTGAATTATAGAAGTCTATATTGTATTATGTGTATGCTAGGTCAAAGAGATGTGTTTTTAGTCTAGCTTTGAACTGACAGAGTGTGTCTGCTTCCCGGACAATGGTAGGAAGACTGTTCCAAAGTTTTGGTGCTAAATAGGAAAGGATCTACCGCTAGCAGTCGATTTTGATATTCTAGGTATTATCAACTGGCCCGAATTTTGAGATCGCAATAGACGTGAAGGACTATAATGCGCAAGTACTGCGGAGCTAAACCATTTAGTGCTTTGTAAGTAATCAACAATTTTAAAATGTATACAATGTTTAATAGGCAGCCAATGCAGTGTTGACAGAACCGGGCTAATATGGTCATATTTCCTGGTTCTAGTAAGAACTTGAGCTGCTGCGTTTTTGAACTAGCTGTAGTTTATTTATTAAGCGTGCAGGGCAACCACCCAGTAGAGCATTACAATCTAGTCTTGATGTCATGAAAGCATGAACTAATTGCTCCGCATTTATTAATGAGAGCATATGTCGTAATTTAGATATATTTGTAAGATGGAAAAATGCAGTTTTACAGATAATAGACGCGTGACTTTAAAATGAAAGATTGCTATCAAAGAGCACACCCAGGTTCCTAACCGACGACGAAGACTTAACAGAGCAGCCATCAAGTGTTAGACAGTATTCTAGGTTATTACGTGTGGAAGTTTTTTGTCCAATAATTAGAATCTGTTTTTTCAGAGTTTAGTAGTAGGAAATTACTAGTCATCCAATTTTTGTGAATTGGTGAGTTTCGTTAGGTTTTGAAGAAATATAGAGCTGAGTATCATCGGCATAACAGTGAAAGCTAATTCCATGTTTCCTAATGATATCTCCTAATGGTAGCATGTACAGAGTGAACAGCAGCGGTCCTAGTACTGAGCCTTGTGGTACGCCATACTGAACTTGTGATCGAAAAGACATCTCTTCATTTACTGCTACAAACTGATAACGGTCAGATAAGTATGATTTAAACCATGCTAGTGCAATTCCACTAATGCCAACATAGTTTTCTAGTCTATTTAAAAGAATGTTGTGGTCAATGGTGTCAAATGCAGCACTAAGATCAAGTAACACTAATAGAGAGCTACAACCACGATCGGATGATAAAAGTAAATAATTTGTAACTCTAATGAGAGCTGTCTCAGTACTATGGTGCGGTCTAAATCCTGACTGAAAATCCTTGCAGATATCATTTCTTTCAAGAAAGGAACACAGTTGTGAGGATAATACTTTTTCTAATATCTTTGACAGAAAAGGCAGATTTGAGATCGGCCTGTAATTGACTAATTCTGAAGGATCAAGTTGCGTTTTCTTTTTTAACAAGCGGTTTTATAATAGCCAGCTTAAAGGTTTTTGGTACGTATCATATGGCGCTTTTCCACTGCATGGTACAGCTCGGTACGGCTCAGTACGGTTCGGCTCGCTTCGCTTTTCCACTGCGTGGTACGACTCGGCACGGCACGGCTCAGTTCGCTTTAGCTCGGTTGCTTTTCCACTGTAGTTAGTACCGCTTCAAAGTGGGTGGGATTATGACTGATCGTTATAGTTTATCCGTTCCTCGTCAACCAACAAGAGGAATGTCTGCGCTTCTCGTCCACTGACCACGATTCAGCCATCTCTTTTTTGGAAGTTTTTTTTTCGTCAAGCAAGTCATTTTAAAACGGGTGCTACAGCGGTGGCTGTTACTGGCTATTTAAATCTAGTGGGTTTGATGTCTCGCAAATACAATGACGCTGGTAGTGACGATTTTGTCTGTCTGACCAATCAGTGATCTACAGTGCTTTCACGCCACATTTTAGTATCGGTACGGTACGCTTGGAACCTCAACAGAGGTGGTACCATTTAAAGCGAGCCGTACCGTACCATGCAGTGGCAAAGCGCCACTAGAGACAAAGATGAATTAATGATATTAAGAAGAGGATCTATGATCTCTGGAAGCATCTCTTTCAGTAGCTTAGTCGGGAAAGGGTCTAACATACAAGTTGTCGATTTAGATGAATTAACGAGTTTGCAGAATTCTTCCTCTCCTATAGCAACAAATGAATAAATTTTCCTCAGGGAGACTACAATGCACTCCCTGATGCGATACTGTAGTAGACGGGTGCATAGTTATAATTTTGTCCCTGATATTATCAATCTTATAAGTGAAGAAGTTCATAGTCATTACTGTGTTGCTCGGAAACTTCTGTTCTTGAAGCTTTCTTTTTCGTTAGTTTAGCCACTGTTTCAAATAAATACCTAGGATTATGCTTATTTTCTTCTAATTGGGTTGAAAAATAAGCAGATCTAGCAGCTTTTAAAGCCTCTCTGTAAGCAATCGAGCTCTCTTTCCATGAAATCCGAAATGCCTCTAGTTTTGTTTTCTTCCAGTTGCGCTCCATTTTTCTGGCTGCTCTCTTAAGGGCCTGAGTGTGCTCGTTGTACCACGGCGTTGGACTATTTTCTTTAATCTTCTTTAAGCGCAACGGAGCAACTGTGTCTAAAGTGCTGGAAAAGGGAGTTAAAAGTTTCTGTTGCAATATCAAGTTCTTCTAAGCTATCCGGGATGCTGAGATGATGAAACTGATTAGGAAGGTTATTGATAAAGCAATCTTTAGTGGCAGAAGTTATAGGTCTAAAATATTTATAACACGGAGTCGGCTTTGCAGCCTTGGCTAAATGTAATTTACATGAGACTAGATAATGGTCTGAGATGTCATCGCTCTGCTGCAGAATTTCAACGGCATCAACATCTACTCCATGTGATAATATTAGATCTAGAGTATGATTACGACAATGAGTGGGTCCTGACACGTGTTGTCTAACTCCAATTGAGTTTACAATGTCTTTAAGTGCCAATCCCAATGCATCTTTTTCATTATCTACATGTATATTAAAATCACCAACAATTAGTACTTTATCGGCAGCCAATACTAATTCTTTGATAAAATCATTATGGTGGCCTGTATACAGTAGCCAGCAGAATTCTCAAACGTGATTTATCGTTTACGCTAGATATTTTTACATTAAGCACCAACACTTCAAAATAAGTATAATTAAAAATAGATTAAATCTAGGAGATGTACCAGGCCTGAGTTTGATAGCTATTGCAATTAGCATAGATAATTTTAATAGATCTACAAAAGTCACCAAATCCCACCTTGCGTCTGAGAGTCGATACAAAAATGCATGCTCCAGGGAATCAAAGGCTTTATAATAGTCTAAGAGAATAAGACTATCATTAGAGACGGTCTCAAACCAGACGTATATTATTAAAGATGTGCCTTTTTTGTAAAAAGCCAGATTGACATTCATCAATTAAATTATTCAAAAACACATTTGAATCTTTTTGATAAAACCAAAGCAATTTTATAATCGTTATTTAGCAATGTAATTGGCTGCCAATTAACAAGGGATCTTTATTTGGTTTTGAAATTAAAGTTATTAGTCCTTGACATAAAGTCGGAAGCAGGGCTCTTTCTATACTCCCTTTAAAAACTTCAAGCAAAAAAGGGGATAAAAGTTTGTTTAAAAAAAGTATTATGTTTCAAAGAGTTAATTGCATCAGTAATTTCTTGTAAACTAAGAGGGACTTCATATGTTGAACTCTTCATTATTAATCTGCTTCATATTATGTAAGGACTCAAAAATCTCAGTAGTAGATTGTTGACAAAAATTAGAAGCATACAAATTACTATAAAATTCAGAACAAAAAAATTGCAATAATTCTTTAGGGTCCTCCACAATATTATCTTTAATCCTCAATTTTTCAGTGTGATTATTTTTAGCTTGTTCCCTCAAGTCTAAAAAAAATAAGCAGAGCTCTTTTCGCCCTCTCCAAGCCACTTCTTTCGAGACCTAACAAAAGCTCCTTCAGCCTTTTGTTTGTAAATCTCCTCTAGCTTTAGCTTCTGTGCAGTAAGTTCTCCTTTATTGACTTCTGGTAATTCTTCTACTCTTTTGGATACTAGAAAATTAAAAAAAAGTTATCCTCTTCAGCTTTCTTCTTTTTAGCAAACTCGCTAGTGCCTCCTGAATTCCTACTTCGAATTTGAGAAGTTCCCAATTGCTACAATATTTTTCTTACATTTTTGCGTTATTCCAATAAATCAATTATTTTTTTCTATGCCAGTGATTACTACTTTATGTTGAAGTACTGAATTATTTAATTTCCAATATCCAGACTTTTGAGTTAAATTTACAGAATAACTAAAGGGAAATACTTATTGAAATAGCCTTTTGATCTGAGAATGGAGATGGTATTATATCAGTAACAATATTAACTAAATCCTTAGATGTAATCCAATAATCAATCCTGGACTGACTAGATAAAGAATTATTACTCACAAGTAAAGCATTCTTGTATTGGGTGACCCGATCACCTAATCTGTCAAAAAAAGGCATTATTTTCTCTTTGTAAATTGAA
This sequence comes from Meda fulgida, assembly GCA_030578275.1. Classification (NCBI taxonomy): domain Eukaryota; kingdom Metazoa; phylum Chordata; class Actinopteri; order Cypriniformes; family Leuciscidae; genus Meda; species Meda fulgida. The sequence continues at coordinate 19,042,964 of CM060619.1, forward strand.
ACCATATACATTAATAACAATACAGGTTGAATTTAAAATTAAGGGCAAGTAAAATGTAGTGTACAGACTTGTCACACTCAGAAGTTAATATTTTCCCTTTAAAACGATTTTTCAAGATAAAAACCCCAGCAGAATGAGCAGTGCCGTGAGCTAACCATAAATCTAGTCCCCATTGCGACCTCCAGAAATGAACATCTTGACTATCCGAATGGCGCTCTTGCAAAAAACAAAAATCGGTATTAAAGCGCTTCAAATACAAAAAAATGGCTTTCTTCTTAATGTTACGTAACCCTCTACAATTAATAGAAACAATAGATAGACCTAAACCAAAAATCTATAGAAAATACAAAGTTAAATCCTGAAGATTCCTATAAAAAAATTATAGCAAATCTTAAACGGTTACAACAGGTGAATACTGGGATGAGAACAGAAATCCCTTTTAAGGTGAATTTTTTTTTCTCCTCTTCTGCTTTAAGTATTACCTCTTTTATAAATGTACAAATAAAAACATTTGAACTGGAGTCCCAGTCTCATTCAAGTCTTTAAACAATATAAGGAGAAGAGTTTTTATTTTTTTTAAGCAGATAATATTTTTATTTATTATTGCCTTAACACTTGAATTGGAGTCTCACTCGAGACTTTAAACAGGAAATCTTGAGAAGGAAAGTACCATTGCACTGAAAGAGGCACTAGACATATATTTTCTTCCAGTTTCATCCACCTTAATTACAGTAGGGCATCCCTCGTAGTTTAAGTGGGTGGATGAATCTCAACGCCGTCTGCAAAAGCACGGCCACCAACGAAGAAGGCTTTCTTGTTTTCCTTGCGTTCTTTTTCTACAGCAGGCCATAATTTCAGCATCGTTTCTCTGTCGGCAGGAGACAAGTCCTCAGATCCTCAGGTGGTTATTCAGAAAGTCTGCATCTTTGGCAGCACGCCCTGAAAAACGTGATGTAAACTGAAATATAATTGCTCTAGGAGTGCTGCTTCCAGGTTTGAAACGACCGAGGCGATGTTCAACATCCACGACGTCAGGCAGTTTATCTTTATGCTGCGGCAAGAGACGCTGACATATTTTGAAGACCTCTTGACGAACATCTCCATTTTTTTCTCTTGAATCCCCTGAATTCTTAAACTCCATCTGCGGGACTGCAGATCAACTCAATCGTTTCCTATAACTCTGAGATTTGTTTTGTGTCGACACTGACTTCTGTTTTCATTTCATTTATTACCTGTGAATTTCTTTTCACCAACTTCTCTAGAGTGTCCGATCTATCCTGCACCAGCCGAGAAAGGTCCGAGGTCTGCGAGAGGATGACCGATGTATCTTTATCCACAATTCTGCATTGTTTGGGGGCTGGCGATTTGCAGGGAGTTTCGGGGAGACACGGAAATTCCTCCATCAGCATAAATTTTTCTGGATCATTACTGTTTATGATCGTCGTGCAAGTTATTTGCAATCAAGTCGCTAGAAGACTTTAACAGAACTTTCGGTCGCCTGCAAACTGCTGCTGTTTTTACCAGCCAAAGTTAGCATGAACAGTTGGTTCGGACTTTCCAGCCGCCTTTCCAGAACTTTTCCTTTTATCAGAGCCACCCATTATGGTCTTTGGTGAATCACTGTAATATCAATTTGAGTTAACTTTCAAAATTTGTTTGCATTGTTTGCAATAACATTATGAAGGTCGGGTTAAGTGATTAGGATTATGAGCTCATCGAAACACGTGCGTTCAAGAAGCCATCTTGAAAGTCCCCCCTTTTCTTTATTTATTGCAGATATGACGTCGGAAAAGAGGCGCATGGAGGATGCATTTAAACGTAGAAAGCCATTAACGTTCACGCTTAATCGCCAGTACGGTTTGGCCGTTATCTCCCCTCTGCAAAAACACGACAGCCGTGAAACTGGTAAGGAATAAGGCTGCTTTTACATATATAAAATAAAGATGAGTGTATAAACATACAGCAATAGGCCTAACTCAAATCTATCCAAGTTTAATATGAAGAGAACACGTGGAAGCCCTTGAAGTGTGCATTCTTTGGATCAGAATTGTATAGGCCTACTTGCATATTTCTGCAGTTTGTAGTATGCATACAATACATGCAAAAAAGGTGCATTGCCTTACTAGCCTTCACTTTCCAAAATGTGCAGCAGCAGACTACAATTTACAATACACAAAATACAATTTCTTTCAATCCAGTACACTTGCAAAGAATGAAAGTTAGATTTGGTGTTTTTTATTTGACTGCCAGGACAAGGTTAGGGGACCCTGTTTGAAATGTTTAATAGCGCATAATATCAGCTAAATTTAGCTGAATACAGTAGGTAGTGTGCAGTATTCACCTTAGTTTGACTCAAGTGCACCATTACCTGATTCACTTGTGACTTGACCGGTCTTTGCAGATGGTAGCTCTTCTGGAACATCTTCACCTGCTTATTCAAACACAGTAGAAGAAATCCCAAGGTACAAAGATAAAATTCTTTCAACAATGTTTCGGTTATGTTTATATATATATATATTTTTTTTTTTTACCTGATCTGCTGGGATAGACGTGCAATACGGAGAAACTTGACTCGTTTTCAGCCTTTCTCTTTTGATGCGCGTGATTCTGCACAGAGAGTCGAACATGAGAGGAGATTGCGAGAGTTGCGCCAGATGCAAGAACAGCTATGGGTGAGCGTGTTGTCCTCTGAAAAACCTGAAGACACTATAGGCTATCTAATTTGTGTAAATCAATAATTATGACTTATTTTCCAGAGTTCAAATTTTAAAGCTCATCCAGTGAGAAGATACAAACCTCTTACTGAGCCCAAGGACCATTGAAGACCTGTTTAAACAGTCCAAATAACTTTTAACAGATTTAAGTTTTTGTCTTGTAATTTTTAAATGTTAAAAAAAAATAAAACATTTTTGTAGTGAAACATGCTGTGCTTTTGAATTTTGTGGTCAAATGGGTGAAATGATTGTCTAATTCTTAGAAAAATGGTTGGAGTCAGGCTTTAATTCTTTTGCCATATCCCGCATGCAGACTCTCAACTGTCATGAGGTCATTCCTACTATGCAGTGCTTCATGAGCTGAATGCACTGCTAGGTAAAAAAAGTAGCTGTTTGGATTTAAATGGGCAAATGCTTAAGAGTTTATGACTGGATCATTATAGTGATTGTTTCAAGCATTATATATATATATAACTCAAAGGATTATTAGGAACACCTGTTCAATTTCTTAATGCAACTATCTAATCAACCAATCACATGGCAGTTGCTTCAATGCATTTAGGGCTGTGGTCCTGGTCAAGACAATCTCCTGAACTCCAAACTGAATGTCAGAATGGGAAAGAAAGGTGATTTAAGCAATTTTGAGCGTGGCATGGTTGTTGGTGCCAGACGGGCCTGTCTGAGGCTATGTTTACATGGAAACGACCTGAAGAGAAACCGCGAAAGTGGCGTTGAGTTATCACTTTTTATTCTGCGTTTAGACGAGTGTTCTGGGGGGGAAATCCGCGTGCATATGGTGATGCAAAAGTGTGTGAAATTGAAGTATGCACTCCAGGCAGCTAGGTGGCAATGTGAAGCACTGACACACAATAACACCAATATCTGAGAATATTTTGTACAACTGCTTAAAAGACTCTTGTACGTTTATCAGAGCTGCGAGGGCAACTTGAAGGTCCGACGTATGGAAATAATCTGACATGTTGGTTGTTTTCCTGTACTGGCGCATGCCTGTGATGTAAACGCTTACGCGACGAGAGCCAAGATGAGCAGATTTGCGTTTTTACCATTTAGACGGGAACGCGACGGTGGAGCGTTTTTAAGATTTCCACTCTGGAGGGTGGTTTCACTTTTTTGCGTTTTTAAGCCCCCAAAACGCCGTGTAAACGAAAGGCACATCCGATAAAATATTTTTACGTTTTTACCCGGAATCGTTCTCGTGTAAACAGGGCCTGAGTATTTCACAATCTGCTCAGTTACTGGTATTTTCACGCACAACCATTTCTAGGGTTTACAAAGAATGGTGTGAAAAGGGAAAAACATCCATTATGCGGCAGTCCTGTGGGCGAAAATGCCTTGTTGATGCTAGGAGACTGGGCCGACTGATTCAAGCTGATAGAAGAGCAACTTTGACTGAAATAACCACTCGTTACAACCGAGGTATGCAGCAAAGCATTTGTGAAGCCACAACACGCACAACCTTGAGGCGGGTGGGCTACAACTAGCTACAACGGGTACCACTCATCTCCACTACAAATAGGAAAAAGAGGCTACAATTTGCGAGAGCTCACCAAAATTGGACATTTGAAGACTGCAAAAATGTTGCCTGATTTGAGTCTTGATTTCTGTTGAGACCTTCAGATGGTTGAGTCAGAATTTGGCGTAAACAGAATGAGAACATGGATCCATCATGCCTTGTTACCACTGTGCAGGCTGGTGGTGTAATGGTGTGGGGGATGTTTTCTTGGCACATTTTAGGCCCCTTAGTGCCAATTGGGCGTCGTTTAAATGCCACGGCCTTGTATTGACAATGTCAATATAATGTCAATCTTGTATTGACAATGCAAGAGTTAAGCACTCTATAATTTCTACTCCAGCACATCCCAAAGACTTTCAATGAATTTAAGGTCTGGGTTCATGAGTGAAAATAATTCATGCACCGTCCCTCCTAACCATTCTTTCACAATTTGGGCTTGATAAATCTTGACATTGTCATCCTTGGGTGTTTTCCAGAAAGCAGGTTATGTGACATGCCCAGATATGTTTAAGGGTAAGTAAGCGGAGAATCTCAAATTTCAGTTCCAACAATGGAGGTAACTCTCAGGGTATGTAAGAAGCCATACTGTAGCAACCACCTGCTCTTCTGAACATAAGGATTGGTTTACTTCAGAGGTGTTCAGTTGTTTATTGAGGCTCCAGTGGGCTTGACAGATTGCGCACAACATTGTTACATCAATATATGAAGTGTTATTAAAACAAGTTTTGTATACATGGCTATATATAGCTAGCTATAATTCTCACACACAGCTTTAAATATGCTTAGTTTTTTTTTCAACTGCTTAAACACATTTTAAAACTGCCTTTTTTTTCAAAACTCTACACACAAATCCAAGAATTGCACAAACAAAATGCCTCATCTCTTGCAAAATGAAGCACTGCATTAAAAATATTACAAACATATCTCTAAAGCAAACATTTGTCTTACGTTGCAAACACCTTTTCTATACTATTATAGTTTTGGATATATCATTATACACAAAGTTACTCAAAACCTAAAGCTCTTTTTTTCATGAGCTCCTATGTACATTTGTACAAGATTGAAAGTAATTGGCAGAGAGATGTTGAAAAATTCATGGCAAACACGAAAGCAAGGTTGAAACTAAACTATTTGTGTTAAATAGAGAATTGTGTTGTGGTTAGCAAAAAGTGTTTTATGAAATTTGAAAACTGAGTCTAAGGCCAAGAATTAGTGAATGGGTTTGTAGATTTGGTGTGTGGTTCTAGTGTTTGAGTGTCAGGTTTCAGAAATTGTGACACATAAGGATTTGGCGAGTAAACGGTTGGAAAAAAACTAAAGTGTAATATAGCGTAAATAACTTTATTTTGTTACACAGTTAAAAGGTGCTGTAAGGGACAGCATAAAATATTCAGTAGCACAATTTATTGCTGCATAAAACCCACTTTATTTCTCTTAACACATTTTTTTTAATAATCAAATTCTCTATTTCATTCTCACACGATTTAGTCTTTACAAGTAAACTCATTTTAATAGACACTCTAGCTATGGAAAGGTTTTCACTGCTGGATATGAGCATTTGGGTATACTTTCTACATGATGATGTTTATCTTGAGCAAACATCTACAGTTGATCTATGTGTGAGATGGCTTTGTAGTGCTACAGCATGGGTCAACGTGTGTGTGGATATTATTCAGCCTTCCTTCTGTAAGCAGATTATAGGCACTTCTGGTCACGGTGGCATGGAGAAACAGATGGCTGTGTTCCAATCTCTCAGGATCCCACACTTCTGTGCCAACTCAGAAGCAGGTGTTTCAGAAAGCAGGATATGGGCTATGCCAGAGGTCCTGGTGGCCACAGGAGAGCCCTGACCAGATGGATGGGATAAAGCCGAGCTGACTGTAACATTCACACGAGACGGACTGTGCCATGTTTACAATCACTTCAAATGAAAAAAGTGAAAAATTAATTAAACACTAGAAGGCCTTTCAGGCGTTTGTCAAATTTAGCCTACATTTTGCATTTGGTAGACACTTTTATCAAAGTAAATTACCTTGCGTTTAAGGTAAATATTTTATCAGTCTATGCATTTCCTTGGAATTGAGCCCGTGACCTTGGCATTGCTAGCACCATGCATGCTTTAAGCTACAGGAATGTTTATAGTGTTAACAAACCCTTTGGCTCAAAGTTGACTTTATATTGTAAAGCACTGATGAAACTGGCTATAATGACAGAAACTTTCAAGACATTCACAAAGACATTTAGGTTTATTCATTTGTCAGATGCTTTCATCCAAAGCAACATACAATTTTAAGCCTTTTTTAAGGTTTATGCAATTTAATAAAAGTAAAATTCCATGAAATTTAATTGAATAATCCTTTTTGAATATATATATATATATACTTTTTTATTAGTACTCAATTGAAATATGGTATTGTATTGCTTGTACAGAGTAAGTTAGCAGTGTTGGGGGTAACTCATTACAAGTAACTTACGTAATCCAATTACTTTTTCAAGTAACTAAAGTAACATTACTTTTAAAGTGTACAAAAGTGTAAAAAAAACCAGACTATATGTGCGCGTGCATTTACTCAAATGATTTTTTTACTCAAAAATGCAATATACTCCTTAAAATGAATAAAATCCGTGAAAATAAGAATAAGAAAACTATGCCAACCTCCAATAACTACATATGTTAAATAAAACAAATTTTTTTAATGGATTTAATCTCACTTTATTGACCAATATACTTACTTCATGACCTTGGATGATTGTGTTAAACCATAAGTAAAATGACTACATATTTTTGTTTTTATTGGTAAAGTAAGTGTGTTTTTTCCTCCTGGATCCTATTTTTGTATTTTTGTCAGAATTCTGCAAGAGATAGGACCCAGATGCAAATGAGCAGACAAGGGTTTTTTATTAACAAGACTGAAAACTTGAGACCGCAGGCAGTGGCGTCATACCCATTCAAAGTCAGGGGGCATGTGCCCCCTCAGATGTATCCTTCCTGATAATTTTTTTTGTCACAACTTTATTCCTTTTATGCTCCATAATTACCAGAGCCTATAACGACTCAAATGTATTCTTCTGGATGTGTAATAAATCGGTCAAGTCAAGTATATTTATATAGCGCTTTTCACAATATAGATTGTATCAAAGCAGCTTCACAGTATCAATCAAATAACATAACAATGTTTGTTTCTTAGTGGAAAAAACATCCACGTTTGGTAGGGCTGATCAATGGTATTAATGGTTTAATTAATTTGAATATCCCCAACTGAGCAAGCCAAAGGCAACAGTGGCAAGGAACTGAAAAACTCCAAGTGACCTACTGGTGTCCTAAAACTCCATCAGGTGACTTAATGGAGAGAAAAAAAACCTAGGGAGAACCCAGGCTCAGTCGGGGGCCAGTTCTCCTCTGGCGTTTATGAACTAGAGGCCAGATTTACAGTAACTGTAATTTGATACAGAATTTTGTTTTATTTGATCACTTCAGGGTAGGTACGCGAACCGGAATCACAATGTTTTATCTGTAGATTGGGAAAGGGATCCTCCATAGGGAGAGGATTGTTGGCACTTCAGCACTGCGTTGTCATCGGGTCCAGGCAAAGCTCCTAGTCAGATCTGGATACGACCTGGATCCGGCAGGCTGCGGGGAAACCTCGGGATAAACAAAGACACTAAAATTGATGCCATTCTTCTTATGATGTAACGAGTACATCAGGATTTAAGGGAAGTGTTCCCAGTTCCGGCTGACCTAATCTATGCAGCCTAACATTGAATTATAGAAGTCTATAATGTATTATGTGTATGCTAGGTCAAAGAGATGTGTTTTTAGTCTAGCTTTGAACTGACAGAGTGTGTCTGCTTCCCAGACAATGGTAGGAAGACGGTTCCAAAGTTTTGGTGCTAAATAGGAAAAGGATCTACCGCCAGCAGTCGATTTTGATATTCTAGGTATTATCAACTGGCCCCGAATTTTGAGATCGCAATAGACGTGAAGGACTATAATGCGTTAAGAGCTTGCTCAAGTACTGCGGAGCTAATTTATGCGATGTTTAATAGGCAGCCAATGCAGTGTTGACAGAAGCGGGCTAATATGGTCATATTTCCTGGTTCTAGTAAGAGCTCGAGCTGCTGCGTTTTGAACTAGCTGTAGTTTATTTATTAAGCGTGCAGGGCAGCCACCCAGTAGAGCATTACAATAATCTAGTCTTGATGTAATGAAAGCATTGTTCCGCATTTGTTAATGAGAGCATATATCGTAATTTAGATATATTTGTAAGATGGAAAAATGCGGTTTTACAGATACTAGACAAGTGACTTTTAAATGAAAGATTGCTATCAAAGAGCACACCCAGGTTCCTAACTGACGACGAAGACTTAACAGAGCAGCCATCAAGTGTTAGACAGTATTCTAGGTTATTACGTGTGGAAGTTTTTTGTCCAATAATTAGAATGTGTTTTTTCTGAGTTTAGTAGTAGGAAATTACTAGTCATCCAATTTTTTTATATCAGCTATGCATTCCGTTAATTTTGTGAATTGGTAAGTTTCGTTAGGTTTTGAAAAAATATAGAGCTGAGTATCATCGGCAAAAAGTGAAAAAAGTGAAAGCTAATTCCATGTTTCCTAATGATATCTCCTAATGGTAGCATGTACAGAGTGAACAGCAGCGGTCCTAGCACTGAGCCCTGTGGTACGCCATACTGAACTTGTGATCGAAAAGACATCTCTTCATTTACTGCTACAAACTGATAACGGTCAGATAAGTATGATTTAAACCATGCTAGTGCAATTCCACTAATGCCAACATAGTTTTCTAGTCTATTTAAAAGAATGTTGTGGTCAATTATGTCAAATGCAGCACTAAGATCAAGTAACACTAATAGAGAGATACAACCACGATTGGATGATAAAAGTAAATAATTTGTAACTCTAATGAGAGCTGTCTCAGTACTATGGTACGGTCTAAATCCTGACTGAAAATCCTCGCAGATATCATTTCTTTCAATCTAATATCTTTGACAGAAAAGGCAGATTTGAGATCGGCCAGTATTTGACTAATTCTGAAGGATCAAGTTGCGGTTTTTTAACAAGCGGTTTTATCATAGCCAGCTTAAAGGTTTTTGGTACACATCCTAGAGACAAAGACGAATTAATGATATGAAGAAAAGGTCAGCATCAGCCCGATCAGCATGAGCATCAGATAGAGGAGGGTTGCTGCTAGCTCCGTTAAGGTATTTCTGTCCCTCCCAAACTACATTTAAATGGTATGTTTAGCAGCCAGAATTTAAAAATTTTCAGGGGGAGAAACCCCCTGACCCCTCCTAACATGATCCATATCACCCATCAGAAAACAATTGCAACGTCTCAGATTGTGCCCCCCCCCCCCCCCCCCAGAAATTTGGCTTGAATGATGCCCCTGCAGCAGGGAGAGTGGAACACAAGGAACTCGTAGCTTGATGTAGATCTTAGATGTTGCTCACAGAACCAGAGACTGGAAACAGGAGTTAGATAGCTGTACCAGTCAGCCTGCCAGGCAGTTAAGAGTCAGTGGCCAGGGAACTCAGGATACGATGCAGGGACACACAGAAGAACATACAAGAGTTAAGACAAGACAGACAAGATATAGCAACAATAAAAAGAAACAGAATTAAACTGATAAGATCAATGACTAGAGAAACAAAAAGTAGAGAAATATATAACTAAAGCAAATTAATGAAACAGGGTCAAATAAATAAATAAGATCCTAGAAATAAAAAAACTGGATTTGCTAAATAAAACCAAGACCCTCCTGGACCAATGACTTGGGAATCTCTGAACATAGGCCCTCCTGGGCCAATGGGCTAGGGGCCTCTAAAGGGTATTTGACTTGCCAACACGGGGCCTCCTTTTCCTCTGCTTCTGAGGGCATGAAAATTTGTGCTCAGGACTGGCAGGAGCGGGCTCGACTGTCTCTGGATTGGCAGGAGTGGGCTCGACTGCCTCAGGACTGGCAGGAGCGGGCTCGACCGGCTCAGGACTGGCAGGAGCGGGCTCGACCGGCTCAGGACTGGCAGGAGCGGGCTCGACTGTCTCAGGACTGGCAGGAGCGGGCTCGACTGGCTCAGGACTGGCAGGAGCAGGCTCGACTGGCTCAGTACTGGCAAGAGCAGGCTCGACTGGCTCAGGACTGGCAAGAGCGGGATCGGCTGTCTCAGGACTGGCAGGGGCGGGCTCGACTAGCTCGGAGACTGATGCAGCCATCTTGGTCGCTCTCTTCCTTCATTTCTTTGGAGTCAGAAGAGGATCAGGAGCTTGACTCAAAGGTGGGAGAGCAGGTTGGTCACTGCAAAACAGTGTCTGGAGGTACTGGAGCAGACTTGACAGACTCAGGGATGACTGCAGAAAATTCAGCAGTCTCTGGGATGATTCTTTTGATTGACTCAGGAGAAACTGCAGGAACAGTCTCAGCCTACACCGGCTGACTAGAACAGACTTGACTGGATCTGGTGTGGCTGGAACTGTAATGACTGTACAGGCTCAGCTCCTTCCTACTTACACTCACTCCTACAAGTCTACATCCCTACCAGAAGCCTACGATCGGTCAGTGAGCGGCGACTCGTAGTACCATCACAGCGAGGCACAAAATCACTCTCCAGAACATTCTCATTCACGGTTCCATGCTGGTGGAATGATCTCCCCACCCTCGTCTGGAATGCAGAATCCCTGACAGCATTCAAAAGACAACTGAAAACTCATCTCTTCCATGAGCACTTAACATAAAAAACCTTAATTTTCCTTTAAATCCTCCCTTGTCTGGCTTATGCTACTCTGATCAATGTCTGAACTTTTTCAGCCTCTTCACGATGACTCGCTTGGTTTAGTCCTCAGTTGTAAGTCGCTTTGGATAAAAGCGTCTGCTAAATGACTAAATGTAAATGTAATGGATGGCCCTGGGGTGACTAGACTTGACAGACTCGGGAGTGACTAGGATGGACGTGACAGACTCTGAGACAACTGGAAAGGACTTGGAATCTTCTGCAGGGATTGCCTTTACTATGACTGTAACTGACTTCGTGGACTTAGAGACAGTGGTCTGGGCTGCCCTCCTCCTTCTCAGTCTACGCTTTAACGTTGGAGTCAGAGAAAGATATTGAATTTGACTCGACCAAAGAGGGATGGCAGTATGGTCACTGCAAGCTGACTCTGGTGGTGTCAGTATCTGCCAGTCCTTGCGGTGATGCAGATAGTGGGTGAAGTTCCAATAATCCAAAATTCCCAGTTGCTTCATCTCCCACTGTGGCAAGGGGTCATCCAGGCAGAGGTTAAAAACAACCTTGAGGGATGCATCATCGTACTCAAGGCCTTTAGCCATAGTCCAGAAGAACTGGGCAAAAGGCTGCACATCCCGGCCCTGCTGGCGAAGCAATAACAATCCCCGCTAGAGTGCCAGTCTCTCTTGGACAGTTACGAGGGGGAACTACACGGATGCTCATTGCTGGGACCTGTGGTTCGTTTTCTCACAATTCTGCAAGAGATAGGATCCAGATGCAAAATAGCAGGTATTAACAAGTTAGTACATTCTTCTTAACAAGAACCTTTTCCCCCCACTGTATAGGGTTCTTGAGTTGCTAATATGGTTCTTTGGAGACTGATGACAGTCTTGATTTTAGTTTCTCTATTAGTTCTTATAAGAAAGGGTTTCAGACAACAGGAGGTGCTTGAGTTTCTGCAAATTTCTTTTTACAAAATGCAGTTTTTAGGGTTGTCAAAGTTAACATGTTAACTAAAGATATTCATTAAATATTTAACACATTTTATTGACAGCCCTATTTATAACAGTAAGACATAACCTCATTTGTTTAATTTTGTCAATAAAATATTTATTATATAAGTCTTTATCTTTATAAATCTTTTTCCTTGTATTGTATATATTGTTCCAGGTCCCAGGCAGTCGGCATGACAGGAAGCAGTGAAAAACTTAGCATCAGGGGAGAGTGGGGCACAACCTATCACTTTTTGACTTTCTCAGTTTGTGTAAACATGTTTTGTTTAATTAATACAGTGTATACTTTTTTCTTGATTTACCCCTAAAGAATGGAAGTTAAATGTGACAACATGCCCTATAGTTAGGGCACATTGTAACATGACCATATGACAGATTAAAATGTTATCAAAATGTTATCAAAATTTCAGTTTGATATGAAATTTAATGATTTTAACTAACCTTAAGTTAGCAGTAAATGAGAGAGAGAGAGACAAGAGTAGTGGTTGCTTAAACAGTCCTCTTTGTTGTCTGAGGATGTGCTGCAGTCGTCACGGTAACTCTCTCAACTGCCACCCAGAATTCAGAAAATAGGCCTACAGCTGAACTGTTCCGTGCAAACTCATATAATATAATATATATGATATGTATAATACATTAAAATAATTAAACATATGTATACTATGTAAATAGAAATATAGGTGCAGATAAAAAATGATAAATAGACAAATAATTGAATATTTTTGTGACCCAAACTGGTAAATGTAGGGTGGTCACACTCACAATATGTTCAAGAATGGTGTGTGTTAACCGTCAGTGGAGTTTCTCCTCGTCATAGTCACACTTTAGTTTGTTTTCTGGGAGCTTGACTGGCACTATGCTCTGTAAATCATATTTATTGAAAAGGGAAAAAAAACTTGGAAAAAAAATGTGTTGGGAATAGATGCTGTAAAATCTGTCAACATAATACAAGACCATATTTCAAAATTTGCTTTGCTATTGGAACAATAACAATATACAAGCCCATTATTTAATTTTTGAGGGGAAACAAACACAGCACATTATTTTTGTCACACAATAGGTCCTTTACTGAAAATGAACAGCAGCCTTTAACGGAATCCATATATTTCGGGGACCTTGGCATCAAAAAGTTCGAAATCCCCTGTTCTTTAGAGCTCCAGCACTTAGGTTGTTTAATAATAATAACTAAAAAGAATAATTTAAGACATCAAACTGTCAACCCATTTAGAAAAAATCTAAATAGAATGTTTGTTTAAGGATGAAGAGTTAAATATAAGTAGGAACAGTGGAACGAACACTCTTGATCCGAAAGACGAAAATGTTTGTAAATCTGATGGGAATAAACTTCCAATATGCTCATGTATGTACCTTTGACTATTACCATATGGTGGAGTCCATATTGCAGCTTATTCCAGCCAATATCCACTCAATTAGACCCTTATAAGTTTTTTAACAGTTTAATAATAGCAGAAAATCTGTAGAGACGTTCTGACTAGAAAAAAAACAGATTTTTCACATATGTGACTCAAAGCGGTCATGGGTTCTCCTCACTAGTGTCTTAATGAAGTCATGTGGGCTGATTATTTTTTTTTTTTGCGGTATGCGTCTCTAATTGCTAATTTGTTCAGATGACATATTTAAATGTCAATCAAGCAGCACAGATCAGTGAAAGTCTAATTATGCAGATTTAGTTAACATGCTGTAGTTATAGGAGTGAATGGACAAATTAAGAGGAAATTTAATTGGTTTCTCTTAATGGAACCACATCTCTGGCATTATCTGCATGTCTTTAACCATATTTCAGCATCATAAAGCCACTGCGGTACAATCTTTTTAATCATTTAAATGAAAGTTGTCATCCAAAACAATCATTACATTAAAATAGCAAGAACACTTGCCTGTAGATGTGAAATCTGTAAGAGATTGTGATGATATTAAAACTAAACAGGACTCAAAATTCACAATTGTATATTTACACTAATTAAATATTAGTGTTTACTGACTAGTGCAAATACTTCTCTTTCAAATAATAAACATCAACATGATGTAAAGTTATTAAGCGCATTGTAAATACATTACTATTTTTAATGTTTTTGAAAGAAGTCTCTTATGCTCATCAAGCTTGCATTTATTCGATCAAAAAAAACAGAAAAAACAGTAATATGGTGAAATATTATTGCAATTTAAAATAAGGGTTTTCTATTTTAATATTTTTTTAAATAAAATTTATTTAATGTAAAGTATTTTCATCAGCCATTCCTCCAGTCTTCAGTGTAACATGACCCTGCAGAAATCATTCTTAATATGCTGATTTATTATCAATGTTGGAAACTGCTGTTCTGCTTAATATTTTTTTTATTTTTATAACCTGTGATATTTTTCTCCAGGATTCTTTGGTGAATGAAATCTTAAAAAGAACAGCATTGATTTAAAAAAGAAATCTTTTATAACAATATAATACCGTTCAAAAGTTTTTTGTTTTAAATAAATTAATACTTTTATTAAGTGATATTAAAGATTTATATTCTTAGAAAAGATTTATATTTTGAATAAATGCTGTTCTTTTAAAAATGTTGTAATAATATTTCACAATATTGAAGTTATTTCTGATCAAATAACGTCTCCTGAGGGAGGGAACGGAGACGTAGGTCATGACTGACCAATAGGAATCTCGCTAGAGAGGCCAATCTACTTCGAGTGAAACTAAAACAAGCCAATGCACATTGGCGTGCAATCATTTGCATCAGCTGTGCGGCCTCGCAGCGCGGGTATTTAACGAGCAGCTGAGTGATTGCACACTAGTTTTTTGCTGAGGAGCCAAGCCTGAAAAAGCTGGCCGCCCCAGCGGGCGGCAGCAGATGTGGCGTCGGGACCTACGTCTCCGTTCCCTCCCTCAGGGAACGAGGGTTACATGTAACCGAGACGTTCCCTATCGGTCAGTCACTACAATGTAGGTCATGACTGACCAATAGGAATCCCTACCAAAGCGCCACAGCTGCTGCATCCCATCCAGCGCCCCCGTGCAAGCCACTACACCTTCTTGCCTGGAAGGACGATAGGAGGAGGCTTACACAGAGTGAGTTTGACACTGTTCTTCCGTGATAACCCATACAGTGAGATATTGGATAACACTGGGAAAGCGTGCCCTTTCTGTTTAGGAAGGAACGCAGCGGAAGCCACTTCTTCAAAAAGTTATGTGGAAATACATATGGACTAGCCCGAAGGCTGTACTGCATATGAAATAATGGGTGACTTAGCCCAAGGGAAAGACACGGGCTTCTGATAGGAGCAGCCGTGGAAATATACACATATGGTATCCCCGTAGGCTCACACATATGGAATCTAGTCCAGATCCGGTTCTCAAGGATTCAGCGGAAAAGGGCCTGGCGCCGGACGCTCCGCCAAGTCCGAGCCGAAGGGTTTTGGAGTACTCGACAGGTTTTTACTCGGGAGCAATAAGGTTGCACAGTAGGGTGCAGTAAGCCGACAGAGCCAGGCCTCTCAGTGTTTCTACCCGTCAAGGGTGAGAACACGGGAGGAGACCGGCTCTACACGTAGGCTATAATATCTAGCGAATGTGTTAGGTGTCGCCCAGCCCGCAGCTCTACAGATATCTTTTAGCGAGGAGCCACGTGCCAGCGCCCAGGAGGATGCAACGCCTCTCGTGGAGTGTGCATGCAACCTGAGCGGGCAGGGCACGCCTTGTGCTTGGTAAGCCAAGGCGATGGCATCCACTATCCAGTGGGCCATCCTCTGCTTGGAGACAGCCTTTCCCTTCTGCTGGCCTCCGTAACAGACAAAGAGCTGGTCTGAGGTCCTGATGCTTTGAGTTCTGTCCACGTACATACGCAGAGCGCGAACGGGACAGAGCAAAGCCAGGGCTGGGTCTGCCTCCTCCAAAGGCAGCGCTTGCAGGTTCACTACCTGGTCTTTGAAGGGAGTGGTAGGAACCTTGGGCACATAGCCAGGCCGGGGTCTTAGTACCATGTGGCTGTCACCCGGCCCGAACTCTAGGCACGATTCGTCGACCGAAAATGCGTGCAGGTCTCCTACCCTCTTGACAGAGGCCAGTGCAACCAGCAGCAAAGACTTCATGGAAAGAAGCTTTAATTCTACTGACTGGAGAGGCTCAAAAGGAACATCCTGAAGTGCTCAAAGCACCAGGGAAAGATCCCAAGAGGGTATGGAGGGGGGTAGAGGAGGATTTAATCGTCTCGCCCCCCTAAGAAACCTGACGACCAGGTCGTGCTTTCCAACTGTTTTGCCATCTATGTGGTCGTGATAAGCTGAAATAGCGGCAGCATGTACTTTGAGGGTGGAGGGAGACCGTCTACGCTCCAACCCCTGCTGTAAGAAGGAAAGCACAGACCCTATCGAACATCTTCGGGGGTCTTCTCGGCGAAAAGAACACCACTCGACGAACAGGTTCCACTTCAGGACGTAAGTACATTTCGTGGACGGCGCCCGTGCTGAAGTGATGGTGTTAAGTACCTCTGGGGGTAAGTCACCTAGAACCTCCGCGTCCCGTCCAGGGACCAGACATGGAGTTTCCAGAGGTCTGGGCGCGGGTGCCAAAGGGTGCCCCGTCTCTGAGTCAGAAGATCGTTCCTCAGAGGAATGGGCCAGGGAGGGACTGTCACGAGGAGCATGAGTTCTGAGAACCAAGTCCGGGTGGGCCAATAGGGAGCCACCAGAAGGACCTGCTCCTCGTCCTTCCTGACTTTGCACAGTGTCTGTGCAAGTAGGCTCACTGGGGGAAATGCATTTTTGCGGAGGCACCGGGGCTAGCTGTGTGCCAGTGCGTCCGTGCCGAGTGTTCCCTCGGTCAGGGAGTAAAACTGCTGGCATTGGGAGGTCTCTGAGGAGGCAAACAAGTCTACTTGAGCCTCTCCGAACTCTCTCCAGATCAGCTGAACCACCTGGGGGCGGAGTCGCCATTCTCCCGGAAGCACAGCTCATGATAGCTCGTCGGCCACACGATTGAGCACACCGGGGACATACATGGCTCAAAGCGACCTCAGAATCTTCTGACTTCAGAGGAGGAGATGGCGGGCAAGTTGCGACATGCGACGGGAGCGTAGACCACCTTGTCGGTTGATGTACGCAACGGTCGCAGTGTTGTCCGTGCGGACCAGTACGTCCCTGCCCTGTAGCGGCCTTTCCAAGCGGCTCAGAGCGAGATGTACTGCTAGCAACTCGAGGCAGTTGATGTGCCAATGCAGTTGGGGAGCCGTCCACACCACTGACACTGCATGCCCGTTGTAAGTGGCACCCCAGCCTGTGGCAGAGGCATCTGTGAATACCACAGCATGCCTGGAGACCTGTTCCAAGGGGACTCCTGCCCGAAGGAACGAGAGGTCTGACCACGGGCTGAAGGTCTGACGGCAGGCCGGTGTAATTGCCACCCGGTGAGTGCCGTGATGCCACGCCCATCTCGGGACTCGGCCGTGAAGCCAGTGCTGAAGCGGTCTCATATAAAGCTAGCCGAGCGGGGTTACCGTTGCTGCCATATGCCCCAGGAGCCTCTGAAAAAATTTCAGTGGGACCGCCGTCCTGCCTTTGAACATGTTCTAGCAGTTCAGCACCGACTGAGCGAGCTGCTCTGTGAGGCGCGCTGTCTGAGTGACCGAATTCAACTCCATACCGTGATAAGAGATCCTCTGCACAGGGGAGAGTTTGCTCTTTTCCCAGTTGACCTGAAGACCCAACTGGCTGAGGTGCCTGAGCACGAGGTCCATGTGTTCGCATAGCTGATCTCGAGAGTGTGCTAGTATGAGCCAGTCATCGAGATAGTTGAGGATGCGAACGCCCTGTTCTCTCATGGGAACAAGGGCCCCCTCCGTGACTTTCGTGAAGACACGGGGGGGACAGGGACAGCCCGAAGGGTAAGACTTTGTACTGATATGCTCGACCATCGAACGCAAAGCGCAGGAACGGCCTGTGTCGAGGAAGAATCGAGACATGAAAGTACGCGTCCTTCAGGTCAATTGCTGCAAACCAATCTCGGGGACGGATGCATTCGAAAATGCGTCTCTGCGTGAGCATTTTGAATGGTAGCTTGTGGAGGCTCCGATTCAAAACTCACAGATCCAAGATCGGTCGTAACCCACCACCTTTCTTGGGTACAATGATGTAGGGACTGTAGTGCCCTGACCTCTTATCGGCTGGAGGGACCGGCTCTATCGCATCCTTCGCCAGTAGGACTGCGATCTCCGCACCCAAGACATGGGCATCGGCTGCTCTCACTGTAGTGGAGTGGATGGCCCAAAACTTGGGGGGTCATAGGGGAAACTGAGTCTCATAGCCGAGCCTGATGGTCCGAATGAGCCAGCGAGACGGACTGGGGAGCGCTAACCCGGCTCTCAGAGACCATGCAAGCGGGACTAAAGGGACCACAGGCGTACCCGGAGTGGGGCAGCGAGGTGGAACACAGGGACGCGGCTCGGGAGGCTCTCTCTGGGAGGCGGCCCGTAGCGGGGTCTGTGTGTGCTGTGCAGCACTTACCTGGTTCCACGGGGCAGGAGGTGCAAGAGGCGGCTCGGTGGCGTTCTTGAACGGCACACTGCTGCTCACTGGCGACAGAGGAGGCAGATGAGAGTGGTGAGGATTCTGTCCCCCCACTGCTCTCCGGGTCCCCTTCGGACCCAGAGATGGTTGAAAATTTGGGTACTGCTGGTTTTAAGGCGAGCGGCAGAACACAAACAGAACGAAACAAAAGATTTTCCACCCGGCCCTCTTCCGGGGGAGGGAGCGATGCGGTCATCGTCTCCTGGAGAGCAGTCCTTTCCATCTGCCTGCGACTGGCTCCACGGCGCCGTTTAGATGGAGGCTGCTGCGGCGCGGGAGCAGGGGCAGACTCAGGAGGACGCCCCTGGCGACGAGCAGACTGAAGGGCCGCGGGCGGTGGGGTGGAGGCAGCAGCTGACCGCCGCGGCAGGATGTGCTTGATGGCCTCAGTCTGCTTCTGTACAGCCGAGAACTGCTGGGCAAAGTTCTCGACCGCATCACCGAAGAGGCCGGTCTGGGACACGGGGAAGTTAAGGTTGTCGGTCTCCCGCATGTCAGCCAGACACAGCCAGAGATGGCGTTCCTGGACCACTAGTGTGGACATCGCACGACCCACTGACCGCGCGGTAACCTTCGTCGCACGAAGCACGAGGTCCGTCGCGGTGCGAAGTTCTTGGAGAACTTGTGGGTCGTGACCACCCTCGTGCAGGTCCTTCAGTGCTTTGGCCTGATGAACCTGCAGCAATGCCATAGCGTGTATGGCAGAGGCAGCTTCCCCACAGGCCTTGTAAGCCTTGCCGGTTAAGTCCGACGAGTACTTACAGGCCCGTGAAGGAAGACACGGTTCTCCACGCCAAATGGAGTTAGGGCACAGTTGCATAGCAACAGCCCGTTCCACTGGCGGGATACGCGTGTATCCCTTAGCTGCCCCGCCATCAAGGGTGGTGAGGGAGGAGGAGCCACCAGAACGGTTTCTGGCAGTAAAAGGTGCCGTCCACGTCCCCGTGAGCTCCTCATGCACCTCTGGGAAGAAAGGCATTGGGGTGGGTTGCTAAGAACCAGCGCACACCACCCCGAGATACCAATCGTCCAACCTCGAGGGCTCGGGACACAGTGGAGGGTTCCACACGAGCCCGATCCTGTTGGCGGCCCGGGAAAGCATGGCCATCATCTCCGGGTTCGACTCGGGCACTGCTGGCACACCCGAAGGAGGCAGCGGCTCTGAGCCGTCGTCTGTGGAGCGGTCTGACCCACCCTCCGATGCAGCGATCGACATCTGGTCGTTGCAGGGAGCGCCGAACGAAACGACCGGTACACATCTCGAGGATGGTCCAGCACGTTCCATTGGCAGCTGAACTGGTTGCGGAGCATGAGAGGAGTGAGGGTTCCTAGGGGGTTGGTTCCCTGAAGGAAGCGCGCTCACTGTAATCCTCAGGTCACCCATGTCACTGCCCGAAGCAACCCGTGAAGGGGGGTTGGAACGAGGTGCAGGCACGGGGACTCCGCCCCTTTGCAGGAACGGGAGTCTCGACCGTAGCTCGGCGCTGGTCAGTGAAAGGTGCCGTCCACGTCCCCGTGAGCTCCTCATGCACCTCTGGGAAGAAAGGCACTGGGGTGGGTTGCTGAGAACCAGCTCGCGCCACCCCGAGATACCAAAAGTCCAACCACGAGGGCTCGGGACACAGTGGAGGGTTCCACACGAGCCCAATCCTGTTGAGGGCCCGTGAAAGCATGGCCATCATCTCTGGGTCCGACTCGGGCACTGCTGGCACACCCGAAGGAGGCAGCGGCTCTGAGCCGTCGTCTGCGGAGCGGTCTGACCCACCCTCCGATGCAGCGATCGACATCTGGTCGTTGCAGGGAGCGCCGAACGAAACGACCGGTACACATCTCGAGGATGGTCCAGCACGTTCCATTGGCAGCTCAACTGGTTGCGGAGCATGAGAGGAATGAGGGTTCCTAGGGGCTTGGTTCCCTGAAGGAAGCGGGCTCACTGTAATCCTCAGGTCACCCATGTCACTGCCCGAAGCAACCCGTGAAGGGGGGTTGGAACGAGGTGCAGGCACGGGGACTCCGCCCCTTTGCAGGAACGGGAGTCTCGACCGTAGCTCGGCGCTGGTCATCTTCCCACAATGGGTACATGACTTATCCACAAACGCTGCCTCAGCGTGTTCAATGCCCAGACACACAAGGCAGCGTTTGTGACCATCCTGTGAGCCCAGGTAACGACCACATCCAGAAACACACAGATAGAAAGTCATCTTTAAAAAGACGCTCTCTATCTGTGTAAGCTCTTTTAGGGACTACTCTCACTGGTGCTGAAACACGCAGGGGAACAGTCACTGCGAACCCAGACGGGAATGTGCACCCATCTGTGCGCTGTCTCTCTCTCTCTCGCTGGCAGGTCTTATCGGATGTTAAAACAGCCTTTGAGCGCTCAATTGCGCACCTTACCAGCTGTAAAAACAGCTTTTTGAATTTTGCTCAAAGACAAAAACAAAAAGACAAAGACAGAAGAGAGAGGACATAAAAGACTGCTCGTGCTGCCGTGCTGTAATGCCCGCACCGGATAATGAGAGATCCAACGAGAGGCTCGTAAAGTCACACTCAGTAGAGTTAAACATGAAGCGTTTGACTCCGAAGCAAAAAGCTAGTGTGCAATCACTCAGCTGCTCGTTAAATACCCTCGCTGCGAGGCAGCGCAGCTGATGCCAATGATTGCACGCCAATGTGCATTGGGTTGTTTTAGTTTCACTCGAAGTAGATTGGCCTCTCTAGCGAGATTCCTATTGGTCAGTCATGACCTACGTTGTAGTGACTGACCGATAGGGAACTGCAGGCTTGATGAGCATAAGAGACTTCTTTCAAAAACATTAAAAATAGTAATGTTTCCAAACTTTTGAGTGGTTATGTGTGTATATATATATATTACAGAGAATCAAAACATCAGAAAAGATCTGAATAAACATCTGTGTTATACTAACATTTCATATGATATAGTATATGAAATGTTAGCATAACACATAGATGTTTATTCAGATCTTTTCTGATGTTTTGATTCTCTGTTTCTGCCTCTGCAAGGAGAGATGAACCATAAATGTCAAAAACTGTGACTATATGCATTCAAATACATCTGCCTGCCAAGTCGAATTCAGTTTTTACAGCTGACGAAGCGTGTCTTTGTCTTTGTCTTTATTTGTTCAAATAAAGTGCTTTGGCAACTCAAACCACCTCAGATCTGGAATTCCAGCATCTGGAATTCCAGCAGTTCATCATTACTTAATATAATCTAAGGATATTTAGCATATGCGGTCTGTGAGGTTTTAGAAAACAGAGATTGAAATAAAAAAAAAACACATTTCCCACTTTACATTGACAAGAATGTTATATAGAGAACAGAATATGAATAAAAGAGCAAGGCACAGCTTTAGACTCAAACCCGTAGAGCCCATGTGCCCTAAACCACTGCATCATCTCATTTGAATATTCATAAAACCAGCCTGTCTCAGGAATATTGACTAGTTGACAACATTTGCCAGTCCTAATTGATATGTTGACAAGTTAGATTAGCACTTATGATTGCAATGTTTCCTCTAAAAGAAAACTATAGTCATTATTGCCTAAAATATGTGTGGTAGAAATACAGTACCTGGAATATTGATGTATTTAAGGCATTGTGTGTTTGTCATGTTTCCCTGACTGGCACATGAGTTCATTCTAGTGCAGATGAAGGTTACAGTGCGATCAGATCTCCTCTCTCTCAGCCGTGATGCTTACAGTAAGAGCCGAGCTCAAGTGACACATACTCGTCTATTCCAGGAAACTCTCTTATTAAAGTCAGAGCGTGTTTCAGGACATCAAAGATCTGATGTCATGACTGTTCACATGTCTCAAAAAAATGTAAAGGAAAACGGCTGGAATTAGTCACATTATGTGTCGTATAGCTAATGTAACGTTTGTTGTTTTACCATCAAATTTAGTGTAAAAAAAAAACCACCAGCTGTGGTTGCCAGAAAATTACTGTAAAAAATACAGTAGCAACATTTTAGGTTTTACATACCTAACTTAAATTTACAGTAAAATTTCATTAACAGATATAATGTTAATTTATGGACCTATTGAAGTACTAATATCTGTTTTGGACCATTGTAATACACTCACAACTACCAATCACAGTGGTGATAATAGTCACATGATGAATCTAAGCTCATCACAAACAGCTTTTACACAAGAAATTTAGTATAAATATATAAAAGCTGCACAGTTTCATACACTAAACACAATCATGGTAACACACATGAATTTTAACAAATTCAATAAACAGTCATTTAACAACCCTAATGTATAGTACATAACTGATTAGAAAGAAATAAGGAAAACTATGAAGAAACATAGTTATTTCAGCAAAAATACATCAAATATGAAGTGCCATGCAGAGAATTGCATTTGGAAATCATTGTATAATTTACAGTTTTTTCACTGTTAATTATACAATGACTTCCAAAAACTGGTATTTTACTGTAAAATTACATTAAATGTACAGTTAGATCTATCACAGTTATTCACTGTATATAGTACAAAAAACTCTTAAATAACCAATTAACCGTTTTGTAGCATTTTTACAGTCTTTTACCGTTAAAATCATGATAATTTTTTGTTTAATACATGTTTGACCTAATGCCTCATTTCTAAATATATAAGCATTATTAGTTATTATGGTTTGTGTTCAGGGCCCCGTTTCTTTTGTGTGTTAGGGTTAGAATGTTCTGTTCTCCTCTTGGAGTTGTTGTCATGGTAACAGATCCTTGAGCTCCAGAGGAGGTTTGTTTAAAGTAGACAGGATTAGATTGTGGCATTATTAGTATAGGTGATACTGGAAGTTTGCCCCAGATGCTGCATACACTGTTAGACATTTTATCATATTTTTGCGGTATCTTACTGGCAGCCAGTTGCCAGTAAGTTACTGTAAGTTACCCTTTACAGTAGCTTACCTGTAAATGTGTTTTACGGTATGATGCCCTTACTGCAATTAAATTTTACAGTATGATTTCCTTACTGCAATTAAATTTTACAGTATGATGCCCTTACTGCAATTTAATTGTACAGTATGATGCCCTTAACGCAGTTTCGTTTTACAGTACAATACCCCTACTGCAACTTATTTTAATTTATTTTACACTTTTATATTTTACATTAATGCTATTGAATTTAATAAATTGCAAAAAAGTGACTTGAGTTCATGTACATCAACATATTTTTTTATTTACTGTCACAATCAATTACATCCAGTTTATTTATTGTGATGCAACATTTTTACAAAAATTATAGAGAAATTCATGCATCACAAATAAAAGCAGAGATCATGACAATACGCAAAAAAAGCAAGTACAATAAAAATAAAATAACAGTTCTCAGCTAAAATAAGAGAAAACAATCAAAAGGAAATGACACACACTTCTCTACTAATCCCAAAGAAACAACAATATACATTTGCATGGTAAAGAACAATACAACAAAAGTTTACAAACAAATAACTGATCTGAGGATTGGTGCTGATTTTGCCCCCGAAGCTTCCTCTCCTCCAATCACAGCAGGATCAGGTGGCAGCAATTCCTTCCTGCTTATGGGAAGTAGAGAGAGAAACAGAGAGAAAGGGGGAAATAAATAAAGAAAACAAATTAAAATACATCCTTGGATGTAACACACTCACACAGCAAGTTCTACAGATTGTATCACCAGCACCAGATTTGGTAGCACCGGCAATGTAATATGAATAATATTACATGTTTTGTCTCTAAGAAATGCACAGGTCCTCATTGACTTCCATAGTATTTTTTTTTTCATACTATGGAAGTCAAAGGACTGTTTGGTTACCAACAGTGTTCAAAATATATTTTATGTTCAACGGAATAAAGAAATTAATTCAGGTTTGAAACAATATAAGAGTGAGTAAATGACAGAATTTTATTTCTGGTTGAATCTCTTTAAAGCTTTCTCTTCATTTTGGCAAATGAATTACATGATTCTCATAAAAAATTTGAGAAGATTGTTGATTTTTCAAATGCACATAATAGACAACAAGTAAGTGTACACATTATGCAACTATCGCTTTACATGTTCCTATGTTAAAAATAGCGGAACTGTGATCCTTTCACATAATTATCATTCTCACCTTTCCCCCTTTGTCTCCACCTTTCTCTTTTAAAGGTTATTTTATTTGCTTTTCTATTGGTGTGTAGTTTTATTGGTGTGTAAGTCATGCATTTGGACAAATAAGTGTGTATATTTGATCGGTAAAAGCACAGAACTGAAATGGGTGCTCGAGCGCTGACAGACTGTGCTCACTCTTCGAGTGTGTGCGCACAAAGGGCTGCCTGTCAGCATGCGAGTGCTAAATTCCGATCTCTTGCATGGTTTATTGCAATTTTAATAACTTATTAAAACACATTTGGCCATTTATTTTCTCATTTAGCCATGTTTCTTTATCGCTCAAATGTCTCAGTAACTTTAAGCAGTCATAACACGCATAACACATAGCACCAACATAGAACTGGGCTTAGGCGAGAGCGCGAGTGAGTGCCTTTGAGAAAACGCGCTAGGCCTACTTCAAATAGCCTAACGCCACACACATTTAACAGTATTTATTTAAATGACGAGTAAAAATTACGGAAAACCATTGTTTGTGTAAATACTAGATTGGGTCCGTCGACTGGAAAAGATAGTGAGACATAATGGGATATGAAAGCGGCAGTTTTTGAGGAAAACTAAGTTCCTTCAGGCTGTCCTGTTAATAATAGCCTATAGTATTACTTTCTTCATACATTTAGCTATATTTAATTGATATTGATAATAGTTTACGCTGTAAAAGTAACGGCGATCTACGGCGATCCTCTCTCAGGGAAGTCCGTTATGCGCGCACTTGACACAAACCTCTGTTTACATTCTGCGAGGCTTTTGCG
This sequence comes from Meda fulgida, assembly GCA_030578275.1. NCBI lineage: Eukaryota > Metazoa > Chordata > Actinopteri > Cypriniformes > Leuciscidae > Meda > Meda fulgida. The sequence goes on from CM060619.1 coordinate 19,068,429, forward strand.
CGGGCTTTGCACGCGAGCAACAATTACAATTGTGTGAGTCTAATGTCTATGTATGGGAACCAGTTGTGGATTTAAACTTTTTTTTTTTTTTTTTGAAAATCCAAATATAAAAATGACTTATTTATATAGGATTAAATTAAATCCTTCCATCTACGTGTTTTTTTATTTAACTTTTAAAGTTCATCGCTTATAAATGAGAATGCAGATTCATGATTTTCATCTGCAGGGGGATAAACTATAAAACATTATTATATGACACATTAATACAATATGCTTATAGACCTATGAGTAGGCTAATGGAAGTTGTGTAGACAATGAACAGAAGTGCAGTAAAAAAAATATCAAAAAAATATGTTATTTATTTTATTATTATTTAAAAAAAAAATTCCTGTATAGCGCTTGGCATATATGCCGATTCATATATACTGCAGAGAGATTCATATATATATCTTTGTCAACAGAAGCCTACACACTTCAATAAATCTGTCTTTTTTCATTAACAGTAGCACTACTGCTTTTGCGTAAACAGTAAAGTACTGCAAATGACCATTACACAATCCCACCAATGCAGTGCATATTACAGTAGTTAACCGTAAATAATATAAATGGTATTTTACTGGGCTTTTTTGCGGTAAGTAACTGTAAAATTACGGCAAAGTCTAACAGTGTACATTTTGTGAGAGCTATTTGTTACCAAGGACAGCAATCATTTAAAATTATAATACATCTGTAAATGATACCATATCAAGCTGTATATTGACAAACTCTACATACAGAGTTCGTGTAATGATCAATGTGATCAAGTGACCCCCCCCCCCCCAAAAAAAGCTTTAATTTATTTCATAAATATTTTCCAGTTAACTTGAGTTGCTGATGTGTAGTTATGCTCAGGTTCTTATACATGAGCCTCATTTTAAACTTGTGATGTCAGTAAATTGATGCGTATTTAATCCGCCTTATTTTCATTTTAGAGTGAACACAGCTATTTGTAAATTAAAAGTGTCTGGCTGGCTTACACTTATATTTATTTTTAGCTGTTCAAAACAGCTCATTAGTCTGCTTGATAACGCAAACTGGTATTTCTTATAGTTTTTTTTTTAATGTATTGACGTAATTATAAATGCACTGGTTCTGAAATCTCACATATTCACAGAAAATAACTTCTGCTTCATTTATCATCTAATCTAAAAAAAAATGTTAATAAATGTTATGTTAATGAATGTTAATATGTTAATGAATGTTATGGCTATGTTAATAAATATAAAATCTTGTGAAAATGAATGTGTACCGAATTTTTGTGAAAATCAGCCACAAAGTGGTGCTATTATAAGCAACTTTACATTGTAGCTATAACTCAGATTTCTTCCAAATGCTTGCTTTAAACAAGAACAATATTTTTTAAAAATGTATGATTCTTTTTCTTTATCCACCACTCTAATTTGTTTAAAATCTTTTAACTTTTACTAAACTTTTACGTGTAACTTTTTCAAAATCCTCCTAGGGTGTTTGTCAGATCTTCAAACTTCTCAAAACATCAATCAGCCATTTCTACTGAGATGAAGGTGATGGTGTCCACTAGAGAGAGCCACATGATAAGGAATCGTTTTATTTTTCAATCGTTTTCCATCCCTTTGAATGGAAATAAATGCATTGATTTAGTTCATTTGTATATTGTGTACTGAGAGTATAGTTTAGTTTAATTACTGTGCATATAAATCTGTTAAATGCTTCATTTATCCTTCCCTCGCGTCCTGTAACAAATCCTTCCCTCGTGGGTCAAAATGACCCGAAGCCCTAAAAATATAATTAATATTTTTTTGTCCAGAGCTTATTTTATTTCATTTTGATTTTTTTTCCCATTTTTTTAATGCATTAAAAAAAATTATTACCTTTTATTGATTATTTATTGATTAATTCTAGTAATTAAATAGTAATTTAAGCACATTCCTCACATTCTTTCAACTTTAATTCAAAATAACACAATTTCATGCATAAATATTTTAATTCAGCTCAACATATTGGACATTTGGGTGTCTTTGCCGATCTTTTGTGGCAATTTTTTTTATAGCGTGATATTTCATGCCTCTCCACTAGATGGCCTTATAGCACTATTTGGAGCACATGAGCTGTTTCCGCTGGGTCCTAAAGTCAGTTATTTTCAGTATGCATTCAGATACACATTTAGACATTATAAAATATTTTTTGGGTAAAATATTTTTTTGTAGCATTTTTTATTTAGAAATTTTAGGGGTTTCTATGTGTTTCTGAAGCATTCCTCGCATTCCATTCATTCTTAAGGGGTTCAAATTGACCCAAGAGGGAAGGATTTTCTACTTTTTTAAATTTAACAACAAAACTCCTCGAATCCATTTAATTTTTTGGGGTGGTTCAAGTGCGACAAAAGTCCTAGGGTCTTGAAACCCTCCGACAAACACTCAACTTTTCAAATAATACACACCAATTAAACAAATTTTTCAATTTACCAGACACGATTAAATACATTGCTGTTTTTCTTTTAAAATAAAGAAACAATTTTGTGTCTTTATCCAGATAAAATATATGGTCAAATTCCTATAAAGACACTTCTTTACTGTTGTGGTATGAAATAATAAAACAAACTCTTATGTGTTAAACTGCAAGCATAAGGATTGAAGTCGACACATATTATAGAAATAAATTAAAGTGAAAAGGATAAACAAGGGTTTGAGCTGCAAATGATGTCTTCACCTTGTCCCATGACATTCTATGATGTGTGAATGTTAAATATGAGTCCCCACATATTATGCTATTTTTTTAAACTTCTATTTTAATCTCATAATAAGAAGGATTGATTTCCTTTAAAAGTCAGTTGCCCTTTTGACACCTGTGTTGCTGTAACCCGTTTCATCAAACTCTAAAAGATTCAAGATGGACTTTGCTATAAAAAACACATCATAAGATGCATTTGAATTGGATTGCTAATGATCCACATGGGCCATTGGTGCTTTGACCTAGATGATTGACTTTTATGACCATATTAAAACAGACACCACATAAAATATTTGTCACAACCATTTGAAACGAAAGCAAAACAATGATTAAAATGCTGGAAAATCTCAAAATATCCTCTGTTCAAAATGCCTTTTGACTTCCTTCATAAGCACACACATCACAAGAGGGCTTCCAGTCAGTTGTAAATAAATGCACTGAACTGCCCTTTCTGCATCACATTAACTTCCACATCACATTCCTCCTGTCCTGAAAGCTGATTGGCTCTCATCCCTTCTGTCTGGATGCATATGCCACAGCCGCAACTCCTGATTGGACGGCAGGGCAGAGCAGTGCGTGAGCACGGTGTAATGCTCCAATGGCGTTGTGACTTGTTTCGAGGACCGAAGGGAGGGGAGGGCGCACCACTGGGAGGGTGGATGGGGGTTGGGACGAGGACAGGGTGGAGTAAAACCCAACTAGGATCAAAATGATCAGCTGTTAAATGCAAAACATGTGACTACGTATGCTCATTCTCTAACTTTTGCTGTAAATGAGTAATAACATTAATACAAGGTCAGAGTTTGGCTTCATTTATGTAATAAGAGCAGCTGAACCAAACTATTCATAGAAGCAAACAGTAGATTTATCTTTAGGCGCCAGATTTCATGTAGCAAATTATGTTAGCAATAGAAATGTTTTATTATAAAGAGATAAGTGAGATACTGCAGCATTATGTTACTGACTACTAATAAAAGCAGAACAGAGGCCCATATTTGCATTTTAATAGCTGGAGGGATTTGCGTTCATATACGTGACGTGGGGGTTATGCAGAGGTCTGTGAGGGTCTATGAGGGGGTTGTGTCTATACACCCCCCAAATCACTCATACAGATCACACTGAATCATAATACACTCTCTTTGGTCTCCCTCATAATCAAATCAGATCGTTTTTAATTCAGCCGCAATGTTTGATTTACATATAATTTATTGCTAGAATAACATATACATACTAATGCAGAACCTAATAAACTTTGCATTGTGGCTATGATTATTTATGAGCATTTCATCAAGGCAGTACCAAAATGTCAGATTTTTTTTTAATTAAGTCTAGAAGTTTTCAAACTTTTTTTTGTTTTGTTATTTTAAAATGAAAATAGTATTTAGATAAGAAAAAGGTTACACCAAGCAATTCGATGCCTTTGTATTCATTGTCTCCATAGAATAAAATAACAGATAAAAAAACAAAAACAAATTTTGCACAATTTGAAACCGGAAGAAATTCCATTAATTTGGCACTAAAACACAACACTCCATAATGAACTTTTTTCACTAAAAACAGATGGTTCTTAAAAGGTTCTTTACACGTAATAACAGTTTCATTTAGAACCGTATAGTCCTGAAGAACCCTTTATGTGCTGAAATGGTTTTTTTGTGTGTGTTAAGAGTTTAGGGTTCTTTATTCTTATATTGCCTTTTTGTTTTTTGAATCTATAACTGTCAAAGCCTCATCATCATTACTGATTTTTTTGAGCTCAGCTATACATCTTCACAGACTGTCAACATACTCTCAACAGGGAAATTATTTTTCTTAAAATGTGTAAAAAAAAAAAAAAAACTTAATTTTTAATAATTTCCAAACAATGTATGTCTTTTTCTCTTTTTACTTTAACAGAACATGTAAGTGTGAGCAGCTCTGTTCAGTTAAGAATACTCATCTTCTCTTCTCCACAAAGTTAGTAACAGAGATATGGATTTTGATCCATATTGTTTGATTGTTATGCCTATAGTTCTGCTGGTGCTATTGGTTTTTGTAGAGAACCGCGGGAGCGCGCATGACTCCATGACTGAGGGAGCGCGTGCACGCGATAGAGGAAGGGAGAGTTCTTCTTTCACTGCTCCATCCGGGAACTTTCCCGAATTAGCATTGACAACCGAAGCGCAACTTTTTCCCCAGGCAAAGTGAAATCACGCCGCGCACTCGGACAAAATATAGTTCCACATTTTTCAACTCAAAGACTTAGAAATAAAGCCGTACGTTACGGATAGGTCGTTCAGGCGTTTGCCGTGTGGATTACGGAGTGAATTTACGTGACTGCTGGAACCTTTATCTCGCTTTCTGAGCACTTTTGTTTATACTGGCGTAAAGTGGGTGATGAGTCTTACGGCCAGTAAAGAAGCGAGAACTTGCTGTGCAGCCCGAGTAGTTCTTGCGATTGTTATTGTTGCTTTTAAAATATTTGTATTACGCCACAAATAACGCGGATCGCGTCGAAAGTGGAGGAAAAGTGCTTCTGAAGTCGGAATATGGAGCTACAAGGCCTTCAAGAAGCACTCAAAGTAGAAGTCCAATGTCATCAGGTAAATAAAAATGGCATTTTGTTCAAGCTTTCCTGGGATTCTAACGTGAATAAAACGCTATAAGACGGACATCAGCCGTGTTCGAACGCTTTAATTCGGTTGGAATTCGTAGCCTTTTAGAGTCATATAACGGTAACATTCTTTCGCCTTTATGACGCCATAATCACTTTGAGCGCATATTGTTAAAACGTTCTTTGATGCACTTTCACGCGTGCGGCGTGTTTTTAGCGATTTGCACTAATAATGCGGCGGTTTTGTGTAGCGATCGGGACGAGACTTGAATATTTATGAGGTTCAAACGGACTCGCTGCTCGCCGCTTTGTTCCTCCCTCACATCCTAACTTGAAACACTTTCAACGAAACGCATTTTCGTTGTTTTACTTCGTTAAGAAACTAGTTGCACTGATGAAGCGGGACCCGCAGGTAATTCATTTTATTTGAAGCGTTGAAGAATGGGGCATTTACATTGGGGCGAGAAACTTTATCGGCATCACTAGTTCTTACGGACGTTCTCAACGCTTTGTCCTTTACGTGACTTTGCCAAATAACACAAGGGGGGTTTGTGAAGTTCTGAAAACATTTAGGTTGTTTTGGGGAAGAATCGTGTTGAGTAAATGTGTTTAATATTCTAATGGCGAGCTTAAGAAACAACTACATTAAAGGCAAAGCAGAATAACTGCCTTAAGTGGAAAAACAAGTAAGAATTCATTTATTAGGGATTATATTTGGCCTCATGAATGCATTAAGGGACATTTTGGAAACATTTCCACCCTTTTATACAGGGAAAAACACATTCAAAATACTATAAATTAGCTGGGTTCAGTGAAATCATAATACACAACAACTGCTTATGTGCACATGAACATCGTCTTGGTTCTTAAGTAAATTGTAGCGTCCATTTTTTGTAAGTCGACATGTTTCTAGAGAGTTTGTGAAGGAAAGTTGCTCACTTCCTCGGCCTTGTTGCATTAAAACATCGCTGTTCAGCGTGTACTTAACCTCAACGCACTTATTCGATACTTTATCGACAGTCTTCCCGGTGGGTTATTTTTCTTGGTCACATGACGACGTGGTAGAATTTGATTCGATCTCTGCAGTTCACTTTCACTTTTTTTTTATAATCGTGACTCAAAAAGCAAGGTCATCAATACTATAGCGTTCCGATAGCAATTATTCATGTGTTCAGGGGTAATTCGTCTGCTTGGCCTTGGTTTGTTGGTTTGTTAGACACAAGCTCTCAACCCTTCACTGAATTCGTCTGTAAGAATGACTGAATTTCGAGTCCGTTCCATTGTGACTTTCAGTTCGTAACGCAGTTTCAGCACCTCGGACAGCGGCGCGCGCCTGCATTTCAACGTGTTTTAAATGTCAAATGTTGCCACTGTGTGAAATGTTTGTTGTGAGGCTTTTTTTGGTGTACCCCAGTTTGATAGTGGAAGCTTCCATTTTGTGCTGAAGGGGTGTTGGTTTCTTCCTAACATGGAGCAAAAGTCTGCAGAGTTTCTGGCTGGGGGGAGGGCTCATTCATGGCCATTCTGGAGAGGGGGAAGGGAGGAGAAAACACTAGTCAGCATCACACAAGACACCACACACAAGCCTCTGTAGGCCTTATAACACTCCTTATGAGGTTCTCCTAATTAATAGTGTCCATCACAGTTAAAATGCTTAACAATACTAACTTATTCATGCTTAAGAGTCAAATAATGCAGTAAATACTAGAAGAAAAGCGTTAAAATGCATGGAAATACACATAATGGGCTACAAGTATGATATATTTGTTATTGTGTAATTATATCAAAGGATATACAGTATTATAAGGCACCGTGATGTCTCTATAGTGCAATATTCACACCCATATATTGGATTCAGAGATCTAATTCCATAAGGTTTTAAAGTAAGGTGTCATAATTCACTGCTAAATGTAAACCTTTTAAAACATAAAACATTGCTTTCTCAAGGCAACCCCAACAAAGGCTGCGACTTTGCAGAACAATTTATAATTTATTTAACAGTTTTTCCCTGTTTACTATTAAAGTCTTTTTTAAGAAGTGAATTATAAATGTGTGGCATGTAGAAAATCCAGGATTCTGCAAACCTAACCACCACATTTTAGAGCGGCTGCTGAGTGAATGTAGGCGGTTTGTCAGTATTAAAGCTTATTTATGCTAAATGTTGTTTTTTTGATTGTCTAATCTAACTAGGAGTATGTAACTGAACATGATATTGGACACTTTTTTTGTCATCTGGACCTGTACTACTGACCCATCCTCTTCATATTTCACCTGAACTTTCATTTGAAGGAGGCTTGTAAATGAATGGAAATGATGGGAGGAAGCAAACCCTCCAGCATTTATTAGCTGAGAACATCATAATTGTGTGAAGCCTTTGTAAGTACTTGTGCTCCCCACAGGGCAAACATCTTTCATCCATACATAAATATCTGTCTTAGCTTGTGAGTTTTTTTTAACACATGTATATTGTGCGAGAGGATGTCTTCTTGCTAGTTGTTGCATCACTGATCCAGAAACACTCATAAACTTGCTGTAAGTCTTGAGCTTTAATTTGCTCAATTTTTGGTTTCTCTCAAGGCTCACAAATCCTTGCCAAACTGATCCCTGTGTGTGTCCCTCATGAATTGTTGTCTTTTGCAATAGAATAAGGTTTGTTTTGTTTCCTGCAAAAATCTCAGTTTTTGTTAGTTTGCAGTAAAACATGTGCAATGTCTGTTACTCTGTTCATTCAGATTCATAGATATGTGACCCACATTTCCATGTGATAAATGAATAGTTCACCCCAAAAATCTCTTTTTTTAGAGACAGAAGAAGTACATGTTTACAGGTTGAATAAGTTTGATGCATCAGCACTTGTATCTCTCAGCTTGAAAGCAGTTCAGCGTTCAGTCCAGAGTGATTCATGTAGCTCTGTCCCACAGACTGACAGCAGCTTTAATGTTCATATGTGAAAGCGGTAGGGCTGGAACGACGCGTCGGCGTAATGGATTACGTAAAGTCGATTTGCGTTGAATGCGTCTAATCGTTGTGCTGTTTATGTTCATCCAAAGATGGCGGCTCTGACTCTCGGGCATGTTGAAAATCAGCCGTTATCACAGAAATATTGAGCCCGATCTAAAGCGCAGGATTTTTTTTTAAACAGAGACCAAATAAAATGGTGTAAAACTGAAATGGAACAGGCCTTCGACAGCAGGACAACTTCTCAGAGCTTTCCTACCTCAAAACAACCAGGCGGCAGTGTATGTATTTAGATTATAGTGAATTGTTTTTACACGGCACTAGAATACGGTTGTTAGTCCTGTATTTTGTGCTTAAAGGGATAGTTCACCCAAAAAGGAAAATTATCCCATGATTTACTCCCCCTCACCTCATCCTAGGTGTATATGACATTCTTCTTTCAGACGAATACAATCGGAGTTATATTAAAAAATGTCCTGGCTTTTGGGTTAATAAAGGCCTTCTGAAGCGAAGCAATGCGTTTGTGTTAGAAAAATATCCAAATTTAAATCTTTATAAAGTAAAATAACTAGTTTCCGGCCAAACAAACATACAAGCGCAACTTATGCGAGTAATGCGACGTACTGCTGACATTTACGCTACGCCATGATGACACACTACGCTACTTCTGACGTCACAAGTTGCGTAAGTTGCGCTTTAGATGCAAGTTGACTGAGTATGTTCGTTTGGCCGGAAGCTAGAATTTTACTTTGTAATGTGTAAAATATTAATATTCTTCCTACACAAACGCATCGCTTCGCTTCAGAAGGCCTTTACTAACCCCCCGGAGCCGTGAGGAGCACTTTTATTATGGATAGATGCACTTTTATCATGGATAGATGCACTTTTATGATGGATAGATGCACTTTTATGATGGATAGATGCACTTTTATTATGGATAGATGCACTTTTATGATGGATAGATGCACTTTCTGATGGATAGATGCACTGTTATGCACTTTTATGATGGATAGATGCACTTTTATTATGGATAGATGCACTTTCTGATGGATAGATGCACTTTCTGATGGATAGATGCACTGTTATGCACTTTTATGATGGATAGATGCACTTTTATGGACTTCAAAACAGAAACAGCAATTCACTGCCTTTATAAAGCTTGGAAGAGCCAGGACATTTTTTAATATAACACCGATTGTATTCATCTGAAAGAAGAATGTCATATACACCTAGGATGACTTGAGGGTGAGTAAATCATGGACTTACACATTTTGTTCGTACAGCATTCGGTTTTATACGGTGGGTGCGATGCCGCGAGACGCATGGCTCAAGCGTACTCTCTGCCAGTTACAAAGCATTTAACGTGGTTGTATCTAATGGATGAACTTACCTCTCGATTTGGTCTAATTTGTTGAATAACTCAGACAATCACTGTTAAGCTTCACCGTTTTATGAACTCCTCCATGTTTGATTCTGTCGCTATGGTTACTGCTATGGATGGTTTGAATGCAGTTGTGACTTGTGCTGTTTGATCATACGGGTGAATGAACATATTCAAACAGCTACTTCAATCTCAAGACTGAACAAAACATTTCAGGATTCACACTTGTAAGCAGTTGCTGCTGTAAATCCCCAAAAGTGACTGCATACACTGCATAAACCTTATCTTTAGTCATAAATAGTATCATTAGATAAAAGTTCATACATAGATTAGTTATGGTTATTATTTATTTGTAAATGAACCAAATGTTTAATCGACTCTTCTGAAAATAAACAATAGATTAACTAGGAAAAATAATTGTTGATTAATCTGAAAAATAATCGATAGATTAATCGATAAAAAATTTTTTTTTTTTTGTTTCAGCCCTAAAAAGCATCTGAGTGTAATTTAAACCCATAAAAGAAAATGGTCACCATTCACTCACATTTGTGTCACTTCAAACTTTTTCTCTCTTCCATTGAACACAAAGTCGAATGGACACAACTATCATATTTTTCGTATCTGTCTTGTGCTTTACAGTACCCATAGTTTCAAAGCCAAATATGGATTGAAATTGAATTATTGATGTTGTGTGGGCTTGATTTATTCTCGTCTGGAACAGGATGTTGAAACTCTGGCTTAGGGCTGGATTTGCCGAGGTACTTTTATGTGAGGTACTTTACTCGAGGAAATCACAAAGCATCAGTTGTGGAGATGTAGTGAGTTCTTCATTTGTTTTCCCGGGCAGTCCCGGCAAGGACGTGAGTTCCTCGTTTTTGTTTCGCTGTGGTCGGGAAAGCCCTGCTAAATGATCCTGATGTTAATGAAGACACATGTACGGCTCCTCCTGGATCTGGAGGTTAGTTTGAGAGAGAGATTACTGACCTGCTTTGAAAGGGATAGTTTGTCCAAAATTGATAATTCCGTAATTATTTTTTCCATATAAAAAGGAGAAAAACTATCCATGACTTGTGCACTGTATTTGAAGTTTTCTGCAGTCGTATGTTAGCTAATAAACAACACAAGTTGAAGTTCGTTTTCACTCTTAAGATCTTAAATAAAAAAATATCGGTCAAAATCAGTGCTTGACGTCAAGCCTAGCATAGGAATGTTAGGGCTGGGTATATTCACACAAATTACTGGCTGGATTATGCTTTGCTGGTAAAAGTACAGTTGACGGGTAATACCACGAATATGTTCAAATTAATTCACAGTCTGAAAAACGTTTTGTGCTGTTTTTCTAACAGTTTGATCTTTAATAAAGAGCCCTTAACCTTTTCACAGGCATTTTGTTTTCATAGTTAGACAGATATCGTGATGTGTCATTATAGGATTGTCTGTCAATATATTGATTATCGCTGAATTGCTGTATCGTGAGCCATGTATCGTAACGTAACGTAACGTGAGGTACCCAAAGTACCGTAACGTGAGCACAAAGCTTATGGGAGCCATGCTACAAAGTTTTGTTCATTCATCAACTGTAAACAGCATAGACCAAAAGATTGATTCTTGGGGTTTAAGAATTGCTATTGTTTTATCGATTAAAATTGAGAAATCTATATATTTTTACCAAGCCCTAGTCCATATGATGTAGGCTATTTAGTCCATTTCAGAGCTTTGGTGGGTCATTTCCTAAAGGAAAGCTTTCATGTGGCTTCAGAACTTTTGAAATAATAGCATGCAAGCTATGTGGACTGACTGGTGCTTTAATGATGAGTTTGATGGTGTTTTACTATTCCACTATTTTATGGAAAAGAGGTTTATGAAGAATCTTCAGTTGTTCTCCTTTTGTGTGTTTACAGCATGTTTTTTGTACAGAACATTCAGATATGTATTGAAAAATAGGCCTTTGGTTAAAACATGGTTTCGATTGCATCACTTCACGGGATATGGAAAATGTTTTTTTTTCTCAATATTATATAGAAGCAGAATATCAAAGTCACTAGAGGTCACAACATCATCTAAAGTGCAATCCATTTTCTTATCGACAAGATTGATATTTTTACAAAGTTCATCCAGATTCCTGGATGGCAAACTGGTCGTATCCAATGGCAACGCAGTCTGGTACTAAGGACAACAGTAGTGCGAATCATTCATGTTCAGACATGATGTTTGAGCTCAGTGTGTGAGGTTATAAGACCTGTAGGAAAAAGACATGATGGACGGCCAGTAGAAGCTTCATTTTAATGACTCTAGCAGTGTTGTTGATCTGTCCTTGTGTCTCATAGCAACACCGTCTGCGGTAAATCATTCATGCGGTTATTTTTGTTGATGTATTTCCCTCTATTATTGTGAAACACTTCTAGAGCCATTCGTACACAATCTCATAAGACATTAAATAATTTAAGTGATTTATGCCTTGCTTTATACTAGTTGTGAAGCATTAAAGCCTTTCAGACCAAAGTGATCAAGTTTGTCATCATCTCTATTGTCTTAAAGACCCTCTGTGATGAAAATCAAGCTTTTAATGTTGTTTATATGTCTATGTGGTGTTTTTAATATGCTATAAGACAAACCATGTGTAAATTCATAAGTCAGCACCATTGCTGAGTATTTTCACCTTAAAACTGCAGTGAACCAAAGACGCGGTATAAAAGCGCTGGTGTTTCTGATGTCACAAACTACCTTGTAACCAATCAGGTCAATGTGTGATCGTCAACGAGTGGATCTCTGAGCTGGAGTGAGTGAGTGGAGGCGGGGCTAATTTGCATATATTTATAGAACCGCGTACACTAAATGAGGCAAGTGTTTAGAGTTACATTCAATCTATTTTAAGGCATGAATAATATTTTTTTCAAGGATTTTTTTTTTAAATATCATTTTGGTGATCAAAGATTAGTTTTAATGGATAAAATGATTTACTACAGAGGGACTTTAATATTCCTCTTGAGATAGCAGGACTTTTCAAAGACATGTGATCTGTGTGTCCAGTTGGAAATATCTCCTGATCCTATAAATTGAATTTAACTGTGTTTTGTCTGATTCGCTTTTTTTTTAACCTTATTTAATGAGTTTTCTATTTAAATATCATTCCAAAAAAGTATATGTTCTTATATACTGTAACAACACACGCCATGCAGCCAGTATGTACTTATATTGTGTCTTGTTAAAGTAAATGTCATAATTTGTCATTCAGATGTTGTTCTAATCTTGTTTAACTTTCTTTTGTCTAAGGAACAAAAAGGGAGATATTTAGTATAACAACAAAGCTGCTCTTATGCACAACTATTTCCAATTTGTCCAAATTCATACCAATGTTTTTTTGGGAGGAACGGACTCAAGTGGCATTTAATGAGAATGTTCTCTTCCGTTGTATAGCTGTTGAATTTCAAGAAGGAAGGGGGGACATTATCAGTGAATAAGGACTGTTCGTCACACAAAGCTATCATATAACATCAGAAGACTTGGAATATAGTGCCCAAGTCATATGGACCATTTTTATGATGTTTTTTTTAATCCTAGAGCTTGACAGATGTGCTCACTAAGAACTGTAGGAAATTTCTCTAGAGTGCATGAGGTCCATTCCGTCACTGAGCTTGACATTTGCTTCAACGCTCTGGTTTCTGTGCTGTGAGGCTAATAAGGTAACGGGATTAGATCACGTTAGATGACCAATAGGATTACTTTGTTTGAACAAGTCAACGTGATGACTCTTGGCCCTGTTCCAAAACCTACTTGCAGCGCCTTATAATATTTCGGGCCAATTTTAAAGGCAGCATTGTAATGAGCTTGTGAAAAAAGTCTCTTGACGCAACAAGAGAAAATTTGAATATTCATAAAATTTAGTACCAAATACTATATCAATACGAATAGCTAAACTGAACTTATTTCATGCCATACATGTATGTTTTTTATTTCAATTATAATGCTATCTCAGAAGGCAACTGCAAGGTATACAGCAAGGCTGGTTAGTATTTTGGAACAAAACCCAACTGTCTGTCAGATTTACCCCACAATTTTCTCAAAAGATGAAGTCTCAACTTTCTGTACTGGTTTTGATGTTCCAGTCCATTTCCTGCGCAACTTTATATGATGGAATATGATGCCTGAATAGTGTTAAATGTGTTTGAGTCAGCGTTACTCTGGCCAGTGATTGGGCAAAGCTCTTCATTTGATCAATTTATTGTTTCACAGATTCTGACCATCAGAAATATAAGACATGTAATTTGTATGAACCCTATTTATCTTGTTTTTTTTTTAATATATATGATACATTCTACAGTACGGTGGCCCAGTAGTGCACAACTAAACGAAATTTAAAAAGCAAACATGACTGTAGTAAGTCAGTTATGTTGTGGCTTGATTTTGTTGTGAAGTGAACTTCTGTTTGCTTTTTAAATGTTGTTGTGCTTTGCACTACTGGGCCACCGTACTGCAGGCACCCTAGAAGTATCTTGATCAATAATATACAGGTATTAGTTTATGAATCAACTAGTAATAAATAGTAAGTTATTTGAACTTACAACCTTACAGTCACCAACACAAATTTGCCAGTTATGGCCCCAAAATATGATCTGTTAGGCTAGGAGTAAACGTGAATAAATATTTAGGCCTAAATTTAAGATTTATGTAATTGAATTTTTATATCAAATTTCTGTCCATTTTGATGACACATATTTAACCTAAAAAAAAAATACAAGTGATGGTAAATATATAAACCTGGTTGTTGTGTATTCAAAATGCATTCAGTTATTAGTACTATTACTGAAATCTTACCAGTTTTATTTATGCATGACTGACGAAAATGCATCACTTTAAGTTTGTTAAAAACAGTGTCATCCAGACGGATGGAAAGTTTATATGCAATTCAAATACAGAAATCTAGGCCTCAATGTTTTTGGAGTGTACCCAGCATACCATTGTGTAAGGCTAGAAGTGATTAGCATGCATGTGCTGTGATGTTGTTGTTTTAGTGCACTGTAGTTACAGTCCAGGGGGCGTGTTCTTTCGGATGCCCCGCCCCTTTTCTAATCTGTATGCTCTTCTAGGCCGTCAGTAGTTGATGCATTATTGAGGTACCCGTAAAATACATAAAGGCTGTTTAATGATTGATGATATGTGGGGTTGTGTGTTTACGCTGATGTATATTTATGCTCTAGTGTTATTGGGGCGACAGGGCAGGGCTTTAATAGGTCACCAACGGTTGGTACTGTAGTCCGTGTGTGGGTGTTTATTACCACCCACATCCTTTTAAATATAAAACAACTGCTTTTGCTGCAATCTATGAGCTCATTTCCTTCTGAAGCCTGATTCAGCTTTGGAATCGTCATGGAAAACAGATTTTTCTCGATTATGATCAGATAAAACTGAAAACATACCGTTACATTTTAGCACTCAAAACTTCCTTTCCAGTTTAAAAAAGAGCCTTTATGAAATGAAAAGCACATATGACTGAATTTGAAGTATTTTACTAGTGTTTTACTAAAAATTTTTTGATTGTGATGCACCGAAAATCATTTTTTTTTACTGTAACACTTAAACCGAAATTAAAAGTTTTCATTTTGACGAAAACAGAAACCGAAAAAAAGTTTATATAATAATCAATTTAGGGCTGTGAAACGATTAATCGGATCCAAAATAAAAGCTTGTGTTTACATAATGTATGTGTGTACTGTAATTACTTTGTATATACAGTATAAATGGACACACACATGCATGTATATATTTAAGAAATATTTGCATGTATATACTGTATATATTTATATACAATTTAGATTATATAAAAATATAAATATTTTATATGAATAAATAACACATTTTCTTAAATATATACATGCATGTGTGTGTATTTATATTTACAAAATAATAATACACAGTACACACACATATATTATGTAAGCAAACTTTTATTTTGGATGCGATTAATCGTTTCACGGCCCTATAATCAATTAATACAATGTATATAATCAACTCAAAAAATGTAGTCATATGTAATCATTTAAATTGCACATGAGGCCGTTTTTATGACATATTTTAATTGATATATTTATGTTTCTACTCCAATTTGTTGAAATATAAACATTTAAATGGAGGCTGTAATACAAACTTGCGTTCATAACAGATTTATTCAAGCATTTTAAATAATGAAGACAACAATGAATATATAATATAGTATCTTGCTAAATGCTCGTCTAGAGTTATTATTTTTGTAGCTGACTAATGAGTTTTCCTGAGGTAAATATAACATTACTTGACACCACGTTAAAGAGCATCAAAATGAGATTTATTGTTCGAATTTTCGTTATAAAATTGACAGAATTTAAAAGCTGAGACTTAGTTTTTTATCACAAAAGTAACAAAGCATAAAACTCATTGTGGCGGTTAGTGGATGGTGGCTACACTATAAATAATGTTTAGTGAAGTTTTGTTCCTGCATTGAAAGAACACAGCATAGACTAAAAGGTCTTGGCTCATCAAATTGAAAGTTGAGTAAAAACAAGTGTTCTCCTAATATTATTATATTAACATTTGGAACGTAATCATGCATGTGTTCCCACCAAACCATAGTGAACATCGTAAACAACTGTATCCAAGTAGGAAAGAACAGTGACTTTGACCACCGTACTTATATACTAAGCAGACACTTTATACCTTTCTTACTATGTCAAGGGTTCAGTAGCATTATGGGATTTAATGCAGGGAATTGTGGGAATGTCAATTTACGTTTTTTCACTGTAAATTATACAATGAGTTGTTCTTTTTCACTTTCAAGAACTGTAAATTTAACTGTATTTTACAGTAAAATTACATTAAATTTACCATTAGATCTATCACAGTTATTTACCGTGTAAGGAAACTTTCTGTTAACCAATTAACACTTTTTCACTGTAGTATTTTACTGTTAAAATCACAATCATTTTTTACAGTGACCTTGGTATTCAAATGCTCAGCTTGTGTTTCTACAGGAAACTGTTCTTATATAAAAACACAGTTGAATGTGAATGAACAATAACGAAGGTTAATTTCTGGAGGACACATGCAGCGTTGCATGGAACAAAGTGTTCAGAGAATTGATTTTGTTCTAGTAAAGTAAAGGCTTGACTGCTGATTCATATTTCACAATTTATGGGAAGTCAAACTAATTATAATTCTAAGTAATGCTGCTTTCCTGAACTCTCATGACTCAAGAACTCATTTACGCAGTTATTCACATGCAGAATCTGTAAGATGTTTATCATTTATTTTTAGAAAAACAGGAATCATAAAAATAGCTGGATATATGTAAATATTTGACCTCTCTTAGTTAATTAAAATGCTAAACAGCTTGCAGATTTAGCAACTGGACTGCATGTCTAAATGCATAACTAGAAGCAATTTATAAGAACCACTGACCTATTTCTGTTATTTGTAGTTACATCACTCATGTAAAGAATCTTGCTCATGCCTTTACAGAGGATTTGAACTGATGATGTCAGAGTGATGTGTGTGTCATATATCTTGAAACACCGCTCAATAAAAGGATCATAACAGGAGGAACAGCAGTTTGTTGTGTTTGAGCTGGTCTGAATCAATCAGCACTTATATATGTTGTTAGAGAGAAATGGGACTGTCCTGTATGTTTCAATGGCTGGTGTGGTGGTGTAGAGGTTTAAGCACTTTAAGACTCCCCAAACAACTGTTTCTGTCAATTTGTCATGGGGTTTGCCATTTTTAACCCTGCCAATAAAACTTTGGACATGTCTAAACAGATCTGTGTGATTGTAGTAATTTAACATTAAAGGTTAAAAGTAAATAGACAAAATGTATGTTTATTTACATTTTTATTTGACATAAAACCCCACTTGCAGCAGTTTTGAAGGACACAAAGGTACAGATTTAGACTGAATGCTCAGTAAGGATTTAGTCAAATGTTGGTTTGTTTATCATACATTAAAGATAAATATCGTTTTGATCTTTTTGTCTTACAATTACTGTAGTAACCGGGTTGAATGTTACACTATTATGTAAAAGTTGAGAAAATGGAATGAGATTATTTGTCTTCTTTCCGTGCTATAGAAAGGGTTCAGATACTAAACAGGTTTGTGTAATGTAGTCATTTTCTAGTACCAAACTTCAAAATGAAGTAGGCAAAATTTAAACCAAAAAAATCCTAGTACGCCAGAATGGGTAAGTGTTGAAAAAATTAAAATAAACTGCAGATTTAGATTTAACGCTCTCACTCAGTAAGGGTTTAGGTGGTAAAATGGTGAAATATAACACGATTATTTGTGTTAAAATTGAGAAAATGGAATGAGACTATTTACTTGTCTTCTTTCCATGCTTCTAGAAAGGGTACAAATGATGGTTCAGCAATTTTAAGGACAGACAATTTTTGTCTGTTTGGAAAATCGTGTGGTATCAGATCTGCACACAAAAAGTGGGACACAGCTAAAAATTACTTTTTTTAGTAATTAAATTAACATTTCACTGCGATGAATTGAATATTAATTAAACAAATCGTTAAAATGATGACACTGTTGTACGATTGTTAGATACGATTCAGACCTTTGAGGTGAGACGGGCAAAAATCACACTTTTATGGAGGCGGAAACGAACATTTAAAAACTAGGTACTTTTCCTGCTGTGGTTCACTTTAACAGTTTATCAAACCTAATGATTCTCACAACAACAAGAAAAGATGGGATTTTTGGCCTTAAATACTTTATATTAAGTCATGGGACACCAAATACTAGTACTGTGTTCATAGACTGTGTCTCCAGTTATAAATGTCACTATAGATAGAAGCATTCATTTTTATGCTTTATCCAGTGTTATCTTGGCATTTCTAGCACACGGTGCTTCAGGATTCATGACAGTCTTCTTTGTAAAGATGTTCTCCTGGCGTCGTTGGCATTCAGCAGCCGGAAGGTGGCATGCTTCATATTCAGCATTCACAGATGAAGCAGCGGAGCTATTAATAGCTTGAGGACAGTTTAAATACACACCGCCCGCCAGGAAAGAGTCGCGAGAGCGCTCGAGTGACTCACTGTAAATAAAGAGAGCCTCACACGCTCTCAAAGACACTTCACATCTCCTGCCCGCTGATCTAACTCCATTTTTTAATTTAGAAACACCTCATGTGGGTTTAAGTGGGAATGAAGACCTTTAACTGAGCAGAATATCTTCATTACAGGCACAAACAAAGTATTCAGATCACAATACGATGGTGGACTTATCCAAACTGAAGTTCAAAACCATGCCATGTGACGCCGGGCCCAAAATAAACCACTTTAAAACAGTACAACTGAAGGGTGACATGATCGTTTTCATTGATCAGCGTTGGTGGAAGTCGGTGTCTCATGTGGATGGTTATCGGACGACTTCTCAGATCCATGGAGAATTCCCAGGAAGCTTTGGAATCTGTAGGGAATCTTTAAACCATGGTAATCTGACCATGTTAACTGTGGTGATCAATAGTGACATCAGCTCGACCCACCAGATGCATTTTTCAAACAAACTCCTCTGAGAGAAGTAGCATTAGTTGAAGTACTTTTAAACGAGGTGTAGCTCGTGTCTCAGAAAGCTCCAGTTTCACAGCCTGTCTTTGTTAGGGTGGCAGTAAAACAGAAGAGGACAGAAATAATTGAGGGAAAGAGAGGCCGGCCTTGTGCTGTCACTCAAAGACACGGGCAGAACAAAGAGTCACCCGTCGTAATGAATGAGACTTTGATTTGTTTTTTGCCTGACAAGGTCACTGCAAGCAAGTGAAAAAAAAAGCAATTTGCCTGAAAACATACGGGCAAGAAGACAAAGATGCTGAAAAGAAAACGCCTAAGCAGTCTTTCTTCTGCGTTTGTACTCCAAATGCACATTTTCATGACTTTTATACTGTGCAAAAGCTGCATTTGTGAGATGAACATTGTTCACTACAGTGATGTTAAAAGGTATAGTTCACCCAAAAATTGTTTTGTCATCATTAAAAGAATATTCCATACATCTTCAGCCTTCATTGATAGCTACGCAACTACCACTTTGTCTCTAAAAAGTTCAAACTATTCCATATGAACCGAGCGATTTAGTCCAAACTTTCTTAAGAGACTGGACTGCTTTCTATGATGAACAGATTGAATTTAGGCTTTTATTCACACATAAACATTGATCAGCGAACATTAACAGAAAGCTCAACCGAACCTGCTTGACGTGCGAGAACAAACCTCATTGGTTCTTGCAGAAGCTCAAACGTGCTGCGTAACATGAGACTGAACCTCATTGGTTCTTGCAGAAGCTCAAACGTGCTGCGTAACATGAGACTGAACCTCATTGGTTCTTGCAGAAGCTCAAACGTGCTGCGTAACATGAGACTGAACCTCATTGGTTCTCGCATGTCAAGCGAACATACTTGAGCTTCTGTTTGCCTTATCTGATGTGTGAGTTGATGAATGTTTATACATGATTAAAAGCCTTAATTAAATCTAGTCAGCAATTAAATCTATAAAACGTGTCTTCAGAAAATATGTGAGAACCCGGGCCTAAATTTCAGTTATTCATCGAAAATCTTCACTAACGCTTTAGTTGAATGTGCTGTATATACGTTACATGTATTTACTAACAGTTAATTATGCATAATTCTGAGCAAATAACACCCTAAACCTATAGTAAGAACATGTTGCTAATTAATATTACTCCATAATTGTGTAATTACAAAGATATAAAAATAAAAGTTTGATCAAATCTTTCCCTCGACTAACGCTCTTATCTTACAGTCTTGTTTTTCAAACTTGTGTACAATCTCATGTACATATCATAATCATTACCATGGGCCTTAAAGGACAAAATGCTTACTTTGTGACTGTTTGTGGTGGTATTTATAAAGTATTAATGCCATTTTTTTGTATGTTGTGTATGTTTTCGACACTTTAAGCGAAGAGACATGCTCCTTAAAAGAAAAGTGGAGCACAGACATGAAGATCAGAGAGAATAATCTATCCTGCAGCACAGAAAGCTTTGTCAGGCTTATGTTGTGTCCTGTGGATGTGCTTTCCTGTCATATCCTGACCCGGGATCCATTAACCGTATTTAACAGCAGAGATAAAAACTAAAACAATCGAGTACAAGCTGAAAAGGTTATTGTAAAGACTAAAGAACGTGACAGCGTTTTTAAAATGTCATGAAGCAGTTATGAGTTTTTCATAACAGATCCGTAGCCTCATAGTGTGGATTAATCACAAACAAAAGATCCGAGACGATCAATGCATCTCTTCAGCATGATGCACTTGAGGTCTTTGAGTTTTGTTATTAACACTAATGTAAGAAAAGAAAATATATTTACATGTGACAAACATTTCGACTTGGTTTAGGACTAACCTTTTCTTCCCCATTGGCCAATTTGTTTTACTTGTTTTAAGCATAAATGTAACAAAATTCTTTTTTGTTTTTGGAAAAATGAGAGAGAATAAGATTATTACATCATGATTTGTTAAAATTTCAATTCAGGGGGTCAAACTTTAATTCAAGAATCATTCTCAATGCATATTAAATACTGGGTAAAGATTAAGGGTACGTTCACTCGACAACGATATGCTTAAAACGAAGAAGTTTTTCCTTTGAGTTTTCTGAATGCAGACGACACCATTGTCAAAGCGATCCGCGAAAACGCTGTATTCTGCTGCCAGGCCAGTAGATGGCGATGAAACACTATAGACTGAACACGTTATACGCATGTGCGTGACGTCATCGTCTTCAGAGATTCGCGTTTTTATTGTTTACACGGAGACCGTTTTCAAAAACTTAGACTTTGAAACCCTTTTTCAAAAGTTTGCTTTTTCAGGCACCCAAAATGCCATTCTTGTGTAAACAAACGGCCAAAAAGAATAAAAAGTTTTACAATTTTAGTTGAAAACGGTGTCGTGTAAACAGCCCCGTAGTTGTATTCAGATACAGTATGTCTGTTTGGACCCATCAATGGAAATTGAGTATTAGCAGCTATAACCTTCAATCGTATGCAGTTTTTTTTTTTGTAGAAATGTTGTTTTCTGTGGATGTGAATGAGAATTATCAACTGCCAAGTGTAAGACATTGTGGGATAAATACATGTATTATTTTATAAAAATGTGAATTTGTTCATGATACAGAATAAAGCTTATTTAGCCTTTTTCCCCTGGTTGTTACAATTATCTGAAAGCATATGACGGACAAATTGTTGCACTCTCATGGTGTATATGCCATGCAGTACCACTGCATATGCACCTTATGTGTTGTTACCAGAATTATTAATAATTACTTAAAATTCCAATTATTATTTTTCATGTCGATCAATCCAGAAATGTTTGAGAAACAATCTTTTTTCCCCCCTCACAGTATAGCAGACAGTTTTCCTTGGAGAGAAATCCAATCAAGAATTCATGTACCCTTTCAGTGGCAATTAATTTGAGCAAACGTAGAGGAAATGTTAAGCGTACGGCACATTTTCACCTGGAAAATTGTTCTGGAAATGATGCAAGCAGTTAACAGCAAACAGAAGAGTCAAACTTGAACTGAACTCAGTTTGCCGTCGTGCACCACCACACGCAATAAAAGAGACAAGATGTAGTTCCTCTCGTCACGTTCACACGCGAACGCCTGCGATAGTCCAGTAAAGATTGATTTCTCCAGCCAGACATACAGCAGGAGCTCACATGTGGCATTTCATTTTGTGTGTGTGTAATGAAATAGTGATTTCCTCTGAGATGAAGTGCCATGTTGAATCTCACAGAAACACGGGAGGCGGCCTGAATATTGATTTGCATCTTTATTAAAGCAAGAAAATGATCAGTTTCTGAATACAATACAATACTCAAACCCAATTTCATTGTGCTGAAGAACAGAAGAGCTGTGCTTTCATCGATCAGGCGCATTATGAAAGAAATGAGTTTTTGGGATTTGAGATCATTGAGATGAAGGCAATAAACAGACTTTGACTTTGACTCTGATTTTGATTTGTTTCTCGAATGTGTTCTTATGCTGTACTTACAAATCATGCTAAGGTGTCACCTGAATATTACTTTGTTACTTGGTGTTATGTATGAGAGATTTTGGACTTAACTGCTTGGGGAACTAGTGATTTAACTTTTTTTCTTCTTCTTAACCTTCATGCTGTTGATGTCTCTAAGGATCCCAACCAAAGTAACTAATTCATTTTAAGTAATAATTATAATAATAATTGCTTATGAATATTAGTCTTTATTTTACAGTACAGTAATACTATTACAATAGTAATTTACTTTTCTCTTAATTTCTTCATTTTTGTGTGGAAAAATTAAGGGAGATCTTTAAGTTTGCTAGTTTAAACTCTTTAGTTATAAGTAGAGCTGTGTATTGGCAAGAAAAAAAATTGATTGCAGGATTCTTCAGGTATATGAAAACAGTTATGACTGTATTCTTAGATTCTGCTTTAAAGCTTCACAGTATGCCAGTTTTTAATTTCTCAAGTAAATATATCGACACAGTTTTTTTTTGAGAATCAATACAGTGGTGTCCAACATAATATTGTGATATTCAATTAATGTTGTCTTACACCCATAGTTATTATAGGATCACACAATCACCTGAATCTATATGGAAATTACATTCAGTAATTAATATTAAATTTACCTTTTAGAAAATGTAGAACAACATTACTTAGGTTCTTCATGATAATTTGGTAATGAGGACGACACAAAGTTTGATACACAGCATGAACTTCTGAAGATGTAATAAATATATAATTACACTGTACTGAGTAATATGAAGTAATTACATCTTACTATAGGGTTAGGGTAGAATTAGGGTTTGGTTTAGGTTAGTTGCATGTAATTATGCCTCATTTATAGTTATTACTATAGTAAATACATGTAACGTGTAATAGAGACATATTTAAATAAAGTGTTACCAAGATTTGAAAAAGAAGAAAAATACAGCTTGTATTACCTCTCTGGCTACAATTGTGTTACTTACTATTAAAAATGTCCTGGCAATAATGTTTTACTGTATTCTTGGATCATTTCTGAGTTTAAAACTATACAAATAAACACACTTCTCAACAGTCTTATGTTAGAAACAGTTTTCAAACGCAACCATCCAACCGTTGCTAAGATTGGATTGGTCAGTCAGGATTTTAAGGCGGGCCTCACTGAAGGGCCCAGATGGGCAGTAGACACACAATAAAACTGTTTGGGGGAATTTGGGAGTTTGCTTGCCATTGGTGTAACATGGTGTTTGGCCGTACACCGATTACATTACTTGGCCACCGCGGCACTGAAGTTTAGCTTTTTTGAATTATAGGCCTATACAGAGAGTATGCGAGATCGCAAATTCAAAAGCGAAAGTGAAAAGCATAAAAAGTAAAGTTATTGGTAAAACCAGTGTTGTCACAAGTTTATGTACTGGTGTGAAAATTGGTCATCATGACATCCGCAGTCAGGATTCAGTTTCATTCCTGTTGTGGAGTCACATCACAAGGTTTATTTGATGTTTATTAGATGAGACCAGTATCTAAATTATTCTTTATCTCTGATATCTTGATTACTGTTGTACAGACAATCAAAGAAATAATGCCTTGAGATATATTGTCATAATTTTCAATGGGGTTCTAGTTTTAGATGCTCAGATTAATATAGAGGGCTATTAAAATGTGTTGTGAGTTCAGTTTCTCTCGTATGGCAGATGTTTTCAATAATTTGACCACCTTTGGTCAGTTATTCCTTATTACTCTTGGACATTTAGTTATTTGTATTAACATGGTGCCTATTTCCATTTCAAATATCTGGAGGATATACCTTCAACAAAATATAAAAACAGCAAGCGGTGTATTTCCTGTTCAAATTGGCGGTTCACGGTCAGAATAAATTGCAATGTGGACCAGATTTTATGACTATAGTCATTGCTCAGTCTTGAAGACCCTGAGCAAAAATGAGAAGAAATCTTAGAGCTCTGACTGAGGAGTTTGTGTCTTCTGAAATGTTGCTTGACACACACAGAGAGTTGAGGATTGGGCTCATGGCCTGTTGTTTGGCAGGAGATTATTGGTTCTGAGGCCAAAACACACAGCACAAGACAGTCCCATATTATCCCGTTCTCCAGTGGGATCCCCTCATGTGGTAGGACGAGGTCTGGTCATTTGGATGAAGGCTACTTCACATCTGCTGCAACTCTCTAGCTCTATAAGCGGTGATTAGGCTTCTACATAATTGCAAAATCCAGTCATAAAAAATGGAAATTACTGTATAACATGGAATGTCACGGAATTTAGACAAATTTGGATGAATAAATCAAAAGTTGGGCTGTACACTTCTGTACACTTTAAACCTCAAAAGACTGCTGTTTAAATATGAAGACTGCATGTTCTGCGTGTCTCGGACATCTAGAAAAAGGGAAACATAAAACACAGAATTAGGGACAGATTTCATAGAGCCCTAAGTGGACCGCGATCTTCTGAAAAGAGGATTTGATGCCCAATTAAGGCATCAAATGTCCTGTAACAGGCCGTTGTTGCCCAATCTGGGGCCATTTTGACTGTGGTCTTAAACCTGAAGGTCTTTACACAGGAACCATTGACATCAGAGGGGCATGAGGAGATATTAGAAGATCAGTGTTTGCAGATTTATGAGCACAGTCGGTTGTTGTTGGTGGTAATTTTGAGTTTTTCTGACAGGACTCATGATGCTGTCAAAGAGAAGAGCGTTAAAATGACTCCCGAAAAGGCTTCTGAAATCCGAGTCCCCCCCCTCCCCCCGTTCCATTCATCGGGCACAATGAAACCGGAAGCTCAGTGTTGACACGAGACACGTGGCTGTTTGGTTAGCCCGAGGCGAGAGAGGTCCGAGCGGTTCATTACAGCGCTGTAAGAGTCTTTAATGTGTGTTTGTGTCAGACCGTCAACTCACTGCTGCTGAGCATGCTGGGAAATAACCCTTGTTTATGAAATGTCACACATACATGTCAATCACCTTAGTGTGTGGATGAATATCAACGTCAGTTTTAAATATTAGGTCAAACATGGCAAATAAATTTAACGGATGGATTGAGACGCTAACTAACCTCCTGCAGATTTGCCTTCAGGAAGTGATGTTGCTCATATGACTGATAAAGTCGACCATTAGCGTGACAGTAGCTCAGCTGTTCTCAGAAATGGTGAAATTAACTACTTTTTAAAAAATATGTTGCAGTGAAGCGTGGCAAATTGGTACATTGGTTTCCAAACTCTATCATATGGAGTTATACTATATACTCGTCTCCATGCCAGCGTGATGAACACGATCTTCAACCAGATGGAACTGGATAATATTCTGAATGTTCTGATCCAATCTGACCTCTGACCTGTAATGCTGCCTGAATAATAATCATACACTGTTCGTTCTTTGGCCAGAGGAGAACTGGTCCTCGACTGAGCCTGGTTTCTCCCAAGGTTTTTTTTCTCCATTCTTTCACTGATGGAGTTTTGGTTCCTTGCCACTGTCGCCTTTTTCGGCTTTGGCTTTTGGCTTCCTTAGTTAGGGACACTTAATATTCAACAATATTATTGATCTGCCTGCATTGACAGCATTGTATGAGAACTGAGCTGAGTTGGATGGTGACATCACTGTTTTCTCCAGACCGGCTAGATATAAATGAACTAAATTAAGAACTTATTTACAATAAAAATGAATCATCACTGAACTTACTTAAGGTGCTTTGGAACAATCAGTATAGTAAAAAGCGCTATATAAATAAAGGCACTTTGAGCACTGAGAAGTGAATCACTTTGTTTAAATGGTTCATTTGCATTTACTACCGTTTCCAAAAAGGATTCACAGATCAATCATTTACGTCTTTAACGCATTCATTTGATAGGAGTACTTATTGGAATCATTTTACCACATAATAAAGTTTCATTTGAAAGCAGCAATTGCTAAAAAACAGATCATCTTATGATAAAGCTATGATTTTCTACCAAGATTACCCATGTTGCCTTGATCTGGTTTGGGGGTGGGTCGGTTCATACGGTGACCTTTGAAACAATCATCAGTGTCTTAAGGTGAACGACGCAGCAGTGGAAGGTTGTGTCCAGATGCCGCTTGTGAGGTTTCCTGTGGATAACATTGATCTTTAGAAACAATAGAGCTCACCACATGCATTGTGAGAGAATTAATGAATAACATACGAATCATCTCCCTATTCACACCACAGTGGTGAGCATGTGCAGTGATTTGAAATGGCTTTTGCTTCACATGCTCTGGATTGGGGTTAATTCACCACTCATTCTCAGCAGATTTACTGTCGTAAACAAGGAAAGAGTTTTAAGAGTTTTTTTTTTTGGTGAGTGCTTAACTTTAGATCATTTTGTCCTGCAGTAATGAGAAACACAAAGCTGGTTACAGGTAATAGTGAGCAATTCTGAGCACGAATAACTTTTCCTTTATGAAATCCCAATGGCGTATCTAATGCGGTCAGAGCAATGCAGACATAAACCTGCAGAGTCAATGTGATTCTTCAGAATCATAAACTGAAGCAGCATTATGAATATATGCATCTGTCTGTCAGGGTTTATTGGCTGTAGATGCTCACATGTGAAGAACATATTGAAAACGCTCCTTTACAGATAGATGGGCTTCTGAATATGAAAAGCTGAATGTGAAAGACCCGTCTCTCTCTTTCTCTTGCTCCCTTCCCCCCTCACAATCTTCAGAAAACCATAAAAGCCGTTCAGAAATGAGAACAGGCCGCTGGAATGGAATATGAAACATTCAAAGCGCTTATAGTTTGAACTGTGCTGATCGGAGCAGGTAAGGAGGAATGTAATGTGTGTAATTATTACGTGTACCATCAGACTCTAGAACCCCAGTGCAAAAGTGGATTTTGTCTTTTCAAATTTCCAGTCAAAATATTTAAATTTTAGAGTTTTTTTTACTTCATTGGAATGGTACGAAACTTGGTAAAGGTTTTGGCACTTGCTTTGTGAACATAAAAAAATCATTCGAAAAGGTTAAATGGTCCTGAAAAAATAATCACTCTTGTAATCCTCACAGTCAAGAATGAGCGCATTGGAAATGAATGGGAGATTAATTTTATCTAGTGAAAACTTTGGTACTGCAGCCAAACAAAATCTGACTGAAAGCTCATTTTTTGAGATATCAAACTCAAATTTTGAACACAACTTGCTTTGATTTTCTTGCAGTTTTAGAGTAAGACGTGATTTTGAAAATATATATTTCATATACAAATTGAAAATAGCATTTTTTGTGCATTTTTCATAACAAAACGCGTACATTTGTAACTTATTTTTTAAGTTGACTTTTTAAAAACTTTTTTCACTTCAGCAATAATCTGCCAAGTGTCGTCTTTGAAAACAGAGATCAAACTTAAGTCTGTGCTCTAAAGCATTCAAGTTTTCCGACAGTTTAATTTGGAAATTTAATTTTCAGGTCTATGCTCAAAAAGTAAATAAATGGATTATAAATGCAGCATAAATATCATTTACTATAAAAGAAATCCCCTAAAAATACAACACATTAAATAAAAAAAAATTCAAACTAAAATATAGTTTTGTAAAAAATAAGATAAAATACTTGAGATGTGTAAATATGTTAGACAGTTATCGGAAATTTTGTTGAACGATTTATGCTTTAAACAATTTTATTTTGGTGGGTGGTTGTTTTCCAAGAAATCCTGAAAACCCCTTAAAACAAGATATATTTCATTGAGAATGAAAAGCTGCCTGAAATAGACTTGTCAGAGAACTTCAAGATATGTTGAATGCAACACAGATATATATGAAGCAACCAAATCTAATGATCTAAATCTAATCTAATACATAAAAAAATACCAAAAACTACAGAACAGATCCTTTTTAAAATGAGTCTTAATATCTTACACAATTTTCACTTTAAATGTCATTTTAGCTTGTTCTAGGGTTGCATAGATATTTTTATTGGAAAATTATTATTCATGATTTTTTTTTGTTTGCAGTGTACACAAGTCTACACCCCACGCACATGAAAGTGAACGCTGCTCTACTTTCTGCTTTTAAAGACTGTTTGATCATCTCCTGTATTATTTCCCACGGTAAATGAGAGGAAATGGAGAAAGACTTTGAACAGCCAATAAACACACAGACATTAAAGTGCACTCTTAAATCTGAGTCCCTGAACTTGAGCTGATGCAAGAGCACGAACACGTATCAAAGCAGCCCTCGCGCTCTCTTTATTATGTACGAGCTTCTGCGTGCTGGAAATTGGGGAAATACTTTGATTATTCATGGTAATTACCCTGCGTGTACACAACTGACATGAACTGTGCTGGCTCAAAAGGAAAACTCTGGAGACAAATGCCCATGTAAGATCTACCATTAAGGTTTTAATCCAGCGCAGAGGCCTGAAGGTTATCGGTGGTTTGAGGGTTAATGACCTGCTGTTTGTGTGTTTTGTGCGACAGAAGCTCGCTGTCAGAAGTTGTCCTGTGGGGACGGCCGCTAAACCCCTCGCCCTCATCAAGCCGCCCAGCCAGAGCATCGCCATCTCCGTGGTGCCAGCAAAGACTCCCGTTTCCATGGTGACAGCACACATTAACGGACAAAAAGCGTTGAGTTCTGAGACGCTCCCGACGTCCCCCATCAACCTCCAAACACCCGCCGGACACATCAACCGCTCACAGGTACAGCAACACAACTACACAACACACACTACACTCACATCAACCGCTCACAGGTACAGCAACACAGCAACACAACACACACTACACACACATCAACCGCTCAAAGGTACAGCAACACAACTACACAATACACACTACACACACATCAACCGCTCACAGGTACAGCAACACAGCTAGACAATACAAACAACACAAACATCAACCGCTCACAGGTACAGCAACACAACTACACTACATAAACAACACAAACAACAACCCCTTACAGGTACAACTACAGAACGACACTACACAAACATCAGCCACTCACAGGTACAACTACAGAACAACACTACACAAACATCAGCCACTCACAGGTACAACTACACAAACAGACAACAAACATCAGCCGCTCACAGGTACAACTACAGAACAACACTACACAAACATCAGCCACTCACAGGTACAACTACACAAACAGACAACAAACATCAGCCGCTCACAGGTACAACTACAGAACAACACTACACAAACAACAGCCGCTCACAGGTACAACTACACAAACAGACAACAAACATCAGCCGCTCACAGGTACAACTACACAAACAGACAACAAACATCAGCCGCTCACAGGTACAACTACAGAACAACACTACACAAACATCAGCCACTCACAGGTACAACTACACAAACAGACAACAAACATCAGCCGCTCACAGGTACAACTACAGAACAACACTACACAAACAACAGCCGCTCACAGGTACAACTACAAAAACAGACAACAAACATCAGCCGCTCACAGGTACAACTACACAAACAGACAACAAACATCAGCCGCTCACAGGTACAACTACACAAACAGACAACAAACATCAGCCGCTCACAGGTACAACTACACAAACAGACAACAAACATCAGTCGCTCACAGGTACAGCTACAGAACAACACTACACAAACATCAGCCACTCACAGGTACAACTACACAAACAGACAACACAAACATCAGCCGCTCACAGGTACAACTACAGAACAACACTACACAAACATCAGCCACTCACAGGTAGAACTACACAAACAGACAACAAACATCAGCCGGTCACAGGTACAACTACACAACCAGACAACAAACATCAGCCACTCACAGGTACAACTACACAAACAGACAACAAACATCAGCCACTCACAGGTACAACTACAGAACAACACTACACAAACATCAGCCGCTCACAGGTACAACTACAGAACAACACTACACAAACATCAGCCACTCACAGGTACAACTACAGAACAACACTACACAAACATCAGCCGCTCACAGGTACAACTACACAAACAGACAACAAAAACATCAGCCACTCACAGGTACAACAACAGAACAACACTACACAAACATCAGCCGCTCACAGGTACAACTACACAAACAGACAACACAAACATCAGCCACTCACAGGTACAGCTACAGAACAACACTACACAAACATCAGCCACTCACAGGTACAACTACAGAACAACACTACACAAACATCAGCCACTCACAGGTACAGCTACAGAACAACACTACACAAACATCAGCCGCTCACAGGTACAACTACACAAACAGACGACACATACATCAGCCACTGACACGTACAACTACAGAACAACACTACACAAACATCAGCCACTCACAGGTACAACTACAGAACAACACTACACAAACATCAGCCGCTCACAGGTACAACTACAGAACAACACTACTTGTGTAGTCTGTAGCTTGAAAAAGGCGGTTACTAACAAGTGGTTAAATGGGACTACAGAGGCTGTTGAGGAGATTAAATCACACTGAACCGGTAAACTCAGTCACTTTTACAGCATTTTTGTACCATCGCTCATCCAACAATTCACTGAAAATAAACTGTCCACAAACTTCTGTTATCAAAACAGTATTTTCATTGTTCAGCTGAACATGATATTCCAACATATTTTACAGTCCCTAGTTTGTTGTTTACATCAAATGAAAAATACTGTCTACTCTGGTTGGAGTGTGACCCAATGCAGGTCTTCATAAATAAGAGCAAATACCTCCCCAACAGAAAAGACTCTTCATTCGCATGAGTAGTCACCCCCTCCACCGCTTCTTTCACTTGTCCTCCCCCTTCTCTCCCTTCCCCCTCCTTCAGACTGGAACGCTGGGATTGTTTTACTGCCTTTTATGGCTGTATTGTTTGGTAGAGTGAAGCTGTTTTCAGCTCTCCCAGCTGCCCACTGATTCAAAACCCTAAAACACCCATCGCACTAGAGAAGGAGAACCAATCACTGGCTTTTTGTTTAGTTGATGAATGCGGGAGGGGGGAGAGATCTCAGACCACCTGGCCAGTCATTTGGAACTGGATAATAAGTGGATTGTGGTCCGGTGTGGACGCACATATTAAAAGCTTCATTTCAGCACATATGCACCATATGAAGCAACTTCACAAGCTACACTGAACTGACAAGGATAAAACGGCAAATAATTGTAGTTTGTAGTGTTGTATTACAAGAATTTAGCCAAAACTATATAAAAGTTTGTATGATTGGACTTGTGCATCGCCAGTGAACAGCAAAGGTCAGGACTGTTGCATGTTTTCATGTCCACTCCTGACATAAATTAAAAATCGCTTTTTGATCATAATTGTTGAGATAATTATATTGATTTTAAATGTTAGAATATTGATTTTAAATGTTAGAATGTTCAGATAATATGGCTTTTCAAAAATAAAAAGTATTTAACTGTAAAAGCATATTGTATACTGCAAAATTTATTAAAATTTAAAAAAAAATGTCTATACTTGAAATTTAGATCTATCAAATGATGTGTAGTTTGACATGATGAAGAAACAAGATGTAAACAGTTTAAGAAAAAATATCACTATAACACTATAACCATAAAATTGAGTGCAAATTTTTAATTTTATATTGTTTTTCTTTGTTTTTTTTAGATAAAACATGATTTTGACAGTAAAAAAGTGCTGAAGGCTAAAGATTTTAAATGAAATATTAGGGATCTGATTGTCATATTCGTTTGTAAAACAATGTAAGAATAATATCCATGTGTATTATTAAAATAGACATCAAATAATGCATGTATTTTCATTTGTCCAAATGAGATGAAAAATGTAAAAGATTCCCCTAGGACACAACAAACATTTCAAAGAGGAATATTAGGCAACAGATTGAGCTCAGAGATTGGGATCATTATTCAGTCCATAAAAATGCTAACCAGCTGCATATCTTTCAGAAAGGCCATTTTTCTGTCTGTTTATTTAAATCCTCCCACTGACCGTTCTTTTACAGATGTCTTTACTTTTGTTAAGCAACACTCATAAGCATCTCCGTGCGATTTCCCAGTGATGTCAATGCATAACAAAAGAGTCTTATTTTAAGTTCTTTATGTTGGTTTCCAGAAATCAGTTGAATAGGTTTAATTACCATGGTTGAAACAAACAATTTTGACTAAAAAATGGAAAAAAAAATCGCTTTGTTCATTTGTGTGCATGTATATTAGAGGCTTTTGAAGTCTGTCAGAATAAGTGCTTATATTGTTCAAACAGCAGAGCATATGCATATGACCCCACCACAGACTGACGGAGTAAATGAATTCTAGCCCTAAGTGTCTATGATGAAAGAGGAGAACTGGCCCCCGACTGAGCCTGGGTTTTTTTTTTTTCTCCATTCTGTCACCGGATGGAGTTTGGGTTCCTTGCCACTGTCGCCTTTGGCTTTTGGCTTGCTTAGTTGTGGACATTGAATATTCAACAATATTATTGATCTGCCTGCATTGACACCATTACATGAGAACTGAACTGAGCTGGATGATGACATCACTGTTTTCTCCAGAGCGGCTAGATATATAAATGACCTAAATTAATAACTTATTTACAACAAAAATGAACTATCACTGGACTTACTTGAGGTGGACTGTGACGCTATTTTCTTCTAGAAAAAAACTTTGTTGCAGTATTTTCCTGTTATCACTGTAAAGCTTCTTTGAAACACTCTGTATTGTAAAAAGCGCTATAAAAATGAAAGGAATAAAAGGAAAATAAAAAGTGAGTGGCATGTTACGATGCGTCACAACTGCATCACACCCATTATAATCAGCGACACGGTCTACACTCAAAAACGCCCAGTACATTGCATCGCTTAGACACACCTTAAGTTGACGGATGCCCTGTTTTTGTTTCTACTTTCTAAGAATGTTTTCTTTCTACAAATAATTTCAAATATATCAGTAAGCTTTTGTTGAGTCAAACCACGTGACATTTTACAACCTAAACTAACCTTGCTTTGTCATAAAGTCAAAATGATCGAATTGACCTTGACACAGTCATGAGCGAGAGTGGGAAACCACGAGGTCCTTTGTCCTGCAGTGTTCAGCTCCAACCCTAAACAAAACACTTGAAAACAATCTAACCACAGTCTGCAGCTGGTGGGTTTCGCCATGACAGACATGGATTGTAGACGTACAAGTTATGCGATTGAAAGAGTAAAAAGGAGAGCTAAGAGACGAGATCTCCTACAACAGCTAGCAGTGCTACGTATAATTGTGGATGAGAAAAAAACGAAACGCTGCAGTTGCAAGTAAATGCCGTTAACATGAGCTTTCTGTATGTTTGTCTTATTAGAGTTTTCCATGTTCGTGGAGTAAACTGTGGAGTAAACACACAGTTTACACAGCTTTTTAAAAATGGTTGGTGCCTGTGCTTCGTATGGTATGCGACTATGCGTTCAGCCAATCAACGTACACTCATGTCACCGGTAGTTCCTATTGTGCTGGGTTAGACCCTACTCTGAAGTTCATTCCTATTACTAAAATCGTTCCCAGTTCCTGTGGTCCCCAAAAGCTGGTACTTCAATAGTTATAGGAACTAACCTTGCTTTGTCATAAAGTCAAAATTATAGGAATTTCATTCATACTACGCACATTCATACTATATAGAACATACTTTTTTTTAACTGTTGTGAAGTTTCAAACTAAATGTAGTACCTACTATACACTTCGTACACTTGAGGAGATTTCCCCTTCCATATGTAAAGTGCTTTGAGTACCAAGAAAAGCACTATATACATGTAACAAATTAAACAAATGATTAACTATGAAAACGTTCCTCTGGTGCGTAAGCCCCGTGAGGCCATGGCCATGTTTCGTGATTATTAAATGTTTTTTTTGTTGTTGTTGTTGCATTCATGCATGCATCTGCTTGTTAGCTTTGATTTGAAAGGTAGAACAAAACTGCTAAACTATGCTAATTTTAATAAAATATCTCAAACTACTAAAGGTTTATTTAAGTCTCTTATTCTTTTAATGAGGCCTTTTATGATTTGAAACCATTGTTATACCTTATGCTCCAAAAATTGGCACAATGAATTTTAAACAAGTTATTAATAGCACAAAAAGCGTTGTTGTATTTCACAGCGTTGTTTTCAGTCGTTTTTCTATATAAACATGCGTTAGAGGACCATCTTTGACCTGTGTCACGTCTCACTGATTTCAGAGATTTTGTTCACCAAGATGTTGTCAAATTAAAAGTTCAAATTTCAAACGCGTCCCAAAACTCTGCCGCCTTCTCCATTCATCACTGTTAATAAATGTTTTGACTAGGGGTGTAACAATGATGATGGGTGATACGATATTATTGTGATACTCCAAGACGGTAAAAGGTTAACACAAAATTCACTGTTGGTTAAAATACTAAATTTGGTTTTACATTGTGGGTGTAAATGAATTGGCTTGGACTTAGTGCTGGAAACCCAATGCACAGGACAGTGACACCAGCATCAAAATATTCATGATTCTGAAGCTGGAAATGCAGAATTATTTTAGACGAATATATTTGCACTCTGTCACTGACTAGATATATTTAAAATAATGTAGGCCACTTTTTACTGGTAACATCAGACATTTGGCATTATCCGGACCCACAAATATTCCCCCCATTGCATTATTATACATTATATTAAACTTCATAGTAGTTTAATGTAGTACAAAACAATCTGCATTGTAAAAAGCGCTATATAAATAAAGGTGGATTGACTTGACTTGACTACTGGCACTAAAACTCTGAAAACTAGACATGCGATTCGTCCAAAATCACTTACTGTATAATAGTAGGTGCTACTTTTGGTTTGAAACTTCACGACAGTTAAAAAAGTATGTTCTATACAGTATGAATATGTGTAGTATGAATACAATTCGGCCGTACTAGCCTACAGTACATCCACCCTTTCCCGTCGCCTCATGGGACAGTAAAGTGTCACAAAACATTTCAGAATCTCAGCGGAATTAGTAGGTCATCCGGGGACTTTTCGCCTTCCGTTTTTCAAATACTATGTATTCAGACATGCTAGTCTGTTGGCGTACTGTTTTTCGCATGCTATATAGTAGGGAAGTATTCGATTTCGGATGCAGCGACAGTGGTTCACAACCCTGGTTCTGGAGGACCCCAGCACTGCACAGTTCAGATGTCTCTCTAATCAAAAACACCTGACTCAACTCATCAGCTCAGAAGGAAAGACTCCAAGACTTAGATAAGACGTCAGAAACGTGCAGTGTTGGGGGTACGGGGTTGGGAACCACTGTCTGACAACATTGCTGCATCTGAAACCGAATATTCCCTAGGACCAGGTTTGTGAACCACTTGTGTAAGGCCTTACAGAGGGACTTCAAACCACCTAAATAAAGAAGACGGGCTCTGTTCCGATGTTTATGCCCCGCTGATAAGTCAGAATTGGGGTGCTGTGCTACAAACACAGCCACAGTCGCACACGCCGGTCCAAAAGGCATCACTAATAACTCCCACACACCAATGACACGGCAAATGCCAAGTGTTAATTGAATTGCACAGCGTCTACATGTGCAGAGAGAGAAGAGCAGTGGGGTGTTCTGATTACGCAAATTTGACTGCTTCATTTAATTTTAAAAAAGATTATTAGCATGCTGGTTCATCTAACGGGTCACATATCGTTTTTCCTGGTGTGGCATGAGTGTTCAATTCTGTAAAATAATAGATGCTAGTAATGCTAGCTTTTTAAGTGTGTTTTTCTGTCTCTGTGGCTGATTGAACTCAGTTGTACTTTTCAGCAAAGAGCTGAATCTGTTCTGTGTGGAAAAACATGTATTGTATGTATTGAGATAAATGTCTGTATATCATGTATATATTCACTGTATATACTATAAAACACTCATCTGTGTGTCATCTCTCCTGTCCACCTGCTGGAGATAGAAACTTTATGAACTGGTATTTTAACTGCTCACAGCGCCTCCACGTGGGGTTTGCTGGTACTGAACTAGGGACAGTGAAAAGACAAGAGTTTAGCTTAATTATGCAAATGTATGCATATTTTATTTTGCTAGTATAGTTTCACTCTTCTTTAACTATAGCCCTGGTTTAAACATTCAACAAGTTAAAAATTTGCAGGATGCATAAGATAAGGATAATTACCGTTAGTGGTCAGCAAACTTCATGTTATTGTTTAATAAAATACTTTAATATTATGGTATTTTTAATGTGATATTGATATCTGGTCACCCAATTTAATGAACAATATTACATGAAATGTCTGGTTTCTCTCCTCAAATTTACACTCACTGCTCTCTCTGACTGTAATTGTGCCATTTCTTTAAAACATTTCTCATTTTTTCTTCTTTTTGAATCAAAAACTATTAAAACTATTAAACTATTAAAACTATTATTCTGCCGTAGAACTGTTACCTGTGAATATTTTAGCGGCATTTGACATTTTCATAACATTCAGTATATATCTTGATATTTCTGTATTTGCATTTAAAATAAAGGATGTTTTTTTCAGACGAACCATCATATAAAAATACAGTAAAATGTTGAACACAAGGAAGAATATTTATATGTGGCAATATAACAATAAACAGCATTTAGCTATACATAAAGTTTTTACAAAGAAAAAAATGCATGCAAAGACAGATTTTTGATTGACTGTCAAAAAAGGTCAATTATGAATATATTTGTTTTCGTCACTGAGTGTCACATACTATAGACATTTTGTCAGATTTGTGTGTCCATGAGTACATTTTAAATGTTTATAAGATCTATGACCGGGGTATGAAATGAAACGCTCTCATAATTTGACTATATTCTTTTGTGGATCACAAAAATAGACAATGCTAATAAACAGCTAAAAATAGGTGCTTCAGTTTACAGTTACAAAGCGTATTGAGGCTCCAGGCCAGAATCAGCTTTATAGCTTCTGATCCGTGACCATCCGGGCAAAAACAGAATTGTTAGCGTTCACCTGACATTTCTATCTTGCCGCAGGGGCTGATGGGTAATTCACTGCAGGCCTGCTGTTTAATTCAGTACTTTCACAAAATACAAGCTGAATGCCGCAACTCAAGGTTACAGCCTTCTCTCTCTCTCTCTCTCTCTCTCTCTCTCTCTGCTGGGATTCAGCAATTACTAAAATCACAGCCCTGACGGAGCAAGACATTTCATTCGGACCGTTGTCATGGGAACAGGCCGCAGGCCGCCCCACCTCCTCATGTTGGTTCGCTAGCGCACAATAGACAGAGAAGAGTGACTGAGAGGGATTTTAAAGCAGTAGAGCTCAAACTCTTGTCTTGTATTCTTCTGATTATATAACTCCCCTGTGACAGCAGGACATAAAGTGCGGAAACGTGGCACACTGCGGCCGTGGAGCTCCAGCTAAAAAAATCCTGCTTCTTGTATTTATGATACTATTATTCATTGTTGAGGGGTCAAGGGAGTCAAAAACTCAGTTAAACATTCACATGATTCCTTATTTAAGCTATAAGCCGTTCAAGATATTAAGGCTACAGCACGTCTTTGTCAGGTTTAGTGTAGGATGCAGAAGACGAGGACAGAAGGTTCTGCAGTATAATTGATTTATTTACAAACTTAACTTTTCAAAACCAAAGGGAAAACATACCAGGACTTCAAAAAACACATAACCATACATGGACGCCTGAGGGTCCGACAGCTCCGCCCTGGCCGCCCGAGGGTCCGACAGCTCCGCCCTGGCCGCCCGAGGGTCCGACAGCTCCGCCCTGGCCGCCCGAGGGTCCGACAGCTCCGCCCTGGCCGCCCGAGGGTCCGACAGCTCCGCCCTGGCCCCCCGAGGGTCCGACAGCTCCGCCCTGGCCGCCCGAGGGTCCGACAGCTCCGCCCTGGACGCCCGAGGGTCCGACAGCTCCGCCCTGGACGCCCGATGGTCCGACAGCTCCGCCCTGGCCGCCCGAGGGTCCGACAGCTCCGCCCTGGCCGCCCGAGGGTCCGACAGCTCCGCCCTGGATGCCCGATGGTCCGACAGCTCCGCCCTGGCCGCCCGAGGGTCCGACAGCTCCGCCCTGGCCGCCCGAGGGTCCGACAGCTCCGCCCTGGACGCCCGAGGGTCCGACAGCTCCGCCCTGGCCGCCCGAGGGTCCGACAGCTCCGCCCTGGCCGCCCGAGGGTCCGACAGCTCCGCCCTGGCCGCCCGAGGGTCCGACAGCTCCGCCGTGGCCACGCCCGCAGCTGGTTCCATCCCGGTTCCCCGAGCTACCAGCTTCGCCCTGGAGGCTTCCCGTTCCTGTACCACCACGCCCTCGTCAGCCTCCAGGGTGCCCACCCTCCCACCCATTTGGATGTTATATGGCGCGAGGACGCGCCTTCGGGGAGGGGGAGGTTCTGTCATGTTTTCAGTGTGTTTTGTTCAGTTTTGTGATCTGGTTTCCCCCTGTCTTTGTGATTTTGGTTTAGTCCTGTTAGTGTTTCCTGGTCTGTTTAATTAGTAATTCCCTTCACCTGTGTTCTGTTAATTATCCTATTAGTCCCTGTTCATTTAAGCCCTGTGTTTTCCCTCATTGTTTGTTGGTCGTCGTCCGTGTACGGTTGTGTGTTTGAAGTCCTGGAGTTCCTTTCCCCTTGTTCCTAGAAGTTAAGTTTGTAAATAAATTACCTAAACCGCAGTTCCTGTGTCCTCGTCTTCAGCTACCTACACAGACCTGACAGTCTTACTGCTTTTATATATATAAAAAAAGTATAAAACAAAACAACATTTTTTAAGAAGACCATTTTTGAGACCAGTCTTACTCTCTCACCTCAGCACAGTGTTTGGTTCTGGTTGACCGTTGATTTTAGTCTTTATTCGTCTGTCAGCGGTTTTTCAGCTCTGCTGTTTAAACCCGAAATGTGCAAATGTAAAAAAAACTTACTTCCTGCAAGTGATGTCAAATTCACTAAATAACCATTTTGTATAATTTCTTTTAAATCATATATATATTTTTATTTTTTATACATTTGAGTGAATTACAAAATTATGGAAGCTTGCTTCCGCCAAATAATATACAAAAAAGTGACTTCTCTCAATTCTGACTTTTTTTCTCACATTTGCGAGATATAAATATAAATAATTGTGTCATATAAAGTCGCAATTGCGAGTTATAAAGTCAGAAATGTGAGATATAAACTAGCAATTCTGAGGAAAAGGTATTTTTCCCCCTGAAAATTGGACAAATTTATTTATTATTAATTCTGAGAAAGAAGTCAGAATTATGAAATCAAAAGTCGCAATTATCTTTTAAATTGTTTTATTCAGTGGCGAAAACAATCTGATATTTATTATAAAATAAATTTTTCATAAAAGTTTTATTTTTAAATACATAATTTTTATACTTTTGTAATTATATTATCATCAATAAGTGAGCGACCATGTTCATTTAATTGAAATGCTTTCTGGGAAAGCCTATCCCGGCAAAGATAATTAAAACCAATTTGCTCGTCCAGCTTGTTATCTGAGGGGATGAAAATAATGCAGCATCTGAATATGCATACTTACTTCCCTGATATAGTAGATGAA
Organism: Meda fulgida; assembly: GCA_030578275.1. Lineage (NCBI taxonomy): Eukaryota > Metazoa > Chordata > Actinopteri > Cypriniformes > Leuciscidae > Meda > Meda fulgida. The sequence goes on from CM060619.1 coordinate 19,108,595, forward strand.
AAGTCAAGTCACCTTTATTTATATAGCGCTTTTTACAATACAGATTGTATCAAAGCAGCTTCACAGTGATATCATGAAAATAATACAACAAAGTTTGTTTCTAGAAGAAAATTGTGTCATCGTCCACCTTACTACTTTCATTGTTTAAGCATTTTTTTGTTGCTGTTTATTTGCTTTATAACAGGTCAAATTGGCCTTAAAAACATCTGTAGCCTTTTAAAATACGAGGCAATCGAGGCAACAAGACATGTAGCATGAGCAGTTGTTTTTGATTTAAATTATATTGCATCATTTCAAGACTTCGAGCAAATATACAGATTGGTCTGACTTTACCCATGTGAAATTGTTACATAAGAGACACCTGCACAAAACAAAAACAGACGGACTGAATGAAAACGCTAATTCAGCAGATGGCGCTTATGGAAAAGAAGCATTTCTTTGGAACTGTTGTAAACAAAGCAGCCGTGCTGATAAACACTACTTTATATGGAGGCAAGAGGAAAAGAAAATGCCATCGAAACTATTCTGAAGACAGTTAGTTCCCTTAAGAGATACATTCATACAAACCCCCGCCCTTATTCAATATTGATATTTTTATTCCCATATTTCGAGCATCGCGAAAGCATCACGCTCTCCTCTTTGCGTACGTCTTCAGCGCGTCTCGTCTCGGGCCTGTGTTAACGTCCTGTTAACAGACTTCGAAATATTTTCACATAAATGGCATTTCGGGACATGATTGCAATGCATTTTGTGTGCAAGTCCGGAATAGAGATAAGCCAAAATTAAACAAAAAACTGTCCGGTTGCCGGAGCACAAACTGGTAAAATAAACGTTTATAGTTGAACTTCTGTGATTAGTTGAATGTTTGTAATATAAAAAAAATAAGAAATTGTACGGTTGAATGTTTGTTTCATTTGCAGATTTGAATTTTCAAATGACACCAGTGTGATCATGAATTAGTCAGAAATAACAGTTCGGATTAATCATCCACTGATTCAGTGATTTGTTCTGACCAATAATTGAGTTAGCAAACTACCTCACTAAACCGAAAGTCATCACCTGAATCACCACCTCATGACTGACTCGAAATTTGCCAAGAAATGAGTCCTACCGAAGAGCTTGTGCATGTACTTTTGAGTTCATTTACTGAAAAGAACAGGATGAGAGTGAATCTGTACTGTTTGGCCGGTTAGCATGAGCAATAGATGATGTAACTACACCATTACACATCTTTTCTCATCATTCTGTCCCTCTAATGTCTGAAATGATTGCTTTGCCTGTCTCATTACATGATTTCTTTCTCTCTTCCAGATGTTGGGAGCCCTCACAGCGTTCCCGATAAAGGTGCCTCACATCAGCTCTCTGCAGCGACTGGCAGGACATTCACCCAGCATGCTACCTCAGGTACTGCACAACACTAAACGAACAATTCAGCAAACCTTTTTACATTTACATGCCACAAAGTGCCTTATTAATTATTAATAATATTTCTATCGGACATGTTTAAAACATTCAAATGAAATATAAGGATAATCCGCTGTAGCGACCCCTAACAGGAGCAGCTGAAAGTGAGAGGGATTCATAGCAGTCACTTTTAATATCAATTTGTTACAAGGCCTCGCCGCTTTTGCGCGTGTAATTGAAAAAGTGCGCTGTGCAAGCACAGTGGCCTATAATGGCTGACAGGACAGTTTGTTTTTCTGAGGTGAGAGACTTTTTATTTCGTAACATGTTAGGGAAATAACGTTGGAATAATGACACTGATATATAGCCTGACAACATCTCATCTGACTGCAGATACTGAATCAGGACAACGCGCTTTTCTCAGGCACTCTTTACTTAAAGTGTGTATGTCAGGTTAATTTGGTTTTTGATATATTAAATAAGGGTTAGATGTCTGAGTGAAAATGTAATTATCATTAAAATTATTACTGTAATTGCCTTACAGTAAGCTTTATAGCCATTTCTGTCAAGTTCATATTTTTAAAACACAGCTGAGCTGTGACGTCAGAAGAGGGAGACGTTCCAAAAAAGTTCTATTCAAGTATGGGGGGTTTTGAGTCTAAGGAGATACAAAATCCCCCTCAAACCTACGCGGGCGCGATCGAACAGTGGAAACATAAAAACTGGAAGAAATGTGCGCTGCAAATGACCGAAGTCTTGGATACCGAAGCAGCACTGAATCAGCGCGTTTGGTCCGAACAAAGTTGACCCAGGCACGCAACACAGACCTGCTTTTTGGGAAAAAGTGGACTCTGTGACCGGTTTTTAACAGTGTTTTTGCACCCAGCACAAACGCAGCCATTCATCATCGTGAAAATACGCCTGCGTATACCTAACTACCTAACTAACTTAAATAGCTAACTAAATAAATAAATTTCCTAATCACTAATTCTCTCACTCTATCACTCGTACTATTATCAACACAGCTCACAAACTCACTTTCTCAGCGACCTGGGGAGACGTCTCCCTCTTATGACGTCAAGCGATCCGTTTGGGGGGAGGAGCAGTTTTAAGTGAGTACTGAAAATAACGCACTTTTTCCATCTTATATTCTGCCTTTAGGTATCGAAAATCATACAAAACAATACAACAAGTTGTCAAACGTGTATTTCCCCTAAATATTTTGTGTTAATCATAATTACAAATTTAACCTGACATACGCACTTTAAGTGTTAAGTAAAGCTTTCACTCACGTCTTTCAAAATAAAAGTCTTGCATCAGAAAACAGAATTATGTCTGTTGTTGCTTCTTTGACTGCACCCTCTGTGACCCACTTAAAACCGTCTTGCGACCCACTTTTGGGTCGTGACCCACCAGTTGACAAACTATTCATTCTTTGAAGGGATATGCATTGTTAGTAACTATTGAAATAACTGAATTAATAATTGGTTAATTAATAAATTGAATTAAACTAAAAGTGAATGCACTAATTAATTAATACAAAAATGAATACGCAAATCATTGTCCTTCTGTAAAAATGTCTGGGGCCTTCAGGGGGTTTGTTTTGGGCCCCTGTACTCAGTCCCATCTTTTCCCCTGCTAGTGACACCTACTAGAGGTCAAACTGATTAGTCATCTGGTCGTTTAGATCTGCCACTAGTCAATACTTCGTGTTGGAGTTGACTCGTGCATCACATGATTTCAGTTGCACTTGCTCTACACAGGACGATGGCAAGAGGAAAATTCCTGTCATCAGCTTTGTATAGAGACTGATTGCTCACACATTGCAGAATTGGACATTTGCACACACATACACATTCATGTACACATACTTATTTGTGAAAATAAGATGCGACTTATGCATGTATAAATGTAAATATTATGTAATGCATTTGGATTGTATTGTGATTATTACAGTTTTGAGTGTAATAATCAGGGGCTGGAATGAAGTTGCTGGAAAAATTATTATTTTATTTCGAATTTTGTCACTTCCACTTGTTAGTCCACATCACATGGGCATACTTGGAGTCTATTTACTTGAGAGTTTTCCGGTGTAGAGTTATGAGTAGTTGGGATGCTCAATTTCAGTTGACCGTTTTGTTTTGTTTTATTTTCATTTTAAGGGGTCGTTGTTACAGTGGAATTATACATTTAAGTACTTGAGTAATATTAATTAATAGCATGTATTACTGTAGTCCGAAATTCTTGTCCAAAACTTTTGCACGTTAAAAAATAAATACGACCTCATGTTATGTCAATCATGTTTACACACTGCCTCCGAATCTTTTGTCCGTCATAAAAAATTTCGGATCGGGTTTGATTTTCGGCGTTTTTCGCATCCGTAGCAAGCATTTTGAGAGGTGTTTTGACAGTTCAGAGCCACCGAATGATGAATACAAAAAAACGCATACAAAAATGACGGACTCAGTATGCTAGGACCTTTACCCTAAACTCTGTGACTGTGGCCCTCCAGGAACTAAGTTTGCACCCCTGGTTTCATCTGAACCACCTTGAAACAAAGCGAACATTACCCAAAAGCTAACAGAAACTAGAATTGAAAGATTGAAAAATATTTTAAGCCAAAGCCAAGAACCATCTGCTTCTGGTGTCTGCTCAGAGGACTAAACTTTGTGCTTTGTGTTTCTTCAGGTTAGGCCAAAGACCCTCATTCCAGACAGCCTTCCCCACAGCCCATGCCGAGAGCAGCAGTCCAGTCAAACGCTGGTCGTGCCGCAGAGCATGTCTGTGGTCAGCCCAAAAAGCCAAGGCGCATCTTTGCCAACTGCCAACAGCACCTTTAGTCACGAGCGACTGTCCAGCGGGCAGGAACAGAGTTCCTCATCGCCCTTGTGTGTGCCGAGTGCGTCCACAGCCTCCGCCAGCCCAGGTGTGGCATATGCCATCATCTCTGCAGCCTCGCCGGCCGCCCATGGGGTGTCGGGAATAACTGAGGCCATCAAAGTGCAACCGTTGATTTTCAGCCCAGACAGCAAGGTCTGAAGATCCCTTATCAACTACTTGCCTAATAATGCTCAGCTTTGAACTTCCATGATGCTGTTAGTGTCAATTATAAATTTAGATGCCCAGAATACTGCTCAGTTGATTTGTCTAAGAGGTTTAATGTGTGTATGCAGGTTATAATCATTCAGCCACAGATTCCCAGCTACCGCAAGAGTTCTCCAGCTTCACAAACTGACAGTCCTGTGAAGGAGCCAAGCCCTGACCCCCCGACCCCAGCCAAAAAGCTGGAGGATCCCGAGGTACACACACAACATGTCTTGGCTATTAGCACAAAGTCTGGTCCACATTACAGGTAATTCTTGACAAGAAGAGATTGACCTGATTGGCATGGAAAATAACCAAATACATCAGTATTGTAGAACTCAAGTCCAGACCTCAACTAAAGTCTGTGTGAAGTCCGAGTCCAAAACCATATTTTCTATGACTAGTTGAGACCAGGTTGTTCGAGTCCGAGTCTAGGCTGTCCAAATTCTCCTGAAAGTAGGGTGTTGGTGTCGAACTTGAGTAAGAGTTTGGTCTTGTCTGGACTTGAGTGCAACAACACTGAATTAGATGCCATTCATTTACCAAACTGTAGAATCACAGTTCATATATGTGGAATATACATTTGAGTATATCTTGTTACTAATGCCTCAAGCTAAACTCTCCCTTGAATTCAAGATATGCTATTGTCCTCAAAAACTTTAGTAAAATTGAGTGACTGGTTCTTAAAAACTGATCATTGTAGAATTTTGATACCTTGTATTTGTAAAGTTGCATGTGGTCAATCAGATTAGAGTTTGCCAGATCAAGAAAATGTCAGTTTTGAGTAGGGCTGCCCCTGACTAAACGTTATCATATCGAAGCAAGGGAATCTCAAGAGAAGTAAATTTGACATATTACCACATTGATCTGTCAATGCATTGACTTTGCCCATTTCTGAGTTTTTTTTTTTTTTGGACTAATCGACTAATTAAAATGTAGTCTCTTCTCGTTGACTAACGTTTAGTCGACTATTATGGGGGCAGCCCTAGTTTTGGAAGCAGTATGAATCAGACAGTCAGTGAAAGAACTGTTGCCAGTGTTCGGCCATGTTGTCAGGTGAAATTAGTCCAGCAGAGGAAGAATAAAGTTAACATGGAACATTAAATACTGTTTAATGTATTAACTTAATTAACCTTCTGTCCTACAGAAAATTGCCTTCATGGTCGGGCTAGGCCTGGTCACTACAGAACACTTGGAGGGTGAGTTATGTGTAAAATGTGTAAACTGGAGCTGAATATCAACATCAATAGACTGTATTGTCAAAATGTATTTTATTGTTAAGGATATTTTGTGGTGCTGTCTGATAAAATTAAAAATAAGTTTTAATGATGTTAATGTTAATTGTTTTGATAGTAGTTATCTTTGAGAAATATGTTTAATTAATTGAAAAAAATGCATTATTAATATCGGGGACAAAACTCCCCAGAATCAGTCAGTATGTTCATCTGCTGCATGACTATGTTGAATTGGTTTGAAATACATATACACAGTTCAAATTCCAGTTGCATCATGTGTGTTGTTGCGAATTACCTTCAAATTCATATTTGAAACAAGCCAATTATTCTGAATTCAGCTCAACTCTGAATGAAACAATGAAACATAGACGCAAACAAAAACTGAGATGTTGGGGTGTAAAGATTCACCATAGCTGGTGTTTTTATTTTAATCAGAGATCCAGAGTAAACGGCAGGAAAGGAAAAGGCGAAGCACAGCTAACCCTGCATACAGCGGACTGTTTGAACCAGAGGTCTGTCTGCCAGTCATAATTCCTATAATAATCACATCATTTTAGGACTGTTCATTTGTAAATGTCTTGTATCTTGCTTTTCAGCGCAAACGACTCGCATCCCATTACCTGAACAATGGCATGTTTCTGTCGGCGAGAGGTAAAATAGATTTCTGCTTTTGTCAAAAATGAGCTGAAAAATAATGCATGGAAACCAGAAAGATGTTTGAACAGAATGAATTAAATGCGCACATTCACCAAGTGCCCATGTTTTAATTAGTTGTTTAACCGGTTGTTTAACCAAACACTCACTGCTTTAACTTGCTAAACACGTGCCAGCACCGCTGTTAAACTGGAATAACCCTAATAACACAGTCTTGTCAGTGTGACGCTACTAACCTGCTGTCTGCTTTCACATGCTAGACTCTGAGGAGCTTTGCTGGAAGGTACGTCTATACTCTAACATCACTCTGTGTGTGTGAATCTCATGTGGGAAGAAAATATATCGTTTTTGATGTTTTTGACATGGTTTAAATATATACAAAAATGACCAAAATATATTAGGAAAACGTCAATTCGTTCATCATTTGGGCTGCGTTTACACTGCAAGTCTTAATGTACAGATTTGATCTTTTACCATATCTGATTTTTTGTTTTGACCGCTTACATTCACTTTAGACACGACTGGTATCCGATATCTGTGTTTGCATTAATCCCTCCCCAAAATGATTCTGTTGGTGATCACTTTACTACACTTTTACCTCAGGTTTTGAATAGGTTTTTGAATCGGATAGTGTGCAGATTTTTGTTTTTACATGTGTGCAACATCTGTGTCAGATCAGATGCGAGTCAAAAAAAAAGGTTTTTGTGCCAGTGTAAACGCATCCTTGCTGCATTCATCCATACCTGTATGACTTTTTTTTGTGGAAAACACACACAAACAAATTTACTGTTTGGGTTCTTATGCTTTAAATACAATTGAGGAAAATTGCAATATTCAGTTCCCGGGAGAAAGTGCAAATCCCCCCGAAAACAATACAAGTAATTAAGTAAAATGACCATTGCATACCATTTAATACTATAAAGTCAATCCAATAAAGTCTTTATTTATGTACTTTTATTGCGTTTTTATTTAAGTACTTTACAAGTCTAGTCAAAAATAATTTTGATTTTGTTTCAGACATTTAAATACACATAAGTGCTTATTAAAACATTTTTATTTGTAAAAAAAAAACATGTTTATTAAAGCTGTAAAAAGAATTAAAAACATTTTTAAACATAATTTGACAACGTCAGACGCATATTGTGTTGGTAACTTTCATTAATGCATTGCCATGGAAAAGGTAACATGATAATAATGGACTCCTTTAAATCATGCAGAGGGCTTAGTTTGAATATTTTACATTTTAAATATTTTACAGTTTTTTACAGTTTGACATGTTTTGCATGTGAAAGAGTTCATAGTTACTTGTTAAAATAAAGTGGACATTTTAAGAATTGCTGACAACTTGTTGTGTGGTGTGTTTCTGTAAATGTGTGTGACGCAGGAGGAGCTGCAGCATGATGATCACTGTGCAGTGTGTAAACAGGAAGGAGATCTTCAGCCGTGCCACACCTGTACCCGCGCCTACCACCCTGACTGCCTCAACCCACCTCTCAAAACTGCCACCCGGGGCATCTGGATGTGCCCCAAGTGCCAGAAGAAAGTATGCTTCTCTTTTCTTCGAACACACATTTTAAAGATCCCAACAGCACAGGGAAGTCTGCAAGACATCTATCAAGTCAAGTCGGCTTTATTTATATAGCGCTTTATACAGATATACAGATAAATACAGATTGTTTTAAAGCAGCTTTAGAGTGATAACAGGAAAATGATGCATTTCGGCTGTCGTTCAGCTGAAGTCAGTTCAGTGTTGTGCTCGATAAACTTGAGTACAACCTAAATCTCTATTTTAGTCTTATGTAGTTATCAAAGTAAATTGATTTTTGTTTTAAGGATATTTAGATATTTTTACTTGAAGGTTGTTTTACCTAATGCGACAAAGACAATCTGCTCATATTCTCTGTTCTGTTTTCTTTTGAAGGTTTTGAACAAAGAGAACTTGTCTTGGCCACAGAACTTCATCCAGTCGTATGTTACACATAAAACAGGTGAGCTGTCAAACACATATAAATCACTAGCTCTTCTCAGGACTCTGTTCTCAGTGATGATGATGATGATGATGATGTGTGTGTTCGTGCAGTGAGAGAGGAGGAACGCAGGAAGCTAATGAGGAGAAACACTGAGCTGAAACTTGAGTGTGAACATCTGAGCGAAGAGGAACAGAGACTCTGCAGTTCTTTCTCTGTAAGTAACTGAGCTAAATGGGTCTGGGTTGCCATGTAGAGAACACATTTTTAATCGATCTTCACTTCAACGGTCCCAATTGTGTTTCAACTGCGAAAGACGTTCTAAGACGCTTCTAATTGAGTGCTTTTGTGAATCAGAACTGATTCAAATCATGAAATCTGTGTCAATACCCAGTCCTGGTGCTAAACTTCTCGAATAAGTATTTAATGTTGTACTGGTTTACTTTTTTAAATTAGCATGCTCTACTAGTTTTGTTTAGCGTAAATGTATGTGTTCATGTTGCTGTCACGTCACCCTAAATGTGCTACGTAACTTGGTCTTTTTCAAAACAACATTTCTTTTTGTAAAAAAGTACAAGATTTGCAAGATAATCTTGCACAGTTTGCAAGATTATAAACATTCTATCAGGTAAGAAATAATACATTATAATACCTTTATCTATGTGATTTAAATATGATTTAGATATACCTATAGAAATGTAACAGGGTTGGCATTAATAGTCTTGAAAAAACTACAGTGTGCTTCTTAGAAAAATACATTTATCAATGATCAGTTACATCATTATGGTAACAGGGTTGATTTAAAAAAAAAAAAAGAAGAGACGAAGACTGCATCTGAAATTGCGTACTGTATTAAAAGGTACTTCATTTGATTTGAAACTTACTTTGAAATTTGGACGTACTACAATCCACCATGTTGTCATTATCATGTGACCTCCCAGACAGCAACATAGTATCGGCCCAGATCCGGCCCACATCTGGTACACCTGGAATCCACACAGCCCGGATGTGGGCCGGATCCTGGCCAACACTATGTTGCTGTCTCGGCTTACGTTGCTTCACTGCCAATCACAAATCCATCGTATGCACACTTCAGAATCTCGCCAGAAGTAGTAATAGGTAATCCGGGTACTTTACGCCTACTGCTTATAAAAACTATGAATTCGGACATACTACTCTTGTCACATACTATTTTTCACCTACTATACCCAGATAGCAAATGACATCTGGCCCAGTTGTGGCCCACATCTCCCACATTCTTCTGGCCCACATACCGCATGGAATGACGTCGATGACTCAACCTGAGTGTGGCTGGCAATAGCATACATATCCGGGCCTCATCTGGGCCAACTATGACACATATGGCTCAGTTCTGGCCCACATCTGGGCAACACACAGCAAGCCACAACTCACACTAAAACCGGCTTGGTGTGTGTGGGCCAGATACGGCCCATTTGCCACTGCCAGAACTGAGCCATATGTGTCATAGTTGGCCCAGATGAGGCTCGGATTTGTATGCTTTGGTATAAGTAGGCATATTTGGACACAGCGTAACTCTTTTTTTGAGTTCCTTTCCCAAGAAAATTGTATTTATTTTTTGATTTTTTTTTTTTTTTTACTTTTTTGGGGGCAAAATATGGTAGATGCATACCTAAATCAACTAAAAAAAGATGAACATAGAATAACATTAACTTATTTTTCACCTCAGATTAAAAGTTAGCAATTTCTGTGCCATTAGCATCACCAAAGAGAATGACAAAAAAAAAGGGTTTTCCGAATTTTCCATCAAACAGATAGTCCTGCCCCAAAACACACGCCATTGGTTGAACCGGTGTTGCTGTGTCAGCTGTTTTCAGCAAAATCTAAGTGAATGATTTTAATTTTGTGCTCAACAGAAATGCATTGAGCAGAAGGAGCGTCTCCTGGGTCAGCAGCAGGAGACTCAGGCATCCCTGGAGCGCCTCAAGACTCTGATTCGACTCATCCAGCGCGACCAGATGATTCAAGTGACTATGACGGCCACCACCACCACCAGAGCATCGCTGCTCTCGCTGCCGTGGATCAAAGCCGCGGACAGCAGCACCAGCACCACAGCGCCTACTACTGGCCCCTCTGCAGTACTGCACAAAAGCGTGCTTCAGCCGCAAGGAAACAACTGACCCTGAAACCACACAAACACAAGATCACCACAGACGGTGATATCCAACCGATGTGCATTTTCTTCTGGTAATGTCTTACCAAAAAAATAATGGGAAAATTAGAAAAAGTAAAAAAAAAAAAAAGAAATAAGCGTCACTCGATTCTTAAGTATTTTTTAAAGCAAACACACAGTGCTCACAAGATTTTTTTTTCACACACTGTTTTTTAATGTATTATTTTTCTTGGCCTTAATGTATTTATGACTAGATTACAATGCTGTTGCAAATATATGAAATAAGTATTCTACATAGAAACATTTCTTATTATGCTTTGCGTTTTTTTTTTACTGGGGTTTGGTGTGTGCATTGCGGGGCTGGGGGGTGGGGGGGGATAATTGTTCACATTTCGTTACTGAGATGGTTAGCATAGTTATAGATGAAGACAAGCGACATATGAAATGGAGAGCACTGTACATTGATATATCCGAATAGATGCTCGTTTGCATTTTCCGAAAGAACAATGTTTGCCATAATAATTCAGGTTAAAGCGAGACAGGGAAATGTTTTCATTTTGTGTGTACTTGCGAGCGTACAAACATAAAAAACAAACAAACAACAACAACAACAACAAATAATTTTTCAGTATTAATAGAGATTAAAGAACAAAGTATTTAAGATAACAACAGAATTTAGCCTTTTTAGTGACGAATTTAGTATTTTCATGCTGATGCCTGTTGATAATTTCAAACTAGTATTGGAGAGAGGGATCGTTGTACATATATGATTTTTTTATTTTTTATTTCGGCTGTCCCAACAATAGAAACGAAAAAGGCCATTTGAGTTCTTTGAGTGCCTGATCCCGGAATCCAAAAACTTTTATTTTGTCTCCCCACCATATAAAATATGCCAAAAACCCTGAGTGTTTTTGTACCGTTAACTGTATAACGTTTCCATCTCATCTTGCTCTCTTGTCTGTTTTTACTTTAAGTACTTTTTTACTTTTCAGTGTTGAATCACGTTTTCATTTACTTATCTCACGTCACTCCAAGGATACCGCAAGTTGCATTATTATTATTATTTTAAATGGTTAGAAATGAACACTGCCTGATGAATAAAAATAAAGAATTCATATCTTAAACACTCAATGGGGAAAATAGGAGATCATTTAAATGGTACTTTTTTTTGGAGGGAAAGTTTAGCATGTTCATCTGAATGGTTTGTCTTCCTGTGTGGTTCAAAAACAGACGCCACATCTTTGATGAAGTTACAACATTAACATTTGTTATTATCGCAAAAAGAGCGCAAATCACCAGTTGCACACAATAACGACAGCACTATCATTCTCAACAAAGGAGATCGCAGTAAAGAGTTTAGTTAGTGTTAAATAATGGATAACACCATCTGTGTGTACATTTAAGGGCTAACAAACATGTATTTAACCACAGTCAGAATCATTTTTCCCCTTTGAGTTTGAAAGGAATATCTACATATGCAGCTAAATTATTGTTACACTTGGTAGTCTCTGTCTTTTGTGTAGCATTTCTATGAAGTCTGGATATGTAATGCAATATTGTGTAACACTACAGTTCAGTTCTATATGTTAACATGTGCTATTGCATTAACTTACAATTAATTGTATTTTTACAGCATTTATTAATCTTTGTTATTTATGTAATTTATAAATGTATACAATTGGTCTTTGTTAGTTCCTACAATCTGGAATTAAACAAATTTGTTAACCTAACTATAGCTTTTTTTTTTTGCTGCAATTATAGGTTAAATCAAATTAAATGTATGTAGAAATTAAATTCAACCAAGATTAATAAATTTTGTAAAAATGTTCATTGTTAATTCATGTTACCTAATGTTAAAATGTATAGCTTTACTGTAAAGTGTTACTTATACATTATAAAAGTATTAATGCCAAATGATTGTTTCCACAAATTCTAATACTTATTAATGGTCACACGAACAATGCATTAAAACAAAATATTATGTTAAAGTATAACCATAAATGGCTATGTATTGTATACATGTATACAGACATCATAAAAAGTGCTGTTTGTTTTTGTTTTCTTGACAAACTTTAAATCTCATCCCACAGAATGTCTCATTCAGTTCCTGTATTGTCATGTTCAGAATGTAATCGAAAGCATATCATCTGTTGGATTGTTTTTCCTGCTGAGTACAGACTGCAGACCTAATTATTTTCTTAACAAGCTTCTTTCATGTTTTGCAGTAAAATAGGTCAATTTCCCAAATTGACTTTATACTCGGTTTTAGAGAATAATTTCTAAAGATTTTTTTCTCTTGCTCTACAGCCGTTTAAATGTTTTTATTGGAAAACAAGACAACGCTGATTGAGAAAATGAGTGGGATTTGATGTTATCAGCCCTTTCCATGAATACATGAATTGTTCAAATGAAACTATATCAGTGCTCTGTTCTTCATATCACTTCCATCTACATTGCGACACGTCCCTGATTTCTGTTGACCCGTTGTGGCCAGTGTTCCTCAGATATCTTCAGATATCCTTTCCGGGAGAAACTGTGCAGTGCTTATACAGATCTATTTTACTACACTCAACACTGCGTTGAACAAAAAAAAAAAAAAATTATATTCTTTTATCAAGGAACAAATGAGGGAAGACAAAAAATGACAATTTTTTTTATTGTTTGCTAATAATGCATTTTGACTTGGCTTGCAATATGTGACGTGTCCTTTTGCAATGGAGAAGGAAGCAAAGCGAAGGAGATAAGACAACACAGAGGTGTTTAGCTAGATGTCTTTGGACTGTGTTTTTCTTTGTCATTTTGAAGGGGACTGTCCAGTGGATAGTACAAATAGAAGAGTGTTTGTCTTACATATGCCAATGTAGTTTTTACATCATCTAATGATCTATTAAAGTTGATTGATGGAAGTTCATCAATTGTAAGAGTTGTCTTGCTTTTTTGTGCTTTGGAGATGGTCAGCTTTACACATTATATACTCACTATAAGTAGGCCTAACTTTGCAACTACATCAGCTACCAGTCATGAGAGTATTAGTAGACTGTCTACTTGACATCTGCTAACTCTTTAATTTGATGCTCCTCCAACAGACATTCTACTTACTAATAGTTACTTTACAAGTATGCCAACTTATTCTAGTCAAGTCACCTTCATTTATATAATGTGTTTTATAACACAGATTGTTTCAAAGCAGCTGTGCAGTGATAATAGGAAATGAATGCAACAAAGATTGTTTTGGTCGTAGCAAATCTAGAAGAAAGTCATAGTTTTTGATTGATTAATTTCTGTTGTAAAAATCATTAGTTATTAACTTCGGGCTTTCAACTGAAAACTTTTACTCTCGCCGATCATTTACCCGACAATAGCATTTTGGTAGCCTGAGAACACAAACGAAAACGATTTTTAAAAGCGATACCGTTATCATCTCCGCGTAAACTTAAAAAACATGAACCTGTGAAAACGGTGATGGCATGCACATGCATATTACGTGTTTAATCTATATACATGTGCTATTAAATGCGGATGTGCACGGTCACATAATCTTTCTTTACAAAGTGACATCACCAATTAGTTGTCCGGCATGCAAAATACAGCGTTTTTAGTCGTTTCTGTGGATCCGTGTGAACGGGAATCATTTTGATAATGTTTTCATTTGCACAGAGAAAAAAAAAACTTTAGTCGTGAAAGAAAACCTTTGTCGCTTCGATGAGGCTTTCGCAGGGGATAGTCTAGTTGACAGTCTCTGCTGACACTTTTCAGGGCTGCGTTGTGGTTGCGTCTCTGCAGGTCCTTCATCTGATCTGGATACGGCCCGGATCTGGCTGACTACGGTAAACCTCGGGATAAACAGAGAAACCAATATTAGCGAAGATAACATACTTCTTATGATGTAACAAGTACATCAGGTGTTCCCTGTTCCGGCTGACCTAATCTATACAGCCTTACATTATTTGAATTACCTGTATAAAAACGTATAAGGTGCTGTGAATGCCAGGTTAAAGAGATGTGTTTTTAGTCTAGATTTAAACAGAAAGAGTGTGTCTGCTTCTTGAACAATGTTAGGAAGACTGTTCCAGAGTTTATGTGCTAAATAGGAAAAGGATCTACCGCCAGCAGTCGATTTTGATATTCTAGGTATTATCAACTGGCCAGAATTTTGAGATCACAATGAAGGACTATAATGCATTAAGAGCTCGCTCAAGTACTGCGGAGCTAAACCATTTATTTGTAAGTAATTAGCAAGATTTAAAAATGTATGCGATGTTTAATAGGCAACCAATGCAGTGGAGACAGAACCGGGCTAATATGGTCATACTTCCTGGTTCTGGCAAGAAATCGAGCTGCTGCGTTTTGGATTTGGATTGCGTTTTGTATATTTTTAAGATGGAAGAATGCGGTTTTACAGACGCTAGAAACTTGACTTTCAAATGAAAGATTGGTATCAAAGAGCACACCCAGGTTCCTAACCGACGACGAAGACTTAACAGAGCAGCCATCAAGTGTTAGACAGTATTCTAAGTTAGTACGTGTGGAAGTTTTTGTCCAATAATTAGAATCTCTGTTTTTTCAGAATTTAGTAGTAGGAAATTACTAGTCATCCCATTTGTTTATATCAGCTATGCATTCCATTAATTTTGTGAATTGGTAAGTTTTGTTGGTGCGTGAAAATATATAGAGCTGATTATCATCAGCGTTACAGTGCAAGCTAATGCCATGCTTCCTAATGACATTTCCCAAGGGTACCATGTACAGAGTGAAAAGCAACGGTCCTAGTACTGAGCCTTGAGGTACTCCATACTAAACTTGTGATCGATATGACATCTCTTAATTTACTGTTACAAACTAATAATGGTCAGATAAGTAGGTCATGCCAATGCAATTCCACTAATATGCAACATAATTTTCGAGTCTATTCAAAAGAATGTTGTGGTCGATAGTATCAAATGCATCACTAAGATCCAGTAACACTATTACAGAGATACAACCGCGATCGGATGATAAGAGCAAATCATTGTAATGAGAGCAGTCTCAGTACTATGGTACGGTCTAAATCCTGACTTGAAATTCTTGCAGATATAATTTCTTTCTAAAAAGGAACAAAGTTGTGAGGATACTGCCTTTTCTAGTAACTTTGATAGAAAAGGTAGATTCGACATTAGTCTGTAATTGACATTCTGTAGGATCAAGTTGCGTTTTTTAAACAGCGGTTTAATAATAGCCAGCTTAAACGTTTTTTTTGTACGTATCTGTCATAGAGTCAGCCACACCGTCACAGTGCCAATCATCACCCAATCACCAGGACACACCCACTCGTTCACAATCACCAGAGTTGGTGTCTGGTCTCGTCTCTGTTACCATTGCTCACCGTCAGACTCCTTACCTGTCTACCTGTGATTCGTCTCGTCAAGCTTCCAGTCTTCTGTCCATCTTCGATTCGTCTTCCTGTTCCAGATCTCTTGTCTTCTTGTTCACTCGTCACCTGCACAGAGATCCACGTCAATCTTCACCAGCTAAGTGACTGATTGATGATGATGACCATCATCAATCAACAAGTCATCATCCTCTCAACACCTGTCTGTTTGCTTCTGTGTTGTGACAGTATCCTAATGAAAAAGATGAATTTATGGTATTAAGAGGAGTATCTATGATCTCTGCAAGCATCTCTTTCAATAGCTTAGTCGGGACAGGGCCCAACATACATGCTGTTGATTTAGATGATTTAACAAGTTTAGACAATTCTTACTCTCCTAGCAATGAATAAATAGAATTTTTCCTCAGGGAGACTACAATGCACTGTCTGATGCAATACTTTACTGTAGTAGACGGATGCATGGTTATAATTAGAATTTTCTCTCTAATATTATCAATCTTGGAAGTAAAGTTCATAAAGTCATTACTGCTGTGCTGTTTGGAAACTGGAAAATTTAATCTTTGTTTTTCGTAATACTGTATTTTCTTGAACACAGTAATGTACATCACATGTCTGTAACAACACATATAATGTACAAAAACAAAACAAACAAACAAACAATCACGGGGGCTCATATTACATGAAACGTGTAATAACACAAACCAGCATTGGATAATACAGTATGTACTTTGTACTTTGTGTCAAAGTTAACAATATTCTGCAATCAATAATGGCCACAGATATAAGCAAAAAAATAGGGTTAATATAGTGCAAATTAAAATATATTTTAGTATGAATATAATACCTAATCAAGCATTTTGTACCTCCTCTATTATATTGTTAATATCCCCATGTTAAATAAATAATAAAAAGGGACTCCAGATCCTCTTAAATTGGTCTTCTTTACCCTTAACCATATAGGTTATCTTT
Source organism: Meda fulgida (assembly GCA_030578275.1). Classification (NCBI taxonomy): domain Eukaryota; kingdom Metazoa; phylum Chordata; class Actinopteri; order Cypriniformes; family Leuciscidae; genus Meda; species Meda fulgida. The sequence goes on from CM060619.1 coordinate 19,125,428, forward strand.
TCCATTGCAATGCCTGAAGATATTTATCTTAACCATTGAGTTAAATAGGACTTTCTATCTTTTTCCAACAAATGGCGATGAGCCGTTTGGCGTGTAGAATACACACGTCTATCAATACTTGAGTGTCCTTTTTAATATTCCAGTTATCTGTATCAATACCAATAATGAAAAACCCAGGACCCATTGGCAATCTCACTGAGACTATATGCCATATCATATTATTATTTTCTTTCAAAAACTCTTTTATTTGATCACATTCCCACATACAAAGAATTAATGTGCCTTTTGCACTGTTACATTTAAAACAAGTATCTGGTATGTTGCTATACATTTTGTTTAGTTTTACCCTAGTTATATACGTACGCATAAGCCAATTGTTCTGTAACAGTTTCAGTCTGCTGTTAACTGTGTTTGGGCTTTTACACATGTTTGCTCCCATTTTTCCTTATCTATCTTCAATCCGAGTTCTTGTTAGATTAATTTGTACTTTCCCCCAGACATTTATCATGGTCACTATTATTGGATTAAATGATATTCCACTCATTTAATTTTTCAACACATTATTCTGTAACATTTATATATTAGCTGAATAAAGATACAAGTTAAGATGAATCTTCAGATTTCACAAATTAATTTTCTATTTATAACCATTTAGGAGGAGCAAAGCAAAGATGTCCGGACTCTTTGGGTGTTTATTATTCCAAATAAACTAGATAAACAGTTCTTTGCAGGATGGTGAAAAATGAAGTAGTGGGGGGCAAATGGATATTTTGGAAATAATAAATTAATTTGGGTAGGTATTCATCTTTAATATATCAATGCGACCAATTCATGAGATTGGTAAACCTGACCATCTATCTACAGCATTAGTAATTTAATTTGTAAGGGCATTGTAGTTCAATGCGGTTAATGTTTCTATATTCTGCCACAATCTGGAGTCCTGAGTATGTAAATTTATCTGTAACGTTAAGACTAGAAGTTAAATTTGATAATTTTGACATCTCCTTTTGATTAAGAAATAAAATAGAGGATTTAGAATGATTTATCTTATAGCAAGAACATTTCCCGAACCTTTTAATGAGATTGAGTAAAGCTGTAATAGGCTGAGCTCTGTAAGAAATAATAAAACATCATCTACATATACTGTAGAGATATGCAGTGTGTTATTGAGCGGATCCTAATTCCACTAATGTTGCTTTCACCTTGTACTGCAATAGCAAGTGGTTCGATTACCAAGAGAAACAAAAGTTGTCCTCTATTTACTTTGAAAGGCCTTGAAATTGTTCCATTGGTCAGAACCTCTGATTTTTTCTTAAACTTCTTATAAAAATCTACAGGAATTCGGCCACCATCTCAAATTCTCAATAGCACTTAAAACTTCTTCTTCTGATAAATCTGCTTCAAGACTGTCTTTTTCCTCATTAGAGATCTTAGGAATTTTAACCTCATTTAAAAAAGATTCTTGTTGTTTCCTATCTTCTGTATATTCTGAGCTGTATAAAGAGCTAACAAATTATTTAAGCACATTATTTATTTTAACAGGATCCGTTGTAATATCTCCCCCATCTTCCTGAACAGAATTAATATCACTTTCTGACTGCAACTGTTTGATTCTCCATGCTAAAAGTTTCCCTGGCTTTTCTCCTTGATCATAATAGCTTTGTTTCAGTTTCATCACAATGCTTGCCACTACAGGCGGACATCTCTTCATACTGGGCTCTAAGAAATAACATTTCCTGATTCATTTTTGTATCATTAAGTGGATTTGGAAATTGTCTTTTTATCTAGATCTTTATTGAAAAATAAACTTTGCATTTCCTAGCCACTTTGGATGTAATCTCCAGTTTGGTCACTTCTTAAATTAGCAATTTTAGTCGGAGCATGACCTGCTTTAGTTTTGTAATATTGTTAAGTCCCCTATAGTTCCAGGATGTAATTTTAAGCTTTACTTCCCAAGACATTGTTATTAATTATATTTGAATCTTTATTTCTCGTTAATTTAGCCACTGTATCAAATAAATATCTAGGGTTGTGTTTGATATCTTCCAAGAGAGTCGAAAAAAAGCAGATCCAGCAGTTTTTAAGGCCTTTCTGTATGCAATTGTGCTGTCTTTCCAAAAATGCGAAAAACCTCTAGTTTTGTTTTCTTCCATTTTCGCTCCATTTTTCTGGCTGCTCTCTTAAGGGCCTGTGTGTGCTCATTGTACCACGGCGTTGAACTATTTTCTTTAATTTTCTCTAAGCTCAAAGGAGCAACTGTGTCTAAAGTGCTGGAAAAGAGAGAGTTAAAAGTTTCTGTTGCAACATCAAGTTCTTCTAAGCTAGCTGGGATTCAGAGGAGATGAAACTGATCAGGAAGATTATTTATAAAGAAATCTTTAGTGGTAGAAGTGATAGTTGTACTATATTTGTGACAGGGAGCCAGTTTTGTAGCCTTGGCTAAATTAAGTTTACAAGAGACTAGATAATGATCTGAGATGTCATCACTCTGCTGAAGAATTTCAATGGCATCAACATTGATTCCATGTGACAATATTAGATCATGATTATATCTAGGTGAAAGTGTCTCTATGTGTTGGGATTTATCTGACTTCTGTGACATGAGACAGCCAGGAGACGGTCGCTTTAGCCAGTCTGTCTGCTTCCTGACCTGAGCCCCAGTTAGTCAAGGTTCAACTCTAAGACTATGAGCCATATTACCAGAGAGAAGAGCAGCACCATCCCAGGAGGGATGAATACCATCTCTTTTCAACAGGTCAGGTCTGCCCCAAAAACTTTTCCAATTGTCTATGCCTATATTATTCTGCGGACACCACTTAGACAGCCAGCCATTGATGAGGACAGTCTGTGAAGCTGCTTTGAAACAATCTGTACTGTGTAAAGTGCTTTATAAATAATGGTAACTTCTTGACAATATAGTAGATGAAATGAGTAGTATGTCTGAAATCACAGTATTCATAAGCTAAAGGTAATACTTCCGGCAAGATTCTGGAGTGCGCATCTGTGAATTTTAAATCAACGTTCCCGTATGGTTCCCATTTGGTTATTTTTTTGGGAACCAAAAACTAACGTTCCCAGAACGTTCCCAGAACGTTCCCAGAACGTAAAATTGTTAGCTGTGTAACATTTCTTTTTCTTTACAGGCCAAATATTTAACCTTTGATTTGTCTTTACAGGCCTAACATTTAACATTTGATAATAATAATGAATCAGCATTTTTTTTTAGCAAGGTTGTTGTTTCAAAAGAGTGGAAACTCTGAAGATATCCTGGCTAGACAGTTATCCTAAACGTAATAGTCCCATGATATTGAGTAATCAATGATGAACAAACAATGAAATATCATTGATCACATGATTTTGATGATTCTGATGATTCTAGTATCTAAATTTGCTTTGCCAGTAACAGAGGGTAGCGTTGGGTGCTGTTTTGCACAAATGAAACCAATCATAGACAAGAAAAATTATACAATGATCACGAGTGGTATGTCATGTTATTTTGCTGTGTTCTGTATTTCTATCCTTTATAAACTGTTGTAGCCTATTATTGGTGGAGCTGGAGTCATGGGATTATTTAATGATGCCTTTACTGCCTTTCTGGGGCTTAAAAAGTGGTAGTTGCGTAGCTGTCAATGGAGGGACAGAAAGCTCTCTGGTTTCATCAAAAAGATCTTCATGTGTGTTCCGAAGATGAACGAAAGTCTTACGGGTTTGGAACGACATGAGGGTGAGTAATTACTGACAGAATTTTCAGTTTTGGGTGAAATAACCCTTTAAGATGTTTATTATTATTAGACATTATGTTTTAATGTCAAGTAGATGACTGATAAAAATCGAGTGCATTATCTGAACCTGATACTGTTACACACATGATGCTGCTGATAATGGTACTACATCTCTTTGGAGAGTACAGCACCTGCTGGCTGAGGAACAAACTGTCGTCATAGCACAAATTGATCCCCTTAAAATTATTAAATTTATTATCTCCTACTGGGGTAAGAATTATATTACAGTTTTTTACGATTGTTTACACACTAAAATAAAAATTTCCACACAATTTGCAAAATTCTCCTCCAATGAGCAAAACACCTTCACAGATTTGCACAACATTACACACAATTTCTCCTTCACCCTTTTTGAAAAACATTACACACAGTGGTTTGTAAAACTCTAAACACATTTTCACACCTTAGACACAGATAAGGATTGTGAGGTTACTTCCTTGTCATTACAAAGCAATGGATTGCCAGTGACCACACTAATGAACGAAATGGATAATCACAACCACCAGGTGTGGAAGCACACATGTGCTAATTTGAAAACGCAGCACTCAGTTGTGCTATAAAAGGCAGCAGGTGAGTACACCTGTCTTCAACAAAAATGGAAGGAGTTAGAAGAAGAAGAAGTGTGAGAATGAGAGGGGGAGCTCAAAGAGGAGATGAAGGCAGTAGAGGAAGAGGAGAAGAAGTAGGTAGAGGAAGAGGAGAAGGAGATAGAGGAAGAGAAGCAGGAAGAGGAGAAGGAGATAGAGGAAGATGCCTAGGAAGAGGAGAAGGAGATAGAGGAAGAGGCCTTGGTAGAAGAAGAGGAGGTAGAGGAAGAGAAGGAGGTAGAGGAAGAGGCCTAGGAAGAGAAGGAGGTAGAGGAAGAGAAGGAGATAGAGGAAGAGACCTTGGTAGAAGAAAATGAGGAGGTAGAGGAAGAGAAGTAGGTAGAGGAAAAGGAGTAGGAGATAGAGGAAGATGCCTAGGAAGAGGAGAAGGAGATAGAGGAAGAGGCCTTGGTAGAAGAAGAGGAGGTAGAGGAAGAGAAGGAGGTGGAGGAAGAGGCCTAGGAAGAGAAGGAGATAGAGGAAGAGAAGGAGATAGAGGAAGAGAAGGAGATAGAGGAAGAGAAGAGAGGAAGAGAAGGAGATAGAGGAAGAGAAGGAGATAGAGGAAGAGAAGGAGATAGAGGAAGAGTTAGAGAAGGACTTTAAGGGTTGATAGAACCTGAACAAAGAAGACGAGGACCAAATTTGACTCGAGAAATCCGTGCAACACTTATTGACCATGTTATCAACCATGGACTGACCCTGATGGAAGCTGGACAAAGAGTTCAACCAAATCTCAGCAGAGATGCGGTTGCGTCAGTAATTCGGACATTTCATAGAGAAAACAGGTAAGCTAACCACACAGTACATTGAAACTGAAGCTTGCTGTACTTGTCATCAATAATGTTTAATGTGACATTTGACAGTAGGCTGCATATGTTATATATATATATACACATACATACATATATACATATATATATATATATATATATATGTATGTATGTATGTGTGTGTGTGTATATATATATATATATAATATAAAAATTTGTACATAGGATTGAGGGTAGAGGACACCAAGGTGGAAGGGGCCCTATGTTCACTCGTGCACAAGAGGCTGCCATTGTGAACATGGTTTTGGCCAATAATTGTATCAGGCTGTGAGAAATCCAAGCCAATATCATCAATGATGACAATATTTTCAATAACATCCAACGAGTCTCTCTGTCAACATTAGGTCGAATCCTAAAGAAAAATCAAATATACATGAAGCAACTGTATCAGGTACCATTTGACCGAAATTCAGAGAGAGTGACACATCTGCGCAATGAGTATGTGGAGGTATGTATTGTTCATCTTACTATGGTGTGGTATTGTGCACTGCTCATAATGTTCTGTCACAAAAAAAATACTGTGAAATAGATATTGAATAGCATCTTATTGTCTTTAATGTGTTTCAGAGAGTCTTGCAAATGGATGCAGCAGAAATTCAACATGAATTTATATATGTGGATGAGGCTGGATTTAACCTTGCGAAAACAAGAGGGAGAAATGTAATTGGACACGGGGCAATCACCAATGTGCCAGGGCAGCGAGGGGGTAACATCACCATTTGCGCTGCTATCACACAAAATGGGGTCCTCCACCACCATGCAAATCTGGGACCCAATAATGCAAATCTAATTCTTGCATTTCTTGACCGATTGCATGAGATTGTCACAGCATTACACCAAGTGGACCAGATGCGGTACATTGTCATGCGGAACAATGTCTCATTCCATTGGGCTGCTCTGGTCCAGAATTGGTTCCATGATCACCCTGATTTTGAAGTCTTATACCTTCCCCCATACTCCCCCTTCCTGAATCCTATAGAAGAGTTTTTTTCAGCGTGGCGGTGGAAGGTATACGACCTGCGGCCCTATGACCGTTTGCAGGCCATGGAGCAGGCCTGTGATCTTATTGAAGCAGCTTCTGTGCAGGGGTGGATTCATCACAAGGCGATTCTTCCAACGGTGCCTTGCCAATGAAGACATAGCCTGTGATGTGGATGAAATCTTATGGCCTGATCCAGCCAGACGGAGAGATGACTAGTTACAGTATTCTTGTTGGTTTTACAGTTGTTTTCTGTAGTTTCTGTTTACCTTACTTTTCTTCAGAGTCAAAGTGTATGTACTGTAATTCATGCAGTAATTTTTATTTGTCTACAGATTTTGTTTTATTGATTTCATTGTAGGTTGATTACTGTAACTGATTATGGTAAGAAATATTGTAAGTATTGAAATAAATACTTGAAATAGTCAGTCAGCAGCATCAGTGTTGTGCAGTGCATGGTCAGTTTATAGTAGGCCTATTTGTGTACATTCTCCCCATATCTCAAACTAATCATGAAGAATGTTGTGGGTTTGTCACATTTTTTTTCCAATCTAAATCATCCCTTACATAACAATGTCTGGCCAAAAACCTACCACATGCTATTTCCTAAAATTGTTTTTTACAAATGTGTTTTTTATTTATCACAGCAGTGTGAAACTGGCTGCAATAGTGTCTGATCATTGAGGACTGTGTTGGTTAAATACAAATAATAGCCTTATAGCCTTTTCACAAATATGTGTATGTTTTGACGGAAGTGTGTGTTTTTTTGACAGAAGTATGTCATTTTGCAAACAATCTAGGAATTATGTAAATTGAGTGGTGTTTGGATAATTGTGCTTATATTTTGAAAAAAAAGAACCCGGTTTTCAAAATTGTGTGTAAACAATTGAAAAAAACTGTAACACATATACACAAAAGCCTTTGATATTCAACATAATGCCTTAGATCACCATTTTCCAGGGACACACAATTAGATCAGTTAACCTCAAAACTGACACGACTGCGTAAATTTCACGAATGTGCCATCTATGATCAAGAGAAAAAAAGTCATGCAGAGGGTCAACATAAATAAATAAAGCTCTTAATTATTTTTTTCCCCATATTTTCAGAACATTTAAAAAAAATTCTCAAAAGCAAGAAGATAATAACACTTGTTTTCATAGACTGCATCTTGAATAGTCCACAGTATGTGTTTGCTCTTATTTTTGTATCTATTTTTTGTACACTTGTCACTTATCTTGTATTATTGATTTCCAAGATTTCACAAAAACAATACACATTCTCTGCACAAAAAAACAAATAAAACCTATAAGACAACAAGCCTACTACACTGTGACAACCCAAAATGAACAGCTGGCCACAAAATAAGCAGGATGATCCTTGTCAAAGCAAGAAGAGCTAGACGAGAGATTCCTGTAGCACTATTCACAACCTCAGCGCCGGGCTAACTGTGTTTTTCCCCAAATCTAAGAGACATCAGTGGCTAAATTTGTCTGGTACAAAAAAAGGGAAAGACAAATATTTTCTGCTGAACGCTCCGCTATCACCTTCTGGCCTGTTCTCCGACGCTGTAACTTCAATCGTCGACAGGTTTATAAATAAATAAAATAAAATAATAAAAAATAATATATAAACTAAATATATATTTCGGTTCGGTTACCGACCTCTCAAGTTTGTTGGGGTCGTACCGACCGCAGTGGTTCCAGAACAGGCTCGGGTTATGGAACAAGAGGTACAGACTCTACTGGAGTTAAGGGGCCATAGAGAGTGTTCCCCTACCAGACAGGAAGTCCAGGTTTTACAGCCGGTACTTTTTAGTTCCAAAGGAGGATGGTGGACTGAGGCCAATTTTAGATCTAAGGCTATTGACTTGTTCTTTGAGGAGATCCAGGTTCAAAATGCTTACAATTTCCATTATCGGAAACCAAATCAGATCCGAGGACTGGTTTTGCATGGTAGATCTAAAAGTTGGGGCTGTCCACTCAGTTGCAGGGCAACCAATGTTGTTCTTGCAGCGGGGCCCGGAAACGATGTGTATTGCCCGCCGTCTATGACGCTTCGGGCCGCATCATTTTCCAGCGAACGCACTCTGCGTCGTTTTTCCTCGAAAAATAAAAAAACGAGCATCAGTTATGGTCACGAAAACCGTATCGACTACAGCCTGCCGGTATTCCGCTTCAGGGAGTCGAGAAAGCTGCTCGAAAAACACCAGAGGCCAGTCTCGAAAGGCTGGTACCCCTAGTAGATTTTGTAGAGGCATGGTATCATCTTCCCAACATATCTGCGTGGGTCCTGCATATAATAAAATCAGGGTACAGACTGCAGTTCGCGCACCGCCCCCCCAAGTTTTCTGGGGTGGTGCAAACTACAGTGGTTCCAGGGCAGGCTCAGGTGATGGAACAAGAAGTACAGACTCTGCTGCTAAAGGAAGCCATAGAACGTGTTCATCCTTTAGACAGGGGGTCCGGGTTTTACAGCCGGTACTTTATAGTTCCAAAGAAGGATGGGGGGTTAAGGCCAATTCTAGATCTCAGGGTTTTGAACCGATCTCTGAGGAGGTTCAGGTTCAAAATGTTAACCATTCCTGCAATCGTGAGTCAGATCAGATCCGAGGACTGGTTTGTCACGATAGATCTAAAAGACGCCTATTTTCACATCTCCATCCTTCCATGTCACAGGAGATACCTGAGGTTTGCTTTCGGGGACGAAGCTTACCAATATCGGGTTCTTCCGTTCGGCCTAGCACTCTCTCCCCGCACATTCACCAAATGTATGGATGTAGCCCTTGCTCCACTGAGACTTCAAGGCATTCGTATATTGAATTATCTCGACGACTGGCTCATTCTGGCTCAGTCTCGAGAAATGGCAGTTCGGCATCGAGATGTCGTCCTTGGCCACATTCAGAAATTGGGGTTGAGACTCAATACAAAGAAGAGTGTGCTAGAACCATCCCAGTGCACAATATTTTTGGGAGTCGTGTGGAACTCGATTACGATGCAGGCACGAATGTCTCCCGCACGTATCGAGTCAATTCTGGCTATGGTATCCGGGTTAAGGCTGGGCCAGGCCATCACTGTAAAACAATTTCAAAGAATGCTGGGCCTCATGGCAGCGGCATCCAACATCATTCCTTTGGGCCTTCTGCACATGAGGCCCCTTCAGTGGTGGTTAAAAACCAAGGGGTTTTCTCCCAAGGGGAATCTGTTTCGTATAATCAGAGTAACGCGCAGATGCCTTCGTTCTCTGCAAATATGGAAGAAACCTTGGTTCCTATCCCAAGGGCCAGTGTTGGGAGTGTCATGTCGCCGGAAATCCGTTTCGACAGACGCTTCCCTCACTGGCTGGGGCGCGGTCATGGACGGCCGCTTTGCCAGGGGTCTGTGGCAGGACCATCATCATTCTTGGCATATAAAGCGCCTAGAGATGATGGCTGTGTTCAGGGCTTTGAGGAGCTTCCTCCCAGACATCAAAGGTTGCCATGTCTTAGTACGATCAGACAATACATCGGTGGTAGCCTATCTGAACCGACAAGGGGGGCTCAGATCGCGCCCTCTGTGCAGACTGGCGCATCAGATTATTATTTGGTCCCAGGGGAAAATACTGTCTATAAGGGCAATGTATATTCCGGGGGTTCAGAATCAGAGAGCAGACATCCTGTCGAGGCAGGGGCTGAGGCCCGGGGAATGGAGACTTCACCCAGAGGTGGTAAAGTTAATATGGGAGAGCTTTGGACCAATGGAAGTGGATCTATTTGCGTCTCGAGAGACGTCCCACTGTCCACTTTGGTTCTCCCTCTCACTTCCAGCCCCACTGGGGTTGGATGCCATGGTACAGGTCTGGCCGAGGCTTCGCCTGTACGCATTTCCCCCGATCGCTCTGCTCCCGGGAGTCCTGGAGAGGGTCCGTCAGGAGGGCATCAGTCTACTTTTGGTTGCCCCAATGTGGCCAACCCGAGTGTGGTTTTCAGACATAATATCACTCCTGATAGCTCCGCCATGGCAGATTCCTCTGAGGAGGGATCTGTTGTCTCAGGCGGAGGGCAGAGACCCTCAGCCAGAGCTGTGGAAGCTGTGGGTCTGGCCTCTGAGGGGGTTCAGTACCTAAATGCTGGTCTATCAGCTGGAGTGGTTGAAACCATACTTAGCTCTAGAGCTCCATCTACTAGGAGAGTATATGGCCTCAAGTGGAATGTGTTTGTCACTTGGTGTAGAGAAGATGAGTTAGATCCAGTAAACTGCCCGGTGGCTTCAGTTCTGGAATTGCTTCAAAATCGTTTCTCTGCGGGTCTCTCCCCTTCCACGCTTAAGGTGTACGTGGCAGCCATTGCGGCTTTCCACGCACCATTAGGTGATGGGCCTCTGGGGAGGCACCAGTTGGTCATTCGGTTTCTCCGCGGTACTTGGAGGATGAAGGCCGGCAACCAGGTCTAGGGTTCCTGCCTGGGACCTGGCGATAGTTCTGGAAGGGTTATCCCTGGCCCCTTTCGAACCTCTAGAGTCGGCTTCGCCTAAGGATTTAACGCTTAAAATGGTTTTTCTCTTGGCTATTACCTCACTTAAGAGGGTGGGAGATCTCCAAGCCCTGGCAGTAACACCAACTTGCTTGGAGTTTGCCCCTGGCAGAGTGAAAGCTTTTTTGCACCCGAGTCCGGGCTACGTGCCTAAAGTTCCATCGAATACGGCTCGGTCTACAGTCCTTCAGGCATTCCATCCTCCACCTCATGTGTCGGCAGAAGAAGAGAAGCTTCATTTGCTCTGCCCCGTCAGAGCTTTAAGCGTGTACCTTGAGAGGTCCTCTTCTTGGAGAAGGTCGGACCAGTTATTAGTATGTTTTGGGTCACCTAAGAAGGGGCTCCCGGCATCCAAGCAAACTGTTAGTAATTGGATTGTTCAGGCTATTACTGAGGCTTACAAGGTGCGCGATTTGCCTTCACCTTTAGCCGTAAGGGCTCACTCAACTAGAAGCATGGCTTCTTCTAGGGCCCTTCTTTCGGGAGTACCTCTACAGGAGATCTGTGAGGCAGCCGGTTGGGCTACTCCACATACTGTTATTAGGTTCTACAGTCTCCACCTTCCTAGTACGCCTGGCGCACACGTGCTCAGTCCTTGCTGAGTGCCTAGACAGTTTCACTCCGGGACAGGCCTATTCGGCGCGTGGCCTAGTGGGCACTCGTTCCCCAAAGTGTCGATTCTCGACGCAGTGTAGAGTTCCCTCGAAAGGGAATGTCTCGGGTTATGACTATAACCCTTGTTCCCTGAGAAGGGAACAAGGCCTATAGTCATAACCCGAGACGCTTTCAAAGGAGTGTTATTTACGTAGAAAGATGATTACTATAACTAAGGCTTCAAACCTTAAGCAGATTGTTACACAACCCACAAGAATTTCTTTGAATGGTAAATTTAAATCGAAATGTATTGACCACATCTTTACAAATGTGTATGAGTTGTGTTCACAAGTCTTTACGTATTTTTATGGACAGGTTTGTGGAAATAGTTGACAAACATGCACCAATTAGAAAAAGGTCGATAAAAGGCAATAATGCTCCTTGGTTAGATGCCGAGCTAAAATCTATAATGAGGGAAAGGGATAATGCCAAAGCCGAAACTTTAAAATCTAAAAGTGATATGGATGAAAGCTATTATTGTAGTTGAGAAATAAAGTGACAAAGTTAAATAGATTAAAAAAGAAAATTTAGCCAAAATTTTAGCCAAAAGATTAGTAACTCATCAAATAATAGCAAGCAATTGTGGAAAGTTATAAATGAAATAATGTGTAAAAAACCAAAGTGTTCTAATATGTATTTGGAAACAGAAGAAGAAATAATCACTAAACCTTTGGACATAGCAAATCATTTGAATGACTTTTTTATAAAGAAAACTGCAAATTTAAGATCTAGTATGTTATCATACCCTAAGGATTCACCTTGTAGTAATGTGAAGAACATTATGAGGAATAAATCTTGTTCATTGACATTTGGTACAGTTAGAGAGGAAATTGTTGAAAGGATGTTGCTCTCTCTCCCGGAGGAAAAAACTGCAGGTATAGATCACTTGGATGGCAAGATTTTTTAAACTGTTGCTAATATCTTATGCAAGCCTATCAGTCACAATTTTAATAGATCTGTGATAAGTGGGGTGTTTCCGGAAATCTGGAAGCAGTCTAAAATTATACCGTTAGTAAAAAGATGATAGATTAGGTCTCACGGAATCAAATTGTAGACCAATTAACATTCTACCTATATTGAGCAAAATATTTGAAAAGTTACTTTTTAATCAAATGATGCAGTACTTTGGTATCAAATGATTTGCTCTCTGATTCACAGCATGCTTATAAGCCAGGACACTCCACTAACACTGCATTGGTACAAATGGTAGACCAGTGGTTAGCTTTTATGGATGACAAAAAGCTTGTGGGTGCTGTGCTGCTGGATTTTACAGCAGCTTTTGATGTTATTGACCATGACATTTTACTGTCTAAGCTTAAGTGCTATGGTTTTTCACATCAGTCTGTGTCCTTGATACGCAGCTATCTCTATGGTAGAAGTCACAGGGTATTTTTCAATGGGAGCTTTTCTGATTGTAAGCAGTTGTCATGTGGTTGCCTCAGGGCAGTTGTTTGGGTACATTGTTGTTTTCAGTGTTTGTTAATGATATGTCACATGCTGTTTCAAGAGCAGATGTTGTACTTTATTGTTGTACGATGCTACAATGTTTTACGCAGCATCTACAATAAATGACATAAGTTGCACCTTGCAGAATGAACTTAATGCCATTATAAATTGGGTGAAACTTAATAAATTAGCTCTTAATATATCTAAAACTATATGTATAGTCTTTGGTACTAAAAGTATGCTTGGCAAGCCTTGCAACTTAAATCTAATTGTTGACACATCTGTGGTAGAGCAGGTGAGTCAGACTAAACTATAGGGTGTGAAGCTGGATAGTCAGCTCTCCTGGGCTGATCAGATTGATCACATTGTGTCTAAAATGGCTAAAGGCATTGCTTTTTCCAGGAGATGTTCAGTATATTGTTCACCAGTAGTTATGAAAACAGTTGTTCAGTCTTTAGTTCTGTCACATCTGGGGTACTGCCCAGTAATTTGGTCCAGTGCTGCACAGGGACATCTGAAAAAAATACAAATCGTTCAGAATAGAGCCGCAAGAGTAGCACTTGGTTGCTCTTTTCGCTCTAGGGTGGATAAAATGCACACCTGTTTGGCCTGGCTAAAGGTGGAGGACAAACTTAATATAAGTCTTCTCTGTTATATGCACAATGCTCTATTTAAAAACAATCCAAAATCTTTTGTAGATAAGTTGGTTTTTAGTGGGTATTGTCACGGACATGTTACGCGTCAGGTGAGCTCAGGTGTGTTAGTGGTTCCATCTGCAAGGTCCAATTGTATGGCAAGAACAGAATTAGTTAGATCGTCATCTGCTTGGAATAAATTGGATTTAAAAACAAGGCATATATCCAACGTATGTAATTTTAAGAAGACTCTAAAACAGATTACAATTAATAGTATTACATCAGTTAATTTGTGACTGTTTATAGGTACTGATATTGTCAAATGCTTTATGAGTGTGAATGTGTATATGTGGATAAATGTATACATGTGGTAATGTTATACGAATGTTATATTTATGCATGTTATATTTGTGCATTTTAACTGTACATATGTTTTAGTACTTTTATGGGCCCCAGGAAGACTAGCAACCACATTGTGGAGGCTAATGGGGATCCAAAAAAAATAAAAATAAATAAATGTATATTTTATTTTTCTTTAGGATTCGACCTAATGTTGACAGAGAGACTCGTTGGATGTTATTGAAAATATTGTCATCATTGATGATATTGGCTTGGATTTCTCACAGCCTGATACAATTATTGCCAAAAACCATGTTCACAATGGCAGCCTCTTGTGCACGAGTGAACATAGGGCCCCTTCCACCTTGGTGTCCTCTACCCTCAATCCTATGTAAAAAAAAAAATTGTTTATATATACATATAAAATACATATGCAGCCTACTGTCAAATGTCACAGTAAACATTATTGATGACAAGTACAGCAAGCTTCAGTTTCAATGTACTGTGTGGTTAGCTTACCTGTTTTCTCTATGAAATGTCCGAATTACTGACGCAACCGCATCTCTGCTGAGATTTGGTTGAAATCTTTGTCCAGCTTCCATCAGGGTCAGTCCATGGTTGATAACATGGTCAATAAGTGTTGCACGGATTTCTCGAGTCAAATTTGGTCCTCGTCTTCTTTGTTCAGGTTCTATCAACCCTTCAAGTCCTTCTCTAACTCTTCCTCTATCTCCTTCTCTTCCTCTACCTCCTTCTCCTCTTCCTAGGCCTCTTCCTCTACCTCCTCTTCTTCTACCAAGGCCTCTTCCTCTATCTCCTTCTCCTCTTCCTAGGCATCTTCCTCTATCTCCTTCTCCTCTTCCTCTACCTACTTCTCTTCATCTACCTCCTCCTTCTCTTCTTCTACCAAGGCCTCTTCCTCTATCTCCTTCTCTTCCTCTATCTCCTTCTCCTCTTCCTCTACCTACTTCTTCTCCTCTTCCTCTACCGCCTTCATCTCCTCTTTGAGCTCCCCCTCTCATTCTCACACTTCTTCTTCTTCTAACTCCTACCATTTTTGTTGAAGACAGGTGTACTCACCTGCTGCCTTTTATAGCACAACTGAGTGCTGCGTTTTCAAATTAGCACATGTGTGCTTCCACACCTGGTGGTTGTGATTATCCATTTCGTTCATTAGTGTGGTCACTGGCAATCCATTGCTTTGTAATGACAAGGAAGTAACCTCACAATCCTTATCTGTGTCCAAGGTGTGAAAATGTGTTTAGAGTTTTACAAATCACTGTGTGTAATGTTTTGCAAAAAGGGTGAAGCAGAAATTGTGTGTAATGTTGTGCAAATCTGTGGAGGTGTTTTGCTCATTGGAGTAGAATTTTGCAAATTGTGTGGAAATTTCGTAAAAAACAATCGTAAAAAACTGTATTATTTTCTATTCTCAGTTAAACTGGTTTATTTCTTTTCTGTAGTTGCTGTGCTGAGCTTTTATTTCGGTTTGGCTTTTTCTTGTTGTTCTCTCTTGATACGTCTGTTCGTGTCCTCCGTCCTGGCTGCTGCTTTCAAGACCAGGCAGTGTGACTGATACAGCTTCGGTTGCACCTCAAAGTTTCCAGTTTCGGGTTTCTCAAGGCACTGCCTGATCTCCAGTCATTATCTGGTGCTTCTCCATCTCCTCGATTCTCCAGCATAGCCTTGCCCGGGTCGGATCTCATCTGTCTTCCCTTTCTCCTGTTGACTGCCCTGTCCTATTGTTTGGATCATCCTCACTCTTAACCATCCCTTTTGAGCCTTGGCTTGTCAATAAAATTCCATCCCTTGGTCATTCTGCATCTGGGTCGTCTTTCTCCATAAGACTGCTGTGACACAACCTGACAACGTGATGCTGAGGCAGAATGAATCTCTCATTGACCTTTATTTTGCAGTTTGACTACTGCATTGTTACAGTATGCAAATGCTGAATATACAGACATTCAATACCATACATTACAATATTCAATACAATACTACTTACAGTATGTTCACGTTAGTTACGTAAGGTATTGTAGCAGCAATTGCAAATTTTGTCTACTGTATTATTTAAAAAAAAAAAAGGATTCTGTAATGATGCTCTGGATGTTGTGTTCTCCATTTTCTGATGTAGTGTCTAATGAATGATCTGTAGTGTTTATATATTGCCTGATGTGTGTATGATCTGAAAGTATTGTTTGATTTTTCAGTACAGGTGAAATGGTTGTTTGATTTTGCCATACTTTGCCATACTTTTAATGATTGGTTTTAATATATATATATATATATATATATATATATATATATATATATATATATATATATATATATACAATTATACATACAGTATATATACAGTATATTGAGCTGCATTGATACTGACCCTAATGTGAATAATAAAAAAGTTACATTTTGATACATTCTGGCTATGAAGATTCTTTTTGCATTACAGTATAATAATTTAATAGAAAATAAAAAGTGCATTCATTTGAAAACTTTTGCTAAATTCTTTGACTTTAATTTAGTAAAGTTGAAGAATTTTAAAGTGAATGGAAAAGCATCAAGTTTTATTTTGTTGCAGTGTTGCTCATGTAAACAGGATCAGTAATTATTGGTCACACGGATCTAGCGCGACTCGGATATGAATAATCGAGTTATAATAAGCACAGACACAGGGCTAGGCAATTCCTTATGTATATTTAGTGCACTGTGGGAATACAGACTGACTGCTTTGAGCACTCACAGAGACCTTGTTCAAATAGTTACTGTTTATAAAGACTAAAGCAAATGGAAGACACTTATAGACACTGGAATAAAAAGATGTGAAGATACCCTTTTTATTTCATCCCAGTAGTGTTTGGTTTAGGGGTTTATATGCTGATCTGAAAGCAGTTTTGGAGACGTCTTTTACAGCACAGTTTCTGCATGACATCTGCCCAAATTAATTTACATGAAGACTCATTATTGTTTCACATTTCACATGTATTTATTAGATGTCCAAAGTGTACAGTCACTTTATTATGTCAAAGAAAAATGATCCTGGCCTAAAAAAATCACATTGGTGAAATCCCAAATGTAAGTGTCATATAGGCCTACATTGGGGGTAAACTCCCAGTGGCTCAACAAAAAGTAAAAATTATTTTAATAATCTGTGGTAAAAATCCCACCTTTCAAATAAATCATAGAGGATTTTTCACACAAAGTTATGTTAGTGTAATGAAGAAGCAAATAATGCCTGGGTTTGTTTTCAATCCATTCAATTATCTTTTTACATTTTTATTGTTTTTAACATTTTGTTTCTAAAAATGAAAGAATCTGAATATTGCTTCACTTCAAAAGCTCTAAAAATATATTTCTGGTTGAAATAGAGCATATAAGTTGAGTCACTGGAACTTTTTTTTTGTATGAATATGATTTTGTTCTGATTCTGAACTGATACCAGCTCTCAGTTATATTTGTCGGGTCCCCGCTATGATAACAGTAACTTTCTCAAATGTTTTCAGAACAAGCGAGAACCCAGTGTTCCTGTATCTTTCTCTATTTCTGTTATATTACATGATAGAAAGTCAAAGGTCTTCTCAAGCTGTACGGCAAACCTATATAATCTGCTGCCTGTTACATGTCAAACTAAGACGGCTGTGGGGGGGGGGGGGGGGGATTAATACTCAATTGCAGCTCATACAGAATGCTGCTGCCAGGATTCTGAGCAGAACCAGAAAATATGAACACATCAGTCCCTCAGTCCTTTTAAGGTATTATGACTGGTATATAAATCACTCAATGGTCTAGGACCTCAATACATTACAGATATGCTCACGAAATAAAAACATAACAGATCACTCACATCATTAGGATCACATCAGCTAGAATACCAAGGGTTCACTCTAAGCAAGGAGAGTCCACTTTTAGTTACTATGCCAGCCGTAGCTGGAACCAGCTTCCAGAAGAGATCAGATGTGCTCCTACAGTAGTCACATTCAAATCCAGACTCAAAACACATCTGTTTACCTATACATTTACTGAATGAGCACTATGCCACTGTACGTCCGACTGATTACACTGTATTTTATTTTGCATCCCCATTTTTATTCTAAACTGGCCCTGAAAATTGGGGAACTGAGAGATGAAACCATGCTGATGACCTGGGTCTGTGGTGGAGTAGTGAGTTTGATGTGTAATTAAACTCAAGGTTCTGTGGGATGCGGACTGGATCGATTCCATTTCTTGAGCTTCCGAACAAATGGGTTTTTGGAGTGCGGACTGATGGGGCAGTGAACCCGAGGTTACCCCGTGAGTCAGTCCTAGAGCTCCTCCTGTCCGAATTTAGGGGGAAATCGGGTCCTTAGGAGACGACCAATAGACTTCTTAGGCGAAATAACACCACAGACACCATGAGTAATCACCATGGGATAATCTCAGAGTAAAACTGGGGGTTGTGAAAAATATGATACACCGGTGTTTTCCAGATGAGAAGTTTATCTATGTATCATCTTTTTATTCTTTTAATTCATTTTATAACTGTTTTAATTTTCCTTGCTTTTATTTTAATTCCTTACTGTAAAGCACTTTGAATTTCCATAGTGTATGAAATGTGCTATATATATAAACTTGCCTTGCCTTGCCTTCAAATGGCTTTTGATAAATACATAAATGCGAAATGTGAAACGTGAATGAGTGTGCATTTAAATCAGTTTGGGCAGATGTCGTGCCGAAACTGTGCTGTAAAGACTTGGCATGCTTAATTGGGGACATTTAATTTGACATTTAATTTAATATTCAACAATATTATTGATCTGCCTGCATTGACACTATTATTTGAGAACTGAACTGAGCTGGATGATGACATCACGGTTTTCTCCAGAGCGGCTATACTAAATGAACTCAATGAACTAAATTGATAACTTTTTTACAACAAAAATGAACCATCAAAGAACTTACTTAAGCTGGACTGTGACGCTATTTTCCTCTGGAGACAAACTTTGTTGCATTATTTTCCTATTTTCACTGTAAAGCTGCTTTGAAACAATCAGCAGACATCCTGAAATACATTTAAAGCATAAAACGAGATAGTTTTACCTCATATATTCTTGTCTAAAAGACAACAGATAAAAAGTGACAGAGAACACATCCTGTTAACTGTATACATACTGTAAGAATCAAACACATGTTTGCTAATTTCACGTGTTAAGCTACTTATGTCATCCATAGTGCAAGTATATAGTTGTCCTTCTGAATAAGATCCTCAAATATCTGTTTTTGTCAGACTAGATGTCTTGTTGCAATCAAATTGCAGGGTAGTTTCTAAAGTCTAACAATTAAAATCTCATGGTGTCCAGCAGGTGGCAGTATTGCAGTTTACTGTATTAAATGCTCATAAAGCATCTTTTGGCCTCATATGTAAAGCTAAACAATGTTTGTTATACCCTTATTGGGTTCATTATCATTTTGTTGTGCATGTGTTACAGGCGTTCATCTATTGGGAGACATTGAGGGGCCGCCTACTTATATAATAGGCTGTGGTGGTCTATTACACACGCTATGGCTCACAGATAGTTACCACAGGTGATGGGGTTTTGAAGACACGCCAGGGCTGTCACGTCCTCTCGCGTAATCCTGCTTGAGCCACATCTGATCTCCTGTGATGGCACACAATTCCCAACAACAACACTGGCCTAGATGCTCATTGATAGATCACAGCGCTGATAATGTGTCCTTGTGTTTGTAGTTTGAATGGGCTAAAAAAAGCACTGACCTCTGTTAGGAGACATCCGTACTGCTGAAAGTCAAGCGGCCACCCTGTTTGTCCACCATGGTCCAGGACCATTGATTTTCCACGAGGATCTGATGACTTTTTTGCCCCTTTACAGCTTTAGCTCGCCACCCTTTGTAAATTATGGCTTATAGCCTATTTAGCACACAACACATACATATAGAGGTGATCTATTGGTGATTAAGTTAGTGTAAACCGCTCTTATTATCCCAGCTATAAATGGAAAAACCTTAGGTGAATAGGTGCCATCCACCAATATGGTGCACTGAGATTTTGCCATTGGCTGTTTAAAACAATTAGTCCTGAGAAATATCTGAGCAGTGTTTCATGACAAACACATTATTAAGATGCTCATGAAGGCTCAAGAAAAGAGATTTGTGTTTTCCTCACTTATTGTACCACACTCCTAACCCTAGTGTGGTCGTGTAACCTGTCTGACTGCATTCCCAATTCATAACCTGTCTGATTTCATAAAGGGACGCACTAGTTGAGCCCTAAATGGAATGATATGAATTTGATGATCGCAGTATGAGTAGATTCTATTTAAATCTCTGCTCTCTTGGCGTCACCGTATTAAAAAAAGTGTCAAGCCCGAAAATGACAAAAGAGAAGGGCAGAGGTTCACATTGTTTCACGGGTAAAGAAGTTTTCCTCGCTTATTGTACAACACTTCTAGTGTGGTGTAACCTATCTGACTGCATTCCGAGTTCATAACCTATCTCATTTCATAAAAAGACACACTAGTAAACACACTAAATAGAACGATAGATCTCTGCTTCTTCGGACTTTCAAAAAATGTGTCAAAATGGAGTGTTAATGCCATTTGACATTAAAAGCCATTGGTTCTTGTGAACAAATCATTGCGCCACTGTCACAATCCCTGTACTTTGTCTTGTAGGGCTTTTATGTTAAAGTGTATTCTTAGTTCCCATTTGTTTCTGTGTTCACTTCCTGTGTTTGGTTCCTGTTTTGCCTTGTACCTTGTTTGTCACCATAGTTACCCTCATTAGTTCCCATGACATCAACTCACTAACACCTGTCCCTCATCAGCCCTTTTTTAACCTGTCTATTTAAACTTCTATGCTTCAGTTGTTGTTTGTTGGTTGTTGCTCCTGTATGTGTGTTCCTGTTGTTGTACTATGGCATTTGTGCTCCTGTTGTTGTACTCCTGCATGTGTGCTCCTGTTGTTGTACTCCTGCATGTGTGCTCCTGTTGTTGTACTCCTGCATGTGTGCTCCTGTTGTTGCACTCCTGCATGTGTGCTCCTGTTGTTGCACTCCTGCATGTGTGCTCCTGTTGTTGCACTCCTGCATGTGTGCTCCTGTTGTTGCACTCCTGCATGTGTGCTCCTGTTGTTGCACTCCTGCATGTGTGCTCCTGTTGTTGCACTCCTGCATGTGTGCTCCTGTTGTTGCACTCCTGCATGTGTGCTCCTGTTGTTGCACTCCTGCATGTGTGCTCCTGTTGTTGCACTCCTGCATGTGTGCTCCTGTTGTTGCACTCCGGCATGTGTGCTCCGGCATGTGTGCTCCTGTTGTTGTACTCCGGCATGTGTGCTCCTGTTGTTTTACTCCTGCATGTGTGCTCCTGTTGTTTTACTCCTGCATGTGTGCTCCTGTTGTTGTACTCCTGCATGTGTGCTCCTGTTGTTGCACTCCTGCATGTGTGCTCCTGTTGTTGCACTCCGGCATGTGTGCTCCTGTTGTTGCACTCCTGCATGTGTGCTCCTGTTGTTGCACTCCTGCATGTGTGCTCCTGTTGTTGCACTCCTGCATGTGTGCTCCTGTTGTTGCACTCCTGCATGTGTGCTCCTGTTGTTGCACTCCTGCATGTGTGCTCCTGTTGTTGCACTCCTGCATGTGTGCTCCTGTTGTTGCACTCCTGCATGTGTGCTCCTGTTGTTGCACTCCTGCATGTGTGCTCCTGTTGTTGCACTCCTGCATGTGTGCTCCTGTTGTTGTACTCCGGCATGTGTGCTCCTGTTGTTGTACTCCGGCATGTGTACTCCGGCATGTGTGCTCCTGTTGTTTTACTCCTGCATGTGTGCTCCTGTTGTTTTACTCCTGCATGTGTGCTCCTGTTGTTTTACTCCTGCATGTGTGCTCCTGTTGTTTTACTCCTGCATGTGTGCTCCTGTTGTTTTACTCCTGCATGTGTGCTCCTGTTGTTTTACTCCTGCATGTGTGCTCCTGTTGTTGTACTCCTGCATGTGTGCTCCTGTTGTTGTACTCCTGCATGTGTGCTCCTGTTTTCTCTTTGTGGATGATACTAGTGATGGCCAAGTGAAGCTTTCAACACAATTGTATTGGGAAAAGGTTCATTACTCAAAGCTTAACATCACTAGATTTTACCCTTGATCTTGAATTTTTTTTGTTTGTTTGTGCTTGTGTCTGGATTCTCTCACTGCGTCCTCTCGGCTTACACACTACAGCCACATGTGGGCGCTACAACAGAAAGGGAGATTTTCAGTGAATAAATTGTTAAATTAGGTTCTTACTCAAAGCTATTATGTAACTTCAGGAGACATTGAATGTAGTACATCAATCATATGGGCTAGTTTCATGGTGTTTTGTCATTTTTGTTTTAGCTTGACAGCTTAAGTTTCTTTTCACTGTCATTATATATATAAAAAAACTCCTGGGATGTTCCTTTAAATTTATAATAGTGTTATTCTTGTTCATTATTTTATCAGCGTAACATCTATCAGCAGAATGTGAGCAAAAAGACTCTCTGATCACAGATCCTTGTCTAAGCAAGCTCTTCAAGCGGTTAAGGAGAGATTGGACCGAGTCAGTGACCTGTGATCAGAACAGGGCAGTAATGATGAGCTGGGCATTACTGCTTTACAAGGTGACTGCTTGAGCGATGTCACTAGTTTCTTTGCTCAATGTCATACTAAGTTGGGTGTCCTGTGTAAATATTTAATGTAGGTATGTAGGGAATATGGACTGGATAACAGAAACACAGTATATTGATTGGAATATTACACCTGAGTGTAGTGAAGAGCTGTATAAGATTTTGCTGAGCTCACCTTGATGTCCATTACACAGAGTGCAGTCTTACAATCCTCAAGATCTGCGCTATCAACCATGTTATGTGAACTTTCCCTTTTTGAGATTTCTGTTCTGAGTGACATTATAAAATGTTCTTGATCATACTCAGATGTGGATTCCACGCGTACCAGATGTGGGCCGGATCTGGGTCGACACTGTGTTGCTGTCCGGGCATGGTTTTTGCCTTTCTCATTCATATATCAGTATCTATGGTTCAATTTATATTGTTTTCATTAAGCTAAATATTTGAACTCTGTTAAAAAATGTTTTACGAGAAAAATACTATTTTTTTTTTAAGTATTATTTTGTCTTGATCAGGTTATTCATTAGTAAAGCAAACAGACATTAGTGTTCATTTACGTTAATTTCCTGAAAATGTCATGGAAGCCATGGCATAAGAATCTGTCCTGAGTGGTCAGGAAATTTGATTCCATCTGAAAAAGAGTATTTGATAAATAAGGCTGAATTAGGGTGATTGGGACAGGTTTTTTTTGTTTTGTTTGTGAAGTTAAATTGAAAACAGCCCAACAAATGATTAATTTCTGTAATACTGAAGTTGTTATCTATCCATTTGAGGAGCAAACAAGGTTATATAATAATGAAAGGGGGTGTGACATACCCTTTTATTTAAACATTTGGGTGATTGGGACACAACCTTTGGGTGATTTGGACAGCACTTATTGGATGACTCATTGATTTCAGCCAGCGTAAACTATTACGCAAGATAAATTAATATGCAAGATTTCATTTTCTGTTTATGACTCTGTTTATTTCTGTTCGACTATATTACTCAATGCATCCCCAATTCATACATTACAGTGAATTCTCTTTCCCCACATTTCATTGAACAGATTTTATTCTTTCCCCCCAAATTAATTAAAACATTTATGACAACGGAATCAAAACATGGGTGAACTGTCCCTCATCCCCAACAAACTGTTTAACCTCGAACCATATTCACATTACAGCCCTTAATCCCGTAATTGTAGACAAATGTGGGTACAGAGGTCTCAGGTGTGATCCAAAAATGTTTTTTTAAATAAATGTTATATCAATCTCTTCGATAAAATAAAATCTATCAATTTATGTTTTTTCTTTAAATTTGGGGGGTATTTTTGAATTTATTTACCTCTAAAAGTACCATATTTTTTAATGTAATTTATGGTTATTTTTATGTTATATTTAAAATTTCTTTAACTTCAGTAAAAAAAAAAAAAAATCATTCCAGTATGTTCAGATAGCCAAAATCTAAAAATGTGGTGACTTTGGCGTCATCTGGTGTATTATGTTGGTATAAAATTAAAAGAAAAGCAATAATATCAATAGCCACTAGATGGCTATAGTACTAAATGGCTGCATAGAGGCTGAACTCTATGAACACCTGTTATAACGAATTTAACCTCTTAAGTTTTTGACTTTATCACAAGTTAAAATTGTACTTAAATTTTTTTTTATATCTGTTAGGTGAGACTATAAAAAGATGCCAAAATATGCTTATACAAATGTGACCATGCTGTAAGGAAAAGGCAAAGTAGTAGATCATTTATCATTTATCAAATTTTTTTCAAACAAAAAACATCATATTTCAATAACGAGTGATGCCGGTAACGCGTTACTTAGTATACTTACTTAGTAACGCGTTACTCTAATCTGAACACTTTTTTCAGTAACGAGTAATCTAACGCGTTACTATTTCCAAACCAGTAATCAGATTAAAGTTACTTATCCAAGTTACTGTGCGTTACTATTTTTGTCATTTTCTTTAGTAGAAATGATGGCTGATATGCCATATGAAACCGAAATGTGTGTGAGAAGGCAGAATCACGACACACCCCTTCCAACTCCCAGATCTATCCTTCCCGTCCAGATCCAATGCTACCACATCTTTAAATTACTATTAGTATTGTTTTAAGTTAACATTATAAAATACGTAGACCTACACCGCAAAACTAGTTGAGGATAAATTCTTTAAAATTGGGCAATTCCAGCGTTATGGACGTGACATCTGAGGTAAAAACTTGAAATGTAAATTCTCAGAAAATGCATTTACTACTAATATATTGAAGCGTCTGTTTCATACTCCCTTAATAAAGGAGTCCAGACATTATAAAAATATCACTCTACACATGCGTTTTATATTTAATATGAGGGAAATACACATTCGAAACGGACGTGACACAAAAAACTTTAACTTTTATTTGGCAAAAGTACAAAAAGTAATACTACCCACCGGATGAAGAAGGGTTGGCTCTCCACAGAACATAAAATATTCATTTTGTCTTATTTTTCGTGTACGCATTTATGAGGGAAAAACAATGTTACGTGACAGTTCCCGTTACGGACATGACCGCTCTGAAAGCGGCACTGAAAGACTCCTTTAAAACTTTCACAGAGACATCAAACAGAAAGCACAAAGCCTTTCATTAAGGTGAATTTCGTTTTTGTATTAATTGTATCTTAATTTTAATAAATGTTTCATCAACCAATTGCCTGGATTTAATAAATAAAAAGTAAATATAGCAGACAATAGATAATCACGACACGGAGGCGCCGGCGCGTGATCTGGAGCTCGTCTCATGAGTCATAAATGAACCGAAACACAGCGTATAAGGTAGGCCTACTTGCCTCAAACACCTCAGAAATATATCTATAGAAAGCTCGAAATGTGTACTTTTAAACAGAACAATTCAAAAAGAAAGAAAACAGACTGTTCTCTGCTTATGTAATCCGTATGAAATGTGCATTTCTCTCTGGCGCGTTCACTAATGATCGCGAGTCAGGTCAAGAAAGACTGTCTTTTGTTTTGTTTTAGAAAAACAAGTATTTATGTTAAGTCAAGTAAAGAAAGACTATCTTAATTTAAATTTGTATTTAAAAAAACAAGTAGGCCTATTTATGTTAAGTTAATTCAAGAAAGACTGTCATTATTTTAATTTTTTATAAAAACATGTGAAGCCAAGAAAGACTGTCTTTATTTTATTTTTTATAAAAACATGTATTTTTTCAGGAAATAGTTTTTAAGTTCAACTTAAATGTCATGAGATACATTGTTCACGTTACTGTTAAAAAGGGATGTTTTCGGCAGCTGCTGAATGTAACTAAAAAAGTAACGTGTAAAGTAACTAAGTTACTTTTAAAATCAAGTAATCTGTAAAGTAACTATGTTACTTTTTAAATCAAGTAATCTGTAAAGTAACTGTGGCAACACTAACTCAAAAAACTAATTGGTACCAACAGGTAAGAACATAAACATTACAATAACTCAAAAAAGTAAGTGTTAGGTAAAAATAAACAGGTAAGAACAAACAATAATCATAATTATAATGTTTACATGCACTTGTGCGCATGTGTGTGTTTGTGTGCGCTGTACAGGTGGTTGATTGAAACAATTTTTTTAAAAAAGAGGTCAGTCATTGGCTCATTCAATTCTTTGTTTTTGTATGTGTGAGTGGCTTTTTATTTAAAATAAAAATAAGAAAAAATAAAAAAATAAAAAAAATAAAAAGCTGTTATAGGCTAATTGAATGCTTTGTTTTTGTGTGTGTGTCTGTGTGTGTGTGTGTGTGTCTGTGTGTGTGTTTGCAAAATTTAGAATGTTGTACAGGCTCACCCCTTCATTTGTGTCTATGTATGATATGCATTGTGTTGGATCTATTAATTTTTATTGGAAAAAAGAAAAAAAAGCTCTGAATTACAGTTTTTCCCATTCATTCCTATGCGTGCCCATTTTTGTCCACAAACACAGGATTAAGGAGGGTTTTTTTTCACCCACTAAACATTGTAGAATCAAGTCAAATAAATTTGTGTGTATTTAGGTGGATAACTTGGGAAAAGTAGCCAATCCTTGTACTGCTCAGATTAAGGAAAATATTTTTAAAAAATTAATAAAAATTATTTTGCCCACATTTGTCCCAAATACGGTTTTAGGTAACAAACACATTTAATTGTAGCAAAAATGACCCTTTATATGATCCTTTAAACCAAAAACAGACAGTCCTTGCAGATGAAGGAGGTGTAATCATCAATGATTTCATTATCTTCTCCACAGCTGTCATGAAACCCCCACTGACAGATAACACTTGAGATCCATTCCTCAGCTTTTTTAGGTTGTTCTTTAGGTTGTCCCCATATTGCTGCAAACAAAACACACACGACTTTTTGGATTGTTGTTTTTTCTTTGGACTTACTTGAAACATATTCTAAATGTGTGTTGCTTGTGAGCCTGGGACTCAAGGATGGGTATATTAACCAGGACAACAAAGTGTGTGGTGGTCTGCACCAACGCTATCTCACGACCAATTCGTATGAATTTGTAATGAGTGATTAAAAGGTGGCTAATTCGTTCGAATTCATACGACCTCACTCGTACGGATTCGTACGATTTGTCTAAACCCAAGTGATGGGTAGGTTTAGGGGCGGGGTCAGGGGTAGGTCATTCTGCACAGAGGTTTGACGAGGTCTTGATGAAGTATTACCTGGATGAGGGCTTGGAGGAGGACTTGGGCTATATGACTTAGTGGGGCTTGGGGGTTTATATGGCTTGAGAGGATTCTGATGGGTCTGGGAGGCCTCAGGTGCTGCATTCTGTTCTTATGTTAAACTAGGATAAAAAAAGAGCTTGGTGGGATCTAGTAGATAGATGCGGGTGGGATCTAGTAGATAGATGCGGGTAGGATCTAGTAGATAGAGCCCACTGACTTTAAAATCTGCTTGTGTATTCTGTGGTGTTGCTACATTTTTCCAGGCCTCTGAGAGCAGGAAGAATTGTCTCTGCAGCTTCCTTCCACGATTCTCTTTGGTGTAGATCCGGCCCTCCAGGTTCTAGTGAAGCTTCAAGCTTTTGAAGAATGCCCTGTCAGCTGGTTGAAGAATTTGTGTTGTATGAGGAGGGAAGCACACAACATGCACATTGTTGTCTCTCATAAGAGTAAGGAGCTCAACGTTAAACACATGGCTGCTGTGTCCGTCAAGCAGAAGCACATGTGGACGGGGATCTTCTTTGGGCAGGTGACCTATAAAGTGCTTTCTACAGTCCAAAAAACACCTCAGAGTTGGTCCATCCATTGTCAAATATTCTGACAAGGGTATTGATTGGTGCCCCAAAACACCACGTCAAGTAGCGGCCCATTCTCTCCTACTGCACTGAGACACGCTAGCAGTGTTGTTTCTCCCCTTTCATTTGCAGTGATTTCAAAGCATGCGGTCCCACTTAAGCCACTACTTTTGCAGACACAAATTGGTCCTGTAGGCCTGTTGTTTTGCAGTTCAAGGTGTGTCCTGGGAGACTCTGGATCCCAGGCTCAGTAATAATTTCGTTGTAAGAATAAAAGCCATTTTTTACACAGAAACACAGTTAAAGCAGGCTGCCCGGGTAGAAGAGAGTGCATTTGGCTTCCTTATACTGAGGCCTGGGTTTCACCTTGAGCCCAAAATGTGCTTCAGCATTCTGTGATGGTCTGCGTGATGTAAATATTCATCATCAGGAGGGTCCACGGACATGCACCATCCACAAGCAGCCCAATTTTTGAGACCGCGCGGACGGTGACAGTGCATGCGCAAAGTGTGTGTTGAGACAGAAGTGTCCACTAGGTGGCAATACACACAGTTATAATGTACTGTTCAGTAGTCAAAGAAGATAGCGGAAGGAGCGATACAAAACAGTAAACAAAGCAGCATATCCTTCTCCATGATTTTCTTGTTCTAAACTTTGTATGCAATGACGGATCCACTACTTTTCTTCTTCCGAGCAAATGTCCTGTAAATGATAAGACTCGTTGCTTCCCTCCGAGGTCTGGTAGAGTATCAAAAAGCAACTGTACGGGCACTGTTGAGCGAAACATGGAGTAAGGCATGTTTGTTTTTCAGAGCTCCTGCAGAATCCATAAAGATTTAATCTTACAACAGCATTTTAAGGCCGAAAGTAGCTGCAAAATATTACAAAACAACGCCAGTCGGATATTATAGTTGCGGATGGCAGCGAATCTCCGTAAATATAAGTACTCTGGCTCTGCTAGCACAAGGCTTGAAGCCTCAGAACAAAGTGCCGCCAGTCGATCTGCTATAGACATGAATATGGACTTTGAGGTAATAAAAGCGGTAATTCTCTCCCCCTTGAGGTCAGATATATCATCTGTAATAAAGCAAGAGTTGAAGAATGCACTAGCTGAAGATTTCGACATAATACTTTTTTTTTTTTACCTCAGCAAAGACTCATTAAGAGATGAAGAGATGTCTTATCGATCACAAGTTCAGTATGGCGTACCACAAGACTCACTACTAGGACTGCTGCTGTTCACTCTGTACATGATACCATTAGGAGATATCATTAGGAAACATGGCATTAGTTTTCACTGTTATGCCGATGATACTCAGCTGGATATTTCTTCACGCCCTGACGAAACTTACAAATTCACAAAATTAACGGAATGCATAGCTGATATAAAAAATTGGATGACTAGTAATTTCCTACTACTAAATTCTGAAAAATTGAGATTCTAATTATTGGACAAAAAAATATTCACGTAATAACCTAGAATACTGTCTAACACTTGATGGGTGCTCTGTCAAGTCTTCCTCGTTGGTTAGGAACCTGGGTGTGCTCTTTGATAGCAATCTTTCATTTGAAAGTCACGTGTCTAGTATCTGTAAAACCGCATTTTTCCATCTTAAAAATAATCTAAATTACGCCATATGCTCTCATTGACAAATGTGGAACAATTAGTTCATGTGTTCATGACATCAAGACTAGATTATTGTAATGCTCTACTGGGTGGTTGCCCTGCATGCTTAATAAACAAATTACAGCTAGTTCAAAACGCAGCAGCTTGAGTTCTTACCAGAACCAGGAAGTATGACCATATTAGCCCGGTTCTGTCAACACTGCATTGGCTGCCTATTAAACATCGTATAAATTTTAAAATATTGCTGATTACTTACAAAGCACTAAATGGTTTAGCTCCGCAGTACTTGAGCGAGCTCTTCTGCACCATTCTGTCTTCGTCTTCACTACACTTCCCAGAATCCCTCGTGTCTTCACTCCTGAACTCACACCTTCATTACACACCTGTTCATCGTCATCATCATCCATGTCACCTGTCCTCACCTCGTTATTGTTCATTTGTATCTGTATTTAGTTTCCTTCTGTTCAGTTAGTCCTTGTCGGTTCTTGTTAATGTTACCTGGTTTTGTGTGTGTACCCTCTGCCCGTTTGCCTGCATCCGTTTGGAATTATTAGTAAATGTTTGTATTGGAGCCTTTTGACTCTGCCTCTCCTTCAACCTGCACCACACCCATGACACGTCTATTGCGATCTCAAAATTCCTGCCAGTTAATAGATCCTTTTCCTTTTCCTATTTAGCACCAAACTTTGGAACAGTCTTCCTACCATTGTCCGAGAAGCAGACACACTCTGTCAGTTCAAAGCTAGATTAAAGACACATCTCAAAACAGATAACATAGAACTCTAGAAACAAAGGAACAAAGGAACAAAACCAGGGGATCACAGAGGCAACCATTACACGTACAACAACTGACAAAGTAATAAGTGAAAGACAAGGGCTATAAATACACAGGGACAAACAAGCTTAACTAAGTAATGAGGAAACAAGATACACCTGGGAACAATCATGAACTAATCAACAGGAAAAACAACAAAGGACTGCAAACACATGGCACAAAACAGGAAATAATAAAAGTCCACACAAGACAAGGGGAACACAAGACAGGAATCATGACAGTTACATCATAAGAAGAATGGCATCTATGCTAATTTTAGTGTCTTCATTTATCCTGAGGTTTTCCCGCAGCCTGCCGGATCCAGGCCGTATCCAGATCTGACTAGGACTTTCGCCTGGACCCAATGACAATGCAGTGCTGAAGTGCCAACCAGCCTCTCCCTATGGAGGATCCCTTTACCACTCTACAGATAAAGTGTACCTAACCAAAAGTGATAAAATGAAATAAAATTCTGTATCAAATTTATAGGCAAGACAAGTAGTTTGTTTAGGCATGATTTGTAGGGAATTACAAACCTGCGCACATATATTCAAAGTATATAACTATAAAATCAATTCTTAATGCGCATGTGAACGCCATCAGTGTTTATCACAGGTTCGCGTTTAAAGTCTGTTTAGAGAGAACGGCGTCTTTTTAGCGGCCCCTAATTTAATAACAAATGATAATTTCAACGGAAGTGAATCAATCAAAACTAACTTTAGCTGGAAAATAACATTATTCAAGAACCGCTATAAAGCCAAAACAATCTCTGTTACCTTAAATTATATGTTTACCACTGTAAAGCGGCTTTGAAACAATCTACATTGTTAAAAGCGCTATACAAATGAAGATGACTTCACTTTACTATTCACCTGTGGAACTAATATGGAGCGTAGGACAAAGACAAACTTCCAAACAATGGAGATTAAATGACTCGCTCCTTAATGATAAAGAATTTATTTTTGTAACAACAGAACTTAAATTATAGCTAAATATGAATGACTCTACAGAGGTATCAATCACCACTCATAGTATGGGATTGTGCAAAAGTATATCTCAGAGGCCGGATTATTTTATTCGCAAGTGCCAAGAAGAGAGACAGAGTCGCTAAACAGCAATAATTAGAACACACTAACAAAAATTTAGAGAAACAACATAAACAAACCTCAAACCCACAACTAAATAAAATAAAGGATGCACGGCAATCTAAGATTCATTAACCAAAGATATTATGAACATGGCAATAGGGCTAGTAGATTGTTAGCAATTAGATTAAGAAAGCAAAGATCTTCAAACATCGTACAAAAAATAAAATCTTGTAGCTCTATCAATCCCGTACTAAACCTGATGAAACTGCAGAATCCTTTGCAGATTTCTACAAATCACTCTACAAAAATTCAGATACTTGCTCTGATGATAATGTCACCGGGTGACTAAGCCGGAACTAAAATTCGGTGCATAGTCCCCCCGGGGGGAGCACTTCCGGCGTAACACCAGGCCGGTTCCGGTTTACCGTCATGGCCGAGCTAACGGGAAAACACAGAAATTATTTACAGCTGAATGAAATGAGTTGATTACGGTGACGAACGGGAGTGTATGTTTGGAGAGGATATAAAAGGAGCAGTTGAAGGAAGAAAGGAAACAAGGAGAAGCAGGAAAAGACGGCGGAAGGGAGGAAAGTGTGGGGAGAAACATCGGATGACGACAATGAACAAGAAATGGATTATCAGGAAGTAAGGTATAATAAAAGGAAGAAAAAGAGCAGCGTGGGTGATGGATCTGATTGTGAACGAACAATTAATAAAGTAAAACAAACGAGAAGTGAAGCTGATAAAGAAGAGGAAAGAGAAATCAAGGTCTTAATTACTTTTGCTAAGCAGTCAGAACAACAAACTCATCCTGTTAAATTATGAAAAGCAATTGAGAAAGAGATAGGAATAGTGAAAGCTGTAGCTTGTCTAAGCAATGGAAGAATAATGATTAAATGTAAGGATGAAAAGCAAAAACAAAAAATTCTGAAAATGAAAACGCTGGCAGTTGGAAAGATATCATGCACAGAAATAGGTAATGGAATCAGAGGGGTTATCTCAGGAGTACCTCTTAATGTAAGTGTGGATGATATTAAAGGAAATCTAAGGGGAGGCACAGTTATCTCTACTAGAAGACTGCAGATGTGGAAAGACAACAAAAGATGTGAAAGTCTGAGTGTGATGATTCTGTTTGAAGGGAGTAATTTGCCCACAAGAGTGAAGCTAGGATTTGTTAGCTTCTTGGTGCGAGAGTTCATACCTCCACCTTTGAGATGCTTCAAGTGCCAACGGATGGGACATACTGCAAATTTTTGTAAAGGGAGAATGCGGTGTGTAAAGTCAAGTCAAGTGTATTTATATAGCGCTTTTCACAATATAAATTGCATCAAAGCAGCTTCACGATATCAATCAAATAACATAACAATGTTTGTTTCTTAGTGAAAAAAACATCCACGTTTGGTAGGGCTGATCAATGGTATTAATGCTTGGTTAATTATTTTGAATATCCCCAACTGAACAAGCGTGTGGGGGGGGGGAACATGAATATGACAAGTGTGAAGAGGGCAGAGTGATTAAATGCTGTAACTGTGGCGGTGGACATAGCGCAGCATACGCAGGATGTCCTGTACAACAAGAAGCCCGCGAAGTTAAAAAAATAAAAACTGTGCAAAATTTAACATATGCAGAAGCTATGCGTAAGATAAAAGTAAAGCTGAACCGAAGGTAAATAATGTGCCAGGAAAAAGGATGGAATCATATTCTCAGAGAGAAGTGAATCATGAGAGGAATGAGCCAGATCTGCATATCACAGTAAACAAAATTGACTTTGTGGCATTCATTGGTGCGGTGGTGAACGGCACTTCACAAGTGGAAAAGCGATCTGACAAATTAAGGATTATCGTAGGATGTGCTAATAAATTTCTCAAGTTAACAGGAGTTTCAGCAGAGGAGGTGCATGGGATTTTGAAAGCGGAGGAAGGAACTGCTGCCATGGATATGACTCAGAGTAATAATCCTTAGCTGGACGATGTCTTTCCTACTACTACATTGGAATGCTAGGAGTTTATTAGCAAATGGTCAAGAATTTAAAAAACATATCAGAAATGGAAAAAGCACCAGACATCATATGCATTCAAGAGACATGGTTAAACAATTCTTTGGACTTTAAGATCAATGGATATGTAGTAGAGAGGAAAGACAGAGTAACTGGAAGAGGGGGCGGGTGTGCAACATTTATTAAAGAAGATATAATATATAAGAGAATAAACACAAGTAATAATGTAGAATGTGTAAGTATAGAAGTAACGGGGAGGTATGAAGGAGTTAGAATTTCAAACTTTTATAACCCATGCAAAGAAATAAATAATAGTATTCTAGAAGATGTGATGGGTGAGTCACAGGGTAAAGTTATTATATGTGGGGATTTTAATGCACATAATGGTCTATGGGGTAGTAAGAGTACAGACAATAACGGGTTAGTTGTAGAAGAATTTATAGAAGAACACTCATTAGTATGTTTGAATGATGGGAAACCAACAAGAATGGATATCGTTAAAGGCGGCTTGTCATGTTTGGATCTCACAGTAACATCAGCTGCATTGGCAGGTAAGTGCAATTGGAGTGTACAAGAGGATAATTTGGGCAGTAATCACTGGCCTATAGTCTGTGAGATTCAGAGTGCAGTACAAAAGCAAAGTTTTAACCAGTGTGCAAGGTGGGGATTTAAACAGGCAAAATGGAAGGAGTTTTGTGTGTTGTGTGAAGAAAATTTCAAAAATATGAAGATGGAAGGGAATATTGAGGCGAGATATAAAAAAGTAGTAAGTGAAATTATTTTAGCAGCGAACCTATCTATACCATTAATAAGAGGCAATGGAAAAAGAAAGAAAAATGTCCCATGGTGGTCTGAAGAATGCACAGTGGCAATTAAAGAAAGGAACAAGGCATTCCGGGTTTTAAAAAGGTTAATAACTCAAGATACAGTAATAGATTATCAGAAAAAAAGGGCAGCTGCAAGAAGGGTAATCAAAAGCGCAAAGAGAAAAGCATGGAAGGAGTTCTGTAACACAATTGGGAGAGAGACTGGAATGCATGTGGTATGGAAAATGAATGGTATTAATACTCATAAACAAGTTCCTGTAATTGAGGAAGATGGAAAGGTGGCCAGAACGGATAAAGAAAAGATAGAAATATTGGCCAAAACATTCGCTAAAGTCCATAGTATTGAAAACTTGAGTGATGCGTTTTTAAAAAGACGACAAGAGTTAAATAATATGTATGAGAATGTTTGTAAGAAAAAACAAGAAGTTGATAGTAACATGGATGATGATTTTAATCTATTTGAGCTAAAAATTGCTATTAGTAATTCAAAGGATACAACAACAGGGAGAGACATGATAAGCTATAGTATGTTAAAAAACTTACCGGACGTAGCCATTAAAGTAATACTGGATGTATATAACCAGATATGGAAGGAAGGCACCTTACGCAAAGAGTGGAAAAATGCAATAGTGATACCAGTTGCAAAACCAGGTAAAGATGCAACAAAATCAAGTAGTTATAGGCCAATTGCTCTTACATCTACATTATGTAAGGTGATGGAAAAAATGATAGTAAGAAGATTAAATTATTTTTTGGAGAAAAATGAGATTTTATCATCAGCTCAAAGTGGTTTTAGGAGGAAAAGATCAACAATGGATGCTTTGTTATTATTTGAAAGTGAGGTTAAAAAAGCTTTAACAATGAAAGAATTTCTTGTTGCTGTTTTCTTCGATATTGAAAAGGCATATGACACTTTATGGAGGGAGGGACTAATTAAGTTAGATAAAATAGGAGTAGGGGGGAGAATGTACAA
This sequence comes from Meda fulgida, assembly GCA_030578275.1. Taxonomy (NCBI): domain Eukaryota; kingdom Metazoa; phylum Chordata; class Actinopteri; order Cypriniformes; family Leuciscidae; genus Meda; species Meda fulgida. The sequence goes on from CM060619.1 coordinate 19,160,395, forward strand.
CTGGATACTGGATTTCTTGTTTAAGCGTACATTTCAGGTTAGAATAGGGGAAGAAATCTCAGCAATGCATGATATTCTGAATGGGACTCCTCAAGGAAGTGTAATCAGTCCAATTTTATTTAACATAATGATTAATGATATTTATGAAAGAGTTAAACCAAGTATTGGGAAGGCACTGTATGCAGATGATGGTGCAGTGTGGAAAAGAGGTAGGAACTTAGGGAATGTAGTCAAAGGAATACAAGAATCAATAAACGAAGTTGAAAGGTGGTCAGTGGAATGGGGTCTAAAGTTTTCAGTATTAAAGACTCAATATATGGTGTTTACTAAGAAAAGAAAAATGGAACAATTGACTTTGAAATTATATGGTCAATTATTAGAAAGAGTGACAGAATTTAAATACCTTGGACTAATATTTGATGGAAAATTAACATGGAATAGACATATTAAGAAAATTGAGAACAAGTGCAAAAGAGTAATAAATTGCATGACTTCAATGGCCAAATATGAGTGGGGAGCAAGGAAAAGTGCACTACTACATGTATATCAAGCCTTAATACGGTCTAGTTTAGATTATGGGTGTGCAGTGTATGGTGGTGCAGCAAAATCAGAGCTAAAGAAGTTGGACAACGTACAGGCTAGGGCACTTAGAATCTGTTGTGGAGCTATAAGATCAACCCCTCTAGATGCCATCAGGGTTGAAATGGGGGAGATGCCACTAGATTTAAGAAGGGAAAAGCTTACAATGATGTACTGGGTTAATTTGCAGGGTTGTAATAAGAGTCATTGTACACAAGTAATTTTAAATGATTGTTGGGAATATAAGAAGAATAATGGGAATAGTTTTGGATGGAAGTATAAACAATGGGTTAAGGAATGTGGTCTGGAAAATGTAGTTATTTGTCGCAATATGCCATTAAAAGGGGTATCAGTGTGGAATATTCCGGAACCTAATGTTGAAATGAGACTGCTGGAGGATCGGGAGAAAGCAGAAGGAAGATATACTAATAGTTATGAAATCAATGGTTTTATGAGAGAAATTTTTTATTCTTGTATACAGATCTATACAGATGGATCTAAAGACCCAGTCGAACAAAAAGTTGGAGTAGGAGTATATATTCCAAAATTTGAGACAAAAATAAGTTTAAGGTTGAGTGATAAAATGTCTGTATATTCAGCAGAACTAACAGCTATAATAGTAGGACTGCAGTGGTTAGAGCAGACTAAGCCAAATAGGATAGCGACTGTAATTTGCTCAGATTCTGCATCAGCACTTAAAAGTATATTGTCAACAAAAACTGACAGAGAAGACCTGATAGTAGAAATGTATACATTATTATATAGGCTGAATATAGAGGGTATAATTGTATACTTTTGTTGGGTGCCGGCACATATTGGGATAGTAGGAAATGAAATAGCGGATAAATTAGCAAAAGAAGCGTTAAGGAAAGACTTGGTAGATATAAAGATACCTTTAGGAAGAAATGAAGTTAGATCAATAATTAATAGAGAAATAATAAGAATATGGCAACAAAGATGGGAAAGTAGCAGTACAGGTAGGTGGTATTATAGTATTGTAAAATTAGTAGGGAAAAAAGAATCGTGCTATGGAAGACATATAAAGGAAGAGGTAATGATATCTAGATTAAGGATGGGTCATACAGGGTTAAAATCAACACTGGCATTAATGGGAAAGCATGGAAATGGTATGTGTGATGAATGTGGTATTATTGAAACAGTAGAACATGTGTTTTTTAAGTGTAGTAAATATGAAGAACAGCGTAGGGGTCTTTTTAGTAATATAAAGAACAGGCCAGTGAGTATCATGGACCTATTGGGAAAGGGTTTGAGTGATAGACAGAGGTTTAAGGACGTGGTAACATTTTTAGAGCTTACAGGGCTAGATCACAGGATCTAGAGCTGAGGAGGAAGAGCAAGCTCAGATCATCCTGGAGGTTGAGGAGCTCGTGTGGAAGCTGGAGGAGCTGAACACGCAGCGTCAGCTGAAGCTCGGGCTCTGATACTTTGAAATGGTAAAGTTTTTTTTTTTTTTTTTTTTTTTTAAATCAGATCCATTACTCAAGTGCGCAAGGTATACAGTAGGTGGCGGTAATACTCCAAAGGAGTGAACGGCCATAAAACGAAAAGAAGGAGGAAGAAAGAAAACAAAAAGAAAAAGAAAAGAAAACGGCTAGGTACGGAGAGTGAAGGACTGGCTAAAAGTGAGCAGATGGGCGAGGGAGAAGATTGTCCCCGTGAGTGCGAAGATCATCATTTATGAAGAGTTAAGTACCCAATTCTAGCTTGCTGTACAAACATTGTGATTGAGTTGATGAAGGCATTGTGAAGATCGTCTTTTATGAAGAGTTTAGTGCCCAATTCCAGCTTGTTGTACAAACATCGTGGTTGAGTTGATGAATGCATTATGAAGATCGTCTTTTATGAAGAGTTAAGTACCTGAGCAGCAGTCTGAATGATCCGGGTTGAATGGAGTGAAGGCTTAAACCCAATGTGAGGTATTTGTGTAATTGCAGTGCTCACAAGTTGAAGTGTGCACGTGTGAATTGTGGAGGGATTGCTGTATACACAAGTGTGAAGAAGATTTAACCATTCCATTCACTCCAATTTTCCCTGGGATCGCCAGCCCGTGTGGGGTGGGGAAGCTTATAGCCCAGCTGTGTAGATGTGTGCAGGTGCCGATTAACTCTCATCCTGAGGAACCGAGAAGGCCAGTCACTCACGCTGCCCAGGATTCACCGACCTCGAAGACCACTACTTCCTGAGTTCCTTACGAGTTCCAAAGCTCCTCTGCTGCAGGTACTTCAGCCCTATTGCTGCGTTACAGGAACCGAGAAGGCCAGTCACTCACGCTGCCCAGGATTCACCGACCTCAAAGACCGCTACTTCCTGAGTTCCTTACGAGTTCCAAAGCTCCTCTACTGCAGGTACTCCAGCTCTATTGCTGCGTTACAGGAACCGAGAAGGCCAGTCACTCATGCTGCCCAGGATTCACCGACCTCGAAGACCGCTACTTCCTGAGTTCCTTACGAGTTCCAAAGCTCCTCTACTCCAGGTACTTCAGCTCTATTGCTGCATTACAGGAACCGAGAAGGCCAGTCACTCACGCTGCCCAGGATTCACCAACCTCGAAGACCGCTATTTCCTGAGTTCCTTACGAGTTCCAAAGCTCCTCTGCCGCAGGTACTTCAGCCCTATTGCTGTGTAGCATTTGTACGCACGTATAAATATGACTAATTATTATTCATAACGGATTATGATCAATAATTAATAATTTAATTATTTTCAGAATTTACTGTAGCAGAATCAATAGTATGATCATTTTATCAGTTCATCCAATGAACGGAAAGCATAAGCAATTATTAATTCTAGGAAATATAATATCTTCCTGGCCAAGAAAGACTAATTCCCAGCTAACAGCTAAATTAAGAAATAATTCAAGGGTAAAAGCATAAGTAGCTTAGGTCGTAGTTCAAGACAATAAATTCGTAAGCACATAACCCAAGTAATGATTCTCTTTTCAAATACAAACAATACTTTATTGATTATAAGACTAACACATAAAACTAATATCTAACACAAACACACGCATTCATACAAATTGCAGAAAGAAAAAGAGTAAGGAAGAATAAGTTTAAGAGTGAGGTGAAATCCCAAGATTCTATGCACGTATAAGACACAACCTGAACGAACCATCAATAATTAATTAAAAGTAGCCTGTTACTTATTCACTCTGAGCCACTCACCTGAAGGTCCTTTTTGCCTGAGCTCCTGAGTTCCACTGCCGTCTGGAAGGAGTAGAGAACGCCAGCCCTCACGTTGTATGGAGTTGTTCTCCTGGAGATCCTTTTAGCCGTCTTGAGCTCCACCGTGATCCTAAGGAAACAAAAAAGCCTGTTACTACTTCACTCTGACCCACCCCCCCGAAGGTCTCTTTGCCTGAACTCCTGAGTCCCGCTGCCGTCTGAGGAGTGGAACGAGTTTAGCCGTCCAGGCGGATGTCCTTTTAAACCTGTTTTAATATTTAATAAAGACAAATTACTTACTTTACCTTGTGTCCAGCCTCGTGTTGTTCTTGGTGTAGCTCCTCAGAGTGGTAGTTGCTACGGATCGTGGTTCCTCCCCACCCTCGGCCTGTGACAATAATATTCTGGCACCGTTCCTAAATAATATAAAATTGACATTGACTCTGTTTACTCATTCAAAGGATATGGAAGAACCTATTAAAGAAAGTGAAATAATTTAGACAATCTCTACGTTGAAGAATAATAAGAGCTCAGGACCCGACAGGTATATAAATGAATTCTATAAAAACTTAAAAGAACTAGTTTCTCCGCTCTTATTAAGAGCATATCATTATACGCTGCAATCTGGTACAGTGGCACCCTCGTGGAGGGATGCAACCATTGTTGTAATTCATCGGATTCATCCCAGAGAGATATTATGGAGAACCTTTGTAGAGCGTTAAATATTATGAGCTATACAAAATCTACAGGTGCAAAGGCAGTATTCTTATTACTTGAAGGCATTTGATCAGGTATCTTGGCAGTATCTGATCCAAACTCTTAAACGGTTTAAATTTGGCCCCAATTTCATAAAGTGGGTTCAAACACTCTACACAAATCCACTCGCCTCAGTGAGAGTTAACGGTTGTAGATCTGGACGCTTTATCTTGAACGTGGATGCAGACAAGGATGTCCATTGTCGCCCTTGCTGTTTGCTATCAGCATCGAACCCCTTGCTCAACTAATTCGGGACGACAGTGCAATTAAAGGAATTGGGTAACACTTTAGAATACGGTTCCTTCGTTAATGAATAACTACACAGGTACAAATGAGTAACACAATATTAAGAATATAGTTACTACTATTAACTAACAAGACACTCTGATTAACAAATTAATCCGGTATTTCCGGAAGTTATATTGGTTTGTTAAAAATAGGGTGGTTTAATAAGTTAGTTCAGAAATTAACTTGAACAACATGAAATCTTCAACTGCAAGTCATTTCAGTCCTCCAAGACTGCCACAATCATTTACAGTACTGCATTTAACTCATTCTTACACAATTCAGTTGCTACATTTACTGATTATGACCCATGAGAGCCGTACGTTGAATGTGATTTTGCTGCTCTTATCAAAGTCAATCTCATTTATATTATAAAGCCCTTTAAAACAAAGTTGTCACAGAGTGCTTTTACAAACACCCACCCTAAACCCGACAGAGCACACAACAAGTAGATACACGGAAAAAAAAAAATTACCAAACCAATTAAACGTATACATGGTAAGCTTACTGTTAAAAGTATGTATTATGTTTGAGGTAAAGTTAAGAATCCTGTAGTTAAGCAGTAATAACACATTTGGGAAGGTTAGTAGATCAGAGCTACAATTCTTAAATTCTTATGAATGTTATCAGTGGAATGGAGTTTTTTGTCTTGTTATGAAATGCTCTAAGAATTGAATCTTTAAGTCATTAAAAAAATCCAAGAGAAAAACGACTGATACAAATTGAATCTACAGCCAAATTTAATCAGTGCAGTATGGGTTCCGTGCTTGCCACCGGATATTACAGAATATATTTTTTATTTTGTGTTTTGTCTAATGTGCCATCAGAAAATAAATTAATCAATTTAAAATTAAATCCACAACACAATTAAAAATGTGAAACGTAAAGGGTCCTGAATAAAGGCATTGAAAACTATAGGCACGCTGTCGTATGGCTACTGTACAGTAAAACTAATCTACGCAATTAGAAAAAACATTTACACCAACTCCTTATCACCTGACACAGCATTTTGCCTGCAAACTTAAAAACAAGGAAGTCCAAGCACCAAATTTACAACCAACATCGAGCCGTTTTAACTCTTTCAAAACTTAAATTACATTATGTTTCCAACTATGGTATTGAGACCAAAAAAAAACAAAAAACATAATATAATTAAACTAAAACGCAAAAACAGAATCATCAAACAAAAACAACCTTACTTTTTAGTGGTCCTTCTCTCATATGCTGTGATTCTGTTTTTTATATAATACTTCACCGCCTGCCAGTCTCGTTCACCGAGGGCTTTGGGGGCTGCTGTATTGCATGCAATGCAGTCGACTTTTCCAGGAGTAACTCCAGAGTGAATAAATTTAATAATTTTCTCTTATACAGCCGCAATCCTAGGAACTAATGACAAGAAAATTACATTAATTGCACTGCATGTGTTGTAGGTGCAAGACTGGATTATTTTTATACTATTCTTTATGATATTGTTGACCTTTTATTAATAAAGCAAATAAAAACTATTACTGGACAGGTTCCTTACTTGATGTTACTTTCATGACCTCCCGTGTCCTCTCTGGAGATCCTTTAGAAACACAATCATATACATTTCTAAATCAAACTACTAATTACTGATAGGCTGTTTGGGGTGAATTCTTGATATTCTGATTGCATTAAACATTGAACTGCCTGTTCATACATCTTACCTTCATTCGTGTTAACTGGCCTGCTGCTATTCACTCCTGAAGTGCCTGCTTGAAGGCATGATTTAATTATTATTTAACTAATGGAAATGACAAACATCTTTAAAAAATGTGTTTACAAATCTTTACCTGGGTCACTTGCGTCACATCATGAGAGTTATCTGACAGTTCTGTTTCACTCTCCATCCCAGCATCAGGCTCAACGCACTCTGAAATATAGTCTTAGTATTCAGAAATATGCACAGATTCTTCCAAAGTCACTAGGATACGCTTGACAGGTAGTTTAAACAGGTTATATACCTGTTGGATTGATGCTAATCTGGTCAAGACATTTCCCTCTGAATTCGTTAAGCGTTCCCTCCTCCATTGCCATCAAGACTTTGGTGATTTTTGCCAGCTGGAGTGTTCCCTCTGGTAATCTGTAATATTTCCTGTGGATACGAATATCATGTCCCAGGAAATCAGCAAGTTGGTCTATTTCGGTGTCGGTCATGTTAAGAACTCTGGACATTGTAGAGATGTGTTTGCGCAACTTGGTGGACGATAGGGCTTTTGGACATTTAGCACCACACTCCACGGCAAAGCAGCGCAGGCAGTCTGATCCACGAAATGATGTCTCGCAGCCTGGGATTGCAAACATGTAGATGTTCTCCTTCGGAACACCGCAAACTTCACGTGTTTTAACCAGCAACTCCATGGATTTGATAATTTCCTGTGCCAAAAGTACTGCAATTTCCCTTCCGCGCTTTCCACGGATTTCTACACGACTAAAGTATTTCCATAGTGCTTGTTCAACTTGTGAGAGAGAGTCAGCAATATCAATATTTAAAGTAGATTTGTCTCGAGACTCGAATGATTGTACTGGCATCAGACAGGCTTCCCCTTGCCTTTTTCTGTTGAAGATGATAATTTGTGCAAGAGTGACTTTAGCCAGTTTTGCCCAGGTCTTGGTGTTCGGTGCATTAAAAAGTGTGCTGTAGTATTCTTGCTGTTTCTCCTTTAAATATATATGGAGTCTCTTGACATCATCTGAAAATGGCAAGATCAGTGGAGCGTTGTACCTTTTTTCTTCCAGGGTATTGTGAGCATGACATGAGATCATCTCCCTCCAGTGTGTCTGATAGATGTGTTTGAAGTCCTCTGCTTTTTGAACTTTTGTTGTGTCACCGCAGATCCTTGCATCACAACTTACAATGTCGGCAACCTTCATGAGGCTCTGACCAAGTTTGTTGGCTAGCGTTGGCACCGCTATCTTATTTGTCTCACACTGAAAGCCTGTAACAGCTTTAACTGCATTAACTGTGTATTGGAAGTTGGCTGGATCAATGTATTCCTCAAGTGATTTGAGAGGGGACACCTGCCTTCCTTTCCTGTCTCCCTAACTCGCGCATTTTCTGACGGATCAGTTCATGATCAGAACGCCGGTGTCCCATGATGTTGTATTTCTGCTCGCCATACTTGAGGATACAATGGTCACTCTTTATGACATCTACCACTTCACCGTGTTTCATTTCACTGAGAAGTTTCCACAGTCCCTTGCTAACTCCTTCATACACAGGTTGCGCAAAGGCGCAAATAGATTGGGCTCGAGTTCTACCAGGTTTTGGAAGAACACTTTGAAGTGGGCACCTTTTCATATGTTTCCAAAGAAATCTTTTTTTGAAAAGTCCTTGGCAATTTGCACAATGTAAGAATTTATTTGGATTGACATTTGGAGAACTCGCTTGTTTACATGGAACAATGACACCTTTTCCCTTTCTAATGACATCTACATTGTTTGCTCTGTCCCCCTGTTTCCTTAGTATAGTCAGTTGGAGCTTTCTTTCCTTGGAGTTCTTTGGAGATGAAATGGCCTCAGCGACTTCAGATTGATCTTTATGAACGAGTTCCAGATGCCTGGCAATTTTGGATTGTGGTTTCTCACAAAAGAGACAGTAATGTTTTTTGGTGTATCTTCTAGATCCATCGTCAGTCTTTTGACTGTGCAATAAGTGAAGTTATGGAGCTTTCCACAGATGTGTCAGATTCAGAGTTCCGGTTTCTAGGTCCCTTGTATATTTTTCTTGTTCCACCTTTAACAGCAGGACTGGCCATGGTGGCAGCATTTTTCTTTAATATACTGCCTCCCTCTGAGCTGTCTCACTTTCACAATCTGACCCTGGCACATATTCATCCTCTGTTATTTCCATGCTGCTTAGTGAGTCTTCAGAATCATATCCAAGCATTTGTTTTTTAAACTGAAATTAATCAGAATTCAGCAAATTAAATTTCCTAAATAAAAGGTCTGTGTCACTGAAACAGAACTACAATATCTCCCAATGTCTGTAGAATAAAAGTATTTCCTTCTAACATCCACAAAAAAAGTTTTAGTCTTAAACTGCAATTTTTTTAAAAAAAGCAAGCATTTGTTACATTCACGCAATTTCTCTAGTTTAATATCTAAATTGCATGAATAAATGCAAAATTAAATGCAAGTTATCAAGTATGAATGGGTCTAAAGCAGGGATAGGCAACTTCGGTCCTGGAGGGCCACTGTCCTGCAGAGTTTAGCTTCAGCCCTGATAAAAACCTCACCTGCCTGTAACTATCTAATCCTGAAAACATTGATTGCCTTGTTCAGGTGTGTTGAAGCTAAACTCTGCAGGACAGTGGCCCTCCAGGACCGACGTTGCCTATCCCTGGTCTAAAGTATCAAACAAACATTGAAAGGGTTGCCTTTTAAACTGTTACGAAAATCAGTCTTTAACAAATTCTTCAAACTTTTATGAACTGTGGCCATCATCTATACTTTCTTACATTAGGATTGGAGTGGGACACATTCCCATCTTCTGCAGAGGTGGAATCTGTGTCCATGTGATTTTGGAAGGCAACCTGTAATCGATCAAACATGACAAATATAAAGGTATTGAGAATTTTACACAAATTATATTAGCAATAAAGGTGTCCCCATAAGGACAGTTAAAATACAGGACCATGTCCCCAAAAGCTATCATAAATACTCATTACTACCTATGAGGTTAAAGTGCAGACCAAACTTTCAGGTTTGTTTAGAGGGTGTTTGTATCCATCGTTTGTGGTAAGTTGTTTAAAATGTAGAAACCAATATAATTATAGTACAATTTGTCATTCATAACTCACAAATGTAGATCGTAAATATGTGCAAAAAAATCCAGTATGCCCTAACAGGGTTGGGACAAAGCCTGTAATAATGCCATCCTCGCATCGTTCTGTCAAACACATTATGATAAACATTGTTGCTGGGAAATAATTATTACTACAATATAATGTATACTGTGCGGCTCTGAAACTAAATGGTTCAAAAACAACTTGTCTTATTACCTGTGTGTATGTTGGTGAGGGTATCACAGAATCTTCTGCTGGTTGAGTAACTGGATGGAATTCTGGGCCCAGCTAAAAATCAAATAAAAAATTCAATTCTACAGAAAGAGTGTAGAATGATTTTTTAACTAAAGTTCATACAATAGTAAACTGCAAAAAAAAAAAAAAATGTAAAAGTGATCATTTTTGTTATGTACATGCAATGATTTTCTGTTCTCTACATTTATAATTAGTTGTCACTTCTCTAAAGTAATGATCCAACTTATTTGAATTGCGATGTGATTGTATTAGAATTTAGGCATGGACCAGAACAGATTAATAATGTAGTTTAATATCCAATTGCAAAAATAAATGCAAGTTTGAATGGGTCTAAAGTATCAAACAAACATTGAAAGGGTTGCCTTTTAAACTGTTACGAAAATCAGTCAAGATAAAATTAATGAATTCTGCAAACTTTTAATAACTGTGGCCATCATCTATACTTTCTTACCTTGGGATTGGAGTGGGACACATTCCCATCTTCTGCAGAGCTGGAATCTGTGTCCATGTTGTTTTGGAAGGCAACCTGTAATCAGTCAAACATGACAAATATAAAGGTATTGATAATTCTACACAAATTATATTATTGTCAGGAACCAATCAGACTCAACATCCCTCACCACTCAACGATCACTTTCCCCTCAATTCTAATCACCCGCACCTGTTTACAATCAGCAAGCCTCAGCATAAAAACACCCATCACAGCCTCAGTCTTTGTCAAGCCTCCAACAGGAACAGACATTACTCTCCGTCTTCTGAAGTCTCTGAATGACCCAGTACCCGCCAAGTAATGTATACGCACCTGTGAAATACTAAACTCTGTATCCTTGTTCCGCTGTCTCCAGAAATCCAGTCTGAATCCCTGTTTCCTGAGACCCGGTATTCACCTGAACTTCCTATGTTCACGCTGGGATTACTAGCTTGTGACTGCATCTGAAAGAGACAAGACAAGTATTAATGAACTGTGACTGCTTGACATCAACTAACCTGAAGAGGACCTGCTCACCTGTAATCTGCCCTGCACGTTATGATCTTCACAAAATCTGCACCTGAAATTTGAATACTCACCCTTTGCACTTGTCACTTTAAATAAAACTGTGTTTGGATTCACTTACCTCTGTCTCCGTGCCTGTATCCTGACAGAAGGCTTGACCGAAAGAAACAGATTTTCTACGGTATGGATCCAACACAACCACCAATCGCCGCCATTCCAGTGCAACCTGCAACCAACGCAGAGAATCCGCTACCGCAAGCCGCCAGTGCTTCCGCAAGCCGCCAGTGCTTGCGCACGCTGGTCTGCATCGCTAACCCCACTTCCCAACCAGCGCCATTCTCCGGCCAGGCGGAAGACTGCAACGGATTCGTGCTACAGTGTTCACTCGCCACTGAACTGCAGCCTCACTTGTGTCCTACAGATCAGCATTGAGATGGGCTGAGTCGCTGTGGGTAAAGGAAACTGAGGTTACCACATCTTTGCAAAGCTTTGTTAAACATTTCAAGGAAGTGTTTGGACAGCCGGTCAGTGAATCATCTGCCGGCGATTAATTGATGCAGCTTCGACAAGACAAGAAATCTGTTTCAGAGTATTCCATTTAATTTCGAACTTCAGTGAGTGGTTGGAATGAAAGAGCTCTCCTGGCAGTTTATCGCTTTGGTTTAAATCCTGCACTCCGTCTTCAATTGGCTATCTATGATGATAATCTGGGACTGGAAAAGTTCATACAACAAACTCTCCGTATACACCAAAGATCTCAGAGTTGTTATCACGATGCTCGACACTCATGTCACGTCCCCTCAAGTTCTCACGGAACCTGTGTCCGAAGATCCACCAGAAAGGATGCAAGTCGACACTCATCGTCTTACCCAGACAGAACGCGCTCGTCGTAGAGAGTTGAAGTTATGCTTGTACTGTGGTGTTTAGGGTCACTTTCTATCGGCATGTCCCACTCGTCCATCTTGGCTGACGGTAAGCTCCGTTCAAGACCGCCTCACTGTATCAACCCCACTTACGATTTCTGTAACCTTGAAATCCCCAAATTTCCATGTATCTGTAGCAGCCATCATTGACTCTGGGTCAGCGGGGAACTTTAAATCAGGACGACTCTGTAAGGAACTCAACCTCCGGAAAATCGACACTCCCAAGCCATACTCCATCCACGCAGTGACCGGCGAGCTGATTAACAAAGGGTATGTCACTTCTCAGGTAACACCCATCCAGCTATGGATTGAACCCAGAGCCCTAAATCAAGTCACCGTGAAATTCAGTTATCCACTACCCCTCATCCCATCAGCCCTTGAACAGCTCAGGGAAGCCAAGATGTTCACCAAGTTGGATTGAAGAAGGGTATACAATCTGATCAGAATTAGAGAAGGGGATGAGTGGAAAACAGCTTTCGTTACTCCTGCAGGGCACTATGAATATCTGGTCATGCCGTATGGATTGGTAAACGCCCCTTCTGTTTTCCAGAAAATATCATGTCTTGGCCTACACCTCAGTCTGACTTGACACCTCAGTCTGTTAAGGAACTCCAGAGGTTCCTCGGTTTCGCCAATTTTTATCGTCGATTTATACACCAATACAGCAACTTAACAGCTCCTCTAACCTCCTTGCTAAAGGGAAAGCCGAAGACGCTTCTCTGGACCCCAGAAGCTTAGCTCGCTTTTAAATCACTCAAGGCCGCATTCACCACTGCCCCCTTGCTCCATCACCCAGATCCGGAGAAGGAGTTTGTGGTAGAAGTCGATGCCTCCACTACCGGGGTAGGAGCGATTCTGTCCCAGTACTCTGAACACTCTTCCAAAACCATGCCTTGTGCGTTCTTTTCTAGAAAGCTATCCGCTGCAGAAAGCAACTACGACATCAGAAATCGAGAACTCCTGGCTGTGCAACTTGGCTTAGAAGAATGGAGGCACTGGTTGGAGGGGGCTAAAGATCCATTTACAGTACTCACCGATCACAAGAACCTCCAGTATTTGAGAGACGCTAAGAGACTCAACCCACACCAGGCCAGATGGGCACTATTCTTCACTCGTTTCCATTTCAAAATCTCATATCGTCCAGGCTCAAAGAATTCTAGAGCAGATGCTCTTTCTCGTATCCATGCCCCAGAAATTCCTATGGAAGAACCCGAAACCATCCTGCCTGAGAGGTTATTTGACAAACCCATCCAGTTGGAGATCAATGAACAACTACTGGAATTGTCACGACAACAACCCAGAATCCCAGGATGTCCTCCCGGAAAGATCTACGTACCTGAAGATTTCCGCAACTCTCTGATTTCATCGGCTCATTCCTCTGGAGACACAGGTCATCCCGGGATAAGCAAGACTTTTTCAGCTCTCCAACTCAAGTATTGGTGGCCCAACATGCAGCAAGACATCACAGAGTTCATACAAGGATGTATTCCCTTTGCCATGTCGAAAGTTCCCAGAAATCTCCCAGCAGGTAAACTAGTACCTCTTCCTGTCCCACACAGACCCTGGTCCCACATCAGGGTCGATTTCGTCACGGATCTTCCCACCTCAGAAGGCAACACCTGTATCCTGGTGGCCATCAATCGGTTCTCCAAAGCGTGTAGACTAATTCCCCCGAAAGGTCTTCCTACGGCTTTTGTCACTGCTGAATTATTAATGAAACACGTCTTTCAAAACTTCGGGATCCCAGAGGACATTGTGTCCGACAGAGGGCCACAATTCATCTTCCGGGTTTGGCGAGCTTTTTTTACTCTTATGAACGTGACGGTAAGCCTATCATCAGGGTATCATCCACAAACAAATGGCCAAACCGAGAGAAAGATCCAAGATGTTGGCCGTTTCTTATGCACGTTCTGCCACTCCAACCAGAACATCTGGAGTCGGTATCTAATTTGGGCAGAGTACGCACAAAACTCCCTCAGACAGTCATCCACACAGTTAACTCCCTTCCAGTGTGTGCTGGGTTACCAGCCTCCTTTGATCCCTTTGTCCGGTGAACAATCGGAAGTTCTGGCGGTAAATCAATGGTTTAGAGATAGCGAAAGAGTCTGGAATCAAACCCATCATCACCTTCAGCAAGCAGTAAATCGCCAACAGCATTTTGCAGATGCTCGCCGCCGTCAAGCCCCGGAATACCAACCCGGACAATTAGCCTGGCTTTCCACGAAAGACATCCGCCTCCGACAACCTTAACACAAACTCAGTCCGCAAGTACATCGGACCATTCCCCATCGAAAGACAAATCAACCCAGTCACCTACCAACTTCGTCTCCCTGCTCAGCACCGGATCCATCCCACGTTCCAAGTCTCCCTCCTGAAACCTCATCACCCACCTGTACCCAGCTCAGCAACAGAACCGGTCCCTGAAGATAACCCCCAGATACCTCCAATTGAACCAGAGTCCAATCAGACTCAACATTCCTCACCACTCAACGATCACTTTCCCCCTGAATTCTAATCACCCGCACCTGTTCACAATCAGCAAGCCTCAGCATAAAAACACTCACCACAGCCTCAGTCTTTGTCAAGCCTCCAACAGGAACAGACCATTATTCTCCATCTTCTGAAGTCTCTGATGCACCCAAGGTATACTCACCTGTGAAATACTAACCTCTGTATCCTTATTCCGCTGTCTCCAGAAATCCAGTCTGAATCCCTGTTTCCTGAGACCCGGTATTCACCTGAACTTCCTATGTTCACGCTGGGATTACTAGCTCGTGACTGCATCTGAAAGAGAAAAGACAAGTATTAATGAACTGTGACTGCTTGACATCAACTAACCTGAAGAGGACCTGCTCACCTGTAATCTGCCCCGCACGTTATGATCTTCACCGAATCTGCACCTGAACTTTGAATACTCACCATTTGCACTTGTGTCACTTTAAATAAACTTTGGACTCACTTACCACTGTCTCCGTGCCTGTATCCTGACAATTATCATGCATATAATGCAATCCCCACTTAGACAAGGTGTCCCCATAAAGACAGTTAAAATACAGATCAATGTCCCCAGAAGGTATCAAATAACATCACACATCGCTTGTTCGTTCTATCCTCAATTTATACAAGAGCACAACAGCAAATTTATTACCCTACAATTTCATGTTGGCTGAGCGTGAGTTAGGGCAATTTCTTGTATAATGCACTCTCATCATGACATTTCGATAAATAATCTTACTGTAATGATCTTTTTGTAAGAGAAAAAAACAGAGACATATTGGTTTAATGTTTAGACATTATACAGTTGTGTGCAGAGCAGTACACAATCAAAATATTTCTTGGTGAGTCGTATACCTTTTAAACCCTGTCACAGTTAAGTGTGATCTTCAGACCACAAACTTTCACGAATAGTGACTTAAAAGGTAGATATTTTATGTAACCCTAATTGACAGACTTAGGCAAGTAATTAATGTTGTTACTTATAAACACACTCTCTGTTCTTTCTAGTGGTGGTACACATTCGCTGGTTGAAGGAGATGCATGGTCAATTTCTGACCATACCTGCAATAAAAAATAATTATCATTTGAGGATATGAAATTACAAAACAGATTAGGCACTTTATTGAGACTGAATAACAGTCTCACAAAACAAAAACAAGGGGAAACAAAGCTTTTCCTTTTGCTAGAGTGACATGTAACACAGAAATTCAAATCCCGGAACCAGTTAACACATCTACATCTACAGTGCGCTCTGTAAGTATTGGGGCCAACACATATTTTATTGTTTTTGCTCTGTACACAAGCACAGTGGATTTGAAATAAAGACCTGAGGTTATAACCAACTTCTGTTTAGAGAATGTTTCTATCCATCTTCTATGGACAGTGTATGAGGGTAGCCATTTAAATACATGGTCTCCAAATTTCAGCGCACAAAGTAATTAGACGAACAATATTTTAAGATTTATAATGGTTTTTACTGACGGATGTGCCCATTGAACTATATAGGAAAACTGCTTCGGTGCACCTTATATTTTGCAAAAAACAGTAGCAGGATCATAATAGTTTTTAGTTGTATAAATATACAAAAATTATATCAGCAAGAAATTACATATCAGTTCCAATGGTTATCCTTAAGAGGACTAGGATTCCATCCTCACTAAGCCAAAGTGTCCCCATAAGGACAGTTAAAATACAGGTCAACGTCCCCAAAAGCTATCATAAATACTCATTACTACCTATTAGGTTAAAGTGCCAACCAAACTTTCAGGTTTGTTTAGAGGGTGTTTGTATCCATCGTTTGTGGTAAGTTGTTTAAAATGTAGAAACCGGTATAATTATAGTACAATTTGTCATTCATAACTGTAAATGCGTATCGTAAATATGTGCAAAAAATCCAGTATGCCCTAACAGGGTTGGGACAAAGCCTGTAATAATGCTATCCACACATCGTTTTGTCAAACACATTATGATAAACATTGTTGATGGGAAATAATTATTACTACAATATAATGTATACTGTGCAGCTCTGAAACTAAATGGTTATAAAAAAACTGTCTTATTACCTGTGTGTCTGTTGGTGAGGGTATCACAGAATCTTCTGCTGGTTGAGTGACTGGATGCGATTCTGGGCCCAGCTAAAAATCAAATAAAAAATGCAATGCTACAGAAAGAGTGTAGAATGATTTTTTAACTAAAGTACATACAATTAAAAAATCACTGTTGTTCCCTATCCCTTATGCCTATTAATTACAAACAGTAATGTTTAAAATGTTTTCCATCAAATATATAGCAGTAGGTAAATCTTATTTTCAATTCATGCAAATCCTGGTTTACCTTAGCCTGGGTGTTCCCAGGCTGCCTTGAGCGTGATTTGATTCACGCTGCTAAGGCAGCCTGGACACCATGAACTAAAATTTCCCCTGAAAAAGGGAACCAATCACAGAACGAGGAGGGATCAGCAAGACAATGACGACATCTATGCGACACATCGAAGAAATTTCTATGGATCCAACATGGCATCAGACGTGAAATTACCTTTCGATGCAGCTTTAGATAGTGTTAAGTAGTTAAGAACGCAAGTTTGTTTTGAAAAAAGAGCAACTGTTAAACAATTTCATAAGCAAGAGCATTTGATGGACATTCGTAGTGCCCAATAAACGGCTCTGGGCATTCGTAAACCACGCCTCAAATACGAGAAAATGAACCGGTGGTTCCCAGACCAAGTCTCGAATGAGAATTGGTCTGACGTTAGCCAGGCTAGGTTTACCTGCTACATTTTTTAGAACAGAAAATATTTTACCTAAGTTCTGTCAACGTTCAATAAAATGACTCACCATTTTATCCAAGTTTGCCAATTGCAGTAGGAGTAAGACTCGCTGTCTTTGAAGAGCGTTTCGCTTCTCTGCCGTAGATTCATACTGAGTTTCACACCTATTGTGGTGTTCTTTTAATTTGTCGATCCTGGTCTGCAATTGTTGAACCAAATATAACAATCAGTGTACCAGAAATTAGTGTTTAAAAAAAGAGTGAAATGCAATACTACAAAAAGGTTGATAAATTAATTTGGATTTAAGTAACCTGGAATGGTCTATTACTTCAGACAGACTGACACTAGGGATGATAAGATTTTCATGTTGAAAATGAATTTCTTTTGTTCTGTACACCAGTACTTTGAAACAAAATAATGAAAACACATCACAAACCTTTTAAATGTAAATATGACAGGGTGCCAGCAAAGAAATGCAGGTTTGGAAACCAGACTTGTCTTTGTTACGGTCATGCGGTATGGATTAGTTATTCGACTAAAGTCAGAGTTATCAAGTCAGCCTCAAACCATCATGCTCATGCTACCAACATAAGCTATGTGTATTAATCTCTTTATAGTTTGTTAAGTAATTACCTTACTCTATTTTATAGCACTGTTTTGATGAGAAACAAATGTGGAAGTCTTTCCTACTTTCATCAAAACACCATGTATCCACATTGTCATTGTGTAATTTCAAATTTAAAGTACAGAACATGAGAAATGCTTTAGTGTCCATACTTATATGGGCCAATATTATGCTTGAAGTATTAGTATAGCAAACAAATAATGTGGAAGTAACGTTTTTGGGCTATGCAAGAGTATAATTCAATGTTCATTTGACTTTGGAACCAGACACTGGAAACTTTGACAATCATCAATACATAGTGCAGATCCACAAACTGACCCTGTCTGGGGCACTTATGCGCTTACCTTCGAGCGCTCACTCGGCAAATTATCATCTGCAAGAACAACATAATTTGTTAATCCTGATTTATACTTTTCACTCTAGAAACAAAGGAACAAAACCAGGGGATCAAAGAGGCAACCATTACACGTACAACAACTGACAAAGTAATAAGTGAAAGACAAGGGCTATAAATACACAGGGACAAACAATCTTAACTAAGTAATGAGGAAACAAGATACAGCTGGGAACAATCATGAACTAATCAACAGGAAAAACTACAAAGGACTACAAACACATGGCACAAAACAGGAAATAATAAAAGTCCACACAAGACAAGGGGAACACAAGACAGGAATCATGACAGCTTCATCATAAGAAGAATGGCATCTACGCTAATTTTGGTGTCTTCGTTTATCCTGAGGGTTTCCCGCAGCCTGCCGGATCCAGGCCGTATCCAGATCTGACTAGGACTTTCGCCTGGACCCGATGACAATGCAGTGCTGAAGTGCCAACTAGTCTCTCTCTATGGAGGATCCCTTTCCCACTCTACAGATAAAGCGCACCTAACCCGAAGTGATAAAATGAAATAAAATTCTGTATCAAATTTATAGGCAAGACAAGTAGTTTGTTTAGGCATGATTTGTAGGGAATTACAAACCTGCGCACATATATTCAAAGTATATAACTATAAAATCAATTCTTAATGCACATGTAAACGCCATCAGCGTTTATCACAGGTTCGCGTTTAAAGTCGGTTTAGAGAGAACGGTGTCGTTTTAGCGCCCCCTGATTTAATAACAAATGATAATTTCAACGGAAGTGAATCAATCAAAACTAACTTTTTGAACAAACCTCAAACCCACAACTATTAAATAAAATAAAGGATGCGCGAAGAGAATACAATAGCTTAATCGCTGATAAGATTGAAGGCAATCTAAGATTTATTAACCAAAGATATTATGAACATGGCGATAGGGCTAGTAGATTGTTAGCAATTAGATTAAGAAAGCAAAGATCTTCAAACATCGTACAAAAAATAAAATCTTGTAGCTCTATCAACCCCCGTACTAAACCTGATGAAATTGCAGAATCCTTTGCAGATTTCTACAAATCACTCTACGAAAATTCAGAAACTTGCTTTGATGATAATACTGGCACCGTTCCTAAATAATATAAAATTAAATGAGTTAACAGAGTCAATGTCAAAGGATCTGGAAGAACCTATTAAAGAAAGTGAAATAATTGAGACAATCTCTACGTTGAAGAATAATAAGAGCCCAGGACCTGACAGGTATATAAATGAATTCTATAAAAACTTAAAAGAACTAGTTTCTCCGCTCTTATTAAGAGCATATCATTATACGCTGCAATCTGGTACAGTGGCACCCTCGTGGAGGGATGCAACCATTATTGTAATTCACCGGACTCATCCCAGAGAGATATTATGGAGATAACCTTTGTAGAGCGTTAAATATTATGAGCTATACAAAATCTACAGGTGCAAAGGCAGTATTCTTATCACTTGAAGGCATTTGATCGGGTATCTTGGCAGTATCTGATCCAAACTCTTAAACGGTTTAAAGTTGGCCCCAATTTCATAAAGTGGGTTCAAACACTCTACACAAATCCACTCGCCTCAGTGAGAGTTAACGGTTGTAGATCTGGACGCTTTACTCTAGAACGTGGATGCAGACAAGGATGTCCATTGTCGCCCTTGCTGTTTGCTATCAGCATCGAACCCCTTGCTCAACTAATTCGGGACGAATTAAGTGCAATTAAAGGAATTGGGTAACACTTTAGAATACGGTTCCTTCGTTAATGAATAACTACACAGGTACAAATGAGTAACACAATATTAAGAATATAGTAACTACTATTAACTAACAAGACACTCTGATTAACGAATTAGTAAGTAATAGCACACACATAAAAGTGGTTGTTAACTATTAACTAATCAATAACTAATGCAGGACAAATGACTAGACATGACTCAAGTGTTACATACTTCTAAAGGAATTACTAAATATTTGGATCCGTATTCTAAAGTGAAGATCATGGTAACTAACTAGTAATGACTCAAGTGTTACTACACACTTACATCCACTACATTCACTACAACACTACATACAAGTGTTACTACATACATTGCTAGCTAGTTAACATGATCCTCACTTTAGAATACGGATCCAAATATTTAGTAATTCCTTTGGAAGTATGTAGTAACACTTGAGTCATTACTAACTAGTTACCATGATTCTTACAGTAGTTACTAATGAAAAGACAATCCTAAAGTGTAGAATTTTCTAATCATTCACACACACACACGCACGCACGCACGCACGCATGCACGCACGCACGCTCGCACGCACACACACACACACACACACACACACACACACACTTATATGAGCTAGGAGACATAGGCCTACATAAAAACTTTTTTTTTGAGAGGTAGATCAAATAATAAAATCACTGTATATGGTATTTGGATGGCTGATGACTCAATATGTTCCAGTAGTCACCATGACTCTATTGATTCAATGCGAGTCCAGAGGAATGCCGGAAAATTGGCCACAGGACAAGTAAGGTCGCAACAACTGCATTTAAAAATCCATTTCTTTAAAATTATTCAGTTGATAAATAGTCTCTAGGAGATAGCATAGGTTAATTATTATATTATTATATTAATTATTATTGTAAGTTTTCCGAAAGCATAAGTCTGCTATGCTATAACATTTTGATAATGTAAACAACCTTGTGTTGTTTACAGTTAGTCATTTGTCCTGCATTAGTTATTGATTAGTTTTGCATGAATTATTAAACTTTTTCAGTAGTTATCTGGGAAGCATAAAATAAATAGTAGTTATTGATTAGTTAATAGTGAACTACCACTTTCATGTGTGTGCTATTACTTAATTCGTTAATCAGAGTTTCTTTTTAGTTAATAGTAGTTACTAGATTCTTAATATTGTGTTACTCATTTATTCCTGTGTAGTTATTCATTAACGAAAGAACCGTATTCTAAAGTGTAACCAGGAAGGGTAATTGGAGGAGAGGAACATAAGTTGTCGTTATACGCCGATGATGTCCTACTTTTCCTAACAGAACCTGAGAAAACACTTCCATATTTAAAAAAACTAATTCTCAAATATGGGTACTACTCTGGATATAAAGTGAATATGGATAAAACCGAGGCCATAGTTAATGGTCAAATTTAAAAACAAATCCAAATTAAAAGCAGGTTAAAATGGCCCAAGAATAGGTTTAAATACTTGGGCGTCATATTCCTTCCTCTTTGGACCAGCTATACGACAAAGTATAAAAAAGTGATTACAAATATTAGCGAAGATTTAAATCGTTGGACAGCTCTCCCTTTCTCTCTGATTGGTCGTGTTGAATCTATTCGTATGAAAGTCCTGCCAAGATTACTTTATCAGTTTCAGATGTTACCTATAGAAGTCAAGTCAAGTCAAGTCAAGTATATTTATATAGCGCTTTTCACAATATAAATTGTATCAAAGCAGCTTCACAGTATCAATCAAATAACAATGTTTGTTTATTAGTGAAAAAAAAAAACATCCACGATTGGTACGGCTGATCAATGGTATTAATGCTTGGTTAATTAATTTGAATATCCCCAACTGAGCAAGCCAAAGGCAACTAAAGTAGAAGTGCCAAAATCTATCTTTGATTTGCTGAATAAAATAATTTCTAAATTTGAATAAGGTAATAATACAATTGCCTAAAACAAATGGTTGGTTGGGACTCCCAAACTTTAGGTTTTACTTTTGGGCAGCTCAAAAAGATTGAAAAAAGCGTTTGTTCCATGCCCCTTAAAATAGTACCCTTCTCCAGTGTATCATTAAAAAAAAAAATGCCTCCATGGGTGAATGGACCAAAGTTACTTTAAAAATTTGGAGAACTATACAAAGATCATTTGGTTTGTCTTAGAAAATGTCATCTGCAGCAAGCATTGGCTATCTTAATGACTTTGTACCAACTCGTACAGATCTGGATTTCAAAAAGTGACAATATAAAAGAACCAATTATTTCACAATGTCACACTTAAATCATTTGAACAAATAAGAAATGAATTAACACCCCCACGGTCTGAATTTTTTAGATATTTACAACTGAGACATTTCCTCACAACGCATAAGGAACTAGAAATTATTAAAAAAAAACTCCTGTAACATCCACGGGTGGATGAAGATACAAACAGCAAAGGTTTATTAACAATAACGTGTAACATAAAACAGTGAGCGTGTGCTCAAACAACAACCAGCCATGACAAGGAGTGAGAGGGGAACTTAAATGCACAGATAATGACAAAGACAACAGGTGATGGTGATGATGGTGATGAGGATCAGATGCAGGTGATGAAGACAGAGGATTCTGGGAAGTGTAGTGAAGACACAGACGATGAAGAAGGTGGTGAATGTGACATAACTCCCCCCTCCCGCTAGGCGCGAACTGGTGGCGCCAGTTCGGGTGGCCCTTCGGGTGGCCATGGCGGTGAGGACCCTTCGGGTGGCAATGGTGGTGAGGACCCTTCGGGTGGCAATGGTGGTGAGGACCCTTCGGGTGGCAATGGTGGTGAGGACCCTTCGGGTGGCCATGGCGGTGAGATTTTCCCAGGGCTCCGTGGGTCTTTGACCGGCCACGGCGAAGGCGTATAGCCCCCCCCCAAAAAAAATTCCTTAGGGAGAAGGACAGGTTCAGGAACGGAAACAGTCACTGACTGGGCAGACGTGGACGGGACCGAGTGGGCAGGCTCTGGCGCAGGATCAGCGGGCTCCGGCTGGACGGTCTCAGGACTGGACAGGACCAGCGGAGAAGAGGACCTTGAGCTGGACAGGACCAGTGGTGAAGAAAGCTCCTGCCTGGACGGGACCAGTGGCGAAGAGGGCTTTGAGCTGGGGAAGGACCAGCAGTGAAGGAAGCTCTGGACTGGACGGGACCAGTGGCGAAGAGAGCTCTGAGCTGGGCAGGACCAGCGAAGAAGAGAGCTCTGGGCTGGACAGGACCAGCGACGAAGAGGGCCTTGAGCTGGACGGGACCAGCGGCAAAGGAAACTCTGGACTGGATGTAACCAGCGGCGAAAAGAGCTCTGGGCTGGACGGGACCAGCAGGGAAGAGGGTCTTGAGCTGGACGGGACCAGCGGCGAAGGAAGCTCTGGACTGGACGGAACCAGCGGGGAAGAGGGCTTTGAACTGGACGGGACCAGCGGTGAAGGAAGCTCTGTGAAGAAGTCTATTAGGTTAATACTGGACAGGACCAGTGATGAAGAGGGCTCTACGCTGTCCGTCCCTCATCATCTGACCAGCTAACTCAGCAGAGAGTTCCAGGAATTCGGCGATGTATTTCTCTATGGATAGTCCGTCTTGGAAAGTGGTGAGTAGAGTGAGCTGGGTTAACCGGGGTGAGAAGAATTCCCATGCTGACTCTTGTAAGGGCTGGTTATTCTGTAACGTCCATGGGTGGATGAAGAAGATGAGGGTCAGGCGAAGATACAAACAGCAAGTGAGCGTGTGCTCAAACAATAACCAGCCATGGAGTGAGAGGGGAACTTAAATACACAGATAATGACAAAGACAACAGGTGACGGTGATGATGATGATGAGGGTGATGAGGATCAGGTGCAGGTGGTGAAGACAGAGGATTCTGGGAAGTGTAGTGAAGACACAGACGATGAAGAACGTGGTGAATGTGACACCTCCCCAATAAGAAAGATATTTTAAAGAAATACAAATTGGACATGCGGTCAAAAAAAATTTTTCAAAAGGATATCTGTTATTTTTGTCTAAGAATTCAAATAACACATTACAGATCACGGAAAAATGGGAGGCCGAAATTAATGAAACCGTGCCTCTTGAAACTTGGGAGGAAGCTTGTGAAGAGGTACATCGTGTGACCAACTCTAATGTCTGGAGGGAATTCAAATGGAAGATAATAACCAGATTTTTTCGAACTCCACAGATAATTGCAAAATGGAATCCATCCCGCTCAGACAAGTGCTGGAGAAATTGTGGCCAGCATGTTGGTAACCACACCCATATCTTATGGTCATGTCCAAAATTAAGAAATTACTGGAAAGATGTATAGGATGCCCTTAAAGAAATCTTCCATTATGAAATCCCTGAAGTCCCCATAATAGCCCTTCTAGGTGTGTATCCAGAGGGCCTTGAAGGTAGAGCTAAAATGTATTTACTACAAATTTTACTCGCTGCAGCCGTGAAGTGTATTACCTGCAGATGGTTAAAACCTGACCATTGAAAGCATACAATGCTTGGATTCAAAAAGTATGGCACACAAGAGTTGTACGAAATGGAGCAAATCACATTTGCATAACGACTTCAGAAAACTGTTTTCTTAAAGCAGTGGGCTCCTTTAATGCCGTTAATACTCCAATGACCAGGAGTTATACTATCATATCCACCCTGATTTCATCTATGCCTAATTCCCCCCCCTGTACTAGGTGTATTTGTTTTCATTATCTGTATAATGTGTAAGATATAATTGAGTTTGAACAATTGTCAATATTGTTTGTGAGAACATGGACTAACATGTTAAAACCCAATGCCATACTGTATTGTATGTAATGCTGTGGTTCTAAATAAAAATCTAAGTAAAAAAAAAAAAAAGCAACTCTACTGCGCATGTGTTGAATGTGTGCATCCTCATGCGCGGTTGAGTATACTTTGAAAACTGTGCGGATATGATTGTGCATGATATGGACAGTGGAAAATGAAGTATAACCAGGCCTTTAGAAGCCTTGAAACAAGGAGTGATCTGCCTTTCTATTGGGCAAGAACATCTATTCCATTGGCTTCTGCAAATTGGGTGGCAAGAACTTGCATCTCAGGTTTTCTCATGGGGAACCCTCTCTTGCTCAGATGTTTGACAAGCTCTGCTAGCTGGACCTCATCTTCTTGGAGAACATGGGACTTACTTCCAACAATGTGCATATAGCCCTTTACAACTCCCTTCACTTACCTCACAAAGATGATTTTAGCACATTCCAGGCTCTGGCCAAGAACTTTAACTTGGGTATGTTGTCTCCACTATCTCCTTGTACTCTTCAATGACCCCCTTCATCATTTCCTTAATCCACTTGCTGTATTTTTTTAATTGCTGTATGCTTGTTCTTTCACTGTGCTCTCCCTTTTGCTGTCTTCCTCCATCTTGCTTTCTGTCTCACTGATGGCATTCTACTCTGCAATAGCTTAAATTAATCAGGATTAGTTAGGAAAATATTAAAAGGTCAAAGTTAAACAGTGTTAGTTTTAGATTAGGTAGTGGATTAGGGTAAATTGTCATAGTTCATATATTGCACAAACCTTTCATGGAAACATGAATATAGTGTACTACTGCAACAAAATCAGTAAAAATGTGTCACTTTCATGGTTTGCACAAATTAAGAGGCTGAGAAGCACCAGTTTAGTGCATACAGAGCATACACAATGGTTCTCTATTGCAAGGTTCATAATTTTCTTAATTAGCAAAGCACTAAGCACTGTCCCAAAATCATGCTGTTCCGTTCTTCCAAATTGTGTTTGGGTGGAGGGGACAAAATAAAAACCACCTAATTCTGAAAATAGAAACATGATATTAACACATTTAGCTGCAGCTATACATCATATTCATGTTTCCATCAAAGGTTTGAGCAATATATTAGCTATGATAATTGTATGACCTTATTTTTAAAACTAGCTAAATCTTATGTAATTTTCATCACCTTAAGTCAACGTCCTGTTTGATATTTTTCCCGCCCACCTACATGGTATCAGACCAATGAGGGCATGCAATTTGGATTATGTGCTCACACAGATAGGACTTATTTTTTATATATAAAGAAAATAAACTCTATATAGTTATACTGTCCCATTTGACCTTATTTCCCAATCACCCTTATTCACCCCCAATATGCAAGAAATTCATATGACCAAACCCACCAGATAATTCCAGAAGCTTTAAGCCCAATAGAACAGTTTTTATTGGTGTTGTCACGGTACAAACATTTCTGTGGTCTGTACAGAGTTGTTGCTTGTACCAATTTGGTAGCAAAAACTGTTGAATAAAGTACTTACATTTTTTGTCCAGTTTTGTCTCGTCCGTTAGTTACCACTGTCAATTATGCAGTTGCCGATTCAATCACGCATTTAAAATCCATAAACTTTCAGTGTACTTAGCATTATGAAAAATCTGTATTCAGATTGTTATTGGTTAATAAACAGAAGGCAAGAGAAGAGCCCTCCCTTTATAATCACTAAAGCTTTTAATCTCTAAAAAGCAAGCTCATTCAATTCAACATTCTCTCGAAAAATCCTGTAACAAAGTTAAAAAAAAGCTGTCTTAAAAGTGCAACAGGTGATCTGGGAAATGCTAACTTTAGCCTGCTAGCATTGAAAGCATACAATCCTCCTTGCAAAACGCACATGAACACACACAGACCAGAAAGTGAGACGGCCAGAGACAACGTTATTGGATTACATCATGTGTCATTCACCGGTGAGAAAACTTTACAGTACAGTGAGGGGAGAAACAGAAGCGCTTGCTTGCACAAGAATGTGATTGTGAATTGACTTAAGTTCAGAAGTTGACCTTTTGACATAAAGGAAAGAATGCATTGTATTTCAGCTGTATTCATATGTGATTTCAGGACATAGCAACAACACAGTTGAATCTCACTGAATTATATGCATATGGCAAAGTGGTACATAGAACTGTACTGTCACTACAGCCACTACATAGAACTGTACTGTCACTACCTAAAATGTAGATACTTGCCACTTGTTGTCTGTTCGCCTGCCATTCTCGCTCTGACATTATAAAGAGATGGATAAAACACTTTCAATTAAACTATGAACAATGTTTACCGTTTGATCAAATATTACAACTGGAATGAAGGCATTTCAAGAGACCTCCAGAAACTCTTTCTTTCCCTCACACAAAGCCATTTGATGTCTTCAGGAGATTTGGAATATAGCACACAAGTCATTTGGACCTTTGTGATACATTTATATGGATTTTTTCTAAGCTTTCGACCCCATTGATTGTAATTACATGGACAACATTAGGATGACCATTCTTCAAAACATCTCTTCTATTGACTCAGTATGGAAAGCAAGCAATACGTTCAGGCAAAACATTGAGCACAACCTAGACAGAGCTCTATCCCCTCAGGGGATTCTTCTGGAAAATGAAAAAAAAAGAGAAGGAGCTGAAACCCTGGAGGAAAGCGTGCTGTAATTCATGAGTGCACTGAGACAATGATCCAAAACATACAGCAAAAAACCCCTAGGGTAACAGCACACCAGAGAGGTTAATGTCCTTGAGTGACACTGACGGAACCAAGAACCACATCCAACTGAGAATCTCATTTACCTCAAAACTATTTTAAAATATGAAATATGTCAGTTTATTTTCCTATGTTATTTCACATAATATCATAGTTTGTCCTTAGGGAAGGCTTTTTATTTTATTTTATTGTTTTCCCTTTACCCTTGAAATATAAAAACGCTAACTTTGTAAATTCGCTAACTTTGATATACTGTATATATATATATATATATATATATATATATATATATATACACTGTATGTATGTTTTTTTCCCCCTCAGATATTCCACATGGATGCTTTTTTGTTGAATGCCTGAAGGTTCGACATGTGTTTTCAGATATTTTGAGTCATGAAATCTGGGGTCACAGAATGGATGCATGGAAACTTGGGTCTGAAGACTACAACAGGAGTTTAGCTTTGGGAAATTATACCTACAACATCTACCATACAACTGATAAAATAAAATAAAATAATCATTGACTCATTTCAAATCTTGACTATTTAACTCTTGACTATTTGGAGGGATTATTTGTGAGGTGAATTACATTCAAATGAAATTGTCTCACTGAATAAAAGCTTTCTTTAGCCCTAAGGAGTTCCTGAAAGACACTATTCAAACATTGAAGGATGTTTATTTGTCTCAGGGGTTTTCCCCTCCGAAACTATTTGCTCCGAGCTATTTGTTCCCAAGCGTCCAGACCCAAAATGAGGTTCCCTTATCACTCTGACATATTCATTCACACAGCAGGACAGGGAAAAAAAACGAATTATCTGTTGGGTCATATAGAGACACAGGTCTTTGGTATGAACCTGATAGTACACACTAGCAACTGAGAAATAGCAACTGCAAAGTGATTTGTCAAGCCTAAATGTTATTTCAGAAACTATGAATGGGCGTATGAGCAAATTAAAATGAGTGCGGGTATCTCTCCATGAGCAAATTAATTATTTTTGCCCACTGTTTGCCTACAACCATATCACCCTGTAGCCAAACACTGGTTTCCCACTGAGGCTAAGCAGGGTTGAGCCTGGTCATTACCTGGATGGGAAACCTTCTGGGAAAACCAGGTTGCTGCTGGTAGAGGTGTTAGTGAGGGAAGCTCACCCTGTGATCTGTGTGGGTATAGTCTCGCAAAGCCAGACCTTCTGACGGCACAAAGTCTGGTGCCTCATTTATAACCGTTGCGTACGCCACTTCCGACATATTAGTTGTGATTTATAAATACAAACTGGATGGGAAAATGTGCGCACCTGCACACAAACTAATAATGACCCATGTGTATGAGCAGTTTGGCGACACACTGCACAGGAATCATGACAACATGCAAATAATATGCAGATGAGGATATGCATAGTAAAACAAGGCATTGCTCCATATAGGATTATTTCAGGGAGGAGATGGGGTGGAGACACATGTGCGCACAATCTTCGGCTGACTGGGATTTATAAAGGGAATTTTACGCAGGTTCTGGCATACGCACGGTTTTATAAGTCTGAATATTTTTTGCCGTACGCCATTTTTGGCTTTCGGGCTCATGTACATTTTATTAAGGATCCTACGTACAGTTTTATAAATGAGACCCCTAGACTCTATCGCAGCTTTCAGTGGTCAAGGACCCGTGAACATTTGACTGACATGTCACGTAATCAATCACAGTTCATTTTGTTCCGCGACATGTTTAGGGGTGTGAAAATGTAAAGTTGATGTCTTTGCAATAACAGACTGGCGTGCATCTATAAATTATTCATTCAAGAACGTTTTGCAAGTTTACTGCAACAACGAAGCCACGAATTTCACATACTTATGAAAATGCAGCGTTTAGTTGATCCTGGTAAGCGCTTATTAACACAGGCATTCTTCTTCCATTAGGGAGTTTGGTGTCACGCCATTTGTTTCCAGGCGGACCGTTAAAGAACGCAACACACACCTCTCCCAGACATCCTGTAGAATTCAACCATTCAGATGACGACTTCGAAACTCCTGAAGTGTTTCCAGATAAGTGTACCATTTGCATCCGACGTTCAGCCAACGGGACATCTCAGGCTGAGACTATGTGGGTCCTAACGCCCCAGTATTGTGATGGGGACACTATACTGAAACAAGAACTGTGCTTCAAATGAGACGTTAAACCGAGGTCCTGACTCTCTGTGGTCGTTAAAAATCCCATGGCACTTCTCGTAAACAGTAGGGGTGTAACCCCGGTGTCCTGGTAAAAATCCCTTCATTGGACTTTATTAATCATGGCCTCCTTATAATAATACCCATGCTTCGAAATTGGATCACTCTCTCTCCTCTCCACCTATAGCTGGTGTGTGGTGAGCGCACTTGTGCCATTGATCTGTGGCTGCCGTCGCATCATCCAAGTAGATGCACACTGGTGGTGGTTGAGGAGAGACACCCTGATATGATTGTAAAGTGCTTTGGTTGTAAAGTAATACATAGGAAATGTGCTATACAAATACTTTGTTCATTCATTCCAATGACCGTAGTGTTGAACCGCAGTAATGATTTGTAGTTTAAAAGTAATTTGTTGTTGTTGTTGTTGTTATAAATCTGTGCTACTATGTGCTGCAATGACTATGGCATATTTTGTATAAAAATTACAATTATAAATGTATACATTTTGTTTTTTGTGACTTCTGACTTTTAATTTGCAGTCTATTCAGAGGCGGCATAAATGCAATCTAACAATTGGCCTTAACTATACTGTATATTAGTATTTAAATTGGGGTGCAGAAACAGTCTGTCACTATTTGCCTTAAATAAATTTATAAGGCCTATATAAAAGAATTTTCATGTATTAATTGCTTTTCTTATTGCCAGAGTTTGACCAGATTGTAACTAAACTTAAAAAACTATACCTTCCCCGACTTCTAATGTTCAGGATAATGCTGAAAGAGCCATTCTGGGTAACACTTTAGAATACTGTTTCTTACTAACTGCATAACTAATAGGGAATTATAGAAGAACTAATAGGTAATTCTTCATTAACTACTTCTTCACTACTGTTAACTACTAAGTAAGTTGTGTTAACTAATCAGTATGTAATAGAATTGTATGATTGTGTTAAGTAACAGTTAGTAAATCAATAACTAATGAATTCTGTCATACCTCCTGAAGAACTACTATTAATTATCTATTAATTAAGGTTCAAGAAAAATAAGAGTAAAAAAGAAGTAACTAATGAATAGTCATACAAAAGTACATTGAGTTGTGACCTTTCTTATTAACTAATGTTATTAATAGAAGTAGCAATTTTAACAAATACATATAATGTTAAAGTTAAATGTTTGCCTGTGTGGTTTTGTGAGTGTGTTCTGTAAGAAATCAACTTCAGAAAGGAACCATACACAAGTGCTTTGCCATAACTAAACTCAGATTAGTTTTATATTGTATACAGTACTGTGTGTGTCTGTTTTCCTCAGCATAGAATGCCATTGAGTAAATTCATGTATTTGAGACACGGACTGAGGGAAACTGAAAATATAGGGAACTTATTAGTAATTAATAAATAATTATTAGATAATTGTTCAGGAATGACTTAGAACCTGAAACAGTATTCTAAAGTGAAAATATCGGCAACCCATTAATAATTAAAAAAGAATGATCAAATAATTATCCAGAAATTAGGCAAATGATAACCTGAAACAGTATTCTAAAGTGAAAATATAAGGAAATTAATAGTTAATTAATAAATAATTATTAGATAATTCTTCAGGAATTACTTAGAACCTGAAACAGTATTCTAAAGTGAAAATATAGGGAACCCATTAATAATTAAAGAATTACCACATACTTCTGACTCAAATCAAACTTAAAAAACCCCACTATGAATGTAATGTACATTATGATACGTTTTGCTAATGAAATAAAAAGTTATTTGCAGATCAATATATCCTATAGGTAAATGTCTGCACTTATCTCTCTTATTAGGGCTGAAGAATGACTAAAACTGGCTAGAAAAAAAATCTGTGCTTTTTTTTACTTTTGAAGTACTTAATTAGAAATTATTCACCTTTGTACTTTTACTAAGGATATTTTGAAAATGGCCTAATTATAATTTTACTGGAGTAATATTTTATTGTGGCATCTGTACTTTTACTCAAGTACTTGATTTGTGTACTTCATTCACCACTCCACTGCTAAAATAAAACGGATTATTGTAGTAACTATTGTGTATGTGTCACAATGTGGTTGAGACAAGGAAGAAGCAGGACCCACTTGCAGCACACTTTATTTAAACAAACTCCAAACTTGACAAGGACTCAGACAGGGAACAGGACTCAGGAACAGAACAGCCATCACATACAATACAACATCAAGAACTCACAAGGACTGGACTGAAACACAGGGCTAAAATACAAGGGCAAACAAGCTAAACAAGATGACAAGGGGGCGTGGTTAATCAGGGACACCTGGGAAGACTAATAGAGATAACGGGGAGCGGGAAACAGGACTAAACCAAAAACACAAAGAACGGGGAAACATACAGATATCACAACATAGCCCCCCTCTATGGGCGGCGCCCGACGCCCAACAAAACAGGACACAAGACAATTCGGGAGGGTGGTGGAGCGGAGGCGGTCCTGGGGGAGGGATGGAGGACCAGGTCCGCGCAGGGAACGGGACCAGGCCTTGCAATGGCGGGCATGGGCCATGGAACGTGGGTGGAGCTGGACGTGCAGGCGGCCAGGGCGGAGCAGGCTGTGGGCGTGCCCAGGACTGAGCAGGTTGAGGGCGTGGCCACGGCGGAGAAGACCCTTCGGGTGGCCACGGCGGAGAAGACTCCTCGGGCGGCCACGGCGGAGAAGACCCCTCGGGCGGCCACGGCGGAGAAGACCCCTCGGGCGGCCACGGCGGAGAAGACCCCTCGGGCGGCCACGGCGGAGAAGACCCCTCGGGCGGCCACGGCGGAGAAGACCCCTCGGGCGGCCACGGCGGAGAAGACCCCTCGGGCGGCCACGGCGGAGAAGACCCCTCGGGCGGCCACGGCGGAGACGACCCCTCGGGCCGTCGGGTCTGTTCCCAAGCCAGTGTGTGTGTTGTCTGTTCCTGAGTTGGCAAGGGGGTGTGGTTAATCAGGGACACCTGGGAAGACTTATAGAGATAACGGGGAGCAGGAAACAGGACTTAACCAAAAACACAAAGAACGGGGAAACAGACAGACATCACAACATAGCCCCCCCTCTATGGGCGGCTCCCGACGCCCAACAAAACAGGACACAAGACAATTCGGGAGGATGGTGGAGCGGAGGCGGTCCTGGGGGGGGGATGGAGGGCCAGGTCCGCGCAGGGAACGGGACCAGGCCTTGCAATGGCGGGCATGGGCCATGGAACGTGGGCGGAGCTGGATGTGCAGGCGGCCAGGGCGGAGCAGGACGAACAGGCTGCCAGGGCGGAGCAGGCTGTGGGCGTGCCCAGGACGGAGCAGGTTGAGGGCGTGGCCACGGCGGAGAAGACCCTTCGGGTGGCCACGGCGGAGAAGACCCCTCGGGCGGCCACGGCGGAGAAGACCCCTCGGGCGGCCACGGCGGAGAAGACCCCTCGGGCGGCCACGGCGGAGAAGACCCCTCGGGCGGCCAGGGCGGAGAAGACCCCTCGGGCGGCCACGGCGGAGAAGACCCCTCGGGCGGCCACGGCGGAGACGACCCCTCGGGCCGTCGGGTCTGTTCCCAAGCCAGTGTGTGTGTTGTCTGTTCCTGAGTTGGCAAGGGGGTGTGGTTAATCAGGGACACCTGGGAAGACTAATAGAGATAACGGGGAGCAGGAAACAGGACTTAACCAAAAACACAAAGAACGGGGAAACAGACAGACATCACAACATAGCCCCCCCTCTATGGGCGGCTCCCGACGCCCAACAAAACAGGACACAAGACAATTCGGGAGGATGGTGGAGCGGAGGCGGTCCTGGGGGGGGGATGGAGGGCCAGGTCCGCGCAGGGAACGGGACCAGGCCTTGCAATGGCGGGCATGGGCCATGGAACGTGGGCGGAGCTGGATGTGCAGGCGGCCAGGGCGGAGCAGGACGAACAGGCTGCCAGGGGCGGAGCAGGCTGTGGGCGTGCCCAGGACGGAGCAGGTTGAGGGCGTGGCCACGGCGGAGAAGACCCTTCGGGCGGCCACGGCGGAGAAGACCCCTCGGGCGGCCACGGCGGAGAAGACCCCTCGGGCGGCCACGGCGGAGAAGACCCCTCGGGCGGCCACAGCGGAGAAGACCCCTCGGGCGGCCAGGGCGGAGAAGACCCCTCGGGCGGCCACGGCGGAGAAGACCCCTCGGGCGGCCAGGAAGGAGCAGGACGTGGTTCCGGCTCGGGAACAGACGACACCGGGTCGGGAACAGACGACACCGGGTCGGGAACAGACATCACACACACTGGCTCGGGAACAGACAACACACACACTGGCTCGGGAACAGACAACACACACACTGGCTCGGGAACAGACAACACACACCCTGGCTCGGGCTCAGGAACAGACAACACACACACTGTATCGGGAACAGACAACACACACACTGGCTCGGGAACAGACACTAGAACAGTAACAGCCACAAGGACAGACATAAAAACAGGTACAGACACTGGCCCTGGCTCGGGAACAGACAACACACACCCTGGCTCGGGAACAGGAACAGACTCCGGCTCGGGAACAGGAACAGACTCCGGCTCGGGAACAGGAACAGACTCCGGCTCGGGAACAGGAACAGACTCTGGCTCGGGAACAGACTCTGGCTCGGGAACAGGAACAGACTCTGGCTCGGGAACAGGAACAGACTCTGGCTCGGAGGCGGCCATCTTGTCCGTAGACACTGGCTCGGAGGCGGCCATCTTGTCCGTAGACACTGGCTCGGAGGCGGCCATCTTGTCCGTAGACACTGGCTCGGAGGCGGCCATCTTGTCCGTAGACACTGGCTCGGAGGTGGCCATCTTGTCCGTAGACACTGGCTGTGCAGACGTGACGCGAAGCGTCTCTGGCTGAGCAGACGTGACGTGAGCAGGCCCAGACTGGGCAGACGGGACGTTAACAGTCTCTGGCTGGGCAAGCGGTGAGGGCTCTTTGCTGGACGGGACCAGTGGCGAAGGTTTTGAGCTGGGCGGAACCAGCGGTGAAGTAGGCTTTGAGCTGGGCGGAACCAGCGGTGAAGTGGGCTTTGAGCTGGGCGGAACCAGCGGTGAAGTGGGCTTTGAGCTGGGCGGAACCAGCGGTGAAGAGGGCTTTGAGTTGGGCGGAACCAGCGGTGAAGAGGGCTCTGAGCTGGGCGGGACCAGCGGTGAAGGGAGCTCAGGGCTGGACGGGACCAGCGGCGAAGGAAGCTCAGGGCTGGACGGAACCAGCGGCGAAGGAAGCTCAGGGTTGGACGGGACCAGCGGCGAAGGAAGCTAAGGGCTGGACGGGACCAGCGGCGAAGGAAGCTCAGGGCTGGACGGGACCAGCGGCGAAGGAAGCTCAGGACTGGACGGGACCAGCGGCGAAGGAAGCTCAGGGCTGGGTTCATGGGCCAGAACTGATGCGTGTGTAGCCCACACACACAGAATCACCGCAGACATCACCATCAATGCAGTGTCCTCTTGAGTGGAATCACGTGCGGTGTGCTTAGTCTCTGGCGGGTAGGCGTGCACCAGCGGTGAAGGCAGCTCTGAACGGACGGTCTCTGGCTGGACGGTCTCTGGCTGGACGGTCTCTGGCTGGACGGTCTCTGGCTGGACGTGGCTGACGTGAAGCTCTGGCTGGACGTGGCTGACGTGAAGCTCTGGCTGGACGTGGCTGACGTGAAGCTCTGGCTGGACGTGAGGCTCTGGCTGGACTTGGCTGATGTGAGGCTCTGGCTGGACGTGGCTGACGTGAAGCTGTGGCTGGACGTGGCTGACGTGAGGCTTGGGACTGGATGGGACCAACCCAGGGTTGAAGAGAGGCCAGAGTGTAGAGTGGTGTCGGGGTTCCTCTCGACCACCTCCTCTACTACGGCCTCGACGGATCCCGCGAAATTGGACCAACCGGGTCCCCACAAAGGAACGTCCTCTCTCCCTCTCAGAGGCTGGGGAAGAGACACTGGTGAACATGCTGCTGGATCTTGTGTGGTGAGTTCTTCTGTCACGATGTGGTTGAGACAAGGAAGAAGCAGGATCCACTTGCAGCACACTTTATTTAAACAAACTCCAAACTTGACAAGGACTCAGACAGGGAACAGGACTCAGGAACAGAACAGCCATTACACACAATACAACATAAATAACTCACAAGGACTGGACTGAAACACAGGGCTAAAATACAAGGGCAAACAAGCTAAACAAGATGACAAGGGGGCGTGGTTAATCAGGGACACCTGGGAAGACTAATAGAGATAACGGGGAGCGGGAAGCAGGACTAAACCAAAAACACAAAGAACGGGGAAACAGACAGACATCACAACAGTATGACTGTTCATTAGTAGTTACTTCATAGTTATTTTTCTTGAACCATAATTAATAGGAGTTCTTCAGGAGGTATGACATAATTCATTAGTTATTGATTAACTAACTGATACTTAACACAATCATAAAATTCTATTACATACTGATTAGTTAACACATCTTACTTAGTAGTTAACAGTAGTGACTTAACTGTTAATGAAGAATTACCTATTAGTTCTTCAGTAATTCCTTATTAGTTATGCAGTAAGTAAGAAACAGTATTCTAAAGTGTTACCCCATTCTGTACTGTAATGTCAATGTGTCATGCAAAGAAGGGATTCATTCAAACTGTAGTCTCACATAGCCAGATTTATATAGTCTATAGTCTCAAATATACTTTATAATCAAGCTATCATAACAGTTTAGTTTTAATTACCTCATCTGTCGACATGATGTCTGTGAATTGCATAGTTGGTGCAAATATTTCCACATCGCTATGATCAGATGCTTTCTTAAGCTGCTGTTTTCTCACCACTGTCATTTTTGTTGTATGTTCATTTTCCTGTTCCAGAGCGGTTTTCACGCACGGACTTTGCAAGCACGGATTTCACAGGACGCTTCAGAGTGGTATGTTTTTCTTGTACATTATAGGCACGATGTTATCCACCATTTAATCATGATATTTGTCTGAAAACTATGGTCAGAAAACTGTAATCGTTAACAAAAACATGGGTAATTTTCCTAAGGGGCGGTGAACAGCCTTGCAAAAGCAAGAGCTTACAAAAGCTATAGTGAACAACACTATATCAAGACTAATGTTGGCGAGCGTAGCAACAACATACCACTTATAATTAGGGGTTCAAGTGCATAGCACTGAAATCCTATTGTAATCGTTAAATTTTCCAAGGATTAGCATTCTCCCCTAAAAGTGATCGGGCAGACCAAACCGTAAGTCATAGAGACTTGAAACTTTGAGGGCTGGTAGTACTCTCACTGCCTATAATGTCACCAAGGCTCGTACCGATCGGCCTGACGGGGCGCTACATCGGTCAAAAGAATGAAATGGCTAATTACTCCGAAACCGTCAGGCGTAGGCTCAAGTGTCTTATATAGGTTGAATCCTTGGCTCAAGGTGGATGAAATACATGCCTGTCGCGCTGGCGAAATTGGCGGTATTTTTGGATTTTCCGACCTTTTGCGAACTAGTCCTTGGTTTTTGGCCTGATCAGAACCTAACCAGTGTAGAAAGATTCTCTGACTATCAATAATTAAAAAAAAAAAGTTGCAATTTTGATTCACGGTCGCTAAGGGGTGCCAAAGTGTTTGAAGTGGGAAGGAGCCACTTTTACCAAAATGGCTATAACTCAAAAAGGAAATGAGATATTTACATAATATATTTTTACGCATGTGCTTTAATGCCTTAAACCGCTTGAACCCCGATAATTGCTGCTTGCAGCAATATTTAGAACTGTTATTAGAAAACGCAACTAGACAACAGACATACTTACAAGTTGTCATCCACAAACAACAGATTGTCTCGACAAAGTGGAAACTGCTCCATTTCAGGAGAAGCTTTTGTGTGTTTTAAGTTCGTCAGGTCAAAGAAATGAAGAATGACCCCTTTAAATGAAGAAAAATTGGATGAATGTGCTAACAAGAAACAGAACATTTTCTGTAAAAATATAAATTCCAGAAAGCTGTGGCACAGTGGGCTCTGCACATGCTCATGAGATTAGAGCAGTTGACTCTTGGGGACCCATGCTTACTGTAAGGCCAGCCTGGGACATTTCACCCCTACTTGCCTTTCAAAAAGGAAAAAAGTCCCAAAATGGTTCCTGAAATAAATGAATTGCAAGTTACTTTATATAAACACCCTCTTTGACTACATTATGAGAATAGAGTACCTCATCCAAATCCTCCAAACCCGTCAGGACAGAAATAACAGCTCTGTGTGCAGTTTGTGGGTGGAGAAACTAAAGAGATGCAGTTGTCAGCTGCCAAAGAAAAGATTAGATCTCTGATCTGCTGTTCACTGATCGATTGCTCCTGTCTGCCTTCCTGCCTGCTGTGAGTTTGTTTGCGTCGAGGCTGTAAGCTCTACGCCTCGTATTAGCTTTGTATTTCTTTTTGTTTTGAACCATCATTTACTATCATTTCTAGTTGTTTATATTACTAAATATAGTTTACCCACCATCTCAGATTAACCTTACATCGCTAGCTTCCGTTATTGTTAGCACCGCACGCTAGTGTTTACGCGCCACCCGCGCTCATTTATTTATTATTTATTTTCTCTTGCGCGCCCGCGCCTTTGAGTTCATAAAAGCCCAGGTAAGTAAGAATCAGTCAACAAAAACGGTGAGTAATGTCTTGTCCTGTTATTGTCACCTGTGTCACATGTCATATGTTTAGTAAAGCCTTCTCCGATGGCAATATAGAATTTATTTGTGATAAATGCAAGGAGACAGTCAGGCTGACGGAGAAGATTTCAGAGCTAGAGACACGCATCCAAACTTTAAT
The DNA here is from genome assembly GCA_030578275.1 of Meda fulgida. Classification (NCBI taxonomy): domain Eukaryota; kingdom Metazoa; phylum Chordata; class Actinopteri; order Cypriniformes; family Leuciscidae; genus Meda; species Meda fulgida. The sequence goes on from CM060619.1 coordinate 19,198,643, forward strand.
TGAGGATAGTAAGGATAGTACTAGAGCTTTAGATACTATTTTGGATGCGCCTAGCATAGTGAACTCTGTACATGATTCGGTTCCGGCTGAAGTAGAGCCCACGCAGCAGGGCAGATGGGTGACCGTGAGAGATCGCTCTAGTCGCGGATTAAAAAAACACTCTTCCGTTCCGATTACCATAACAAATCGATTTGCCCCACTCAGTGAAACACCCACTGAGAATTCTGTTGATTGTGCCCTGGTAATTGGTGATTCGATCACACGGAACGTGAAAATAGAGACACCAGCCACCATAGTCACATGTTTGCCGGGAGCCAGAGCGCCTGACATCAAAGCAAATTTAAAAGTGCTGGCTAATGCTAATCGTAAATTCTCTAAGATCATTATTCATGTCGGCACTAATGATGTTCGACTCCGCCAGTCGGAGATCACCAAAATTAATATTAAAGAGGTGTGTAAACTCGCAAGTACGATGTCAGGCACTGTAATTTTCTCTGGCCCCCTTCCTGTTCGCAGGAGTGATGAGATAGTTAGCAGATTGGCCTCACTCAATGGTTGGTTGTCTAAGTGGTGTCCGTTGAATAATATAGAATTCATAGACAATTGGAAAAGTTTTTGGGGCAAGCCTGACCTGTTGAAAAGAGATGGTGTTCATCCCTCCTGGGATGGTGCTGCTCTTCTCTCTAGTAATATGGCACATAGTCGTAGAGCTAAAACATGACAATCTGGGGCTCAGGTCAGGAAGCAGACAGACTGGCTAAACCGACCGTCTGCTAGCGGCCTCGCGTCACCAAGGTCAGATAAATCCCATCACATAGAGCCTCTTTTACCTAGATATCATCATATAGAGACTGTGTCTGTTCCCAGAATTTGGAAATCCAAAAAACGTCAGGAAAAAAAATTAATTGATGTTCAACAAATAAAAAACAGATATAATACAGATGAACAAATGATAAAGCTTGGGTTGCTGAATATTCGATCCCTTACTTCAAAATCGCTCATAGTTAATGATATGATTTCAGATTATAATCTAGATGTGCTGTGTTTGACAGAAACCTGGCTAAAACCAAACGATTACATTACTTTAAATGAGTCAACCCCACAAGATTACTGTTATAAACATGAACCTCGTCTAAAACGCAAAGGGGGAGGTGTTGCTGTAATTTATAGTAATATTTTCAAAACCACTAAGAAATCTATTTTTAAATATACTTCTTTTGAAGTGTTGGTGCTTAATGTAAAAATATATAGTATAAACGATAAATCACATTTGAGATTTCTGCTGGCTACTATATACAGGCCACCAGGGCACCATAAAGATTTTATCAAAGAATTTGCGGACTTTCTATCAGAATTAGTATTGGCTAACGATAAAGTACTAATTGTTGGTGATTTTAATATACATGTAGATAATGAAAAAGATGCATTGGGATTGGCACTTAAAGACATTGTAAACTCAATTGGAGTTAGACAACACGTGTCAGGACCCACTCATTGTCGTAATCATACTCTAGATCTAATATTATCACATGGAATAGATGTTGATGCCGTTGAAATTCTGCAGCAGAGCGATGACATCTCAGACCATTATCTAGTCTCATGTAAATTACATTTAGCCAAGGCTGCAAAGCCGACTCCGTGTTATAAATATGTTAGACCTATAACTTCTGCCACTAAAGATTGCTTTATCAATAATCTTCCTAATCAGTTTCATAATCTCAGCATCCCGGATAGCTTAGAAGAACTCGATATAGCAACAGAAACTTTTAACTCTCTCTTTTCCAGCACTTTAGACGCAGTTGCTCCGTTGCGCTTAAAGAAGATTAAAGAAAATAGTCCAATGCCGTGGTACAACGAGCACACTCAGGCCCTTAAGAGAGCAGCCAGAAAAATGGAGCGCAACTGGAAGAAAACAAAACTAGAGGTATTTCGGATTTCATGGAAAGAGAGCTCGATTGCTTACAGAGAGGCTTTAAAAGCTGCTAGATCTGCTTATTTTTCAACCCTATTAGAAGAAAATAAACATAATCCTAGGTATTTATTTGAAACAGTGGCTAAACTAACGAAAAAGAAAGCTTCAAGCACAGAAGTTTCCAAGCAACACAGCAGTAATGACTTTATGAACTTCTTCACTTATAAGATTGATAATATCAGGGACAAAATTATAACTATGCAACCGTCTACTACAGTATCGCATCAGGGAGTGCATTGTAGTCTCCCTGAGGAAAAATTTTATTCATTTGTTGCTATAGGAGAGGAAGAATTCTGCAAACTCGTTAATTCATCTAAATCGACAACTTGTATGTTAGACCCTATACCGACTAAGCTATTGAAAGAGATGCTTCCAGAGATCATAGATCCTCTTCTTAATATCATTAATTCGTCTTTGTCTCTAGGATACGTACCAAAAACCTTTAAGCTGGCTATGATAAAACCGCTTGTTAAAAAAACGCAACTTGATCCTTCAGAATTAGTCAATTACAGGCCGATCTCAAATCTGCCTTTTCTGTCAAAGATATTAGAAAAAGCAGTATCCTCACAACTGTGTTCCTTTGTTGAAAGAAATGATATCTGCGAGGATGTTCAGTCAGGATTTAGACCGCACCATAGTACTGAGACAGCTCTCATTAGAGTTACAAATGATTTACTTTTATCATCCGATCGTGGTTGTATCTCTCTATTAGTGTTACTTGATCTTAGTGCTGCATTTGACACAATTGACCACAACATTCTTTTAAATAGACTAGAAAACTATGTTGGCATTAGTGGAATTGCACTAGCATGGTTTAAATCATACTTATCTGACCGTTATCAGTTTGTAGCAGTAAATGAAGAGATGTCTTATCGATCACAAGTTCAGTATGGCGTACCACAAGGCTCAGTACTAGGACCGCTGCTGTTCACTCTGTACATGCTACCATTAGGACATATCATTAGGAAACATGGAATTAGCTTTCATTGTTATGCCGATGATACTCAGCTGTATATATCTTCAAAGCCTAACGAAACTTACCAATTCACAAAATTAACGGAATGCATAGCTGATATAAAAAATTGGATGACTAGTAATTTCCTACTACTAAACTCTGAAAAAACAGAGATTCTAATTATTGGACAAAAAACTTCCTCACGTAATAACCTAGAATACTGCCTAAAACTTGATGGCTGCTCTGTTAAGTGTTCGTCGTCGGTTAGGAACCTGGGTGTGCTTTTTGATAGCAATCTTTCATTTGAAAGTCACGTGTCTAGTATCTGTAAAACCGCATTTTTCCATCTTAAAAATATATCTAAATTACGACATATGCTCTCATTAACAAATGCGGAACAATTAGTTCATGCTTTCATGACATTAAGACTAGATTATTGTAATGCTCTACTGGGTGGTTGCCCTGCACGCTTAATAAATAAACTACAGCTGGTCCAAAACGCTGCAGCTCGAGTTCTTACTAGAACCAGGAAATATGACCATATTAGCCCGGTTCTGTCAACACTGCATTGGCTGCCTATTAAACATCGTATAAATTTTAAAATATTGTTGACTACTTACAAAGCACTAAATGATTTAGCTCCGCAGTACTTGAGCGAGCTCTTAACGCATTATAGTCCTTCACGTCTATTGCGATCTCAAAATTCGGGCCAGTTGATAATACCTAGAATATCAAAATCGACTGCGGGCGGTAGATCCTTTTCCTATTTAGCACCAAAACTTTGGAACAGTCTTCCTACCATTGTCCGGGAAGCAGACACACTCTGTCAGTTCAAAGCTAGACTAAAAACACATCTCTTTGACCTAGCATACACATAATATATTATAGACTTCTATAATTCAATGTTAGGCTGCATAGATTAGGTCAGCCGGAACTGGGAACACTTCCCTTAAATCCTGATGTACTCGTTACATCATCATAAGAAGAATGGCATCTACGCTAATTTTAGTGTCTTTGTTTATCCCGAGGTTTTCCCGCAGCCTACCGGATCCAGGCCGTATCCAGATCTGACTAGGAGCTTTGCCTGGACCCGATGACAACGCAGTGCTGAAGTGCCAACTAGCCTCTCCCTATGGAGGATCCCTTTCCCACTCTACAGATAAAACGTTGTGATTCCGGTTCGCGTACCCACCCCGAAGTGATAAAATAAAACAAAATTCTGTATCAAATTACAGTTACTGTAAATCCGGCCTCTATTTCATAAACGCCAGAGGAGAACTGGCCCCCGACTGAGCCTGGGTTCTCCCAAGGTTTTTTTTTTTCTCCAGTAGGTCACCTGATGGAGTTTTAGGACACCAGTAGGTCACTTGATGGAGTTTTTCTATTCCTTGCCACTGTTGCCTTTGGCTTGCTCAGTTGGGGATATTCAAAATAATTAACCAAGCATTAATACCATTGATGAGCCCTACCAAACGTGGATGTTTTTTCACTAAGAAACAAACATTGTTATGTTATTTGATTGATATTGTGAAGCTGCTTTGATGCAATTTATATTGTGAAAAGCGCTATATAAATACACTTGACTTGACTTGACTTGACTTGATTAAAATTATCTGATAATTAGTGAAAGCTGTGTGGCAATGAAGATTACTTTTAGTGAACTTTAATGAAGGTGTCTAATATTCTTTGTCCCGTATAAAGCACATATTATACATACTAAATATATTAGGCTGACAGGTCCTTTCGGATACTAATAGAGGGTAATGAGTTCAATCACATAGTGAGAAACTTGTTATATGATCCATTTGTATATATTATATTTACAAATGGAGCATATATCAAACATAATGCTTTTAAGAACTGTTCGTTGAAAGGTTCTTTGTGGAACCCAGAACCCAGGTTCTTCTATGGCATCACTGTTAAAACCCCATTTTGAAACCTTAGTTTTTAAAATGCTATGAGTGAGTATATTGCGTTTCCATGAACTTGATAAGAGAAGACTAGAGAGCTTGTTCATGAAATTAGAAGCAGTATGCGTTTACATGTTCTACTGGCCGTAAGAAATACTCTCTTTAGAAATGCTATGCAGTGAATGATTTTGTATCTTGTCAACTAAAGACACTAGCAGTGTCATGCATGAGAACAAGTAAAGAGTGAGAATATGTGTTATGGAGTGGCGGTTCTACATTGAATTACACCCTGGGCGAGACCCCCTTCGAGCACCATTCTCGTTGAGACTTGGGTCTGGGAACCACATGTACATTTTCTTGTATTTGAGGTGTGGTTTACGATTGCCCGGCACCGTTTATTGGGTGCTAAGAATGTCTGTCAAATGCGCCTGTACGTAGCTCATATGCAATCGTTTCAATTATACCAGATGACGTATGTAGGGCGACAGAAATTAGACAAGGAAGAAGACGATGGGTAAGATATTTTTGTGTAAACAATGACGTTCAGCGACTATTGCTGTTTCAAGATGAACATGCCGTAGGTTCGCGTCTGCTGCCATGTTAAATCCATAGAAATAAACAAACTGCTTCGGTGTGTCGCATAGATGTCGTCATCGTCTTGCTGCTCCCTCCCCGTTCTGTGATTGGTTCCCTAAATGAGGCGAAAATCTGGACTATGGTATCCATACTGCCTTTCAGCGTGAATAAAATCGCGCTGCGGGAAGGCAGCATGGGGAAACCCAGACTTATGGGCTGCTGTAAAAACACACAATTATAGTTGATTTTAGTTGATCATTATGAAAATTATTTTAATTTCATGAATATAGTGACCAAAATGATCACGGTTAAACACAGAATCTTGTTTAAAAAGTAGGCCTATACACAATGAAATCAATTCACCAAGTTAATTACATTAAAGATTTTAAAGGAGTGTCTTTTATGTTATCTAACATGTAGCCTACACATTCAAATAAAGTTTTGACAAAAAAGGTTTTATAAAAAGAAACCTCACATATTTCCGCATTTAAATCATTTTTATAAAAAGAATGAGTCAAAAAAGATAAATTACTGACATTTACAATGCACAGTAGCTTATCTTTATTATCAATAGTAAAATTCGGTCCGATTTTCCCATGGAATCTGTCCATGCACTGCGCTCTCGACAACGACAAGGAAGTTTTAGTAGCTAATGTGTAATGACTCTGAGGGCTGAGACAGATCCATATGCAACAGATTTATTTAACAGAAATGTCAGACAAAGGTAAACTCAGGATATTTTCAAGAAGTCGGAGACAGGCTGAGACGAGAGACGAGCCAGGCTGGAGGTCGAGAGCGGCCATTAGCCAAATCCACCACCGCCTTGACCTTGCCTTCATCCATGGCCACGCCTCCAGGACTGATGATGTAACCCAGGAAGGTTGTGGAGGTCTGGTGGAAATCGCACTTCTCAATCCTGGCGTAGAGCTGATACTGGATGAGCCTCTGGAGAACCGCCCGGACGTGTTGAATGTGGTCTTCTAGTGAATCAGAGTAAATGAGAATGTCGTCTATGTAGATGATGACGTGGCGTTGGAGCATGTTACATATAACTAGAAAGTTACATATAACTAGAATTCAGGAGAGGGCGCTCGTGGTTGAGAAATGGTGGAATCAGGGAGACTGGACACCGTAACATAATGGAAGCGTCGCTTCAATTATGAGTGCGCTTCCCGCGCCCATACATTTGAAATAACGAAATCGCAATATGTGAACGGCCCCTTGGTGAGCTTCCTCCAATCAGGAGACCCCCTTGACATTGCTTCTGTGCACGGCTCCTTCTCAGCAAGCACGCGTTATGCTTTAAGAAATGGGAACTTAATGCTCAAATGGGCCACATAAGCTGAACACTTTGCATAAAAAAAACAATAAATTGTGCTGTTCCAAAAATCAACAACAAAACAAATAGCTTAGGTGGCTATGGGCAGCCATAACAGCCGGAGTAGCATGCATAGCAGATGTCATATCAGTTACAAACTATCCTTTTAACTAGCTGTCATGATAGAAATCCTACATTTATAATCCTCTAAACGACTTTGATCAAGTGTAAATCTTACATATGTTTTAACTGTATCCAACATCGTCATTTTGACCTAACATCATATTTTGACTTAATATTTGTCTCATTGTGTTTAATTTATATAAACTGTCTAAATTAAACCTAAACTTCAAATAGGCAGTTAGAACTGTGTGGTTTGACTCAGCGTTTTTTCAGTTCGTCTTGTGCATTTCTATAACTGTCTGATTAGGCTTGGCTACCAAATTGGGACAAAAATAGGCTACAGCAGACTGTTAAGACTGCTGAGGGGATCATTGGCACACCCCTGTCTGCCCTTCTGGACCTCCAGAGTAAAGAGATCAGCTGGCAAAATTATTTCTGACCCCACACACCAGAGGCCCAAACTCTATGAACTTCTCCCCTCTGCCAAGAACAACCAGGTTATACTGCAGTGCAAAATAAAAACTTCTGTTAAATATGTAAATTCATATTTATACCTTTACAACCCCACGTGTATAATATTCAATCCACTTATTTTTCTTCAAACTGTAAATATGCTATTCTTCTGTAATTCAGAGCTGCATTTCAGTGAGTATTTGATCTTTCGTTTCCAAGTCCTTGTTTGTGTGACTGTGTGATATTTAGCTGTGTTCAACATTTTGGGCACAACCCTATCACAACATTATTTCACAGTTACACAAAGAATGATGAGAAGGAAAGTAAATAAACTGCATTCATCACAGTCAAGCATTCAACCCTCTTGCCATGGTTTATTGAAAGAAAACAAAAAGCATTCATCACATAAATAAGAGTTTAAAACTGTATGTAGACTGTATTATTTCCCACATTATGTATTTTGGTAAAAGGGATGACATTTTTTTTTTTTTTTTACAAACTTAATCCAATAAACTAAACAGCTCTATAGCAATGTTAAAAGGTTCAGGGAAGAAGGAGGCGGGAACTGGCAAACGATCATCGCAACTTTGATCATAAAAAACAAAACAAAACACATAAGGAAAGGAAAGTGGCAGCCCCTCACGTACGAGTGCCGCACAAAAAAAAACAGAACACAACATAAAAAGTCCAGGCCTGGTCTTCTCTCATCTTTCGCACTGCTCCTTTTATCCTTCTGGATCTCCTTCCATGAGACTAGAGACTGGTGTGGCACACAGGTCCCTGCTTGCCACATACCACCATTGCCCCTCGCAGGCCGGGGGGCACCCTCAAGACTGCACTCTACTCACGGGGGCTGTGACAGCGGCCACAGCACCTGGAGGTAAGGACAGACGAGGCAAGAGAAAATGAGCCGTAAGGATGAGGAGAGACAGAGAGGAGAGAGGGGAGAAAAAAAAGTGCCCAGTTCCTGGACACACTGCTGCTCGGTCCTCAACCAGCCGAGAGATGATGATGGCTCCATCATTACGGGTGCCTGGCAGCGAGCTCTCCGTTCTCTCGGTTTGCCTGCTACCCCCCATCATAGCTGGCAGCAGCAGGTCTGGCAGCGGAAACTCCTCCATTCCCTCATGGATGGCAGCTAGCAGATGGTTATTCAGCCAGTCTTTGTTCAGCCAGTTAGTCAAGGTTCAACTTTAAGATTATTTGCCATATTACTAGAGAGAAGAGCGGCACCATCCAAGGGAAAATGAATACTATCTTGTTTCAACAGGTCAGGTCTGCCTCAAAAACGTTTCCAATTCTATGAACATTATTTTATTCTGGATACACCACTTAGACAGCCGTTGAGTGACTGCAGTATCTCATCACTCAAGCGAACAGGAAGGGGGTCAGAGCAAATTAAAGTGCCCAACATCATACTTGCGAGTTCACACATTTCTTTAATGTTATTTTTAGTGATCTCCGACTGGCAAATTCGGACATCATTAGTGCCGACGTTAGGGGTGTGCGATATGACGATATTTGATCGTGAACGATTAAAATGTCTCTACGATTCACTTTTTGGGAAATATCGGTGTATCGTGCTACAGTGCACGTTCTATCAGATGCAGTTCTATGGCTTTCAACTATGTAACAACATGCGATGCGAGGCGCGCTAGATGTCGGCATGTTAACAGGATCATAAACTTGCTCGTGAGATTTAGCAACGCAGGGACGATGGATGAAAACACAGAGTTGATCCCTAAAAAAAATTCAACATCGGTAATATGGAAATGATTTGGATTTTCCATAACAGAAACGGAGCAAACAACAGTTATTTGCAAATGTTGCAATGATAAGATTCGCACGTCGGATTAGCAACACAACAAATTTTTTAACCACCTCAAAAGAAAACACCCAAAAGAATATGCTGACAGTCAAATTGTTAGGGGACCTAACAATTTGTATCAGGTACATCCACGTAGCAGACAGAGGCTAACGTTACAACAAACAACTCTAACGAAGGAGGTAATTGAGAAGGGAACTTAGTATGACAGGACAAGTAAACACTGGAAAGATGTAACTGATGCAGTGACATTTTACCCGGCCAAGGATATGATCCCCATAAAAACTGTGGAAAACGAGGGCTTCAAAAGACTGCTCAAAGTCGTAGATCCGCGTTACGAGATTCCCAGGCGCAAATATTTTGCTACAACGGCTATTCCACGGCTGTATTCCGAATGCCGCAACAAGATGGAAAACAAAGTTCAAAACGTTATTTTTTTTGCCACAACAGCTGATTTATGGTCTAGCCGCACTTCAGAACCCTATTTAAGTCTGACAATTCATTTAATTGATGACTGGAAGTTGTGCAGTGCATGTCTAGAAACAACATACTTCCCGCAAGACCGAGCGGGAGAGATCATAGGACAAGGCCTTAGGGAAGCGCTTGAATGTCGGGGACAGAAAGAATCGAACATGACCTGCATGACTATTGACAGTGGGGCTTACATGGTGAGGGCCTTGAAGCTTAACAGTTGGACACGTCTGCAGTGCTTCGGGCACAGACTTCACCTAGCTACTGGTGAGTGAAACTAAAAATAAAATATTGTCACTGGCATTTAGAGGTTTGTTTGTAATACTAAATATTTACTAATTAGGGTACATTAGGAACACTGAACAGAGTAAAATAATGAGACTAGTTTACAATATAAATTGGATTATTATATTTAAATGAAAAATATGAAAAAATATGGTATTGTGATGGTATTTGGTTTCAATAAAATATTACAATTGAAAAAAATATAAACCTTTGTGAATTAAAATGTATTGAAATCTAATCATTAAATTTTATCTTTTTTTATTTTATTGTAGAAAAAGTGCCAAAGACCCACCAAAGAATGATGATAAAAAAAACTGAATATCAAAAACAATGAAGAAAACAATTCTCGATTACCTCACTGAGAAATATCAGGATCCCACCACTGATGATCTGTTGGATATGGCTTTGCTTGTTGATCCCAGGTTCAAAACCCAATACATTGACAGCGACAAGATTGCTGAGCTGGAGTCTTTGCTGACCATATAGTATCCAGCATTGGTTCAAGAGCCTACATCTGCCTCCACATCACAGAGCCCTGACGCAGAACAAACACCACACAAGAAAGTAAAGAAATCACTTGCCAGCCTTTTGAAAACCTCAGGTGGTGCAAGTACATCTGCAGTTCCAAGATCATCTTCCTTATCTCTAAAAGAGCCAATAGAAGGGGAATTGAAGGGATACTTGTCCACACCAAATGCAGAAAGTGAGGTGAATCCCTTGGAATGATAGAAAGTCCATGAGGCAAACTTTCCAAGAGTTAGCCAACTTGCTAGTAAGTACTTGTGCATTCCAGCAACAAGTGCTTTCTCAGAAAGAGCTTGTAGCACTGGTGGCAATATTGTGAATTAAAACCGGCAGCTGATTCACTTTCGGGATGTTGTATTGGTACTGTATTATTGTAATAATTTGTAATTCATTCCTGTTCATGCACCTGTACATTGTTGTTGGTTATGATACAGGACAAAGATGAAAGAAATGGGGTTGGAGGGAAGGGTTACTGGCCAACAGGCATCAAAGAAGTCGGAAAATCTCAAGCAAAGATACAAGCTGTGTGATGTTCTGTTAAAAAAAACCCAACATCTTCAATCTCAATGCAAGGCAATGAATGCATACTGTATAAGTCGTAGGTAGGGCTGTGCAATTAATCGTATTTTGATTTAGATTTTGGCTTCCAACGATTATGAAAATAAGATAATCAAGGCAAAATGATTGTTGTGGCGCTGCTCCTTTCCTTCACAGCGGGCACGCTTTCATTCCACCCTAAGCCTCCAAATCAGCCAAATAAGTGAGTGATGTAAAATGCAGGCTACTAATGCTAATGCAGGCATTCTAAATGCAGGCAGCCAATGCAGTGTTGACAGAACCGGGCTAATATGGTCATACTTCCTGGTTCTGGTAAGAACTCGAGCTGCTGTGTTTTGAACTAGCTGCAGTGTGTTTATTAAGTGTACAGGGCAACCACCCAGTAGAGCATTACAATAATCTAGCCTTGAGGTCATGAAAGCATGAACTAATTGTTCCGCATTTGTTAATGAGAGCATACAGTCGTGCTCAGAATTAATGGTACCCCTGGTAAATATGATGAAAATGGCTGTAAAAAATAAATCTGCATCATTTATCCTTTTGATCTTTCATTCAAAATATTGGCAAAAATCTAAACTTTCATTGAAGTAAAAGAATAGAAAGTGGGGGGGAAATCACATTATGAAATAAATGTTTATCTCCAAAACACGTTGGCCACAATTATTGGTACCCTTTTATTAAATACTTTTTGCAATCTCCTTTTGCCAAGATAACAGCTCTGAGTTTTCTCCTATAATGCCTGATGAGTTTGGAGAACACAGACAAGAGATCAGAGACCATTCTTCATACAGAATCTCTCCAGATCCTTCAGATTCCCAGATCCATGTTGGTGCTTCTTCTCTTCAGTTCACTCCACTCACCAGGTCTGGGACGGTCATGGTAGAAGCTTCATTTTGTGCTACTTAACACATTTTTGTGTTGATTTTGATGTTTGTTTTGGATCGTTGTCCTGATGGAAGATCCAACCACGGCCCATTATACGATTTCTAGCAGAGGCTGTCAGGTTTAGATTTTTTTATCTGTTGGTATTTGATAGAATCCACGATGCCATGCATGTATCTGAACAACAAGTCCAGGACCTCCAGCAGAAAAATATGACCACAACATTAAAGATGGTATATTAAATTGTACACATGGGGTACTTTTTATCCTTGTGTGCACCAAACCCATCTTGCATGTTTGCTGCCAAAAAGCTATTTGTTAGTTTCATCTGACTACAGAACCCTGTGCTGTTTGAAGGTCCAGTCATGTCTGACAACTGAATTTGCTGGGGTTTGTTTTTGGATGAGGAAGGAGGATTTTTCTTGAAAACCTCCCAAACAACATGTGGTGATGTAGGGGTTGTTTAATTTTTTTTTTAATAGGCTTTCTGAACCCAAGACTCAACTAATCTCGGCAATTCTCCATCTGTGATCCTTGAAGTGTCTTTGGCCACTCAAACTTTCCGCCTCACCATGCATTAAGACAATATAGACACACGTCCATTTCCTGGCAGATTTGTAACATCTTTAGTTGATTGGAAGTGCTTAATTATTGCCCTGATGGTCAAAATGGGGATTTTCAATGCTTTAGCTATTTTCTTACAGCCACTTTCTATTTTGTGATGCTCAACAATCTTTTGATGCACATCAGAACTATATTCTTTGGTTTTATTCATTGTAATGGATGATTAAGGGAATTTGGCCTTCGTGTTTCCTCATATTTAAACTCCTGTAAAACAAGAAGTCATGGCTGGACAATTTCATGTTCCCAGTCACCCTGGTGTGCAAAAAAAAAGGTAAATATGAATGGGAATATACTTCAGAGATATTTTACTGGTAAACAATTCTAGGGGTACCAATAATTGTGGCCAACTTGTTTTGGAGAAAAACATTTCTTTCATAATGTGATTTCCCCCCCACTTTCTATTCTTTTACTTCAATGAAAGGTTCGATTTTTGCCAATTTTTTGAATGAAATATCAAAAGGATAAATGATGCAGAATTATTTTTTACAGCCATTTTTCATCATATTTACCAGGGGTACCATTAATTCTGAGCACGACTGTATGTCGTAATTTAGATATATTTTTAAGATGGAAAAATGCGGTTTTACAGATACTAGACACGTGACTTTCAAATGAAAGATTGCTATCAAAAAGCACACCCAGGTTCCTAACCGACGACGAAGACTTAACAGAGCAGCCATCAAGTTTAAGACAGTATTCTAGGTTATTACGTGTGGAAGTTTTTTGTCCAATAATTAGAATCTCTGTTTTTTCAGAGTTTAGTAGTAGGAAATTACTAGTCATCCAATTTTTTATATCAGCTATGCATTCCGTTAATTTTGTGGTATGATGAGTTTCGTTAAGTTTTGAAGAAATATAGAGCTGAGTATCATCGGCATAACAGTGAAAACTAATGCCATGTTTCCTAATGATATTTCCTAATATTTTAGCATGTACAGAGTGAACAGCAGCGGCCCCAGTACTGAGCCTTATGGTACGCCATACTGAACTTGTGATCGATAAAACATCTCTTCATTTACTGCTACAAACTGATAACAGTCAGATAAGTACGATTTAAACCATACTAGTGCAATTCCACTAATGCCAACACAGTTTTCTAGTCTATTTAAAAGAATGCTGTGTTCAATGGTGTAAAATGCAGCACTAAGATCAAGTAACACTAATAGAGAGATACAACCGCGATCGGATGATAAGAGCAAATCATTTGTAACTCTAATCAGAGCTGTCTCAGTATAGAGCTAGTCAATGGTACGGTCTAAATCCTGACTGAAAATCCTCGCAGATATAATTTCTTTCAAGAAAGGAACACAGTTGTGAGGATACTGCTTTTTCTAATATCTTTGACAGAAAAGGCAGATTCGGGAACGGCCTGTAATTGACTAATTCTGTAGGATCAAGTTGCGTTTTTTACCAAACGGTTTAATCATAGCCAGCTTAATAATAAATGATTAATGATATTGAGAAGAGGATCTATGACTCTGGACGCATCTCTTTCAAAAGCTTAGTCGGTATAGGGTCTAACATACAAGTTGTAGATTTAGATTAATTAAAGAGTTTACAAAATTCTTCCTCTCCTATAGCAACAAATGAATCAAATTTTTCCTCAGGGAGACTACAATGCACTCCCTGATGCGATACTGTAGTAGACGGTAGGCCTCTCTGTAAGCAATCGAGCTCTCCTTCCATGAAATCCAAAATACCTCTAGTTTTGTTTTTTTCCAGTTGCGCTCCATTTTTCTGGCTGCTCTCTTAAGGGCCTGTGTGTGCTCGTTGTACCACGGCGTTGGACTATTTTCGTTAATCTTCTTTAAGCGCAACGGAGCAACTGTGTCTAAAGTGCTGGAAAAGAGAGAGTTAAAAGTTTCTGTTGCAATATCAAGTGCTTCTAAGCTATCTGGGATGCTGAGATGATGAAACTGATTAGGAAGATTATTGATAAAGCAATCTTTAGAGGCAGAAGTTATAGGTCTAACATATTTATAACACAGAGTCGGCTTTGCAGCCTTGGCTAAATGTAATTTACATGAGACTAGGTAATGATCTGAGATGTCATAGCTCTGCTGCAGAATTTCAACAGCATCAACATCTATTCCATGTGATAGTATTCTAGATCTAGAGTATGATTACGACAATGAGTAGGTCCTGACATGTGTTGTCTAACTCCAATTGAGTTTACAATGTCTTTAAATGCCAATCCCAATGCATCTTTTTCACTATCTATGTGTATATTAAAATCACCAACAATTAGTAATTTATCTGCAGCCAATACTAATTCTGATTAGCCTGGCTAACGCCAGAACCAATTCTCGTTGAGACTTGGGTCTGGGAACCACATGTACATTTTCTCGTATTTGAGCCGTGGTTTACGATTGCCCGGTGCCGTTTATTGGGTGCTAAGAATGTCTGTCAAATGCGCCTGTACGTAGCTCATATGCAATCGTTTCAATTATACCAGATGACGTATGTAGAGCGACAGAAATCAGACAAGGAAGAAGACGATGGGTAAGATATTTTTGTGTAAACAATGACATTCAGCGACTATTGCCGTTTGTGCAAGATAAACATGTGGTAGCTTTGCGTCTGCTGCCATGTTGAATCCATAGAAATAAACAAATTGCTTCGGTGTGTCGCATAGATGTCGTCATCGTCTCGCTGCTCCCTGCCCGTTCTGTGATTGGTTCCCTAAATGAGGTGAAAATCTGGCCCATGGTATCCATACTGCCTTTCAGCGTGAATAAAATCGCGCTGCGGGAAGGCAGCATGGGGAAACCCAGAATAAATTATGATAGAAAGTCCGCAAATTCCTGATGGCCTGTATACAGTAGCCAGCAGAATTCTCAAACGTGATTTATTGTTTACAAGTTTACACTATATATTTTTAAATTAAGCACCAACAATTCAAAACTAGTATATTTAAAACTACATTTCTTAGTGGTTTTCTTAGTTGCTTTGCGTTTCAGACAAGGCTCATGTTTATAACTGTAATCTTGTGGGGTTGACTCATTTAAAGTAATATAATCGTTTGGTTTTAGCCAGGTTTCTGTCAAACACAGCACATCTAGGTCATAATCTGAAATTATATCATTAACAATAACTGCTTTTGAAATAAGGGATCGAATATTCAGCAACCCAAGCTTTATCATTGGCTCATCTGTATTATATCTGTTTTTTATTTGCTGAACATTAATTAAATTTTTAACCTTACATGAGTTTGGACGTTTTTTGGATTTCCAAATACGGGAAACAGACAGTCTCTATATGATGATATCTAGGTGAAAGAGGCTCTGTGTGATGGGATTTATCTGACATTGGTGACGTGAGGCCGCTAGCAGACGGTCAGCTAAGCCAGTCTGTCTGCGTCCTGACCTGGTGCCCAATTTGTCATGTTTTAGCTCCAAGACTATGAGCCAAATTACTAGAGAGAAGAGCAGCACCATCCCAGGAGGGATGAATACCATTTCTTTTCAACAGGTCAGGTTTGCCCCAAAAACTTTTCCAATTGTCTATGAATTCTATATTATTTTGCGGACACCACTTAGACAACTAGCCATTGAGTGAACACAATCTACTAACTATCTCATCACTCCTGCGAACAAGAAGGGGGCTAGAGCAAATTACAGTGCTTGACATCATACTTGCGAGTACACACACTTCTTTAATATTAATTATGGTGATCTCCGACTGGTGGAGTCGAACATCATTAGTGCTGACACGAATACTGATCTTAGAGAATTTACGATTAGCATTAGCCAGCACTTTTAAATTTGCTTTGATGTCAGGGGCTCTGCCTCCCTCCAAACATGTGACTATGGTGGCTGGTGTCTCTATTTTCACGTTCCGTGTGATCGAATCACCAATTACCAGGGCACAATCAACAAAATTCTCAGTGGGTGTTTCACTGAGCGTGGTCAAATCGATTTGTTATGGTAATCAGAATGGAAGAGTGTTTTTTTAATCTGCGACTACAGCGATCCCTCACTGTCACCCATCTGCCCTGCTGCACAGGCAATAATTCAGCCGGAACCGAATCATGTAAAGAGTTCACTATGCTAGGTGCATCCAAAATAGTATCTAAAGCTCTAGCACTCTTACTATCCTCAATTAAAGTTTGGATGCGTGTCTCCAGTTCCGAAATCTTCTCAGTCAGCCTGACTGTCTCCTTGCATTTATCACATATTAATCCTATATTGCAGACAGAAAAGGCTTTGCTAAACGTGACATGAAGTGCAGGTGACAATAACAGGACAAGAAATTACTCACCATGTTTGTTGGCTGATTCTTACTTACGCGCGCGAAAAAAAAAAAAAAAAAAAAACTGAGCGCACGGGTGGCGCGTTAACAGGCTAGCGAGTTACTAGCGTGTTGTGTTAACAATAACGGAAGCTAGCGATGTCAGGTTAATCTGAGATGTTGGGTAAGCTGTATTTAGTAGTATAAACAACTAGAAATGAAAGCTTTAGCTTAAGTTCTGCCGGGAAGACTCAATTGCTACGTCACTTATTACCTTCTCATCTATCCCATCGTGTTCTAATACTTGCGGTATAAAAGACCGGTACTTACACATGTCTGAGTTCGCAGATGTTGATGCTTCCATTCACCTCCATCCTCCCCACCAACACCATGACGGTTCCTTCAGTAAGAAAGAATAGAAATAAAATAGAGCGCAAGGAAGGATAAAAGAGCCTTTGTAGAGGACATGGCTAGCCACGATGAGCATGCCAAAGAGAGAGGTAAATTCAGTGCTGTATATAAGATCACTAAACGGCTATGTGGTGGAAACAATTACCAGCCTGCCCCAATTAAAGACAGGAGTGGCAACATCCTCTCAAATGAATGTGAGGAAGCCAACAGATGGGTACAACACTTTTGTGAAATACTCAACAGTCCTGAGCCGGAAGAGCCTGCCAATCCTCCACTAGAAGTTGATGTTCTGGACATTGACATCAGTACCCCAGCCAAGGCTGAAGTAAGATGTGCAGTTTAAGTGCAGTGTCATCCTTGAAGGCGACCTATCTGAGTGGTTTTCAGTGAAGTCAGGGGTATGGCAAATACCCCTTTTAGATTAAATCTCACCAATCCTGTTCCTGGTCTCCATTGATTGGGTGACACTTTATTTTGATAGTCCACTCTGGACATTCTACTAACTATCAGTAACTTTGCAACCACATGTCAACTAACTGCCATTAGAGTATTAATAAACTATATGCTTAACATCTTCTTACAATTTATTTTGATGGTCCCCCAACAGATTCTACTGACTTTAAGTAACTTGGCAACTACAAGTCAACTTATCTTCCTAACCCAAACCCTAACCCCTAACCATAACCTAACAGTCTACTGACAATCTACTAATACTGTTGACATTAGTTGACATGTAGTAGCAAAGTTACTTAAAGTTAGTAGAACGTCTAAAGTGGACTATCGAAATAAAGTGGAACCCCTTGATTTTGCAGATGATGTAGCTAATTTGTCATTTACGCATGCCCACCTATAAGAGAAGACTGGCAGACCAGACAATTTTGCCAAGAAATTAGGACTCAACATAAACACCACCAAAACCCAAGTGATTTGCATCAACATATGATTTGGTGAACTCATTATTCTGAATGGAAGTCCACTTGAAGATGTCGAGGAGTTCATCTACCTTGGCAGTCTGCTGAGCAAGGACAATGCTGCAGCTAAGGACATAAAAGCAAGAATAGATAAAGCCCGCAGTGCATTCGCTAGACTCTAGCCCATCTGAAAATCTGCACAGTACAGCCTCAGAACAAAAATAAGACTGGCAATGTCAAATATTTTCTATCAGAAAGACTCAGAAGGCAAAAGAATGTATGAATAACATTTATTTAACAGTTGTATGGAAAATGAAATGTTAAAGTTCTTTGGCGTAGGCCCTGTCCGTAATCAAAATCTGGAGGGTAGAAGATACTTGCAGTTCCTGCTTGAAGATGAAGGCAGGGGCGGAGCATACCCCCGATGGATAGACAGAGACTGACCTAGTGGTGGTGGGGAGTATGGGGATGAGAACGCCGACTTAAGTTTCTGCAAACGTAGTAATGTGTGTTAACTGGGCTTAAATACTCCATATGTAGAGTGGTGATTATGTAGCGCAATCCACTCTGGCAGACAGGAAATTGCTGTGCAACCATTATAGCATACTAACTCTGTATGAATCATAATCACACACTGTTCGTTCGTTGGCCAGACGAGAACTGGTCCTCGACTGAGCCTGGTTTCTCCCAAGTTTTTTTTTCTCCATTCTGTCGCCTTTGTCGCTTTTGGCTTGCTTAGTTGGGAACACTTAATATTCAACAATATTATTGAGCTGCCTGCATTGCCACCATTACATTAGAATTGAACTGAGCTGGACGATAACAGCACTGTTTTCTCCAGAGTGGCTATATATATAAATGACCTAAATTAATAACTGAACTTATAGTACAGCCGAAACAAACTTTGTTGCATTATTTTCGTGTTATCACTGTACAGCTGTTTTGAAACAATCTGTATTGTAAAAAGTGCTATATAAATAAAGGTGACTTGACTTGACTAAGTGTGGCCAATACAGAATGAAAAGTCCCACCTGTTGTTCAATTTCTCCTGCACCACGGGCAGCCACAGCTCCTTTATGCTGCCCGACCTCCTCAGCACCGCGATCCCCCTCAGCAGCGAGAGCTCTCTGACAGCATGTCACTCCTTCCTCCTGGGGTTCAGCAAAAGTACTGCCACTAAAAATAAAATAAAACACCAACATAAATACTCTTGGCCTGGTTCTCTCTCGTCATGCACTGTCGTCACACCTCATTTTATCCTTCCGAATCTCCTTCCATGAGACTCAAGACCGGTGTGGCGCAAAGGTGATGCTCATTAGCAATTGCACCACCGCATTCACTCCGTTCCCACGGATCTCAGCTCCACCCTGCTTGCCAGAAGCTCCTTTTATGAAGGCTAAGAACCTGCTTTCACTTAGTAATTGCTGAAAAATAAAACAAAAATACACATCATGGCCTATTTCATGGAAAGCGCCATCTCGGTGTCAAATAGGTGCACATCATGAATCTTATTCGCAGATATCTTAAATCCTTTCACAAACAGATTAAGAGTAAGCCAGAATTAGGCCGTAGTTCAATTAGGGCATTGAAGTAGCTTTTATAAACATGCCTTAGAAAAAACATTACTGGTGTGCATCTTGAGACAAAACAATGACAGAGACATTTTTAAAGCAACAGTGCAAGTTGCTTTAATTTAAAACAGTTCAAACATGCGTTTTAGTCTGGGACTAGGTTTAAGCCTTGTTTGTGAAACCGAGGGTAAAAGTATTCAGGCTGCATCAACAGGCGTATGGGTTTGATTTCATTTCAGGCGTATCCATCACCGTATTGATTGAATAGTGCTTGTTGGGTTGTCATATCATAGTATGCAGTATGATATGCCTCTGGGTTTTATTCACTGAAAAAAATAATGAATTCAGAGCAGAACACTGTTAGTCAGGTTTCATTTCATTCCCTCAGGTTAAACAGAAGGTTCAAGCTGAAATGTGGTTTCAAATGGGTAAATTTAGTGATATTTTCTAAAGACAGTGTTTTATATGTGTTCACAAATCATAAAGCTAAACCATGACAGGTAAGCAACATTAGTCCCTCACTTTAAGAAGTACAATTTTTCAGAGTTTGGTGTTCAGTTTACATTAATTTATTCTTCCCAACACAGAAATGCATTTGTAATTTCCATCTAATCATGTACATTAGTTTTTAATCTAAAAAAACCCCCCACATTTGGCCTTGTGAGAGTTTATCAGATGGATTTCTCTTGAGTCAGTTGAGTTCATCTTAATGCCTGAAATTTAGAGTTATCCTCCACACTCATTAAGCTTCCTATAGTCTCAGCATCAGATGGCACACCTACAGACCGCCCACAGTCCATTCACAGACCATATGATGCATAGTGTTGACAAAACTGAGCACATGTGAGGTGGAACTAGTCACTGGATTTACAGAAATGTGCCAAATTAGTGGCACCAAATCAAGATTTTTGTTAGAGGCACTTTGTAGTACTTAGTCATTTTTATTTTTGGATGGACAAAAAGTCTATACAAATGTATGATATTGTACAAGTATTTCAGTGAACGTGATTCCAGTACAAAATGTTCCTGGATCAACATCTTTGTTGATCCTGGAAAAATATCCCAATCAACCAATCAGATATGAGGGACAAGTTTTCAGTTTATGTCAAGTTTAGGCTTACAACCAGGGTTTAGTGCTTCTACATCAGTGTTATTCACCTATCATTTGCCTCTGGTTTTAGGAATAACTTATGGGTGGGGTTAGGTTTAGGGGTAGATTCATGCTTAGGAATACATTTTCAGATATGAATGTTGTTCCAGGATTAACACAATTTTAAACAAAAAGTCTTTATTTGCAAAATCATGGTGACCCAACTCAGATAGCATACATATCTGGGCCAACTATGACAAATATGGCTCAGTTCTGGCAGTGGCAAAGGTCATATGGGCTGTATCTGACCCACACACCTCAAGCCGGTTTTAGTGTGAGTTGTGGGCTGCTGTGTGTTGCCCAGATGTAGCCCATGTGACCTTTTGCCCTTCGCAGAATTGAGCCATATATGCCATAGTTGGCCCAGATGAGGACTGGATATGTATGCTATTGCCAGCCACACTCAGGTTGAGTCATCGCCGTCATTCCATGTGATACGTGGGCCAGAAGAATCTGGGAGATGTGGGCCACAACTGGGCCAGATGTCATTCTATCTAGGAGTTATTTCAGATAAACCCACTATCCTAAACATAACATACAACTAAAATGAACTGGCTGTTCGTTTTACATGTCTGTAAAACAGTTTTTTTCTTTTCTAAGTTGGTCAAAAACAAATGCAAAGTGGACCAGACTTTATAGTTAAAGGCTCTGTTGTGTGCATCAAATAATATACATATTTGGTCATGTTTGAAAGTGAAAGTTAAACTACTGTCTACTTCCTGGTTGTTGTGGTTGTACGGCTCAGCATGGCCCAGTTGCTGTTAGAAATTGTAACTACACTGTTCTTATTTGATTTCATTTAAAAATATATTGTATACCAAATACATTTTATTTCAAATGAATAAATATTCCTCTGCAGTTGAAGCACATGTGGTATGAGAATGTGGTTGAGTCAATCTGTAACTGTCATCAAATGCCTGTTAGTCTTAAGGAATAAAATTGGAGTGCAGGCTGGACAGGCATTCTATATATTACTTGGAGCCGTGTTTTCCAGAAGCCAGCAGGCTTGAGTTACCCTTTCATGCTAACAAATGTTCCACCCACCTCAAATGACATCCGAGCTAAATGCAGGTCAGATCTGAGAGTGAAGAAGTTTGCCAGCTAAATACTGTGATGATTTTACAAAGCAATAAAGTCTAGGAACCATTTCAATGATTCCATCTACTAAGAATGCAATTAAATGATTTGTCAACCCCTCATAACAAGCAGATTTTTCACTTTTGAGGACCAATTCTATCTCTCAAAAATCATATTGTTAAGATTATTGATAAAACAACATGACTGTTAAGGTAAAGTTTTACTTTTGCTGTCTCATTTGATATAGATTTTTTTTTAAATTTATCAGACCATATCAAACATTTCAGATCATTCCTATGAAGAACATTAAGAAATAATATATAAAATGTACATTATAAATACTGAAGACTGGAGTAAATTCATCTTTGCTATGCATTACAGGAATAAATAGCATTTTAAAATATTACACAATATATAGCTATATATATTTTGAATGCAGCCTTTTTTAGCATAAGGTGTATATACAGTGAGCAGATATAGATGCAAACAATAGAAAATAGAAAACAGTTTATGAATAGTTTATCTATTCTCAAAACTTTCAACTTTCAAACATATTTTCTGGGGAATTTTCTTTTCATTCAGAATAATCAATTTATGGTATTTGTGTTCCTAATCTTACCTTTGTCAATCTTTTATAAGATACCTTTGCCTAACAAAAGCCAAATTTCTTATCATTTTTAAAGGAAATCAACAGCATTGAAATATTGTCAATGGATTAGATGTAGTCTGTAACATGTTGTGGTGTTAGTTTTGTCTATCTAAAGCATTTATCATGTTTGATCAAATTACCCAATTTCTTTTTGTTATATCAACGTTTCAAAAGATGGTTAAAATTGTGAAAATTAATTTTCATAGAAGTTTGATCTGAGCAGATTTCTGAAATTGTCTGATAAACCCTTTTATAAAAAGACATAATTTTAATACAGCCACAACACAGTCTACTGCATTTAGTCTGTCTTTCTGCAGGGTGATAGTGCCCATCAAACACCTCAGATATGATGGCATTTGGAAGGTAGGTAGGTAGGTTTGTAGGTGCTCCGCTCAATGGGTGTTTCCCACACAGCTCATGAGAGATTCCATGATATAAATAGGTTACTTTGCACGAGGGAATCCATCTGTAATGCCACCCCTCAGCTATACTTTACTGACAGTGGTGTGTGCTGGGAAACCGAACGCTTACACCACCGCCAGAGCACGGGGAAAAACACATTCAATAAGTCTGATCGCCGTGGGACAGGAATAAAACTGCAAGGTCATTCATGGGTGACATCACATTCAGGAATGTCTATGGTATGGCCAACACCAATAAACAAAACAATCAATGAAACAGAACTGCAGCATATATTGTGTGTAGCCTATATACTTTACTCAGTTACTTTATACTGTTTGTTTCAAGAAGATGGATGAGCGCTTAAGATCTCAATACAGTTTAGGCGGTGGAAGGATCCAAGCTCATTATTGTCAAACATCATGAAAGGAAATGATGACCCAAAAAGAAGCATTTTATTATTTTGCTTGAGACTGACTTCCACAAAGAAAAAAACGGTCCATGAAAAAAAAGAAAAAAGAACAAGATGAATTCTGTAACATATTACAATTTATTTAAGAATTCTAAATATTATCACTTTTTATAAACATTTGAAATATGTTACGCAGTCAGATTTTTTTGTACCTTATCTACCTCTAAAAAGTTCATTTTAATAGTATCCATATGGTACCGCTATTAACTTTCTCAGTTTGTGTAAATCCACTTGGGGTTCAGAGTATTTATTTTTCCACGCATTCATTTCACACATGTCTAGTACAATTATGTGGGTTTGATTCATTGTTAAAGTGTTGATGATTTAAACTGATTCAAACCCGGCTAGTGTCTTCTGCTGGTTAGATAAGCATGAAAGAACTATCTAAATAGATTGAGATTAAAATAATAGCAGCTTTGTCTCATTTTATATTAACACTAAAAACTGAGATGAAAAATTAACTTCAGGAAGAAATTTACTTTCGCAACGGTTAAAAGTTCAGTGATATCTTCCAAAGATTTTTGAACTTTAAACTTCTCTATCTATATTGTTGACATGCCAACTAGTAAATACACATTTTTATCATGCTGGCATGTTGGAAACTTTTAAACCATGTGTGCTGCATTCACTCATCATCCACAAACTATATAAGCAGTCACATACCAGTTCACCTTTGTCATCAATACCATCGTTCTACACTGAACTACTGCATTGACTTCAGTATTCATTCACTTCAGTAACTTACCTGCTCACATCACTTGTTTCTTTTTTTTGCAAAGTGTTTGCATTCTTCTGTTCCGTGACAACTGTGAAACAAAATGAATCTGTTTCTACACTTTGAAGTGAGCAAGCCTTTAAAAAAACAAAACAGAGCTGTTCACACCACAGCGAATTGGCGCCATATCCTCTATTTTTTTTTTCCAGGTGTAAAGTGATTATTTTAGAACAGTAGCAGAAACACTTGAGCAGAAAAAAAATACTTTAGCTAAAATGCTTCAGAAACCAAGAATGCAGCAAATATAGTTATTTTTATCATACAGTATATGACTCTGACCCTTCAAACCAGGTTTGTGATGCAGAGTTTTTTTTCTTTAAACCTACATTTAGCAGTAGGCCTATTAATCAGCATGTTAAGAGATTAATTGTTATCATTTGGACAATTATTTTTAGATGGCAAGACGATAAAAACTTTGAAATTACTAGTTAACTTTGCTCATAATGAGAGCATTTTGATTATGTACATTGTTTCTGTTTTTAATATAATACTTCTTTTAAGCAAAATATTTTAAAAAATGGTCCAGACTTCAGGAAAACAATGAACCACAGTATCATTTATCAGCCACATGGCCTTCTGCCGTACATGGGTATCTAACAATAATAGTCTGATAAAACATAATCTTGTAGTCTTAATATTCATATCCAATTGGGCTCAACGGTAAAATCTTTAACTTTTTTTGACTGTTAAGGTTTTTTTTTTCTTTTTTCTTTGACAAAGTTCTAATGCTGCCCAGATGGAAAAATATATAACTATTCCAAAAATATATTGTCCCGATCTCCGCTTGTAAGAAACTAGAGACCGAACCTCTAGGAACTACCCCTGATTTAGGCTAAAAAAAACACTTTCAATGACAGTTCCATCAATAAAGAATAACAAAAAGGAACATATTGCCGAAATTGCCGAGTTCAGAGAGATGTCGAAAATGGCCAATTTTTTGCATCCCTCTGAACTTGACAAAAACATATAATTCACCAAGAACAGTGATTCTCTTCTTTAAAAAAAATAAAAATAGGCCGTTGTTGTTTTTATCTAAGAAGATAAAAGTGTAAAATGGGGTCAAGGATTTGCTTATTAGCTAAGAAAATTGGCCCCTTCTGGCACATGCTGTAGCTACATAATCTGGAAGCATATAGCATCTTTCTTTACAAAA
This sequence comes from Meda fulgida, assembly GCA_030578275.1. Lineage (NCBI taxonomy): Eukaryota > Metazoa > Chordata > Actinopteri > Cypriniformes > Leuciscidae > Meda > Meda fulgida. The sequence goes on from CM060619.1 coordinate 19,223,918, forward strand.
TCTTTATTTGTTTTGTTTTGTTTTTGCAAGCAACACTATGCAAGCAAGCAGGTCTGAGTACCCAAGCAAAGATGCCAGATTTCAAATACCAGCTGTTTGTTTTTAGTTCCAAAAGAGATATTTTCACCTCAATAAATAAATTAAATTATGAATATCCTGAATTACCCCTTAATGTCATTCACGAGTTCACACTTACATATAATTCTGAGGGAGTAAGATTTAATGCGTTTTTGGCGTGCTGTCCGGAGGGAGGGCTCCGAGCTCGGAATTCAGCCCGAACCCAGAGTACTCCCCCCGTATGTAAGTGATTTTATAGAACTAGGAGTGTGGAGAACTAGGAGTGTGGAGAAGGGGTGGAGGGGGGATGCTGCAAAACTGTCAATGGATCGAGGTAAGACTGCTGAGTCTATATGTACCCTCTTATCATTGATTGCTGATTGCTGTCCACTCGTGTTAATTATCTGAACGTGCTCCTCCCGAACTTAGTTAATAAAACTTCATTTCACGAGTTCACACTTACATATAATTCTGAGGGAGTAAGATTTAATGCGTTTTTGGCGTGCTGTCCGGAGGGAGGGCTCCGAGCTCGGAATTCAGCCCGAACCCAGAGTACTCCCCCCAATAGGCTAAAGAGCAGAGGACAGCCGCCGGAATAAAGACCCCCAAATGAGTGCCGAGATTGGCGGGCTGGCATCTCGAGAAGGGGCCTGGATGCTTGATCGGGGAGGCCCGTGATGGTGGTTCACTGCCTGGACTGACGGCCCCTGTTGGTCTGCGAATGAGGAGCGGTTGTAGTACACTTGAAAGTTCACTAAGAAACAAACATTATGTTATTTGATTGATATTGTGAAGCTGCTTTGATGCAATTTATATTGTGAAAAGCGCTATATAAATACACTTGACTTGACTTGACTTGACTTGTCCAGGAGGTTTTCACGCTGCATCTGCTGTGATACCAAATGCTCGCTGAAATGAAAGAGAAAACGTGAGAGTTCTACCGGGAACGTTCTCGCTCCGTCCGCTGTGAGACCAATGCTCGCTGGATGGAAAGAGGAAATTGAAAGAGAAAAAATGAGTGCTTGCCCAGGAGATTTTCTCACACTGCATCCACTGTGAGACCAAATGCTCGCTGGATGAAAGAGAAAACGTAAGTGCTCCACTGGGAAAGTTCTCACTCTGTCCGCTGTGAGACCAATGCTCACTGGCCAGAAAGAGGAAATTGAAAGAGGAAAAATGAGTGCTTGCCCAGGAGATTTTCTCACACTGCATCCGCTGTGAGACCAAATGCTCGCTGGATGAAAGAGAAAACGTAAGTGCTCCACTGGGAAAGTTCTCACTCCGTCCGCTGTGAGACCAATGCTCGCTGGACAGAAAGAGGAAATTGAAAGAGGAAAAATGAGTGCTTGCCCAGGAGATTTTCTCACACTGCATCCGCTGTGAGACCAAATGCTCGCTGGAAGAAAGAGAAAACGTAAGTGCTCCACTGGGAAAGTTCTCACTCCGTCCGCTGTGAGACCAATGCTCGCTGGACAGAAAGCGGAAATTGAAAGAGGAAAAAAATGAGTGCTTGCCCAGGAGATTTTCTCACACTGCATCCGCTGTGAGACCAAATGCTCGCTGGATGAAAGAGAAAACGTAAGTGCTCTACTGGGAAGGTTCTCACTCCGTCCGCTGTGAGACCAATGCTCGCTGGACGGAAAGAGGAAATTGAAAGAGGAAAAAAGAGTGCTTGCCCAGGAGATTTTCTCACACTGCATCCGCTGTGAGACCAAATGCTCGCTGGATGAAAGAGAAAACGTAAGTGCTCTTCTTGGAAAGTTCTCACTCCGTCCGCTGTGAGACCAATGCTCGCTGGACAGAAAGAGGAAATTGATAGAGAAAGAATGAGTGCTTGTCCAGGAGATTTTCTCACACTGCATCCGCTGTGAGACCAAATGCTCGCTGGATGAAAGAGAAAACGTAAGTGCTCTACTGGGAAAGTTCTCACTCCGTCCGCTGTGAGACCAATGCTCGCTGGACAGAAAGAGGAAATTGAAAGAGGAAAAAAGAGTGCTTGCCCAGGAGATTTTCTCACACTGCATCCGCTGTGAGACCAAATGCTCGCTGGATGAAAGAGAAAACGTAAGTGCTCTACTGGGAAAGCTCTCACCCGACTTGTAGGCCCTTAATGATATTAAGGTAGGAGATAAAAGAGGTGATTGAAAGAAGAGAAAAATTAGGGAAAGGCAAGTTATAAGAGACATGGAATGTTTTGAAACATCTCCAAGCAGTAACGTAGGATTGAAGGGTCCTGGGAGATACTGCTTGGAGGATGCTGTCGAGTGAGTTACGGGAATATTAGTTCTGAATAGCGAGGAACTGGAGTTGGGAATTGATCCGCCTCTGGAGCCAGCATCCTGAATTTCTGAAACAGAAAACGAGACAGAGAGTCAGCAGTTCGCGTTGTGAAAAATTAGATTTTTTCAAGGAAAGTAGAAGAGACGAGGATTATTCGGTCGATTTTCTCTTTGGGGAGGGATGCTTGGAATTTGTCTGAATCCAAATTAATTCCTAGGAATTCGATGGATGTTGCAGGGCCCATGGTTTTTTTCTGTGCTATAGGAATTCCTAGCTCAGAGAAAACGTTTTGTACCGTGAGGATGTGCGCAGCTGGAATAGCATCGGGAGGCGAGATTATTAGAAAATCGTCTAGCAGGTGAATGAGGTAAGGAATGGCGTAGTTGTTCGACAAGATCCAGCAAACGGCTTCTGATAGCATGTCAAATATTTTAGGGCTGCTTTTGCATCCGAATGTTAAACGTACTGCGAAGTAATATTTCCCGAGCCAGCGAACTCCAAACAGGTGCCATGAACCCTGATGGATAGGCATTACTTTGAAAGCAGCTGTAACGTCGATTTTTGCAAGCCAAGCACCCCGACCTGCGATTTTGATCATGTCAATAGCCTGATCTATGTCGTGGTATTTGAGAGAAAATTCATCGAGAGGGATCAAGCTGTTTATGCTTGGGAACGGAGAATTGTGCGGGGCTGACAGGTCGATTATTAGGCGTTTTTTTTTTTTTTTTTTTTTTTTTAGACTTGAAGACTGGACATACAATGCGAGCATGGGCGCCGCCACAAAAGCTTCAGATGTGCATAAACCGGCAGCGTGCTCTTTGACATCTGCCCGCGTTGAAATGATTACAAGGCTGCCTGCTTTCATCAAAAGCAGAGTCCTGTATTGCGCTGGTGGTTGCTGCGCGCGGCACATAGCTAGTGGATTTAGCATGGCTTGTTCCCACGTAGGGAAGAGAGGATGGGTTAACCTGTGGGCACGATGCGGTTGAGTGCGCCACTGACCTGCAAACTGCACAGGTAATGTTTTTGCAACCTAAAAATACCCTGCTGTGGAGATCCGAGTCAAGTGCACCCCAGTATGTGCACTGATTACATTGTGCGACTCGCACGGCACTTTTTGCAGAAAAAAAGTTTGTGGTAGGTGTAGAAATGCCCGCCCCCCATAGGACAGCGCGAGTTCGGTCTCCTACGGTACATAGAACATCCACTGGGAGACCAATTCTCGCTGGATGGAAAAAGAGTAGAGATAGATGCATGCTATGTCCGCTGGGAGACCATGCTTGCTGGACGGAGAAGGAGGAAACATAGATGCATGCTATGTCCGCTGGGAGACCAATGCTCGCTGGACAGAGAAAGAAGAAACATAGAAACAGAGCTCCTTCAGGAGCAGAGGACACATACTGCTCTGGCAGTGGAGAAAATTAGCCAGAGAAAAAGAGCTCCTGCGGGAGCAGAGGACACATACTGCTGTGGCAGTGGAGAAAATTAGCCAGAGAAACAGAGCTCCTGCGGGAGCAGAGTAGACATCACTGCTGCGACAGTGGAGAAAATTAGCCAGAGAAACAGAGCTTCTGCGGGAGCAGAATAGACATCACTGCTGTGGCAGTGGAGAAAATTAGCCAGAGAAACAGAGCTTCTGCGGGAGCAGAGTAGACATCACTGCTGCGACAGTGGAGAAAATTAGCCAGAGAAACAGAGCTTCTGCGGGAGCAGAGTAGACATCACTGCTGTGGCAGTGGAGAAAATTAGCCAGAGAAACAGAGCTTCTGCGGGAGCAGAGTAGACATCACTGCTGTGGCAGTGGAGAAAATTAGCCAGAGAAACAGAGCTTCTGCGGGAGCAGAATAGACATCACTGCTGTGGCAGTGGAGAAAATTAGCCAGAGAAACAGAGCTTCTGCGGGAGCAGAGTAGACATCACTGCTGCGACAGTGGAGAAAATTAGCCAGAGAAACAGAGCACCTGCGGGAGCAGAGTAGACATCACTGCTGTGGCAGTGGAGAAAATTAGCCAGAAAACAGAGCTTCTGCGGGAGCAGAGTAGACGTCACTGCTGTGGCAGTAGAGAAAATTACCTGGAGAAATTGCGCTCCTGCGGGAGCGGAGGAGACATCACTGCTGTGGCGGTGCAGGAAATTAGCCAGAGAAACAGAGCTCCTGTGGGAGCAGAGTAGACATCACTGCTGTGGCAGTAGAGAAAATTACCTGGAGAAATTGCGCTCCTGCGGGAGCGGAGGAGACATCACTGCTGTGGCGGTGGAGAAAATTGGCCAGAGAAACAGAGCTCCTGTGGAAGCAGAGGAGGCATCACTGCTGTGGCAGTGGAGGAAATTAGCCAGAGAAACAGAGCTCCTGGAGAATTGAGCTCCTGTGGTGAGGCAGAGTGAAGGGAGGAGGAGTTTGGGGCCTGGCCGATCGATGCTCATCTTGCGCGTTAATCGAAGACGCGAGGAAGAGGAGGTGAGAGATTAAATCCTTGCATGATTATGTGCATCTGAAGTTTTAAGTGGCCGGGCAAAGATAGCAGTTTGCGTTTAGAACAGTTTAGACTATCTGGGAAGGTGGATGAGTTTGTGCAGTGATGCCTGGAAATCACCTGTATACAATTTAATGCCCAAAATTCAAATGGACGAGGCTGAACCAATGGTTTTAACCGGTGCAATTGGAATCCCGAACTCAGCGAAACTGTGCGGGGCTGAGGGATTGATTATTAAACGTTTGAAAATGTTCTTATTTCTCTGTTTATTTATTTATTTATTTTTTGTAAATAAATTGCAGTACAACAAAAGGTTCTTAATGGTTCTGTGTGCAATCTGCACGTAATATGCGACCAACTGTTTACATGTGAGTTTACGCCACAGGAAGTATTGCGTTAATGAACGGCAAATCCTTTGAATGGAAACTATTTAATACACGTGTTCCCCTGATCAAATTTGTATCCAGATAGCATGACTTGCTCGTGAATCAACAACTGAAGCGATGCGAAGTTCAAATCAGGGACAGAAAACGAAAAGGTTTTGAGCTAAGCACTCACGGAGTTGACCTGGCAGATGTTGAGAGTGTGGACTGGCCGGAACTGAATCTGCAGCGCGGCTTACTTAGGGCCTGTTGCGGCGGCCTGACGCTGGAGGAAGGCCCGTTCCTTTGCGTTTAAGAGGGAAGCATTGCCTTATTGTCCATTTCTCTATGGCAGGAATTTTTTAAATGGTCCGGTTTAAAGAAATACGCAGGAGTACATTGGGAATGTTTCGCCCGCGGTTGCGAGGACCCGTTTGTTTGGCCTGGCGCCCATGAGATAATACCAGAGGATTGCGGCAAAGATTCCTAATTCTGAAGGATGAAAGATTATTCATCGAACATAAAGCTCGATTCGGACATGTTAGGAAGGTACTGCGGGGCCAAACGCTGCAAAACTGTCAATGGATCGAGGTAAGACTGCTGAGTCTATATGTACCCTCTTATCATTGATTGCTGATTGCTGTCCACTTGTGTTAATTATCTGAACGTGCTCCTCCCGAACTTAGTTAATAAAACTTCATTTCATGTGTCATTTATTAATCTGTATCACATGTTGACTTTACAATTTAGAAGATAAATTAAAGTATACAAAACAGTTTTTTATATCCTAATGCCGATTTTATAGATCTTAGTTCATAAACAGTAATCTTATTACCAGAATGACCATCCAGTGATGGATGCAGATATGTTGGCATAAGGAGTGGCTCTATCAGTGTAAAACACATGATTAAATGATAATGTGTCTGGACAAGAACTATAGTGATAAGAAACGGATCCAGTTACCAGGAATCAGGAACCAAACTGGAGAGATAAGAATATGAATAGTGCAAGTACTTGTTTGAATTACCCCATTCTATTCGTCATCCATTTTGGGCCTTCCCATTCAAAATGTCAATAAGATAAGAATTCAAGAGGAGCTGAAGCAAATGCAGTGAATGCTGAGAGTCAGTAAGGCTAAGGTTGGCCACAATATGAAAATGGATGTTAGACTGCAGAAGAAAAATATATAGTGAGTACTGGGTACTCGGTACTGGGGACTGTGACATAAATGTCATTACTGTCACTTTTGACAATTTTCAAAGCGTTGTTGTATTAATTAAAAGTATTAATTTCTTACAAAAAAAACCTTACTAATCCCAAATTTTTCAATGGTAGTGTATATGCTCTTAAGGGGGTTGCACACCGGACGAGAAGCACAGTGCCGCGTCGCATCTAGGACAACTCGAAGTATCTTTAATATATGTAATTTTGGTGATCAAAGATGAGTTTTGAGGGATACAATTATTGACTCCCCAATTAAAATGATTTTTTACCCATTTAAGGGTAAGATTTGTATTGATGTTCAACAAATAAAAAATAGATATAATACAGATGAACAAATGATTAAGCTGAGGTTGCTGAGTATTCGATCCCTTACTTCAAAATCACTCTTTGTAAATGATATGATTACAGATTATAACCTAGATGTGCTGTTTGACAAAAACCTGGATAAAAGCAGACAATTACATTACTTTAAATGAGTCCACCCCCCAAGATTTCTGTTATAAAAATACGAGCCACGTCTGAAGAAAAAGGGGGAGGTGTTGCTGTAATCTATAGTAATATCTTCAGAATTACTGAGAAGTCTAGTTTCAAATATAATTCTTTTGAAATGTTGGTGCTTTATGTAACACTATCTAGTGTAAATGATAAATTCCGCTTGACATTTGTGCTAGTTACTGTATACAGGTCACCAGGACACAGATTTTATTAAAGAATTTCCAGCACTTTAGACACAGTTGCTTCTTTGCGCTTAAAGGAGATTAAAGAAAATAGTCCAATGCCGTGGTAAAACGAACACACTCGGGCCCTTAAGAGAGCAGCAAGAAAAATGGAGGATTGCTGGAAGAAAACAGCTCGATTGCGTACAGAAAGGCCTTGAAAACGGCTAGATCTACTTATTTTTTAATCTCTTAGAAGAAAACAAACACAATTTGATACAGTGGCTAAATTAATACAAAAATAAAGCTTCTACTTCTGAAGTTTCCAAAGAGCATAGCAGTAATTACTTTATGAACTTCTTTACTTACAATATTGATAATATTAGAGAGAAAATTATAACTATGCAACCATCTACTACAGTTACGCATCGGACTTGCATTGTAGTGTCCTTGAGAAAAAATTCCATTCATTCGTTGCAATAGGAGAGGAAGAATTGTCTTATCTTGTTAAATCATCTAAATCAACAAAATGTATTTTGGGCCCTATACAGGCTAAGCTATTGAAAGAGATGCTTCCAGAGGTCATAGATCTTCTCCTTAATATTAATTCATATTTGTCACTAGGATATGTACTGAAAACTTTTAAGCTGGCTATTATTAAACCTTTTATTAAAAAACGCAACTTGATCCTAGAGAATAGTCAATTACACACTGATCTCAAATCTACCCTTTTTGTCAAAGATATTGTCATAGAAAAGCAGTATCCTCACAACTATGTTCCTTTTTTAGAAAGAAATGGTATCTGCAAGAAATTCCAGTCAGGATTTAGACCGTATCATAGTACTGAGACTGCTCTCATTAGAGTTACAAAGATTTGCATTACATTACATTACATTACATTACATTAGATTTGCTCTTATCATCTGATCATGGTTGTATCTCTCTATTAGTGTTACTCGATCTTAGTGCTGCATTTGACACTATCAACCTCAACATTCTTTTGAATAGACAAGAACATTATGTTGGCATTAGTGTTATTGCATTAGAATGGTTTAAATCATACTTATCTGACCATTATCAGTTTGCAGTAGTAAACCAAGAGATGTCATATCGATCACAAGTTCAATATGGAGTACCACAAGGCTCAGTACTAGGACCGTTGCTGTTCACTCTGTACATTCTGTTCACTCTACCCTTGGGAGATATCATTAGGAAGCATGAGTATATGTGTGCACAGTACAGGTATATGTTTCTGTCACCTTATGAAAACTTTTTTCTTATGAAAAAGATTTTCCAAGATCTGTAATTTTCTGCTTTTTATTATATCTTCTCTTATAATTTAGATCTTTATCTACTTGTTTAAAACAGAACACTCCATTCTCTTGACACCAGAAAACAATTCTCTGATTAACCTATAATATAGCATTAATAGGCCTCACTGGCCTTCCTAAAAAGACCAATAGACAGTTGCAGCTCATACAGAATGCTGCTGCCAGGATTCTGAGCAGAACCAGAAAATATGAACACATCACACCAGTCCTCAGTTCTTTACACTGGCTGCCAGTTACATATAGAATTGATTTTAAAGTATTATTACTGGTATATAAATCATTCAATGGCCTAGGACCTCAATACATTGCAGATATGCTCACTGAATATAAACCCAACAGATCACTCAGATCACTCAGATCATTAGGATCACATCAGCTAGAAATACCAAGGGTTCACTCTAAGCATGGTGAGTGTGCTTTTAGCTACTATGCCAGCCGTAGCTGGAACCAGCTTCCAGAAGAGATCAGATGTGCTCCTACAGTAGTCACATTCAAATCCAGACTCAAAACACATCTGTTTACCTATGCATTTACTGAATGAGCACTGTGCCACTGCTGTTTGTACTGTATTTTATTTAATGTTTTAATTATTCTGATTTTATTTGATTATTTCTGTATTTTATCTTTTATTCTAAACTGTTTTAATTTTTCTGATCTCTTTTGTTTTAATTTCTTCTATGTAAAGCACTTTGAATTACCATTGTGTATGAAATGTGCTATATAAATAAACTTGCCTTGCCTTGCCTTGCCTAATAATGTTTTTTGTCTCCACAGAAACATATACCAACTCAAAAGCCCTATATAGCCAGGAACCTTTATTTTTAAGAGTATAGAGTAACGTGAGTGTTCTTCTTGAACACCATACAGAGGTCCCAATGCTGAGAGATAAAAGGAGGGCAGCACATTTGAACATTTTATTTTCAGATGTATCTAATCTAGAGGCCATCATATGAGTGGCTTCCTTTGTGTTACAGTACATTCTGAAAATAATGTGAGTTCCCCAAGGCTCTGTACTGGACCCATACCTGTTGACCTTTTGCACCGCTGACTGAGTCTTTTCTGAATTACAGTTGTAACTGCAGTGCAACATATGGAATGTCACTGGGGTGGCTCCAGCCTGAGAAGGGGGAGACAACACCGGACAGTGACGGCAGAGCAGGTTCTGTCAAGGGAAAGACACGGGCTCACCGCAGGGAGCTGGTTGTGGAAGAATACGCATATGGGATCGCCACAGGGATCACCACATATGGAACCCAGTCTAGCACAAGTTACACAAGCATACGAGCACTAGACCTGCCGTCAGCCAGGGCTGGGTCTGCCTCCTCCGAAGGCAGCGCTTGCAGGTTCACCACCTGGTCCCGGAAGGGAGTGGTAGGAACCTTGGGCACGTATCCGGGCCGGGGTCTCAGGATCACGTGAGAGTTAGCCGGGCCGAATTCCAGGCACGATTCGTCGACCGAAAATGAATGCAGGTCCCCTACCCTCTTGATGGAGCCCAATGCAATCAGGAGCACTGTTTTACAGGACAGAATTTTTAACTCCGCTGACTGCAAAGGCTCAAAGGGAGGTCTCTGAAGTGGCGAAAGGACCAGAGGGTATAGAGAGAGGAGTGAGGAGGATTCAGTCTCCTCGCCCCCCTCAGGAGCCTGACGATCAGGCCGTGCTTTCCCAGTGACTTGCCTTCAACTGCATCGTGATGTGCGGCGATAGCGGCAACATACACTTTAAGGGTGGAGGGAGACAGCCTTCGCTCCAACTCATCTTGCAGGAAGGAAAGCACGGCTCTGATCGAGCAAGATCGGGGGTTCTCCTCGTGAGAACACCAACCAATGAACAGGTTCCACTTCAACGCATAGAGGTTCCTCGTAGAGGGGGCTCTAGCGGAAGTGATGGTGTCAACTACCGCTTGGGGTAGGTCACCTAGAACCTCCGCGTCCCGTCCAGGGACCAGACATGGAGTTTCCAGCTGTCTGGTCTCTGAGAGAGGAGGTCCTCTCTTAGAGGAATGGGCCAGGGAGGGGCTGTCGCAAGGAGCACCAGTTCCGGGGACCAGGTCCGGTTGGGCCAATACGGCGCAACTAACATGACCTGCTCCTCGTCCTCCCTGACTTTGCACAAGGTCTGTGCAAGAAGGCTCACTGGGGGAAAACTTGCGTAGGCCCAGGGGCCAGCTGTGTGCCAGAGCATCCGTGCCGAGGGTCCCCTCGGTCAGGGAATAGAACAACTGGTAGTGAGACGTGTCCGGGCCGGCAAACATATCTACCTGTGCGGTCCCGAGGCGCCTGAAGATCAGCTGGACCACCTGGGAGTCGCCATTCTCCTGGTAGCACCTGCTGCCGTGAGAGCTCGTCGGCTCCACAGTTGAGCAGGCCAAGAATAATAAGTGGCACGAAGCGACCAGAGATGGCGGGCGAGTTGTGACATGCGGTGGGAGCGTAGACCACCCTGGCGGTTGATGTACGCAACGGTCGCAGTGCTGTCTGTACAGACCAGTACATGCTTGCCTAGTAGGGGCGTTTTGAAGCGGCCCAGCGCAAGATGTACTGCTAACAACATGCAGTTGAGGCCTCGTCCACAGACCTGAAGCTGCATGCCCGTTGTACGTGGCCCCCCAGCCGGTGGCAGAGGCATCAGTGGTGACCACAGAATGCCTAGACACTTGTTCTAGGGGAACCCCGGTCCGCAGGAACAACGGGTCCAACCACAAGATGAGAGTTTGGCGACAGTGCGGGGTCACTTGGACACGGCACGAGCCGCTCTGCCACGCCCATTTTGGGACTCGATCGTGGAGCCAGTGTTGGGGCAGCCTCATATGAAGCAATCCGAGCTGAATCGCATAGCCGAGTCTGACGGTACGGATGAGCCAACGAGACGGGCTGGGAAGCACTAGGCAGGCTCCCAGACACCGTACAAGCGAGACTAACGGCATGACAGACGTACCCGAGGTGGGGCAGCGCGGCGGAATGCAGGGACCCGACTCGGATGGCATAGTGGCCCGAACAACACTAACCTGACTCCACCGATCGGCAGGAGATGAGTGAGACGGCATAGGCGGGGCCTCGAGCACATCAGGCTACCGCTGGCGTAGCAAGAGTGGGCAGATGGTGGCAAGGCATAGCATCGGACACTGCCAACCTCGCTCTCTTGGGACCCAGAGATAGAGAAGGAGTGAGGGGCCCACACGGATTGGTTTCCAGGCGGGGAAGCCCTCACTATAATCCTCCGGTCACCCTGGCTATACGCAGAAGTAGCCCTTTTCTGGTGCACCAGAAGAAGAACTAGATCGGGGCATAGACGAGGGGACTCCACCTCGTTTGAGGCACTTGAGTCTCGACCGCGCATCTAGAGCGCCGAACAACGCGAGTTGGGTTGCCGTGACAAGAGAGGTCTCTTTATGTTCTCTCAAGAGAGAACATAAACCACCCATGAGCACAGTTTCAGCACACTTAAGCCCAGGCATGTGAAACAGTGATTGTGGCCGTCACATGATGATAGGAAACGGCCGCATCCAGAAACACACGCTTTGAATGACGTGTTGAAAAATACAAAGTGTCAAACCGTGTATGCTTTTTCAGGAAAAACTGCTCTCTCTGGTGCTGAAGCACCCAGGGATGACCGCGGCTACACAAACAGGATGATAGTGCAAGCCTGATGAGAGCACTCACATTCTCATTGAAGGCGCAATATTCTGAGCTGTAAAAACAACTGTTTTGCCGGCTCTCTGAGATCGCGGCCAGCGCTGTCTGCGCTGTCATGCCAACACCAGCTTTGAAGAGGCGTTCTCCCAAAGAGCAGTCTCGTTTTCTTCTTTAGAAGTTCAACATTGTCAGAAGATTGTAGAGCAGGAAAAGTAGAACTGCTCGGCTCCAAAGCGAAAGACGATGTGCGACACACCTGCTGTTCGTTATATGCTCGTGCTACAAGCAGAGCAGCTGATGCAATTATGCATGCCAATGTGCATTGGCTTGTTTTACTACTCTCGAAGTAGATTGGTCTCTCAAGGCAATCCCAATTACGTTACGTCGAACGTGAGCGACTGAAAGGGAACTGCTCTTTCCAGCATTTCAAAACACATTTCTTTTGTTCAAAGTGAAAGTGGAAGTGCTCTTAGTGGGTTTATAATAAAGAATAGTTTGTGGTCTGAAACTGATAGAGAACTGATTAATTAAGTTTAAAAATAAAATCAAAAACATAAAACTGCTTGTAAATGTGGCAGGATGGACTGGGGTTTAATCCAGTCCCTCCTTGTAATTTGGTTATGATTGGCTCTTATCTTTTCTAGCCGGTTCGCGATTGACTCATGGTATGTCTTGGGTGGCCAATTATGTCAGGAGGAATATGTTATAACTCAAACATACCCTTAGAGAAGCACGCACGCTGGAAGCTCGTATTGTTTGGGTTTAGCCAATTTTCGGTGGTGTCGCAGGTATGTAAAGGTGTATCGCAAATGTTGTACTGTTGCCCAGTTTGCTTGTGGTTTATGTGGGGCTGCGATCTTTCATAGAAATTCCTTGCTGTGTCGCGGCTACTCCATTTTATATCAGATTTAAAGGAATAACGCATTGTTATTCTGGTTGCCTGGCACGCCCCGCATTGCCTGCGAGACTCGTGTGTCAACGTGCTGTTGCTCAGGTAGGGTTTCTCCATTCGGGCTATGTGGTTGTCTTATTTGGGTTTAGTGAGCCTTGTGGTATGCCATACTGAACTTGTGATCGATAAGACATCTCTTCATTTACTGCTACAAACTGATAACGGTCAGATAAGTATGATTTAAACCATGTTAATGCAATTCCACTAATGCCAACATGGTTTTCTAGTCTATTTTCTAAAGAATGTTGTGGTCAATGCTGTCAAATGCAGCACTAAGATCGAGTAACACTAATAGAGATATACAACCACGATCGGATGATAAGAGCAAATCATTTGTAACTCTAAAGAGAGCTGTCTCAGTACTATGGTATGGTCTAAATCCTGACTGAAAATCCTTGCAGGTATAATTTCTTTCAAGAAAGGAACACAGTTGTGAGGATACTGCTTTTTCTAATATCTTTGACAGAAAAGGCAGATTTGAGATTGGCCTGTAATTTACCAATTCTGTAGGATCAATTTGCGTTTTTTTAACAAGCAGTTTAATCATAGCCAGCTTAAAGGTTCTGATACGTAACCTAGAGACAAAGAAGAATTGATGATATTTAGAAGAGGATCTGTGACATCTGGAAGCATCTCTTTCAGTAGTTTAGTCGGTATAGGGTCTAACATACAAGTTGTCGATTTAGATGAATTAACGAATTTGCAAAATTCTTCCTCTCCTATAGCAACAAATGAATCAAATTTTTCCTCAGGGAGACTACAATGCACTCCCTGATGCGATGCTGTAGTAGACGGTTGCATAGTTATAATTTTCTCCCTGATATTATCAATCTTATAAGTGAAGAAGTTCATAAAGTCATTACTGTGCTGCTCGGAAACTTCTGTGCTTGAAGCTTTCTTTTTCGTTAGTTTAGCAACTGTTTCAAATAAATACCTAGGATTATGTTTATTTTCTTCTAATAGGATTGAAAAATAAGAAGATCTAGCAGCTTTTTAAGCCTCTTTGTAAGCAATCGAGCTCTCCTTCCATGAAATCCGAAATACCTATAGATTTGTTTTTCTTCCAGTTTTTGTTTTTGTATTTCTTCCAGGGTGGATTCTTTGGATACTCATACCCGAGTCGCTGGACGCCCGCCCGTAAGCGTCAGCCAGGTCTTGTGTGTGTGCGTGTGTGCATACTTCCCGTCAGTACATTGATTCACACATCCTTATATGTGCTATTTATTATTGTGTTTTATTGATGATGATGAACTCTTCAATCTACTTTGGATTGCTGTAATTTTGTTGACATTGTAGTGACAGGGTGGTGACTCTTACCCAGTGTGTAGTGTTTTAAAAATTGCTGACGTCAGTTTTCAGAGTGCTTACTTTGCTTAATTTGCTTTGCTTAATGATTCCAATCTATAGATAATAAAGGCGGGCATACACTGCGATTTCAGCAAGGTTACCTACTCACACTGAACGAGTAGATCGCAAATTTGATTCATAATTTTTTTTTTTTGCATGGAACCATGTCCCTGATTGTTCAGTGCTCGAACCTGATTGTTTAATTTGATAAAAGCCTTAGTGGTTACTTATAGTTCCCCGGGTTAGGCCTCGGGTGGCGTAGTCGCATCGCATTCCTGCCAATGCTACATAAACATAGTAGATCCATTAATGGTCAAGCCAAAGAAAAAGAGAGTCCACAGGGATCTCTTTCAGAGAGGTTAAGAATAATTTTAGACCGCAATCAAGCCCTGTTTTTGTTCAGTAGCCATTACTGCTTTCCTTATGTTTCTGAATCAAGATGATCAGGATTATCACTAAGCTAACAAGTGAACATGAATCTGGAGGTAGCCGTGGCCTAATAGTAAGAGAGTCAGACTGGTAACCTGATGGTTGCTGGTTCAATTCTAAATACTGCCAGAAAATTACTGAGGTGCCCTTGAGCAGGGCACCCAACCCCCAGTCGCTCCCAAAATGTCTGCCCACGGTTCCAGGAGTGTGTTCACTACAAATGTGTGTGCACTAACTTGGAACAAATACCTAGTACGGGTTACCATACTTGGCCTTCACGTCATGTTGCTTTCACTTCTTTTTTTTTTTTTTTACTTTCACAAGACATATTAATGAAAATATGACCTCTGTCCACCCCCAACCTCATTGCAAACAAGTCTGTCTCTGACATTTAGCATTTTCAAATGTTGCCGGTTCAGCTGTCTGCTCTTCCCATGTGCCACTGGCTGGCTCTCTCTGCTCCTTAGATGTGCATAAAGACTGGAACGCTTCTTGAGAGTCAGTCTCAGATGTCTATATTCCGGTGTAGACTCCAGATACTGAGACACAATATATTCTGGTCTCAGTCTCATGGAAAGTTCCATGGGTTAAGCTCACAGAGGTCTCCTTAACTAAATCATACAGCTTTGGCAAGTAATTTAAAGTATTTTTTTTTTTTCATGAGGATTTACTTTGTGACTTTTGAGGTACCTTTGTTTGGTGGCTTCATTAATGTATTGTAGGTCTCTGACCTTGACTGATTTTTACAGCCATGACCCATACCACTATGTTGATTAAATTACTTATTCTCAATTGAGGTGGCAGCAGTTATAAAGGGTTACTTTCTCAATAAATCTTTACGACCTTAGGCAAAATAGGGCATGGCCCCATCATTGCAAAACTGTTTGTGGCCATTGACGTGTAAAAGGTTAAGTAGGAAATAGTCAATCATTCTTACATAGATCATACACCTGACAGTTCAGTTTCAGGCTTTAAATTAACTATGGGTCATTTCTTCCTTTTTTACTTTGATCACATGGAAAGGAGATAAATTAGAATGCTATATTTCTTGAAACTCTTCAATTGAAACGCAAACAGGGTTTAAAAGCTAACCCATTTGTCATTGTGAAAGAAGGCAAACACTGAGGCAACAAGAGGCAAATTTATCACATTATATTTTATTACAGTTGTGTTTTACTATTCATAGTTATTATTTTTATTATTATTATTATTATTATTATCATAATCATCATCATCATTATTATTATTTAACTAGATATGGAGATATACTATATATATATCTATATATATATATATATATATCTATATATATATATATATATATATATATATATATATATATATATATAGATAGATATACATAGATATACATCATGTTCATAATTATTCATATAATTGATATTAATAAACCATTGTAGCTCATTTAAAAAAAGTTACATATAGCTCCATAGAGGACAAAAATGTCCACGTCAAAATACTGTCATAAAAAATTGAAGCTTGGGAGCACAGACTTAAGTTTGGTATCATTTTTATCAAAAAATGAATGTCAATCCAAAAAAAGTTATATAGGTTTAAGTTTATGAAAATTTTAAATAAAATATATATTTTATAAAACAAGATGAACTCAGATGAAGATTTTGTTTGGGCGCAGTAGCAAACTTTCCCCATTGGATGCCATGCAGCAAAACTCCACTGGTGCGCACAGTGATTGGATTTTAGATTTGCAGTTGAGTTTATACTCTCTCAATATTACAAAGACACACATGCACACACACATTTTTTTTATCACACACATACCAACCACACTCTGACATCCATACCAACACACCCACACAAATATCGTTGCATAATTTATCCAATTGGCTCTATAATATGCCGAAGCAGAAAACAGGAATAAAGCGAGAATTTGCTTTATAGACCAAACCTGAAAAAATGGCACCATCTGATAAAAAAATTGTAAAAATTTAAATTTTGAAGCCTTGCCAACAGAATGAAAGCCTCTTAACAAAGATTGCATCATTTATGGTAAAAAATGCAGTTTTAATGGGTTTCAATGGGGCCATTTTTGTCCAAAAGGCGCTGAGAGGGAGTATTTTGTGTACCTAGTGCAAAAATTTTTTTTTTTAAGGAAATAGAGGGGAAATAGTAGAATTACAAAAAAAAAATACACACCTGTGCCAAATGTTATGCAGTTAGCATAAACACAGGCAAAGTGATAAAAAAAAACTAAAAAAAAAAACTGAAAAGGCCAAAAATGTCCCTAAGGAGGCACAAGGGTTAATACCATATTATAAATTAAATATTACTCTCTAAATTCTAGTAGGTTAATTGTTTACTAGCCTACAGTTTTTAGAAGCCAATAATATGAGTGAATAATATTGTTAAGAGTGAGTATATGGGCCATATAGTGCAATTTTTTTAAAATAGCCTTATTTAGAAAATACATGCGTCTATATTAGAATTTAGAGTAATTTGTCATCAGAGGTGACTGTGTCCCAAGTAATCTCCATATTTTAGAAATGTTCTAAGTTCTAAGATAATACAAATCATGCAGTTAGCTAACATCATGCATTTCTAACACGTGTGCGTTGGTAGACTGTTGAAGACAAACACGAATAAAGTTTCAATACAAGGTTTATTATACGAATCCAGATAGGCAAATCCAAGGTAGAAGGAGACACACACATTAAACTGAAACGTGATGGACAAACTCAAAGGGAACACATAGGAACTTGTATCAAGTATTGTATCACAGCTGAACCAAACTAACTAATAACATACCATAGAAACTAAAGTGTGGCAGGAATCTAAACAAAGGAACACGTGACAAATAAAAACAATCTAGAAGTCCATGAAAACTGAAATGAACTGAATATAACAGTGTCAGTATTCATTTAGGCAGAAACAATGATATCATTAAAGCAGTTATAACAAGTTAACCTACTCTCTAGTTAACAGAAAAGGAAATGGAAAATAATTAGCATAGCTGCTGTTCATAATATTTCAAGCTAAAAATAATCATGTGCATTTCATCTGATTTACTGGAGTACAGGTTATATGCTTGACCAGCATTCATATGTGAATGACTAAAGAGATGCGTCTTTAATCTAGATTTAAAATGGGAGAGTTTGTTTGAGCCCCAAACATTACCAGGAAGGCTATTCTAGGAGCCAAATGTGAAAATACTCTCTCTCCTTTGTGGACTTATCCTAGGTACTTACACAAGTCCAGAGTTTTGTTACCTGAAAGAATGTGATGGATTGTAGGTTAATAGAAGATCAGTTAAATACACAGGAGCTAAACCATTTAGGGCCTTATTGGTCAGTAGCAATACTTTGGTTACCTATTAAGTTCTGTATCGATTAGAGTGTAGAGATGAAACAATTGGTGTTATATGATATTACTTTCTTGACCTGATCAGCTGCATTTTGGACTAATTGTAGTTTGTTTATTGAGGATGTAGGACAACCACCTAAGTAAAGCATTACATTAATCCAGTCTAGAGGTCATGAATGCACGAAACTAGCTTTTCTGCATTAGAAACAGATAGCATGTTCCAGAGCTTAGCAATGTTTCTGTGGTGGAAGGCCAAGAAACAAGAAAATCATTGTGTAAAGACCAAGACAAACATTTTTTAATAGCCTAAAGAAAAACGCATGTTGCTGGTGAAATGTTTACACAGTCAAATCCCCAGTGTTAAACAAACACTGCTCAGTTTTCAGATGGTCCCAATCTATAGAGAATAAAGGCGGGCATACACTGTGCGACTTCAGCAAGGTTACCTACTCACACTGAACGAGTAGATCGCAAGCCAAAGCTCGCTTTTTATGTGCTCACACTATACGGTCCGATCATCGAGCTGCGACTTGACTGCTCACACTATACGTGTGAAATATGTACGATAAACCCCCATGCCGGGTTGCGCCAATAGACCATGATATCGTGTATCCATAGATATTGTCAAAACAAGCATCAGCTATCAATATCAAGAGTATTTAGCATTTCCAATGTGTATTAAATTATTAGTATTATTGTATTATTATTAGGGAAGGCCTACTTTTATTATTTAATTTATAGGCTATTATAATTAATTTGCCACGCAATAATTGTATAGTGCATCCCTGCATAACCGACATGCTGCGAAGATTAGATAGAATCTTACTCCTACTCATTGGAAAATGGTCTAAAAACATTTAGGTCAATTACAAGGAATTATAGGCCTATAATTAAAATTATTTACACTATGTCCGGACACTGTAATAATCAGTCATTAATGACAATTAAAAACAGCTTTATTTAAAAAACAGCTTGTTTAGCATGCATATTTAACAAATGAATAAATGAGGCACGGTAGCTACATCACAGGTGGCTTGGAAGACGTGGGTAATATGGTTTTATCCATTTTGGCGCACGACAAAGCTGAAAATCGCCCCTACGCAAAAAAGAGTCACACGAGTCACAATTTAGCTCAAAATTGGAAGAAAATCGCAGTTTATGCCCGCCTTTAAAGTAACACTGAAGCGAAGCTGCCGTTCACTCTGCAAGTGATGATTGAGCAATAGTGAGGACACCTGCAATTAACAAGCAGAATCACTGAAGATAAGAGGATTAACAAGAACAGAAAAAACAGAAGAGTTGAGCAGAAAGTCAAGTCAATTCACCTTCATTTATATGGCGCTTTTTACAACACAGATTGTTTCAAAGCAGCTTTACAGTGATAATAGGAAATTAAAGTAACAAAGGTTGATTTGTCTGTACTGCAGCTCTAGAAGAAAAGCCATTGTCCAATACATTTTTTTGATTGATTCATTCATTTCCTTCAACTGAAAAGAGAAAACTTTTAATGCGTTCTTGCCATTCATTTGCAAGACAACTTTGTTTTGGTGGCCTGAGAAGGCAGACTTTGAAATAGGTTTCAAAGTGCAAGTTTTTGAAACACAACAACTACAACTGACTTACAGCCACACAGCCTTAGATGAAATCAACTGCAAATAAAATCAATCTCACCAAAGGATGAACTCCAAAGCCAGTTTGGCTTTATTTATTTCATATACTATATGTACAAAGGTTGTTGAAGTCTGATTGAAGTCACCATTGTGGTGATTAGTGTCCCCTTTAGTTGGTCACTTGGCCATTGAATATGTTGAATTAATTCTCTTTCAGCAATTGTTAAACGTGCATGCTATCACTACTTTCAACAATATGTTATGCTCCTGGCTGCACTGACATACATTTTACTATTTGCACTTATTGGAATCAGTGACTGACAGCTGTATTTGAACACATGTGACTTCCCAAATAAGTCTTAAAAAATGTTTAGTTTTTAACTTTCATTATCAAGTTGTTATTAACTGTCCCATTGAAAGAGCTCTTCTCATTAATAAACAAACCTCTTATTTTTAGGCTTTTATTGGGCAACTGTTATGCAATGTACACAAGCTCTTTTTTAGCTGATTGGTGCACAGATCTTTTGAAACAGGAGACCATTGATGCTTTGAAACGGTTTACCAGTGACTGATTAATAATGTAACCATAACCATTTACCAGTGACTTTGATTAATAGTGTAATCATAACAAAAACAATTATAATTTTCAATTCTACTTTCAGTAAAGGGAGTAAAAGAAATGACAAATTTATCCTAATTTAACTAATCCTATGTTTCAACCTTATATTGTTTTTCCTTTACATCATTAATGTGTTAAATATAGAAACATGCAAGTAAAAACAAAGCTTGTCCCCAAAACACTGCTTGCATACAGACAGCTGGCCTACTTACACTCAACCCTGCAAGACCATGCTGGTGAATCAGTTTTACCAGCCCCGGTTTGCTTGAGAACAGCATGATTATGGTGGTCCACCAGCTAGACCACCTCTATAAATCATCCTGGACCATCATAAACCATTCAGTCCGATTAGCATTCAGATGGGCATTTTTATCATAGAACCAAAAGACACCGAACCTAAAGGCATAGGGATATGTTCACAACCTGATTGGTCCGCTTTTATGAAGTATTGCCTATTTTGAGACAGAACTTACTGAACATCCAAAACAATGCTGTGTGCTGGGATAAATGCGCTCGTTGTGTGTGTGTAGCCTGCATATGATGGTATTTTGACCAGCTGAGAACTTGTGAAGAGCTTATAAAATGTAAAGTCAAAACAGTGCACTGTAAAAACCAACAAGTTCAACTAGCTAATTTATTTTGAGGTTACCAATTACCTCAATTTAACTGATTTGATAAAAAAAAAAACAAGAGTACTCTGAACTTATTTTAATCGAGTCCACTAAAACAAGGATATTTCTTAATTTTAAATTAACTCAGAGAACTTGCTAGGTCACAATATCACACTCAAAGTCAAATCCAATAAGTTAAGATAACTCATAACACTTGAGGACACCGATTACCTTTATTTGTTTAATTTTAGAAACCAATAGTTATGAGTACTCTGAAATTATATCAGTTGAGTTCACAAAAAGAAGACATACATTGCAGTCAAGAAATTCAGTGATCAATTAAGTGATGATTAAGCATTAGTGATGAACACCTGCAGTTAACAAGCAGAATCACTGAAGGAAAGAACAGAAAAAAAGTGAAACACAAGAACTACAACTTACTTCAGCCTCAGCCTAGATTAAATCAACTGAAGATAAAACATTAAATCTCTCAAGATCTCAGCAGAGGATTAAACCATTTCACAAACAGCATTACCAGCTTGACTTATTACTAACCAGATTGACTTTATTTCTGTCATACGTCTACAGAGGTTCTTATTGAGAATGGACAGAGGTTTAGATATTGATTACTTATTGAGTTTCATTTGAAGACAACATGATAGTGATCAGTGTTTGCTTTAGTTGGGCTCTTGACCTTGACTTTATAACACCAGTTTTTCTCTGGCTGTTGTAACTGTGTGTTTATAAAACACTGTTGTTGTGGCACAAAAAAAAATATGATCAGGTGTCGATGGTTGTGTTTTGATGATGAAAACGATCATTTAGTAACTTGATTCAATGATTTTTTCCAGAGCCTAATCTCGAATTAAAGATGTGATTTTTTGTTTTGTATTATTCATTATAACAAGAAACAACGAGAAAGCTAAAGCAAACAACACTGACCGGAGAGGAATATGTGACAAAGTGCCATTGCGGGAGAGTATGCAAGGGCACCAGAGGGCTCAAGATACATCAGAGCAGGTCTGCTTGTGGAAGGTCGGTGAACGAGATCAGGTCACTAAATGACGACTGTCATAATCAATGCTTAACCATCAACACCAGACAATACAGGTCCTTCTCAAAAAATTAGCATATTGTGATAAAGTTCATTATTTTCCATAATGTAATAAAAATTAAACTTTCATATATTTTGGATTCATTGCACACCAACTCAGGTCTTTTATTGTTTTAATACGGATGATTTTGGCATACAGCTCATGAAAATCCAAAATTCCGGTCTCAAAAAATAAGCATATTTCATCCAACCGATAAAATAAGTGTTTTTAATACAAAAAAAATTACTACAAATAATTATGTTCAGTTATGCACTCAATACTTGGTCGGGAATCCTTTTGCAGAATGCGTGGCATGGAGGCAATCAGCCTGTGGCACTGCTGAGGTGTTATGGAGGCCCAGGATGCTTTGATAGCGGCCTTAAGCTCATCCAGAGTGTTGGGTCTTGCGTCTCTCAACTTTGTCTTCACAATATCCCACAGATTCTCTATGGGGTTCAGGTCAGGAGAGTTGGCAGGCCAATTGAGCACAGTAATACTATGGTCAGTAAACCATTTACCAGTGGTTTTGGCACTGTGAGCAGGTGCCAGGTCGTGCTGAAAAATGAAATCGTCATCTCCATAAAGCTTTTCAGCAGATGGAAGCATGAAGTGCTCCAAAATCTCCTGATAGCTAGCTGCATTGACCCTGCCCTTGATAAAACACAGTGGACCAACACCAGCAGCTGACATGGCACCCCAGACTTGACACTGGACTTCAGGCATTTTGGCATTTCCTTCTCCCCAGTCTTCCTCCAGACTCTGGCACCTTGATTTCCGTATGACATGCAACCACTGAGCAACAGTCCAGTGCTGCTTCTCTGTAGCCCAGGTCAGGCGCTTCTGCCGCTGTTTCTGGTTCAAAAGTGGCTTGACCTGGGGAATGCGGCACCTGTAGCCCATTTCCTGCACACGCCTGTGCACGGTGGCTCTGGATGTTTCTACTCCAGACTCAGTCCACTGCTTCTGCAGGTCCCCCAAGGTCTGGAATCGGTCCTTCTCCACAATCTTCCTCAGGGTCCGGTCACCTCTTCTCGTTGTGCAGCGTGTTTTGCCACACTTTTTCCTTCCCACAGACTTCCCACTGAGGTGCCTTGATACAGCACTCTGGGAACAGCCTATTTGTTCAGAAATTTCTTTCTGTGTCTTACCCTCTTGCTTGAGGGTGTCAATGATGGCCTTCTGGACAGCAGTCAGGTCGGCAGTCTTACCCATGATTGCGGTTTTGAGTAATGAAACAGGCTGGGAGTTTTTAAAAGCCTCAGGAATCTTTTGCAGGTGTTTAAAGTTAATTAGTTGATTCAGATGATTAGGTTAATAGCTCGTTTAGAGAACCTTTTCATGATATGCTAATTTTTTGAGACAGGAATTTTGGGTTTTCATGAGCTGTATGCCAAAATCATCAATATTAAAACAATAAAACACCTGAAATAATTGTTGGTGTGAAATGAATCTAAAACATATGAAATTTTCATTTTTATCATTACATTATGGAAAATAATGAACTATCACAATATGCTAATTTTTTTAGATGGACCTGTATATTTTCTTGGCTTTTGTGCTATAACAAATGTGTTTTATGAACACTCAGTTACAGCACCCAGGGTCAAGAGCCCAACAAAAGCAAACACTGATCACCATCATGGTGACAAATGCAACAATAAAACCAACTTCTAAACCTCTGTTAATTCTCAGTAAGAACCTCTGTAGACGTCTGATATAAATAAAGTTAATCTGGTTGGTAATAAGTGAAGCTGGTAATGCTGTTTGTGGAGATGTTTAATCTTCCTCAGATGAAATAAATCTCTCAAGATCTCAACAAAGGCTGAGGCTGGAAGTCAATTGTAGTTCTTGTGTTCCTCTTTTCTTCAGTGATTCTGCTTGTTAACAGCAGATGATCATCACTAATGCTAAATCAGCACTTAATTACTAACTTTATACAATTATTATCCAATTATCATGCTGGGTAAAAAAAAAAAAAAATATATATATATATATATATATAACTCATTCAGTTTGTGTTGTTTCAATCATTGTGTCCACATAATTTTCGGTAATATTTGAGTGCAATTACCTAATTTTTATTTAGTGCATATAACTGTTAGGTTTTAAATTGTGGTGGGAATCCCTCTGTCACACACACACAAACAATCTGCTGTGTGGAGGCGCGGTTCTGATGCCTGTAATGAGCTGTGATGGGCAAACTCGCAACTATGACGAGAAAAAAAAACGGTATGTGTGAGCATTCTGTCCTTTTTAGGGTCTCATCTTCCTGTTTTTGGTTCATTTACATGTATTTGGTTTGTGTTGCATTCATATACCATTTAAATTGCAAGAGAGTTTATTTGGAAGCAAATCGAGACAGAGCAACGCATCAGGGTTCAAGTAATCGAACCAAACATGCCGAGTCAAGTCAAGTATATTTATATAGCGCCTTTCACAATATAAATTGTATCACAGCAGCTTCACAGTATCAATCAAATAACAATGTTTGTATCTTAGTGGAAAAAAAAACATCCACGATTGGTACAGCTGATCAATGGTATTAATGCTGGTTAATTAATTTGAATATCCCCAACTGTTATGTCTGACTGGGAATCAAACCCCGGTCTCCTGCGTAGCAGGGCAAAGCACTACCTCAGTGCCACAATGTGGTGTATTAGACTCAAAATGCAGACGCAGAGACAAGACCTCAGTTCAAGGGCTTTACTTGAAAAGCAGGGCAAAAGAATCCAACAAGGAAAGGCAAAAGCAAAGTATAATCAAGGCAAAAGCAAAGTATAATCCAGGCAAAGGTCAGAGTCCATTATCTTAGTCAAAATCATTGAATAATCCAAAAACAGGAGGCAACCTCATAATCCAAAAAAGCAGGCATGAACAGGTCGGTAAAAACAAAAAATACACTGGGGGAAAAACAACTCCCGGAACAGTATGGTCAGCCCGGTGTCAACTCAAGACTGAGCAAAGAACTCAAGACAACAGGGGTTTTAAATAGGCAACCTAACAAGGTTCAGATGAAACTAATAAATCAATAATGAGAACATGTGGCAGGCATAAAACAACAACAAAAGAACACTGAGGACCTCACATGGCCAAAAAAAGGAACAACAGCCACATAATTCATGACACCAACTGAGCAAGCTAAAGGCAACAGTGGCAAGGAACCGAAAAACTCAATCAAGTGACCAACTGGTGTCCAAAACTCCATCAGGTGACTTAATGGAGAGAAAAAAAACCTTGGGAGAACCCAGGCTCAGTCGGGGGCCAGTTCTCCTCTGGCGTTTATGAACTAGAGGCCAGATTTACAATAACTGTAATTTGATACAGAGTGTGAACACATCCTCATTTGTGTCTGTTTTTTCTGGAAATTTTAGGAAACTTGGTACAAAGCAAACTTTAGTTAAATGAAACATAAATTAGATCTCCATGAAGTCTTCTACTCTATAAAAAGTATAGCGTATTAACGTACTCTGAGCAATTAAATCTGGTTATCAACCAGTATTTGATTGACAATAAGGTTTTCGGTTCCTTGCCACTGTTGCCTTTGGCTTGCTCAGTTGGGGATATTCAAATTAATTAACCAAGCATTAATACCATTGATCAGCCCTACCAAACGTGGATGTTTTTTCCACTAAGAAACAAACATTGTTATGTTATTTGATTGATACTGTGAAGCTGCTTTGATGCAATTTATATTGTGAAAAACGCTATATAAATACACTTGACTTGACTTGAATAAGGGTTTTGAAGTGTGAATAGCATTAATACATGAATGAGGTGGAGAAGCCAACATTCAGGCAGCTGGCATCCTGTGGCATTCTGCTAATGCAAAAGACTCAACCACAACAACAAGAAATAAATCTTTATTAATAGTTCAGTCGAGTTGGAGTCCGATGATAGATCAGAGACTTATGGTGGAGGGAGTGTCACAGAGCCAATCTCCCATCAGCAACATGCCTGAATCCAAGAAAAACCTGCAGAGTGCCAATTCCACACTTACTTTACTATACATAGTTCCCACAGGCCAATTAATGTCACGTGACCTCCTCAGAGACGCCATATTTGATGGCATAAGCTGCTGTGTTTACAAAGTTTTACAAGCAAATTTAGAATATTTCTTTCTGTTTATAATATTACGAAAATCACGAAGAGACAAAGTGACAGAGATTATAAAGAGACTCTATTAACACAAGACAGAGAGGTACAATGCGAAAATTTCAGTCATAAATGGTGTGGATCCGTATGCGCTAACGAAGGAAGCACTGAGCACTGATTATGCAGATTTGCTTCAGATACAGTATTATCATGTGTACCATTATCTGGTATTGGCTAGGAGTTTTTACACATGAAAATCACGATAATGTGTACCATTATCTGGTATTGGCTAGGAGTTTTTACACATGTGAGCAATTCCGAGCCTGGAAATCACTGGAGATATACAATCAGTTTGCCGAGGGTTGGGTTGGTGACGTTTGCTCAAGTGCAATCAATGGAAAAGTCATCATAGCGAAGGTAACGTTATGTAGCATGATGCTAGACTATCTGTCTATTAAAAAGCCATAGCCTGCACAACTTAATTCCTATGTTCCCCTTTGTCATGGCCTTGCCTGGCTCCTCTTCCTGGCTGTGTGCTGTGTCTGTCTCCTACAGGTGAGCTGGGCGCAGGTGTTTGGAGTTGTGCTAATTAGTTCCTGGTCTGGGCCTTTAAAGACGCTTCAGATGAGACCGGGAGCAGAACCAGCCTCCGTTTGCATCTCTCCCACACCGTTTAGGACTTTTGTTTTGCTTATTCATTTCATTGCACTACACTGATTGCTTACATGTTTATTTTTGACAAAGCCAACTTCATTACTGACTGTACAAAGTTTATTCTGTTAAAATTCTATTAATTTAATGTGTGTGTTTTGAGGGAGTTTCTTTCCTGTTTATCCTCGCCAGCCATAACCTCCGTCGTTGTTCTGACAAAAGCTTAGTCTTCTAACATTCATGAAGTGGCGCCGGGTCGGCAAATGCCCGTATGTTGTGACGTCATGTAGGAACTATGTATAATCAAATGCATACCTGCAAAGTTTTAATATTCAACAAAATACATTCTCACTTCCAACTAGTCACATATGGACGCTTGATCAGAACCCCTTGGCGTCACTTTTTAATGCACAGGGTACCAATTCAGCGTAATTTTTCAATGTACAGAGTACTGCATTTCTTTCAGTTGTTTGCCTTATACGTAAGATCAAGACTAAATTCTTTGCATGTATTTGTAAAAGTAGAAATTATTTCATAAATAAATATAGCTGCGAGCAGTAATTATCGGGGTTCAAGCGGTTTAAGACCTTTATGACATGGGTGCTGATGGGGTCTAGGCTGACTCCAAATGTAGGGATAACACCTTAACACATTCACGATGAGAATACACTTAACACATGCACACAGAAATGAAAGGGTATATAACAATACTAAGTATGCTCACACACATTTTGTTGAAGATACAGATATTTGAAATAATTGATAGGTATTAAAATCCTTAGTGCAATTGTCATCTTTATAACAACATTTTCAGCTTTCACATTAATTATGTGGCACAGTTGTCAAACTCTGATACATCAATAGAAATGAAGCGATTCATTTTTACAAAATGTGATTGTAAATTTTACAACTGTGTTTTTTAAATGTCTAAATGTGAGTGATAGAACAATATTAGTGAGTAGTATGACAAAATTATTATTATAAAAGTTAGATTATAGCAGAGGACCACTCATTGTCCTACTTTAATTTTAAAATGTTTTTAAACTTTCCACCAGTAATCTCAGCTAAAGCAGGGCACATTTTCCATGTTAACCCCATTAATCACACACACACACACACACACACACACACACACACACACACACACACACACACACACACACACACACACACACACAGATTTTTTAAATAAATGATTAGTAACAAAATGCTTACTCCTAGACTCCTAGTCATTCACACACACATTTTGTTGTAGAAATAAATATTTGTAATGAATGACAGGTAAGAAAACGCTTATAACAGGTTTCAATTTCAAAACATAAATTTTCAGGTCTACATTGTAATCATGTGATATTATTGCAAAAACATACATCAAATGAATAAATGTGAAGTTGACCTTGACAAAATTATGTATTTTTATTTTAATGAATTACAGTTTAAATAGGACAACCATTGAAAAAAAACCCTTACAAATAACTATATTAGTGAGCAGAATGAGCAAATGAGTGGTAAAATAAGAAAATAAGACACTTTGCAAAACAAAAAACATGGCGGATCGAGTAAACGCAATCAACCACTCAGTGCAGTTCACCCAGCAGAAAATACGTGTTTGTTGGAGGCGTATAACAGTTACAAGGACATTTTACTTGGGAAATTTAGCAGAGAATGTAGTAACAATAAGAAATGTTTAATTTGGAAAATGATTGCTACGACATGTTATCAGCGTTATTCCGACCGTTGAGCGGAGTGTCACGGGTGACAAAGACGCTTAGCGAGCGGAACCCTCTTGATGAGTCACGAGTTTTCCGAGGGAACGATTTCTGTGCGACACATCCCACTCCGGTTCCGGGTGTGGCAGAAACATTGTCCGGCCTGATTAGCGCTAATGCACTGCAGGTGCGAGAGAGAGAGGAGCGGCGTTCACACAGGCTTTCTGCTTCTGCCAAAGATAAAAGGGCTATTCAGAGAGGTTTCAGGGTTCTGGTTTGTTCTGTTTTTTTTCAGAGCCGTTTTGGGCATAAGCTTGCTCGGGGAAGTGGTCTGGGTGTGGAAGCCGCCTATTGAAGTCTGCTGGATCAGAGTTTGTCTGTGGGAATCTGCTGGACTGATTTATCGATTGAATCTGCGCTGTGAAGGGAGAGAGAAAGATACGTGAATTGATTTCATCTTACGAACATTTGAAAAGCTCGAAGAGGATGCAGTGAATGTAAATCTGACTGTTGTGGAAGCTATGTGCTGAGGAGGAACTGAGGACTAAATATCCCCCACGGGAGTGTAACGAATGGATTGAGGCCTCTGATCAGCCCTATCGTGTGAGTGAATTGCAGTGCATTTGCTTTATTTATATACATCGATTCATGGCTGTGGATTTGAAGTGAATACGAGTGTGGTGTGCTTTTGCTGAGAAGTGGCCCCAACCACTGCTTACACGTTTGTGAAAAGTTATTATATCTGCTCTCCATCAGAAGCCCAGAGTGATACAGCTGAGCTGGAAAGTATCCTGTACTGAGAAGAATCCTTACCTTTCTACTTACCGTCTGAGTCTGGAAGTATGCAGCATTGCTGGTGAAGTAAGCCTTTGAATCATTGTCCCACTACTGTGCACTAATGAAAGTATCCTGTACTGAGAAGAATCCTTACCTTCCTACTTACCGTCCGAGTCCTGAAGTGAGCCGTATCATTGGTGAAGTCGCCGTCAGGGCGAAACTGTTACGTTCGATCAGTACCTACTCGTAGCCGAAGAAGACCTAGAGGACACTGAAGTCTATCACGTTTGTGCTCATTGATATATTGTGTTCAATAAAGATTGTTATTCCTTTGAACTTATCTCTGGTCTGCGTTGTCCATCTGTCGCGAACCCGTGGTGTCTAAGTCCGGGGTGGCTGGTCAACCAAGTCCGCGACGGAGCGTTAAAGACGTACAGAAAAGATACAAAAACATGGCACAAGATGCCAAAAAAAATAAGTATTTAAACTGAGGGAGCTTATTTGAAAGTGCCCTTGATACCCTTTATACCACCCGCTGTGACAGAAGCTTTGCTGAGACCCACTGTCACCAACAGCATTCAGTTCCAGTTGCATAAAATCTCAACGCAGTGCTGGGAAGCTGTGGCTTCTTGAAGTGGCAGGGCTCAGTACTTCAGCTAATTCATCTGTCAGACTCAGTATAGCTTCCTTGGGAAAACGAAACCGACCGATGAAGTCCTCATATATTTCCAGTAGGTTACTGTAGTCCCTAAAAACCCTTTCCCTTCTCATAGCTCTCTAGGAAGTAGATAAAAGCAGAGTTGATGAATGGTTTGTTTGGTTGGGCCGGCCAACATGCGTCAAGTGCGAGCTGGTGGGCAAGAGTGGTTCGTTTGTCCTGGACGGCGCATCGCCGGCCGTTCACGAAAGCAGGGACGCTGTGATCTGGAGCAACGAGAGCTTTTCATTCACACTGGCGACTTATTGCTGTTCGTAGCTGTAAACAGGAATGCCTCCTTGGTCTCAAACGGGAAGCCTAATAGCCAAGCGGGGATCCTTAGTGCTTCTGGGTGTAATTGCCGCTTTTCCCCTATTGTAATTTTAAGAACTATACTGTACCTCCAAGGTCTATTGTACATTTTGTTTTGTTTTTTAAGGGAGGTTTTTTTGGTCTGGCAAACGGTATTACAACATTGCGCAGCACTTGCCCAAAGCTAGCCTCTAACGTAGATTTGGCGTGGTTTCACATGTACTGCTTTCCTATTGGGGGTGCTGTACTAACTGAGATTGAGGTGTCTGTTGCGCCGTGTTTCCGTGTGATAGTGAGGCTTTGCTGTTGGCCATTTGTGTGCCTCTGGACAGTATTATTTGCCAACCTTCAACATTTTTAACTATGCCATTGGTGGTGATAAACTGAGATTATTTTTGTATACCAGCCTCTTTCTTCCTCTTTTTGAATCCTTTAAGATACCTGTCGAAGGGAACTAGGTAATGTTAATAAAGAATAGTTTGATAACGTTACACAAAGAACGTTGGCACAACGCACCCAACCTTCTAACAACGTTTTAACAACATGGCCAAAAGGTTGCTATAACTACGTTGTGTGGTGAAAGTTGTCACAATTGTTGACAT
This sequence comes from Meda fulgida, assembly GCA_030578275.1. Lineage (NCBI taxonomy): Eukaryota > Metazoa > Chordata > Actinopteri > Cypriniformes > Leuciscidae > Meda > Meda fulgida. The sequence continues at coordinate 19,254,778 of CM060619.1, forward strand.
TTAACCACCATTCAGGGCCATTGCTTAAGGTTGTGCCTAGGGTGTCTTGACAACCAGTGGACAACATATGTACTAGTCACTGCCCTGAAGCGCGAAAATCAGCCTTTTAAATTTCAACCAACCACGAGGCCGTCTCATTTATCGTCAAGCAATGATATGTGACAATTGTGTTTAATTTGTCTCAGCTAAATAAAACGGAATTATACAAACACAACCTTCAACTTCCTTGTCTAATGTGACATTTATTTCTAATGTGACATTTATTTGAACATCTGGTCAGGTATGAAAAATATTTAACTTTATGCCAAAAGTTATAAGCCATAATGAAACCAAAATGGCTTTAATGAGTAATTGATTTCAGCACTCCTTGACCAGGCAGCGTACTTGTTGCAAGTAAATGTTTTTTCCTTTTTTTTGGTAGCACAGATAGAGAAAAAATGTTTGTAACCGCTCGCACACCTGTTTATTTTTCCTTTGATTTGTCTTCTCAGTTTCTTTGCTAGATTTTTTTTTCTAGAAGTGCAATTTGATTACCATATGCATAATAAAATGTAATTATCTAACCTTCTACGTTTGCTGGGTGGTCACCCTAGTCACACTCAGTTCAAGTCTTTCAGTCTTTACTAATAAGCTGATGGGTTGAATCAGGTGTGTTAGATGAGGGGGCATCCAAAATATGCAGTGGTGGGGGAACCCCAGGCAGAAGTACTGCTGTAGCTTATGGTCTAACCGGTTCTAAAATGTGAAGGGACCATTTGGTTCTGTCATGACTTCCACAATGAACCTGACATTTCTTAATTTAATAGATATCCCATGTTCTATAGGTAGGGGAGACTGTGTATGGTTGTAACATGGGAAGAGTTGTAACACCACCAATTCCACCAATCAGGGATAAGTTAGGAGTCCTATGCTCATTTCAGTTTATGCCCACTTCCTCCCAGATTTCATTTGAATGGTTGTCAAGGCTGGATGTAGGCATAGGTTTTATAAAGAAAGAAAAAAGATTTTGTGGCAAGAAGGTAAATCTTTTGACCAAAACTATATTTTGTTTAGTAGTTACATTTTTGCTGATAAAACCATTTAACTTAAATTAGATTACATTGTAGTTTCTCAGGCAAAATGTGATGCATTTTTTTATCCTGCTAATTTCAAACAATTATGCTAATATGGCTAGCTAAACAATGGCTGAGAGGGTGGGCTGTAACACATCTTTAAAAGTGTTACAACCACCTTACATACACCTAAGACAGTTAATTTTTTAATAATTTTACAAAATGCCTAGACAGTGAAAGACTAGAGCCCTAACTAAAGTAGTTTACTTCATGTGCTACTTTTTTTTTGTTAATAAAACTATGTAGTACAGTTGCAGTACAGAAATGAAAACTTGTAGTAGTATTCTCAAAGTTTACTACTGTTACACTTGAAGAATACTTAAAGTATACTTTTATACAATAAAAAGTGGGCCAATTTAGTCCCAAGTAGTACTGAAAAATATTACACTTACAAACTATACTACTTGTAGCAGACCCCTCCCGAATGATGGACAAAACTTTACTGATGTTGAAGTTTGAGTCCGTTTTCACTGCAAATATCACCTCATAAATCACCGTAAGAGCTTATGCCTTTTGGGGTGCTTATCAAAGTTATAACGCTAATAGCCTGCAAAACTCCTAAGAACTGTGTGCTCTCCCTTTCCTTTCCTTCAATCAGCTGTGTGCTCTTCTTACTTCCTTTTTTTCCTGTTTTGCCCATAGACCACAAAACCCGTCAAAATAAAAGTCCCTCCTTAAGACCTAAATACATTTCCTAAACCTAATTTAAACTAACAGGAATATCAAAAAATATATACAAAAAGAATTAGAAGAATTAACCCATCAAAGTCTGTAACACTCCCACCAAATTATAAATGTAATGTCAACAAGCATAAGTAATATCACTTTTCACTTATAAAGACCTTTGTGTGTGTATGTAAAGTCCTTTTGAAGAACTGTTCACTCCGCTTCCAATAATAAGACCAACTTCTGAGCTGGCCTCTCAACTACTGAGACCTTGTTCAATCGTTCTCCTTTTTTGTTCAGTGTTTTGTCACCAAGTGTCAATGTGACTTTCCTTACTAACCCATCTAGGCTAGTTACAGTGTCTATGATCCGACCTAGTCTCCATACATTCCTTGGAAAGTTCTCATCCATATCCATGACAACATCAGCAATCTGAAAGTTCCTTTTTGGAGCATGCCAGCATTGTCTAACAGAAATGTTGTGAAGATACTCTTTTTTTTCCATCTACTCCAGAATTGCTCAGTAAGGTACTGCACCCGTCTCCATCTCCTTTTCCCATAGATGTCTTCTATGAACTTTCCTGGTGGTGGTAGGACTGTGGTGGCTTTCATAGTAATCAAATGGTTAGGTGTAAGTGGTTCTAAGCTCTTGGGGTCGTTCAGGTTATTCACTGTAAGAGGACGACTATTAACTACTGCCATGGGTTCATAAAACCAAGTGCACAGTGAAGCATCACTGAGCCTGCCTGATGCGAGGGAAGCTGTAGCATTAAGAACACTCCTTACAGTTTTGCTTTGACGCTCTTATACACCACCTGCATGACTGGAATTCATAACAAAATCACACTGTTTATCTGCAAGAAAAGCAGTAAGCCTTGCTGTTGCTATAATACTGAGTTCAGTTCGTTCTTAGCACCGACGAAATTGGTACCTTGGTCGCATCTGATCTGCCGTACTGTGCCTCTGATAGCAATGAAGCATCGTAAACTGTTGATGAAAATATCCGTGGACATATCTTCCAACATTTCTATATGAACGGCTCTTGAACAAAAGCAAGTTAGAAGCAGACCATACCTTTTGTGCTGTTTTTTTTCCTTCTGTAGTCATGAAAGGACCAAAGCAATCCATACCACAATACACAAATGGTGGGGAAGAGTCTACAGGTTCTACAGGAAGATCACTCATCTGTTGCCCTTCAACAGATTCTCAACTTTCTACAAGGTACACAGTTGTGAATGTAAGATGTGACCGCTCTGTTCATTCCAGGTATCCAATAGCCTGAAGATCTGATAAGCATCAAGGGAAAGGTTTCACGATTAATGCTAACACTTTCATGATGGGGTGCAATTATCAGCTTAGTTACATGATGTTCTTTGGGAAGAATCGGGGTACTTGAACGCATGAGTGCATAAGTGACTTAATCTTCCTCCCACCTTAATCAAACCATCCGTATCTATGAAGGTGTCTAGATGATGAAGTCTGTTATGACCTGGAAGTTGTTTACCTTGACTCAGGACATCCATTTCTTTCTGATAAACTTGTTTCTGCACTCCTTTTAGAATCAAGCATCTTGCATGTTCTTGTTCACTCACAGATGCTGGGGAATTAGACTTATCCTTCTTAATCCTTCTCAGAAGACGTGCTATGGCCTTGACTGCATTAGACCAGGATGAAAACTTAGACAAATGGTCTACAAGATCTTTACTTTCTGTGGTTTCTGTTTGAAACGTCTGAACCTTTCTAACTTCTGGATCACTTACTGGAAGTTCTGGTACAACATCTACAATTTGTATTTCCTTCTTCCACAGGAACCTGAAAACCAGTTAGATGAGAGCCATTTATGTATTGTTCTACGTCTTGAAGCATTGTCTGCCGGGTAATCATCCGTTGGGACGTACAGCCATTGTTTGGGTGCTGTGCTTTGACGTATCTTTTGAACTCTGTTGACTACAAACGTATGAAAACGACAAGCATCATTATTTATGTATCCCAAGACCACTTTTGAGTCAGTCCAAAAGAATTCATCGACATTGGTCAAGTGACAGTGAGGTCAAGCTCTTCTCTGAGCATATTGCTCATTTTGACTGATACCACAGCTGCCGTCAAGTCTAATCTTGGTATTGTAGTGATCTTTACAGGAGTAACATGAGGAAAGTGCAATGAATCTCATCCTTCTCACTGATCATTCTCAGATACGAACACTGACCGTAACCACAGGTACTTGCATCAGAGAAATGATGTATCTCTGTCTTCACAATTTTGCCGAAATTAGCAGGTACATAACATCGTGGTATGTCAACCTTTTCCAGATTGCCAAAGTCATTCTGCCATTTCTCCCACCATGGGCTGAGAGCAAGAGACAGTGGATCATCCCAGCTTGTACCCTTGCGACACATTTCTTGTTAGATCCTCTTACCATTGAGAACATAAGGAGCTACAAAGCCTAAAGGATCATATATGGAGGCAACAGTTGACAATATGCCATGATGTGTTGTAGGTTGACCTTTTAATCGGATGTGGAATTTGAAGCTATCACTCTGTATGTTCCAGTGAATACCCAAAGCTCTCTCAAGTGGCATGTCATTGAAGGTAAGATCCTTGGTCTCAAAGTTCACGGCACGTTGCTTGTCTGGCTTTTTCGGATGGTAAATGCCATGAGTTATGTACCACTTTTTACCATCAGTTCCATCATCAATCACTGTTTCTACATCACCTCTTTCAATTATATCATTCTTGTAAGCAATGTAGTCTGCCTTGTATTTCTCATCTTTACAGAACTTTTTGTTCAAGTGATTGAATCTGACTTTGGCAAGCTCTCTGTTATTTGGTAAGTATGGACGTTGTTTAAACGGAAGTGGCATTTCAAAATGTCCATGAGCATTTCTCTTTATGCCTTCTCTGAGTTTGTCCACAAACACAATATAATCCTGTAAAATTGTCTTATCACCTACAGTGACATCTTTAAAGTCAGCCTCGAGCACACGTATGGCATCCACAGGTGTAAAAGCTGGAATCTCCTTTGTGGCTATTCTGTGACAAAGACCAATTGCTGTGGATTCATGAATGCCTGGTGTGGAGCTGCCTACAATACTCTAACCTAAGTCAGTTAAAATAGCATAGGGTTCATCTTCTTTACCTATAATGACTTCTCTGGGAGCTAGCACTCTGGCGCAGTTGTAACCAATTAGTAAACCTACTTCACAGCCGAGAAGAGGTCACATTTCCTTTGGGATTACCCTCAAGTGATTCCAGTTCTTTGCCATTTCCTGTGTTGGTATGTGGTCACGATTGACAGGAATACACTCTTTGGTGTTTATACGAGGCATGATGGAGGCAGATTGATATGTACTGAAGAATTATACCCTCTCACTTGAAGATCAGTTATCCTTTTACTATTAATGGAGTTTTTCGGTTCCTTGCCACTGTTGCCTTTGGCTTGCTCAGTTGGGGATATTCAAAATAATTAACCAAGCATTAATACCATTGATCAGCCCTACCAAATGTGGATGTTTTTTCACTAAGAAACAAACATTATGTTATTTGATTGATATTGTGAAGCTGCTTTGATGCAATTTATATTGTGAAAAGCGCTATATAAATACACTTGACTTGACTTAATGATCATACTGTCTCCCATCATAGTAAGCTTGAGTTTAATTGAGCATCCACTTGCAATACTTTACTCACTCCTTCATCAATGAAAGTGGTGTCACTCTGAGTGTCCAGCAAAGCATAGACAAGCTGTTCATTGGATGGATTTTTGACGGACGACACCCATATAGGTACAATCATAGATGTAATGACTGAACGACCTTCTCGTGACGTGGCATCCGTAATCTCACTCTCATGTGCATGCTCATTGCTTACCGTTGGTTGCTTTCGGTTTCCATAATAGTCAGTTCTAGTTATGAAGACTTGTGAGATGTCTCAATTTGCATACATCACATGTGTGACGACGACGACATTCCTTAGCAAAGTGACCTGGTTTCATACATCCAAAAAAGAGTTTGTTATCTTTGACATATGACCTTCTGTCTTTCAGAGACTTCTCCATGAATTTCGGACACTTACTGATTTGATGGTTGTCATCTTGACACAGCATGCATGACGGTTTTAACTGAGTTTTAGCCACTGTCTGTTTAGCACCATTTACTATTGTCTGCGTATTATAAACAATAGCCTTGCTTCTTTTAACTTCATTAGAGACTCTTCTCTCCGGAGGTGACTCAAGTGAATGAAGAGCGTGTAAGGAAGTGATAGGATTACACATTATCTCTGCTTCTGTTGACAGGAACTTTACAAAGTCTTGAAAGCTTGGAAAATCCTTACCGTCCCAGTCAGGAAGTTTCTGGACCAGCTTTTGGTTCTCCTCACAATCGTTCAATATTTCCAGGCCTTTAACATGTGGTATGGCTTGTAGACTTGCATTTAAGAAGTCTGAAAATGTTCTCAAACCTTCTGCATCTTTGGACTGTATTCTATGCCACTTAGACAGCTTTTCACGATATGCTCTTTGGATGACGAAGGGCTGGCCATATCTTTGGTTAAGCTTTTTCCAAGTGTCTTTGTAAGCTTCTTCATCACTTCTATAAAAGATTGCTTCAAGATATGTGTGCTGAACCACTGACATACTTTTTCAAATAATAGTTTATCAGCTGCTGAGATGCCTTTTCTATCTATAAGAGACATAAATGAGGCTTTCAGTCCACAAACTGAATTGGGTCTCCATTGAACACTGACGGCTCTGGTATAGGTAACCTGTTGATCGCTATGCTATCCTGAACTGCCTGAGCAAGCTGAGACGCTTCACTGAGAGTCGTTGACTGGATAACATTGTATTGTTGTTCTGTCGCAGAGAGGATTTTCTTTTTCTGACTTTTGTGTTCATACTGCATTGACTGACTCTGAGTCTCTTGCTTTATTTCTTCTTCATACGATTTTACTCTGGCTCGAGCGATCTTTATGTCCTTTTCTACCTGTAGCCATTCTAATTCAAACCTTTGAGTCTCTAGCTCTTTTCTGAGCTGCTCTTCTTGAGCTCTCATTTTTTCCCTTTGCTGTCTTTCCGTTTGCATCATCTTGTATTCAGCTTCTTTCGCAGCCAGCTCTGCCGCAGCATCTGCACGCTTGCTTGTACAAGATCTAGAATGGCTGCTGACACTCGTTTGCGAAGCACTGGACCCGTATATGGAATGGGCATAACTGAGGTAAAAGTTCATGCAGACGGCTCCTTTCCTCTTCTGCATCAAAATCGCCATCTACTGTTGCCAACTGTTGTGAACTTTTTCTTCTAAAGTGTATTAACTCAGAAGCGAAGACCAGGAAACTTGATTATCTCTTAAGAAGGTTTCTTTGAGAACACGAGCTGTTCGTTGCTGTAGTCTTCCAAGCTTGTGTCTTAACCAAGTCTGACTAAACTAAAATACTGACTGTTTATATACAGGTCCTTCTAAAAAAATTAGCATATTGTGATAGTTAATTATTTTCCATAATGTAATGATAAAAATTTAACTTTCATGTTTTAGATTCATTGCACACCAACTGAAATATTTCAGGTGTTTTATTGTTTTAATACTGATGATTTTAGCATACAGCTCATGAAAACCCAAAATTCCTGTCTCAAAAAATTAGCATATCATGAAAAGGTTCTCTAAACAAGCTATTAACCTAATCATCTGAATCAACTAATTAACTTTAAACACCTGCAAAAGATTGCTGAGGCTTTTAAAAGCTCCCAGCCTGTTTCATTACTCCACCTCAATCATGGGTAAGACTGCCGACCTGACTGCTGTCCAGAAGGCCATCATTGACACCCTCAAGCAAGAGGGTAAGACACATAAAGACATTTCTGAACAAATAGGCTGTTCCCAGAGTGCTGTATCAAGGCACCTCAGTGGGAAGTCTGTGGGAAGGAAAACGTGGGGCAAAAAACGCTCCACAACGAGAAGAGGTGACCGGACCCTGAGGAAGATTGTGGAGAAGGACCGATTCCAGACCTTGGGGGACCTGCGGAAGCAGTGGACTGAGTCTGGAGTAGAAACATCCAGAGCCACCGTGCACAGGCGTGTGCAGGAAATGGGCTACAGGTGCCGCATTCCCCAGGTCAACCCACTTTTGAACCAGAAACAGCGGCAGAAGCGCCTGACCTGGGCTACAGAGAAGCAGCACTGGACTGTTGCTCAGTGGTTGCATGTCATTCGGAAAATCAAGGTGCCAGAGTCTGGAGGAAGACTGGGGAGAAGGAAATGCCAAAATGCCTGAAGTCCATTGTCAAGTACCCACAGTCAGTGATGGTCTGGGGTGCCATGTCAGCTGCTGGTGTTTCTACTGTGTTTTATCAAGGGCAGGGTCAATGCAGGTAGCTATCAGGAGATTTTGGAGCACTTCATGCTTCCATCTGCTGAAAAGCTTTATGGAGATGATTTCATTTTTCAGCACGACCTGGCACCTGCTCACAGTGCCAAAACCACTGGTAAATTGTTTACTGACCATGGTATTACTGTGCTCAATTGGCCTGCCAACTCTCCTGACCTGAACCCCATAGAGAATCTGTGGGATATTGTGAAGACAAAGTTGAAAGATGCAAGACCCAACACTCTGGATGAGCTTAAGGCCGCTATCGAAGCATCCTGGGCCTCCATAACACCTCAGCAGTGCCACAGGCTGATTGCCTCCATGCCACGCCACATTGAAGCTGTAATTTCTGCAAAAGGATTCCCGACCAAGTATTGAGTGCATAACTGATCATAATTATTTGAAGGTTGGCTTTTTCTTGTATTAAAAACTCTTCTTTTATTGGTCGGATTAAATATGCTAATTTTGAGACAGGAATTTTGGGTTTTCATGTGCTGTATGCCAAAATCATCAGTATTAAAACAATAAAAGACCTGAAATATTTCAGTTGGTGTGCAATGAATCTAAAATATATGAAAGTTAAATTTTTATCATTACATTATGGAAAATAATGAACTTAATCACAATATGCTAATTTTTTGAGAAGTACCTGTACATTACAAGGGGAAGGGGTTACATAGAGGTGAAGATAATCTAAACAAAGCATGTAAATGAAGTACAGGAGTCAACTCTTCCTGATCTCATCAGCATAACAGTGTGAGATGGTATTCCACTCAGCCTGATTGTAGGTATACCTTCACATTATCATAGAGACAAAAGCTAAGGTCAGACACCTGAATTGCTTGACTTAATCTTCTTAAATATTCAAAATGGTAAAACACTGTGCACTTTCTCAGTTAAAATACTGTTGAAACTAAACTAAAGCATTTAATAAATTTGTAATCCTACACAACCTTTCCAGCACAATTTTGACTAAATCATTGGTCACGGCTTCACATGCATCAATTTTACGTCTTAAATTAGTAGCAGTTGTACTGTTCCCTTATCTCACTAAAGGATTGGTGACACTGATCTGCTGTTCACTGATCGATTGCTCCTGTCTGCCTCCCTGCCTGCTGTGAGTTTGTTTGCGTCGAGGCTGTAAGCTCTACGCCTCGTATTAGCTTTGTATTTCTTTCTGTTTTGAACCATCATTTACTATCATTCCTAGTTGTTTATATTACTAAATATAGTTTACCCACCATCTCAGATTAACCTTACATCGCTAGCTTCCGTTATTGTTAGCACAGAACGCGTGTTTACGCGCCACCCGTGCTCATTTATTTATTATTTATTTTCTCTCGCGCGCCCGCGCCTTTGAGTTCATAAAAGCCCAGGTAAGTAAGAATCAGTCAACACAAACGGTGAGTAATGTCTTGTCCTGTTATTGTCACCTGTGTTACATGTCATATGTTTAGTGTAGCCTTCTCTGATGGCAATATAGGATTTATTTGTGATAAATGCAAGGAGACAGTCAGGCTGACGGAGAAGATTTCAGAGCTAGAGACACGCATCCTAACTTTAATTGAGGATAGTAAGGATAGTACTAGAGCTTTAGATACTATTTTGGATGCGCCTAGCATAGTGAACTCTGTACATGATTCGGTTCCGGCTGAAGTAGAGCCCACGCAGCAGAGCAGATGGGTGACAGTGAGAGATCGCTCTAGTCGCGGATTAAAAAACCACTCTTCCGTTCCGATTACCATAACAAATCGATTTGCCCCACTCAGTGAAACACCCACTGAGAATTCTGTTGATTGTGCCCTGGTAATTGGTGATTCGATCACACGGAACGTGAAAATAGAGACACCAGCCACCATAGTCACATGTTTGCCGGGAGCCAGAGCGCCTGACATCAAAGCAAATTTAAAAGTGCTGGCTAATGCTAATCGTAAATTCTCTAAGATCATTATTCATGTCGGCACTAATGATGTTCGACTCCGCCAGTCGGAGATCACCAAAATTAATATTAAAGAGGTGTGTAAACTCGCAAGTACGATGTCAGGCACTGTAATTTTCTCTGGCCCCCTTCCTGTTCGCAGGAGTGATGAGATAGTTAGCAGATTGGCCTCACTCAATGGTTGGTTGTCTAAGTGGTGTCCGTTGAATAATATAGAATTCATAGACAATTGGAAAAGTTTTTGGGGCAAGCCTGACCTGTTGAAAAGAGATGGTGTTCATCCCTCCTGGGATGGTGCTGCTCTTCTCTCTAGTAATATGGCACATAGTCTTAGAGCTAAAACATGACAATCTGGGGCTCAGGTCAGGAAGCAGACAGACTGGCTAAACCGACCGTCTGCTAGCGGCCTCGCGTCACCAAGGTCAGATAAATCCCATCACATAGAGCCTCTTTCACCTAGATATCATCATATAGAGACTGTGTCTGTTCCCCGAATTTGGAAATCCAAAAAACGTCAGGTAAAATTTTTTATTGATGTTCAACAAATAAAAAACAGATATAATACAGATGAACAAATGATAAAGCTTGGGTTGCTGAATATTCGATCCCTTACTTCAAAATCGCTCATAGTTAATGATATGATTTCAAGTTATAATCTAGATGTGCTGTGTTTGACAGAAACCTGGCTAAAACCAAACGATTACATTACTTTAAATGAGTCAACCCCACAAGATTACTGTTATAAACATGAACCTCGTCTAAAACACAAAGGGGGAGGTGTTGCTGTAATTTATAGTAATATTTTCAAAACCACTAAGAAATCTATTTCTAAATATACTTCTTTTGAAGTGTTGGTGCTTAATGTAAAAATATATAGTGTAAACGATAAATCACGTTTGAGATTTCTGCTGGCTACTGTATACAGGCCACCAGGGCACCATAAAGATTTTATCAAAGAATTTGCGGACTTTCTATAGGAATTAGTATTGGCTAACGATAAAGTACTAATTGTTGGTGATTTTAATATACATGTAGATAATGAAAAAGATGCATTGGGATTGGCACTTAAAGACATTGTAAACTCAATTGGAGTTAGACAACACGTGTCAGGACCCACTCATTGTCGTAATCATACTCTAGATCTAATATTATCGCATGGAATAGATGTTGATGCCGTTGAAATTCTGCAGCAGAGCGATGACATCTCAGACCATTATCTAGTCTCATGTAAATTACATTTAGCCAAGGCTGCAAAGCCGACTCCGTGTTATAAAAATGTTAGACCTATAACTTCTGCCACTAAAGATTGCTTTATCAATAATCTTCCTAATAAGTTTCATCATCTCAGCATCCCGGATAGCTTAGAAGAACTCGATATTGCAACAGAAACGTTTAACTCTCTCTTTTCCAGCACTTTAGACGCAGTTGCTCCGTTGCGCTTAAAGAAGATTAAAGAAAATAGTCCAACGCCGTGGTACACCGAGCACACTCAGGCCCTTAAGAGAGCAGCCAGAAAAATGGAGCGCAACTGGAAGAAAACAAAACTAGAGGTATTTCGGATTTCATGGAAAGAGAGCTCGATTGCTTACAGAGAGGCTTTAAAAGCTGCTAGATCTGCTTATTTTTCAACCCTATTAGAAGAAAATAAACATAATCCTAGGTATTTATTTGAAACAGTGGCTAAACTAACGAAAAAGAAAGCTTTAAGCACAGAAGTTTCCAAGCAACACAGCAGTAATGACTTTATGAACTTCTTCACTTATAAGATTGATAATATCAGGGACAAAATTATAACTATGCAACCGTCTACTACAGTATCGCATCAGGGAGTGCATTGTAGTCTCCCTGAGGAAAAATTGTTTTCATTTGTTGCTATAGGAGAGGAAGAATTCTGCAAACTCGTTAATTCATCTAAATCGACAACTTGTATGTTAGACCCTATACCGACTAAGCTACTGAAAGAGATCCTTCCAGAGATCATAGATCCTCTTCTTAATATCATTAATTCGTCTTTGTCTCTAGGATATGTACCAAAAACCTTTAAGCTGGCTATGATAAAACCGCTTGTTAAATAAACGCAACTTGATCCTTCAGAATTAGTCAATTACAGGCCGATCTCAAATCTGCCTTTTCTGTCAAAGGTATTAGAAAAAGCAGTATCCTCACAACTGTGTTCCTTTCTTGAAAGAAATGATATCTGCGAGGATTTTCAGTCAGGATTTAGACCGCACCATAGTACTGAGACAGCTCTCATTAGAGTTACAAATGATTTACTTTTATCATCCGATCGTGGTTGTATCTCTCTATTAGTGTTACTTGATCTTAGTGCTGCATTTGACACAATTGACCACAACATTCTTTTAAATAGACTGGAAAACTATGTTGGCATTAGTGGAATTGCACTAACATGGTTTAAATCATACTTATCTGACCGTTATCAGTTTGTAGCAGTAAATGAAGAGATGTCTAATCGATCACAAGTTCAGTATGGCGTACCACAAGGCTCAGTACTAGGACCGCTGCTGTTCACTCTGTACATGCTACCATTAGGGCATATCATTAGGAAACATGGAATTAGCTTTCATTGTTATGCCGATGATACTCAGCTGTATATTTCTTCAAAACCTAACGAAACTTACCAATTCACAAAATTAACGGAATGCATAGCTGATATAAAAAATTGGCTGACTAGTAATTCCCTACTACTAAACTCTGAAAAAACATAGATTCTAATTATTGGACAAAAAACTTCCACACGTAATAACCTAGAATACTGTCTAACACTTGATGGCTGCTCTGTTAAGTCTTCGTCGTCGGTTAGGAACCTGGCTGTGCTCTTTGATAGCAATCTTTCATTTGAAAGTCATGTGTCTAGTGTCTGTAAAACCGCATTTTTCCATCTTAAAAATATATCTAAATTACGACATAAGCTCTCATTAACAAATGCGGAACAATTAGTTCATGCTTTCATGACAACAAGACTAGATTATTGTAATGCTCTACTGGGTGGTTGCCCTGCACGCTTAATAAATAAACTACAGCTGGTCCAAAACGCAGCCGCTCGAGTTCTTACTAGAACCAGGAAATATGACCATATTAGCCCGGTTCTGTCAACACTGCATTGGCTGCCTATTAAACATCGTATAAATTTTAAAATATTGTTGATTACTTACAAAGCACTAAATGGTTTAGCTCCGCAGTACTTGAGCGAGCTCTTAACGCATTATAGTCCTTCACGTCTATTGCGATCTCAAAATTCGGGCCAGTTGATAATACCTAGAATATCAAAATCGACTGCGGGCGGTAGATCCTTTTCCTATTTAGCACCAAAACTTTGGAACAGTCTTCCTACCATTGTCCGGGAAGCAGACACACTCTGTCAGTTCAAAGCTAGACTAAAAACACATCTCTTTGACCTAGCATACACATAATATATTATAGACTTCTATAACTCAATGTCAGGCTGCATAGATTAGGTCAGCCGGAACTGGGAACACTTCCCTTAAATCCTGATGTACTCGTTACATCATCATAAGAAGAATGGCATCTACGCTAATTTTAGTGTCTTTGTTTATCCCGAGGTTTTCCCGCAGCCGACCGGATCCAGGCCGTATCCAGATCTGACTAGGAGCTTTGCCTGGACCGGATGACAACGCAGTGCTGAAGTGCCAACTAGCCTCTCCCTATGGAGGATCCCTTTCCCACTCTACAGATAAAATGTTGTGATTCCGGTTCGCGTACCCACCCCGAAGTGATAAAATAAAACAAAATTCTGTATCAAATTACAGTTACTGTAAATCCGGCCTCTAGTTCATAAACGCCAGAGGAGAACTGGCCCCCGACTGAGCCTGGGTTCTCCCAAGGTTTTTTTTTCTCCATTAGGTCACCTGATGGAGTTTTAGGACACCAGTAGGTCACTTGATGGAGTTTTTCGGTTCCTTGCCACTGTTGCCTTTGGCTTGTTCAGTTGGGGATATTCAAAATAATTAACCAAGCATTAATACCATTGATCAGCCCTACCAAACGTGGATGTTTTTTCACTAAGAAACAAACATTGTTATGTTATTTGATTGATATTGTGAAGCTGCTTTGATGCAATTTATATTGTGAAAAGCGCTATATAAATACACTTGACTTGACTTAAAGATTTTCATAATACAGTTCTTTTTTTCCTCCAGTGAGTCAGCGATTTCAGCGAGCAGCTTATCAGAGATGTCGAATTTTAAATCATGTCTTGCTTTACGAGCAACAACTTTCCATTGTTCGTACAAAGTGCTAATTCTTTTTTCTTTCTTACAGCACTCATCTTTCTGGTAAGCAAGCATTTTCTCTGAAGGAATATGTGGACGTTCTGAGCGTCGAGGCAATCCTATATGGTCTCTGTTCCTGTCTGCCTTCCTGCCTGCTGTAAATTTTTGCGTCGAGGCTGTAAGCTCTAAACCTCGTATTAGCTTTGTATTTCTTTGTTTTGAACCATCATTTACTATCATTTCTAGTTGTTTATATTACTAAATACAGTTTACCCACCATCTCATATTGACCTTACATCGCTAGCTTCCGTTATTGTTAGGACAGCACGTTAGTGTTAACGCGCCACCCGCGCTCTATTTATTTATTTTCTCTCACGCGCCCGCGCCTTTGAGTTCATAAAAGCCCAGGTAAGTAAGAATCAGTCAACACAAACGGTGAGTAATGTCTTGTCCTGTTATTGTCACCTATGTCACATGTCATGTGTTTAGTATAGCCTTCTCCGATGGCAATATAGGATTTATTTGTGATAAATGCAAGGAGACAGTCAGGTTGATAGAGAAGATTTCAGAGCTAGAGACATGCATCCAAACTTTAATTGAGGATAGTATGGATAGTACTAGAGCTTTAGATACTATTTTGGATCCGCCTAGCATAGTTAACTCTGTACATTATTCGGTTCCGGCTGAAGTAGAGGGCACGCAGCAGGGCAGATGGGTGACCGTGAGAGATCGCTCTAGTCGCGAATTAAATAAACCACTCTTCCGTTCCGATTAGCATAGCAAATCGATTTGCCCCACTCAGTGAAACACCCACTGAGAATTCTGTTGATTGTGCCCTGGTAATTGGTGATTCGACCACACGGAATGTGAAAATAGAGACACCAGCCACCAGTCACATGTTTTCCGGGAGCCAGAGCGCCTGACATCAAAGCAAATTTAAAAGTGCTGGCTAATGCTAATCGTACATTCTCTAAGATCATTATTCATGTCGACACTAATGATGTTCGACTCCGCCAGTCGGAGATCACCAAAATTAATATTAAAGAGGTGTGTGAACTCACAAGTACGATGTCAGGCGCTGTAATTTGCTCTGGCTCCCTTCCTGTTCGCAGGAGTGATGAGATAGTTAGCAGATTGGCCTCACCCTATGGTTGGTTGTCTAAGTAGTGTCCGCTGAATAATATAGAATTCATAGACAATTGGAAACGTTTTTGGGGCAAGCCTGACCTGTTGAAAAGAGATGGTATTCATTCCTCCTGGGATGGTGCTGCTCTTCTCTCTAGTAATTTGGCTCATAGTCTTAGAGCTAAAACATGACAATCTGGGGCCCAGGTCAGGAAGCAGACAGACTGGCTAAATCGACCGTCTGCTAGCGGCCTCACGTCACCAAGG